>OX415249.1:109245910-111691535 GCA_948329865.1 Linaria vulgaris | reverse complement strand
TTGCTGTTTTCGGTTGTTACATGAGCTTTCTGCAATTATATTTTAACACGTTTCATAATTGTAAAAGTCAAATATATCCTTGGCTTTTACATATAATAGACATTATCTGAAAGACCTTGAAACTTAGGCTATTTTGTTATGCAATTTGAACAATTAATATATTTTCCTAAACCTTTCAAGAAACTTTACTGTTTGTTTTTATTTCTAGTGCCCTTCTAAATGTGTCTTCCACAGCTGTCCATCACCTTTAACTTCAATTCCTTTCCTTTGGATTCCTAGAGTAATATTATATATTTTGCAGGCTCTTATGTACCCTCTTCTCGTCGCATGTAAATCAATTAGCAATTTGCGGAAACAGGCGGCTCAAGAAGTGGTTGATAAGGTTCGGCAGCATAGTGGTATACTAGTGGATGAGGTGAGACTCCAGTGCCTTTGTCAAACTAAGTTTTTGTCCTTTTTTGTTAGTGCTTACTTTATACTCTAATTGGAAAAGGCCCAACTTGTATCAACGGAGTTGATTCGAGTTGCAATACTGTGGCATGAAATGTGGCATGAGGGGTTGGAAGAGGCCAGTCGCATGTATTTTGGAGAACATAATATTGAGGGAATGTTGAATGTTTTAGAGCCATTGCATGAAATGCTTGAGGAGGGGGCAATGAGGAGCAATACCACCATAAAGGAGAAAGCCTTCATTCAGGTATTCCGAATTTGCATTCACCAGCCAGTTTTTTCATCAAATTCTGGAATATATTTTGCCATTATGATGAATAGGTTTCATTCACAGAAATCGTATAAATTAGTGTGGAGAAGTGATCATCTTCCAAATTTAATCAGAAGGAAATTGGTGCTGGGACCATTAATATAATCTCATAGATGTGGATCTCTACTCTTTGTTATTAAGCCGAACCCTGTTTATGATCTTCAGGCATACCGTGTTGAACTTTTGGAGGCTTACGAATGCTGCATGAAATATAGAAGGACGGGAAGAGATGCCGAATTAACTCAGGTAAAATTGCACGCAAGCATGAAGCATGACCATTTTTCCGATTTGTGTTGCTTCATATCTTATATTATAATTTTTTCAATGGAAAATTATGGATTATATTAGATTGATAAATTCAGGTAAATTAGGCTTATGTTGGATGGACAAAATCATTGCAACTTAAATATAAAAATAATTTGATATTTGGATGACTTTTACTTTTTTTTTTTGTCACGGCCTGAGTGTACTAATACCAACTACCAATTACGCACGAGAAAAATCGCACATACGCGAGCCCAAAGCTCAGTCCGCCTGTTCCTACGTCCGAGTATTACTACTTGGTCTTGATATGCGAACACTTGTTTGATTTGGAGTATATTTGTGTGCTTTACGAATAGTTGGTGACTTTTATGATAATAGTTGCTTTCTGACCAATATTATATATCAAAGACTGGAGTGCTAAATGGTGCAACTTTCAAGTTGCTTTTACATAAGTGATATTGGGGTTTCCATGTGACTGGCAACAAGTTCTGTCTTGTACCTTTATCATATACTGCGTGGAACTCGGATCTGTTATGATGTCAATTTTCATAGGTTGAACTGCTGCTAATCAATATATCCATTTCCCCTCAGGCTTGGGATTTGTATTACCATGTATTCAGGCGGATTGATAAGCAACTTCAGACTCTCACTACCTTGGATTTACAGGTAAGAGACAATATTTTGCTATAATGGTGCCCTCTTCACCCTAGGCACTAAGTTGTATTTTTTTTCCTTTTGAATATCAGTCGGTGTCCCCTGAACTCTTGGAGTGCCGCGATCTGAAACTGGCGGTTCCTGGAACTTATAAAGCTGGTATGATAGAAATTACCTTTTTGTTGGAATATGACATTGTAACATTGGCTATTCTTGATGATTTTACTATTTATTCCCAGATTCGCCAGTGGTGACAATCGCATCATTTGCGCCCCAGCTTGTTGTCATCACGTCCAAACAGCGACCTCGTAGGTTGACAATTCATGGAAGTGATGGAGAAGATTATGCTTTCCTGCTCAAGGGACATGAAGATCTGCGGCAAGATGAGCGTGTTATGCAGGTACGTAGTTGTCGCATTGCTTGCATCAGACAAGTATGCATGTTTTATTGTTTTGATTAAATCAAAACTGTAAAAATAAATCTATTCTGCTCCTAAATGAAGTTCTGAAGAATCTTTATTTTTCAGCTCTTTGGTTTAGTAAATACACTGTTGGGGAATTCTAGAAAAACATTTGAGAAAGATCTCTCTATCCAAAGATATGCTGTTATTCCTCTGTCTCCGAACAGTGGCCTCATAGGATGGGTCCCGGATTGTGATACCTTGCACCAACTCATTCGAGAATATAGGGATGCCAGAAAGGTTTGTTTCAGTTTGTGTACATTTGACTATGCCTCTGCGAGGTTTCACTTTCGTCTGTGAGATTGGTACACTTTTTGATGGTTGTGATGCCTACTTGTTGATTTGCAGATCACACTAAACCAAGAGCATAAGTTAATGCTTAGTTTCGCTCCAGATTATGATCATTTGCCTCTTGTTAATAAGGTCGAGGTTTTTGAGTATGCCCTGCAAAATACAGATGGAAATGACCTTGCAAGGGTAAGCGTAACTCGCAAATTGAGTGCTCCTCTGTTGTCCAACAAATGCTTATATTTACTCTTTGAAATTGCTAGGTGCTATGGTTAAAGAGTCGCACATCAGAGGTCTGGTTGGACAGGAGGACAAACTATACAAGAAGCTTAGCCGTGATGAGTATGGTAATGGCTTCTTATCTAAATATTGTCCATATAATTGCTAAAACCTTGCTATTCAATCATCGTCGGTAGCTATTTAGTTTTTTTGACTTGATGATACAATTCTAAGAAATTTATGTTCTCTATGTTCTCTCTTTCTTTTGATCTTTTTCTCTGTCTCTTTTGTCTGTGAAAGTTTTTTCTTAAAGAAACTGCAGAGGTACATATCAAAAGTCAACTATTACATGGATGTAGTATGCTCAGTCCTCCCGAGTGTACAAGCACACTTTAAATCAGAATCAGGAATACCTCTAAGTATAAAGAATGAGAATATAAAAGCAAATGGCTCGAGGATAAGCGATAGGAATGTGCAGTAGACTATTCCTGCATTTTGTAGTTCTTACAATGACATGATTATTCTTTTAAGTATTGTAATTTGTTTTGTTACAATTGTGCAAGCTCTTACAAAGCAGGGTGTAAAACACATAAATAGGACTTATAAGTGGGAGTTGTAGAGGTGTTACAACGTTAAGCCCATTCACATCTCTTTTTTTACCTAATTTATTATAATTGTTCCAACTTTTAACGTCCACAAAATGAGCTTATGCGTTCATTATAAGAGTGTTGTAGGTCTTCCTCATGAACACGAGTGCATAGAGATAGGGTTGAAGTTGAAATATCATTTTGTTGGATAAATTTTAATTAGATTGATACTTTTTTGATTATAAAATATACTTCTAATAAGGTTTTTGTTGGTTTCAATTTTCTTCTGGAGCACATAAAATGTCAACCATGTTACCAGTTCCAGGAACTGGGAATCACTTGTTGGAAGCTGGAACCAAGAGTATAAAACTTCATTTAATTATTAGAATATTCGGCATTGTCGAATGCGAGTATTCCTATTGAGTGATGCCTGAGATATAAATATTCACATCCCACTCTTGAATATTTTGCAGTAGCAAAGCCTAAAATCCCAATTATCAGGGTAGGCTATATGAAGCAAAAGTGAATCACATCGATTTGAGCACATAAATTCTCCAATTGTTTTGGAGTGGGCGTTTTCATGTGGGCCTCTAACCTTCATGTCGTTCCATATAACCTCTATCTAAATTTCTTTGGTCTTCTTCGTGCTCTCCTTGGTATGTACTAAGAGTTTCAACATGTCTATGAGTCTTTGTTTTACATGCTTGCACCATCATAAGCAGTTTTCTTATATCTTCTCGACAATGGGTTTCACACCTAGTTTATATTTCGTACCTTATTTCTTTTTGTGCTACCACACCTCCACTGCTGCACTCGCATTTTGGTTAAACTCAGCTTGTGTGCAGAGCAGGCTTCAAAGCAGTATGATAAAACTTTTGTGTAAGCTTTAACAGGAAGTTGCGATCGCACAAGATCCTTGTCGCGCTCGTCTATTTTCTCCAACTATCTTGAATACGGTGTTTGACATCAACATCTATCTCCATCCTTTTGTAGTACTATTATGCATCAATATGAATGTTTTTTAGTACTTCCCCATTTACTTTTTGAAAGATCCCATCCAATAAAAAAGATGTTAGTACTTCAGAGTATTATGGAAAATGTTTAGAGCCATAATTTTGATTTAAAAGTCAAATTACTGGATGTAGGATAAAAGATATCTTCCATAAATTGCAGTCGTGCTTGATTTTGGGAGTATCACAAACAATAAATTTTGGTGCCTACTTAAAAACAACTCCTGGACCTGACTTTGCGCACAGTTTCTCGGGATTATATTATTTTGATAAAGCTTTACTTTTTCCAGGTCGGTTACTTGCTTGGCCTAGGTGATCGACATCCCAGCAACCTGATGCTGCATCGTTACAGGTAAAGAAATAACTATACATCTACTTACTGAAAAGAGCATTTTGGATTTATATATACAAGATGATGTTGTAGTGGGAAGATACTGCACATTGACTTTGGAGATTGCTTTGAAGCTTCAATGAACAGAGAGAAGTACCCCGAAAAGGTTGGGTTCCTGATTCTTCTTTGTGTTAATTTTTCCGGAGAAGTTAGATGACACATTCTTGTAATAAAGAAAAAAGTCTAATTGGTACAGGTTCCATTTCGCCTCACTAGAATGCTCGTTAAAGCAATGGAGGTCAGTGGTATTGAAGGAAACTTCCGCTCCACTTGCGAAAGTGTCATGCAGGTCCTGCGTACAAATAAACATAGTGTTATGGCAATGATGGAGGTACTGCTAAATTACTAGGAAATCTGTTTTTATCTCGAATTAGTTATTACTCAATATTATGATGTTCTAGACCAACGCTGGGAATCAAATTCTGATTTGCATTATTACTCTTTTGCAGTCTATGCACGAGTTTTAATCTAGTCCACTTTATACTTCTAGCAGACAATCTTAGTTTTTGTGACCACACTAGGCTTACCTACATGAATATTTTGGGTAAGACCAAATACAATATCAGTTGTGTGGGGGAATAGAGGGCTTTAAAGCCATCTATGCCTTATCTTTGCTCATGGGCTATTTCCATTTCCAACTTATGAGTTGATAGCATGGTATTTTGATTGAGTACTCAGTACAGATTGTGCGGCTAGTGTCTTGATGTCTCATTTTTCATCGATTACTGATGTCAACCAACTCATTACTGAATCACTTTGCTAGCGCTTATTATACAATATTGGGGGGGATGGGATTAAAGTTTTGTTGCGATCTTGATGACTTGATCTTTTTCGTTATATGCTGTGGTCAGGTGGGGGTACTGAATTTTGGGGTTCTTTAAAGGACTGGACGAGGCTTGGGGATTTGTGAATTCCTTTTATTAATGAGTTGTGGAAGTCATTAAGAATTTCAAACTTTGACTCTTGATTTCCTTTTTAAGATGTGAACAAACCACATTTCGTTTATCTTTATTGAACTTCAAAGAAGTTTTCGCAATTTGACTGTCTAAAAAGCCAAAATCTGGTATTGAATATTACAGGCTTTTGTTCACGATCCCCTAATAAACTGGCGTCTCTTCAACTTCAACGAAGTTCCCCAAATGCCAACAGTCGCACCTCTTGGGAATGGTGAGCAATCTGCTTCTAATGGAGAGCTGCTTCATCCACAGCGGGTTGAGCGAGAGAGAGAGATCCTTCAGGTATTGGTCAATAAAACTTTACTATGTTTGAGAATGTTTGTGAATATAACCATTCGTTTTAGGCTGTGAATCAACTGGGTGATGCTAACGAGGTTCTAAACGAGAGAGCTGTTGTTGTGATGGCGCGGATGAGCAACAAACTTACAGGGAGGGACTTCTCTACTTCTTCCTTACCGTCTACTACCTTGGTCCAACAATCCCTGGACCATAATACCTTGATTCCTGGCGATGCTCGTGAGGCTGAACATGGATTATCCGTCAAGTTACAAGTTCAGAAGCTTATTCTTCAAGCAACATCACATGAAAACTTGTGTCAAAATTATATCGGGTATACTCTCTTTGGAATTTTAAAATGCTTTCTTTTTTCCTCCTTAAATCGTGCTGCATTAAGTACGGAGATCAGTCTTAGTGTTTAGGCTCCTAAACCTTGACTCATTAAACAATACCAGCGGTCCACCCAGCTTCCAATGCTGTCAACAAAACACAGTACAACCGCCTTTTGATATCCCAAATTCTGAGATCTGGAGATATAATTCCGGCAAAATCTTACCCTCTAAACATTGTTTATATTTTCTTGTTTGTGTTTCTTTGCAAAATTCTACCTAAACCCTAGACATATTATACCTGCCACGTGACATAGTTCTAGATCATGACGAGGAACTTAGTGGGCGTTTGTGTAAGAGCTCTGAAATATTTGCGATCTAATTTGTATGACTAAGAAGCTCTTGTTTTTTCTTTCCCTTCTCGTTCAGGTGGTGTCCTTTCTGGTGAAGTCGGAGATCTGTCTGTGTATATCAGGCTTGCATTAGCGTTGGATAGAATGTATGTATTGTACAGAAATAAAAGAATAATTATCTGTTGTAATATAAGAATATCGCTTTGTATTGTAACTATAGCTCTCATTTGTCAATAAAAAATATAAATTTATTGTGTTTGAATTTTAAAAGACAACAAATTCACTTTGTGACCCGACGAGGTTGAACCGCTTAATTGGCATATTGCATGTTAACGAAATGAAGCTTGACCGGACGTATGATAAAGATAATTAATAATTCCATGGAGAAAGTAAAGGAAAACATGGGATCTCTCTTAATTCTCAAAAGGTAGCTCACTTGGAAGTTGGAATGAGAAACGCTGTGGTCCGAAAGAGTTGCAGAAATTAAACGCCCAATATCTTACAGTAAGGCGCAAAAAGCACTTTACCAATGAGACGAGAATACCAAGAGGTCTGTCTACTCTATTTAACAAACTATGGAAAGAATATTAAAAAAGTGTTGAAGACGAAAAACCGAAATGAAAGATTTAGAGTTCTAAAAATAGTATTTTCCCAGAAACAGGGAGATCATCAGAGAAAAGAATTTACCAACACTAAAAAGGTCAATAGGGTACACCCAAGTAATTAAAACTCAAACGCCTGACAATCTCTCTCTAGGCAAAAGAACAGACTAGCTATACATGTTTCTCGACAGCTAAAAAACATTTCCCTGTTTCTATTGGTTTCGGATGAAAGTTAAAAGAAAGTCTGTAAAAATATGCTCATATTCTGGCATCTTCCCATACCCTGCCAACAACAGATGTAGATAGTTCCAGTAAGAAGTTAGTGCTATCATCAACCTCAAAGAACCAAAAACGGGGTTGCTAAGAAATCATTTAAGGCATAAAAGTAGTTGCTCTATGTGATTCTCTTTATGCTTTACATATATACAGAGAGAGAAAGAGAGAGAGGCGCAACCCATTCAAGGATATTTTCCCCATATTTAATTTGTGTAATATGCGTGATAAAGAGTTTTAGTTACTTGACATCACAAAGATGTGTTGTCAAGACGGTTGAGTGATTATTTTGTGAGATTTTGGACGTGTTACAAGAAGAATACTTCGTGAACCAAGAAGAAAACAGGCCTTAGATTAACGCTAACCTGGGAAGTAGTTGATGTCGATGACGTAATAAACATCTTTGGTCCCTTTTTGGCGTATCATATCTACATTGAACAACCTAAGGCCCTAAACATGACAAAGGTTGCGTGCAGATCAGTAATAACCATATAACCTAATCCAAAATAGAAATTGAGCAAGAAAACAAACTTTCATCCTAAGGAAATTTTACCAGACGATTACGGAGCTCTTTTGCAAGCCCCTCAAGCAAAGGCCTTGGAGGTAGTTCTGCATCGATCAATGAACCATGTAAAATTGAATTTTTCAACTTTAATTATCAACAGAAGAGTAGAAAACAAATTGCAACAGCAATGGGGGGCTAAATCCAAAAAGAAACAGAACAGATATGTTTAAGAACATGAGGGAAACGCAATGGCAGTAAGCATCTAATCGTGAACCTAAGTTCTTAATGCTTCTTATTGTTATTGTTTGCTACAGACCACGTCATATTTTAATTGCACAAACTCAACAGAAAAGATGATGTTGTGCAGGGAGATCGAAACTAACCAGCAACAGCAGGATCCAGATCAACACCTTCTGCCGAAGCTGCAGCACAAGAAACTCTTGGAAATGGGAAAACACCAGAACTTGCTGATATGTCGCATTTTGTTATGTCAGGCAGAGAGAAACGTCTGACAACTTTTATGGACTCACCAACTACATAAACCTTGAACAGAACACCCCCTACCATATACTTAACTAGTCATAAATGTGTCCTATCAAGACTTGGAAGAAGGTGGAGAACAAATCAAACACATACCATGATTAACAAACTCCTGCAAAACCATTGGAGGCTCCAGTTCTGAGAGAGAAAAGTGGTCATAAGCAAGGAATAGTTCATGTGACTTTGCACTTCCATCCACAAGCAATGGTTTCACAACTGAAAACATGGAATTCAACAAAG
Source organism: Linaria vulgaris (assembly GCA_948329865.1). Lineage (NCBI taxonomy): Eukaryota > Viridiplantae > Streptophyta > Magnoliopsida > Lamiales > Plantaginaceae > Linaria > Linaria vulgaris. The sequence goes on along the minus strand of OX415249.1, from coordinate 111,682,828 downwards.
TTCAGGTGAGAAATTAATGTTGCGCAGAAGAAAAAATATCAATTTTAGCTAGGATAGGAATCTCAGAATTCAGAACAGTATATTTCGACGTATTGTTTATCCAGATACATTTTGTGATAAGCTCGTCATCATAATTGTTACAAGAATACCCAGATTACTCCTGGAAAAAATAGAATGACTTTTCAGCACTAATCTGCCACAAAAGTCTAACAACTACATTAGAGGTAGAAAACCACTAAGTGAATTTTATTATGGTGAGATATTAATCGGTGATAATTTTGTCATCATCCCGACGTTCTCTAATGGGTCCATTCAACAATGTAAAATATCGCAATGTAAAAACAAATCAATTAAAATCCAAAGACAGTTTGTCCATTGTACTTTTTTGTGCTCCCTATCACAGACCAAGTGCATGTTCCTTCTTCAAAACAGAATTCAGCTTACCTAGAGGTACTCTTAATCCTGCTTTTGTAACTTCACCTGGTATTGAAATTGGGTCTTTTGAAATCACCAACTGCTTCGGAATGCAAACTTTCCCTAAAACATTTTATAGCAGAGAAGCATTAGTTAGAGGGTATAACACAGAAATTCTATTTACATTTAAGAAAGGAAAAAATTCTGGTTATCGGACCAGGACAGAAGAGAAAGGAGCTCTGGAGGGAACATAATTTCATATGATGAAGAAAAAGAACACGCAGTCAGCAACATTCAACAAGTACCATAGCAGTCAGGCAATTTCAGTTCAGCAACATCTTGGAGCATTGACTGACGGTTGTGTACATGTTGAATAGCATTAGGGGGATCAAGCACTATCACCTCTGGATGTTCTCTCTGATAATCCTTTAAATAAAACAGAATGTGTTAAAAAGAAAATGCGCTGAAATAGAAGATATTATCTAAACAAATATTAAAGTTACAATCTCATCAAAAGAATATTAGAGTTACCATGACAAAAATTGCACAACACTAAAATTATGTTCTTTCATTGTCCTTTATAATATAATAGGTTAGAAATAAGATGCCTTGAAATTTCAGAAATTTGCTTGACCAACATTAATGTTTACCATGATGAAAAATAACACAGCTATGTAACTCGCTATAGCCCCACCAATCCAGTTTTCCAGATCAAGAGTGTAGCATCATTCTGGAATAATTTTATCATATTGTTCACACAAAGAGTTTCTGCTAACTTAAACTCTACAGGGATTTTTCAGAAAAAAAAAAAAAAAAAGAACGTCTCAAGGCAACTGCCAGCATATATTACATACTACCAGTAACAAAACAAAGGTATAATGAATCTGTACTTCACAACACAACGCTTTATTATGACTGCTTGACCACATATTTTGATATTACAATAATCTAATTATCTTGAAAGTAATATGAATGCTTAAATTTGGTTTACTGATAGATAACGTCACATGCATATAAAGGTTATGGATATGATTTTTTTCCCATTCCATCGAAGTTTAGAGAAATTTCATGAAATCTTAATGCAATCAGTTTCCAATTGAACAAATAATTAATGGAACATTACATGTATCTTTATTTACACATAGAGCAGATCCGATCTATAAACAATTAAGTGATAAAAGGTAAAATTTGAACAACTGATGTTCTGCTCTCACATATCCAGACTTAAGTTGTGTCTATATTCACACATCTTTTTATTTCTCATCTATACAACTCTTCGTACGAAGAGAAGTAACTTGCATAGATTCAAGTTGAATAATAAAATTGTTCAAGCATATCAACCATAATAACAATCATGCTGCCCCCAATCAGGCTTCACGGTCTAGATGGCTCTTTTTTCTACATTAAGCCATAACAGAGTCCTCGACAATGCATTATGTGTTTTCTCTCCATTACCCAATAATAGCATAAGTTTGTCCTATCGCTACAACCTACAAGTTCGTGTGTGGAAGCTGAAGAAAAAAGAACGGTAAATTTCAAGAATTAAATATGTTACTCAGTAAATACTTTACTTTGCGCTAATGCCTTTCCTTTAGGACAAGCTCGTAAATTTCCAACATAATAATAGACCATGTAAGCGAATTATTCTCCTTCGTGCACTAATGCACACGATATACTGCATCAACAATTTTGCTTCAAATGTAATGCTGTTAATCACTTTGGAGTGTAACAGATTATCCATTACAGTAGCTCATTATCTCAACCAAAATATCAAATTACAATTTTGTGATCCACAACCATCTTTATACTACGTTTGCCACACTTGCTATTCTCTGCCTTCCACCAAAAGAAAACAAAAGAAACAAGATGACGAAACCCTCAAACACCCAATCTTTCTTTCAACTTTTTGACAATAAAAATGCACTAAACCAGTGAGTTAATTGACTAATTCTGGTGAATTGAAAAGAGCTCACCAACTACTTAAAATATGTCATCTAAGATCCAAGCTCCCTAACCAACAGTACAAACATAAGACTTGCCAAGCAACTAAAATGAGATTTCTTTTTTTCTTTTCTAAATAACAACAAAACTTTAATAGATCTTCTTAACAACAACTTGCAACACCGCGACAACTTATTGTGATTTCAGAAAGTAAAATTCTATCTTGATAGATTCTTGGTGGCAGGAACAAATATTATGGATTATGGCTAATGATAAGAAGAACAAAACCACTGCCAATAATATCAGACACAAATTGTTTTTTAAATGTCAGATGAAGCGTCTCTTCAATCAATCAATCATTTACCTTCACGCCACAATAAATCTTGAAAATTGTCACAAAAAAGATTTACCCTAACATGATAAGAGGGAATATTCATTGCAAAGATTGGGAAACAAAGATTACACAGCAACATCAAGAGAGGTGAATTATGTGTCATTCAATTTGCTAAAGCAGGTAAATGGTCGAAGGAAGCACCTACCTCAATAACTGTGGACCAGTCCTTTCCTGTTATCTGAACGCAAAACACAGAAAGATCAATTACAAACAAGAACCAAACAATACAAATTTTTAAAAAGAATATATAATATACATTTTCTAACCTTTTTGTACAGAAAAGCTATTCTAATAATACCGTAGCTCACAATGCATACAAGAATGATTAAATGTGTACCAGGAAGAAGCAAGCGCCACAAAATATAAATGTTAGAAGATAAATAACAATAATAATATTATGTCCAGTTTGGGGTTAATTTTTATTCTTTTTTCCACTTTTTTGTTAGTTTTTCCTTACTGAACCAAAGGAAAAAAAAAACCAACATACAATAAACTCATAACAAATTGTGACACAACTATGCGAATAAGCGAGATCATTAACTTATGAACAAGCGCAGCAAAACTAAAAAAAAAAGTATAAATTCAACCACAGAATAATTTATTTCCCAATTCAAGCGAAAAAAGCAGGACGACAGAATTTGAACGCAAAACACAGAAAGATCAATTACAAACAAGAACCAAAATTTTTTAAAGAATATATAATATACATTTTTTAATCTTTTTGTACAGAAAAGCTATTCTAATAATATCGTAGCTTACAATGCATACAAGAATGATTAAATGTGTACCAGGAAGAAGCAAGCGCCACAAAATATAAATGTTACACAACAAATAACAATAATAATATGTCCTAATTGGGGTTAAAAAAAAAATCCGCTTTTTTTTTTTTTTAGTTTTTCTTTACTGAAACAAAAAAAAAATCAACATACAATAAACTCATAACAAATTGTGACACAACTATACGAATAAGCGAGATCATTAACTTATGAACAAGCGCAGCAAAACGAAAACAAGTATAAATTCAACCACAGAATAATTTGTTTCGCAACTCAAGCTCTTCTTCTGATGAATATGAGAAAATTGAATCAAGCACAGTTAAAACGAATAAGGGTGTCTTTGCAACAATAGAATCTTTTGGTGCTATCAGATACTCAGCTGGGACCACAAACAACAAAACAAGAAGAGAACACCAAAACCACACCCACGGCTAGAAGAGCTCACCCGGTTGACAAACTACAGTCAATGAATGCAAGACGTGAAAGTACAAAATTTTCGCTTGCGATAAATTCACTTTCTCTGTTAATGTTCACAAGGTACAGATAGCATTGAAATCTTTAAGTGGTCAAGACAGACAGCCTTTATTTATTCATTTCATCTTGCATTTTTCTCTGCAAGTTGGCTGGCCCTTAAGATACTTCCGTAATAAATGAAATTACCCAGAGCTAGAAAAGCTTGCCCGGTTGACGAACTACGATCAATGAAATGAAAGATGCAAAAGGAACAATAGTCTTCCATAAAAAATGAACTTTTCGTTTGTGACAAGTTAATTTTCTTTGTTAATAACCACAACATACAGATAGCATGGAAATCTTTTAAGTGGTCAAGACATTCATTGAATTTGTCTCTGCGCGAGGGATGGCCCTTAAGATACTTTCATATTTACCCAGAGCTAAAAGAGCTCACCAGGTTTACGAACTACAGTCAATGAATGAAAGGTGTGAAAGGAATAAAGTCTTTGATAAGGTACGAAATAATTCGCTTGCGATAAGTTCATTATTTTTATATGTTCAAAACATACATAGAACATAGAAATCTGGTCAAGACAGCGGTTATTTATTTATTTTATCTTTCATTTGTCTCGACATGTAAGTTGGCACTTAAGATACTTTCGTACTAAATGAAACTGCGAATTCTGAAAATATGCAGTTCAGGACAATTTTATACATAAAAGTGATGATCGGAGAAGTTGGATTAATTACAGCATTCAAAACTCTAATAATGTTAAGAGTTCCAATAGCCTTTCTAGAAACCTATAGAGTAAAAGTTTTACTGTAACGACTCAGACCTTGTGTAAAACAATGTCAAATGGCCCTTGGTCTGATAAAGGTCTCTTCAGATCAATGGATACAAACTGAATCCCCTTACTTCTGCATCAAATAATGTGATAATCATCAGGTAACCCAGTAGAAGAGAGCTTCAGCTATATTAAACATCTTAGAACTTTTACACAAGTGTGAAGGGAGATGAGAAAAACAGCATTTAAATGGAGCATACTACAAAAAAGCAATATATGTGTTGGCCAGAATAAGTTAACAAGGATATCATTAAATTAAAGTAAATGCAGTCAACTCAATATTCAAGAGGTTGACTACAATATTTCCATTTCAGGACAAGAGGTTAAAAAATGTAAGCAATTGAACACATTCTGAATGCAATGACTCAAGGGGTTGACCCTGTGCTATGAAAGTTAAGGTCAAATAACATCAGGTAGGGTGAATTTGGAGCTTAAATTTTGAAGAGAAACTCTTCTCTTGAAATCATAGCCGATTTTGTACAAATCCCTCAAGGCATGGAGGTCCCATCAAGTAGAGTCTAAGCTCTCAGAACGTTCTATACTGTTGAATTTCCTCCTCCACTATGAAGCTCACACGCAGGAGGCAAAATTGAAATAATTATTGTTGGTGTATGACATCAAACAAAAGAAACACAAACTGTGAACTCTTAGATGCAGAAAACTAATTCTTCAAAGAGCAGTGTACTAAATTTTCTTGCAGCAGTGAAAGCAACAGAATTGACTTTGGATAAATCACCTTAAAGTCATTAAATACTATTGACCGAAGTCTACAGAGTACATATTATGGAATATTCCAACAAAAGCATAATCTAAGATGTAATATTCCTCCAGATACCATTGTAGTGGATGGATAAGTCAAACAAACTGCTGACAAAAAACTGGCAACCCTCCAACAGTTCACTTCGTAATAGCAAATCTAATTAGTATTTTAATTAGGAAAAGCAATCCACACCCTGAAACCAGAATCATCTTATCCTGAATGGCAGAATAAAAGAACTATCAAGCTACAGATAGAAGAAAGAACCTGCCAGTAAAAAAATTTACAATGAAGCCTCTACGTGCATCCGGTTGGTAAATTCTTAACAAGACCCAAAACTTACTCATTTTGAAAAATCTCAACCACGTACGAAAAGCCGCCTGTGGGGCCCACAAGATATACGATTTGTACAGGGACCAAAGGACCGACAGACCTCAATGCCCGAATCAGAGGCGAAGACCGTGTCGCTCTAGGACTTGCTAAGAACAACTCATTCGGTGCATATCATTTGGAAATGAAATCAGCAAAACTTGACCTCATTACTGACCCTAAAACCAGTATCAGTTACCAAAAATACTAAAATTCTTGAAATGAAACGCAACAACATATGAAATTCATGAACATAGACCACCACCGCCAGCTGCCACCAATATAAAAAAAAAAAATATCATAACCAACAACATTCAGCAGCATACACTGAGAATCCGTGAAATCGCAACCAAACAATATCACAAAACACTAAAAACGAGCGCCGTGGAGAACAATTAGGCAATATCACAATACACAATATACGGTGTGTGTGTGTGTGTGTGTGAGTGCATGTGTAGAATAAATGAAAGAAAGAAACAGTACCGAGCTAAACGAATAAGATTGGGCTGCAAGAAGCTCTTCTTCTTCTTAGAAGTGAGAGCGTAGCCAACAACAACCCTAACCGGCGGAGAAACGCCGCATTCCTCCACCTCACCATCGTCATCACCGCATGAATCTCCGCTCAACTTCATATCCACTGTTCTTTTTTTTCAAAAGTAATAAACCCTAGTTCTCCGATAAATCGGTAAAAAATCCGATGAAGGGAAACGAAACTGTGTTCCGCGGCGCCGCCGGTTTCCCCACACCAGAATCGCATGCGTGTGCGAGTAATTTTTTTTATACACAAAATTGGTGATTACGAAGAGGAAAATTGAATCAAGAGAAGAGATTGTGCCGACTGATATTCAGAGAGAGAGAGAGAGTCTGTGTGTGTGTGTGTGTGTGTGAGTAAATGCGAATGGAATAACGGAAAGGAGAGAGAAGAGGGAAGAGGATCAAATGCGCAGAGCTGTGTTTGCGTTTGTGTTTGTGTGTGTGTGCGCTCTCAACTGTGCACTATGTGTGCGTTTTCTGGGTATTTATATTTTGCATTACACGTGTTGGATAAATTTTCTGATTTTATTTGGAAAATTTTCCAACTTTCTCCTAACCTTTGGGCATTTCTCATTCTTTTATTTAAACTATTGATCATGATCTCAATTACGCACCTACACTTCAAAAAATTACTAAACTTTTGTGTCGTATCGTGTCGTGTTAATGTACGTCAATAAAGAGTTCATAGAGTTGAATAACAACAACCAAGTTTTAAGTTTTGACACTTCAGAACACCATAAACAAATAAAAATGACGTCAGAGGCAAAATTTGCCTTCTGGTTGTTTTTGTCGCAATTAACTAAATTATACGCATCTTTATTTTAGTAATGTTCCAATAAGAGAACTTTTCCAAAAATGTCGGAATTGGTACTATCAGGATTGTAGAAACTTTCAGCATAAACATCAATGATTTCTCTATAGTAAAATCAAACAATGAAATAATTTAATTCAAGAATCAGTATCGTTGTGTTCGTGTATCTTAGATATTCTTTACTTTTAGTTTTTTTTTTTTGGGATTGGTTAGTGGACAAATTATTCACCACTAAAGGGGATTAGTGGACCCAATGTCCACAAATCGTCACTACCAATGAAGTCCAGCTATAATGATATTGGTTAGATATATTTCAATTGGTAAAGATAAAAGATGTGATATTTAAGAAGGTATCATCATTTATTTAATTGTGACAAGATTGCATGCAACTAATATCATATTTGGTTGAATTGGTAGCGTTTCATATTTTTGTATTGTTTTGACAACTATGTTTAGTATTTGGATTTTTATAAAATTTGTTTGACTTGAATATTTTCTCATTGTGATTTGTACTAAGTGTCTACTAACAGAGTGAGCAATATAAGTTTTTGGGTTTCAACTTTTATCAAGAACATATAATGCTAATGACATTTCCAATTTAAATAATCACAATCTGTTAAGTCATGTGAAGTGTTCCAATATATTTTTTTTTTTCGTTCCTGAATCCTGTCCCCACCCACTCTTTTTTAGGTATGGAATATGTCATTTTCTTTATTTCCCTTTTTGTTTAAAGGTGAGAAAGAGAAATAACTTAAAAGTTGGACAGTAACGAAAATCAAGTTGATTAGAATATTCCGTGATGACTTCTTTCAGTATCAAATTTATTCTTTCATAATTCAGGTAACTGAAGAAACTAAGCAACATAATTGTGTTCCATATAAATTGAACATCATAGCAATAATACTGAAATTACATGGGGTATGCAAATTTTGGAAACACCAAGTTGCTTAGAATATTCCTTTATGACTTCTTTGAGCATCAAATTTATTCTTTCATAAATCAGGTATTGAAGAAATTAAGCCATATAGTTTTCTTCCATAAAATAGTAACATGTCTAGAAAATATACTGAAATTAGGAAGGGTGTACAACCAGCTAAAGAATCAATTCTGGTTTCTGACGGCATTAATCATCGACAATCAACAAAATTTTTGTACAATTGATGTATTGGTGGCATGGAATTGGGATTAAAACTATTTCATAAAATAAAAATAAAAAAATCACTCATCACTCCATCCGCACAACATATAGTAGAAATAATCAATTGATGTGAGACTTCATCGTACAACGGCTTCACCAAAATAATCAATCCCTCGATGAATTTTCGAATTTTTTTAATATGGTATTAAGGCAAAATGTATTTAATCTTACAAACTCAACATATACTCCATGTTTATAATTAACCGCCTAAACAAAAAAATATATGAATTGACATTCCAACCTATCTAATATCTCTTCTCAACTTTCTGGCGAGTTCCTTTATCGTGAAATATGATTTTCTAACATAAATAAAAAATTTACTCATCATGCTTGTATTTAGGCTTGCAAAACAGATTTTAAGCAATTACGAGTTCAATAACTCCGTAGACTTTCATCTGGACTGTGAGGACCCCCTACGAGTAAATGACAAATTACAAGAAAGTAATATACTTATTTAATTTTTATAGAGGGATATGCGCCTCTTTTGCATATTAGAAAGGAGTGTTGCGTCAAAATTCTTGTTTTAAATTAATATGCAGGCACTCCTCAAGAGTGATGGTACGCAAAAGAGTATCATTGTATTGATTACAATTTACAACGAAAGTATTGCTCATAGCTGACTATTATATATCCTAGTTGAATAAAATAAATAAAATTTTAGATTTTCTCCACTAGAAAATTAGGAACTTCATAATAGAGTTGAAACTAGGCCAAGTAAACCAACACAAGATTTCTAAAAGTGCTAAGAACTCGGCCCAAGACCACAAAGAAGTTGAGCTCGCCCCAACTGGACTAGGCCTGGACATAATTGCAATATGAACTTCAGTCTTTGGAAGCACTACATGAGATTATTTTGGGGAATTTTAATGGTTTTGTCCTATAATTTGGCTCTTTTTTGATTTTGGTATAATAACTTTGCACACCTTGATTTTGATCACTTAACTTGGCACATTGACTTGATTTTGGCCGGTCCCATGACCAGCGCTCATCCCAAATTTGCCGAAAAAATCATACGTGACACCCGTTAACCACTTATTGACATATTTTGACCAAATGTCTGACCCACCTGTACACATGGCACCCATGTGGAAAAAAAAATAATAAAACACCTCACATCACTCTTATATCTAATAAACTTATTAAATTAAAAGTAATATTACTTTCAATAACAATAATACTAAAAATTGTATACCTTTCATAATTCAAAAATATATTTAAGTTATTATATATTATCTAAATTGTAAAAAACTCATTATACAATTTGAATTTAAATAACTTATTTCTCAATAAATAAATAAGCTTTTAAAAAAAAGGTTCACTATGTTACCCCCCCCCCACCCACCCACCCACCCACCCCAACCACCACCATCTTCAAGTGTGTGCTGATGGCGGTGACAGTGATAGGTAGAGGAGAGAGCAGCGCGAGGGGCGACGATGGGAGGTGGTCCGATTGGGGAGGTGGTGGTGGGAGGCGGGCGAGTTTGGGTTGGTGGAGATCAAATTGGGGTGGTGGAGGTCGGATTGGAGAGGTGGTGGTGGTAGGAGGCGGGTTTAGGGTGGTGGAAGTTGGATTGGGGAGGTGGGACGCGGGTTTGGCGTGGTGGAGGTCGAATTGGGGAGTGGTGGCGGGTGGAGAGTGGGAGAAGGAATGGAAAAGATTGTGGATTGAAAGGTGGAGGTTGATGGTGGAGGGGGGGGGGGGATAGGGTTTTTGAAGAAGGAGATGATTAAATTTTTAAAGTTAAGTGGAAAATTAATATTATTAAGTTTTTTGAGTTTGTTATTTATAAAATATAAATACTTATAAGTGAGTTACTCAATATATTAAAGAATATTTATAAAATAATTACTTTTATATTGGGATAAAAATTTGTAATTTTTAACATAATATAAAAACTAGCAATATAAAAAATATAAATCTTATAGTCTTGAATAGATAATTATTACTTAACATTATATAAAAAATTATTTAACTTTAACAATACATTGAACTTTTTTTTTAATTTACATGTATGCCACGTGGGTGCCATGTGTACATGTGGGGGGCAGAAGTTGGGTCAAAATAGGTCAGTGGGTGGTCAACGGGTGTCACATATGATTTTTCCGACGAATTTGGGCGGAGCACTGGTCATGGGACCAAAATCGAGTGAATGTGCCAAGTTGAGTGACCAAAATCAAGGTGTGTCAAGTTATTGTACTAAAATAAAAAAAGAGCCAAGTTATGGGACCAAACCATTAAAAATTTCGATTATTTTGTACCTTTTACATGGAAATCTAAGAATTTTTAAATGCAATTTTAAGTTTTAACTATCAAAAATCATGGTGGCAATCCAAAACATGTAAGGTTCGGAGTGTATTAAGATATACTATGTCGGTGTCTGTAAAATAAAATCTTAGAAAAGTGATTTATTAATTTTTGGCTTAAGTATTAAGATATACTATGTCGGTGTCTGTAAAATAAAATCTTAGGAAAGTGATTTATTAATTTTTGGCTTAAATAAGCACTTTTTCAAATATTGCGTGTGTTGTATCTTACAAAAAATTAGAAAAAGTACAAGCAGGAGAACGTGGATACGTGGTGTTTGCGAAAAATGCTTTCACAAATATGGTCATTAGCAAAGCTACTCCGCATTAAACATTGCATATACTTAGGTGGTGTTTGCAAATTCTTAAAAAAAAGCTATAATCGACTTTTTCTTTGAATAAATGATTTTGGGGGTATAGCTTTTGCGGTTATACAACTTTTTTTAAGCTAAAAAACCCCACGACTTAAAGCTGGTGTGGGGTGTTTTTGGCTTATGGTGGGTATTTTTAAATAGAACAATTAAATAATTTTAAATTCAAGATTATCTTGCAAACACTCTCAACTTCTAAATTTAAGTGCTTTTGAAGCTTAACTAAAAATTATGAACTTCTACTTTTCCACTAGAGTTTGCAAACACCATCTTAATTCATGTTTTATTAGCTTTTTAACAATATTCGCATGAATTTGAATGTCTAGTCAAAAGTAACTATAAGTAACTTTAAGCAAAAAATAGCAAAATATTTGCTTTTATAAGCTCCTAGAGACACCATTGTACAGGAAAAATTATCATATACGTCTATTGTATGTATAACCAATGGTTGAGATTTAAAGGAGATCTCTAAATTGTAGGAATAACTACCCAACATTCTCATTCCCACCGTGTATTGGTAGTAGATACACATACAACGGCTGCACCTAATAACTCTCATTGTACAGGGTTCAGGAAAGAAAAACGAGGAAAAATGACCTATTTGTAGGTGTATATAAACCAATAAAAACCTACTTTATATTTGCAATGGAGAAAGCAACAAAACATGTTTTGGGTGGCTTCTTAGAAATATATGCAAAGACTCACAAATTCTAGCCAAAATCAACTTTAAGAAAAAACACACAAGTCACTTCAATAAGCTTTTACAAACTCTGGATGAAATAAGGGAAAGATCATCTATTTGTAGGTGTAAATAGATCATCAATAGAAAATTTTCAAAATATAATTTTTTGAACTCAGTTTGTTGATTTGCAACGACCAAATTCAACCCAAACAACTGTAAATCGAAAAATGGACATGGGCTACTCCATTTAAAAAGTCAAGCTTCGCAAACAAGGCTTAATGTGTTGGACCTACCCAATATGGTCATGATGGCATGACTTTACCCTACCTGATAAGTAATAGTTGTGACTTGTGACATGTGGTGATGTAAATATTTAAAATCAGACGGTGTTTGCAAACTATTCTCAAAGAGCAGAAGTTCTTAATAGATTAAGCTGAAACTTTAAACATAACTTTAAGTTGTAAGTTGAAGGTGTTTTAAAAACTAGTTAGAAGCTTCTCGTTTTATTGTAGAGTGCTCACAAAAGAAATTGAGACTTTGTTGATTTTCAAATGAAATGATTGTAATACCTATAACTTATAAACTGTCAACATATAGGGAAATTTAATCAATTTGTCTCATAACTTGCCACTTTTTGAATTTTAGTACATTAACTTGGGACCCCTTAATTTTGGTCCTATAAGTTGGCACTTTAACTTAATTTTGGTCCATGACCCAATCTCCGCCGCAAAAGTCCTTTGTGGCAGCCGTTGATTGCTTAGTTTCCAATTTTGAACCCGTTTTGGGACCCATTGGACCACTTGTCACCCACGTATTTTAAAAAAAAAAATCTGATGAAACTTATTCATATTACAAAAGAAAATTACATTATTTCATAGAAACTTATATTTATATTGCTAAAAGTCAAATTAATGAATTCTTTAATATTTATACTTATATCACTTCCAAAAAGTTCCAAATATTTTGTATTTATTCTTTTGAAAATAATTATTTAGTCTTTAATTATGTATTTTAATATTCCAAAATGATAAATCAATTAAAATTTTAATACTCATATTTATATTCTAGAAAAAATAATATGAACAAAAAACAATCAAATATTAATTTAGGTAAAGCAAAAACTAATCAAATATTAAAAAAAAATCATCTTCTCCACCCACCCCACCTACCCCACCAAACAGAAAATTGCTACACCACCTCCACTCCATGGAGCTCGACGGCACACTCTTCATCTCCCGCTCATCCTTTCCTACTTTATGTACATCGCAATTGAGCCTCCACCGCCAAACCTAGAATCCACCACTTCGTGATCTCCCTCACCATCCATCCATGGCAGTCGACGTTGGCAGTTTTTTTGTCCATTTCCGGTGCCGGCAAAATCGAGTGCAGAACCCTAGGCCGGAGATAAATGAGCGTGTTGGCGGCTATAAGCGCCGCCGTGACGGGCAGTTTCTGATCGACGAGTTGAAAAAATTGTTATTGAACAGATCCGGCCGAGTTACCTCAATTCCGTTGACAAACACTTTCTCCTTACCGTCGCGAGTGATAGTAAGACACTGATTCGGCGCCAAAGTCTCGATTTTGGTGTCGAACGTCAGTGGTTTGAGGAATTTGAGTGGATACAGGTCTGGGAGAGAGAACTCCTGCAACAGTACAGAAACGAAGCAGGTGACGACAGAGATGTTCGCTCCGGAAGAGGAGAGCTCCTCGAAACCGAGTGTGGAGAGGATCGTGGCAAAGAGAGCTGGCGGATAGATGTGGAGCAGCGTGAAAGGACGACGACGGTGACGTTGCGGCGGCGATGGCGGTGGAGGTGTCGACGGCAGAGATGAAGAGAGAGATGAGGAGTAGGAGGAGGAGGAATCGCCATTGTTGGTGATGGAATGATGAGTTTTTTTTAATTGTACATGTGGATGCCATGTGTGTGTGCCAAGTGTACTTGTGGGTCCCAATTTTGGATCAAAATTGATGACTACACAGTCAACGGCTGCCACGTAAGAATTTTGCAGTGGAGTAGGGCGGCGATTGGGTCATGGGACCAGAATTCAGTTAAAGTGCCAACTTGTAGGACCAAAATTAAGGGGTGTCAAGTTAATGTACCAAAATTCAAAAAGTGCCAAGTTATGGGACCAATTGATTAAATGTTCGCAATTACCACCTTAAATAATAAATAATAAGAGATGATTCCATCAAACCCCTCAAACTATGACACCTTTATGGAAACAATGTCACAAATATATTTTTAGCACCAGTGCCCCCTAACCTTTGATCATATGTTCGAGTGTATTTTGCGCGTGTTTCTGGCCCAAAACCAACTGGAATAGTCATCCATGTGCCCGACATATGTTATAGTTTAAAGGCATTTTCGACCGAAAAATGGGGCCAAACTATTATACCCCATAAACTATTCAATTTTAAGACACTGCACCCTGAACTATAGAGTGTGCGGTCTGCCCCTTGAACTATTGTTTTTGCGTATTTTTACTGCTACAAGTATTGTCTCTGCAAACATAACATTTGGTTCATGAAATATTATATTACTTCGTATTTACACTTCAAACTCTTACAAATTGTAACATTATGCATTTTGATAAGATGAAATGGCACTAACTGATCACTCAAACAACATCAAAACACATGCCCAATATTCATAACATCATTCTTAACAAAACGGGTGCATACAACACACCAATAGGCACAACCTACACCATTGTTAAATAAACAACATACCAACACATCATACCAAAGGCTTAACAACCACACAAAATAAGAAAGGACATAACATGGTTTGTCCCTACTATAGCAATAAGATACCAAACTAAAAAATAGTACAACCATGCTCAGCTCCCATCTCAAAACATTGTCAACTAATCTCATTCCTTCAGAACCCTGTTGATTTCTTTCTGAATCAACTTCTTGTTTAGCTTGTCAACTGTCATATCCACAACACCTGAAGTGGCTCCCATCCTTGTCAATACCTCTTTTTTCTTCATCTGCATCAAAAACCCAAGGAAATGAGATAAGGAATTTCCCAAAACAAAACAACAAAATATATTGACAACAATCTGGAGTGGTTGCAACCTTCTTTGCCTCATTCCTTGTTGCATCTTGCCCTGGAGTGGCTGTAACCTTCTTTGCCATCTCCTCACTTTTTTTCTTGAGCTGCATCAAGAAACAAAAAAATTGATGAGGCATATACCAAAAACTAAAACTTGCAATAATGAGAACAATCTGAAATGGAGTTTTAACCTAATTCATTGTTGCTTCTTGAATTGTAGCCTCTGTATCGAGCACATTGTTCTTTTTTGGGCCATTCTTCATTTGCTTCTTTGGCCCTTTCTTGCCTCTAACATCCTCAACCAATCTTGCAACCTTATTCCTGTTTCTAATATGTCTCTCCTCAACCTCCAAATCCTCCCCATCACTTATTAACTTTCTTTTCACACGTTCACCACCATCCCATTCCTTATGTTTCTGTGGAGATACACTCTTTTGCCTAGTCACATGTGGTGAAGTTGGGGGTATTGTTCTGCCTGGTGAACCTTGGGCTTGACCTCCTTCAGGTAAGCTTAGAGGTCTGACTAGCAGCTTTTGATGCAACACCATTCTTCTTACCTTTCTTCATCTGTTTGCCCTATAACAATTATAAAGGAACAAATATTCAACCACTACAACTCATTTGTTGCTTATATATCATCATGTACTTAGATTCACACAAAACTTGTTAAAAACATAACACAAATCCACCCCAACGTGCTGATTATATGAGTCACCAGCTACTTGCTCCTGAGTTGCACCAGCTCCCTCATCATGATTTGCTCCATCATTGACATTTTGACCCTCTCCTGCTCCCTCATCATGATTTGCTCAATCATTGACATCCTGGTCCTCTCCATCTCCCTCTCCATCATTGACATTCTGACCATCTCCAGCATCTTCTCCGGCTCCCTCATATTGAGTAGTGCTCCTCCCTTTCTTAGATTTCTAACATACAACCAAAAAAGGCAATAAGTGCATGTTAAACTACATAATTACAAAGGATTAGGAAGATGATCATAAAATTACGTGTTTAGTTTGCTTTACCTTTGGTGGCACATCAACTCCGGCCCTTTCTTCTTATGGCATCATGGCCTTTTTTAGAGGACATGTCCTCACATTATGGCCAGAGTTGTGACAGAATCTACAATTCATTACAACACCCTTCTTGCTTAGTTTGACAGTCTTTCATTTTGTACCCTTATTATTTAATTCTTCAATTTCTTTTGGGGGTTTCACTCTATTATTCTTCTTGGGCTTGACAACTTCTCTGGGATGGGTGGAAGACATGGCTGAAGGTTAGAGTGTGGCCAATCCTCATGACCTCTCAAAATGTGCATGTTGTGTCTGTAACTCTGTATGTCTGCATATAGGTTGATATTTTGAAGTAATTATCCACATGCTATGAAGGGGTCTATTCTTTGTAGTACAACCTAACCATTCCATGGGCACAAGGTATGCCATTAATCTGCCACTTCCTACATGCACTCTCTTCTGGAAACATTCACATTCATCTTGACGCAGGACAGAAACGTGATAATTCGAAAATACCAGCGTATTAACAAAGAAAGATTCTGGAATCCACTAGGATTTGGAATAAAATTCTGATTTTATTGAATAAATCAAAAGATGAATAAAAGTGTGTCTGGCAAAATAATGAAAAGAGCTATATATAGCTCAACAAATCTAAACAAAAAGATATTATACTCAAACTAGGAAAAAAAGTCTAAAAACAAAAAGGAAACAAACTCCTAATTAAAAGGAAAACTAATAACTTGCTCAACAACACAAATTGCTTGCGCAGACACACGAAAACACGTTTTCTCGACTCGACCCACTAAGAGTAAATTACTCTTTGAAACTAAACTGTAGAAACAGAAAGACGTTCGATTTTATATCTCATGAGCCAAAATTGAGCATTGAGCTATCAGATATAGGGGTTTTCGTTCGTGCCTTGATTTATTACGAATTTCTTCAAAATATGGGTCTCTTGTCTACATCAGTCCCTGCCACTTCAAAAAAACTCGACCTCGAGTTATTATGCAGATAGAAATTTACATCTCCATAAAGTTCGTATAGAGCCACAACTATGAAAGTCTTCAAACTTATCACGCCCCCAAGAAGATCATCAACATCAATGTTGTCTTTAACCTCCTTTAACATCATGTAAGAAACATAGTTTTTCGAGCTCAGAGTGTTGCACATCACGACAAGATACCGAGACATCAATGTTTCTCCTTCAATTAATAATTCATGAGAATTTTTCATATCATCGGGTATCTTGTAGTCTTCATCCTCTATCTCAAGATCTACATTGAATTCAATCTCCACATCATGAACTTCGTTTACGAGGTATTCTGTTGCAGAACTCAAAATCATAAAGATGTTTTCGTTCGTGTTGACTCTCTCTTCTTACTCATCAACTACTTCTGCACTTTTTAATCCTTCTCCATCTTCAACTCCTACACTTTTAATAAATTCTCCTCCTTCTTCAACAACATCTACACCTTTAAATTTGCCTTTCTCTTTGACAACTTTTACACCTCGAAATAAATCTGAATCATCAATGTAATTATCTCGTTCAAAATAATCGTCAGATAACTTTATCGAGTTCAAAGGCGGTATGAATGAGTACTTCTTGAAAGCTTGTTGTGCATCCATCTCCTCTGGATTCTCTATCACCAATCGATTGCCTAAAGAATTATTTTGGTAACTTTGAAAAATAAATTGATCGTGGTCAGGTGGTAAAAATTGGTCCATCATCATCCTCTTCATCCTTCTCCAAGATTGGATTGGTGCTTTTCCTCGATGTCTTCGATGAGTTTGCAACTTTTTCCACCAAACAGCAGCAACGCTCCTTAGTTTATGTGCAACCAAATTCACTTGTCGATATTCAACAACTTCAACGAATTCAAAGTACCACTCAACATCAGAAATACAATGCAAAAAATCTTTGATGTCTAGATTTCCATAGAACAATGGAATAACGGCCTGAATATGGAAATAACTCAGTGATTGGTTATTTTCCATATTTCTACGAAGCATACAATTACTAATCCGAGTTGCTTCTCCTTCTGGTATGTCACTCCTAGAATTTTGATTCGTTTTGGTGGTAAGAAACTATAGAAACATTGTCTCCAGTCGTGCCATCGAATTATTAATTTTTGCGATTGCCAACGCGCTCAAATCCCTCTGACCAGCATCATCGGGATTTTCTTCTTTAGTGCATCTCCCAGCCATTGAACAAGGCAAAATCCTTGCTCTGATACCACTTGACGCAGAACAGAAGCGTGATAACTCGAAAATATCAGCTTATTAACGAAGAAAGATTCTGGAATCCACTAGAATTTAGAATAAAATTCTGATTTTATTGAATAAATCAAAAGATGAATAAAAGTGTGTCTTACAAAACAATGAAATGGAGCTATATATAGCTCAACAAACCTAAACAAAAAAATATTAGACTCAAACTAGGAAACAAAGTCTAAAAACAAAAGAAAACAAACTCCTAATTAAAAGAGAAACTAATAACTTGCGCAACAACACAAATTGCTTGCGTAGACACACGAAAACACGTTTTCTCGACTCGACCCACTAAGAGTAAATTACTCTTTGAAACTGAACTGTAGAAAACAGAAAGACGTTCGATTTAATATCACATCAGCCAAAAACGGAGCATTGAGCTATAAGATATAGGGGTTTTTGTTTGTGCCTTGATTTATTACGAATTTATTCAAAATATGGGTCTCTTGTCCTACATCACATCTGACCATCATGACTACTCACTTAAAATCATCCTCCCCATTCTAGAATGCCTTGCATTCAGTGCTCTTCTAATGTGTTTTGTCCAATAGGGCACACCTCTCCAATCCACTTCTTTGTGAGATCCCTCTTCATATATGTCCGCTTCATTAGAATAAGTCTGATGTGTTCCAAGCAGTCAATTATGGGCTTAGGCATGGCTTCTAATATCATGACATTAAATGACTCACACATGTTGTTAAGCAACGTATCACATTTGTATCCTATCAGGAAAAATGACCTGGACCAGTATCTTGCAGGTCTATTTGCTAGCCATTTGTAGGCCTCCAAATTCCTTTCTCTTATTTCATTCATGTGCTTTTCAAAGTCAGAGATCTTTGTTGCCTCTGCAGCTTGACAGAGAAGTGTCTTCAGTGGTAGACCCTTGTGTGTCTGCTTGAAATTCTCATACATATGCATAACACAAAATCTGTATTTTGCATATGACAAAACCAACTCCACAGCATCCACCAAGCCCTTTTTTGTTTTTGTCAGAAATCACCACATACTTGCCACTTCCATCTTCTGTAATACCTAGATCCTTCACCAGTAGTTGCATGAACCACACTCAACTGTCCCTCTTATCTTTTCCCACCACTGCATATGCTATTGGGTACAAGCAATTATTAGCATTAATGCTAATAGCATTTAACAAAATCCCACCATAGAAACTCTTCCGATGGCATCCATCAATATAGAGGATTGGTCTACACCCTCCCAAAAACCCCTTCTTCAGCTGCCCCCAACAAATGTAGAACCTTTTGAAGATAGATCCAGCCTTGTTGGCAAAGTTTTGATCATTACATTGTTGTTGGGATCACTCCCCACTATCTTTGCTACATACCTCCACAGAAGAGCATATTGCTTCTGCTCCCCACCAACAGACAATTGCCTAACCACAACTTTTGCCCTATACATTTGAAACCTTGAAAACTTGATATTTGTGTCATGTTTGAACATGTCTTGCATGGCAGCTACTGGCATTCTTGGGTTATACTTTTGCATCACCTGGTACTTCCTTGCCATCCATGTGGATATAGCTGTTATGACCTTCTCCTGCCTTGAGCATCTTTGAATGCCCTGCCATGTCTTCACAACTAGTGTTTTGCAGTTGCCATGTTCTGAGGCATAGATATTCCAGTCACATGCTGGATTCTTGCATTTGACCCTGATCTTATGGCTATCATTCTTCACAAAATTAATGTCCCTCCCAACCTTGATGGCAAACTCCCTCACAACTCCTCTAAATGTAGTTGCATTCTGGAAATAAAAGCCCAAATGAAACTTGGGATCTGTCAAGTCCTTTGTTGGATTAAATCAAAGGATCCTCCATATCTCCATTGATTGTTCTTTACTCTTGCCACACGATTTGACAGATGGCAGGCACTTCCTTGACTCGCCAGCTTGCATGCCCGTAATCCCATTCTGGCTTCTCTGAAGATTCTTCTAAGTTGGCTGTTCAATAGGCATCTGTCCACCCTGCTATGTAGGCATCTGTCCACCTTCCTGGTTAGAACACCCATCACTCCTCTGAGATGATGTTTGTATATCTCTAGTGGGAGAATCTTCAACCGTAGTAGGTTGACTACAGTGAGCTTCAATCTCACCAACAACCACATAAGCTCCTTCATCATCTATTACCTCATTCTCACTATCACTGAAAGCCTATGACAGATATGACAGATCTGTATCACTTCCCATTGAGTGATCATCATCTATATCAACACCCTCTCTATCAATGATCAAGTCATCAAACATCCCAACCTCAACATCACCCTCATCAGTATCATCACCATCCACATCATCATCCCCAACAACACCCTGTCCCTCACCCCCAAGATTCCCTGAACTAACTCCATCAGAAATATTCCCATCCTCCTCAACTTGATTGTTTCCTTCTTGCCCAATACCATTAATATTCACAGCCCCACCTTCTGTGTAAACATGCACCACTTTGTCCTCATCAATGCACTTTACCAACTTCAAGGTATCTTGATCCCTCCACATGTAATCCATAACAGACATGTCACACTCACCAAATTGACTTGAGTAAAACTTGCACTCAGGAGTGTTCTCAAAATCCACAGTCTCTTCCTTGGCATGGATCTCAATTAGGCTAATTTTTTCCTCATTATAGTAGTCAAATTGACTAACTTTAACTCCCACATACCTCACCACTCTATTCCTAAACTTTCCATGATGATGAAGTGTGATAGTGAAATCTATTTAAATTACAGAAAATTTTCTAATTTTTGTTGGATTGTTTGCCAGTTGCAACAAGACTTATAACAGTATACTTTAGTAGCAAGTAACCTATCTCTTGCTATTACTTTTTTTTTTCTTTTCAGATGGGACTGACCTTACGGTAATATTTTTGTGCTTCCTTCTTTGTCTTTTCTTTTTTACATTGGTCGGCTGAGGCTCCATGATATGTACCATTCTTGAGTTAATCCTGAATATACTATTATCCTATATTATATCCGTTAGTATAATTATTCAATATAAAGAGACAATAAAGCTAATTTATTAAAAAAAAGAAAATGAGATAAAGCTATTTTCTTTTTAGATTTTATAAATAACCGTTAGCTGCTTTTTTTTTTTTTTGATTTCTCACTAGTTTCGGGCCCTTTTTTGAGGGGACGGCTCTCCAACGGTGTTTTTTACATCCACAAAACTCGAACCTGAGACCTTGCTTAAGTTAACTTAAATACCTTACCATCATGGATCAAATTTTTCATGCGTTTCCTCAAAAAGTACCGAAATGTTTCTGTTTTTAACTCTATCGAAACAAAAATTACATGTAGTTTCCATGAAAGCTATAACCAAGATTTTTACGAAATCTTCGAAACATGCCGAAAAGTTCTCAAAATATTACGAAACGTTTTTAATTTTTAACTGATCGAAACTTACTCCGAAACCGAAACTTTAATCCATGCTTACTACTTGAGCCAACAACCGTTGGTTAGTTGTTTTCTTTATTTGTTCAATAGTCTGAAAGTTGATTCTGTATTAATACTGGCAAGAAATCTTATATTTATGTTTTGTCCATAACAGTTGTACTCGCATACATATAGCCATATATTCAAATGTATTATCAAGCTATATATCATATATTCTATATGAATTTATATTTACAAGGCCGACCTATAAATAGATAGCTGCCTATTTATTAAGAAATAGTTACTCAGTTGGCGCCCTTGGTAGGCCATATTTTTCACGTGCAGGTTTACCTAATGTTGCAAGCGCGAGCTGAGTTTCATTTTCATCATATTATAAAGTATATTATAATGTCAAATGCGCTTCATGCGGTCAATTTTAATATTAATAATACTTTTGTTTCAAATACTGAATGCTCATGTCATGCACGTTCCTGTCTTTTGGTACAATGCAATTAGTAAGTAACATAGGCAGATATTTGTCGGATTTTTGGCACAACAACCCCTTAGGTATAAGCGCACTGTAATTTTAAAATAATGCAATATACCTCCTTATAATTTTAAAATAATATAATATACCTCCTTATAGAAGGAAATATAATTCACTTGCCAAAAAGTGAGAGTTGAATTAATTTATTCTTATCATTTCCTCTTAGAAATCTATTTCTTTTTATTGTATTTTACTTTAAATTACAGAAAAATAATATAATATTTCAATAACTTACTAAATATAAAAAATTAGATATCAAAATAATATAATATTTCAATAACTTACTAAATATAAAAAATTAGATATCTAAATAATTGAATTTGACAAAGTACATGTACAAATATATGAAAAATTCGACAGGAAGACGATGTGCACCAATTTTAGTATTATAAGGAGAAGGAGGGGGAGGAGGAGGGGGAGGTAATTCGCCTATTTTAAAATTACAAGGGAGTAATGCACCTATTTCATATATCACACGAGGGTAATTTGTCGTTTGCTCATATTAGTCGCATGCAAGTATAGTTTAGTAAGAATCCGCTGTGAAGTAGTTTAACGAAGATTACAATTTCAATAAGGCAAATAAAGTTTATTTGATGAGATGGATCAAAGATTCAAAGTGTATGGAAAGATTTTTTATTTGGTTCTATCGAAACGAAATACACAAATATTTTTTAAAGTTACTTGCTTAATAGTTTTTGAGAAATTTCCAAAACGCTCTCGAAACATAATTTTTAGTATTTAACAAATCAAAACATACAGCCGAAATGAAACTTTGGTTGAGCTAACACAAACAAAAAGGGTACCATTTGCATTTTGGACAATAATGAGTTAATAATGACTCAATTAGGCAGCGAAAGGGTAGTTGACCGTTAAATTCACTGCCCGCCCTTTTTGATCTGTGTCCCTACATTCAAATTTATTTAATTAAAACTTAAAAGCACACCATCCGTACGTACAACAACACAAACTATTAGGGTTCCTCCAATCGCCAACGAATATTCCATTCTACTATAAATACAAGCAGCTGGCAACCTAATCTTTTTCCTTGTAAACCCCGGCCGAAAATCTTGTCAAAATCAACCATATTATTAAATACCAATAATCTTGACGGATTTTCCAAAAAAGAAAAAAACCCCACATTTTTGTTTATAATAACAACACTTGAGAGTTCATCTTTCCTCCTTCACTGTTGTCATCACACATTTGACTTTAATCAGTTCAAAAATCAAAATCATGGCTGTTATGAGTGATTTGGGTCTTAAATTCTGTCGGATCATCGGTAAAGAACCGTTTTTTGACACAAAGAAAGGTTTTTTTGGCGCCCCAATTTCGAGTCATGGTGTTAGTTTTAATTATAAGAAGATTGGAGCTAGTAATAGTGGAGTTGGAGTTCAGGCGGTGTTGCAGGTGGGGGTGGAAGCAGCGAAAGGGGTTCTCGGGTTGGAGGTGGTTTCGGAAGTGGAGTTGAGGGTGAAGGGGTTCTTGGGGTTGAGGAAAACGAAGCTCGTTTGCACGATAGGGCCGGCTTGCTCTTCGTTGGACGAATTGGAGAAATTGGCTTTGGGAGGAATGAATGTGGCTAGGCTTAATATGTGTCATAATACTAGAGAGTGGCATCAAGATGTTATTAGGAAGATTAAGAAGTTGAATGAGGAGAAAGGGTATTGTGTGTCGTTGATGATCGATACGGAAGGCTGTCAAATTCACGTGGTTGATCATGGTTCTCCTTCCTCTGTTAAAGCAGAGGTATAATCCATTTTTTGATGCACCTTATATGTCAGTAACACATAAATGTTGAGAAATAAACAGACAGTATGCGATGTTGATTGTTTTAATATGTTTGTGATTGTTAGGACGGGTCTATTTGGTACTTCACTACGGAGAAGTTTGAGGGGTTGCGTCCTTTTACAGTTCAAGCGAACTATGAAGGTTTTTCTGAAGGTTGGTTGGTTAGTCTAGAAAGTGAATTTAAGTTGATTAATGCGTCAAGCCACGTTCTCTGAGTAATTGTCTCGTGTTTCTCCAGGTATTAATGTTGGTGATGAAATTGTTATTGATGGAGGGATGGCAACCTTTGAAGTGGTAGAAAAGGTAGGGAATGATTTGCGCTGCAAGTGCACGGACCCTGGTTTATTCCTCCCGCGTGCTAAGCTGAGCTTCTGGAGAAACGGAAAGTTAATAGGGAAAAACAATGAACTTCCAACTCTGTCAACTAAGGTTTGGAAAAAATAATCTTTCACTTCTCCCAAGTTAATATATGTAATTATAACATATGGTTTTGTTGTTAAGCTCCTTGGAGTTATTAAGGGTGAGATTATGATAGCCAATCAGAGATTGGTTAGTATGATCAGCAAGTATATTAACTGAGAATAAAGAACCTTGTTTTCTAATGAAATCATCTTTGGCTAACATATAATTATCTCAATTCTGACTTTTATAACATGATATACAGGATTGGTCTGACATTGAGTTTGGAGTCTCTGAAGGCGTTGATTTCATTGCCATGTCATTTGTAAATGATGCTGATGTTGTCACGCACCTGAAGAATTATATTTCCAACAAAACCTCTAAGTAAGCAACTATAGCACTGATCGTTTCTCTTTATTTCTAATCGTTTGAGAACAACTCTGCACTTGATTTTATATGCAAGTTCCATTGGCTTCATAAACATAAATAGCTGTTGCTTCATTGCAGATCAATTAAAGTTTTGGCGAAGATAGAAAGTCTAGAGTCTCTTCATAACTTGGAAGAAATTGTCAAGGCTTCCGATGGGATCATGATAGCAAGAGGAGACCTTGGAGTTGAAATCCCACTCGAACAGATTCCAACAGTGCAGGAGAAAATTACGCATGTATGCAGGCAGCTAAATAAGCCAGTCGTGGTAGCTTCTCAACTTCTGGAATCAATGACGGAATATCCTACACCAACAAGAGCCGAGGTACTACCTTTTTTAGTTCCTTGTAGAATTTTCAAGATGATTGCACATACCTAACATAAAATATAGTAGTTTATCATCAATGGCACAATGTAAGTGTTATGCGGTTATGGAGACTTTTGTATCAGAGGGCATTGTTCTTTTGGGGGGAAATTACACCTATGACCCCTGAAAACGTAGTCTAATGCAGGAACTTCCTCTGATGAAGGCTTACAAAGGCACCTTCTAAAGTTTATAATTCATAACTAAAATACCCACTGAAATTGGATCTGCAACTTTTCCACACGCTTTTCACAATTCAACTTATGCATAGTTTCTGCAATGAAACAAACCTTGTGGGTGTATAGATGGAGTTGTCCCTTTAGGAAAAGTATTGATATTTGTCGGTGTAGGTTGCTGATATATCTGAAGCTGTTCGCCAATATGCTGATGCATTGATGCTCTCTGGGGAGTCGGCAATTGGACCTTTTGGGCAGAAGGCTCTTTCTGTATTGCGTATGACTAGCAGCAGAATGGAACGGTGGAGTCGTGAAGAAAACGGGCAAAATGTTCTTTTTCAGCAGAATCTTGGAACATCTTTACCTGACCAAATTGCTGAACAAATATGCGATTGTGCATCAAGAATGGGTATGTCTGCTATCTTCATAATCGATTATTGATCAATACAATTTACCTTTATAGTTCATCATTGCCCTGTCTGATATTTTGAAAATATTATATTCAACCTGCATTTTATAAGATGGAAAAGGACTTCTAAAGGGCTAGTCATCATAATTTTCAGACTTGAAAGATCTTATATAGCTCACAATTGTAATTGAGCACCCTACATAGAATACCTGCAGCACTGTTAAGGTTTCAAATCCTATTATTTTGTCCATGGACCGGCAGTAACTCTATAAATCTAGTTATAACTGTTTTCATGTAAATGTTGTAAAATGTTTTATAGGCTACGAAACACAACTTAAGTGTTCACTTTTGGTTAAAATTTTCTGCTTTATTCGTTACGTGGCCTGTGGTATCTCGTTATACGAAATGAGCATTTTTCCTTTTTTCTTGCTCAAGGCTACTGCCAATTCTTTTTTTTTTTTTGATGCATTTTTATTTTATATATACAAACAACAAGAACCAAGCCCGACCAAGATCAATGGGAAATTTAGCACTAATTACATGCATATAAAGCAATTACCTTCTCATTTCTCCCATGAAAAACACTCTTAATGTTAATGATGACCCGTATGATGTAGAATTAGTTATATGAATGCAATGGAAGTTGATTAACTGTTCTCCTGGATGCAGCCAACAACTTGAATCTCGATGCAATATTTGTGTACACCAAACACGGCCAGATGGCCTCGCTCATCTCACGCAACCGTCCAAATCCCCCAATATTTGCTTTCACTAATGACAGCAGCACCAGAATGGCACTCAATTTGCAGTGGGGCGTTACTCCGCTTCTCGCTGATCTGTCAGATGACATGGAGTGCAATATCAATAAGTCCATTGATCTAATTAAAGCAAAGGGGCTCATCAAGGAGGGCAACGCAGTTTTAGTAGTCTCTGATATGATTCCAACTTCAACGACACAATCCGCGTTTCAGTCGATTCAGGTGAAAATTATTGAATAGGAGGTGCTTAGTGAGAAGTGAACGATCTTCTGTCGCTGTAAGTTAAAAGATTCCCCTGAAGTATTTAACATTGGAGCTTGTATGATTTATCCCTGTAAGTGCAGTAGGAGTTTCTTATTGGTGATAGTAGTAGTTCAATGTTAAATGTTAAACAAAGAAGAATCACTTTTATGAAATGTCTATTATCCGTTGAAGAATTGGTGCAGTAAAGAACTTTACTGTATGCTCTACAATATCACAAAATCAGCAAAGATTATGCAGAAACTTAAAATTTTGGTTAATAAGACAAGGTGGTGTTCGTACATGAACAAAGCTAATCTGCTTTTGGATGACTATAAAGCATGTTTGAGTCTTTGCATCTTAAAAAGGTAAAACAAGGCGTGAAATTTTCAAGAAGTTGGTTGTGGGTGCTTCTTACTTGTATTTATGGTCTTATAATTAATTGAAGGGTTAAATGCAGTAAACCTCCCAATCTATGCTTACATCTACAAAGTACCCCAAATGTATGAAAAATTGCATTAAACTCCCCCAATCCATTGATTTTGAAAAGTCTTGCCCTTGGGACACGAGTCAGCATTTTTGCCTGTCAGAGGCAAACTCTCCAAGTTTAATAGGTTAGGGGGTTTACGACAACTTTCATACTGTTGGAGGTACTCTGTAATGAGCCGTTCTTTTCATACTCAATGATATTAAGTAACAATAATCAGAGTCATATCGCATATGCAGCTTATTGAAAGAATACTTTTACAAACTTCTGATAGAGTTATTTACGACAATTTGTTAACATACTCTGCATTTGCTTTGAAGCTACTTACAACACAATGAGAAGAGAAAGTAATTTCTTCAAACCTTTACAAAAGATTCCAAATAGTTTACAAAGGCTACTTGGATTTTGGCTTTTCGGAACGCAAATGTTCTTAATTTATATATATCTGCGTGATAAAGCATTACAACACCTTTTACCATGTGTGCTTAATTCCTGTCACAACTAACAAAGTATATGTATTAAATTGATTAAATAAACACAAGAGTGATTAACACAGCAACAAATATATCTGCTGTTATGTCTTCTTCATTCACCCACAGTTATGGCTTTTACAGTAATCCTTTGCAGCCAAGATGCTCGTTTCATTGCATCCTTCATGATAATCGTAACAGCAATAGCAGCAATGCCCTGGGAGGGAAGACAACTAAGTCATATTACAAGCCACGAGTTTAGATTTCCTGGGACACTATTTTATTTTCTTCTTTAGTATAAAGCTTTATATTTAGATGAAATTTATGCCAACTTACCAAAATCAAACGTGACATAGCGTAGATGCGTTTTGGTGATGGGAATGGAAGTAACACGGAACCGACAATGTAAGTAGCTATAACAAAGGTATAAAGGATTAGTTTCCAGGGTCGAGGGTTTACACCAGAAATTAGTTCCACTGCTTTCGCAGCGAAAGCTCCTCCAAGAGATAAATAGTTGAAAATAGCTTGCAGTATTTCCCTTCTTATTTCCACAGGAGTTGAGCACAACAACTCGTGTAAGGAATCAGCCAGCACATTTACCGTAAAAGCCATCGGCTGTACGTAAACCACAGAGGAAAACAAACAGAGATGGAGATAAGCTGACACAGGTTTAATACTTAAACCAATAGAAATATTGCTGCAATATAGGTTACTGTGAATCATCCACATAATATTTGACTAATAGATGTCTGTTATTTGTGCAAGTCTAAACTGATACATGATTTGAACATGCAATATGGTATGCTACGCCAACAATGAGTTAAGGGACACAAATTTGTATATTTACCTTTCGATACTTGTAGAAATGTTCAGTATGTTTTGTCACAGCATCTATGTCGTCAAGATCTAGATTCTTGAAGAGATTAGATAGAAGCGCAACATCATGTAGTGCCACAGTCATTCCTCCTCCAGTTATTGCATGCCGCATGTTCAATGCATCACCTAAAAGAATGGCTCCACGTAAAAGGTGGGGTTCGGCTGGCAGTGTACTGCTAGGCATTACTTTAATCTTGCTTTTGTTGATGGAGGATATAAAAGCATTATATATTTCAGGAGGCACCTGAGATAAAAAAAGACTGTGTGTAAGTTCAAACCTCAATCAGAGTTTTGTTTTTCCAGGTATTGAAAGTATCTGAAGGGGTTTTATAGACTCTTTAGGAAGGTTTATTGCTAGTCTAGACATAAGTTACATACCTGAGGAGCTACGAAAGTTTTAAGGAAATCTGCCATTTGACCATTGGAAATGGAAGGGATTTCATGTCCGGGTATATCTGCGTAGAAACGGACCTCGGTGCTGCTAATAGGATAAAACACAAAGGATACTGGATCGCCAATAACAAAATGGGCGTAACCTGGGTGAGGAATTTGATAGTTTTCTATGATGAAAACAGCGGCATATGAGGAGAGCTTCTCTACCTGAATTAATAATATAAGAGGTAAGAGTTGCCACGGCCAAATTCGATTATAAGGATTAATCTCGGGCTATTCCGTGTGTAACAAAAAACTAGAAAAGTCATGTTATCTTGGCCTGTGTAATTGACTATAAATAGTTTTCTACCTTAGGATTTGCAAGGAATTTGCGTAAATTTGAAAAACCGCCATCACAAACAACAGTAAGACAAGCATATGTGGCAAGATCTTGACCATTTTTCGTGTGGTACCGTACACCTTTTATTGCGCCGTCTTCTTCGATAAGAGAAGTTACCGACCCTTGCTCCAGCTTAACGCTGAGTGTAGAATTTACAGTATTTAGATATCAACCAAAAATTTACAGAAATTTGTAAAGAAAGATTCCTTTAAGATGATCACATGAAAATCTAATTTGCATACTCGAACTGTATTAGTTTGGTACATTTATTTTCAGTAAAGTGCGGGGTGAGGAAAGTCGAGTACTTGGGAAGAGAAGAAGCTTTCTCGCGCAACTTCCCTACAAAGCGACCATTGTGGAATGTTCTCGCGGCCACATCAGATTCATAGTCTTCCAAGGGAAATGGAACCGTAATACTTTTTCCTTTGTTGTGAAACTTATATCCAATTACTCGTTGAGCATCAATATCTTTTACACAATCTGTGAACAAAGATCATATATCAGAAATATTTCTAAACTAACTTTTTTTGATACACAACGACATACAAAGAACCATCAACTGATTGACTTCTCTGATCTCCTAACCTTCAAGGCCTAATTCGAGTAATTTGAGAGAGCCTGCAGGCTGTAGCAATTCACCAGCAACTCTTTTAGGGTCATTCAAGTTTCTTTCTATAATGTGCACCCGACGTCCATTCTAGTTAAAAAAAACAAAAAAAAAAAAAAAAAAACCCGCGGTTAGATCCTCATATCCATGAAGAGAATAATTCAAAAAGTTAGAAAACAAACAAAATATACTATGGCTTAAAGTTACTTTGGTGAACCTTGCCAAGTGCATATGCTAGAGCAGAACCAGCTACTCCGGCCCCAACTACAATGACATCGTAACGTTTTTGTCCTTCCATTTTCTTGTTGGTGAAACAACAGTTTGGTACTAAACCATGCACAATCTGATCATGCTGATGTATGGAAGGGTACTTCAAGTGTATCCCAAATATCTTCATGTGAGGAAAACTTTGTATAGTCTTTCAATAAGATGTTACATTTGATAGGAAGCACACCTACTTATTATATTACTCTTTTGCACAAATGGATGGTCTAGACATGCTCTGGTTGAGTGCAGGGGCAGACATGCACTAAGCTTATGACAAGTTTGTTGATTATTCTTTATTTGCACGGTATTTCTACTTATGAAATTTTTATTTTTATTTTTATTAGTTTCATAATTATACAATTTGTGTTTACTTCATATTTTATAAATTTTGAGTGAAAACTCGCTCAAGCGCACTGATACGGGTATTTTCCTATTGGGCTGGCCCATGGGCCAAGCCAATATTTCACCTCACCCCCGATATACATATTGAATATGATATTCGATATGGTACGACTCACGTGTTTATCACGTGTGCGGTCTCTGCTTCTCGATGTCTATAAATACCCGAATCCCGCTAATCAAGGTAAGTTTTAATTATCTTAAGATATTGTACATCGATATCGAGCACCTCCGATATCGAACCCGATATAACACCCGATATATATCATCGATACACCCCTCGACATACCATTCACCATCATACCCGACGACACCCCACATCAGGATACCATATTTGACGTAGAAGTACCCGATATCATACCCGATATCACCTTCGACGTCCAGTTCGACATCACCTCGATATCCAGCAGAGCATCTTACCGCCAGTTCGAGGTGTTCTGGACCAAGCCTACATAGCACTAGTCACAGTCGAAGTAGGTATAGTTTGTAATAGAATCGTAGCACCACACTCGTAATATCCACCTCGTTATATAAAACCCACCTCGTTATATAAATACAATCTATTATTAAACTAATGACGCCGTTTGTGGGAACACCACGTTCTCGGACGAAGACGTTAAGATGCAACACAGCATGACCTGCTCGCAATCTGCAAGACCAGTTGTCGACAATTCGGTGGCAGAGAGTGCACCATCCCCAAGTGTCCGAGTACCAGAACCAGAGGTTGCCCAGAATGAACCCATTCATTCTCAACCCCCGTCAACGCCAGAACCTGCGGCTGTAAATCCTAACATCTTGGCACCAAAAATCACGGCGCAAATCAATGCTACGGTCCAGGCGACGGTGAACGCCGCTTTGGAAACTCTATTGTCACGTTTGGTCAACCAAGGAGCAGACATCGTGCCACTGCAACCCAGGAATCAAGGAACAGAAACTCCAGAATTGGGCGTAGGGCAAATGAACGCGAGGATATAGGAGAATCCAGAAGGGACCGTCCACGGTCGAGAGTTCCTGTGGAGGAGCAACCCAACCCAATGATGGACATGAGGAACATAGCAAGAATGATGGAGTAGCTGGACCGCGAAATGGTAGAGGTCGGTCGAAGATTAGCATTTGCAGAAGGCTACAAGATCTTAGCCCCGTTTTGTGAAGAGATTGAGTCAGAAGTACTGGAAAAAGGAAAGAAAATCCATGTTATCAAGGCATATGACGAAAAAAGCGACCCGAGCGAGCATCTTTACTACGTGAACAATGTCTTGAACCTCCATAGGTTTTCACGCAATCAAGGCAAAGATTTTGGCCACAACTCTGACCGGGGCATCCTTGGATTGGTTTACAAGGATGGAAGCTAGGTCTATAACAAGCTATGAGCAGATGGGCAAGAAGTTGGAGAGCCAATTCTCAAGTCAGAAAAGAATGCGGACGAGCATGAACCATTTGAATGTGATGAAGTAGAAGGAGAAAGAGAGCTTGGAGGATTTTATAAAGAGGTTTAATGATGAGCTGATGAAAGTTGACAAACTAAAGGATGACCAAGTGGTGCTCATTTTATTCAATGCGACAACTCACAAGAGGTTTGCATGGGAGTTGATCAAGCTCAGGTCACCTACAATCGACCAGATCAATGCTTTGGCCTATGATACCGTTTACCAATACAATAGGATGGCAACGAAGTAGACTCCCCACCAGACCAACAATTAACCTAGAGACAAAGAAGGATGGAATAAGGACATAAACGGCAGGGACATGTCTCCAAAGAGGTACACTACTCTAAATCTGGATATCCTAACGGTGTTCGGGGTGGCTCAAAGGAAGAACTGGTTGAACCAGCCGAGGAAGTTAAGGGAAACTGAGGGGACTAAGCGTTCTAGGAAGTACTGCGAATATCACCGTCAGAAAGGACACGATACAGAGGACTGTATAGACTTGAATGACGAAATTGAAGGGCTTATTCGTGAAGGAAAACTGGTCGAATATGTACGGAATGCTAAAGACTCTGGAGATCACGAGGATAGGTCCCGTTCCCCCAGACGAGACAAGATGAAGGCCATTGAAGGCTCAGGAGGACGTGGAAACACGATAGTTATCGCACCTTCTAGAGGAGTGATCAACATGATTAGCGGGGGACCAACAGGGGCAGACTCCACCAACGGAAGGAAAAGGATCACCAGAGGACTCCAAGAGGACCGCTATGTCGGGTTCACATCGCTTTTGGATGAGTTGCCGGACGAAACTATCACTTTCTCAAGTAGAGATTTGGCGGATCTCTCCCCAGAATCCATTCAAGCAGGTAAACTTGATTCCCCTTTAGTCGTTAAACTTGATGTTGCCAATTATAGCGTTCGCAAGGTTTTGATAGACAACGGGAGTTCTACGAATGTCATATTTGCACATGATTTGGAGAAGATGGCCCTGGGTCACCATGTCGTGGAACAGATCTGCACCCCTTTGATTGGCTTCCGGGGAGCAGAAGTGATACCGCTAGGACATGTGAACCTACCAACATCTTTTTGAGAAGAACCGAACAAAAGGACCATCAACATCCAATACACTATAGTAGATCATCCTTTCGCCTACAACATCATTATAGGAAGGCCTGCCCCGAATGCTATCCGTGCGATGGTATCTACATACCACCAGAAAATGAATTTCCCTGCATCCTGAGGCATAGGGGAGGTCATCGCCAACCATGAAGAAGGATGGATTTGCTACATAGCTTCTCTTACGCTTCCCATAATAAGGCAGGCTGGTGGATAGGAAACGAATGCAGAAGGCAACCATCAGATGGCAGGGTGACCAGTGTCTTGGACATCATTCAAACTTTTTCAATTCTCGTAAACTTTGAACAATTTATGCTTTCCCTAAATTGCCCCATCGTTGGGCTGGAATGTAACTAAAACAGGGAGAACTACGCCGATCTGATTCCTATACCACATGATACGTAGGCGGGTTGAGATTTACCTAGCCCTCGACCGTTATCCATCATTATTTCCTATTTGTCATATTGCTATATATATGCATTTTAGGATCGATAACTATCTGCAAGTACAAATCCTACGAGGTATGACAAAGACGCTCCTCACTGAGGGGTTCGAACGACACACGCCCGAAGGGCACACATATTATGAGATATCCATCATGGGATATCCGATTATGGGAATGCCATGTTATTATATCTTATGCAACCATTGTTGTTTCACCTGTCTATGGCAGGTACAACGACATTCCTTACCAATATAGCAAGAAATGATATCTCTTACCTATCGCAACACGAAGGAAAAAGAAGATAAAGTGACTCCGATGCCTTAACAGTTAACAGGCACGGGGAAGAGCACCTATAATGGTCAAATACCTACGATCCTACGGGGTACAGTATATATGCCCTAACTGGTAGAGGATCCCCTATCCATCGAGATAAGGAGGACAAAAAGAAAAAAAGAAAAAAAATCCCCTATCCACCGAGATAAGGAGAACAGAAAGAAAAAAGAAAAAAAGATCCCCTATCCACCGAAATAGGAGAACAAAAAGAAAAAAGAAAAAAGAAAAAAGATCCCCTATCTACCGAGACAAGGAGGACAAAAAAAAAAAAAAGAAAGATCCCCTATTTACCGAGATAAGGAGGATAAAAAGAAAAAGAAAAAAGAAAAAAAGACCCCCTATCCACCGAGATAAGGAGGACAAAAGAAAAAAAAGAAAGATCTCCTATCCATTGGGATAAGGAGAGCACAAGAAAAATCCCCCACCTACCGAAATAACGGAGATAGAGGGACACAGGAAGATCCCCTATCCATAGGGATAAGGAGGGCAATGAATCGAGAAGAACCCCTACTCATCGAGAAAGAAAGGCACGGAATCGATAAGATGCACATAAAGAACTGCTATTTTATTCAACTATTCCAAGTTACAAAGAACATAAAGGAAATATTGGAACAATCCCTAAGGGAATACTTCAGTTACAACCTTCATCCAGGATACTTTGAGGCACCCTTCGTGTGAATCAGCACAAGGCTCTTTTGCTGCAAAATCTCGGCATAGACATCTGGTCCCAAATCATCGTCATCGTCGGAATCTGAATCTTCAAGAATTCCCCCATCTGGACCTAGCAATGGGTCAAGCGGGCTAGGGTCAAATCCATCTCTAAATCCATCACACAATCGAACCTGATCGATAGTAGAGGCTTTGGCTTCTTCTATTTCTTGCACGTCGTGCTCCACACATATCTCCTTGAAGGTTTCGCTCAACAAGAAACCCTTAGCGACATTAACTTTCAGCTGCCGGGTGGGCTCCTAATAAATGAACCGGGACATAATTAAAAGCATGTCTTTATAAGGGGTCACCACTAAAATGACCAGCAAAGACATTACCTGACACCGGATGGTCCTCTCAGCAAGGGCCAGTTTTTCCAGAACACGTTGGAGCTCCAGTTTTGTAGCTTCCTGTTTCTCCCTCTCGACTACAATAGCGACGTTGGCCTCGTCAAGGGCTGTGTCCAACTCCTAATTCTGCTTCACCAAGAGCTGTGCATACATCTCACTAGAGGCAAGTATACTTAACGCCTCATCGCATTCGACTGCTAACTTGGCCATCTACGCATGGTCATAGTTCCCTATCTTTTCAAGGCCAGCAATAGTCCGCGAAATGGACTCGATCCTATCAGCATTATTGTCACTTGCCGCCTTAAAAACATTGGCAAGGAACTTACCAACCTATGATAAGCAAATTATTAATCTATCATTCCTGCAACCAAAGAAAGAAAAGGTCTATAATAAGCTTACCGACTGAAATACGACACTCCATCCAGTAGCTATCCCACCACCACCCTCAGTGCGTTTCCTCTTGTGTTGGGAAGGGTTCACACCTAAAGTCCCCATAGCCTGGCTTCTACTAGGGCTCGCCCCGATTCTGCCCTACAAGGGCGCACTGCTCCCAAGGACCCCACTGGCTCCACCATCCACATGTTCCTCACCGTGGGCCGCCCTACCCATTTTCTCCTATAATCGGTGCCCCTCTCGCCCGTGTGTTTTAAGTACGACTGGCAGGGATGCCTCAACGCTGGCCTCGACTTTTGCCACAGCAGCACGCTTACCGATCATATCAAACCTTCGATATTTAACGAGTTTTGTTGTATACAACAAATATAGCATAAACAAACAAGGGACCATTTGAAAATATATAATTTAGACAAGGTGAATGACATACCAAGGTCGAACGAGCCTCGGTAAGGCACCGACGAGAGACCACCCGCGCGAAGCACCTCCTCATCAGCAAGAGTATCATACCGGTGGGCCAATAGACCGTCCAAAAACCCCGCATCCCATTGCAGCGCCTATGGTACTTCTTCATTGTCGACCATTTCTGAGGAAGATCATTGAACTTCTCAGTAGCTTTCTCCACGACATAGACATATTCGTTCTTATTACCAAAGTCGTAACTGGTTTGGCTACCTTTAAGAACTTCCGTCCGGAATGAGCTCTGATAAAGAAAAATCCCTTATCCCCACCATTCTTGTTGGTAACAACGGAGAAGAGGCTCCACAATTCATTGACCCCGTGGTGCGCGCCAATGGCCTTCATAACCAATATGAAGGCCACAATAACACAAAATGAGTTAGGTGAAAGCTGTCCCAGACAAACCCCGATACTCTTCAGAATAGCAACAATAGCCGGGTCAATGAGGAAGCGTAGCCCATTGGCTAAATGCTTCACATGCATGGTGATGGAACCCCGATGAGGCATATGCATTCGCTCCTCTTTTCCAGGGAACTTAATCTTGTACCCACCATCTACATGATAAGTAGCAGAATAATGACCATGATGATGGGGAACGTGCCATCTTATACTTCTTCACCTCGGGTGACTCGCGAAACCCCATTCATTGTATTTCACACCATCATCCCCGCTAAGTTCACCACCTTCCCCTTTGGATCCATCCCCCATCTCATCACTAAACAAATCCCCAGTCTTGAACATCTCACAATCAACGAATGCAGGTGAAGATCCTACGATCTCTTCATTCTCATGACCCAAGTCAGGTACGTTAACTCTTCTCACGTTCGTCATCATTACTACAAATAAAGGGGCACATGTACAAGATGCAAAAACTCTTAGGTGAGATAAGACCAAGACAAACGTAACTTGAAATATCAAAATTTTAAGAAGGGTTAATTCCAAAATATACACCGAAAATCATATCGAAGAACATATCGAGTCCGTATATCGAATAGGATAATTTATTATTTGTGCCCGGAATGTTTACGTTTTTTATGAAAATGCTCAATATGTTTACATTTATTAAAAATGCCCTGGATGTATACCAATTTTTGAACAAAATGGCCTTTGTGTGGCAACTGTAAAAAGCGTTCGATGTGGCTGCCAACTTGGAAGAAGCGCTTGACACTGGTTAAAAACGTCTGGGTATATTTTTTTGGTGAAATACAAACTTAAAGGGCAAAATTAACTAAATTTCGAAACATATAGGGCAAAATAATCACAACTTAAAACTTAAAAGGCATTTTTTTTTATTTTTTATTTTGCAAACTGAATGATGTGGCGTACGCTTCTTCCAAGTTGGCAACCACATCAGACCTTTTTTTACAGTTGGCACACAAAGGGTATTTTGTTCAAAAATTGGTATACATCCAGGGCATTTTTAATAAATGTAAATATATTGGGCATTTTCATAAAAAATGCGAACATCTCGGGCACAAATAATAATTCGTCCTATCGAATATCATGTCAAAAACATGTATCGGAAACGGATATCGAAAACAAATATCTGGTATGTATATCAGAAATGCATATGAAAAACTATGTTGGGTATCTCCGACATATCTCAGCAGAAGAAGGACAAATTTCGCTATAAGACAAATGACCTTTATCTCTCTAGCAGACCGCTATTTATAGACATCGGGTCCTCCGATAAGCATTTATGATGGCGTATATCGGAAGCCAAATTCGATAACCATATAGAAAATAATTCGATATCGTCTCTAGGGATCCCCTATTTTTACGGTGACGGTAAAATTATGTCACAAGAGATGCCTACACACGATAATTCAAATGAGGACCTCTCAACTACGCCAATTACATTGGGGGTCCACCAATATATATTTGAATGAATTTTCGTATTCGAGCCCCGTCATTTGAACTGCCCGTACAAGAGGTATTGGTAATTCAAACTTAGATTTAATTTACGAATTATTATTTACGATAATAACTCCCAAATTGAGGGACTACATGATATGAGTATTTTTCGTATTGGGCCAACCCCATATTTTACCTATGTCGGAGGTCACCCCCGATATACATATTGAATATGACATTCGATATGGTACGGCTCACATGTTTATCACGTGTGCGGTCCCCGCTTCTCGAGGTCTATAAATACCCGAATTCCGCTAATCAAGGTAAGTTTATCCTGAGATATTGTACATCGACATCATACCCGACGTCACTCCCGACATGCATTAGGAGATCAT
Source organism: Linaria vulgaris (assembly GCA_948329865.1). NCBI lineage: Eukaryota > Viridiplantae > Streptophyta > Magnoliopsida > Lamiales > Plantaginaceae > Linaria > Linaria vulgaris. The sequence goes on along the minus strand of OX415249.1, from coordinate 111,644,801 downwards.
ATTCGACGTAGAAGGTACCCGATATCATCCCCGATATCACCTTCGACGTCCAATTCAGTATCACCCTCGATATCCAGCAGAGCATCTTATCGTCAGTTCGAGGTATTCTGGACCAAGCCTACTTAACACTAGTCATAGTCGAAGTAGCTCCAGTTTGTAATAGAATCGTATCACCACACTTGTAATATCCACCTTGTTATATAAATACGTTCTATTGTTAAACTACGCACAAGTAACAAACGTGGCTTATTAATGGTAAATTAACCCCTCCGGCCATGAGTCACTCCATTTCCCTCCAATCGCTCTCTTCAGGCTCTACTTTCTCCCTGCGATAGCCCAACCCTCATGCCATTTCGGGGCTTCCAGGCTAGTCTGGCCAGGTTGAAAGACTCGAACCTTACCTGAGTTTTTATATACAGAAAGCTATGTTGTACCCATACATATACGTAAATATGTGTACGACGAGGTATGGATAAGATGAACAATTTTTTAAGAATCTTGAATGCGGTAAAACTTGAGAAACGGCTATATATATTGTTATTACCATACACATATATATGTTGCACTAATATTGGATGAAGAATTAATCTATAGTGCATAAAAGTAAAATATGTCATGTAAATTTGGAGTATAATTTAATAACTCAAAAGCCTAGGTGATCTCATCAAACCTCTTGCAATTAGCAAAGTGTCTCCTGAACTACCAAAAAGTAAAAACGCTCCCCTTAACTACTAAACTCCAACTAAAATGAAGAATTCAACGGTTGGTCAACGGTCAAAGAAGCAAATTGTATATTTTATGAAAGTTCGAGGGTCAAGGTTCTCTTTGTCATAGTTCAAGGACACTTTTACAAATCACCCTAAAGTTTAGAGGAGTTTGTCGTAATTATCGCAATATATTATATATAACACATGCGGACAAACCTAGTTTTTATTTTATTTATTGAACGGGTTATATTTTTATTTTCTTTTGAAAAATACTTTTGTTTTTATTGTTTGATGTTTGAAAAGTTCCTTGTCCCCGTCGAAAACGAAGTTAACCAAAAGTAACTGAACGCATGATCGACATAATGAATTAATCTTAAGAAATAAGAAATCGATCTACTGCTAAAAAGCTCTTATACTTAAATTGTAATGAACTCAATTTACTTAAATGCCTGTCAGTCTATAACGCCATACATCAATTTTTAGAAAATTCATTTCTTTACTCAAGAAAAGACTACAAATGAGAAAAAAAACCTTGTTTTTGGTTGTAACGTGGTGGTTTATGTGCATACATTTTCAGTAGTTCCTCTAAGAATCCCCACGTAAATAACAAAGAAAAAAGAAAGCCGTTAATTAACCATTAAAGAGCGTATCATTAGGAAATAGAATGTAAGCATATGGATCGGACCTATACATCCCCATATACATATTGAGTGGAAGCAAAAAATAGCACCTTTACTTTGCAAATTCATGGAAACCCACGCTAGTATACGTTTTCTGAGATAATAAGGAAATATAATGTAAACTTACTAAATAAGTCTAAGTTTTAAGTACATAATAAGCAAAATATTATTTTTTTAGTTTGAGTCTAAAACTATGAGGTGATATAATCCATTTTACCACCTAACTTCTACGTGAAAAAGAGTTGAGAGAAAAATGAGAGAAGCATGTGAAATTGTTGGATCGGGCACGATGTTATGATAACACTTGGTAACCGAGGTTATCTTAACACTGATTCCATAATATATCGCAACGGAATAAACAAACGCACAAATGAATTTTAAGAAAAATATATAAATATATTCTTGTGAGCCTTAGGAGAAATAATCACTATTGAAAATGGTGATTTTACAAAAGATTGTTCTATCAACTATCAAGCTCCTCACTCTCAAGTTGTTCGAGCTCAACCAAGCAACAAAGTAGAGCTCTTTAACTCTAACCGAATTAACTCACTAAACTTAAAACCTTGGCAAAGCAAGACAAACTCCTAAACAACAATAGATCTAATCTCTCAAATCATTTAGCTCCCTTGTCTTGTAGTTTGTCTTGATGTACTTCACACCATTATCTAGATGTCTTGAACTTGGTCTTTAAGGTATGTCGTACATGAGTTATACATCTTCAACATTCCTTGTATAACTCTACTTCCTTTGGTCTCAATCTCATTCTTGAATAATATTTTCTTAACAGAGTCGTGTCCTGATTAAGGAAGTTACCTTCCTCAATGTGGAGATCATCCTTGAAAGTTTCCTTGTAGCATTGGACGTCAAAATTCTTTCCTTCTCAATGACGCGTGCGGCTATTTTGGAAAAGATTCATATATGGAAACTTATGATTCAACTTATGTTAAGTCAGAACTTGGAACATTGAAAGATAACAAAAAATATGGAACAAGATTAATAAGTGAATAAAGCAAAAACACTATTATAGTCAAAGTTAAACCAAGATTGTTTAAATGTCAAAGTGTTCAATGTTATCGTGACATTTCATCAGCTCAATGTTGTGATAACATTCACACATGTTGTGATAACTGTAACGCCCCTGAAATTTGAACAAAAATATAAATTTATAATTTAGTCCTCAAACTTTTGGAATAGCATTTTTGACCCCCAAACGTTTGAGAAAAATTGTATTTTAGTCCTTGAACGAAAATTTATTATCTTATATGCTTCAAATATCTTTAAGAAATATATTTACATGTACATATTAATCTTGGAGTTTGTTTTTTTGCCTAGAAAAACTTACATAAGTAAATATGTGTAAAAATATCTAATTATTCATATTTTTTTATTATAAACAACAAGAATAATATCACATCACAGGTGAACGATTTTAAAATCAGCCACATCACCCTTATGACAATTGAAATCAGATTTTGGTGATTAGTTGTTAAAAAAAGTAAGGTGAGACCTTAGTTAAATTGTTTTAACATGTATAAATAAATAAATATGTATTTAAATGTATTTTGTTTGAATTAGAATATCATATTTTAAGTTATGGAAGAAAAATCAGCAACATCTCCCTATTATCAGATTAGAGTCTTCATTAGTTGGCCAAGGATAAACAAATTAAAATGAGACCTTAATCAAAAGTATTTTAATTTGATTTTTTGAGTATAAATAGTAGGCTTTCTTCCAACAATTTTCACACCCAAAATTATTTCGGTTTTTCCTTCTTTTTTCCTACGAATCTATAAGTTAATAAGTCTACTTTCAGGTAAAATTCATCCCAAGTTCTTATTTCATCATTTTCTAGCCAGAAATACCCCAAAACTTTTATTGCGCAAAGATTATCTATTCGGCCATGCACCTTAGAAAAATCATAACTAATTGTAGAAAAATCCTTTTTGATCAAAGCCAATGGATTAATACTCCTCATGTTGTCCTCTAACTTTTATATGAAGAAATGGTTTTCAAATAATGTGATTTAGAAGGTCGAAATTGCTAAACCGTAGACTGTTGTCTGAAAATCCAAAAATAGGTTCTATATTTTCAAGAATTATTTAGCATAGAAAACCTTTTGATATTCCTTCTCATTTGGGTACACATGTTCCTAGTGATGTTAGGGATCAGTTGCCACAAAAATATTTGGATATCCGATCAAAGGTAAACTCGAAACTACGACGATTTACAACTTATTTTACATACTTTAAGTTCCTTGTTTATAATTGAAAATAATCATCATAATTCCATGATTGATCACTCACACATGACTCTTATAAGATATAACAATCATTAGAATCACTTTAATATGATTTGTATTCACAAATTAATATTTTTGAGATTTTTCAATAGTATATAAATAGTATAATTATCATGTTTAACATATCCTTACATAAGTTTAATAAGATTATCATATATACTTTTGAGGTCTAATCCTTTTATATGATTATGTATCGTAACTTAAACATTCTTTGATCATTTACCTAGATTAGGTTTACGTATTAATATTTTTATAAGTTATAAATACAATGTTATGTAATTTAAGATAATCTTGAAACAAAATAATATTAACTAAGTTATAAAAATTACTGAATTGCTTCATAAGGTAATTGTTTGATGTATGATTCTTGGAATTTGGATGTATTAGAGACTTAAAGAACGATGTTCCATAAATTAGTTAAGTAATATATTTTAAAAATTTATTATACATCAAATTAAATAGTTTATCAAACTATACTTGATATTATTGTGTACTTACCATTTGTGATTTGGCAATAGGTCGTTTTATTTATATATATGCGAGTCTCGGTTACAAGTATGTGATCTAGCAATACAACGAGCCTATCTCAAATCAGACCTACACTACGAGTCTCGTGCATGCTTGGTCCGGAACACCTCAGATATTCGCCTAGATGCTTGGATGGGGACGGAATATCGGTAAAGAGATCGAATGGACGTCGGTGATCGCCTTCGATGTGACGTCGAGGATGACCCCCGATGTGAGATCGGTGATGAAGTGGTATGACGTGTAACATGCGTGTTATAGTCAATATGTCGAAGTAGATATCGAAAGGGACATCGGTGATGTATTTTGATATAGCGAGTGGTAGCTGAGGGATAATAAATTACTTGTTTTGGGATCCGGGCACCGCGTATTTATAGACCTCGGGATCCGATGACCACAGTAACATATCGGTGATGATTACCGATATGACATCGAAAGTGATCCCCGATATGCTCCAAAATGGGCCTGGCCCAATATGCAGGAAATGCCCATATCATGTAGTCCCCCAATTTGGGGATTCTTATCTTAGAGATAAGGATTCGCAGATTTTAATTTAAAATTTCTGGGTTACCTGTACCCTTCGTCCCGCCAGTTCAAATGACGGAGATCAAACTTGTGGGGAGTGCACTTGTGATGAACGCCGAGTTTGATGTCCTCGTTTGAATTCTAGTTCCCTTGGTATTTGGGTTCCTTGAAAATTATGATGGGGTTGCCGGGGCAATTGTTATATTCTCGCGGCCCTTCGCGTAGTAGGTTAGGACGTCGGGTCTCATCTTCGATATGATATCAAAATGCATATTCGATATGACATCGAAAGTATATTTCGATGTAGTTAAGGCCTCCGTCTATAAGTAGGGCTTGTAAGAGACTCTGAAGTTCATAGTTTTCTGCGTTTTCTCTGTCGTTTAACATAACTACATCGGTAAGTATATCGGTAATTATATTCGGTATATCCCCCGACGTGTATTTCGATTTCTCTGTTGTAGTTGACTTATTATTGTTTTCTTGTACTGATATTACCATTATTCTGTAGGTATATTACCTTTTCTGAGATACTTCGTTAAAAATGGGATTTAGACAATTGATGCTCAAGCTTCAAGCGGATCGTGAAGCTCAGAAGGCTACAGAAACGGCGACCGTCGCAGTGGCGCCCGAAATAAGGTCTGCGTCTAGCTTTGACCTAAATAATGCAACCGTTGAGTTTTCGGCAGAGGCTTCGGGAGTCGAGCTATCTCCCCATATCACTATAGTGTCCGAATGTGTTAACGAAGAACGTTTTAGAAATGTTCCCGCCACGGTTGGATCCCTTAGCCAAGACATGCTTGATGTGGTGGGAGGCCCGGATGGTGCGGCCAGCCTCCTAGAGGTGTTGACCTCGACACAAGGGGGTGTGGCTCCTCAACCTGATGGGGCTATGGCGAGAGAGAGACCGTTTGCGAGGTCTTCTTCCGGTGAGTATGTTGCTCCCTGTTCTGAATCGTTGGTCGATATTCATTTGACCAAGAACGTTGGAGGTTCAGAATCGAATACCCATGTCAACGTGGGTGATTATTTGGATGCGCCTTCTACAGCGGGGTCGGGTTCTTCACACTCGAGCCCAATTAAGGGAAAAGCGACCGTTTCAAGTATGCCCGACAAGGGTAAGGGGCCGCTGCGAGAGCCCTCGACATTGGGGGGCTTTGCCCCTATTTTTCCCGGGATTCGGATTAAGAAAGCTGCCGTTGACCTGTCTAGGATATCAGGTAATAAAAGTTCTCGTGAGGGTACTGTCCACCGTATGCACTCGTCTTCGACCTCGGGCCCTCGGAGGGTGGATGTGGTAAAACCCTCCAAATTAGTAGAATTTCCTAAAGCAGACGCTGTGCGGGGCATGATGCGGGCTTTTCCTCTGCCTGCGAATGTGCGAGTGCTTTCAGAATTTGAGCGGGCCTAGAACATACGTCGGAGCACTCACCTGTTCCAAAGTGTACGTGCCTAAGCATGTCCTTGATTGTTTTAATTTGAATGTTTAGCATAATGTTATGTATTGTATTGTGCAGACGGCCAAGCTGGCGGTCTCGTGTTTGAAGACCATTCGCGAGTCCAAGGGTGACCCTGACGCTGTTGCTGCCGAGCTCGAGGCTGATATCGTGAAGATGGGGGAGTTCAACCCCGTGGTGTTGGAGAGGTTAGAGGCTGAAAAAGAGGATGCATTGAAGACGTGTCGTACGCTCCAGGGGGAGTACGATTTGTTGAAGGGCAACTTCAAGACATTAGTGTCTGAGCTCGATCAAGGAAAGGCGCGTGAATCTGCGGTCAACAAAGAGCTGGAAACACTGAAGGCTGAGGTGTCGGCGGTGAAGGCTGCTAACGAACGTCTCTCGTTGGAGCTCTCCGCTGCCAAATCAGCTCCCTTGGACTTTGTATATATCTTGTGTACGATATCTGTTTCTGTTTTCTGTCTTCTTGTATTTAATAGAGTTCAATTTGTAGGAACGTCGTCCTGATCTCCTCCGGGTCGGAGCGGAGAAGTTTATAGAAAACTCGAGCTTCCGAGACTTGGTTTTGAAGGTTCGGGAGGTAGCCTTTCATGCTTGCGTAGGGCAGGTATTGAAAATTGATGGTTTCAAAGACTCCCTCGAATTGAGCAGGTTGAATCCGAGGCATGATCATCACGACCTGCCGATTGGTGGGCTAGGCGAGGTGGAGGAGGGTGCGGCCGACCCTGATGTGTTTTCTGAGGTCGTTGAGAAGAAGACTAGAGGGTCCCTGTGGGAGTAGCTATTTGCTGCCCTCATTGCAACTTGAATTTATCCCTTTCTGTACTATTTCCCGTTCGTGGTTCTATAACCGAATATTTATTTCTCTGTTATCTTCATAATCTGTGACTCGTCGTGTCCTTGTTGTCTGATAGCTTGTTGATCTTTGTTGTCGTGATGATAGAGTATGCGGTATTTCGATGTCTGATCTGCATTCATTTCGTTCTCGTATTTGATGAGACTTATGGGATTTTCACCCAATAGGCTCTTCACCTAGCTTGATTTATGGGATTTTCACCCAATAGGCTCTTCACCTAGCGTAATTTTATGGGATTTCCACCCAATAGGCTCTTCACCTAGCTTGATTTATGGGATTTTCACCCAATAGGCTCTTCACCTAGCGTAATTTTATGGGATTTCCACCCAATAGACTCTTCACCTAACTTGATTTATGGGATTTTCACCCAATAGGCTCTTCACCTAGCGTAATTTTATGGGATTTCCACCCAATAGGCTCTTCACCTAGCTTGATTTATGGGATTTTTACCCAATAGACTCTTCACCTAGCGTAATTTTATGGGATTTCCACCCAATAGGCTCTTCACCTAGCTTGATTTATGGGATTTTCACCCAATATGCTCTTCACCTAGCTTGATTTATGGGATTTTCACCCAATAGGCTCTTCACCTAGCGTAATTTTATGGGATTTCAACCCAATAGGCTCTTCACCTAGCTTGATTTATGGGATTTTCACCCAATAGGCTCTTCACCTAGCGTAATTTTTTCTTGAGTCGACCCCGTTATCACATGGGATATTTTTGTGGGTAGGGATGCGTCCCGTTATCACAGGGGTCCCACTACCATTGAATTTTTTCTTGAGTCGACCCCGTTATCACAGGGGATATTTTTGTGGGTAGGGATGCGTCCCGTTATCACAGGGGTCCCCTTACCGTTAAATTGTTTTTGGTCGACCCCGTTATCACAGGGGATATTTTTGTGGGTAGGTATGCGTCCTGTTATCACAGGGGTCCCACTACCGTTGAATTGTTTTTGGTCGACCCCGTTATCATAGGGGATATTTTTTGTGTTGTAGGCGAGCCTTTTCATTGTCTTTTTGGCTATGTCTCTTGGTGACTGTGTCGTCGTTGAATATGTAGGTCATTGAGCCCTGCAAAGCATCATAGACAAGAAGATTTTTCGACATAAAAAGCTAATACGTAAGCACGAAATGACGTGCATGTGTTATTTGAGGAATGTTCCCTCATTCTGGGAATATCTGTTTTATACAAGAAATAGTGTTTCCGTAGTGCTCTATCATGCCCGTGGTACCCGTTTGTACCTGTTGTACCTGTTTGTACCTGTTGTACCTGTTTGTACCTGTAAGAGGGCGATGTGTTAAATATATATCTAGGGGGATATTCCCCACTTGTTTGTGCGATTCTCTGCACTTCTGTAATGTCCACTTAGGACATATCCCTGCATCGAATATGAGATTGTGCCAAGCAACAAAAAATAAAAAAGGTAATAACGAATAACGGTCGAGGGCTAGGTACCCCAGCCCGCCTACGTATCCCGTTGCATGGGGAATCAGACCGGCGTATTTTCCCCTGTTTTAAGTTACATGCCGACCCACAAAGGGGTTTAAATAAGAGATAACGGTCGAGGGCTAGGTAAACCTAACCCGCCTACGTATCCCGTTGAGTGGAGAATCAGACGGGCGCAGTTCCCCCTGTTTTAAGTTTACAGACCAACCCACGATGGGACAATGTTTCAAATGTTCGAACACAATTTAAAAAGTACGAAAATTTAAAATATTGTTCTGTTTGCTCCTCATGGCGATCACTCCGTGTGGGGAAGGTATTCTTGGTGTAGGACTTGTATTTCTTGCCTTCTTCTGATTCTTGGATGCCTCAGCGAGTCCACGTAGCACATCCATCCCTGTACTTGGCCACCTATTATCTCACCAACTCCTTGAGGCGTCAGGAATTTAACCTTCTGATAATAAGTAGAGACCACAGTCCTGATCTGGTTGAGCGCCGGTCGGCCAATGATGGCGTGGTAGGGAAATAGGGTGTTGACAATTGTGTATTTTATTGGTGTAACCCGAGTGCGTGGGCTCCTGCCAAACATGGTGGTCAATGCTACTTGTCCAAGCGGCACCACCTCTGCTCCACCAAACCCGGTCAATGGGGTGGATATCGGCTCCAGTCGGTCCGGGGCTATCCCCATCTGCTCGTAGGCTTTTGAGAATATCAGGTTTGCAGAACTACCGCTATCCACCAACACCTTATGCACCTGATATCCATCCACGTTGATCGTGATAACCAGTGGGCAATCTAATTTCCATGCAGTCAAGGCCAATGGGCTAAGCTGCTCCAAGTCTTTCCTAGTGAAAGAGATCTCCTGCTCCAAGTATGCTTCCGGCATGATTGCATTGGTGTACCCGACATATGCTCCACCGTGGAGTCTTCTTGTTATGGTTTCTCGGCCGTGAGCCATGTCAGCTCCCAAGCCTCCTCCGTTGATCACATTTATGACGCCTTTGCTCGGGGCATTCACTATGGCCCTACCTCGTTCCTCGGGTGCCTCAATCATTTTCTGCTTTCCTCTCCTGGGTGAATAGTCTCTTCTAGGGGGTGAGGAATGCTCTGCTCCTCTAGCATTTTCCATGGCGCCCCTGACAAACTCGACCAGTTTCCCTTCTTTGATCAATCTTTCGATTTCGTTCCTCAGATGTGTGCAGTCTTCCGTCCTATGTCCAGGTTGACGGTGGTATGCACAGTATTTGCCGGATGACTTCATCCCAGGAGTCTCATTCAACGGCCTGGGTTCCGTCAACCATCTGTTTCCATTCGCCACGGCCATCACCTCCAGAATACCTCTGTTTAACGGGGTGTACGTCCGTGGGGGCCTTTCCTTGTTGCGCTCTCTGTCTGCGTTCATGCCGGAAAACGAACCATGGCGCGTTGCCATCATTTCGTCCTCATAGACCATTTGATTTGCCAGCATGTTGATCTGTGCTATGGTGGGCTCCGTTAATTTGATTAGCTCCCCGGAAAACCTGCGGTGGGTCGTACCCTTAAACAGCATCATCATGACCTGACCGCCATGCGACTCATTCACCTTCAATAATTCATCGTTTAACTTCTTCATATAGTCTCGGAGGTTCTCCCTTTCTCTTTGCTGCACAGCGCTGAGGTGTAGCAGGTTGGTCTTCATTCTCTTTTGGCTAGAGAATTGGTTCTCAAATTTCTCCCTCAGCTGCTCGTAGTCCGTTATGGATCTGGCCTCTAGCCTAGCAAACCAATCCAGTGCAGTGCCCGTTAAAGTGGTGGACAAGATCTTTGCCTTTATGTTTCTCGAGTAGTTGTGCAAGTTCAGGATGCTATCGACCTGATGGAGATGATCCGTAGGATCACCTCTTCCGTCGTATGGCTTGATTACCGGAATCTTGTCCCCCCTTTGCAATACCTCGACCTCTATCTCATCCGAGAACAGGGTCCTACTGCAACCTTTCCCCTTACTCTGAGTTAACTTCCTTGCCAATTCCGCTCTCTCGCGGTCTAGCTGTTCCATCCTTCTTGAAATTACCCGCAGTATCTCTGCGTCCTCATCCTTCGAACACGCAATCTCGGCGCAGTCGCGATCGCGTTCCATTCTACGGACTACTTCTGCCGTCTCACGATCCAGCTATTCCATCTTCCTTGCTATCTCTCGATCTAGGGTCCCTGAGTCCCGTCTCTCCACCCTGTCATAAGTAGCATGCGATATCTCTCTAAATGAGTCCTCTGCATCCTCATGTTCATCATACTCTTGCCTTGCCCTTCTCTCGCCCGCTCTGGATCCGTGGGGCCTCGCTTGAGCGTCCTTCGTTCTGTGTTCAACGTGTTGTGGAAGCAAAGCCTCCAGTGTAGTGTCAAGCGCTGCCTTTACAGAGGCGTTGATCAGTGCTAGCATCTCCGGGGTTATAGCGGCGGGATGGTCGGTGCTTTGTCCCGCGAGCATTGTCTCCTCCTGGCCGGAAAAATCCGTATTTAGCGCTTTGGTCACTAGAATGTCAGCTGCGTGGTTCTCGATGGGCCGGCCCTCAGTCTCGGGTTCTGCTACACTCGGTGCACCAAGGGTCGGAGCTGCATTTGCGGTTCGCGGTGGCCTCCCGGGCCCGTGCCTTTGTTGCACTTGTGGTGGAGGGAGCTCCATCTCGACTTGAGCCACTGTCTGTTCTCGGTCAGTCGGGTGTCGAGGGGTTTGTGTGTCCTCCATCCTGGCGCTCTTAGTCACCACTCCGCTAATTTCGGATCGAGTCCTCCTTCCTTGCATCTCAGCGTCTTTGTCCAGGAACTGGTGTTCCCACAGACGGCGCCACTGATTTGGCAATAGGTCGTTTTATTTATATATATATGCGAGTCTCGGTTACAAGTATGTGATCTAGCAATACAACGAGCCTATCTCAAATCAGACCTACACTACGAGTCTCATGCAGGCTTGGTCCGGAACACCTCGGATATTTGCATAGATGCTTGGATGGGGGCGGAATATCGGTAAAGAGATCGAATGGACGTCGGTGATCGCCTTCGATGTGACGTCGAGGATGACCCCCGATGTGAGATCGGTGATGAAGTGGTATGACGTGTAACAGGCGTGTGTTATAGTCAAGATGTCGAAGTAGATATCGAAAGGGACATCAGTGATGTATTTCGATATAGCGAGTGGTAGCTGAGGGATAATAAATTACTTGTTTTGGGATCCGGGCACCGCATATTTATAGACCTCGGGATCCGGGGACCACAGTAACATATCGGTGATGATTACCGATATGACATCGAAAGTGATCTCCGATATGCTCCAAAATGGGCCTGGCCCAATATGCGGGAAATGCCCATATCAATTTGAAATAATTTTCTAACATTAGAAAAATTAGAACTACAATAATAATTATAAATATATGGTTGCTTAAGATAAATCTTGAGATATAAATTACGTATACAAAGTATATTTGACATTTAACTTAACCTTACGACATCAAAGTTTATCGCGTAAGATTTTCATCAATGATATGTGTTATTTACTTAAATTAGTATCCTCAAATCTCATCAACACGAAAGTTAAATAGTACATATGTTTATAGAGGTAAGTTATGATTATTCAGTTAATATTATCTTAATGATATTAAAAGTTTGACAAATTATTCAATGACACGCAAGATTCTCCGTACAAATAAATGTGAGGTTCGATTTCTGATTTTGTTCTAGCGCAGTTTGGCATTTGGCCTCAGGAACTTTGACAAAAGAAAAAGACATTACTCCGTTACCAAATAACAAACCACCTATTATTCACCGTATTCCTATTTTTGCATCTTATCTCGTCTCATAACATGATTTCCTTACTCATTGTTAAATCATACTCAACCATTAATTATTTATCACATATTAATTCATAATCATGGTAATTCGTCATTATCGCGTCTGCTGGTTCTTGAACTGTGCAAAGAGCAACGAACTATGTTCGAGACATGTCGCTCAAAAAATATGGAACAAGATTAATAAGTGAATAAAGCTAAAACACTATTATAGTCAAAGTTAAACCAAGATTGTTTAAATGTCAAAGTGTTCAATGTTATCGTGACATTTCATCAGCTCAATGTTGTGATAACATTCACATATGTTGTGATAACTGTAACGCCCCTGAAATTTGAACAAAAATATAAATTTATAGTTTAGTCCTCAAACTTTTGGAATAGCATTTTTGACCCCCAAACGTTTATAAAAAAATTGTATTTTAGTCCTTGAAGGAAAATTAACCATTTTTTATTATCTTATATGCTTCAATATCTTTAAGAAATATATTTACATGTACATATTAATCTTGGAGTTTTTTTTTTGCCTAAAAAATCTTACATAAGTAAATATGTGTAAAAATATCTAATTATTCATATTTTTTTATTATGAACAACAAGAATAATATCACATCACATGTGAACGGTTTTGAAATCAGCCACATCACCTTTATGACAATTGAAATCAGATTTTGGTGATTAGTTGTTAAAAAAAGTAAGGTGAGACCTTAGTTAAATTGTTTTAACATGTATAAATAAATAAATATACATTTATATGTATTTTGTTTGAATTAGAATATCATATTTTAAGTTATGGAAGAAAAATCAGCAACATCTCCCTATTATCATATTAGAGTCTTCATTAGTTGGCCTAGGATAAAGAAATTAAAATGAGACCTTAATCAAAAGTATTTTAATTTAATTTTTTGGGTATAAATAGTAGGCTTTTTCCAACAATTTTCACACCCATAATTATTTCGGTTTTTCCTTCTTTTTTCTTATGAATCTCGAAGTTACTAAGTCTACTTTCAAGTAAAATTCATCCCAAGTTCTTATTTCATCATTTTCTAGCCAGAAATACCCCAAAACTTTTATTGCGCATAAATTATCCATTCGGCTCTGCACCTTAGAAAAATCATAACTAATTGTAGAAAAATCCTTTTTGACCAAGGCCAATGGATTAATACTCCTCATGATGTCCTCTAACTTTTATATGTGATTTAGAAGGTCGAAATTCCTAAACCGTAGACTGCTGCCTGAAATTCCAAAAATAAGTTCTATATTTTCAAGAATTATTTAGCATAGCAAACCTTTGGATATTCCTTCCCATTTGGGTACACATGTTTCTAGTGATGTTAGAGATCAGTTGCCACAAAAATATTTGGATATCCGATCAAAGGTAAACTCGAAACTACGACGATTTACAGCTTATTTTACATACTTTAAATTCTTTGTTTATGATTGAAAATAATCATCATAATTCCATGATTGATCACTCACACATGACTCTTATAAGATATAACAATCATTAGAATCACTTTAATATGATTTGTATTCACGAATTAATGTTTTTGAGATTTTTCAATTAGTATATAAATAGTATAATTATCATGTTTAACATATCCTTACATAAGTTTAATAAGATTATCATATATACTTTTGAGGTCTAATCCTCTTATATGATTATGTATCGTAACTTAAACATTCTTTGATCATTTACCTAGATTAGGTTTACGTATTAATATTTTTATAAGTTATAAATACAATGTTATGTAACTTAAGATAATATTGAAACAAAATAATATTAGCTAAGTTATACAAATTACTGAATTGCTTCATAAGGTAATTGTTTGATGTATGATTCCTGGAATTTTGGATGTATTAGAGATTAAAGAACGATGTTCCATAAATTAGTTAAGTAATATATTTTGAAGATTTATTATACATCAAATTAAATAGTTTATCAAACTATACTTGATATTATTGTATACTTACCATTTGAAATGATTTTCTAACACGAGAAAAATTATAACTACAATCATAATTATAAATATATGGCTGCTTAAGATAAATCTTGAGATATAAATTACGTATACAAAGTATATTTGAAATTTAACTTAACCTTACGACATCAAAGTTTATAGCGTAAGATTTTCATCAATGATATGTGTTATTTACTTAAATTAGTATCCTCAAATTTCATCAACACGGAAGTTAAATAGTACATATGCTTATAGAGGTAAGTTATGATTATTCAGTTAATTGATATTATCTTAATGATATTAAAGGTTTGGCAAATTAATCAATGACGCGCAAGATTCTCCGTACAAATAAATGTGAGGTTCGATTTCTGATTTTGTTCTGGCCCAGTTTGGCATCCGGCCTAAGGAACTTGGACAAAAAAAAGACATTACCCCGTTACCAAATAACAAACAACCTATTATTCATCGTATTCCTATTTTTGCATCTTATCTCGTCTCATAACATGATTTCCTTACTCATTGTTAAATCATACTCAACCATTAATTATTTATCACATATTAATTCATAATCATGGTAATTCGTCATTATCGCGTCTGCTGGTTCTTGAACTGTGCAAAGAGCAACGAACTATGTTCGAGACACATAGCTCAAGGAGCAACAGATATTATCCGGTTTACTAGCTTATTTGGTTATCACCCATTGGGACGCCTTTGGGAAGTTGGGCTCAGGGATTGAGTCGATTTACTACCGCGCCGTAAGGACTGTCAGTTTAAGTAATTTCACTTGATACCCATTTATCTAGGTGCCGCTTGCAGTCAGGAGTTGGCTGTAACCCGCATGCTGGATCAGCATGTACTCGAGCATGTCGTCTGTTTTGTTTGCGAGGTCACTCCTCGTTGGGAGGTATAAGGTAGCATTTGGAAGTATAAGGTTGGATTGGTTTACTGTTAACAAACATGTTCATAAACTCTTTTTAGAATATTTCGGTACCATTGTTACATCAAATTATCTTGTTAAATTGTTTCTATCGGTAAGATCACTCCTAAAAATATATCAATCGAATCACTGTTAATTCTTGCATTGCCAATTGTTTTGTATGAATCTCACTAAGACATCAAAGACTTATTCCTCGCTTTTTCCTGTCTGTCCATTTCTCAGGATAAGATCGACGTGGCAGCATAGATCACATGAATAATTTTTCCAATCTTGCCTTTTGGAATATTCATGTAACTGAAAATGATTAATCATCAGTACGTAATTATTAAAGTGTCAAATTATTTGTATTTCCCAGACTTCCACGGTGTATATTAAAGTTAATTGTTATCATTATGTGTATGGTTGATCCTGGACAGTGACACCCTTCCTATGAGACGTGTTTTAGTCTGAGCTGGGTAAAGTGTCTGGACAACGCTGAACCAACTCGGATTGGAATGCGACTCATGGAGCGCGTCCATCACAATAACATTGGCCAGACACTTTACACTTCCAATCTCTCCCTCACAAAACCACAACTTGTTCCTAGACAAAAGTTATTCCAGATCAACCTAAGACTATTTAGATTGCTCCCCCTTAATTCAAACTTGTTATACTCAATGTTGGCATAACATTGACTGTCATCAATGTTGTCTTAACATTCAAGACATAACATCTGCAACAGAAAGATTAACAAAACAAACCAGCAGTTCTAAACATATGCTTCATAAGTAAATCAAGTGCAGCAGTTTGAAGTACTTAGGAATTACAGACCCAAGAAAATAACATGGAATACACTCCCTGATCAAATAAAAACACAGAAATAAAATGTACAAACAAAGAAAACATAAGCATAAAAAATGTTCAAGAAACAGAGAAAAATAGAACCAAACCCATATTTTTAAATTTGATGTACTCTCCTCCTTTTGGGAAAGAAAGGTGTTTGATCATAGAGTTTAGCTCCTTAGGGTACTCTTGTTTATCAACAATATCACTCTGAATGTCCTTGAAGGTCCTCTTCAGCCAGATCAGCTGCTGCTAATCAAAGAGGGTGGTAATGACCTTGCAATCATCCTCATCAGACAAAGGCTCAGAAGAACTAGCAAATTTCTGAGCCTTGTTCTTCTTCTTTCTGCTGGGTCCAACACCATCCGAGGATTCCAAGGGAGATCCCCCATCCTGATGTTGTTGAAGTAGTTAGCACTGATGGTCATGACTGCTTTGGAAGTAATCCACCCCACATTTCTTTGAGTCTGAAAACCTTGTTTCACCAAGATTGTAGAGATAAGTGAGGGGTATGGCATAATTTCTCTTTCTTTTCCAGCAGCATCATGCATGACCTTCAAAATCCTTTCTCCTATATTCACAGCTAACCCATGCTTCAACTCGTACACCAAAACAACAGTCACTCTAGTCAGCACAATTGAGTTGGAGATGGCCAACCAATTTGTTGGTGCAATTTTGCATAGCACATTACTCAGGGAGGATAATCCGGTGGTAGCTTAACCATCTTGCCACGCTCTGGTTAGCCCACCAGTCAGATCTTCAATAGCATCATTCAACTTAGGGTAATTCGACTCTTCTATATCTGGAAATCCTCAATCCTCATTGATGGTAGAAGGACTTATGTTGTAAACAGCCCCTCTAACCCAAGCCTTTTCATACATGGGAGATCTCGTCAGACATACCTATTGATACATATTCATGTAGAATTCTATTATTACATGAGGCACATATGACCTCACCTTCATGAGCTCCAACACACTTATGGCCTCCAACAATTCATACACCCTATGCTTCTTAAAGCCAGCCACATCCATATTTCTCTCCTCATTGATCACCATATCTTGAAAGGCTTCCCACATGTCCTCAATGTCCTTAGACGGATAGTAAGACGAACGAGAAACATTAGGGTACTCCTTAGTTTCCATAATAAAATATTCCTCTTCCTCAGTTTCTTCTACTGTTGGCTCAACATTGTCCTGCAACATCACTAGCAGTTTCCTCTTCTTTTTTCTCTTCCTCTTCCTCCCTAGACTTGTCCTTCTCCTTCTCCACCTCCTTCTTAGCCTCTTTCTCTGACTCAGTCTCCTTGTTCTTAGATTTCTCAGACTCCTCATCAACCTGTTTCCTCTTTTTCTTTATGACGCCAACAATTTCCTCATTCTCAACCTCAACATCAGTAGGATTCTCAGAATCGACCTCAATGCCCTCAATATTCACCCACCCATTCACCAATCGATCAATGGATTCTGACCTCTCCCCTTCAATCAAATTTCCAGTAACTAAATCAAGGATATGGTTAGCAGATGTTACCTAATTTTCAATTTCAGTGGTGGTAAGAGCAATGACATTATCTATTTCCGATGTTGCCACAAATTGCTTGATGCCTCACCCATTTTGGTTTTAATGTTTTTGCGTTGACAAGGGTAGCTTTGCATTTTGATGCAACATGAACAATGTTCTCAGTACGGGAAAGACGCAAATTGTACTTTCTTGGCTGATTTGTGACATTGGTGTTGTCACTGTTGAGAGAAGCTTCTTCAAGATCATCAATGGAGGACTTGCATGCCATGCTAGGTTGAGAATTTGCGAAATATTGAAGGTTCGAGCCCCACCTCTTCGTTCTGGTGCCCTGAAGGAAGTAGATGATCCTCGAACGATATCTGAGCGTGTACGTCCATCTCAGCCCCTGAACCAACAAACTCCTGAAGGGTTACAAGTTAAGATCATGCGCACAAGAACATATGTGTATCACGCTCTCATTAAATCTCTCGCAAAGGTTTGATGCAACTCGATCATCTCTTGGGCCATACATTCATCTGTAGCCTTAGCATCAACATCGACCTTTTAGAAGGCCTAACGCAGACTAGACACCTCGTTCATATGCTCCTCCGCAGTGCGAGCCAGCTTATTGTTAGTCCGGTGCAACTGCCTCCCCTTAACCAGGGCCTTATCTATCTCTCCTCTTTTTACACATCTAACCTCAGTTCCTCGACATGTCGACCCCGTTCTTTGACCGCTTGAACTGCCTTTAGTCTCTGCTTCTCTAGTCGAGCATAAACACTCGTATGCTCATCCCAGTGCTCCAGGTTGACACCCCTGGAAGGATAAAGCATCTCCTTCGCCTCCAGGGTCTACACCCTCGCTTCAAGCTCCTTAATTTGACCCACTACTTGGTCGTATAGGTCCACACTTCTCCCATCGACGCGGACACCTAACATGAGGAAGAAAATAACACTAAAAATATATACATATGGTAGACACTCTTGGAACAAAAGTTTCTAAAACCACATGCACAGAAAAAACACGCCCAAGAAAAAAAAAGACACCTCGTCAAAATCTCGCCGCGAGCAATATTGGAACCCCTGCACCCCTACTGATGCCGCGAGAGGACGCGAAAGGATCAATTGATCCCCAATAGTTCCTCAATCCCAACAACTCCTACCCCATTCATACGCCCATAGTCGATGGAGGCTTGCCATCGTCCCCCGACTCTCCGCTACTAATAACCACAACACCAGTCTTGGTACCAGCTATAGTGATTATACTTACTGCAATTCGCAGTTACATTTTTATTATGAGACCCTTACCCTTTCTATCTCAAGTTTATGCTCTTCTTCTTTTGTTGCAAGAAGAAAACCAATATTCTCTCTACTCTACCTCTGAAGTGGATCCTCTTGCTATGTTTAAGTGGGCTAACAGTTTTCAAGAAAACCAGCCCAAAAATGCTCTTAACAGTGTTTCTAACAACATTGCTCGTTTTTCAGAACCCCCTGCAAATAAAGATAAGAAGAAGTTGAAATGTGCCTTTTATGGTTACACTGGCCACACATTGACAAATGTTTTCAAATTTCTGGTTATCCCTGATGGGAAGGATCTAAAAGCAAAAGATTTTTGCCCTCTACTTCTTCTACTAATTGCACTACTACTAATGAGCAACCAGCTTCTTTGGGGTTCTCTAGGTAATGATATACTCATTCAAAACATCTTTGTGCAATTTCTAGCTTCTCAAAGTCTCGAAATTTGCCCCAGAACTCCCAATTGGCTCCTCTACTCCTCAATCTGCTCAGACCACTATTGCTAGTAATAACTCTATATTTGTACTTAATTCAACTATCACTGACAATTTATGCATGACAATTTATGCACTGTGAAAAGCTGAATATTGGACACTGGTACCACTGATCACATGATTTGCACTTCACATTATTTCACCACCCCTCCAAAGCATGTGAATATTTCTATTTAACTATTTAATAACAATCACACCATTGCAACACTACTTGGTGATGCGATAATTTCTCCGTATATAACCTTGAAAAATGTTCTGTGTACATGATTCTACTTTCAATCTAGTCTTTGTGTCTCAATTAATACCTTCAATGTGTATGTTGTAGGACATCTTTAAGAGGAAGATGATTGGTTCTGTTAAACTTCTACATGGCTTATACATTTTATATTTTAGTAATTATTTTTTGAATAACAACAGTATAATCTTAATTAAGAGGTATACATTTTGCGTATACATTTAGTAAGAAAGCTAAAGCCTGAACAATTTTGCTGAGCAACAGTTTTGCAATCGTTAGTAATTGTATAATTTTTTTAATATCCTAGACTTTTACTAGAAAGTATACAGTATGGTAAGAAACTAGAAATTGTTCTTTTGGTTCTTTGTCCTTTTCCTTTTTCTTTTTGTCTTCCATTTCTTGCATATAGTCTATATAACAGAAAAGAAAAAGAAAAGGAACAGCTCTTTGCTTTTCATTTCTTGCCTATAGTTCTGTAAAATAAAATAAAAAGGCTCTCCTCCATACAAATTCTGAATATGTCACTTTGAATGACGTCTTTGACCACATCCGACTAGACATTTTCCATTTAAGTCTACTTTGGATTTTGAAATAATTCATATTGCACATTTTACATGTTTATGGCTATATAGCGAGGGATAATGTTAACAGTTTTTAGCAACAAGTGTTCACACAACTTTTGAAATATTTTTGCACCAAATAGAAATTAGCATATGATAACACGGAATGAGCACGAGAATCTAGATTTAGGGCGTAACACTCTTCTTGTAGTGAAGAGAGGAGACTATGAGATTTTATTAAATTTAAAGGATAAAAGGATATTGAAAGTAAATGATATTGGCGAAAGTAACTATCGAAATGATAAAATGATGATATTTATGCCAATAAGTAATTTGATAGAGAATGAATAGTGTGGTAGTAGCTTAAGTTGAACCATTTGTTTGCAAATGACTTATTGGCTATATGTATAGCGCTTAAGAAGAAATTCATTAATGCAACACAACTTGGCCTTGATGAATAACGTTATGCACAACTTAATTTTGCCTCGAGGTGACTCTTCAAATGGCAGATTTCCGAAGCTCTATTGTGACTTTATTCATATGTTAATCATATTTTGAGATGTGACTTGACCATAAGAGGGCTCTACATCATCATTAAGCATACTTAGTATACACATAACAAACAAAATAAATTTTTTTTTTTATCAGCGAAAGCGACGAAATATTATTAAAGGGAGTAAAAGAATTACTCCAAAAAATGTTTAGGTATTACAATGAAGGGGTGAAGAACACCACTCAAAAAAAGAATAAGAAAAATTGTCCGTTGTCGACTTAAGCCACGACCAAGAACGAGCCTGAATCCCTTCAAAGGTAGCGTATCCCCGTGGTTGATTCCCTTTAAAAACTGAGTCATTTCTACACAACCAAACAACCCAAACGACAAAGAACCAAAGGCAACGCAAATCCGGTGTTTTTCTTGGCTTGAGCAACATATCCATAATAGACATCAAGTGAGGGATAGATGCACCTGGAAAAACAAGCTTGAACCCCAACCACTTACTAATCCTCATCCAAATGTTGTATGAAAAAGAACAACGAAAAAAAAGATGTTCCGTCGTTTCTTTGCATTCACCACAAAAAGCA
Source organism: Linaria vulgaris (assembly GCA_948329865.1). NCBI lineage: Eukaryota > Viridiplantae > Streptophyta > Magnoliopsida > Lamiales > Plantaginaceae > Linaria > Linaria vulgaris. Next base: position 111,623,609 of record OX415249.1, on the reverse strand, counting down.
CACGAAAGGTTTCCTAAAACCACCCCTCTCGTATTAATGTTAATTTTTGTGGGGATCTTATTGAGGATCAAGCGCCAAACAAAAGTCTTCATCTTCGGGGGAGCCTTCACCTTCCAAATGTCTTCAAAAATTTGAAAATAGCAAGCTTCCGGCTGTAGAATTCTATATGCGGATTTGACCGAGAAAATTCCATTACCCTCGCCGTTCCACTTCCAAGTATCCATCTTATTGACAATAGGCTTGAAGTCCTTAAGAAGGTCCACAAGAGCCGCTAACATTTCAGTTTCCCATTCAAAAAGTTGTCGGCGCCATCTCCATTTCCAAGTCCATCCGCTGTCCGAAAACTCTCCTTTCTCTGCAATAGTGGCGTCTTTATCAATTGCAATGCTGAACAACCGACTAAATTTAAGGAATAAAGGGTCGTCGCCAACCCATTTTTCCTTCCAAAACAAGGTGCACTCCCCGTTGCCAACATCTTTGAAAATCTCTTTGTTGAACCACTCATTATTAACAACACATGTGTCCAATTTCATGATGTCTCTCCACCAAAAAGAAAAGTCGGATCTGTTACCTCTTGTGCCGTTGAGTTCTCTTGGGTTGTGGTAACAACCGTATTTGGCTTCAAGAATTTGTCTCCAAAGGCCTGATTCTCTCTTTAAAAATCGCCATTTCCACTTCGAGAGAAAGGCGACATTGAATCTCTCCATGTCCCGAATTCCCAGGCCTCCGGCTTCTTTATTAAGACAGATGTCTTTCCACTTGACCCAACTAATCTTTCTTATTTCATCAGATTCACCCCACAAAAAAACGCCTTTGCTTTCTTTCAATGGTCTTGATGATATTCTTGGGAGCACGGTAGACGGAAAAGTAATATAATGGAAGCCCGACAAGGACAGATTTGATAATCTTTACTTTTCCTGCAAAAGAAGTATGGAGATTAGCCAATGGAGAAAGTTTCGTATGAAATAAATCAACCAACGGCTTCCACATTGCAAGGCGTCTCGGGTTGTCACCCACTGGCAAGCCCAAATAAACAAAAGGGATATGATCGATTTTGCAATTGAGAATCTCCGCGTAGCCGTTAAGGATCTGCTCACTAATATTAATCCCAATTAAGTTACTCTTACAGAAGTTGACCTTTAGTCCAGAGATCATCTCGAAGAGCCGAAGAATAGATTTGATGGCCACAACATTATCATGCTTACATTCACAAAAGAGAAGAGCGTCGTCGGCATATTGAATGTGAGATATTTCCAGATTATTGCATCCAATTTTCACCCCTTCAAAAAGATGAAGCCGCTTTGCTTCTCGGATCGGCCCCCCAAGACCTTCGGCAGCAATGAGGAAAAGCATGGGTGATAACGGATCCCCTTGCCTTAGCCCTTTAGAGACGCGAAATTGATTAGTTGGACACCCATTGACAAGAACAGATACCGACGCTGACTGAAGCCAAGATTGCATCCATTTTCTCCAAGTTCCGCAAAATCCCAGTCGGTCCATCATGTCATCGAGATAGTTCCAGTTAATGCAATCAAAAGCTTTTTCAAAATCAACTTTGAGGATCAAAGCTTTGTCCCCCTTTCTCTTGAGTGCGTCAGTCGTCTCATTCGCCGAAACAATACAATCAACAATATGCCGATCTTTAAGGAAAGCTGACTGCTCAATTTCAATAACACTTCCAATCACTCTCCCAAGCCTTGAGGCTAATAATTTTGCAATGATTTTGTAAACACTTCCGATGAGAGAAATAGGACGATAATTATTGAGGTGTTGAGGATTGTGTTTCTTTGGAATGAGAGCAATAAACGATGCATTAACACCTCGAGAAAAAGAGCCATGTTGCTGGAAATCCCGTACAAAATTAAGCAAGTCTCCTTTCACCAAAGTCCAGAACTTCTTAAAAACATTCAAGTTAAAACCGTCGGGCCCGGGACTTCTATTTCCGTCACAACTCCAGATAACCTTTTTGACCTCTTCTTCGGAGAAAGGTTGCGTAAGAAAGGAGTTATCTTCATCACTAATCTTTCTAAAATTCAGATTTCCCATCGTAGGTCGACTCTAAATATCTTCCGAAAAAATCCTTTCGAAGTAATCTGTAACTCCTCGGCGAATATTAACAACGTCCTCTGTCCAGATTTCATTGATAAACATACATGTGATGTTGTTTGTGGCTTTCCTTCTGTTTATGCAATGGTGGAAGAAATTTGTGTTCGTGTCCCCCTCCCTCATCCATCGCGTTCTCGCACGTTGATAGATAAATATTTCCTTTTGCCAATGTGCTTGCCACATATCTCCAGTCCACTTTTTTCTTTGCTCAATCTCCTGGATGGAAAGAGGGGCCATTTCTTCTTTACGGTCCAGCAATGCGATGGCCTCATTCGCTTCATGAATCTTCACATCAATGTTGCGAAAAACTTCCTTGTTCCAAACAACAACCGCTTTCTTAAGAGTTTTTAGTTTCTCTTTCAGGACATAATCTCCTCGACCCTCAATGTTCATGTCTTCCCACTGATTTGTGACAAAAGGTTTAAAATCTTTGTGAACTAACCAACTGTCCATGAACCTAAAAGGTTTAGGCCCCCAATCGAGACAATCCTTCTTGAGGATGATGGGACAATGATCAGAGATATTGCGATCAAGACCAGTTTGAGAGAAAGGCTCCCACTCTTCAAGCCACTCATCAGAGAGAAGAAATCTATCGATCCGACTCATACATGAACCATCAGATTTGACCCACGTAAAATTACGGCCCCCAAGGGGAAGGTCAACTAATCCCATATCTGAAATAAACTCATCGAAGTCGATCATATCCCGAGTTAGGCCAGAGTTGCTGCGAATCCCACGCCTCTCCTCGGGGAGTCGAATAGAATTAAAATCACCAAAAATGCACCACTTTCCATTCCCGTGAAGACGCTTAAGACCGATCAGAGAACTCCACATGATTCTCTTATTAACCAGAGCACAAGGTGAGTAGATATTAATGATAAAACAACGAACGCTGGAGGACTTCCAGACTCCTGCAGCAAAAATAAAACCGTCCTCGCACGAAAATGTGTCGACAGAAAAGACACCCTTTTTCCAAGTTAAAACCAGGCCACCCGCGGTGCCGACTGCGTTATTTGTAATCCAGTCGCAATCATGATTTCCCCATAGAGAAATTAATTCTTCCTATTTGCAATATAATAATTGTTTTACTTGAACAAATAGGCGTTCGGTCACTAAGAAATACATGAGTTTTATCTACACAATTAGGATATATTGCCTTCTTCTTTCCCTCGCATAGACTAATTACATTGGCATTCTAACAAAAAACTAGAGAAATTTTGCAACATCTCTTTGATGCACATTACTATTTAGTAATTACAAATCTCGCCCAAAGTTGGGTCACACGAAATGTGATAAAAAAAAAAGAAAAGAAAAGAAAAACAACCACAAAAAGCAAATGAAGCAGCGTGAAAAGCTAAATACGATTAGATAACCAGCACGACTCTTCTTACTTAATAATCACAATGACGTACAAATAAATGTCTTCTAAACCAAACACCAATTTTGTACCAAAACTTAAATAAATGTTTTACAATATTATCTGGTCTTAGACCTGAGTTGTTTGTTTTGAGGAGGGGGGATTATATATCAAACATAGTAAAATATAAATAAACAAACAATTAATTAACAGGGGGAGCTCTGTAGTAGGCTGGAACCGTAGCAGGGAAAAACATTTGTCTCACTCCCTCGGCCTTTATAATTGGGAAAATAATTCCAGCTGCACCCTATCATTGAAAGAAAGTCCGCTATCAGAATATGAAATGATGTATGCAAAAGAACAATAATATCATGATAAATAGAAAATTGTAGATACATTAAAAGAATAATGTAAATAACACGTGAGTTTTAATTTCAATCTCTGATAGCCAAAAAAGACAGATACTCACTGATAGTAATCTTGCCCCCAACCAAATACTCTTTGGAGAGGGAAATGGGAGCAATAAGCGGCCAACACCGAAGACAGCAACGGCGAAGAAATGGCAAACGAGGCTTGACGGGCGTGGGTTCAGACCAGAAAGTAACGAGACAGGGCCATCAGAGAAAATGCCTCCAAGGCATAGATAGTCAAAACAAGCTTCTCGCATTTCTTTTCTTGCTTGATCAGGTGATGCACAGAAAACCTTGTAAAGTGCCCCGGCCAACGTGTTGATTGTCGATGCCACTGGCTGCAGGAAAAGAACATCCAAGTTCACATCAAACAACTACTTACGCTTGAATTGGCAATCGCAAAAATAAAGTAAAAACTTCTAGGATAAGGTCCTAGACACCCTGCGAAACATATGTTTCCTTAATAAGACCAGACAACATCTGAGTAAATGTATTAATCCCAATATTGAACTTACCTTTCTTAAGGTATAGAAGGATTCAAGATACTTGCAGAGGACAGAGCCGTCATTCAGATTGTTTATCGGTCTAAGAAGATCACGAAGGACGACAATATCGGATAAGGCCACGGTCATTCCTCCTCCTGTCAAAGGATGGCGCATATTGAATGCGTCGCCCATCAGAAGTGCACCAGGGGTGGGATGAGGATTTGCCGGCATACTTCTGTTTGGCATTGTTCTTAAGTTTCCTTTCTCTATTGCAGCTAAAAATGCATCGTGGAGTTGTGAGGGAATCTGGAACAACACGATATTGAGTTAATTTTATTTAATCGAAGGAATTTCAATCAACCGAAAGTAATTGTATAGGAGCAGTATGGGTACCTGAGAAGCCACCACAGTCTTCAGATAATTGGTCATTTCGCCATTGGCAATGGATGGCACCTTCTGCCCGGGGACATCAACCAAACACCGAATCTCAGTACTGCTAATCTGGTAAAATAAGATTGGTGAAGGATCTCCTAGAATGACATGTCCATGATTTGCATGTGGAAGTTCACAATTTTCCAGGATCAAACCAACAAACCAAGAGGGAACCTCGACCTACATCACACAAACAATCTTTGTTTAGGGACTTCAAAGTTCAAACACAAAAGTATTACAAAAAACACATATGACCTTAGTTCACTACTAAGTCAAAGTAAAAACAGCAACAACAGAACCAAAAAAGAAAGTAATTTATGGGCATCATCCTTACATTGGGAGTACAGAGAGAGCGTCTCAAGTTCGAAAAACAGCCATCGCACACAACGGTTAGAGGAGCATAAGCAGTAACCTCCTCACCATTCTTAGTCTTGTACTGCACTCCTTTAACAGTTCCATTTTCTTCAAGCAAGGATGTCACTGTTCCCTGTTCAAGTCTTACACTGTACCAGAAAACATTTAGAGATTACATTAGGAAAGCATTTTTTTTTTTCAAATCAAAATGTGGTTTAAGGTATATTCAAAGATAATAGATACTACCAATTTTTTATCAAGTTTATCAAAGGATTTACAACTAATAATAATGTGAAAAAGAATATCATACTTTGAAAGGGTTGAAGCCTTTTCTCTCATCCTCTGTACGAAGCGGCCATTGTGAAAGCTTCTTCCAGAGATATCAGAGTCAAATTTCTCTAAAGGATAAGACAACCTGGTGTTTTTACCATCCTTGTAAAGTGCGTATCCAAAAACTTGTTGAGCATCAATATCTCTCACACAATCTGCAGGCAGTTGATTACATGCACAAATCTTTTAATTACAAATTTTACAACAACACAATGAGTCAATGCTATGCATGCAGAGCATTAAATGAATGAACAAAACTCAGCCGACAGTTAGTTAGGCTGGACCTGGACCATAAAAATTAAATGCTACAACGTGTTGACCGATCAGGAGGAGGGACACCGTGCAAGTGGAGGCACAGGCACCCATAACCACTCAATTTATTTTTTGCATTTTTCATGATGAGAATGAATTAAGCAGATTGTAAATTTTTCTTTATGAAGTTAATTTTTCAATGAAACTTTCAGCTAGCCACTTTTGTGTTACAGATGCTAATTTAATTTAAATGATGCAACAAATTAAAGTAAGTAACGACTAATTAACCTTCGAGGCCTAACTCGATTAGCTTGAGATAGCCGCCAGGTTGTAAGAGTTCACCAACAATACGGTCCGGCTCGGTTAAATCTCTTTCAATCACACGAACTCGACGCCCTTCCTACAAAACAAATATATATAAATATATATCATCACAATTTATTGTGCAATTCGCACAACACACTAATAAATATATAAGATATTATATAGTGCATAACACAGATTTCAACTTAATTGAACTAATAAAACATGCAATATATATATATATATATATATATTCAATTCGAGAAAGGTAATTAAGTGAAAATCGGAGAAAGGAATCTCGCTAAATTAAATAATTTCTTACCTTGGCGAGAGTGTAAGCGAGAGCAGCTCCGGCGACACCGGCGCCGACGATAATAATGTCGGTATCTCCTTCGGGCGCTGAGCTGACAACTTTATTGTTACGCGAGGTCTTGGAGATAGCTTTGGATTTCTTAACAGCAATAATAATCTTACTTCTTCTGCGTAACGTAGTGTACAGCAAAAGGAATCCAAACAAAGAAGCAATAAATCCACCAACAATATACTCATCGATTATCATCGCCATTTTGTCACTAATTTTTGTGACCGGAAAATAAAAAAAGTCCGGCTAGGATGGATTTAGTTCCTTTCAGTCGGATAGTTTTATGGATTATTTACGTGTTTCACCGCTCACGGTTCACGAGATAGTTGTGTATGAGAGAAAGAGAGAGAGAGATGTTTGGCGCGTCTTATATATATACACATGCACACGCGTTTACTTTGCCATACGGTATAACCTGTTTTGTCATTGAGATTTATTTTTGGGTTTTTGGAACACCACCCTTGTTATTATAATATAGTATATATGCTAAAAAGAAGCATTATTGTCAACCAAATAAAAATAACACGGTTATTACCTTAAAAATAATCTATTGTTTTATATACATATAAAAATTCGTGCAACAACTTTAAAATTACAAAACTGATTTGCCAATTGCCTAATTTTAATAAAATTAAACAATAGGAATGTGTCATATTAATAATATTGTTTAATTTCTTCAGCATGTGAATGTGAATGTGACTGTGACTGTGGATGAGTTGAGCGGGACCGGAGTCCGGACCCTCTATTAATTGCATCACCACCTACCTCCTCACTGTTTCAACTTTCAACCATATATACTACGTGTGGTACAAATTATTAATAATGGAATTAAATTCTTTTTTTCCTTACTCATATTATTACTATAAAATTCTATCAAAAAAATTATTACTATAAAACAGTTCAGTGAATTTTGACTCTGATTGAGTTTTTTATGAATTAATAGTCAAGTTCGATCCAATTTAGCGGATGAGCAAAAAATATTATTTTGGTACGTGTAGCTAGGCTAAATTTTATACAAGTTCCATTATTGTTTCGTTCATCGAATTAAACATTCTTGCATAAATTTAAGATTTAGTAATTAGCTCCATTGTAATCCCTGTTCTTAAAACTCTTAATTTTCATAGTTATATATTTTGAATTAACCAGTTTTTGATATGTTTGTGTGTTCCTCATCATCTTTCTTATAAGTTTGGCAACTCAATCCTACATACCCTTACTCATCAAAAAAAAAAAATCCTACATACCCCAAGGAGAAAAAAGTGTTTCAATTAATTTAAGTGACATAGTTTCACTGTTCAATTTAGATCTGATTACGGATTTAAGATCCTATTATTTAAAACTAAATTACTGCGTTCTTTACTCATGCCGTTTAATTACATCAACTTCATTTGTTTTCTCTTCTATTCTCACTTCATCATGTAATATATATATAACCAAATATAATTTAAAATTTTCGCCACGTCATGTTGTTCATATTATTGGTGAACATTAGCTAATTAGAAATGTAGTGCAATAACTTTGAGTATCTCATGCTAATGAAATTGTATGTACAACTATAATTAATGTTATATCTTATGTATATGTATATCATGCATATAGTACATTTTGAAACATAAGACTTTCCATTACATTACTTTCTGCAAAGATGCATTTTTTTCATTTCGATACATTACTTTCCATTCAATGGATGTATATATATATATATATATCAATCATAAAGTAATATTTTGAAACATAAGACTTTTTTTTTGATGTCAAAACATAAGACTTCCCATTACATTACTTTCTGCAAAGATGCATTTTCCCGTTTCGGTCAAGGGAACAGCGTGTGAAGCAGCAGTTTTTGGTGGAAGCCTTTCCTGGTGTGTTATGTATAGTTGGCAATTGTCAAAAGATTTTGTAAGTGAATAGGCAACATAAATCTTGCGACTTATAATGTGATAGTTAAATATTTTATCATACAATAGACATAAGTTTTCATAAATGAAAAATAGTGGTCGGCCAATATTATAAATGATATTGTGTTAAAAGTATATTTCTGCAAGACATTCTATTGTATAATCTTTTACATTTTTTTTATCAAATTCATATATATATATATATATATATATATATATATCATCACTTAATACTAATATATAGAACAGCATTATATTCTCGAGCGGAAAATGCATGAGTTAATTGTTGATTGTAAGCGTTACCAAAATAAAAGAAAAAAAAAACTATGATTGTACGTATGGCAGATACCTATCTTCTACACGACGAAATGTAAGAGTACGTATCTGCTCTGACAATTAATCTCTAAGTCCCTACTATAAGTTATATGGTGACCACAGGAGAAGCGTGCAGGAATTCTAGTGGTGCCACATGCTCGGTAATGCACATAATATTTCTCGAGTTTTCGTTATCACAAGCATCATTTATCCGTGCTCATTAAATCTTGTGGAAAAGAAAATATCCCTAGGGTAAGGTAATTGCATCTTCTTAAATCTGATCGTACAGAAAAATATCTATGTTGTTTCGTCAATTGATACAAATATCCCTAACTTTTTAGAAGGTTTGTTCGACATATTATTTTTAAATATGAATATTACAGCCAACTTTGGATCTTGTAAGCTCTTTAATATTTTGTTTCATGTTATCATTAAGTTTGCCGCGATGTTTATGTATTCATTTGAATCCCAGACATATTTTTATAATTAGATCAAATCATATTGTTCTTGATGTAATTATCTCAAATATCTAAAGAAGTTGTTAAATTTCTTAATGGTTATTAATACCCTAATAATAATAAAGAGGGTTGTATCATATGTATAAGCTGACACACACCACATCGATCAACAACATTATACACAAATTCTTGGTAAGTACTAGGTCGTTAAGACCAAGAGAATATGAATAATTTATTAATTGACAAAAGAATATCACACATGCATACCGGAAGAATTAAACAATCCAAATTAATACTTTTGATTCAAAATTGATCACAAATTTTCCTTTTAAGAACTATGACCATGCCTACTACCCGATTGCATAAAGTCCGATTCTAGGCAACTTTAGTTAGTTATTTTAATGGTGCTCTTGAAACTAATTTTATTAGGCCAGGCCAGAATGTATGATAGTCAAAGGTTGCACCAAACATAATCCGCATAGTGCATAACAATCCACACGTACCGTGCATGGACGACTTTCATAAGTCAATCCTATATGATATTATATTGTAGTCAATGCTAGGAATTGCATGTTCACTTGTTAATTTGTTTTTGAACAAGTACGACTAGTGCATGTGGATAACTTTTTAACACTCTATATGCATCTGAAATCTTCAAAACCACATAAATTTTAGAGCAATATATTACGAATGAAAATGCAGATTTTTTTTAAAAAAATTCAAATTTGTCGGATTTGACCCTTTTTCATGCATGAGGTACATCAAGTTCCCATGCAGAAGTCAATCCATAACTGCTATATACGAATATTTCTCCACTTATACACCTAATAATCCAATTGCAATGTTAGTGCTCCATTTTCGACTTTAAGAATTATTAATTAGTCTATTACCCAAAACCGAAAAAATAAAGTAACAGAGCTTTCACATGAGCAAATTAAAAAACATTTGCCCTTTTAACGTAATTAAGATTATCTAAACATAGTGCGCTTATGAAATAAATCTCATGATCAGTACACATGTCTGATATTATTAATTAAAAGATCCATAAACCAGCGAAAAATTATTTGTGATCCATCAAGTATAAATGAATTGCAAATTAATATGCCATAAAATAAAAGCTGTTTTTACTTGTAACAAGAAGAAAAATTACAGATCAAAAACGAAAGTCATTACAATTTTCAAAGTACGTCGGTATTTTCCGTAAAAGAATTGAAACTTCAATTTCAAATGTCACAAAATTTTATTACCGTACCATATTAAAGGATTTGGAGAGGACGCGGTATAAAAAAGTGATTCAACTTCAAGGTGGTAAACTGGTAATACATCACGTAAAGACTTTTGAGGATGAGACTTCTTTTGCGCCACAATAGTCGTCACAAAAGGTGTCTCGAATTCGATTTGCCTTGAACACAAATTTTTTATGCATGAGTCTGGTAGCCGGCAATTACACATCATGAATGTAAGGAAAGATAACAATTTTTTTCACACACATGAACATATAGTTATATTAATGAGCCTTGACTGTTGTTCGTCTTATATTTTTGGCTTTAGTTAGTTATGATGCGGGGTGCTTTCGTCTACGGAGTGATACTAACTCAAGCTCTTTATTGGTCCTAAGCTAGCTTTGAGTTCTAAAAATCTACACTCGAAACACAACACGAGAAGGATGGGGCTGATCTAGCAAAGGCACTTCGATGCGTGACTCAGTTGATGCTCGTTGATGGCGTCTAGTTCAGACTAGAAGTCACTGATGTGGACAGGAGGTTTGTTGATTTTGGACTGAACTTGGTGTTTAAGCTAAGCTGCCTACATATCCCGTGTAGAGAATCAAGACAAACGTAGTTCATTGTTCTCGGTGTCACCCGAAGATGGTCGGAGGTGAAGGTCGATCCTTAGAGGGTGAGCCTTCGCAAATCGGATGTTAGTTGATGGCTCGTTATCGGCTGTTGATGAGATTCGAGTTGAGAAAACAAGCCCGGAGTTCGTGTTGAAGAAAGCCCTCAGTTCGAGTTGAGATTTCACTCCGTTCGAGTTGAGATTTCTATCCGTTGGCATTGAGATTTCATTCCGTTGGAGTTGAGATTTCTCTCCGTTTGAGTTGATATTTTACTCCATTCAAGTTGAGATTTTAGTCTGTTCGAGTTGAGATTTCACTCCGTTTGAGTTTGAGACTTCACTCTGTTCCAATTGAGATTTCTTCCGTTCCAGTTGAGATTTGTCACAGTTCTAGTTGAAATTTCACTCCATTCGAGTTGAGACTTCTCTCTGTTCGAGTTGAGATTTCTCTCCGTGCGATTTGAGATTTCTCTCCATTCGAATTGAGACATCTCTCTGTTCGAGTTGAGATTTCTCTTCGTGCGATTTGAGATTTCTTTCCATCAATCTCTCTATATTCGAGTTGAGATTTCACTCATTTCGAGTTGAAATTTCTCCGCCCTAGTTGAGATTTCAACTTGATGTGATGGCGGCGGTCCCCTCAAATTGTGAAGAGTTTGTTGGTATTTATAGGTGCTAGTTGAGCTACTTTGGTGGGCTTGAGCCCTTCTTGTTCAATTATGCGAGTGGGCTCGGGTTCCTCTTGTTCAATTGTGCATGAGTTCACTAATTTGATCATAAATTCTTCAATACTCATTAGAATTGAGATCTATTTTTTTTTTGCGTTAGAAACTAGACATTCGTATATATTCAACGACGTATGGCTTATGACCTAATTGGTCTTAAAGAACCGTAGTGAATTTTACAAGTCGTGCTTGTGTATGTCTCTTAACCTTCATGTTTAAGACACACAACCACCAACTCAGGTTATTGTGGCTTGTCGTTTTTTGAAGTTCGCACGAGCAAATAGCATGACACGCAAGCAATAAAAATTATGGTACAACAAGTTATAATGATGAGATTAATCTGATTGGATCTGTATTGCACAAATCTTATTTCGGTTATAGGCCCTCACAATCTTTATTCATATGATTACAATTAAACAAACTGATGAGGATAATGGGGTCCATATATATATATATGGCGGCGTTATACCCCCTTTGCAACTACGATTTATTTTATGTAAATTCGTACAATATTTATTTCACATTTACGATTGTTTTTTCGGCGTCTTATTTGATGTATATGTACAGTAACTCAAGAATCAATGTTTAACATACTTGGACTATGATTAAACTATATTAAGTTTTCCTGTATATACTACCGCCTAACCTATCATTTTAATTGAATTAGTAAGGTATATGAACCAAAAGCGAATCACATGAGTAGAACACAAGAACTTCTCGTTTCCATTTATTTCGGTGGAGTATGGCATTTTTATGCATGCCCCTAAGTTACACGTCGTTTCGTATAATCTTCATCCATGTTTTTTCCGATCTTTCTCATATGACCTAAATCGAGAGTTTCAACACATTGTAACGAGTGTCTACATCTCATACCATCGCAAGTGATTTTCTAACATCTTCTCGTTATGCGTGGCACACACAATTTATAATGGACATCTTCATTTCATACTTTGTCTCTTCTTGCTCTCTTTTTTTTTTTTTTGATAACTAAAATTTTCATTAATTCCAAAGGTGTCACAATAAGAGTTTACAAAAGAGCCTCCATCACACAAGCAACATAATGGAAGGTTGTTGGAATAAAAATTTGAGGACCAAGCATTTGAAGAGGCCCAATGAGCAATGTTATGGGCATCTTGATTAACATTCCTATTAACAAAATTAAATCGTCATTTCGGCCATTTATTCCACAGCTTCTGTATGGCAGTTACGATGGGCTGAAAACTCCACGGAGGGGTATGTCGTGGGTATTTTATAGCTTGAATAAGATCCAAACAATCAGATTCCAGAATCCCTTTATCCACTTTAGCAAAATCAAGGCATTGGCATGCTCTAAGGAGGGCGATTGCTTCAGCCGAAGAAGAGTCCATGCATTGATGGAATTTTGCCGATGCAAAAAGAATGTCACCATCGCCATTTCGAATGATAAGGGCTCAAGAAGCTTTTCCGTCTTTGAATGTGGCATCTATGTTTGCCTTAAGCCAACCGCTCGGTGGCTTTTTCCACTCAGTTGCCGTGCAAGCTTTTGATCGGAGTTGGATTGCTTTCTGGACGGTCCAGTGCTCATTTCCTTTAAGTCCAGCCATAGTAGAGAGTTCCTGAGGATTAAGATATGTTAGGCCATGAAGAATTTTATTTCTATTTTGCCATAAGAGTTCGCAAGTAATAACAAAGTAGACAAGAAATTCATCACGCAGAGAGAGAGTGGAGAAGAGACTCACTGGATTGTGGAAGATAAGGGTGATCCAATCTTTAAAGGTCCAATTTCGGAAAGGTAGTAGATTGAGGTGCCAACCCGAAAGTAACCATGCTTGCGAAGTGAAAGGACAATGAAGGAATAAATGATCTATTGTTTCATCCTGCAGATTACAAAAGAGGTAAGAAATATCCTGGACATTAAAGAGCATATTAAGCCTGGAACGGGTAGGAAGAATATTTCGAATGATTTTCCAGATGAAAAGTTTATGGCGGTTGTGAATACGCGCATTCCAAATTTTTTTGAATAAAGATTCATCTGAAGGAGAAGATGGAGCGAGGCGATGCTTTGTATCCGTAAGAAAGTCACTCTTAGTGGAAAAGTTCCTGACTTTGAGGGTATCCAAAAAGGAGTTAAATCCCGACTATCAGAAAGTTGTGGGCGAATCTGAATTTTTAGGATTTCTGCCGTGGTACAAGAGTCGAAAACTTCGTTGAGCTTATCAATATCCCACGAATCTGATTCTGGACAGATGAAGCAACGAACTAAGAAGTTTGAGTGGTGATTGTGGTTCTGGGGGTTAGCTGGAGAGGGGATAAAGCCTTTTACATTTGGGATCCATGGCTGATCCCAAGTGATGACATTAGAATTTACATGGATTGGAAAGCAAAGGCCCTTTGAGATTAGATCTTTTGTATGAAGGATATCCTTCCATATCCAGGAGGATTTGGAGGGTTCATTTGCTTTAAAAATATCATCACTGCGAATATAACGGGCCTTTAGGACTTGAACCCAAGGAGAGTGGTGGTTTGACACAATTTTCCAAGTCAATTTGGCAATGAGGGCCCTGTTAAAATCATAGGTTTGTCTCAGGCCCAACCCCCCGTTAGATTTTGGCTTACAAATATCCGACCAAGCTATAAGAGGCAAGAACTTTTTTGAATCAGTAGCACCCCACCAAAACTTTTGAAAAATAGCATCAAACTTATTGCATAAAGTTTTTGGGAGGAGGAAAGTGGACATGGGATAGACGGGCGTAGTTTGTGCAACCCCTTTGATAAGAACCGTTTTACCCGCTTGGGAGAGATTTAAACATTTCCACTTTGAAAAGTGCTTTTCCAGTTTGTGTTCCAAATTTGAAAAGGCTTCTTTGCGGGTTTTATGCGGCAAAAAGGAAGTCCCAAATGGTAGTGATTATGGCTGCACTCTTTGACATTAAAAATAGAGAGAATATCAGTTTTGTTTGAGTCACTGCAATTAGAACTAAAATGAATAAAGGATTTAGAGGTGTTAACTAATTGACTCGACCAAGAGCAAAACTTTTTCAGAATCTCACAAGTATAGGCAGCATTTGTGATGTTAGCATGACCAAAAATGACAAAGTCATCCGCAAATAAAAGGTGGGAATAGGGGGGGCAGTCCGCGCAATTTTTATAGCCTTAAAAAGGCCCAATTTTTCATGACGGTAAATTAGCCTAGAGAGAATTTCTGTATAAATAACAAAGAGCGCGGGAGATAGTGGGTCACCTTGTCTAATACCTCTAATAGGTTTAAAATAACCAAAAATAGATCCATTGATAAGAAGAGAGAAGGAGGAGGTAGAGATACACTGGTGGATCCAATTTATAAAAATGCTATTAAAACTGAGGTTTGAAAGGATACAACTAAGAAGGTTCCATTCAACCCGATCAAAGGCTTTAACAAGATCGATTTTGTAAGCAAATAGCCCATTTTTACCTTTCCGATTATGAATAAAATGCATTAGCTCATGGGAAAGAATAGTATTTTCATTGATGTTCCTCCCTTTAACAAAAGCCGATTGCTGTTGGGATATGATACGATCAAGGAAAGATTTTAGTCTATTTGCTATGATTTTGGAGAAGATTTTGTAAGATATATTGCATAAGCTAATAGGGCGAAATCTTCTACAAAGCAAGCATTTTCTTTTTTTTGAATGAGGGTAATGAGAGTATGATTTAAAGCATTATGCATGACCCCCGTCCTAAAAAAAGTTTTGAACAGCAGCAATTAGAGAGTATTTGGTGATACTCCAAATTTTTTTATAAAAACTCGCTGGCAAGCCGTCCGGTCCTGGACTCTTTTTAGAACCTAAAGAGAAAAGAGCTAGTTTGATATCCTTCGGGGAGGGAATAGAGCAAAGAGCAATGTTTCATCTTCAGAGATAATGGGAGGGAAAATATTTTCCAAGTCCAGGGGAAAGGGGGGCTGATTCTCGGAGTGGTCACTTTTAAAAAGATTTGTAAAATAGTTGCAAAAGGTGTGACCAATGTTTTTCCAACTGTGAATAGTATTGCCATGGGGATCAGTGATAAAGCTAATATTATTATGGCGTTTATGAAGAGTAGCTTTAACATGAAAGAATTTAGTGTTCGCATCCCCGTCTTTTAGCCATTTTCCCGAGAGCGTTGCCGCCAAAAAGAGTTTAAACGACTAAGCCAAATATTCAGATCATTTTGCAAACGACTATTTTTTGCAATATTTTCAGCAGATTGAGGTCTGGATTGGGTGAGGGAAATCTCGTTTGAAATGGAGTTTATATTAGAATGGATATTCCCAAAATGAGTATGGTTCCAAACTTTTAAAGCCATTTTCACAGATTTGCACTTAACATAGAGTTTAGCAATGGGGTGGCCAGTAGTAAAACAGTTCCAAGCATTTAAAAAAATATCAGAGCACGTTGGATCATTTAACCACATTATTTCGAACCTGAAGGGTTTAAAACCCTTTGTTTCTTGAGAGTGAGTGTCGAGGATGATCGGCCGATGATCCGAGGCAATGGCAGTTAGGTGGGTGAGGTGAGCTTGTTGATTTGGTGCACCATTCCGCATTTGCTACACACCTATCCAATCTTTCTTGTATATTATGAGGGTCATCCCGACCGTTGTTCCATGTAAAATCAGCACCTGAGAAGCCAATATCAAACAGAGACAGATTACTAAGATCAGTTTGCAAGGAATGATCAGAGGAACAAGCAAAAGGTTTCCCTCCAAGTTTCATAGCTTGACTTCTAATGTCGTTAAAGTCTCCTATGATGGCCCAAGCCTCATTCATAGAGTCAGAGATATCTTTCATGTATTCCCAAAATTTGATTTTTGCGGAATAATAGGGAGGGCAGTAGATCTCCATGAGGTTCCAAGGAGTGGATGGGGGGGGGGGGGGTGTTTATAGAGGCATTGATGAGAAAAAGGTTATGGTGAGTGATGGCAAGAGTGATGGAGCTTTTCCAAGCGAGACAAATACCCCCTGCCATACCACGCGGGGGAACAACAAAATTATTTACAAGAGAGCAAGAAGAGAGAGCAGCTAAGAGAGGACGCAAATTTGAAGTTTTGATTTTCGAGATAAACAGAATATCTCGCCAATTGTTGCGTAGCAACAATCGAAGAGCTTGGACTGCCATAGGTTTTCCAAGACCTTGGCAGTTCCAAGCGATGATTTTCATAAGGTTTTAGACATTCGACCCCTCTGAAATCGAGGGGTCTCCAGATTTTTGGCTCACTTCAGCCTTTAGGGCAGTGATGTCAATGACAAGAGTAGGTGGGGTATAAACGCAGCTAGATGGCATACGTCCTATGAGGGGGGCTCTTAGTTTTTTTGGTGGTGGGGCCTCTTCTGGGGTGCTAGAAATGTGGTCAGGGGAAGGGGTTCTTCTGTATCGTTTGTATCTTTTGGTTTTTGCAGGTGGTCGAGGTGAGCTTATGGAGTTTTGGGAGGAGGTTGAGGGCTGTTGGATGACGGGGTTTGGAGCAGAGGTAGTAGTCGGCGTAGTGATAATTTGGTGGTTTAGATGGGGATTTGAAGGCTGGACTTCAGGATTTTGTGACGGTAGGTGAGGGTTTGTTTTGAAGTTTATGCTTTGGTTTTGTAGGGTTGATGGTTGGTTATTTGGGGGTTCTTGAGGGGAGGCATTTTCTCGGTCAATATGCATGGGTTGGGGGTTATGAGTGTTCTGATTTTCTGGTTTTGGTCTGAATGGGTTTGGGTGTGGAATATTTGGTCCAGAAGAAAAATGAGGGTTAGGGATAAGGTCATTGTCCACCTTTAGCCATAAGCCCGACCGCCTGAGAGTGACATCATCAGCATCAGAGAATTCATTGCAATGCAAGTTTTTGTGGCCAAGACAGCCGCATGAGAAGCAGAATTCTCCCAGCCTTTCAAAACGAACTTCCACAGTGAAGCTCTCTCCTTCCTTTGTAGTAAAGGTGATTTTGTCACAGAGGGGGTGGGTGATGGAGATATGAATTTTAATTCTGAAGCTCTGTTTCCATTTTGTAGCCACCCCTCCTTCCTCCATATCAAGAAAGGTCCCCAGATTTTCAGCAATCAATTTCCCATTTTCCCGTGAGATGAATTTTACAGGTAAATGGAAAATTTGGCACCAGAAATGAGTTTTTGTCATGTCAATTTCGAATAGAGACTTTTCTGGCGGCCAATGATTTATGATGAGTTGGTGTTCTTTGAAGGTCCAAGAGGAGTTTAGGACCTTTTTCATGTCCCCCTCAAGCTCGAAAACGCATGAGAATAGGTTATTTTTTAGGTGGTTGATGTTGTGTGCATTAAAAATCTTGTCTCTTCTTGCTTAAAAAAGTAAGCTCTAGGAGAGAGAGCAGAATCTTGTCTCTTCTTGCTTTACCATATACCGATCGTAACATTCACATCTCAATTACACACATGTTGTGTGCATAATTTTGCTTAATAACCAACCTTCAAATTAAACCCATATAGTAGAGCAAGCCCGATAATAGTCTCATTAAAAAGTTTCTTTGAGACAGCGATAATTTACTCTGCACAAGATTCATGTACCTCTTTTCTACTTTACCCAACCATTTTGAATGTTATGGTTCTAGTATTTTACAAAGTATTTCTGAAACTTGCTTTAAGGCTCACCTTGAGGCAAAATACTTATGAAAGACTTCAAGTCTCATGTTTGAGACGTTAATGTTACAAAGCTTACGCCTTAATGCCGAGACGTACGCTTTTTACGGTTTTTGCACTTTGAACTAAAAGCCTATGCCTTGTAAAGTTTTGAAACGAAAAAGAATTATTACATTTATTGAGAAAAGTTTGTTTGGTACTAATACTTATTGTAATGACATAATTATATTAACCTCGAAGAAATTAAATCTTTTGCAGAGCTAGTTTTGACTTTTGAAATTCGAGGATAAAGTTAAAGGATTTTTGTTGAAGTTTTAGGGAACATAAATCATATTTGGTTAATCCATCTCTGAATTTTGACTCATTTGTTTCCTTCTTGTTAACAAAAGAATATTAATTGATCTTTTTGTTTATGATTTCATTACTTCTTTAGTAAATAAGGTTGACAAAACAAATTAATATTTAGCATGATGTTCAAAAATATACATGTAAGGTATTACCATTTCTATTTTTATCTACTTTAAAGGAATCAAAAAACTGTAAAAATCTTGCTAATGTTGTTTTTTAACATATACACTATATTTTTAAATATTAAATATTGTAATTCATAATATTTACATCTCATGCCTCAAGGCTTATGCCTCGTCGTTAAGAACACACAATTATTTACTCTACGCTTTCGCTTTTTAAAAGACTAGTTGGTTCACACCACGATTTGGTTCTCCGTCCTTTTATAGTATGGAAACTGCTATTTTAAGTCTTATTCTTCTCCATCTCTCCGTCATTTTTGATTTACATTGCTGTATCTACTTTATTATGAGAAATACCTAATATAACTTTGTTCTCGCGTTTGTTCTTTAAGTTGTAGTACATACATGGGTTACATGTTTTTGTGCTTCTTTCTTACAAAGCATTTTCTTATTTTCAGGGAACTAAAGTTATTTCATAATGAAAATCTTATTGGGCGACTGATCAAAAGTCCAATTCAAATTAACAGAAGACCCAAAATCACAAGTGAAAGGCCCAAATTAAAATATATTAATGTTTTGTGAAATGTGACCTATCTGTTAATTAATTACCAAAATGGGGTCCACGTACAGACAGATTCCCTAACGGCTACTTCCAGACATATTTAAAATTATCACACTCTCTCAATTTTCGACTGCTCTTTTAACAAAACACAAAACACAGCAACAACGCTCCATTTCTCCTCCTATTCCTCAATCTCAAAAAGTAGAATAAATTAACAATTTTCTGTTTTTTTTTCTTGAGTGGCAAAAAGTAGATTAATATCAATAATTAATGGGTGTATTAGATCAGGAAAATTCATGTAAATTATTCTCATCTTCCTCTTGGGAAAGTCGAGATTCGATGGAAGGCGGAGACGAAGAATTTTACGAGGAAATCGAGGCCCCGAAGTTCGTGGACTTCACCTTGCCCAACCATTACTGCCCCGATGATCATTATTGGTTTTGCCAGCGTGTCGGTTAGTGCTCAATTCAATGTTCATTTACCCTGCCTAAAGTTCCTTTTTTTTCTTTTTCTTTTTGGGTAATTTTTGCTTTTGGTAATTAGATTAAAAACTGGGTTGGACAGAAAATTTGATGAGATATTGAATTTGCAGCTGTAGTTAGTTAGTTAGTAATATGAGAGTAGATAATTTTGTAATATTGATTATGATATTTGACTAGCATTTTTGATTTGAAGTTAATATTTAGATTTGAATGCAAAATCAGCTTCTATATTCAAATTGATATGTAGTAGTGTGATGAGGTATGGTTTTAGATGACGATTTGTCCAAAGTTTCCTTTTTTCCCTGTCTGATGAGGATTTACAATTACAACTACTTCAAAGACCTTAGCTTTGAGTATATGTTTCAGGATGCAACCAAAAGCACGAGGATTCCGAAGCAATCTACAACAACTTTGTGCTCCGGGTAAGCTTTATCATCGATACACTCGTGATTAAACGACAACTTATTATAGGCGTAAATCATAATATTTAGCTGTCTCACAGGTAATGGCGGCACGAAGTCCTAATATCAGGCTTCGGAAAGCAATGGATAGAAATGCTTCAAGGTCAGTAAACATTGTGTTTCTTTTGATTTGCCAATATTGATAATGAATTGGAGATAATGGTTAACTTTATTGCATAGTAGTGACCTTACTTACACCTGCTAAATATGATCTCCAGAACTCCTATAAAATGCCCACTTTCAGCTCCTCCTAAATCTTCCAAGCCAAGAGTATCAAGAATGGCTCTTATTTCATCCATCTCGGAGAAGACGGTTGATGAAAAGAAAAAGGTTGTTAGGTCTCTTTTGAAGCCCAATTCCACACCCGTAACAACAAAGACAAAGCCGGTTGCCGCTAAGTATCTCACAACTCCGAGGAACAAGAACTGTCCCGTGAAGAAAAGTCCCTTTCGAAGTGTTCAGAATCCGAAGCATATGAATATTGAAGTATCGAAATGTCAAACGGTTGCAAAGGCTCTAGTTTTTCGCTCTCCAAAGAAAGTGATTAAGGTAAAGACGTCACTTGAATTGCGTACGCCCATTAGAAAATTATGTGAAGGAATGAATAAGCTTGAGATTTCGAGTCAGAGTAAGAGTAAGAGTGGCTTGAGCCCTTCTACCAAATCATTGAAGGTTCTAAGCAATAATGCTTCACGAAGACTCTTGGGTGGTCGCAAGATGCAAAGCAAACCTGAGGAACCAGTTAATTCCCAAACCTCCGGCATCAAGAATGAGGCCAAATCTGTAAGAGATTATAATAGTATGACTAAAGGAAAGTTATTGAAACAACATGTATCCAAGAAATTGTTGGGAAGTGATCCCGTAGATTTGCCAATAACCAATGATGATCAAGATGACAATAAACAAGCTTCAGTGACTGGAATTATTACAGAAGAGTCTGATGTTCAAGAATCTAGACAAGAAGATACATGTGTGCCTTCAGAAGTCCCACAGTCAACTAACAATATGGATTTGGCCGCACCAGATGACGCAAAAGAGAGAAAAGAATGTTTGGACTTCGAAGGGACTAACATTTTAATATCTCAAGATACACACATAGAGGAGAATAATGGCAGTGACACCATTGATCTAAATGGTAGTACGAAACTCACTTCAGAAAGCTGTGGACACTCTGTGGGCCAGTTACATGAGAGTAATTCTTCTGAACGGGAGAGAAACAGGCATGATGAATATTTGGATAGTGACGACAAAGAAAATGCTGCAGCCACTGATGAAAACAGGTTTGTGAGGGTTTATTTTCAGGTTTGCTTGTGCATTTCTTGAAATCAGTGTTAGGTGGTATTTATGTGTGCTATTTTTTGCAGAATGCATAGCAGTAGTCAGGCGCAAAATGGAAGGACAATCTTTGGGATACATAAGAATGGGGGTGAAGTTAAAAAGGTTAATAGTTTATTCCGGTTTTCATCATCATTGTTGCAACGATGCTATATTGTTTGTGTTTCTAATCACATTTAAATTTCTGGCTTCTATTCGTCATTCATCATGTAGGTTGTCCAAATTCATGATAAACAACTCAAAGGAAGTCAAGTTTCTTCCGGTCCAGTCATTAAGTTCAAGAAACCAAAGCCCACAAATCCAAAACCTTTTAGGCTAAGAACTGACGTAAGTGTTTCTATCAACATTTCGCTTGATAAATTTTATTTTCACCAATCTAATAAAAGCTTAACCTTCAGGAGAGAGGAATTCTCAGGGAAGCTAACTTGGAGAAAAAAATCAAGGAAGAAGTGGCTGCTCAAAGTGAAACTGCAAGTTCAAGCACCCTAAGTCGAAAGTTGCCAAAAAAGCAAACGAATGATGCTCATGTGAGTGGTCTTGCTTTATTTACATCATGTTCTAAGCTTTTTCGTGATTAATGATCCTTAACTACATTTCGAATCATCATAATCAGAAGTCTAGCACGTTAAATAAGGAAACGGATGATTATGTTGGGAAGAGAAGTAAAATTGGGATACATGCATATTCTTTGAGGTCTAGCGAATAACTTAAGTTGCTTCAATCATAAACCTTTTTACAGATTGAGGGTTTGATAGTAGATTTAAAGACTACTTTAAAGGAGCGAAAGAAATCAGAAGTAGAGGCTTTCAGAAAAGAGAAGCCTAATAAGATGAATTCCCCTGTTGGAAGTAATTCAGTTCGAAGGTTGAAGAATATCAAGAAAGCTAGCTTTCCACTTCAGAAGCAAGGGTGAGTGAGAATATTGTAGGAATTCAGTTGAAATGATTTATGAATGAACTTTCACTTATTTATTTTTTGGTAAACTAGTTTGGAGACAATTGATTTTTCTTTTGTTGTTATATCCACAGATTTGAATCATCCGAAAAACAAATGGCGGTTCCTCTCCTCATTCCCGGTCAAAAACTGGACGTGATATATGAAACTTCACCTGAAGTTTCACAACTTAAGGTTGGAAAACCAACTGAGAGAGGCATTGGCCCCACACCTGATGTTGCAGCTCGGTCGTCATCACGTGGAAAGCAAAGGCCTGTAACCGTTGCTGTCGAGCCAAAATTCTCTAGCAGCCATGTACCAAGAAGCTGCACTAAGAAACTCAAATAGGCTAAAATCATCAGTTTGTGTTCAATTGTTTATTGAATTTACGCACATGTGTTGCTGGTCACTTACATATATATATCTTTCGAACTTTTTACAATGTAACTCAATTTATTCCGATTGTTTGTTTGAAAATGTGTAACAAGTAATACACACATTTGATTGATGCATTTCGTGTATCCTTCTGAAATATACACTACAAAGAGTAAATGATATAAAACCAATTCAATTTGTTCCGATTGTTTGTATGGAAATGTGCAACATTTACTAATTCATGTAGATTTATGTGTTTCGAGTAATTGATGTTGTAAAACCTCTCCCTTCCCATTGGACTGGAACTCTGGAAGGCACTGATTTAAAGTTCATAACAGTTTTTACACAACTTATTTGATCAAAATTTTGTTCCAAAATTGGTGCAAATTAAGTAAATCACTAACGAGTGATGAATAATTTAGTACTGAACGAGTTTCGGGGTATTGTAATAGACTAATAAGTTACAATTACAATTTAAACTTAAAAACTTCTGTCTGGATTAATGAACAAGAAAATGCACCCCAATTCCGAAAACACATTTTAGTAACATTTCAAAACGATGAAAATTCAGAAACCAAAACAAACCGACCCATATCTCCATTCCATTTGTGATTAAGAGAACATGCAACTTTAATATAAGATATCTTACCAAAAAAAAAAAACTTTAATATAAGATAAACAATGCACAACATTTAGAAGTAAAGACTCAAAATTCTAGATGAATCAGAACACAACAAAACTAGATTGATAATATACGAAACTTATACTTTGAAACATCATATTTGATAGAACCAGAAAGCTCATAATAGCAGTTAATGTGGGGGGAAAAAGAAAAGGGTAACTTCAGATCTTTTCATCAGCAGCAGTATTTAGCGAATCCAGAATATATCAATTTTTATTAGCAGAAATCATTTGCTACAATTTATGCTACAATAGAAGAGGATTGCATCAAACTAATGATTTCAGTGTGCGCCTTCTTTGATGATATGTTTCAACTTCTCTGTCGCGGCAACAAGTTCCGCTGATACTCCCGGTTCATTGGCTGAATGTCCTGCATCTGGAACCACCTGCCCAAAACAATTTTTCAAGCGACAAATCGATAGAGCAGAACAAGTTAATTATTTTTCTCCCCTATGTTATAATTTAAAAAGAAAAATTGCTGGGTTGCGAACTCTTATCAACAAAATCTGGCTATATTTCGAAAAAATAAAATTAACATCTATATCATACTCGGAAATCAGCCTCCGGCCAAGCCTTGTGGAGATCCCATGCCGACATTAGAGGGCAGCAGACATCATATCTTCCCTGCAAGAATCATTAACGTTAGTTACATATAAACATTCATCATATCTGCAAGTATTCATGCATACGCAATCAACAGAGTTTCTTTCTTTGCATGCTTTTCTTCCCGCGCAATTTTGTATGAGAAAATGAAATACTTTATGCCCTCAAATGAACCATTTATAAGTAAGAAATATATTTAGAGTCTATATTCATCATATTACTTGAGAAAAAACGGAAAAGCAAAATATGAAAATTCAAAACGGAAGTGTGATTCAATAAAGCAAGAAGGCTCATTTGATTTTCTAAGAACTAAGGCACTTTGACAGCAAATAGTTGATTTCTTTTTACTTATCTTGTTTCTTTCAAGGGTTTAGAAGTACACGGTAATTATAGGATGGAGCGACTAACAACTTCCATGAGCCTAACAGCCAAAATAAGTAAGAAAAGGTTCTCAAAATGAATCAGGAATGTTGCAAAAGTTCAACCTCCCGT
Source organism: Linaria vulgaris (assembly GCA_948329865.1). Taxonomy (NCBI): domain Eukaryota; kingdom Viridiplantae; phylum Streptophyta; class Magnoliopsida; order Lamiales; family Plantaginaceae; genus Linaria; species Linaria vulgaris. The sequence goes on along the minus strand of OX415249.1, from coordinate 111,599,004 downwards.
TCTTTATTTTGTCAGCTGTAACTTGTAACAGATAAGATGATAAAACAGCACTGAGATAATACTTTAACTGGTTCCAAGATACATTTTATGCCATCATTTGTAATTCTTGTACCAGAGCAGTAAGAGTGGGCACATATGAAGTAGTCCGTGCCATGTAAATCACAGAAGACTAGATTTTCATGTAACAGGAAACATATTGCTACAGCTCATTTATGTGGCAAATTATTGCATAAAGGTGTGAGTTTGTTCATACAAAAGAACTGGCTCTTTAACAGACATACCTGCACAATGACGGTGTTGATATGCTTTATTTTGTCGATATTATCCAACAAATACGAATCTGAAGGAAAAAATCCTTTGTTCTTGAAGTAATGGTTCTCAATCCTTGCAAAAGCCTGGTACAAGCACAATCAGCGCTCATGTCATTATTAATCTTTATGTTCTACTCAAAGCATGCACATTCCAAGCTAAAACTCTTTAAATGGATTGACTCAAACCAATAACTTGACAATATTCAACCTCTTGTAAACTCAGATAGGCAATATATTGCCCATAGTTTAACGTCAATCAAACTCTGGTGTATTTAGTTTGGCAGAGTATTAACATAATGAGAAGACACTTCAGAGTTTTCCATATTTCAACCACGCTCAAATTATTTAAAATGGTACTATACTTTTTTAGCTTGTTATCCCAGTGTGATTATTGCCACTGTGCAAGAAACAGTTCGTCCATACGTACTTTTAAACACAAAATAAAGACAACCTTGCCATTTCAAAGTAGGAGCTTGTGGATAATTGTTTGTTAAGACAACATACAAAGTTATGCCATACTACTCATACTGGTCAAGATTGGAGGTAACAAAAATTTCCAGAAAAAAGAATAAATATAACCAAAATGGATCTAACATAGCTCCATGGTCACAATATTTTTTATTATTAGATAAACTACGACATGTGTAACTTGATCAACCATTGTACGAGTACGAAATATATAAAGCTCAAGTATTCTAAACAAATAAATTTAACTTGTTTTAGATGGTCAAACATGAGAAATAAACTGGATTCACGAGATCGCACTCACCAAACAAAATTCATCATCATCTCCTCGCTTAATTGTCACTTCATTCGGAATAAGATGAGCAGTCATCATTTCCCACCTGGTCCATGCGCCAGCCGCTGCATACTACATTTAAGGAAATTCAAATCAGCAATAATAAACAATAAAGATCAAATAATTCAATTAGAATGCACTCGTCATAAAAGTCTGTCAATTAGGACGTATTTAAAGCGGTTTTACCATGAACACCTATTGCTTAGATAACACATTGTATATATATAAAGTAACAGAAGCGAACTATATTATTTGTAATACAAAAAGCTATTTTGCATGTTTATGTACTGCATAATTGGCACAAACATAACCACGACCGAAATATCAGTTAAATGGCAAACTGAGATGGTAATATCAATCAAAGGGCAAATTAAAAATTCGGATGGGAAGTTCTATTCTCAAGGTGCCTCTCTAGCAAACTGAAACAAAAATTACTGATTGCCAAAAGAATTTCAAACCAAATAAGTTCCACATCACCCCCCCCCCCCCCCCCCCCCCCCCCCCCCCCGGTGAAAGTAGAAGAGGAGGGAATAACTTGTGTCATTGATAATGAGGAATCATACATATATATAGGACTGAATTGTATCCCGTGACTCTCTTTGATAAGCTACCTACCATACCCACTCATCATTTACGTTATATTTATTACTATATCTAACACCCCCAAATACACATCAGTGTGTTAAATCTCATCAACTCTGACAAGTTTAGCCGAGGATCCTTGCATGAAGAAAGTTTCCATCCAGATGCATAGAATTAAAGAACCATATGAATACTCAAGGGTAAAACTGTAAACGATATCAAAGTTGAAAGTGCATCGGAAGGTGAAATCACATGGGAGTAGTTATCACAAAGATGCATCAGGAAAACTCTCAAGAATTCAATCAAGGATTTCAATCACAGTAAAAGTGCAAAACCATAGTTACTCCTGTAATCACAGGGACGAATTTTCCAATGCTATTTTTAAACTCTACCAGTCAACAAGGAAATACAACTTATCGCTGATTATTAGTTTCTTTAAAGGTATAATTGTTTACCCGTGGCCATGGGCGATGACTCGAACATGGAGCTCAGTCAGTAAAACAGAGTATAGACTAGAGGAGCATCCAAAATCCGAAATTTATTGGAAATTAAAGGCATGTATTAAGTTCTTCATACAAGAAGAGGTAAACATTTAAATTCTCATCCACTGAGATATATAAATGGATCTTCTGATGCCCCAACTGTCAAAGTTGTGTGAGTAAAATTCGTGACAGACATTGACAACTATAAGTTTTTTTTCAAAGTTTAACCTCAAAGGATTGCTATATGCCAACCACAACTGGTGCTTTTTCTGCACTATCAAGCCTGTGGTGCTATTCACATGGATTAGCATTATTCTGCATCTGGGAGAAGATCATGTATTGCACAAAATGAAGAGGTGAGAAGACCAGCTACAAGTGATGTCACATCCCTTATTGGTCCCCAGAATTAATGAACAATTTGTATAGGCTTTAATAGCTACAATACCATGACACTTAGGTGAACGCTTCTAGAAATACTGGCTAAAGTCCCAAAGACAATAAATGCTAGTGGTTTGGCGCCATCCAAGCCCTTAATCAAATCACATCAAACCATGACATATTTTCCTAAATATGCATGAGTCAACAAATCCCTCTTTACTTTTCAAGAAAAGATATATATAAACACACATATACAGCATCATGCTTAAAGCTTTTGCTTTATGGAGATTTTATTCTGCGGAAATGACAAGCAGTCACATGAAAAACAAACAAAAAGAAATTGGCTTACTTGTGTTTCCTTGTCACTGGAGTTTAACCTCTTATGGTAAGCATCAACAAAAGATCCTCTTTCACTCTCTGGAATAAGATCTCTGAAAGGCTCCCAAGCTAAGAAAAAAATAAATGCACAATGACATTATATCTCTCACTACTCCAATCAGTAATGAGAAACTAGAGATTTGATCATCCACCACTCTACTTAAATACTTAATCAGAAAGAGATTCCTCTGCATTTAAACAATGGGATGCTTTACTTTACTAGTACAACGTGTTTTTAACAACTAAGAAGAACATAAGAAAGCCTCTGACGTACAGAGATGCAATAACTTGAAGTGCGCAGTAGCATAGCATTTCTTACAGTTAAAAGGTCCAAATGATAATTACACCAAGAATGAGTACAACAATAATTCAGAAAATAATGAGACATTTAGAATAGCATTTCGCTATACCAAAAAGTTTACGGTTGATATGCTTTCTGTTAACCTTCTACAATAAAAACCAATCACTGAAGTTTAAACCCTACAATTTCTCATACAGCTTCATCAACGCAACCACAACCTGAGATGCACGAACTAAAAAACAACGAAGGACAAAATGAAGAAATATATACCATCAGGGAATAGTGCAGATGCTCCACCCTCATAAAACCAATCAATCTCTTTCTTTCGCAAAAGAAAGATGCCTCTCAATACCATGCCCATGACCTAAAAGTAGGTTGGTAAAATGTAAGAAAAAACCCGGACTCTTTCAGCATAAATTCTCAAAAGTAAAAATAAGATCTATTTGAAGAGAACTATGGCAAAGGAGAAGTAAAGGACCTTGTCAGGATGTGATTCACTATATGCCAGAGCGAGCGTACTCCCCCAAGAACCACCAAAAACCTGCAAATTCAGACTGATGAAACGCTCGTACACTACCATCATAAAGGTATGAATTGACAATAGTTTACCAGCCATTCTGGAACTTTCAAATGTTCCCTCAGCTTTTCAATATCATTGATGAGGTCCCATGTCGTGTTCTCCTCCAAACAAGCATGCGGCAAACTTTTACCAGCACCACGCTGTAGAGAAATACTTTCTCAGAAAATGAGGAAAAACTCTATAATATGCTGACTCATTAACCCAATAGTTCAGATCATGAACCTGATCAAATAAAATGATCCTATAAAAATTAGGATCAAAAAACTTCCGGTTGCTGGGTGATGTCCCACCTCCTGGACCTCCATGCAGAAAAACCACTGGCTGCAGGATTTAAAGAAAATCAAAAGGCTGCGTCAAGCTATAAATATAGTGAATGAAATTGGATTCTCCAGTAAATAATTGTTGATATGAAATGAGTTAAATAAATACTTATGCATGTTCATCGGTGGAAATAACCTTAAAATACTTTGGGCTCTTTCAAGATGGCACTTGATGAACGATCTAATGCTAAATTAGTGGCATGTATATTATTGATTAAAAATGTTATGGCTTGAGTATCGCCGCAACTATTCAACAACTACTTGAGTCATAAACAGTTGACTTCCTATGCTCTCTAAAAACCCAATGGGCTAAAAGAACGTGTTATCCCTTCGCAGACCTCTCCTTAGAATTATATTTGCCAAACCATTCTTTAGCACAAACCAACAAATACGGTATTAAATGGGTGAATTTAATCATTAACAAACCTATCCACATAAAATTGTACACGAGTTTTACAACGAAAACAATATATTTAACTTGACATCATACATTGTTCAGAAGCTTCTATTACAGCTACGAGGCCGAAACTAGAGTGGTTCTGAAAACTTACATGCCCGTCTGGATTACCGGACTGCTCGTAGTAAATGGTGTGGATATCCGAAACCTTTAAAAACCCCGTATCGTAGGGCTCTATATCAGGATGAAGGGTCTTATTTGTTGCAGGAGCTAATGTCTTTGTTTCCATAGATTCAGCCTCCAAGCTTACTTGCTGGTGACTGTTAAGATTATGACTTTTATTGAACTTCACAAGAGCCCTTCTCTCTGTAAAAACCCTTTACAAAATCAGTCCATATACAAGATTTTTGCAATAATCTGAAAAAAAATCAAAATTTAATTGCCTTTCTAACTATGCCTATACATACAGAATTATACCCACGAATATATAGATATGGTTCTTCCTTTTGGATATAAATTAACACTCCTTTGTTACCAAGATGCAATCTTTACATTGACTTTTAGATCATAAACAGAGCCTTATACTGAATCGAACTGCTAAAGTAACAAAAGAAAAATCTTCAAAATAAATTATAGACAAGGATTTTAAGTAAAAGGGAAGAGAGAGAAACCTGGGATTTGGGGTATCTTGTTCCAAAATAGCGAATGAAATGAATTGCGAGTTGAAGAGTGATGAAGAGCAAAAGGAGTCTTTAGAGGAATAATAGTTGGACTCATTTGTTGATTCCGATGATTTTAAGAATCCACATCCTTAAATCCTTATTTTAATTTTATATTATTTATATTTTCTCATTAAAAAAATATATTACTTATTCTTTCTCAAAAAAATTGTTAAATATCTGGGTTTCCTATCTATATTTAAGTTAGAATTTTTACCGTACAAATTACAAATAAATTGTTAATTATATTGGGCTGCTTATCAACGTTTCTGGTATTATTCTAAGTGAGTTTTATTTCAATACCACAATTTACAGTTATCCTTCTATTGGGCGAAAATGTTTTAGAATTTCTCATTTGATATAAAAATATAAAACTTAATTGATTGTTAAAAACACAATACTTTGTTCCATGATATTAGCAAGTAGTAATATTTTATGATATTCTTTGAAAAGAAGATATTTTAACGTTATTAGTTTACGATAAATTTTCAGTCTTTTCTACTAGCATAAATGCAAATAGAAAAGAATGCCATAAAATTGCAATTTAGGCACTTATCAACATCTCTGAAGTTATCTATTTGCTCGCGCTTGAGCAAAAAGAATGAAATATAGAAGAACGAAGGAGAAAATGAATCTAGACTCGATGGACATAAACAGAAAAAACTACTTCACAGCATATTATTTAGGGATAATGGCATTAAACCCCTGAACTATGCACGTTTTTGCGTTTTCGTCCTTAAACTAATTTTATTAGCGTTTTCCCCCCTAAACTATGCACGTCTGTGCGATTTGCCCCCTGGCCGGGTTTTCGGCTATTTTTGGCCATTCTTGGCCGGAATTTTTCCCCTTACCCGACACATATGTGTTGTACTAGATGTATATTAGTAGTTGATGACAAAAAGAAGGCGAAAAAACACCTCGAACGGGGCATATTCCGGCTAAGACGAAATCACATTTTGGCGGAATATGCCCCATTCGAGGTGTTTTTTCGCCTTCTTTTTGTCATCAACTACTAATATACATCTAGTACAACACATATGTGTCGGGTAAGGAGAAAAATTCCGGCCAAGAATGGCCAAAAATAGCCGAAAACCCGGCCAGGGGGCAAATCGCACAGACGTGCATAGTTTAGGGGGGAAAACGCTAATAAAATTAGTTTAAGGACGAAAATGCAAAAACGTGCATAGTTCGGGGGTTTAATGCATTTATCCCTATTATTTATTTAGGAACTTTGTCTCAAAATCTTTCAATCACCAGTGACAAAACAGTACATATCAATAACAATAAAATGTTTAATGACAACTCCAAGGTGGCAACTGGTAAATCAAGTAATCACTAGCGATCAATTCGCCACGTACATTATATTTATTGTGCAATTAGATCATGCAACAACATAAAAGATTTTGAGATTCTTGGATGAGTTTATACTTTATATGAACCTGTATTCCCTATTCAAATCTCTAACTGTAGACACCTAGTTTTCACAGTGTCTTTTCCCCTAGCTAATATAATGTATAGGATCCATTGGACAATTTAAGCTTTTAACCTTATGCTAAAACCTTGGCTCGAGAAATGAAGAAACAAGATAGAACAAAGCTCAAGACTTGAAGATTTTGCATTCACAAATCGATCTACTTATGTCTTTTCTTTTCTTTTATGCTCCAATTTCTCATCAGTTTTCTTTCATTTCATAACCTTTTCTCTTGCAATTTTCTTTGAGCTTCCTCATATGTTCTCACTTGCTTATTCATCTGGATGTGTACATCGAATCAGGAGTCCAAGTTCCATGTGAATGCTCCCAAAGCTGCCGAAATAAAGTTCGATGACTATGATGATAAAGATTGATTAAAGACATTAGAGGGTGGCGATACCGACAATCTCCCAATCGTAGGAGCCCCCAGGTATGAATCATTACTTCTTTGTACTCACAGTTCCACTTTAGGAACAAAATATAAGACCCTGAGAAAATTCAGTTCTGTTGAAGCCTTCAATTTTTCATGTATAGCTGCAGGGGTGGTATCTATAATCTATTTAGCATATTATTCTTTCATTTATTTCTTACTAAGTAAGACAAGCCTCATCATTGTCATTTGTGTATGTTATATAAAATTGGTCTTAGTCTATTATTGCCAACTCAAAAGCTCGTAATGTAAGTACCCCTCTTTTGAACATTTACTGAGATTTACCTCCAATAACCAAAAGACAAACACAACTTCAAATCCAAATTATGTTTGCAAACAATCTTGCCAACCAGATCCAGAATTCAATTAAATTACAAGCACATATCTTCTCAAGTACATATGAGTTGCCCAACATCAGCTGGTCAAGTCATCAGTCTTAGGCAACAAAACTTCATCCACCAATCTTTCAAGATTCACAAAACCCGATCCCTCGGGCTTACTAACAGCGTCTACAGCTTTCCCCTTCCACTCCTTTGCTCTCTTCTTCATCTTTTTCGACTCTTCTCCTTCCACCAACTCTCTCACGACTCTCGCAATCTCATCTCTCCCACAATTATTCCCTAACTCCACCCCGATCCCCCACTCCTCGCAAATAAACTTACTATTTGTCCCCTGCTCTGTGCCACGCGGCATGCACACAAACAAAACACCTGCTGTAATCCCTTCCATGGTCGAATTCCACCCACAGTGCGTCAAAAACGCACCCACTGACGAATGGTTGAGAATCTTTTCTTGATCGCACCAGCTCAAAATCAGGCCTCTTTCTTTAATCTCATCCAGAAAATCAGGTGGCAAAGATCCTGAACTCCCCTTAAACAAATCAGGCCTGATTATCCAAAAAAAGTTCATCTTACTCCCCGCAAGCCCCCATGCTAGTTCAAGAATCTCGGCTTCTGTCATCACTGCAATGCTGCCAAAGTTTACATAAAGAACCGAGTTTTCATCTTTTGAATCGAGCCATTGAGTGCATCGTTGTTGTTGTTCGGATTTCCAGAGGCTGCAGTCTAGGAACTGTAAAGTTTTGTCGGGGATCTGATCAACAAGGAGTTGAAGAGGGCCGATTGAGTAAATGGGAGGGAAAAACGTCGAGAGAATTTGTAACATTTCGCGCTCTAAGGCGTCAAATGTGTATAAAATGACAGCCGAAGCTTTTGAGGTTGCTTCTATTTCTCCCTTGACTACTTCTAACATGTAGTCATCAGTTGTTTGTATGAGGCTCGCCATGTGTTTGAGTTGAAAGTTTTTTAAGCCTGGAATCCAATCTATTGTTGAATCTAGCGTTCCATCTGTTAAGTAACTGGAATCTGAAAAAAAAAAAGAAAAAAAAAAAGAAATGAGCTAATGATATCAAACTACTCTTGTATTATGTTAATTTGGAAATGTACCTATATATGCATGTGAAGAATTTTTTTGAACTAGTCCCTTATGTGGCCTCATTCTAATTTTTGTCCCATATTGATAAGCTTTTTCTAATTTCAGTCCACAATGTTGAAGCGTTTGATTCTGGTCCTCCGTCATCAGAAATATGCAAATTTGACCAGAATTGGTCAAGTGCAAGGCCACATTGGGGACTAGTTCCGAAAAAATTCGTTTATAATGTGATTATATATGTAAATTTACCTTTGAATGGTATGATACCCCGTTCTTTTAAATCTGCACATAGCTTTAAGCTCATAAATCCACAAGCCCCGAACGTCCAAAACGGGACGTAAGCAATACCAAGTTCTTGAGCAGCTTTGAGCGCAAACGACATCAAGCCGTCAGCAATAACGCAAGACACACAAGAAACAGGAGGAACAACAACCAGTGATGGTGATTTTGAGGAATCATTAATCTTTAACAGAAGATTCTTAAATGGGTCTGAACTAAACTCCCTCATCGAACGACACAAAGCCCGAATATCCTGAGTGACATCAATGTTGGGAGAATCAGGCAATCCATCTGAAATTGTTTGAAAGTCGAAATCAGGGAGGTTTTTAAGATAATTTGAGCCTTTGGACTTGATCAAACGTTTGTGGTTGTACTCATTGTTGATGAATGTAATGTAGAAGCCTTTCTGATGAAGAAGCTTTGCTAGTTTTAGGAAAGGATTTATGTGTCCTTGTGATGGAAACGGAACAAGAACAGCATGAGGTTTTTTCGACATCTTATGAATTAATGAAGATTTCGAGTTTTTGTTTTCTTAGTTGTTGATGTGATTTATGAGTATATATATATATATATATATATATATATATATACACTAGGGAGAGATTCTTGAATTGGTTATAGCTGTGAAGGGGTACGGTATTGCTCGGTACAGCTACGTACTCATGTATATGCGCATGCATAATGTAATGTTATAGTCAAGCGCAGTCTGTACGCATTGAAACATCTCATTGCGGATACGGACGTACTATAGCAATGGATTGGTAAATTTGTATGTATTCATAAATTTCTAATAATATAAAAATAAACTTATATGGATTGGTGGCTTCGTAGTTCGTACAATGGTATTATATGTCTTTGACTTTGGTATGCTTAGGATAATTTTAACTGTAAATTTTGTAAACATAAATATTAAAACTTATGTAAGATGTTAAGTGTTTTACTTATACTTATTTAGACAGTGTCATACCAGTTATGTGTCTCAACTACTCAACAGAAAAGTAAGTAAAACATAACACTTAGATTTATAGTGGTTGGCAACTTGGCGTCTTAACAAACATAGATCCACTTAACTTTCGACTATAATCAACTCAAGTCTTTTTTCAATAGTACAAGACTCACTCACTCAAATTTTATTTTATACTTGTATTTAAACTCCCTCTAATTACTTTCCTAACACTAGACGCGACACCTTATTAATGCACTTCACTTTAATCTTAAAATTTTCAAGTTCACACGAAGTTTCTTCACCTTAAAAATTCTTAAAAAAATTAATACAAAAAGATTTTTGACTCTTATACAAATATAAAAACAACTTAGAGTTAATCTTTAAAGCTAGTTCTTCTTTATATTTCAGTCTCCTATGCTTTAACAGAGTACAGATTAGGTAGCTGTCGCATCAGATCCTGCGATCTTTAGGCTGGTTTCCAGACCTTCCAAGCGTATCCGATTTTATTCTACAATCTAAGATACAAAATATTTCAATTTATATGTATAACAATTAGGTCCAGATTAATTGGAATATAAATCAGATCATATACAAAAGACAAAAAAGAAAAGAAAATCATATCTATATTATTTCCTAAATTATTTTGATTCGATGTGAAATATGAAAATTCAAAGATGCCTTCTGGAATCTTTTTTTTTTTTTTTTTTTTGAGAAGAAACATAACCATTCCATTAAATCACCAAACGTTTAAAAACAAGCAACGAAAAGAAAAGATTACATCTGTTCATTAAACTCAAATGGTAAATTCGAAGAGCCTTCTGAATCCATAGGAATTAGATGTGCTAAACGGTGCGCAAGTTCATTTGCAGTACGAGGAATGTGCTCGGCTTTAAAGACTGTGAAGAAAGATTTAGTGTGCAGAACATCATCCAAAAATATAGCAAGCTCTGCATTTGTCTTCCTGTTGTTATTAATGCCTTCTAGAATCTCACCACCCATCATTTCATGTATTCCTAATTTGACGGGATTAAGTAAATTAAGAAAAACTTGAGAAACAAGTTCAATATCAAAACAAAATACTTTCTCTGAAATAACCTATTGCAACAAGGTCATTTAAACTTCGTAGGCATAATTCCAAAATCTCCTGTTGCGACAAGAATTCACACAAGAAAAGATTTAGGAAATAATTAACTCAAAACATAAGCAATTATTAACAAAATTATTTAAGATTAATTATAATAAGATATAACTAGAAAAATAAGCAATTTTACTGACTACGTACATGATTTATTCCTAATCATTCACATTTTTTCCCCTAACTAATGACAATGTTCATAAGTTTATAACTCATAAGGCTTAGAGATCTCTTAAAAGTTTCACTCTAATTTATCACTATTTCTCTCTATTTATTTATTTGTTTAGATTTTTAATCATCTAATTAATTACTTCTAATTCCATATAATATTACTTACTAAAAAACAACTTATGTATTTTATCCCAATTTAGGATTTAGAATGCCTTTGAAATTGAAAATTTATAAGTTTTAATGAGTAAAATGCAAAAACTTGCCCTTTGTTAGTTTGAAATAGCAAAAATTTATGTGTTATTTTTATTAGCAAAAATCTCTGTGTTATTTGGTAAACTTCCTAAATCTCAAAATTGTTGTACACGCGCGATTAATGCATCTGGGTTTGAGGCTTTCGAAACAAAATTGCAGCTTTCCTCTCAATTGCCAAAGTAATTAAACATAAGAAAAATAATATGAAAGAAGAATGAAAAAAAAATTCAGAACACCATTGCCACAGCGGTGAAGCTTCCTTCCAAACATTCTTTCTAGTTTTTTCTTAGTGATCTCAATCAAACCCTTTTGACTTAACAATCTTTAATTTTTACCATAACTTTCTACATTTACGTCGGTGTTGTTGAGGGCGGCCAAATCATGACGGAGGTTTTGAGTAAGAGAGGGATTTGGCGTTCTTTCGTCTGCCGACAGGGAAGGTTTATAAGGCACTCCACATCAGACTGATATATAGTTGTGTTAGAATCAGCTTAGGCTTTTACACACATACACTCCAAACATCGCGACAAAACGGTACTTATGATTTCAAACTCAACTTGGAATAGTGCCAAGATGTCTATGTATTCCATTGAGGGAATAAAGTGAACGCAGTTCAATTGTCTCTCTTGAATAACTTTTGAATGGTCGAGCTCTGGTCGGACTGTTTGGCTCACTTGGTTCTGCATGGTGCGGCTTTACGGTTTTGGTCATATCTCCCCATTTGTTGGTCGAAACCTCAATCTGCTTCTTGATATGGAACCTTAACTCAAGTAGCTTTGAGAGAATATTTGTATTCTATCGAATTTACCCAGTATCAAACTTGGAATCCGATACTTACTATCGAATTGGAGATTTTGAGGGTTACTATTGAACTGCATTGCGTGGCTTCATGATTTCGATCATATCTTCTTATTGGTTGATAAAAACCTCGATAGTTTTCAGACCTTATAGGGATTAGATACTATTTGGGTTCGAGGGTTTGCACTTAGTATGGGTTCGATACTCTTCTGTGTTCGATACTCACGTGTATTCGAAACCCTAATCTGTTTGACAGTCTTTTGTGTTTGACACTCTTCTGTGTTCGACACTTTTCTCTGTTCGATACTCTTCTGTGTTCAGCCATTTTCTTTGTTCGACACTCTTCTGTGTTTGACTGTTTTCTCTATTCGACCGTAGAGCTTCTCTATTCCTCCCTTCGCCTATGAAGAGCTGTGGGGGGGGGGGGGGATATATATAGGAATTAGTAGAGGGGCTTAAAGGTAATTTTAGGGCTTAGTATAGCGTAGTAGCGCCAAATCTGCACAACTGTACCATTTTGAGTATAACTTTCTCTCAGGACCTCCAAATTGTATTCCGCTTATTGCGTTGTGACATAGACACACGTGGTTTTCCAATGACATATTACTAGCTATCTAAGTAGTTATATATTATTAATGGTGAATCAAATACCGCTCAACTCTATTATGCCACACCAGGAGATTCCTTTGACGTAACACTACTGCCGACGAACTTTATCGGCGTCCACCTGACCATACTTTTAGTTTATGCTATAGGCATCCCTTATCGAGGTGTGTTTGGGGGCGTCAGCAGTGAAGATGATTATTCTATTTTTATTTTTTTTGGCTTTGTTAATACAAATATTAGAGTTCAAATAAAAATATGTAATATTTAAGTAATCAATGATGTTAAAGTTTTTCAGAATAATCGTGTTTCTTTTCAATCTTTCTTTGCATTTTAATGTATTAGGAAACAATTTTTAGGTAAAAGATAAGTTTAAACTTTAGAAAACAAATAAATAGAGGCTTTTACATAAGGGTAGAAAAGATATTTTCTAAAAAGTCAAGCAAAAATCACAAATGGGTGCAGTGTGCCAATTTCTAAATAACACGGGGGTTTTTGCTAATAAAATAAACACATAGAGCTTTTTGCAAGTTGGAGATAACACATGTAGATTTTTGCATTTTACTCAAGTTTTAATATTCTACATCATTATAACCTTTTTTTTTGCAGGAAAGGTAAATAGATTGCATAAAGAGAGTTTTACAAAGATACGAGGAGCATATACCAAGACGAAGCTAATACGAATACAATTAGTGCCCTATCAAACAGAGGAATACATTTAGCACTAGTCTAGGACTACAACTAAAGTAAAGCCTCACTCCATTACTACACTCTCATATTCACCCCTTTCAATTCCGGCTCCAGACTACAGCCGTGACCGTACTCTACAGGTGCCTATTCAGTAGTCTCTGGTTGCTTCTAGTCGATAGTGCTTCGGCACTGATCAAGCTCTCTTTTTGAGGGAGATGAGGAAGGATAGAGAAGGATATACCTGCTCAAGCTTCATTTCTAGATATTGTACGAGAAATAGACACCACTTTGCAGCTAGACAGTTAATCTAGTTCAAACATATTCTATCCATGTTTATAATAGTATTTTTATGAACCTATTGCTTTTCTTACCCATTTTATACCTGATCCTCTATGTTAGCTCAATCACCAGCTATGTTGCATGAGTTCGGATACGGCGGTACGGGTACGGTATGGTACGAATATGCCGATATGATATTTTTTTAAAAACAGCCAAAATCGATACGGAAAGGATACGTCTATATATAATAAATTATTAATATTTATTATGTGTATTTTTAAACTTTAAAATCTTGATTTTTCAGAAAGTCATGCATCAAAAGTAAGAGAAAACATACAAACGAGAATTATGACTAACACGTTAAATAACAAGTTAACAAGCTTGTTGTAATATTACAAAATCAAGGTGTTCAATACTCGATGATTAATAACTAAATAAAGTTTTTAAAAAAGACACACAATAGCTCTGATACGCTAAAAAACATATCGGATACATATCGAGATTTCTTATATTTTCAAAATTAAAGGATACGCCACGTAGCATATCAGATACGTTAGTACTGGTATCGGTATCTGAATCGGTATCGATATATATCGGGTACTGCATAGCCGACTTAGTATCGGTAGCGGTGCATCACAGGTCACCAGGTTTGTGAGGATACTCTGTGTTATAGTCAGTTTACCCTCAAACACATGACATTTCTCCATTTCCAGATCCAATACATTACACTCCCAAAGGCAGCTGCTCTTACTTGGTATACTTACTCGTTTTCTTTTGGGACCTACCAAACTTGTCAATCCATTCGTGTCGTTGCACATGAGACACACTAACTCTCACTGTCCTCATTACTGGCTAAAGTATAGGCTTGACCATAGGACAATGGAAGAATGAATGGTCCAAATTTTCTTCACCATTATTGCACAATACACATGTACTATCAGTTAGAATTTTATATTTCATTAGTCTTGCTTTAGTGGCTAAACTTTTGTGCATTATCAACCAATTAATAAATGACACTTTAGGCAATGAAATATCATTCCATACATGTTCACTCCAGTCAATTGAAGGGCCTCTGTATGATATATGTGATAGCATTCCTCTAGTGCCTGTTTCAGGGACAGTTTTCTCCACTCTTCAGTGGTTGGTTTTCTTTCTTTCATGTCATCCCTTATCTTTAGCAATGTTCTCCACTAAGAGGACTCTCCTGATTTCTTGGTGGCACGCAATCCAAATTGTTTGATCTTTGAGCTTATATTCTGCAATCCACTTAGTCCAAATTGTTTGTCTTCTACTATTATTATCCATACATCATTATAACCTTATTTTTTCATAATATAAGTACTTGACCCAATATTGATAGAAGTCATATGTATAATAACCATAAATTTTCGCCGGTATTCGTGTTCTTTGGGGTCCCTCCGGGGAAGGAACACATGCATAGCCAGGAAGAAGAAAGCTCCCATTTGATATTTGAGTCTGTTACTGTAGATATTTTCAATCAATACTAGTAATAATTCACAAGTGCGGAAAGAATGGAGCTATGTGTTTTACTTCACGATTTGGCAGATTTGGTTATTGTGGAATAATGTCTATTTCAAAAATGGTTAGATAAACGAGGATGGAGTAATTGAGCTCGTCAAAGCAAAAGTATGGAACTGGATTAAAGCAAAAGATTCTGAGTTTTTATATTCTTTTAATGATTGGATTAGGCTCCCTAATTGTTGTGTTTTATCATGTTTTGGTTTGGTAATGTTCTGTTTGTTGGGAGAGTTATATTCGGTCTCCCCTCTTTCTTTTCTTTTTGTGTATGCCTTGAGAGTATGACTTATACTCTCTATTTCTCCTTAATATATTTTACTTTTCTGATAAAAAAATAAATAAATTCACAAGTGCACTATGAAGTGTGAATCCCACAAGATAAATAATGACATACAAAATAGAACAAAGATATATATCACTTGTGCATCTACAGTGGTTTACTGGGGTATACTTTGTACAGGAAGTGTCGTCAAGTCATCTATTACGTAACTGATGGCAGTATATGAGCAAATAATAGGTGAGACATTAAAACAGTACATTTTATTTGATTTGGAACAGCTAATAAAGAAAAAGGAATTCACGACTAAAAATCTCACATGTCTCTATGACTCTGTTGCCTCTACCTGTTATTCCTGCACGTTCGAAAATAATTTTATATAATTAATCATTCTATTTTAGTCCTTTTATAAAATTAAGTTTATTTACAATCTTTTAGAGTTTTTTAAATCTAATTTAATCCTTTGTCGGACCTAAAGGTGGGCGCCAAAACCCAAACCCAACAAATCGGCCAATAATATCCGATCGGTGGTTTTATTTTTTTAAGTGAACTGGATGATGGGTTTGATAATGAAAACCATTTTAGTTTATATAAAATCGAATTAAATTTGCCCTTAGCCTAACTACTTAAATAATCTTGTACATGCACTATTGAAGTTGCAATCAACAATACACAGTTAAGTAAGTAGAACATAAATCTAGCTCAGATACAAACTTTTGTTGCTTGAAAATTGTAAGAAAAAAATGTTACAATAACAATTGTGTTGTTTCAAAAGTATGGATAGATAGCTTTTAAGTATGCGTGAGTAAACTTTATATTGTTTTAGAGACAAAATATTGAAAGGCGATTAACGACCATAGTGATTTTTGAATTGTCGATGATTAATAACATTTTGCAGTTGATAAACGATCAATACATACGACAAAGTGATTAATTTACTATTATATGATATTTTTTTAGATGTTGTCTACCAATTTTTAAAATCAAATATTATCTTTTTGGATGGACAAGTGAGGGAGTTCATATATTTTTTTTAAAACAACATAAGTAAAAAGTAAAACCGAAATCAGTAAGACAAAGTTGAACTAATCATGTCGATTTAAATCGGACCAAACCGTATCAAACGATTTGGTTTATGATTTCGTTTGTGAGGAAACAAAACTAAATCTTTCATTCAAAAAACAAACTGTCCACGCCTAGTCGGTTCCTAAGGAGCTATGATTGTGATCTTATTTTTTCAATAAAAGACACGCATGTCACATGTGTGACGTGCATGTGTATACTTACTATACATGATAGCTGACTGACAATTGTTTTGCGAATGTTTCTTTAAAAATAAATTAAAATATCTGATTTTAATTAACATTCCCACCCTCTCTCGATTCGAACCCCCACACTTTGATCTTCCCTAAATCCTCTATACTCAATTCCCCTGAACTCCGGCCCTAATTTCGTTCCCAAATTATACCGATTTCTCCAATCTGGCCTTCCTTGTTGTACTTGTACCACTTTGTTGATTAATAAGTTTATACCTCGTCAACTTTTTAATTTATCCCAAAATGTTGTTAACCTCAATCAAAGATCGTTGTCTCATACTTCCCTCACACGACGACTGGTCGAAATTGATGTTGATGTAGCTCTCAAGTGTTGAATTAGAGAAAACTAGTGCTAATATGAGGTGTTGGCCATGGGATTATACTTAACGTGAAACAAAAATTGAATATAGCAACAACTTATTAAGGGTGTGTGATGGAAGCGGTAATTGATAGGCAATGATGCAATACCGACTGACACCCCGGTAAGGGTAATTCGAAATAAAAATCAAGTGAGTAATTTTAAAAATGTTGATCCCGACCTGAGAGAGGCGAAGCAATATCTTATTATTTATAAAGGTGGAGAGCTATGATGAGTGTCTAAATTATGAACTTTCAGCCCTCATTATCTGGTGTTAAAGGAAGAATTACTTAAATAGTTAGCATATTTAAGTATATTTTCGTGTATTTCAGGTTTTTAGAGACGCTTGGTGAAAACGTAGATTATTACAGACAAAATAAGCTAAAGTTGAGTCAAGGCACATAAGGCTATAAAGGAGGACCAAATTAAGAGGCAAATGGATGAAACGACAAGTGAGTCGGGCAAGGAACAAAGGAGGAAGAGCCAAATTCCCAAAAGCTATACAATGAGGAGAATCCGAATAAAGGCATTGATTCAAAGACATGGTTACTGAGTCACATAAAGAATCAGACTTTGCACTACATACCATGGAAAATCCATGAAATTCAGTGTTTCAACGCAACAAGACGATTTAGATTTCAACAGCCAGAGAAGAATTTAAGCCAAAACCGTGAAGCCGCATCGAGTAGAAAAGTGTAGCACAATAGGAGCAGCGAGACATGTCAAGTCGCGCGACACTAGTGCTACTCGCTCCACTTTTCCTTCACGATGCGAACTACAAACAAAGAGTGGTGCGACCAAACACAAGCAGCGCAACCCGCACGACCAACAATGTGACCCAACCCGAATTGCGCTTTACGGCCCAAAAACATACAGAAACCCTGATTTCGGCCTAACAACTAATCTTACCTATAAATAACATTAGGGCTACATAATTCATCATATCTCATCATAAACACAAATCGTGACATCATTGAGTGAGACACCACAAGCATCACACGCCGGGAGAAGCAGAACGGAGATTGAATAATGAGTTTATCTTATCTTTACTCTTTTATTACGTTGTTTTCTTCCGCTTATATTGTTGAACTTATTACGTGGTAATTTTCTCTGTATTTGGAGTAAGGGAGTAATAATTATTTATGCACAATGAACCTTTAGTTATGAATTCATGTTGAGTTTTATGTGTTTAGATATGATTCATTATATATTCCACATGTTTGATGTATACACTTGATGAGCACTAACGTGCCACGTGGCTAAGATTACATGTTTGATTAATGTGCTAGTAGGGCTAACATAACTCACACATAAGCTAGATCACACGAATCCATGTCTTTGATAATTCTATATAGTTAACAATTGAGAAGGTTGAATTGGTTACCAAATGGAATTTAACAAAATTGGCCCACTAACTTGGCTTCGTTTCAATTTTAGCCCACTAACTTGACACGCGAGAGTTTTAGTCCACTAACTTGGCATATGTGACAATTTTGACCCACTGGTGCCACGAGTCACCAATCTACCCAGTCAACATGTCAAGGCGCCACGTGTCAGCATTTTTTAACATGTCATTCTTTTATTATTTATTTTATTCCACATCATTTTTATTTTGTTTAATCTTTAATTCATAAAAAAAAACAATCAAAAAGAGTCAACGGATCAGTCCCAATCTTTCTCCCTCATTCTTTCTCTCTCCCCGATTTTTCCTTAACAACATAAACCCTAACTCCATTGAACGATTTCTCCAATGAAGAATGTAAGGGCGAATGTGAGGGCTTATGAGGGCTGCCGAGAATAACAACGATCCAATTCCTACACATGGTATGAACTTTCAAACTTTTAATTTTGAGTTTATATTTTGAAGTCCGATAAAAAAATTAAGTATAAATATGGATTGTTAAGTTCTCAGTTTTAGTTACAGATTATGTGTATGCTTTGTTAAAATCACACACACACACACACACACACACACATATATATATATATATATATATATATATATATATGAATTTGTGTTTTTCTAAAGTCAAGTCACATAATGTAGCATAAGATCATGATGTTCATTTATTACATAATCATATATCCACTAGTACCACCTCAAGTCGAAATGTATTGTTGTTTTTTTCTTACAAGTCAAAATGTGGTGTTCGTTTTCTCCTTTCTTTTTCCTTTTCGTTTTGATCCGTTGACACTTAAGTTTTTTTTTCTGAATTAAAGATTAAACCAAATAAAATGACGTGGAAATAAAATAAATTATAAAAGAATGCCACGTTAAAAAGATACTGACGCGTGGCGCCACGACATGCTGACTGGGTAGATTTGGTGACTCATGGCACCAGTGGGTCAAAATTGTCACAGATGCCAAGTTAGTGAACCAAAACTCTCGCATGCTAAGTTAGTGGACTAAAACTGAAACGAGGCCAAGTTAGTGGGTCAATTTCATTAATTTCTCGTTACCAAACTTTATTTCTTTTAGATTGATCACACTTAGTTTGAAGATCTTTGGGGGAAGGCGATGGGATTGTAGTTGTAACTAGCGTCACATCTAGAATTCTGGTAATTCATTGAACACATATGAACTTAGCATGATGAAATTAACTTTGGAAGAATTAGTGGTTCATCTATGAATCATATAATAAATAGTTATGAAACCCTATTTCAAATGCAACTTCATCAATCTGATTAAATCCTTATTATTTACTTGTTTTATCAGTATTAGTCAAAACCTTCTTATTTAAATCATTTTTTTACTAGTTTTACTGTTGTCTATTAAGTGAACACTATTGTTACACACTCCTCGTGGGATTTGATACTTGGGACGTAATTTACTTTTCCATTTTATATTACTTGACTGTACACTTGCAAACATGTAGGCATATCAATTCATTGCATTCATAAAAACTACTCGCTCGCCACGCATCAAGCTACAAATGGGGGAACTTGATCGGGAAGGGAGAGACTAACTAGAGTAGTGTAGAACCATGCAAGTGGTAGGAATTTGAGATTGCTTTAGGTGCTGAAAGACCCCCAAATTCTTGTGTGGGTTTGTTGAGTTTGTCCCCTATTTATAGGAGCTTCATAGAATGGTTCCTTCTGGTCATTAGCTGCCTTCTGCGAGGAAGACCAACTGTAGGGGTTTCATTCGACCAATGACCGTCTTTTGTAGGGATGGCCAATAGCTGTTTTCTGTGGGGAAATACACTCGGGCACAGTTTTCTCCTATTTATTGCGGGTGATTGGGGGTTAGTTCCTTAATTACATGTACATTGCTCCATTCTAGTAGCTTTTCCTCACAAATTCTCCAGCCCCCCTCTCTCACCTGTTTCAAGGACGTACACATGTTCGTTTTTAGGGCTTTGTGATATTTTTCTAAGTAGTAGTATAGTGCCATTGGGTGAGTTGTAAAAGCTAATCCCCGACATCGTAAACGAGCTCTCAAAACATTTGTCCGAGAGTGTCTGTTTGGAGATAATTATTGTTAGGGTCCTCGGTTGGGTCTCGGGGATTCTGCCAAAGGTCCTCTCTTACGAATGAGTCTAGTATCTTTCAGGGTAGTAATCCGAGGGTAGTAATCCCATTGTTGTTACTAAAGGTGGTGTAGTCACGCGTAATCCACAAGGGTAGATGTTTCCTCAGAATATAACTATGGGGAGATCTGTATGTTGGGAATTATTTGAGAGCAGTTCCTCGGGAAAGACTTTGAGTTGGTCCCGGGGTTGGATCCTAGGGGTGGAACCCAGGGGTGTGACCTTATTAGTCGTGACTGGGGAGCTAGTTCCTTTTGTAAATGTATAGACCGAGATTGATACCCTTTTACTTGATTCACACACTGTGTGTACACTGAATGTTGTGCTAACACCGATCGTATTCGGTGTTGTCCCAACACTCATTGTAGAGTAATAATGCAGTCGAATAATGAACACATTGAGATGAATTTTAAGCAGGTTATATGAATATAACATGCCGAGCCTTATGGCCAAATAATCACTAAATGTTACTTTAATGATTTTACCAAATACAACTGAGCAAGGAACCCAATTTTAACACTAATTAATCTATGAGCTATAGTTTAGCTAGATAAAACTTAGTAAAACAAGGCCAATACAATACAAGACTTTCTTCTAATCACTCAACACTTAATTCTAGTCTTGATGTCGAGCACGCCTTCTTATAGGATTTGATCCTCCTTCTTATGTGGCGTGATAGACACTAGTTGTTAATCGTTCTCTTCTTTATTGGATAACTCTTAAATCTCCATTGATGTTATCTTCATAAAATCTTCTAATATTATCTTCATGTATCTTTAAATATCTTCGGCTTATCCTCTTGTTCCACGCATAGATCTACACGATCCTTGATATCCTGAAATGATCATAGAAAACTACAACTTGTGGAACTAGGTGAGTTTAAGAATAAAGGCAAAATAAATTATTGAACTTTAATAAATCGAACAGAGAAGTGTTGAGTTCAATGTTGTGCCAACACATCTTTCCATAATGTTGGACCAACACTTCCTGACAACACTTGCACTTTCAATCTCCCCCTTTTTGCCTTTCTTCACAAAACTCCACCTGCAACCAATTTTGTTTTAAGTACCTGTATTACAGAATATAAGAAACAACAACTTATTCTAATTTGCTCCTCCTTAATTTAAGAATGAAGAACTACAGTGTTGAGCCAACACAATTAATATTTGTGTTGTCCCAACATTGCCATCTGTCATTTAAACATGCAATTAGTTCAACAGTACAAGCCAAAGTAAACTAGAATAATTAAAACTGTGCAGACCAATATTCAGATAACATCCCCAGCAGAAACAAACAGAGAACATGCTCTCTGTGACAAACAAAAATTGTTCAAACTACTTCATAAGTACAAGAAACAAAAAATTGGTGGCCTTAATCTCCCCCTTTTTGTGAGGAAAGCACCACCAACAAGTGCTTCTTGATGGTGTCCAGCTCATTGATCTCCTCTTCTCTGTCTGTAATCTCCCTTCTTCTGTCAGCAGCCATCCTATCACACCACTCCACCTTTTCATGAATGAAGGCAGAGCTGATATGCGCAGATGGGGTAGAGTCATCCTCAGCAACTGAGGCAGTGATGAAGCTCTGTGCCTTCTTCTTCCCCTGTTGTGCACCACTACTTCCTGGAGCATTTGGATCCTTCCATGGGAGATCATTGATCCTTTCTCCTCCAATAGTTTTTGGTGATTGGTAGCTGTCCAGTCTTGTCCATGAAGGTCTCATTTTCTCCATTTTTAAATCCTTGATCAGTGAGAATTTTGTAGATCAAGGGAGGGAAAGGCAAGATTGCATCCTTATTGTGCGCAACCTCAGCAATCATCCTGAAACTTCTTTCCCCCAAGTTCACTGGATGCCTTTTTTGCACTTTGTATATCAATACAGCTATCTCACGAGTGAGAACTGTGGAGTTAGTTTAGGGTATCCAGTTGAATGAGGCGGCTTTGCATAGAATGGCATTGAGGGATGTGAGTCTAGTCACCTTCTGCTTGTTCTTCCACTTCTTTTCTAGTCCACCTATAATTCCTTCATCATGTTTTCATCATCAATTTTGTCCTCTGTTTCATGTCCTCTAGGCATCCTCCAAGTTTTGTTAATGATAGAGGGATTGAACTTATACAACTTCTCCCTGACATACACTCTCCCATACTTGGGGGGCCTTTTAGCATGCATAAACTTGGACAAGTTACAGTAAAATTCCCTAACTACCTCAGGGACATAGGGGACAACATCAATCAAGGAATATAACAGACCCCTAGACTCAAGGAACTCAAACACTTTGTACTTTTTGTAGTCATCAACAACAATGTTCTTCTCAGGCCAAATCTTCCTCACATTCATAATATCATCAGACTCCTCCTCAGACTCTAGTGTTGTGTCCACATTCTGTTCGGCAGGTGTTGGATCAACATTCTGATCAGTGGGTGTTGGTCCAACATTGCAGTCAGCCGATGTTGGCAAAACATCAAGCTGGTTTTGTTCCTCAACTTCTTCCTCCCCCTCAGTTTCTTCATCATCCTCATCCTCTTCTTCATCAGAACCCTCCTCATTATCTTCATTAGCAGAATCATCTTCTTCAGAAGATGGGGATTCTTCTTCCTCATCAACAACATCTCCCTCAGTTGCTTCATCCTCATCAACTTCTTTCTCAACAGCTTCCTCTTGATCTTGTGCCTGTTCACCTTCATTCTCCCCCTCAATTTTGGAAGGATGAGTAGGTGGTTGATTCTCCTCAGGCACCTCTGCCTTTGGAATCACATGTTCATCTGTCGGGGGGACATCCTCAAAGATGTTAGGTGGGTTCAGAGTTACCTCCATGTCTGAAGGTTCTTGTGTGGTGACAACATCCTCTGGAGCTGGTGCTGTGACCACATTGGGTTCAAGTGCTGGCGCAACATCTTCTGGAGCTGGTGTTGGCTCAACACTAGTAGTAGTGCCCATTTTTGACTTTATGTTTCTCCTGGCATAGACATGAGCCGACTTTATTTTGGGTGGTTCAGGTGCCACCACAGTGTTGCGGGTGTGAGTGCTTCTACGGGATTGAACTTCCCCTGCATCCGACGTCATGGCAGGTGCAACATTAGCAAGATCAGTAATTGTGATTATAGCCTACGTGAGTGAATTAGGAAGCAAGTACGAATCTAAGGTTTAATTGATTTTGCAAAAATTAAGCTCAAATATAAATAGGATAAATAAGGAAAGTGGAGATTAATATAAGAGTAATGGGTGGGTAAATATTGAGAACGTGTGTTATTCCCGCTATGTTGAGTCACTGAAAGTGTTGGCATGACACTTGACCAGAGCAGTTAATGAGTATAACTTATAAGTCATAGCGTTGTGGTGAGTGTTGAGACAACATTCAGAGAGGTATTGTTGGCACAACATTCTGACTCAACATTATGTACTGATCCAAGTGCTTGTGTCGTCAGGGTCTTACCAAAGTTTTCTTCACATACTAGCATAAGCAGAATCTGAGCAAGATACCTGGAACTTCAAGAGTTAGAATGAAACATTCTAAACCAGTAGCTTGGCTTAGATCTGAAACAGGAGTGTGACTTAGACACTAGAAAAAACACTAAGTAAACAGTAAAGAGGTTAACATCTCAGAAATAATTAAGCTCTTATAGTTCAATGAGAAACAGACTTGTGTGTTACTGGCAGCTAACAACCCATGAGGTATGCCTTACATATGACATTTATGAACTGAAGAAAACCAAGAGATACCCCCATTAAGATCATGACAACACAGTAGGATAAGCAAGTAGATAAGAAATATGCAAAGATGAATGTTTGTCCAACATTTATGAGCACAGTGTTGTCGCAACACAACATATCAGTAGTTACAGATAGAAACCCTTTACTTATTTCATTTACAGATCTGTAAACATAAATAACTTTCAAGCATAACATGTTGAGGCAAGAAGGATCATGTCTTCACTGAATGAAGGCAATAACAGGACCGATAACACCCCAGTGTCAACACAACCAATGCAGATGCACATGCAAGTACATAAGGCTGGATGCAGGTAGTTCAGGACCCCAACACCCCAGTTACCCAGCACACACTTATTTTCTGAGCACCAATAAGAAGGTTTTAGTACACGTGAGCATTTATACTGCAGGAAAGGCAATATAGGACCCCAAACACCCCAGTATAAGAGTTCACCATTACATGCCCCCTCTGCAAGCAAAACAACATAAATAAGTCACAACTGAATACATCATAGCTGTCAACTCTGTGCACCCCAGCTTCTTTATATTGTTTTGTGTTTCTTCAACCTGAATAGGATACAACTGAATACAACATAACAATCAGCTATGTGTACCCCAGCTTTTCCAAGTGTAGACACTACCTCAAAGTCAAGAAAGTTTTAACAAAAACAATTCAAAAAGGCATTTGTAGAGAGTAAACTATCCAAACATGCTGACATGCCAAAGAGACTTCACTTGTTCAAGAATGCAGACAAATAAACATTAGATAAACGAGGTAATCACAAAAACTAACCAAATAAACAAGAGAACAATCGAGGTACATTACAATCAGTCACTGGTGTTAATAACACCCGTATGTTCAGTGTATTCACTACACACTCATGCCGAGATCCTTCCTCAAACTGAGGAACCTCTCATTATCTAAGGTTTTGTGAACATGTCAGCTAGTTGGTTGTTGGTTTCAATATGTTCAATTGTGATTTTTTTTATCTTCAACCTTATCTCTAAAGAAGTGATGTCTAATGTCAATGTGTTTGGTTCTAGAATGTTGTACAAGATTTTTTGATATGCTAATGGCACTCAAGTTATCACAGAACATGAGAAGAGTATTACTAGTTAACCCATAATCACAAAGTATATGTTTCAACCATATCAGTTAGGTTACACAGCTGCCAGCTGTAATATACTCTAACTCTGCAGTAGACAAAGACACACAAATTTGTTTCTTACTGTACCAGGAAACCAAATTATTTCCTAGATAAAAAATACCCTCCACTAGTAGATTTTCTATCGTCTAAATCCCCTACCCAGTCACTATCACTAAAGCCAACCAAGTTTGAATTTGTGTCATGAGAGTACCAAATTTCTAACTTTACAGTTCCCGAGATATATCTTAAGATTATTTTTACAGAAGTTAAGTGAGATACCATTGGTGTTGCCTGATACCTGGCACAGACACACACTGAGTACATTATGTCTGGTCTGATGACTGATAAATATCGGAGACTTCCAATCATTGATATGTAGAGTGTTGAGTCAACATCTTCACCACCTACATCACTCTTAATCTTCACTGTAGTGGACATTGGTGTCTTGCATGGCTTAGATTCTAGCAACCCAAATCTCTTCACCAAATTCCTGCCATACTTTTCTTGAGATAAAAACATTCTTGTTTCCTTTTGTTTCACTTACATGCCTAGGAAGAAGGTGAGCTCCCCTATCATAATCATTTCAAATGTACCTATCATAGTACTAACAAACTTGTCCAAGGTGGACTGATTAGAAGAGCCAAATACTATATCATCACAGAGATTTGAGCTGTACAAAATTCTTTGTTATTTTTCATTATAAACAGTGTCCTATTACCTTCACCTCTTGAAAAACCAAAACATAGCAAGAATTCAGTTATCCTCTCATACCAAGCTCTAGGAGCTTATTTTAAACCATATAAAGTTTTTTCAAGTTTGAGGACATAATCAGAGTGATGGGGATCTGTAAATCCTTTAGGTTGCTCAACAAAAGCTTATTTGTCTATATAACCATTAAAAAATGCTCTCTTAACATCCATTTGGTATAATTTGATTTTTAAGAAACAAGCAATTGCAAGTAGAAGCCTAATGAATTCTATTCTGGCCCCAGTGGAAATTGTTTCATCATAATTAATTCCTTCCACTTGAGTGTACCCTTGGGCTACTGATCTGGCCTTATTTCCCGCTATCACTCCATTTTCATCACCTTTATTTTTAAAGATCCACCTAGTTCCAATTTCATTAGCATGAGTAGGTCTAAGAACTAGTTTCCAGACTTTATTCTTAGAAAATTACATGAGTTCTTCCTGCATAGTACTTATCCAGTGAGAATCTTTAAGAGCCTCATTAACATTCTTAGGTTCTACAGCAGAAAAAAAAGCAAGTAACAGTATTACACACAAATGATATACAAACACTAAGTTTAGCCATATTTTTGTAGTTTGCTCTTTCTTTGTTTCTGGTTCTTACACCTTCAGTAAAATTTCCTATAACCTGAGAAGTGGGAGTTGATCCCTCTATATTCTGACAGGAGTGTCCCTCCTAATATTTTCACCTGCAAATTCTTTAGTGTCAGAATCTGTATAGTTAAGTGTTTGGCCAACAACAACATCTGTCGGTGTCAGCTCAACATTATTAGTCCTGGTGTCATCTGTTTCAGTCCCTGGTGTTGAGTTCACATAGTCACCCACTGGTGTTGGCACCACATCTCCAGTCTGGGGCAATCCCAGTGATATTTGCAGAAACACCCCGATCATCAAACACAACATTTACAGATTCTTGAATGGTATTCAATCTAGGATTAAAGACTCTATAAGCACTGCTATTCATAGAATATCCAACAAAAATACATTTTTCACTTTTAGAATCAAACTTTCCTAATGGCTGTCTATCCTTCAAAATGTAATAGACACAACCAAACTAATGAAAATGACTCAAGTTAGGCTTAATTTTCTTAACCATTTCTTGCAAAGTTCTATTCTTTCTTTCAGCAACTCCATTTTGTTGGGGAGTGATAGGGGGCAGAGTATTCATGAGAGATGCCTCTAGAAACACACAGATCATCAAACTTTCTATTTTCAAATTCCCTACGATGATCTGATCTAATCCTTATAACACATGCATTGTAGAGCAACTTAATACTATCAGCTAGTATGTCTCCACAACTTCAGTATTTTCTCTCAAGAATTTAATCCAAGTATACCTAATTAAGTTATCAACAATTACATAAGCATACTTCTTACCAGCAAGTCTACAATCCTCTATAGGACCCATCAGATCCAAGTGCAACAATTCAAAGCATTTAAAAGTTCTAGATATCTGACCTTCCACATGTATGGGTGCATGTGTAGTCTTGGTTTGTTTACCTTGTATAAATCACCACAAATCAGTTTACCTGGACTGGCAAGTTTAGGTATGCCTCTCACAGCTTCTAGCTTGATGATCTTTTCCAGATTCCTGTGGTGGACATGTCCTAGCCTTTTGTGCCAAACTACTAATTCATCTACCTTCACATGTAGGCATTGTGCATCCTCATCCACCAAATAGCAATTGTCTTTTGACCTTTTTCCTGACATAACACAGTTATTAGATTCATCAAACACATCACATGAATACTTGTCAAATTGAATCAAATTGTCATCACAAAGTTGGCTAATACTGATGAGATTAGCCTTTAGACTATCCACCAGCAGAACCTCAGTTAGATGAGGGAAACCATCTACATTGAGAACCCCTTTTCCTAAGATATTTCCTTTGCTTCCTCCTTCATATGTAACAGTACCAGTGAATACAGGCACAAGATCCATCAAGTTAATCTTGGTACATGTCATATGTCTAGAATAGCCACTGTCAAAATACCAGTCACCGGTAAGAGTATGAGTAGCTGAAAACACAACATTACATATGATTTTGATTTTAGGAGACCAAAGCCTGTTCTTTTGAAAACTGTTATTTTGTTCCCTGGAGTTGCTTCGGAATGTTGTGCCAACATTGGAGCGACCCAATGTTGTCCCAACGCCCGATGCAACATTACTGCTATCATAATTATATTTCTCACAGATGTTTATGTACTTATGACAATATGGTTTTAAATGACCCGACTGAAAACAATATTGCACATATAATTTACCTTCTTAGGTTGATTAGAGTTGCCATTATTTTTACATAAACCAGCATTTACAAAATCAGGTCTAACATTTTCATGTCTACTTGACCTTTCTTGGCATCCCAAACATGTAGTTCCTTCATTGCCAACACTCAGTGCTTCATCAAGTTATTTTGTGCTAGAGTTCCACTTGGCAATGGTTCTCTCTGCTTCTTCTAGCTTTATCTCCATCTTTTCTATATGGCAATCTTTTTTAGTGAGGTTTCTTTCCAGTTTAGTTATATTTTTAATTAAGAAACTGTTCTCCTTGATGATCTCTTTTTCCCTTTTTATGATTTTCTTCACCTCATCAAGAAGTTCTCTGTAGACAACTTTTAGTTCATCAACCACCTTGTCTTGATCCATTTCCCCTTCAAAGAAGTACTTTTCATTCAGATCTACAGATCCACCAAAGAAAACAAAGTTAGAATGTTCGTTAGATATATTTATATCAGGCATAAGACATTGAGGGTTAGAGATATAGTCTTCATCCTCCCATTTGTCAAAGTAGTCTTTTTGTTTCTCTGGATGTGTTTGAGTGTTGGGCCAACATCCATTCGTCCCGATGTTATATTGACTCTCGGTCCAGTTAACTTGAGCAGACAGAGCTGCTGTGTGAACTTCCTCAGACACTTGTTCTTCTGGTAACTCATCTAAACCTATCTCATCATCAATATCATCTATGCATACCCAGCTAGAGCTACCTTTGGTTCTCAAAGTATTAGCACACTCATATGACATGTGTCCATAGCCTTTACACTTAAAGCATTGGAGTTCTTTCATTTTCTTAGTATCACTATCAGTGGGCTTTTTGAAAGTATTCTTAACCATTTTACATGGAAAACTCCTTCTTAGATTAGGGGGAACATTTGAAGGAAACACAAAGAACACCAAACACTTTTTCTGACTCTATCATTTAAAACAATTTCACTGAACTTTTTCACCACTGAACCTAGATAGGCGCTTATTTCAGTTTCATCAT
Organism: Linaria vulgaris; assembly: GCA_948329865.1. Classification (NCBI taxonomy): domain Eukaryota; kingdom Viridiplantae; phylum Streptophyta; class Magnoliopsida; order Lamiales; family Plantaginaceae; genus Linaria; species Linaria vulgaris. The sequence goes on along the minus strand of OX415249.1, from coordinate 111,569,392 downwards.
CTACTTCTTCTTCAGTAGCTTTCAAGGCAAGGCCTCTATGTTTGTTAGTGGGTTCTGAGTTCATTTCAAATTCTTGTACTACATTCAGAAGAGTGTGAAAGTTTAGTGATGACATATGTCTGGCTTCTTGCATAGCAATCTTCTTAACCTCAAACCTAGGAGACAAAGTTCTCATAGCTTTGTAAACAAGTTGTTTATTAGTTAGAGGATCACCTAGACTTTGACATTCATTTGATTAATCCATTAATTTTGCAAAGTATGAAATAACAGACTCATCATCACCCATCCTAATGCTCTCAAATTTTTGTAAAGCAATTTGAAGTCTAGCTTCTTCTACACTAGCATCTCTTTCACACTGAGTTTGAAGGAGCAACCAAGCTTGTTTAGCAGTTGTACATAATTGTACTAACCTGAACATATGTGGATCAATCCAACTGAAGATGGAATTTAGTGCTTTCTCATTGTTGGCTGCTTCAATGACTTCAGCTTGAGTGCAGTCAACATCAGGCTTCAAGTGTACATCATTATCATCATCTCTAGCCGTCATTGGTGGAGTGTACCCATCAATGATTGATTTCCAAACGCATAGGTCCAAGGATTTGATGTATTATCTGAGCTTGATCTTCCAGTATGCATCGTTTGTCCCATCCAACACTGGTAACCTGTTGTTAGTATTGGAGTTCACATTATCCATGGTATGGTACCAAATCCAAACACCAATGAATTAGGTGCTTGGCTCTAATGCCAGTTGTAAATGTATGGACCGTGATTGGTACCCTTTTACTTGATTTACACACTGTGTACACACTAAATGTTGTGCCAACACCCATCGTATTTGGTGTTGTCTCAACACTCGTTGTAGAGTAATAATGCAGCGAAATAGCAAACACAGTGAGATGAATTTTAAGCAGATTATATGAATATAACCTACGAGCCTTACGACCAAATAATCACTAAATGTTACTTTAATGATTTTACCAGATACAACTGAGCAATGAACCCAATCCTAACACTAACTAATCCAGGAGCTATAGTTTATCGAGATAAAACCCAGTAAAATAAGATCAATACAATACAAGAATTTCTTCTAATCACTCAGAACTTAATTCTAGTCTTGTTGTTAGTCTTGATGTCGAGCACGCCTTGTTATAGGATTTGATCCTCCTTATTCTGTGGCGTGATAGACACGAGTTGGTGATCATTCTCTTCTTCATTGGATAACTCCGAAATCTCCTTTGATGTTATCTTCATAAGATCTTCTAATATTATCTTCATGTATCTTTAAATATCTTCGACTTATCCTCTTGTTCCACACATAGATCTACATGCTCCTTGATATCTTGAAATTATCACATATAACTACAACTTGTGGAGTCAAAATAAAATATTCAACTTTAATAAATCGAACAGAGCAGTGTTGAGTTCAGTGTTGTGCCAACACATCTTTTCATAATGTTGGACCAACACTTCCTGACAACACATTCACTTTCACCTTTCACATTCCTTACAATGACTTGATTAGGCGTAATCCACAATGACGGATAGCTCATCGGAACGGATATTCATATGTTTAACCTGATGTTACCCCATAGGGTGGAATCGGGTGTCACCTGAAGAGATAACCCATTTGATGGTACTTGTGAGGATTTGATCTGGTGTAGCCTTACGAGGACGTGACCTAGTGTTATCCCGTAGGCGTGGCCGAAGGGCTTGTCCCTTGTCTTGGGATAACCTTGGGATATTTTATGAGTCTCCCCCCTTAGGAGGATATTATTATAATATATGCTATGTATCATGAATCGGGTTTAGGTTTCGACTTGTAACTATTTTTTTTTGTTTCGACTTGTAATTTTGGAAATGAATGAAAATGAAATACTTGTGGTAGTATAAAGTTTAAATATTCCAACAAAAAATGGTTGAAAATTCACCAATGGTGCAAATCGAACATACACCCCTAAGTTCAGGGACCAAAGTGCTTATAAAATTAATTGAGGGGGCAACGTGCTAAAGTGGCAATAGGTTGGGGGCTTGATGTCTTTATCCCATATGCATATTACTATCTATATATGTTTTATTATACTTTGAAACGTACTTTACATAGATATAAACTGCGTAAAAAATATACATACAAAATTCTCAATGTTACCACATCTTTATAAATTAAGTTGTTAAATTTAAGTTAAAACATAAAACAACAAATAAGTAATTAATATGATTCCCGAAACCAATGATTATAAATCAAACTGAAACGATTAAAATCTACAAAAAAATAAAGAATTCTAAATTTAGGAAACAATCAAGTGAGTCTCCAAACATCTTTCAGTAGGTTATGGCAAAATAATTCAAAATAAAAAGCAAAAAAATAAATATTCTGTCTTTATTGAGCGGTAAACAAAACCAATTCTATGTTTTAAAGCATTTGTTCAGTTCTATTACTTATTCAAGATACAACCCTTTTCTATTTTTAATTTTTCCAAACCAATTCTTCGTAGGAAGGAGTATATGTGAAGCCTATTCCAAAATCTAGTGCACTACTTAAGCTACTATGACATATTCATTTAAGTTTCAATCAATAGTTGTAACTTGTAATCACTATTGCGAATTGCAATACAGGAAAATGGTTAGTACTTGGTGATTTTAATAATATACTGCTCTCTCATGAATAATCTCATGGAATATCAAAATCAAATGTCGTTATGTCACGTTTCGCTAATTGTATCCATGCATGTGGTCTATAGGACTTAGGTACATAGGCCGCCCCTTTACCTGGAGGAACTGTCGATTTCGTAGAAACTTTATTCAGGATAAAATGGACCGCTTCTTTGCCAGTGTCTCCTGGCTCCAAGCGTATCCCCATACTCTCATTCGTCACTCCGTCTTCTCAATCTTCTTACCACTCCCCATTTTTACTCAACACTCATCCCCATCACGTTCACCCATCCAACTCGTTTTGCTACGAAACGATCTGAGATCACCACCCTGCGTTCTTACCCTTTGTCTCCAACACTTGGAACAAACTTCACTCTCATCCCGCCATTACTCAATTCTCACCTAAATGCCAACACTTTGCTAAAATTGGCAAGAATGTGGAAATCTAAGGTGTACGGTCATCATGATAATCGAATCGCTCATGCTCGTGTTCTTCTCACGGAGGCCCAAGCCCGCCTCTCCTCTGAATCGTTCGATGCAGCATTCAGGCAAAAACATTCACTGAGGACGTATCTCAAGCGTTTGTTGCACTAAAAACACGAATATTGGGCGCAACGAGCCAAGCATCAATGGATCAAAGAGGGAGACTCCAATACAAAATTTTACCACACCTACGTTACCAAACATACGAGGCAGAACATCATTCAGGGGATACAATCCACACAAGGCTAGTGGATCACAACCCCTCATCTGATCCCTCCACTTTTTGCCAATCAGTTCCAATCTCCAGCACAACCTTTTGATGCCTCCGCCTTTCGCTTCAAGGCCTTGCGACTTCCTTCCATCCCTCCTCACCACCATTCTGGACTTACTGTTGTACCCACACTAAATGAGGTTTTGCTCGCGGTAAAGAGCATTGAAGGTCTCAAAGCTCCCAGTCCGGGTGGGCTTAATGCTCACTTTTACCACTAATACTCGACCCAGGTCGGACCATTAGTTGTTCAACATGTTAATGAGTTCTTTTTCGCTGGAATCCTACAATCCCACCTCAACAACACAACCCTTATTCTTATTCCTAAGCGAACTAATCCTATGCTCATCGCCCATTACCGTCATATTAGTCTCTGCAACTTCAGCTACAAAATCATCTCTAAAATTCTAGTGCGACATCTGCAATCTCATTTGGATAAGCTTATCTCACCTCTCCAAAATTTCTTTGTCACCGGTCGCCAAATTACAGATAATATATTGATGGACCACGAACTTCTTCACTCGCTTACGGGAAAACATAGTGGCATTCAAGGCCACATGGCCCTTAAACCGGATATTGGAAAAACATATGATCATCTTAGTTGGATTTTTTCACCAGAACACTTAAAGCTACCGATTTCCCATTCACCTGATCCATTTAATCAAGATGTGTGTCACCACTGTTTCTTTCACGGTATCGACATACAGATACCGCTCTGATGCTTGGATCTCTATCTGCACCAAAGAAACCCACTGTCACCTTTCCTCTTCATTCTATGCATGGATATGTTCATCCGCAAGGTTTTAGAGTTTGCGCGGTCCAGTAGCTTTCGTGCTTTGGGAGCCTGCCCCCACATACCTTGCATTCTAATTTTGAGCTTCGCGGATGATTGTTTTATGTCTTATGACACCTCATCCTCTTGTATCCACGCCCTTCTTACCCAGCTTCAACTGTTTGCCAACGCTATGAGACAACGGCTAACTGGTCCAATCTAAGGTGCTCTTCTCCACTAATATCCCTCCAACGTCGGTTAACCCTAGTTAACTGGCTTAACCTTGCACTAGTGACCGCTGAGGACAAATACTTGGGACTCCCCATCTGAGCGGGATAATCTAAAATTTATAGCCTTGATAACCTAGTCCGGCAAGAGTCCACCCATGTAGATAACCTAGTGCAGCGAGAGGCCAACCAGTAAAGCCCTCACCAAATCAAGCTTTACGTCTATCTCATCCCACCTTATATCCGTTTTTCGACTCCCAAGGTCCACATTCCACCAATTGCAATATCGAGCCCATAAATTTCTTTGGAATTGCTCTTCTATTGAACAGTCTTGCCCTAAGGTCCCCTAGACAACATTCACTATCCTAGTCCACTTAGACGACATGGGTATCCGAAACCTGTTGGTCATAAACAACTCCTTCCTTCTTAAACTCGCATGGGGCCTTCTCACCCAACCCACATCCCTTTGAGCCACCCTTGTCCAAGCTAAGTACTTCCTCGACATGAGTCTCTTGGTGGTTAAGGCCACCGTAAGAGATAACTGGGGCATGAAATCCATCACGCCCTTGCTTTTATTATTACTTTCCGCCCTTTGGTCGCACATAGGCAATGGCCACAATATCGATTTATAGAGCTCCAAATGGTTAGGTAACTTAACCATTTTTGACTATGTCACCTCCATCCCGCCACCACTAGCCACCCTCAAGGTGACGTATCTTATCCAACCCATAACTTGCTTGTTGGATCTTACATTCGTAGCGTCTTTCATCCCACCTCACATTTTACAAGCCATCCTGGGCACCCGAATCTCACTCATTCGCGGGCTTGGGATCAAAGCATGAAGTTTTCCGTATCTTCTGCCTATGCATTCTTGTCCTTGACTCATACGTCGTCTTCTACACTGACCTTTCCATGGGCTACCATCCACAATCTGCATCTCCCTCCTCGTATCAAAGATTTCTTCTAGATTTACAGCCATGGTTGTTTGCCAACCAAACACCGCCTCTTCACCCGCCACTTTCTCCCAGATAAGACTTGCCCCATCTGCCACCACATGTTCTCTCAGTGCACCAATACGGTTCCCATTACCCGTACTCTACTCCTTGCCCTACCACGTGGTGAGCACTATCACCCTCTCATTTGCCTTCGGTCCCTATCAGTAACACTTTGGGTTCACTGGGCAATCCTTACCTGAATAATCTGGGTTGAACGTAACCACTATGTCTTTAGGGGTGACCCATTTACTGGTCCTACCATAGCCCATAGTTATTACTACCAACATACTCACGCGGATATCCTCTCCCCCACTATTTACTCGACCCCTCCACTGTCCCTCACCTTCTTCTTTTTTGGTGGGTTCCACCACCACTAGGCTACGTCCAATTAAACATCGATGGTTCGACCTATGGTAACCTAGTCCATCCGGCCTTGGTGGCATTTTTAGGGATTCCACTGGAACTTTCATGCGATCATACTCAATTCATTGGGCTACACTACAGATAACCAGGCAAAATTTTGGGCATTAAGAGAAGGACTGACTATTGCCAACCATACCCACATTGGGAAACTTGTCATCACTACAAATTCTCTTTTTTCTATTACATTATCTCAACATGACACATGTGCCTCCACCTCATCTGGTAGGACTCCTCCATGACATTTAGGACCTCATCAGTAAACTAGACACAACGATCGACTTATTCAACTATCGAGAAATAAACATGATCTTCGATTTTCTTGCAAAGGCTTTGTTAGATATACTCACAACATAAGTAAATTTGGTAGGCAACTAATTAAGATAGTCAGGGATCTTAAATGAGCTATGATAAATGTCTCATTACCGTGATTTAAGTATATGTTTACTTATGCTTTTGAATACTTATGATAGTGTATTTACTTGTTTTAGTATTATTTTATGTAATCTTAGGTATTTAGGGAGTCAAGACAAAACGAGGCTAAATTAAACAAAAATGGATATTTTGGGTGACAATTGGTCAAGACACTGTTTCAGGATGTTCAAGCGCTACGGGAGCGCTACGATACTGCAGAAAGGTGAAGTTTTGAACATAGCGCGATTGGAGAATAGACACCAGGAGACCGCATGGAGGAAATCAGAATGTCGTGCGATTAGCACCGCATTGTGCGAGTGGCGCGTGATCAAGATGGCACATCACGCAGGGGTAGCACAATCAGAGGAAATTTGAGTCGAAAGCCAGAAACCTTAAAACGCAGCCTAGAGTAGAGAAAAACTATAAATATGATGCTACGTTCAACAGTTAGGGTACCTCACTCACAACTCTCAAAACCACTTTTAACCACTTTCCGACAGAGAAACCCTGAGAGTTGTCACTAGAGAGAAAAAGCCATCAAAGTCTTCTTCTAGTTTAGTGAGTCTGAAAATAGTTTGTGAATAAAAAGATAATACAAGGGAGTAAGAACAGGGTCTAACAACAACACTCCACCGGATCCTCGAAGCTTTTCCTTACCTTTTTACTTTGTCTATGATATTTACTTTTTAATTATTGTTGAACTCATGACTACGATGAGATAACTTACTCATTGTTTAGAGTATGGGAGTAACTCTGATTTATTAATATGTTTATTTGCTTTACTTGATGTGTGTTTGATGATCTTAAATGTCTTGATTGATTAGTCATGTATGTTGTGTGACTGGCCTTACTCTCGCTGGGATAACACGGAAGCACCCATGAGGGGTCGCCCTAGATCACACTAGATCAATCTTGACTAAGTACGTTTTCTTAACACAATTCAGATGAGTTAATTAGATTGCAGATTTGACATCTCTTCAAAAATAACTAACACTTAGGTTGATCCGTTAACACGGTAGTTTATTAGAGACTCATAAGTATATAGTCGGGATAACTCCTGCCATATGTCACATATCCATTAGACATGCAAACATCAAATAAATACCAAGTACTGTAAGTAGAGATAAGTAGTTTGTTTATGAACTATGATGGTTAAAGCATTGTGAAACCTGACCTCTAAACAATCTTTTCAATTACTGTTTACAACCACGATCAATTAATCAATCATTAAATTATGTTCTTTAGTTTAGCTTAGTTTAATTAGTTAATCAACCTCTCTTCCAAATATTCTTAGTTTAATTTCTTTCATTAATCTAATTGATTTAATTGCTTTAATTGTTTTTTTTCATTCAAAACCAAAAACCCAAAAAGATATTTAATTACTGTTTTGCATTCTTAGATTAATTTCCATTGCATTCTAGTTTAAGCATTCTTAGCGTAAAAAACATTCAAAACATCTTTAGTATAGAAAGCATTTATATCATTCATAAGCATACATCTTGCAAACGCAAGAGAAAATATAATGACAATTGTTAGTGTTTTGCATTTAAGTGATTCATACATACAACCACCACTCATTGGGATACGATACTTGGTTCGTAACTATACTTACTATTTTATTATTACTTGATTCGTGCACTTGCGAGAAAGTAGAATTTAGGTGTAACATTCATATGCTGACGTATATTCTGTTTTATTCCATCCTACACGCCCATCAACTTCATGCCATCTTTGGTATTAAATAAAACACAAGTTATTTTCTTCTCTTATTGTTAACCTTATCTTAACTAGGGCATCGTAGCCAGAGGTATCGTACCTCATGCCCGCAGCAATCTTAGATACCCTCGAGCTTAGATGTCTCAAGAGGGTGTCAAAGGTCACACATAGTTGTCTTAGTATCACGATGGAATTCTCAGAATACAAGGTCCGCGCGAGGCACTATGGACCTTAGATGGTCCTACTATGCCCTATAGTGATCAACGATATTCTCGCGGTTACCATTCAAAGATACTACACAGACATAAGACAAACTCTGATGCCACGATACCAAAAAAGTCACCGACACCATTGGGACACGATACGCCTAGGAGATATCCCACGTGGTTACCCGGGAACCAATTTTCGATACAAAAGCCAGCTAGTCAGTTGTTAGATACTCCAATTCACCACCCGTCTATGTACTCCCATGTAGGCTTACACCTGCATCCCCGTGTATTCCTTATAAATAGGAGAATCCCACCACACTTAAGGGACAAGTAAAATAAAGGAATTAATTCTACTTCCAACTTTTCTTACTTTTTACCGTTATATCCTTTGCATCCTATCGTATATCCTACGATATTGGCATACTTCCAAAATTTGGGTAGGGCGTCCCAAATAAAATTACCTGTTAATTAATTGATTATCTCAGCAAAATAAAACAAGTGTTAACACTTATATTTTCACATGGTATCACACCCATTCCCTATAGAGAAGATCTAGTCGCATGAACCTTGGCGCGACAACCACCAAAATATAGGTCATTTTTTCCCTTCAGTTCTGTCTCTCTCCCCCGCTAGTACACAAAAAAAGAAAAAGGTTTTTTTTTCTTTGGATCGCTGCTGCTTTAATCCAGTGGCCTAGCTCGCCAGGTTTTGGATATCCCAGCTTTCGTTCGTTACACCGAGTCCTAGCTCTAATTTTGTGATTTCAGTTGCTGATTTTCATGTCATGTTGTGGCCAGTTTCTGTTCAGTTTCGCTGCCGTTTCATTGCCACCCAACAATCGTATTCCACCACCCCAGCTAAATCCTGCCTGCGTTGCATTTGCACATCAATGTTCTTCAGTTCGTATCTCTGTGCTCATGTCATTATCGATCACATCGAGTTATCGCTGCTCATCTGTCCCGACGCTATCAGAGGGTCGTGTTCACTCCGTCACCAACGGCTTTGCCTCAAATTTTGCAAATGTGGTTAGATATAATTCGCAATAACCTACTGCTCCACTTCAGGTCTTAGTCTATTGCAATATTTGCCCTCTAGTTCAGAAATTTACCCTTTTGGCAACTTAGTCATTAGAACTTGCACGTTCAGTCCCTTTTATTTCCTTCAGTCATAGGGTTATTCACTTTTAGCCCCACAGTTCAATAAGTTGGCAATTCCAACGCTTGAATTCCTGGAATTCGCACTTTCGTTCCTACGACTCTCTGGATTTCTCAATTTAAGTGCTTCAATTGTTGAAATTTGCACGTTCAACTGTTAAGTTTATGGATCTTGCAATTTCAGCACTTCCATTCTTAAAATTTGCAATATCCCCTCTAATTTTCGTGGTTCTTGATTTAACCCTATGAGTTCATTCCATGGTTCGAGTATTAACGTTGGCTTTGTGAGCTAAGTTCATATCGTGTTTGGAAATTTGGTATTTTGAGTTCCTTTCTCGTTTTGAGTCTTTTATTCTAAGTTTTGTGAGTAACTCACGTAGTTTGTTGCTCATGGGGAGTAGTGAGTTTGTTAATGTGTTTTTTAGTCGTTTGTTACCGTCGTCTTCAATTGAACTACATAGTTAAGTTACATTCTTGGATTGATGAGCTTTTGGGGTGAATATAACTTTGTTTGGATGTTTGGGATATTAATCTGTGGTCTTTGTTGGTGGAGCTAATGATCCACATTTTTTGATTGGTATAGCCAATCTTTTGTCATCGTAAGGTGTTTCGATGAAGATTAAATCCAAAAGTGTCAAGATGTGTTGGAAATTGGACAATGCTCGCTTTCTACCACGTATTGTAACTTATTATGTTGATAAATCTATTTCTCAACTATGTGTGTTCTTTGTAATAAGCTTAAAGTGTAGTACACTTTAGCTTGAAGCGGAGTATTAGATATATGCATATGTAATAGATAAGGTAGTTGGTTTATTAAATAGAGTCACATGATTTATCTGTACACTTCTCCTATTTACTATCAATACAAAATAAGTTATTCATTTCTCTTCCTTGTTTCAAAGACGGGATCAGAGTGGGCTGCTACCCATGGAGACTCTTTACACCACTTTTCACATGTTTGGAATGACTGCCCACAATTTTTACAGTCTATGTTGTATTCTGATGCTTCGTCTGTTGTCTTTCGTATTTCACACTCTTTTGCGATACCTGCCCACAATTTTTACAGCCTATGTTGTATTCCGATACTTCGTCTGTTTTTTGCGATACCAGGATTGTAGTCAAATATTTCATAATTGAAAGGTTATTTGGTTCCCTAATTAATTATTCTTCCATGTATTCAGCATCGGCTGGGCCTATACATCTTTTCTAATAGCTTGTTCTCATGTTATGGGGGCGGACTGGGCCAAGCTATTAATAAATTCGAGAATATAGCCCAGAATTACAAGACCAAGCCCTTTACAGTACGTGCAAGAAGTACTAAAATTAATGGGGGTTGAAGAAAATAATAATTAAACAACTATGTAGTACACAAGGGTCATGTTGCAACCACAACCATAAATATTGAATACCAACCCAACATTTTCATCAGAACTGAGTGTTGAGAGTATAGGCATACTCCTTGTTTTTATCTTGCAACTTTTGCATAAGGCAATCCTCACAAAGAATGAGTGTTGTGTATTTTTGCATCATGCACTTAAATAAATACTTTTTACCAATGCATATAAGAGATTCATGTAGAAAAAGTGAGCATCTTAAAATTTAGAATTATTTGTCATCTTTTTTTTTGGTTTTTTTGATCGATCAGCAAAACAAATTTATTAAAAACGGGCACAAGAAGTACACCGGTAAAAATACAATGAGTCTTGACCATGGGAACTATTAAACTACATACACATTAGCGGCTGAATGAATCAGTCATTAAAAGAAAAACCAAACGCATAATTTTTGGCTTTTAGCCACCTCCAACTCTTAGCCTTAATGATGTCAACTTCAATGTTAGGAGCCTGAGATTTAAAATGAAGACAATTTCGCATATTTGTCATCTTATTAGTTTGTTCTGTTAATCATCATTCAGCTTTTCTATATATTATTGAGAGAATAGGCATACTCCTTTTCTCTATAACAGGAAGAGGCAATCAGAATAAGAGGAGATCTCGTGTGAAAAAAAAAACACAAAGAAGTTTGGCGGGTAACTCTTAGGAATATGAAGAAATCTCATACAAAATAAAGAAGATAAGGAAGTTTAATTGATGCAGTTTTTTTTAAACACATGAGGGATATTATATCATGGAAATTTTCCCATAATTATCGTCTCACATTGTCAATCTAGCTAGTGCAGCAATCTCTCCTTGTATAGTTGTATATAAAATATAAATGCTTTGATTTAAAAATGAAAATTTTGCATTTGATGTACTTTATGTTAACCATTTTTTAAAAAAAGTCATCTATGTTGACATTTAGGCTCCGTTTGTTTCCCCGGAAAATAGGAGAAAAGGAAAAAAAATAGGAAAAATCGTTTTTTCCTACAGTTTGGCAATTTGAGATTTTCCTGAAAATCAAAGAAAATCATTGGAAAGAACAGGATTTCAAAATTTTCTCCTATAAGTAAACTGTGTGACTTCCAAATTTTAGATTTGAATTTTATCTTTCTTCCTACAAAAAAGGTGGAAAAAGCTTTGTTAATATATTTTAGATCTTTCAAAAAATCTGAAACTTTATGCTTTTCCCACCAACACGAAAATTAGAATTTCTTTTTGGCTCTGTATAAACGCATCCAAGAATTTTTTTGTAGTATCTATCACTCTTCTTCATGCACACAAGGTGCGTAATTACTAATTTATTATATTTTCTTAATTTTAAATTGTAGTTTATAGATTAGAAGGTTCTTGTTTTTCTTTGATTTTCCTTTTGAATCCCACGCATGAAAAGCTGATGACTTGATAAAGGTTTTACAAATGTTGGTGTTTCATGTAGATAAGTTTAGAATTTTTGACAGATGGTCTTTCTTTTATTTTGATGAGTATCATTTATGTTCTTTAATTTTTTGAGTTAATTGTAAATATTTAAGATACTAAAATATATAAGTAAAGGTAATTATCATAGTATTTATAAAATAAAGTTATGCATGTTATTGGTTTATGTACATTGATAATTTACATAAAGTAGTTTTAAGGATAACTTCAAAAATAAAAACATTAACTAAATTTTATACAACTTTGTTGGTCTATTAAAAAATATAATCATGGTTTTTAAACATTTAGATTGACAATAGATACAAAAAGCCTTTACACATAATAAAATTTTTTCTTGAAAAATTATTATGAGCTAAACGCTGAAAAATAAGGGAAAATCTTTTATTTTCCCTAAGAAATTTCCTGGAAAACCTGTTTCCCCTCATTTTCCCTATTTTTTTTTTGCTTTTCCCTATTTTCTGGGGAAACAAACGAAGCCTTAGCAGTAAACGTCACATATGTTGGCACAATCTTCATTTTTTGTCATTTTTTGCCGGAATCCTTAATGAAAATTTAGCAGAAAGCGTCTTATATGTTGGCATAATTTTTATTTTTCGTCCTTCTCCACTGAAGTCCGATAGACTTAATTTCTCACTGAACGTCCTATATGTTGGCATAATATGCATTTTTCGTCATTCTCCACCAGATTCTAGCAGAGAAGGGCAAAAAAAGAAAATTATGCAACATATAAAACGTTTTTTACTAAATGTCAACATAAATGACATTCTTTGAAAAATAATTAAAATAAAATGACGTCAAATGCAAAATTCCTTTAAAAACTCGGTCTTGAAAATGACAACAGTTGGACTATATCGATAATGTAAAAAATGGAGTAATCGTTAACCACGAGATCTAATTTTATGTATCTTGAAAATAACAGGCCCACCAGTTAGTATGAAACTTCATTGCTCAGTACCTCACGAAATGATGATGTATACGCCATACGGAGGTATTTTTTTGTCTGTTCCCCGATAGCTTGAAGTATATTCTTAGCTTTACTTTTGAATTGATTTCCCATCAGACAATCCGAGTTAAGATTTTCTCCATTTATTTATTTGGGCTCTTGTAAAGAATCCAAAGTAGCTGACGTATTGTATGAAACATAAAAATAATGTTATACAATACATAAATGGTGTCTTTAATTATATCTTTGAGATATATAGATCCGGAAACTTCAAATATAGAAGGTTATGATCTCTGTTGAATGGACGGAATACGGGATATATAACTCTAGAAGGCTTATAATTTTAATTAACTGATTAAAATACCTAGTATTAATTAATACTGATACTAATAAAGAAATAATAATGGTAATAATAATATTGGTCGCACCGTAGTGTACTGTCGACCTTTGATGATGGATTCACTCCGATTGAGCTGGCATATAGACAACAGTCTAATTAATATATATAGAATAATAAACACCTTTAACTTAACAGTCTCATATAATTTCAAAATATTACATTTAGGACTTTTTTAAACAATACTTTTGAAAGATATAAAATGCATTTATAAAATACAACATAATAGTTTTTGTTAAATTTAAGCTAGAGCAGTAATAGCAACGGAGTTTTATTTATTAATTTTTAAATTTGTTTATTACCACCTTGTCGATCTCCACTTGAATTCCGTTGAAAATATGGTTGTTTTTTTGCCGTCCAAATCCGTCAAATGCCATAAATCCAAATTGCCTTCCATGATTTTAATCTTCTTTAAATCGGCAGCAGAGAGTCAAGTTAATAAATAAATATTTAAGATTATTAGGAATGACATGACTAAGCGGATTCTGTGTAGAATTTTTGAAATCACTTGGAGGTTACAGACAATTAGACAAACCACAAGATGGTTTCGTGAAGGTTTTTAAAACCAAAGGGAGTTTATGTCGATATCTCGAGGAAAGTGAAAAGGTAACTTTTGTGCCATTGGTTGGTTTGGACAAACTAGAAGATATCAATGATCGCGAGCTCGAATTAATTTGATATTCTAACGGTTAGGTTCTATAGATAAAAACTTGGTTCATAAACACAAAGCATTAGATTTCACAGGCTATATATGCTAACTAACAGAAGATATTACAGAAGAGATAAATGAAATAGATATCACCCAAAGATATGCATAGTTGTAAGAAACTATTTATGATGGTTGAACCATGATATATACATACAATTTATATGTTATTCGCGTGACAAAAGTTTTGATTTCGAGTGTAAGAACAATCAAATTAAACTTAGATGAATGTAAAGTAGCACACTTAGGATGTGATTGCCAATGAGTAGACAGAAACGAGATATTTAGCTAAAATGAGTAGAGTTTTTTCCTTCTTCAAGTATTTAACAAGACTAACTAGATTCACATTCTCATCTAAATTAGCATTTAGACTTGAGTATTTGTTTAACAAATAACTTATGAAAAATACAAGGAATTAGCATTTTTATACCACAAGGTGGCTATGTATCTCACAGTTGTTAGATTAGCAGAACCTCAACAGCTTGGGATGAAAGATTATAATTTAGAGATTGAAACGGACTCAGAAACTTGCAACAAGCTTGTGACGGAATTAGAGAACCGAATGGGATGAATGCTACGTTGTTAGTGTAGGGATCTCCTCCGACTCCCTTAGGAGATTGAGTTTCGATGGATCTCAAGGAAGGCAAATAAGGTTGCGGACTTCGTCTCAAAGATTGAGAGTGAGGATAGGAAAAGGGTAGCATTTTTGGAATGCATCTCCAACTCAGGTTAAGTTCCTACATGCAGATGTAGCATAGTTTTGTATTTTTATTAGCTACTGTACGTTCTCTTGTTTAATTCCTTTGCTTACCAAAAATAAGAAAAAAGAAAAAAAAAGCTTATGATCATCTTTTTTTTTTTTTTTTTATCAAGCAAAGAAGAAAATAAATTAAAGAAGTACCAGGGGTACTTCAACCCTTTACATCACATGGTGTGCGAACTAAGTCGCCCCCTCAATACAAATAACCGGGTAAGAATACCAATCAACGAAACGAATGAATAAGTAAATTCGGATTTCTAGACTTAATCCACAACCAAATTCTAGCTTTAATCAAATCAACAACCGAGCTTATTCCATTGAATTCACCTCCAAAGGTCGTCTTATTTCTCGCTCCCCAAATTCCCCACCAAATAAAAAACCAAAACCCCCTCCAAAATTCTTTTTCCCTTTTTTTAGTCCATTGTCCGTCGTGTTGCAAAAAATAATTTTCCGGATCATTCCATAAAACGGTTTCCAAATTTGATAAGAAATTGAACATTCCATAAAAAGATGAAAGGTGGTCTCCTCATCCGTTTCACACATCATGCATTGGTCATTATTTACCTCAATCACGCGTCTAAGCAGATTTGTTTTTGTCGGGATTCTATTTTTGAAAGTCTTCCATGCATGAACGCTCATCTTCAATGGTACTTTGCAATCCCACAAGTTTTTGTAAGTTTTCTTTTCCTGTTCTCCTTCTTCTTTTGTAAGTAACTCATACCCAGATTTCACCGAGTATTTTCCATTTGGCTCGGCTTATATATGATCATCTCTTAACTCAAAGGTTCTTCGTGTATATCAACTAATTTTCATGTTAGGATTATGACAGTTTTAATTTTCATCACAGGAAATCTATTTTTGCCATTATAAGTGTTTGCCATAGTTGCTTTGACTACAATCATTTTGCAGGAATAGCTATCTTGCATAACTCCCATTATACATTAGCAGTGAACTACTTGATTCGAGAATTTATTATTACAATATTTTTAACTTATACTATAAGGAATCGACTACATTTGAATATGTACCTGATCGATTCAAGTGATATTATGAGACATAAGACCACATCTTAGACAGGTCATATACGTTATTCATTTGTTCTTGCTATTAAATTTTATGGTAGAATTTGGGATCGATGTGCTATCTGTGAGGTGTATGGCTATTTACCAAGCCCAAGGTCCTCTATCCTTGTAATGACAGGAGATTAAGGCCACCTATCATCTGATCAAAAAAAAAAAAAGAAAAAAGGGGGCCACCTATCATTTACTATAAATCATGTGTTCCGTTCGGCGCCACAAAATTTGCGGGAAATATTTTCAAATAGAGCGCATGCTCATAATATATAGTTCGAACTAAATTCTAAATCAAGTTAAAACTGTTGAATTACAAGTACATATGACGTTTTATAATTAATGATGAGATAACGAGAAGAAAAATGTGGTTACGTTTGATATTTAACATTCATTCACGATACAAAGGCCCGGTTGATTCACTTAATTTATTTTTTTCTCATGTTTTCGCTAATTAAGAGAATGAACTTTGTATATATAACCATGTCAACACAATTACACAACAATTAACATAATTAATTAGCCGAGGAAATATAATAATCTTTCACTTAATTAATCACCTAAAGTAAAGATATATCCGAACATTAAGTATGTAAGTATTTCCTTTGATTTAGAAATATATCAACGAGTAACTCTTTATAATTAACCAACAATGAGCCACAAGTAATTATGAACCACTTAATTAATTCTTGTTTTGTCTTGATGTCATTTTTTCATAAATTCAGTTTCACATATACAAAAATTCAACACAACGTAACATGACATCGGAGTGACCCTGCTTCTAATTAAGTTCTATCTGTTACGTTTTAATTTCTATACACGTTGATGGTCACGTGTATTTCTTAATGCACTATACTTAGACATGGCGCTTTCACTCCTATTCCATGTGATTTGCACGAAAAATTTATTGCCTGACTTCTATTTTGGAGCATCAACCACAAAAACTGCTAGAAAATCTAATATATGTTAATTTTATTGCAAGAGGGACACAAAATGAACTTGTTCGTGCTCAAGTGTTCTCCTTTCATTTATCCGTCAGGTTTTACCAAACTTCGAGGAAATAATGCTATCTCAGTATCATCAATTACTAACATTTTTAGGGGACAAAAGTATCTGTTGTGATTTGAAAGTAAAAATAAATAAAATATCAATCTTTGTTTTTTCACAAAATAAAGTAGTCATATACCTCTTCATCAAGATTCTAAATTTGGTGAAAAACGATTTTATTTGACATATCGCTCTATATATAAAAACTAAATAAGTGGTAAAATAATAATCAATTTCAATAATAAATCCCAGCTTAATTAGAGAAGTATGTATGGAAATTTCATTTAAAGATTCCGCACTTTTAACTTTTATGATTATTTATAGAATGTGGTATTCTTAATCCTTAATTGCATGCGCCCAGTCGTCGACGACCGCGCCGGAATGTCTTAATTATCTTATCGCACTTGATATAATTTATATATACATTACGCTGCATGCTACTTAAAATAACACGCTGGGTTCGTCACATTTCATTTTTAATTGGAGATTTTAAGCTACTATCAAAATTTAATAGATGATGGTCTGCAATTAGTTCATAGCAAATAACGACGACTTTAACTTTATATATATATTACATGAAAGGGAAGTGAAATAGCCTAGCATATAGGTTTCTTTTATCTGACCAGTTTGTTGTTCCAAAGTTGCCAACATATATTATTGTTTAGGTTATCTCTTCAATTAGTTTTGTCGAGTCTTCTTTTAAAATATTATGTCTTTTAGAATAATATATGGATTTTGTTCGATACACTATTAATCTATATATGTACCATTATTATACAACAGCAATTTGCACCCTTCCCACCCCAACCTCTATAATACATACTAGTATAAAATACAAGATTACTTTGCAAATGATGAGGGTGGAACACCACTTATAAGTCTAGTTCTTAGACGATCTAATTCGCATCAAAATTCAACGAAAACATCTCCGAAGTTAACTTTCCATTTTGGGTCATTATTGTGAATGTGTGGATTTGATACTCTTTTTAATTCACACACTGTGTTAATTTGTATTTTAGCTTGATGTCGATTACTCTTCTTATAGAGTTCACTCGTTCATTCCCAAAGATGTGATAGACACAATTGATCAATCCTTTATTCCTTGGATAGTCTTAAAATCTTCTTTGTGATTATCTTCAAAAAATCTTTCATTTTTATCATAATCAGTTTCGGCTATATCTTCTTTGTTGATGCTTAATCCTCTTAAAACCTAGATCTTCTGATATCCTAAAATACACCAAAGATATACAACTCGTGGAACTAGATAAGATCATGAATAAAGACAAAACTAAATATATATGTTAACGACATTTTGTTTTTGCGGAATTTTGAGGGTGGGTTGCGACGCTTTGCCCAATTTTGAAGAGATATTGGATTACTTTTGTTGTCCTCCGAAAAAGTATATCCTTATTTCTTCTTTTTGGCCCCCTTTTTATAGGGATACATTTTTATACAAACGGGATATTTTAGAGGACAAATGTCGATTTATCGAGGAGAGTCATCGAATCGTTCTTTCTCTAGTATAGACAACTGTATCCGAGGGTGCTGACATGGCTCCATTAATGCCACCATCTTCGGGACCAGGCGACATGTGTCTTCTTTAGGATAAGATGCTTTTTAATTGGGTTCGGGGGTGACGTGTATGATAGCTCCGATGCCTTCTCTATTGCTCCGATACCATGTCCATTGCTCCGATGCGTTGTCTCCCGTGGTGTCTCATATAGGGGGATATTGCGACCAATATGCTTTCGTCCGGGGCCTTTAGGGCTACGAGAGTGTTTACTTTTAAGGGACAAGGTAAATGCTCGTCCGGGGCCTTTAGGGCTACGAGAGTGTTTACTTTTAACGGGATAAGGTAAATGCAAAAGTATCGTATCCCTAGGAGGCATCCGTAAACCTATCTAAAGCTTTTCGATATTCTGCATGCGATTTGTACTCTGTGACCTACTCGTCAGGGAATTTTGGGACACCCTTGTTGACGGTATCGGGAGAACATTTAAGTTGGCCGATACGCGGGCATCGTGAGATGATTCCGAGAGTAATAAACTAAAAATAAACCCTTAGGGTTATCAATATAATATTAATTAGACAGGGCAGTGTGCTAAGTTCAATGTTGAGCTAACACTTATTACCAAAATGTTGGACTAACATTTCACTGCAACACTTGCAATTTCAATCTTCCATTTTTTCCTTTCTTCATAAAACTCAACTAATATCCAATTTTCCAAGTACATGTATTTCAATATATCACCCAACTCTACTTATTCTAATTTGCTCCCTCTGAAGACATGAATGTTAAACTTCAATGTTAAGCTAATACAATAAGTGACTGTGTTGGCTTGACATTTCAATTAACACTTGCAGATTAGATAATCAACAATAACCAAAGAAAATTTGAATTATAGATAAGTGCAGAGTAATATATTATCCTGATACAACCCCAGAGACAAATACAAAGAACATCCTCTATGATAAAAAAAATAAATAATTCTAGGAAACTACAGTTGTTCAAACTTCAACAATATAAAAAGCATCAAGAAACATAAAAAAATTGGATTACTCCCCCCCTTTTTTTTTTGAGGAAAGCACAACTAATAGGTGCTTCTTGATGGAGTCGAGTTCCTTTAGCTCTTCTTTCCAATCTGCTATCTCCCTCTTCATGTTTGAAATCATCCTATTACACCAATCGACATTCTCCTAGATGAATGTAGAGCTGACGGGTACTGTATGGGCAATATCATCTTGAGATGTTGAAGCAACACTGAAAGTCTTTGCCTTCTTCTTCCACTGAAATCCACTTCCACAAGGTGCACTTGGATCTGGGGGGTGATACCACAAGGTGGTGGGTTGGGGAGGGGTTCTGAGGAAGACAAAGTAAGAGGGGTTTTTATTTTTTCCTCAGTTTTAATTTTGTTTACTATTCTATAAAAATACACAAAATTTATATATTGTGATAATTGTTTTGGATACATTTAGTAAAGAATATATGCATAATCTGTATTATATTTGAATAACAAGTATTATTACATATCTAATTGTTAACAAGTTTGATATTATTTCCTATTTAACGGATTTATTTTTGGGTTGGAACGCCCTGCCCGTGATTCAAAAAGTGATGATTTTATAAAGGAGAACAAAGATACGAGAATATTCCTTCCTTTATTCACTGAACTTCACTCCTCAATTTTGTTTGTATATGATTGTCTGTGTTTTTCTTCAGTTGATCACCTCCCTTTGTATAGAGTTTATTAGTGACATGTGTCGTTATGCATGTGTTTTAGTAAGGTACAGAAGTCGCAATATGTGTAAAAGTGTAAAAAGATAAGATAAGGTATATCTTTAATCTACTAGATGCTGACTAGGCTGATCTTTGTCTCTTTCGATAGCTCCGGGGATCTCCGAGGGGCTGTTCCTCGGGATGCTATTTTTCGAGGGGGCCTACATTTGGTAGTGACTTGATGGACCAGTTAGGACATTCTTCGGGTGGTGTTGTTGCTTCGGTAAGGGTTTATTTCAGTGTAGGGGTTTCTATATATGTTCTCCGAGGGGTGTTTTCGCCTTTGACTTGGTCTCCGAGGGCTTGACTTGGTCTTCGAGGGCTTTGACTTGGTCTCCGAGGGATTGACTTGATCTTTCGAGGGCTTTGACTTGGTCTCCGAGGGCTTTTTTGTCTTCGTGAAGTGGTACTTTCTTGTCTAAGTCCTCGTAGTATGCCTTCCAGTGGCTCTTGTATTTAGATCTGGATTTGTTCTTAAATTTGGTTTTCAGAGTGATGTTCTAAGGGCAGTTTATGTTGAGGAGTGTCCAGCAAGGAAGTGTTCTCGCGAGTTTATGGGACTCGAGGTCCGTTGTGGTCCCTTTTGGCGCATCGATGGATATCGGAGTCGCGCGGATCCATTGGGGTTTACTCTTTTTCCGATGCCGCGTTGATATCTCTTTTTTATTCATCGTTGACTTTCCAAGGGACACTTAGGTGTCTCCTCGGGTGTTCCTTCGTACCGCTTCGGGTCAGTAACCGAGGGGTGTGGTAACATCCGATGGGCCTCCTCATCGGGAGTAGGTACATCTCATCGAAAGTACTCGTGACAATAGTATTGTCCATATATTAATTCATATATTTAGGACGAATATTCCTTTTAATCTCATATTTATTTTTCACGGTTAACACTAGCCCCCCCATTTAGATCGCCTTTATAGAGGCGAGGGAAATTTTATTTCGTGTCTTGGTGAGGTGAGGGACTTTTTTCTAATTTTTTCCTTCGATGTACTTATTTTTGGTGTTTTTCCGAGGGAGTGCGCATATAGTTATAACTATTTAAAAATGGATCACACAAAATTTACCTTATTACCCTTGAGGGTACTGTCCTCAAGTATGCGGAGGTTTCAGAGCACTTGTTGCAGGCGACCGTTGACTGGTTTCAAAGTTCAAAACATCTGACCGTTGGTAACGGTCAGATTTTCAACGGCGTGGCGCGTGAGCGGGGGATATACATGGAGCTTTAAAAGTGCTCCACGTTTTAAAAGCATCTGACCGTTGTTCGTTTTCGACTATAAATAGAGGCACTATTCACCCTTCTTCTCACTTTCACACTTCAATCTTTCGGTAAATTCTCTTCAGAGCAAAAAACCTTCTCTTCTCTTTTCTTCTCCCCTCGCATTTCAATCTTTCGATAAATTCACGCGCACCAATTTTCTTTCATTTTCGGAGAAATACTTCATCTTCTTTTTCGTTTTTGCATAAATGGCTTCTTCCACCACCACCGATCCCATCGCGACTTCCACCACTTCTGGAGCTACCGCTACTGTTGATTCTCTGGCATGTATGGGGGGGGGGGGTGCTCCGACGGGGGGTAATCACCCGTAAACGAAAGGGTGAGACCTCTGCTGCTATCGAAGGCGGCGCTGCTTCTACCAAGAAAGCTAGGGTTCCCAAATTAAAAAAGGCTTCTACTCGTGATTTCGCCAAAATTGAGAAGATTCAAAGTATTGCTACTGGTGAGCAGGTGTTGGAGCTGTTTACATCAACGGGGGCCTTTCAGAAGAATATGGTTTTTCAGATTTCGACGAAGGATGAGAGGGCCTGCTATCCACCCTAGGGAATGGTTACTGTTTATTTTGCTCAGGTAAGATATGGATGGCGTTCGTTTATGCCGCCTTTCTTCTGCGAGGTATTTAAGGCGTGAAATATTAGCCCGAGTCAGATCGTTCCAAATGGATTTGCGGCCCTCTGTATCTATGTTTTCTGGTGTCAAGTGAACGGGTTGGAGTGTGGGATGGATCACTTCTTTTCGATATTTGATGTGGTGATTTCACCCGGGGGGTTTTCCTTCTACCACATTCGTCACCGGGACAATACCAAAAATTCCACGAAGAGGATACTGGATAGGTCAATTAGTTTTCACAGTGTCTGAAAGAACAAATATCTTTTTGTGCAACCCGCTCAAGGTAAATGGGACATGCCTTTTGACTGGAGAGAGGGTGCGGCTCTCGTGCGCACTATGGACCAGGAGATAATTTTGTCCCTGGTGATTTCTCAACAACTTCTGATGGAATCGGATGATTTTTTGTTGCTATTCGAGACGTCCGGACTTCATCATGTGGTGTTCACCGATGATGCTGTCAAGAAGCCACTGTCTATATCTCCCGAGGCCCTGACTCTTTTCATTAAGTACTTTGTTTTTGTTCTTGTCCTTTATCTTGACATAGGAATAGGTTATAACGTGCATGGGATGTCTTAGCGAATTACTTCTCGCAGTCGGGCCCCATAGAACCCGTTTTGAACGGTATTTTTGACGCTCCGAAGGAGGGTGATCATGACGAGGAGGAGGTTAATGCCCCTGAGGGTGCGCACATGGCTCTGGTGCTGGTCCCTAGATCCGATACAGGAAGTTCCCCGAGGGCTTCAGAAGAAGAGATCTCTCCGAGGACTGGTGGGGAAGATTTTGCCCGGGAGACCGCAGAGGTAGTAGTTATATCTTCCAGGGATCCGTCTCCCGTATCTCCTGTCGGAGTTGAAGTTCCTTTGCCTATGTCTCCTATAGTTCATGAGTCCTCGGATAGGGCAATGTCCGAGCCCGTTCCCCTCGGTGAGTTTTTGTTGGTCCTTAATAAGATTTTCTAAAATGTTTAAGGAGTTTGTTCATATACTAAGGTCCTCTTTTCCGGTGCAGATATCGTGGATAAGGGAAAGGCTCCGACTCGTTTCATCACTAAATCTCCAACTTGAAAAGTTCGAGGTTTTACCTTAGCATTGTAGTACCGGGACATCCAGGTTTTGTACTCTTCATACCGGATGACTGTTCGTGCCCTTCTTTCCTCGATAAGATCAAGGGCCAGAGCTAGGTTGGAGTTGTTGGCGACTTCCTCATATTCTCGGACTCGCCAGCTCTCTATGGAGACTTTCGAGGGCAGGACTGCTTCGCACCCGTAAGATAGGCTGAAAGGAGTTTCGCCCGTGGTGGTGCTTTGCGTGGTCCGATAGGCCCACAGTATGCCATGTATTTCTTCAACCCATTTGGCCTTATGCCAGTCGAGTCGAGCCTTCATGTTATTCAGGAGGGTTCGATTGGTTCTTCCTACTTGTCCGTTTGCTTGGGGATATCCCACCGAGGCAAAGTGTTGTTTGATTTCCAAGTGATCACACCATTTTTCTAATTCTTGGTTCGTGATTTGTAGACCATTGTCACTTACCAGGTTCCGAGGGATTCCAAAGTGCCACATAATGTTCCTCCATAGGAAGTTGATGACGGCGCTCACGGTGACTCGGGCTAGGGGTTCCGCCTCTACCCATTTAGTGAAGTAGTCAACTGCCACGAGTAGGAATTTCTTTTGGCTGGCATCAAGGATAAGTGGGCCCACTATGTCTGTGCCCCACTTGGAGAACGAACAAGGGGTCAGATGGGGCTCCCACGAGGCTGATGGCTGATGGACCCGGGGGGCGTAAGCTTGGCACGGTTTACACCTTTAGGCATGGTTTTTTCTATCTTTAGCCATCGTGGGCCAGTAATAGCCTTGCCGAATTAGGCGTCTGACCATGCTTTCGCCGTTGGTATGGCTTCCGCATGTCCCCTCGTGAGTTTCTGCTAGAGCTAGTTGAGCTTCTTCTTCATTTAGGCATCGGGCATGGGGGCAAGAATATGTCCTTCGAAATAGTACTCCATCTTTGAGGAAATATCGAATGGTTTTCTTAGACATTATCCGTTGTACGGCCTTGTCCGTGGAGTATCCCCCTGGATCTTGCAAGTAGGCTTTTATTGGGATCACCCAACTGGATGGGGGATCCATAGTAGCATTCACGTCTTTACCTTCGGTCTTCTCTGACTCGTTGATCTGGAGTAGAGTGATCCTTTGGGTATGGACGGCAGCCATTTCACTGACCATTTTAAATAAGGAGTCAACCTCCTGGTTTTCTCCTCATGGAATTTTGGGTGACTTTGCACTCATCGAACCATCCTTGTCTTTGATGGACTACCAGGACGTAATTCTGCATCCTTTCTTCTTTGGCCTCGTACGAGCCATTGACTTGCTGGACAATCAGCTGAGAGTCGCTGTGGAGGAGTATCCTTCTTATTCCACCTTCTTTTGCGAGCCTCGTCTCGATGAGAAGGGCTTAGTACTCAGCTTCGTTGTTGGAAATAGGGTAATCAATTCTGACCGCGAAGTAGAGTCTCTCCTCTACTACGTCTTGGTTTACAAATACTATTCTCGCTCCCCCATGCGTGCTTACAGAGGATCCATCTACATAGACGTGCCATAAGGGCTTTTTTTCCTCGGACATGATGCCTGTCAGTTCCATTATAAAGTCTGCCAAGACTTGCGCTTTGATGGAGGGTCTCGGGGCGTAGGAAATATCGTACTTAGTGAGCTCTACCGCCCACTTTATCAATCTTCCCGATGATTCAGGCTTATTAAGAATCTCCATTAGGGGATGTTTTGTTAACACAGTACCCGGGTGGGAGAGAAAATAGGGGCGTAGTTTACGTGCCATAGTAACCAAAGTTAAGACAAGTTTTTCAGTCAGGGTATACCTGGTTTCTGCTCCGAGGAGGGTTTTGCTGACGTAGTACACCAGATGATGCTCTATGTCCTGTTCTTTGACTAATACATCACTGATGGCCTCTTCTCCAACAGATATATAGAGGAAGAGTTCTTCTTGAGGTAAGGGCTTTACCAGCAAGGGGGGTTTCAACATATATCTTTTTAGCTCTTCGAGGGCCTCTTCGCACTGAGGGGGTCCATTGGAATTCCTTAACATTTCGGAGTATCTTGAAAAAGGGGAGTCCTTTCTCTGTCGGTTTAGAAACGAATCGGCTCAAGGAGGCCATTCTGCCTGTCAACTTTTGAACGTTTTTTATTGTCTTCGGAGTGGGTAGTTCTACAATGGCCTATGCTTTCTCGGGATTTACTTCTATTCCCTTTTCCGTAACCATGAACCCTAAGAACTTCCCTCCTCGGATGCCAAATGAGCATTTTCTAGGATTAACTTTCATTCCAAAATTATCCATGATGACTAATGCTTTCCTCAGGTCTTCGGGATGATATTTCGCAGTACTACCCTTAACCACTGTATCGTCCACGTAGACTTCTATCGACTTTCCGATAAGTCCAGCGAACATGGGACTTACCAGCCTTTGGTAAATTGCACCGGCATTTTTGACTCCGAAGGGCATTACCAAGTAGCAGAATGTGCCTGCGTTAGTAATGAAGCTAGTTTTGTCCTGGTCCGCTGCCGCCATTGGGATTTGGTTGTACCCCTGGTCTCCGTCTAGGGTTGATAGCAAAGCGCATCCAGCAGTGGAGTCGACTAGTTGATCTACACTGGGCAAGGGATAACAATCTTTCAAGCAGGCTTCGTTGAGAATGGTGATTGCCACACACATCCGCCATCTCCCCCCATGTTTGGGAACTAACACTACATTTGCCAACCATTCGGGGCATATGACCTCCCGAATTTTCTTTAGAATAAGGAGTCGTTGTATCTCCGAGAGAATAATTTGTTTACGCTCTGGTCCCATTCTTTTCTTTTTCTGTTGAATCAGTTTGGCTCCTGGTTTCACATTAAGAAAGTGCTGACACACCTTATAACTGATTCGCCCTGGCGGTCCTCCTTCCTATGTGAAGAGGTGATGGAATTGTTGAAGAACATATGTTAGTTGGGCTTCTACTGCGGGTTCCATGCCAGTGCCCATCTTAATCACCTTCTCGGGTTGTCCTTCTACTAATTTCACTATCTTTAATTCTTCTACGGGTTGAACTTGAGCCTCTTCTATTTTGCGATTTTTTGTTATTTTCGAGGGTGAATTCGTCCTCTTCTAAGGGAATAGCGTTCATGCGACATTCTCTAGCCTTAGATTGACTTCCTCGGACTTCTCCGATACCTTAGGGGGTGGGGAATTTTACCTCGAGATGCAGGGTAGAAGGGATTGCTTCGAAGGCTCGGATGGACGACCTTTCGCATATAGCGTTGTACATTCGTGACGAAGCCTCCACTACCCAAAATTTGGTGGGTTCCGTTCTTCGAAGGGCTCCTTCTCCCCATGACATTGGAAGGATCACCGTTCTGGGGGTACGACAAGCTTCTCTTGAGAAACCTACTAAGGGGACCTCAGCTACTTCCTGCTGTTCTTTATTTAATCCCAAAGCTAAGTAGGTATGAAGGAATAGGACATCCACAGAGCTACCCGTGTCGATGAGGATCCGCTGGATTTCAAATTCGTGGATAACGGCCGTAATTACTAAGGGGTCTTCGTGGGGGTAAATTATACCTTTCAAATCCTCGGACCCAAAAGTAATGCTAGGTAGCTTTGTTCCTTGATGGAGCACACGGAGGGCCCTTGTTCTGTCCGCCTGGCTTCTTTTAAATATTTCTTTTTCTTACCTTGGGGTGCTATTGAGATATCTCATCCCTCTATCATGTTGATCGTTCGTCTCGACGGGGCGTTATCTTCATACGAACCTGGTGGAGGCGGTAAATTCCGATGTCCTACTGTCCTTTCTCGTGAGTTCCGTCGACGCTCTTCGATCCACTCTCGGGGTCGCCGGCATTCCGTGGTCCTCTCCCGTGACCGGCGGTGTTCCGTGGTCCTCTCCCGTGACCGGCGGGTGGGCATCACTTCTTCTCCTTCTTGTTCCCTTCGTGACCTTTTCCATACATTTTCCTTGGGTTCCTCGGGGTTATTTTCCTTAAGGTAATTCTTCAAATATCCCGCTTCCAAAAGGCGAAGCACTTCCCTTCGTAGGGTAGTGCATTCTTCGGTGGTGTGCCCATAGGTTTTATGATATTTACAACACTTACCCGTGTTCCTTTCTCTATTAGGAAATTTGGCCGGCATGGGCCAGTGCAACTCCTCGTTACCTCTCATCACGTTGAGTACTTCTGGGGGAGCAATGGTCATCGGGGGCAACGGTACGAGTCGAAGGAATTTTTTGACCACATCACCCTCGTCTTTGCGCTGGGGGGATTTTCCTTCCTTGCCCTTCTCCTTAGCTTTTGCCTCTCTTTCGGCGCGCTCCAGGTGCTCGTTGTCATCGTGTTCCATGCGCTTCTTCGTACCTTCCGCTTCCTTCCGCCGGGCGGTCCCTAATAATATTCATACGTGTTTTTTTTTTACAGAACAATTAAGGTGTCGCGTTGTTTATTTAGTTGATAATAATCCTAATAATAGTTAAGAGAGCAAAATTACAAGGTTTCATACAAATTCAAACAACATAAGATGATCAAGTGTACGTATAACATATAATAGGTTCAACGTTAAAAACTTTCTCAATCTCATTCAATCTACTATTAAATAACCAAATTAGTAGTTTTATGATCGTTTGTTACTTCAATTGACATGTTATAATGAGTTTTGCTGCTAAAAATCAAAAATACATGAAAATCGTTCCATAAAATAAAAAAAAGTATGAATATTATTAGGGACCGCTAATACCACATTTAGGGACCGCTGGGCGGTCACCAAATGTTTTTAGGGACCGCCATAATATTCATACTTTTGTTTTTTGATTTTATGGAACAATTAAGATGCCGCATTGTTTGTTTAGTTGATAAATATCCTAGTAACAATTAAGAGAACAAAATTACAAAGTTTCATACAAATTGAAACAATATACGATGATTAAGTGTACGTATAACGTAGAATAGGTTCAACTTTAAAAACTTTCTCAATCTCATTCAATATACAAATAACCAAATTAATAGTTTTATGATCGTTTTTTACTTCAATTGACATGTTATAATGAGTTTTGTTGCTAAAAATAAAAAACACATGAAAATCGTTCCATAAAATAAAAAAAAAAGGTATGAATATTATTAGGGACCGCCTTGCGGTCCCTAATACCACCTTTAGGGACCGTTGGGCGGTCACCAAATGTCTTTAAGGACCGCCTAGCGGTCACCAAATGTCTTTAGGGACCGCCATAATATTCATACTTTTTATTTTATTTTATGGAACAATTAAGGTGACACATTGTTTGTTTAGTTGATAAATATCATAATAATAGTTAAGAGAACAAAATTACAAAGTTTCATACAAATTGAAACAAGATACGATGATTAAGTGTACGTATAACGTAGAATAGATTCAACGTTAAAAACTTTCTCCCTCTCATTTAATCTACTATTAAATAACCAAATTAGTAGTTTTATGATCGTTTGTTACTTCAATTGACATGTTACAGTGAGTTTTGTTGCTAAAAATGAAAAACACATGAAAATCGTTCCATAAAATCAAAAAATAAAGTATCAATATTATTAGGGACCGCTGGGAGGTCACCAAATGTGTTTAGGGACCGCCTGGTGGTCCCTAATAATATTCATACTTTTTTTTTTTAATTTTATGGAACAGTTAAGGTGCCGCATTGTTTGTTTAATTGATAAATATCATAATAATAGTTAAGAGAACAAAATTACAAAGTTTCATACAAATTGAAACAATATACGATGATTAAGTGTACCTATAACGTAGAATAGGTTCAACGTTAAAAACTTTCTCCATCTCATTCAATCTACTATTAAATAACCAAATTAGTAGTTTTATGATCGTTTGTTACTTCAATTGACATGTTATAATGAGTCTTGATGCTAAAAATAAAAAACAAATGAAAATCGTTCCATAAAATAAAAAAAGTATGAATATTATTAGGGACCGCCTTGCGGTCCCTAATACCTCCTTTAGGGACCGCTGGGTGGTCACCAAATGTGTTTAGGGACCGCCCGACGGTCCCTAATAATATTCCTACTTTTTTTTTGATTTTATGGAACAATTAAGCTGTCGCATTGTTTGTTTAGTTGATAAATATCCTAATAATAGTTAAGAAAACAAAATTATAAAGTTTCATACAAATCGAAACAATATAAGATGATTAAGTGTACGTATAACGTAGAATAGGTTCAACGTTAAAAACTTTCTCAATCTCATTCAATCTACTATTAAATAACTAAATTGGTGGTTTTATGATCGTTTGTTACTTCAATTGACAAGTTATAATGAATTTTATTGCTAAAAATAAAAAACACATGGAAATCGTTTCATAAAATAAAAAAACACGTATGAATATTATTAGGGACCACTCGGCGGTCCCTAATAATCATATTTAGTGACCGCTGGGCGGTCACCACATGTCATTAGGGACCGCCCGGCGGTCACCAAGTATCTTTAGGGACCGCTCGGCGGTCCCTAAATGTTTAATAAATATGCGTTATTGGGGGGAAAATTTAAAATTTTCGAAAATTCAAAATTTTCACCTTAATTCTATATATACCACAACTCTTCTATCCAATTTTTCAACACTCTTCAAAAAGACCCAACTCCAAAATTTCTCTTATCATTTTTCTCTTCCTAAATCACAAAAATAAAAATCATCCAACAAAAACTTTAATTTCTTCTTTCTTTTAAAGAAACACTCTTCTCTTTCTTTCATTTCTTCAAATCCAAAATACAATTTTTCTTCTTCTTTCTTTTAAAGAAACACTCTTCTCTTTTTTTCATTTCTTCAAATCCATAACACAACCTTATTTTTTTTAACAAATGCAAAAAAAACACCCAACAATATGTTCTTCATTTCCTTTTCATTGTTTTTGGTTTATTTTAATAGCTATTATTTATTTTTACTTTTATTTCATTATTTTCTTTGTTTTATTTTGTTAACTTTCATTTCATTATTTTCTTTGTTTTATTTTGTTAACATTCATTTCATTTTACTTTTTTATCCTTGTTTCCTTTGTTTTTGTTCTTGTAATTGTTTGTTGCACATATTTACACGCAATTTATACAAAAAATCCAATAATATTCCGGTAAATTTCCGGAATATTATTTGTTTTTTTTTTATTCTGCCGCAGACTTTTAGGGACCGCCGAGCGGTCCCCAATAATATTCATAGTTTCAGGGACCGTCGGGCAGTCTCTAATGCTATGAATATTATTGGGGACCGCTCGGCGGTCCCTTAAACTATGAATATTATTGGGCACCGCCTAGCGGTCCCTAAAAAGCCCCAGAGAATTGGGGCCGCCCGGCGGTCCCCATGAGTCTTTAGGGACCGCCCGGTGGTCCCTAATTTTGCGGTCGCGAAAAATGGTCCCCGCGACCGCAAGGCGGTCGCCAAAGGGTAGGGGACCAAGGGCAACCGCGACCGCCTTTTGGTGACCGCTGGACCGTCCCTAAGGACCCCTGAATCTTGTAGTGTTTTCCGACTTGCCTCCAAAACTATTTTTATCAACACTAAACCCCCTAACCTTTGCCAACTTGTTCTATTTACCTCACAAGTGTATTTTCGACTATTTTTGACTGGAATATTCCCTCCTAGCCACTCATACATCTTGTATTAGATGTATTTTGGCATATGGTGACAAAAAATAGATAAGAAAAAACATCCCAAGCTGAAATTATTTCGGCCAACAAAAGTTGGAAATACACTTGTGGGTTAAATGCAACAAATTGACAAAAGTTAGGGGGGTTAGTGCTATAAAAATGGTTTAGAGACAAGTCGCAAAATGGCCTAGAGATTGAGGGTTTTGATGTTTTTATCCCTAGAATATATATCATATATAACAACTCAAAAATTTAAAGTCGAAAAAAACCCAGGGGAATTGAGCAAAAAATTGTACAAAATTGTAACAAATACATAAAATCTCACTACCTCATAGCCTCCATGCACACTAACTACATTTCATCACTATATAAAACACTATAGAAATATTAGAGAGACTGAGAATTGTTCTTTACTGTGAAACTTTTGCCCTACAAACTTGTCCTATTTATAAGACAAACCGAGAGCCTCGGTTGCCCCCCCAACCATCTCCATGTCATGTGGTTGATCCAGAGCTCATCTCGATTAACCAAAAATCGTGACGAAAGTATAATATCTGTATGTTATCAGCAAAATTGTAATTCTTTTTTCCTTGTTTATCATGAGTTTTAAACTTATTTGACTCACTAAGGTTGTCCTACAACTACTTTTATATGGAACTAAGTTTAAGTAAAAAGAGATTAAAAGGAATAGAAAGGAGAGATTGAAAAGAGAAGATTGAAGAGGTATTGAGATTCCAGTGAAAAATAGCAGAGGATTTGCTTCTAACATGCAAGGGTGGCATGCACCGCCTTACTATCTACAAAAGGTTCGAATGTGCTACACGGTGACGGATTTTTTTGTTGACTTGTTGCTATAGGGTAATGGATCCATCTCTTCTTATATGTAGGAAATTATAATCAAATCCTGTTTTGCTTCGCATCAACAACAGATTTCAATCCTTTAGCAGGGAATATGAAGCTTGTATTTAAGCTTTTATGTAGTGCATTGCAAAATGAAACAGGACTTTTAGCTTTTTTTGTTGAAGTTTAAGTATTCCAAAACAAGGGACTTTGCTGCCAAAATACCTACATTGTATTCCATGCTACAAAATCAAGTTATACACCGATATACTCATAAGTTCACTGGACCACGGGTAGATCAACAAGTATGTAGAGATATTTTTATTGAAACAAACAACATAGGAAATCTTACAACATAGGGAAAGAGACCACAAGACTCTGTAGTCTCTAAAACACTACTGACAAATGACCAGCTCACTGTTACAAATGGCTTCTCTCCACCAAAACAAAAAACATTTCTCCATATGAAACTAGGTTTGACACAAAAACCAAACCTAGTAAAAAAAGAAAAACTCTAAGATAACCATGAGGTAAGTCACTTTACAACAGAAGGGTAAGTTAACATGACTTAAGTATTTGCAGCCATGAAAAAAAATGAGAAAAAACCCTTCCTAAAAATGAACCCCACAGCAAAACAAAGCTCCTTGCACTGACCATTCGAAATGGTGGAGAGATGAAAAGCCTTCATAACCACATGGAAATCGTCACAAAGCAAAGACTGCAGAACTACAACAATATAGAGAATTTGAAGTCATGACGTATTCCGTAATTTATGTAAACATTTTAAGAGCGACGCATAATTTCTTGGCGACATCCTTCATATCCACGTCCAATTCTTCATCATTCTGCAAAAGAAAAAAAGAACATAAGATGAGCCAATAGCCTTTAATTTAATTTCTTTTTAAATAAATAAGAATTGTAACTTTATGAGGAATGTTGAAATACCTGCGCAATTATAGTTATGTCAAGTGTGGAATCACCAAAAGTCATAACACTGCTGTTGACAACGGATAGATGAAGTTTTTCAATTTGGGCAACTATTTTTTCCACTACCCCTTTTGTTTTCTCACAATGAATATGGATAAGGACGTCTTTGTTGCGAAATCTTGCTTCAACTTGCGGGAGGAGTGTTTCAGTAGTTATAGGTCCAATGCCCTCATCGGACTCATCAAGTTCATATTTCTTCACAAAAACAATAGACTCCATGGATCTATTCTTAGTTTGTTCGTCAAGGATCTTGACTTTCTTCTGAAGCTCTTTTATGTACTCAATAGCATCTCCAAGAACTGAGGCCTTGTCTGTCTGCTCATAAAATCATATTAAGTTGGGTTAGCCATTCATTCAAGTAAGAGCACTAAAAAAATGAAGAAAGAATTTAAACATGACATTATATGAATCTAAGGTTGTCTAAATTAGAAAGAAGATACCTTTTTGAGTCCAGGAACAAGAACAGACAAAGCAATGAATCTTTGACTCAATTTTTCTCTTCTTCTCCTCTCAGCTAAGATATGGTCTTGTGATTGAGTGAGCTTCGTATTTGCGCTGATTTTATCGGTCCCTTGATGATAAGTGTTTCGGCTCAAAATCGAGTCAGATGGGAAAGCTAGAGTACTGAAAGGAGACCATGATTCTTGTTCAGCCTTTGCAACTCCAACCGGAGTTGTCAAAGTTGAATCCAGCAAGTGACAAGTATTGTTGGATAGGCTTGAGTTTGAGTACTGATTTTCATTTTTGGTAAAAGAATTGGATTTGAGCTGCTTTAGTGGCCTTTTGGTACTGGCCTCATCATAATGATACAATTCTTCTGCAGGCAGCTTAAAATTCAAAACTTGTTGTTGATTAGAGTAGTAGTGATGACCATCATCAAAAAATGAAGGAGAAATGATGTCATTGAAAGAATTCATAGGCCATTGCTGGAAGAAAAAAGGATCATTATTCATAATTCCCTGCCAATGGAAAAGAAACAAAATTTAATATAAAGTTTGATCAGACCGTAATGATGATAAGGGAGTGGTTGTATATATGTATAGAAGAAGTTTGTAACACTACTAACCAATTGATCAGCGTAGCAGCTGGCAAAGTTTGAAATCTCCATGATTTAAGTGGCGGTGAATGAATTTAAGCCCTGAATCGTCACAATTATGCAATGCGTTATGATTATGTTATACAAAAAAAAATCAAGGTTTTCAATTTCCGTACCAGCTAGCATTGAATTTTGGTATCAACGTGTCTCGTAAAGTCGTGCATTAAAAGATTAATGTTTGAAAACGTGAACTTAAAAGCTAGCTTGAGTTTTTCTTGTTGGAGTTTCCTTTTTTGTTGCAATTGTGGTGACTTTGCTTCACATTTATAAGTCCAACAAATTAAGACAGTTTGCTGTCTCTCTCTCTCCGATCTTTTTTTGGTCGTCTCACAATGATGTGAACTGGCGTTTAAGTGTTATTGTTACGCGTCACAAATTCTTTTAATTTTAATAATAATACAAATTAAGCATGCTGGTCAAAGAAAACAAAGTCGTTAGCTAGCTTTTTAAGTAGGTCTAAAGAATATTTGAATTTCGTCCTCTAGTGTGGTCTCTCTATGATTTCTCCTCCATTTTTGACAAATTTCGATTTTGATCCTCTGTAATTCACAAAGTCTAGTTTTATCGTCAGAAACCTCTAACTAATCTAAATATATATCCCGCAGAAATTGATCATGTGACTTCCATGTTAACAAAGTTATAAGAAACTCTAGTGTGGCCCGTTGTACATTTTTTCTTCATTATTGTTGCAAGATGTTTTTAGCCCTCTAATGTCTCGAGAGTCTAATTTTAGTCCTTCGACCACTCCAATATCAAATTCTGGCCGAAAATAGTCACATGACTTTCCCAAGATTAATATTGAAAACAAATCATAACCCTTAAATTAGAGAAATTATTATATACATCCGCTGTATGTACAACCGATGGTTGAGACTAAAATGAGATCCCTAAATTGTAGGAATAACTACCAACACCCCATCCCCACCGTGTATTGGTAGTGGATGCACATACAGCGGCTGCACCAAATAATATCTCCTTACATTACCGTTCTCAAATAACAAACTGATTTCCTCCTTAAATTTACCCAAAAGCCCTAAGTTTCGAACAATTGAATCTTCTAAATATTTAGTCATTTTTATTATTGATGCGGGGTGATTTCGTCTGCTGACTAAGCACTCCACGTCAGACTAACCCAAGCTCCGTACTGGTGCTGGGTTAGCTTTGAGTTCGAGAAACCTGCACTGAAAAACACGAAAAGTATATACCTGAGTAAACTTGGAGTTTGTTGATTTCGGACTGAACTTCGACTGGCCAAGCTGCCAACGTATCCCGTATAGGGAATCAAGCCTAACGTAGTTCATTGTTACTCTGTGACAGTCATGATTGCGCGCTGGGCTATTGGAACGTGCTGAACGGGTATGCCTTATGTTGGGCTCGAGGCTTGTTGGGCCTTGTTGAACGGGTATGCCTTGTATTGGGCCCGAAGCTTATTGGGCCAAAGCGAGTCTGATGGGCCGCCAATCCGTACTGGATTGCACGTCGCACAAGAGCTTGATGGACCACGTCGCATAAGACGTCGTCGGACCGAGCGGGTCGGACGAAATTTGAGCTCTCCAAGTCTAGAGAGAGAAAGCTCTGACTTAGAGAGAGAAAGTCAGATCTGAATTGTCTCCTTTTTGCCTTCAGAGGATGGGGTATTTATAGATATCTCACAGGCCTAAGATGGGCTTGGGCGTATATTAGGGGCCTGGTCCAAGTCCAAGCGTGCAACCTTGCTCCCTTGCTAGCATGCAGTCGTGTTACCTTGCTAGTATGCACTTGTGCTAGTACAAATTCAACCTTGCTACGACGTGCAACCTCGCTAGTATGCAACCGTATTATCTTGCTACCATGCTAGCTTGTGACCTTGTTATCTTGTTACCTCGCTAGCGTGCAACCGTGTAACCTTGTCAGTATTCAAGTGTTCAATCACTTAGAATATTTTCGGTGGCAGAAACTTCTAATGCCATGCGTTGGCGACTTATAAGCTTGCCATGTGTCATTACCAAATTATGGCACAACAGTAAGTCCCCCAGTTTGTAATGGGTTCAATGTAGGTGAGCGCATTGCAAACTTTATAAGTGTTCATAATTTTTTGTAGTTTTTTTGTTGAATAACATCCAAATGCAGTTCGAGTCCCACTAGTCGGCCATCCTGCTTCTGAGTGTAGGTTTGGCCTAGTTCATGGGATATTTACCGAGTGTGTTCGGCAACAAATTTATTTCTGTAGGGATTACGTTGGTGGCCTACTTTATGGGATACTCCCCCAATAGGCTCTTCACCTAGTTTATTTTGGTAGGACTTACATTGTTTGCCTACTTTATGGGATATTCGCCCAATAGGCTCTTCACCTAGTTTATTTTGGTAGGGCTTATGTTGTTTGCCTACTTCATGGGATATTCGCCCAATAGGCTCTTCACCTAGTTTATTTTGGTAGGGCTTACGTTGTTTGCCTACTTTATGGGATATTCGCCCAATAGGCTCTTCACCTAGTTTATTTTGGTAGGGCTTACGTTGTTTGCCTACTTTATGGGATATTCGCCCAATAGGCTCTTCACCTAGTTTATTTTGGTAGGGCTTACGTTGTTGGCCTACTTTATGGGATATTCATCCAATAGGCTCTTCACCTAGTTTATTTTGGTAGGGCTTACGTTATTGGCCTACTTTATGGGATAATCGCCCAATAGGCTCTTCACCTAGCTTCTGAGGATTTTCTTTGTGTCATGCCTTGTTTCCTCCCCTCACAATATCTACTTGTAGGTGGAGCAATGATTTGAACATTTTAACGATTACCAGCGTAAAATTGTTCTTTTGCCATTTTTGTTTGTGGTGAGTGGATATTTTGAAATGACTGTTGTGATCCTTAACAAGGTTGTCGTGTGTGTTATCATCGTCACTCGCGTAGCTGCA
This sequence comes from Linaria vulgaris, assembly GCA_948329865.1. Classification (NCBI taxonomy): domain Eukaryota; kingdom Viridiplantae; phylum Streptophyta; class Magnoliopsida; order Lamiales; family Plantaginaceae; genus Linaria; species Linaria vulgaris. The sequence goes on along the minus strand of OX415249.1, from coordinate 111,532,732 downwards.
AAAATTTGTGTTATTTGTTTCACTCATATGGGGAGTCCCCCAATTCCATATCGCAGTTGAGCTGTTGATGATGGAAGTGCCAAGAAATTAGCATCTCTGCAGCCTTAAGGAGATTTTCATTTGTCATTCTACTGTAAGGGTAAGATGATTCTTGTTGTGCCTTGTGCAGTGAATGCGACTGCGCTCTATTATGTGGTGTAGAATGACGAGGTAGTGAGACATCTCTTGATTGTTGCGAGGTCTTGTGTTGTGAACTGAGCTCTTTTTCTTGATTAGTTGATCATCGTGCATCACCATGGGAGGCTTTCGGGGCCATGAGAGGCGTTCAACGCCTCAAGAGGCGATCAAAGCCTTAAGAGGTTTTCTTTTGGTGTAGTTGCTTTCTGAAGCGATATTGACGCGTAAGTCGCTGAATGTAGCACTATTTTGTCATAAATCTTAACGGAGCATTGTTGACGCTAAGTCGCTTAGTAAAGCGTTATCTTTTAAGTTACTTAATAAAGCATGAAGCATTGCTCACTTGTAAGTCCCTTCCTGAGGCTCTTTGTAGTTTGATGAATAGATGCTAGTTTGTAGCTTGATGTAGCTTGATCCAACCTTTTCTTTTATTCGTGGAGATAGTTGACCCATCGACATGCAGTAACCATGCCATACTAGATTTTCTTGAGTTGAGGCCATCGTCTACTATAAGAAAATATTCGGCATTCTTCAGTTCTTTGCTCACATACCCTCTTGGGTCGCATTAATATTTTACGCAGCCTGCCTTCTACGAGATTGAGTTCAATCTTCATTGTGCCCATTCCCTTCTATCCGCATTCAATTTTCAATGGTGCATATCCTCTTTGGTGTCACATTCAGTCTTCAATAATGCATTCCCGCTTAGGGGGTCACATTTAATTTTATATGATGCATGTCCTCTATAAGGTCGCATTCAATCTTCATCAGTGTGAACTCTTTTGGAGCATTGTAGCTTTGGAGACGTATGGTCCTTTACTAGTTGAACTTTGGAAAGCTAGCTCTTCATTATTTTCCGAATGCTAAGTCTTTGTGAGCTTTCAAAAAACTAAGTCTGCGGCGAGTGAAGTCAAGAAAAGTTAATTCTTCTTGAGCTTTGGAAAAGCTAATTCTTCATTGCTTTAAGCTTTTGGAATGCTAAGCACTTGGGCTTTAGGAATGACTAAGTCTTCTTGAGCTTTGAAAAAGTTTAGTCTTTAGCACTTGAGCTTTCTTCCTCACTTTACCGATGAGTGTTGAAACTTGAGGTTAGCTCACTTGTATTCAGATTAGATCTTGCATCTTGGGGTCGTAGTAAGGTGTTGGACCGTGCTAGCCAGACTACGAAGGTCAAAGATTCAGAATCTCAATTGATGGAAAAACTGAATTGCGATCGATGCGAACTCTTTTGAAGCCACATTCAATCTTTCAACGTGCATACCCTCTCGTGATCACATTAATCAGTGATGGTGCTTACCTTCTCGGGGCTCACTTTCAATCTTTATGAAGCTATTCTTGAGTATCGTAGCTTTTGAAAAAGCTGAGTCGCAATTGGTTGAGGTTCGAGAAATCAGCTCTTCATAAGCTTGGATGCCATCATGTAATTCTTGAAGTTTTGTGGAAGCAAAGTCTTCATTGCTTGAGTCTTCACGAGTTTTTGAAAACCAATAAAAGCTCGAGTTATTAAGGAGAGTAGTCTGCGCAATTCCAAGAAAATAGCCATAACTTCCTCTAGAAATTTTCAAATGACTTCTAGTTTGTTGCACTAAAACGAAGACTCATAGAGCTTTTTATCCATATATGGTGCACTTTCCGGAATTGTCTCAATAGGAGCAGTTTTTTGAAAGAACTTGAGCATCGTACTTTAACTTGACAGATTTTGAAGCAGTCTGCGCAATCTCCGAAAAACATCCATAAATCCTTCTAGAGAACTCCAAATGACCTCTAGCTTGTTGCGTTGAAAAGAAGAAACATAGAGCTTTCCATCCGTATATGGCACGCCTTTTGTAAATGTCTCAATAGGAGCAGGTTTTTGAAAGAACTTGAGCATTGTACTTTAACTTGACAGATTTTGAAGCAGTCTGCGCAATCTCAGAAAAACATCTATAACTCCTTCGGGAGAAATCCAAATGACCTCTAGTTTGTCGCATTTAAAAGAAGACTCATAGAGCTTTCCATCCATATAAGGCGCGTTTCGGGGAACACTTTCAAACGGAGCAGTTTTGTAAAATAATTTGAGCTTTTGTCGGGTTGTATGCTGAAAATTTAAGCTCTTTTCCATGTTTTCTTCTTGCATCAATCGAGCTTCCACAAAGATAAAAAAGTATGATCATTAAGTAGTCTAAATCTTCACTAAGCTTGGAGAAAGCTAAGTCTTCATGATCAGTTCTAAACAACCTTGATCTTCAGTATTTGAGCCTTGAAAAAACTATGCTCTTTTGAGCTTTTAAATAGCTTGGTCCTCAATGCTCGAGCTTTAGTAAAGAAAAGTCTCGGATGTTCATGGTGTCGCTTGTTCAGTGGATCATTGTTGATCATAACAATGATCAACAATGAGTTAAAAGAGAAAGCATTATGAAATAGTTAAAGTAGTTCCCAAAGTATTGAAAACGAGTTAAATAAAGCAATGTGGAGCTTCCACGCCTTTCATCCGCTTGAAACAATGAAGCTGAAGACTTAAGCATTCAAACACCATTTTGCGGTGGCCAATATCCAATTCTTGAGATTATTGAGGTCTTCTTGTAATTTATGAAGCTTCTTGAGGGTTTTCAATCAATTTTGACATCTTTGGAGGTCTTCGTGGAATTTCTAACACTTTTGAGGATCTTCATTCATTTCCAAAAAGCCGTGGGATCACTTTATAAACTTGTAAACTCTGAGCCATTTGAACTTCAATTTGGAAGGGTGAACGTGCAGTTTTGATACTGAGGGATTTCTTGCAATAATCCTTCATTCCATATGAAACCACTTTAACGTAAGTGATATGACAATTAATTTTCTCTTCATTTATGCGGGGGCCGCCGATTGGGTGTTTGTAGTCCTAGCCATGCGGTAATTATTTCCATCTTCTCCTTAATGGTTATGATTATTTTCATCTTCTCCTTAACTGTTGCAATTAGCCGTTTGCCAACTTTCAATGTTACCCAAGATTTTCTAACTTAAGCGTTACCAGTTTTAAACGCAAAAATACTTCTTTAAATATGGCTTTTTCCGTTACGGTCCTCATTCAACACCACTCGGCCAAAACGGAAGGCAAAGTCAAGAATTTGAAGTTGACAAGCCAATGGAGCATCCAACATTCGAAGGAGAGGATTCTGGTGGCGTCGAGGAGTTGAAACGACGATGATAAAGGTGAAATCAAGGTGATAATTATTCAAAAATATATTTAACATTCTTTTTTTTTTTTTAAAGGATGGACTTTGCGCAGCTAAATTGTTGAGGATCGTGGAGGCTCGTCCTGGCTCGCATTGGGACGTGGTTGGTGGCGTTGAAAAGATAACGAAATCATCTAGCAACTGGTGGTGGAAGAGTCATGATTGAACGCCTGGAACGATGTGTAAATCACGATTCAGCTGTTGTAACGTGAAACAATTGATGATCGCAATTGGCATTGCGCAGCGATCTTCAAAATGCCCGCGAAGGCGCACCTGGAATCGGTTCGTCGCATGGTTGGCGCCGTTGGAATGCTGACACAATGATATATCAGATAAAGATGGTGGTAATGTTATTGGATCACAATCACTTTGTCAAAAGTCTCATTACAACAGCGAAGACTTGGTGATGACAAGTGACAATGTGCAGCGATTTTCAAAAGACCCGTACGACCGCGTCGGCTGGCGGATTCGAGCATGGTTGGTGTCATTGGAAAGCTGACATCAATGCCTATCAACTGGTGTTGACGGAAGTGTGAGTGGAGAGTGACAACTACACAACAACTTCATTTCAACTGCTGCACACAAAAACTTGGTGATAGTGCGGCAATAAACATAGATCTTCAAGTTGTCTGTGGTGAAGCATCCAGTATCGAACATGAGCACCGAAGGTGTCCTCGAAAAGCAAACGTCGAGAAATTTGAACTATTGGTAGAATCATGGCATCGTGGGTTAGTACAATCTTGGATTTTGTCCTTAACGGAAGTACACTGTTTGATCTTCAGCATGGAGCGGCATCCTTGGCTAGCAGAGTCCTGGATTTTCCCCATCTAATTGAAGTACTAATGTTTCATCTTTAACATGGAGTGACATTCTTGGCTAGCAGAGTCTTGGGTTTTCTCCTTTCAATGGAAGTACATTGTTTGATCTCCAGTATGGAGTGGCATTTGGCATCCTTGGCTAGCAGAGTCTTGGATTTCCTCCTTTTAATGGAAGTACAATGTTTGATCTCCAGCATGGTGTGGCATCCTTGGCTAGCAGAGTCTTGGATTTCCTCTGTCTAATTGAAGCACAATATTTCATTTCCAGCATGGAGTTAAGTTGTTGTGAAAACTTTGCTAGTTTATACACAAATTCTGTTGAGATATAATGATAATCCATATTATGTGAGGCGTGGTGAACGTGATTGTGGCCCATCAGGTCTAGGAGATCAACGATGCTGGTGCATCTACTTTAGATTGGTTGCGGGAATGCCCCTATTCTGGTTGGAACTACATGTAGCAAAATATTTGTTACTAGGACAAGAGGTATCCCATCTACGAGACTGGATTGCAGAGCTTGAATGTGCTGAGCCACATGTTGTGAGGTAGCAAGTTTTGTCGTTGTTCGACATGCCATTGTTGATGAACACGTATGTTTCTTCTACAGTGCATTTAGTGGTTTCCCATAGACGGCGCCACTGATGCGGGGTGATTTCGTCTGCTGACTAAGCACTCCACGTCAGACTAACCCAAGCTCCGTACTGGTGCTGGGTTAGCTTTGAGTTCGAGAAACCTGCACTGAAAAACACGAAAAGTATATACCTGAGTAAACTTGGAGTTTGTTGATTTCGGACTGAACTTCGACTGGCCAAGCTGCCAACGTATCCCGTATAGGGAATCAAGCCTAACGTAGTTCATTGTTACTCTGTGACAGTCATGATTGCGCGCTGGGCTATTGGAACGTGCTGAACGGGTATGCCTTATGTTGGGCTCGAGGCTTGTTGGGCCTTGTTGAACGGGTATGCCTTGTATTGGGTCCGAAGCTTATTGGGCCAAAGCGAGTCTGATGGGCCGCCAATCCGTACTGGATTGCACGTCGCACAAGAGCTTGATGGACCACGTCGCATAAGACGTCGTCGGACCGAGCGGGTCGGACGAAATTTGAGCTCTCCAAGTCTAGAGAGAGAAAGCTCTGACTTAGAGAGAGAAAGTCAGATCTGAATTGTCTCCTTTTTGCCTTCAGAGGATGGGGTATTTATAGATATCTCACAGGCCTAAGATGGGCTTGGGCGTATATTAGGGGCCTGGTCCAAGTCCAAGCGTGCAACCTTGCTCCCTTGCTAGCATGCAGTCGTGTTACCTTGCTAGTATGCACTTGTGCTAGTACAAATTCAACCTTGCTACGACGTGCAACCTCGCTAGTATGCAACCGTATTATCTTGCTACCATGCTAGCTTGTGACCTTGTTATCTTGTTACCTCGCTAGCGTGCAACCGTGTAACCTTGTCAGTATTCAAGTGTTCAATCACTTAGAATATTTTCGGTGGCAGAAACTTCTAATGCCATGCGTTGGCGACTTATAAGCTTGCCATGTGTCATTACCAAATTATGGCACAACAATTATGATTTGGACTTTTCACAGTTGAATCTTGAGGCATCTAAGTTTCGAACATACAAATAGAAGAAAGAAAGATTAACACCGACTAATAGATCAAGTGAATTTTCTTGTTGTGCAACCCAAAATCTTTACTATACTTGTTATTCAAAAGACTAACAAAGAAGTATTTATTGCAATACTTATATGAGAGACATGATGAAATCAATGATTTAGATGTCAACAATATATTGTCTTAACTCATATGCACCATAATTGCATCACCACTATGTATTAATATGTAATCGAAGTGTTGCACTACGTCATCAAGTCATTATGTAGTAGTTCTATGGCATAATTTTGTTATTAAGATCCGCGGTGTTATTGATTCACTAGTTCAATCAATAGGGAATCCATTTTACGAGGTAGAAATGCATTGAGTAATAAACAAACTAGAGCTAACTCACAAGCTAAGGCTATCCAAAAATTCTTTCCAGAACTGCTAAGCGAATGAATCCAGAATCTAGAATTAAGGTACTCGATCTACAAGACTCATCTCTGAAAAACTATTCTTATAAGTGTCATTTCTCTCTTGTAATGCATAAATACACCGAACAAGGGAAAATATCACAATACACTGGAAAAACGCTTCGGAATAGGTCCCTCGTATGCTGAGTGCACGAAGCGTCTCTCCACTCGAATTGAAGTCACTTGCGCTGCACGAGGGGTATCATCGAAATAGTGAAAAGTCTTACTAGCCAGCCCACTTGGAGAAATCACGCATGCAATAAAGAATGCCAATCATTATAAGTGATAGGAACAAATACGATGTTAGAGAACTTACTCTGCAAATAGAGTGCTACACCTATGTTCCTTTTCGCAAGTGCACGGTAAAGTAATAATAAAATATTAAGTAGTTACGAACCAAACATCGTATCTCAAGGGAGTGGTGGACGAATATTAGAATCACTCAAATGTAAAAGCATCAATGGTTGCCACGATTGTTATGTTCTATGTTTTCTAGATGAATGCTATGTAATGCAGAATGTTATGAATGCGCGTGTCACATAATAGTTGCGGATGCAAGAAACTACCAAACTATAGTGCAATGAATACAATGTAAATGCAAAGTAAATGATTTTGATGCAAAAACAGTTTGTATGCAATGGGGACTAATTCTAAATAAATGTAGAGGAAACATATTATGAATTCAATAGAAAATCAGATTAACTAAACTAATGCAAGACAAAAAGTAAATAAGACAAAATTTAAGATGATTGATGGTTGATTGTTTTAGTTGTAAACAAATGATTAAAAGATATTTTGAGGTTGGGTTCCGCTACGAATTTAAACATAATAGTTCATAGAAAAACTACCTATGCTTCTCTAAGATGCTTGATAATGTGCTTGAGTTCTCTGTATCTAATGGATCCGTGACCTATGGATGAAGTTATTATAGCTATAAATCCTTAAGTCTCTAATGTCCACCGTGTTAGAGCAATCATTCCAGTTGTCAATTATTTTAGAAGATAAATTAAGTCTGTAATCCAATTAACTCACTTGTTCATGTTAACGTAACATACATAACTAATATGATCTAGGTGTTGCGCATCAACTATGTTAGTGTACGAAGTCACAAATCACATGTACATATTATTAGCTTAACTCTACCCTTTGGCGATCCCAAGGTAGTGCTCTCGTTTATCCATCGAGAATAACGCTAATTGTGTAGAATAAGAACTAATCAATCTAGACGCATAAACTCTCAAACACATATCAAACAAAGAAAATAAATATATTCATAACTCATAGCTACCTCCCCTACTCCAAACACACAGTAGTTTAGCTACTCATAGTCTTGAGTTTAATAATAAATGAAGAATTGAATAACAAAAACAAAATTAAAGGAGATAGGGAAGCTTCTCAGATCCAGTGGAATATTGACGCCTTGCTATCTTCTCAACTCCTTCCTCACAAACTATCGACTTTTGAATATGGAAAATAAAAGGAAAAAAAAAACAGACCACCTCCTTAGCTTTCTGCCGTTTTGCACTTTGCTCCCCCAGCTTTGTTTTTAGCACTTTGCCCCCCCCCCCTCAGCTTTCTATTCCGCCCAACGTTATCACCCCCACGCGGGAATATTCCGTAAAAAAAAACGAATATTCTGTGAAATTTTGCCCCCCAGCTTTGCATTTGTAACGAAATATTCGTTTTTTTTTACAGAATATTCATTATTTCTATTCTGCCGAACGTTACCTCCCCAATGGGAATATTCCGTCAAAAAATGAATATTCCATGAAATTTTGCCTACACAAAAAACTATTCAAAAGTGTAAGGAAACAAGTGATTAAATCACTGTAAATAAACACTCATCATGAATAAGCACAACCATACTTCAGTCACTAGCGACCCGCATAAAACACTCTCAACAGATCCATCTTCGACGAAGCAGCTTTAATGGACGACCATCCCTACCATTGAAGACAGCCAAGTTGCCACACTCATAAACTACAATCGAGATCCTATAAATAGTGGAGGATATCCACCATTGTAACCAATTCAAATTCACTAAACATACTTGTATTCTCACTTTAACAGAGCAATATATCAATTTAAGTATTTTTTGTATTTCAATCTCTTTTACATATTCAGAGGGTTTCGTACCCCAAAATCCCACCCCCACCACCCCACCCCTTTCTGTTGCTCGAATCACATATTTTAACTGTAGCACACCAAAAAAATACGAACAACAAATAAAAGCAACAAACCCACGAACGGATAAATTCACACTATACAAAACGTGATAAAACAATGAAAGAACACAATACACAATTTGGTTACCCAGTTCGACTATGTCTTCCTCTGGAGATGATCCAAACCAAGATCTTCATGGTCAAGAACAATCTCTCACAATGTCTCTCAATCTCACAAGTGTATTCTCTCTTATTTTAATCTCTCCCTCTTATCTCTCATGGTGGCCACAAGGCCACACATCGGAGGCTACATAATTACATATGCCTCACTTCACCTCTCTAGGTCACACGACCTAAAAGGTTTGACACACTCATAAAAGTGTACAAAGTACATATTTATAGCTGTTATGGCATCAAGATCGACATGGGTCAAAATTGGGCAAAAAACTGTCACGCGCGATTTGCACGCTATAGCACCTGACACAAGTGATCGTCGCGAGATAGCGCCTCGATATTGCCACTCTCAGAAAGAACTGCGTACGTAGTACCACTCAGGCATGATCAGACTCCGTAGTGCCTCACTATCTTCATTGTTTGGGCTCCACATTCCTAACTATATCCCACTTGGAGACTGAACCACCCGAACTACTCCCACGAACCAAGACCTCCATGACATTCATCATTGCCATCATTATTAACCATCAAACATTGTCAACGCCAATCCTAGATTTTCTTCAAAATCCAAGGTTTTTTGAATAAGCACAACTTCAACCCCGCAAAGGGAATAACCTTAGTCAACAAGTCTTCAAACTCTCGCTAGCATGAATACTCGCTCTTGTGACCATGTCCACACCTCCAGAAACATCTAATTAAAAGGGGAATACATGAGGGATACACTACATCTAATCCTCTGCAGCCAAACTAGAACCCTCGTCAAAAACCCTTCCCTCATCATCTGAAATGAGGCGACGAAGATCCAGGTAGTCTAAAGTATACCCATCCACAAAAAAATCTTGATCTCTTTGATACATGTTGCGGTCAAAACCGTATTCCATCCTCTTGTAGTCTCTCTAAAGTCGACACATGTCATCATCCCTGGCCTTCGCAGGGAGTTCTAAAATCAGCAGCATGGATATCTTCCATCTTTGCCTCCGACTTCCTTACTCGGTCTTGCAAAGCGGCCAGACTCTCCTTCGCCTCCAGTGCTCTCTGCTCATAGTTCTCTCTCCTCAGATAACTTTACAATAACCTTCTACCATCACTCAAAGATAATGTGGGCCTCGGTGAGTTCTTTACGTAGCCCCTATATGACTATAACACCTTATTTTCCCTCGAGGTCAGCATTTTGGGCCAAATAATTCATGAGAGATTCTTTAGTCTCCTTCAGGCGATGAACGACCACTTGATACTTTCCTAGGTAAGAGAATTTGCACTTCATCAATATCTCATTCTCAAAGGCCAGGCTCACTACGATCACAAGAAGTTATAGGACCAAGTAAGAGAATTAAGGAAAGGAAGAAGAAATAAAAAGAGAACTTCCAAGGTGCTTAAAACTCACTATTGCAGCCAAAGTATAGGAAGCCTCATGGCACTTGGCAGGAAGGACGCGACATAAGTATTGGGAATCTTTATCAAACACCATCTTTTCTCGCTTGATCTCCGTAAAGCTCCCTAGGTGTCATCCACCGCTTAGGAAAACACAAAATCTTAATCCACCGGGAGTGGTACAAACGAATAATGCAAAAACGAAGCCTCTCAGTCATTAGCGGCCTCAAAGGAATTCCTTGGGGAGTGGTCCACTCTCCCCTCTATCAACATTCAATGGTAATTTAGAGGACGTGCCGACTTAGGATGAAAGAGCTTTCCAGGAAATCCAAAGAAACAAAGCTTAAACATCGTAACTATGCAAACCAAATCAGAAAAATAAGAAAGAATGCTCACCCAAATGGCCCGTAGAAGTCTACGCAAGGGAGCTGATAATTGGAAAAAATGGGTTCCTACCAACCTTAGGATGGGTGGTTGACCGCAAAACATCTGCATAGACCACTAGACGGGGAGTCTGCTTAGCCTTCTTCTTTTTTGGGGCAACTACCCCCTCGACCACATGAGGAGTTTCCTCAACCAGCTCAATCAAAAACTCCTTCAAACGCTATGGACGAGCCTCAAATGGGAGTCCCTTTAAGTTAAACCAAGAGTTCGTGAAAGAGTGGGAAAACTTGTAAGAATTATTGTCAAAACATGCGAAGAACCTCATCCGCTCGCTTGGGAGAAATGTAAAAAGTCGCTACAAAGGTACCACATGCACATAAGATTAACACAGAGGAGAAAACAGTTAAATGACTTATAAAAATAGTCAGAGCGGTAAAGATCATCTGGTCCAAGGACATTATGAAGTCCCTCAAGCATAAATGTGGTCGGATTCTCCCCCAACTTTGCCTAATAAAAAAGCCCATGGTACGAGATACCAGAACTATACCCCACAAAACACTCTACGGACGCCTCGAGATCCGTATCTCGATGGCCCTCCCTCTGACTTTCCACGCAGTCAACACTCCTAAGTCTCAGACGGCCTCTTCGTCCTTGGGTTTAACATAGAAGAAGTGGCCTTTCCAGTCATTGTCGAAAGTAGGGTCCCATAAGGAAACAGACCCTCTCACGATGGGAGAAGTGATAGATAGAAGTTGTTATAGTGCTCATTTCTACAAGAGGTACCACCATAAATAAAGAAGTAGTGAAAGCCATTCGCAAAAGAAGACAACCCAGTGAAAAACCAGCCAACATCCCATACGAATGAGGGTGCATCTAATTGAGACATGCACCAGTTGAAAACCTCAACATACCACCGATGGAAGAAATGACGAAGGCCAAACTAGATGAGCTCCTCATGTACGGTCATGTATGTAGTAAAAGGGCTATCTGCATGAACCTTAGAAGAAGGAATCTCACCTCTAATGTCTCCAAGTCCATGTGATATCGGAGCAACTGAGCCTTCACCTCCTTTAAAGTGATGGTGGAGACCGTTAAAGAAATTGGCCAACAAATAACTCCGCTCAATGAAGCCCCGCTCCTACTCCCCAATTTTGACGAAGCATCTTGTGCAGATGACCCCTCCCTACTCCACCATAAAGACATAGAGGAGCACTAGGAGGAACAATCACTATAGCATGAGAAGAAGAACCATGTACCATTGTGGGATTCACATACTCCACCGTTGAGGTATTGGAGGGGAGAACAAAATCTGTAGTAGCAGCCAGTGGAACATTCAGAGAATGAGAAGATGCCATTAGCACGATGGAATAAGGAGAAATGAGGAAAAGAAACGAATGACATCCTTTGATAAAGTAAGAAAACAATAGTAGGAGGTAATGGAGAAGAAAGGTCGCCTATTTATACTAAATGGCCAATTAATTTGCTAGGGCTCACAACTACCTTCTCCCGTAAATAGCACCCCTCAGATAAAGATGTGTCTCGCGCGACACACACTCGCTCATATCAAAATCCTAACGTTGTCAAAATAGTCACAAGCAGATTGGGCCTTTAAGATAGAAAAGATATGGGCACGTCCTCCGCTATTGTAACCCCTAAAAATTAGGAAGAAACTAAATATATACTTTAGTCTTTGAACTTTTCAAATTTAAATTTTTGACCCTAAATGTTTAGAAAAACTTGCTTTTTAGTCCTTAAACTTAAAAGTTAGTCTTTTATTATTTTATAGGTCTCTAATCCTAAAACATATATTCCGGTTTCAAATATTAACCAAGTTAATCGAATTACCTAGAAAAATTACATAAGTAAATATGTATGTAACAAAGAAATCTAATTATATCTATTTGAATTTTAATTATAAATAATTGTGGGACTTGATATGCAATTAACCGATTGATGAAGTAAGCCATGACATCTTTTTGTTGACGTAAGCCATGACATCCTTAAGAGCGTGATTAAATTCAATTTTTTTGTGATTTAGTATCAAATAGTCAAGGTGGGACATAAATAGTTATGATTAAACTACTATTTTCGCCTATAAATACTCATCATTGTTCAATATTTTATACAACCCAAAATAATCCGATTCTGCAAAAGTACCCAAAAATAAAAGTTGTTCATTTTTGTGTTTATGTTCGGAAAATAAATTTTCCAAATTTGTATCTTATTATTTTCTACCCAAAAAGACGCCAAAACTTTTACTGCATCGAAAATGCCGATTCTGCCCCTACACCTTAGAAAAATCATATCAAATAGTAGAAACATTATTTTACTACCAAATTTTGGATACATACCCTCCTTGGTGTCTTCTATCTTTGTACGAAGACATATTTCCCAAATAATATGATCTAGAACGGCGTAATACATAAACCGTGAACTGCTGCCAAGAAATACGATAGCAACTCTTATGTTGCAAGAATTATTTAGCATAGCAAACCTTTGTGTTTAAACAAAATCTTGGATTTTCACATCTATCATGATGCTAGAAACGCTAAACCATAAAAAGATTTGAAAACCAAGTTCATTTAGATGTCCGATCAATGGTAAAAACCAAAACTGTCGTGGTTTTTCAATTTATTTGGCATAACCTTTGTTTTCTTAATTTATAAGTATTTATCACACCCATAACTTTAACATGATATAGTATTAGTTATAATTAGATTATTATGATTTATAATCATGAATTGATATTTTTGTTATTTTATTTATAGTAGCTAAATGGTACATTTATCATAATACACATTCCTTATCACATGTTTTGATAAATCTCCCATGTTTATATCTTTATATTTAAGTTATAAAACAAGTATATGCATTTTAAACTTACTATATAAAATAAAGTAATAAATGATTAAGTTATACCTTTTAAGGTGTTACTTCATATTATACTTATTTGGTGTGTGGTTATTAAAAGTTTGGAGTTGATTAAAGACTAAAAACATGAGTTTTCCTAGAGTTAGTTAAGTAATATGTTTTTAAGGATTGATTCTGCATCGAACTGGATAGTTAATCAAACTTTACTTGTTACCGTTACTTCTTATCGAAATGACTTTGACATGAATACTCACAATCATAAGTTTAAAAAATATGGTTGTTTAAGATAATTTTGAGAGATAAATAAGGTGGTTAAAACAATAGATATTTGATATTCAATTTAAGCATATATTGTTTTTCTTTAAATTCATCATCTAAGATTTTCATGTTTTGTGTATTGACATAAATTAAGCGTATGCGTTATTTACTAAGATTTGCATTATAAACAGCATTCTTAACCAGAACATTCTCAATTTCACCAACATCAGAACTGAAGAAAAAGTACTAATATTTGTTGTGGTATATTATAAATTCAGTTGATTAATATTATTCAAATTTATTAAAGGTTTGACGAACTAATCAACGACATCAAGGTTTCACATACGAGTAAAGGTGAGGTTCCATTTTTGATTTGTTCTAGCCCCGTTTGGCATCCGACCCTGAGGAACTTGGACAGAAAAGCCACTACTCCATTACCAAACCACGAACACCCTATATTTTCATCATATTTTTGTTTTTGCGCCTCATCTCCTAACATTATTTTCTTACTCGTCCTTAAATCAAATCCAATCATTTATTAATCATATTGATTCATAATCATGGAAATTCCCTGATATAATCTCATATGTTGGTTCTTGAACTGTGCAAAGAGCAACGGACTGTGGTCGGGACATCTAGCTCAAAGAGCAACGAATATTATCCAGTTTACTAGCTTATTTGTTAATCTGTTATATCCATTGGGACGCCTTTGGAAAGTTGGGCCAATGGACTGAGTCGAGTTACTGCTGGGCAGTAAGGACTGTCGGTTTAAGTAATTTCGCTTGATACCTATGTATCTAGGAGCCGCTTGCAGTCAGGAGTTGGTTGTAACCCACGTGCTGGATCGACATGTACTGGAGCATGTCTCTTGATTATTTGCGAGGTTGCTCCTTGTCGGGAGGTATAAGGTAGAATATTAGAAGTCATAAAGTTAGATTTGCTTATTGTTAAGCACAAATTTATTAACTATTCTATGAAAATTCCAGTACCATTGCTACATCAAATTGTCTAGTTGAACTGTTTCTACCAGTATGATCACTCCTTAAAATGTATACAATAGGTTACAGTTAATTCTTGCAGTACCAGTTCTTTTATATGAATCTCACTAAGTCGTTAAAGACTTATCCGTCGTTTCTGCTGTCCATTCCTCATGATAAAATCAACATGGCAGCATGGACTAAGTGAATAATTGTTCAAGCGTGCATTTTGGAATATTCGTGTTTTGTCGCTAGTGCATAACCATTAAAATAGTCACATTATTTGTAATACCAAGGCTTCCACTGTATATATCAAAATATAATTTATAAAACGTGCATGGTTTTGATCCTGAACAAGTGAGACCCCTTCCTATGAGTTGTGCTTTAGTCTGGATTGGGTAAAGTGGCTGACCACCACTGAACCAACTCGGATCGGAGCATGGCTCGCGGGGCGCGGTCGTCACAGCTATCATCAACATGGTATACTGAGCGGTCGTCACAACTATCGTCATCATGGTATATTGAACGGTCGTCATAGATATCGTCATCATAGTATATAGTTCTGTTTCAAAACGGTGAAACTTTTTATCGAATACTCCCTCCCCCTCCTGAGATATCCCTCGGAACCCAATCAAGCCTTCGAAAGGACACAATTTATATGTCCCCTGCCTCGCATGCCGCAAACCAATAGGCGTAGGGGACATCCGGTAATGCATTAATACACCGGACCTCCACAATTCCCTATGAAATACTTCAAGAATATGCCTCTCGTATGCAGAGCACACAAGACGTTTGTCCACTCAAAGGCCCAATGGTGACTAATAAAGTCACCTACGCTACACGAGGGATATGAGTGACATAGTCAAAAGTCTTAACAGCTTTCTTGGGGAAATTAAGCGTGCAATAAAAGGAATGTCAGTTATTATAAGCACAAACATCCATAAATCACGGGCGAGCCGCATTAAAAACCATCAGCAGATCCATCTCCCACGAGGTAGCTTTAATGGACGCTCATCCCTAGCATTGAAGATGGCCAAATTGCAAAACTTATAACAAACTCGGGATCCTATAAATATAGAAAGATTTCTACCATTGGAACCATTATTCACTAAACACACTTGTATTCTCACTTTAGTAGAGCAATATATCTCTTCAAGTATTTCCTATATTTCAATCTCTTTTACATATTCAGAAGACTCTATACTCCGAAATTCCCTCGTGTAAACACCATCACTTAAACATTTTCTCTTTACAAATTATGAGAATCGCGTTCCAAACCACATAAATTCACCATAATCAACGAATTACTCAACCGGAAAAAATTTGTGTTATCACCACTACAACAAAACAAGCCTAATTTCCTTGCATTAGAATTTTTCCTTGCATTAGAGCCAGTTTTCGATGCAATTGGCCTAATGCAAGGAAATAATTCAATACAACATTTCCTTGCATTAGGGTTCCTTGCAAGAAGAAAGAAAGGAAAATTTTCGTTGCAAAACTATTATGCAAGGAAAATTTTCCTTTCAGCAATTAATTCTATGCAAGGAAATTTTTCCTTGCAGAAAAAGCTGCAAGGAAAAATTCCCTTCCATAAAAGGACGCTTGCAAGGGAAATTTCCCTTACAGGCTTTGCTCTGCACCACATCAGAAGCAGCCGCGTGGCAGCTTCTGAGTGGTGCAATTCAATGCAATGAAATTTTCCTTAAGAGCTATAGCAACGCTTTTTTCCCTTGCAAAATAATTGCAAGGAAAAATTCCTTTGCATAAAATATATTGCAAGGAAATTGAAAATTTCGGATCGGGACTTGATACTCTTTTTCCAATGTTATGAAACCACTGGATTCGATGTTATCTTAACATTCGTTAACAGCAGTTAACGTTAGGACCAATCTACTTGACAGAGAATATAACGCAGCGGAAAAGTAAAGAACACAAGTAGATAATTTTAAGAAGATTATAAGGGTTTATAATCTTCCGAGCCTTAGGCCAAATAACCACTATCGAAATAATGATTTTAACAAAAGTCGTTCTCTCAACTCTCAAGCCTCACACTCTCACGTTGTTTGAACTCAACCGAGCAAACAAATATCAACTTCTTAAATCTAAACAGGACTTTTAGACTAAACTCGTTAATCTCAAGTCTCGGAAAAACAAGACAAATACACTCGACTCTAATAATTTCCTCACGGGAGATTTTCG
This sequence comes from Linaria vulgaris, assembly GCA_948329865.1. Taxonomy (NCBI): domain Eukaryota; kingdom Viridiplantae; phylum Streptophyta; class Magnoliopsida; order Lamiales; family Plantaginaceae; genus Linaria; species Linaria vulgaris. Next base: position 111,516,085 of record OX415249.1, on the reverse strand, counting down.
CTCTTGTTTTCGTGTCTTTTTCTTGATGCCCAACATGCCTATTTATAATGTAGTCTTCCTTGATGTCCAAGACATGTTGTGCACATTTTTGATTGCTATTAGATCTCCTTGTATGACTCTAATTTCGTTCATGGCAAGTCTTCTTTAATATGGAAAGGTTTCCTTGTCGAACTGGAAGTCTTCAATGAAAAGGTTTCCTTCTTTGACTGAAAGTCTTCTAAGGAAATAATCATTTTCCATCTTGTAGTCTTCTTAGGAAAGAATCCTTCTCCATCTTGTAGTCTTGTATGGAAAGAATCCTACTGCACCTTGTAGTCTTCTATGGAAAGAATTCTACTGCAAGTAATCTTATTTCCTTCTTGCAAATCACGCGCCTTGTTATTTCCATTGCAGCGCATGCAACTTTCCTTCTTGAATTAGAAAAGGTTTCTTTCTTTAACTTGAATTCTTCTAAGGGAAGTTTCCTTCTCTTTATAGAAGTCTTGAATTGAAAGGATTCTCCTCTGGAAATCTTCATTCCTAATTCGCTATTCTTCATTCCTTTCTTTTAAGCCTGCACGCGTCTTCAATTAAGGAAAGTTCTTCTTTGGAAACTTATCTTTGAATGACAACTTTTCTTTAAGGAAATAAATCCATCCTTGAAGTCTCTAGACCTGGAGCACATAAAAATACCAACTACAACTCGTGGAACTACACTTTCAATCTCCCCCTTTTTGCCTTTCTTCACAAAACCAAACATGTTCGCAATGCATTTCATGCATAGTGCTCCAGCAACACAACATCATTAATATCTTAAGCTACTCCCCCTTAATATGACAATTTCAATCTTGTAGCCTTAAGATACTAAATAGAAAACACAAAGAGTTAAACATCACAACAATAAGCATAACTAAGAAAACATAAGTTACTTCAGACTTGCAGAAACAACAGAATAAACATGAAGTTAAAATGGCTTACTTCTCCCCCGTTTTGTAAGGAAAGCAAAACCTTGACGAATCACTTCATAGGATAAAGTTTCTATAGCTCTTCTATAGCAGCTATTTTCATTTTTCTCTCTAGAAACTCTATCATCCATTGTTTCTTAAAATCTTTCGTAGCCACAGTCTAATCTCCCCAAATGGAAAACCAAAGTTAGCCGTAATTGCAAATATTACCTCATGTGTTACCTCTGATGTTGAGACTTCTCAAAATATTCTTCCTTATCTCTTGATCTCAACGGTTTCATCATCATTCTTAGTTTCCTCATCCTTTTCCTCAGAACCATCTTTCTCTTCTTCACCACTTTTTCTTCATTCTCAACCTCTTTGTCCTCTCTCTCTCTTTCTCATTTTCCTGATCACCTTGCAATTAACCAACAACATCATCAACCTCTTTTTATCTATTAGCACAACAGCAAAACCACCATTGTCACCCACTCTAGTCTCTCCAGCAACTAAAGTGTTCTCCCCCTCAATCAAATCATTCTTCTCTGCAAAAAGTTCTTCAAGCACGGTCTCCTCAACTGTGTTTGAAGTACCAACAAAAACAACACCATGTTCCTCATTTTTTAACTTGTTTTGTCTTATCAATAATGTCTGGAACGAGTGTTGTACCTACGAGAAAGAATTCAGGAGCAGGGGTGGGGTTATCTCCTTGATCAAGGGCCACAATCAAGATAAGAGATAGATGTCAAGAAATTTAAAAACAATTGCAAGTTAGAACTCTTAGTATTTGAGAGAGTAAGGCACAAAGAGAGTAGAACATCAAAATCACAAGTGAGAGAAGTAATAGACGGTTACTTAAAATAAAACATGCATAATTCCCGCCTATTGAAACAACACGTGACACCAAGTTTACTTCACACATGACCAGAGCAGTTCACGAAAAACTTATAAGTCATAATGCTAAACCTGGATGTTGGGACAACATGCTTATAGACTGATGTTGGCACAATATTGACACATGTTTTCAATCAACATTAGTTCTTGTGAATGTGGAGGTATTGAGCTTACCCTCAAGATCTTTTCAAGTAAAAGCATGAGCTAGATCTGAAAACACATATCTGAAACTTAAGACATATTAGCAAGATAATGCCACAGATATATCAGATCTATACATGGAAAGGAGAGTTAGATAACAGAAAATCCAACATTTTGGGTATGAAGTAAATTAAAGGAGTTAATCTACTTCCAAATCATAACAAGAGACAATGTAGTGTGTCACCGCAGCTGAATCACCCAAAATATATGCCTTCACATGAGAACATAACTATTTCTCCCCCTTAAGTCCAAAACCGGCACAAACACAACAAGGAAAGAATGAATGAATGTAGGCCTAAGTGAATGCAGAATGCAGAATGCAGAATGTTATGACAACATTGGAAGATGGTGAACACTTGTGGAAAACTTCTCAAACCAGCACCAGCTCACATCACATCAAATCTTTATTATTTCATAACTCATCTGAACAAAAACTGAAGGTTGCTAAACACAAAGCTAATGTCACTACTGAATGAGGGCAGCCTGAACTCCACACACCCTAGTAACAACATTAACAACAACAAGTTATGCAAGTACAAAGGCCTTGAATGTTGGCAATTCATTTATCATGCACCCCAACACCCCAATTCCTTATGCATACTTGTTTACCAACCTGCATTCAAGAGAATTCACCAAGTGATCAGCACTACCAAGTGTAAGAAACCTAAACGTCAAACACCCTAGTAGAAAGGATCACCCTCATGTGTTCCTTGGCCAAACAAACAGAACCATGTAAATAAGCACAACTGAGTAACACTGAAGTTGTCAACATCATGTACCCCAGCTTCTCCATATGTTCTATACACCTTTCATATGAATAAGACACAACTGAATAGACATCAAAGTAGTGAACTTTGTGTACCTCAGCTTCTCCATATGTTAGGCTATCACAACCTCAGATAAACAGAAGAGTTTTATTACTTTTTCAAAACAAAGATGTGAAACTGATAACTAGAAAGAGTTGTTCATCAAAGATTTCAACCACGCAAACCAAATATGACAAACATTCATGAAGACAACCAAGAACAAAAACAGAAATCAAACAGAAAGAATCTAATGCAATCCTCTACACCACAAACAAACTACGGTGTTAGCCAGTGGTGTTATGGCAACACCGGAATGCAACAATGTTCACATAACATTCATGTCAAGAGCATTCCTCAAATTGAAGAACCTCTCGCTATCTACGGGCTTCTGAAACATATTAGCTAACTGAGAGTTGGTCTCTATGTGTTCAATGTGAATCATCTTGTCATCTACCAGATCTCTCAAGAAATGATGCATAAAAAATGTATGATTTGTTCTAGAATGATGCACCAGGTTTCTTGATATGCTAATGGCACTAAGGTTATCACAAAACATAAAAAATGTGTCACTCTTTATCCCATAGTCATGCAACATGTGTTTAAGCCATATAAGTCGGGTAACACAGCTGCAAGCTGCAATATATTCAACAGTTGATAATGACACACAATTATGTTTCTTGCCATAACATAAAAGAGGATTATTTCCCAAATAAAAACAACCCTGACATGTAGATTTTCTGTCAGCTAAATCACCATTCCATTCAGAATCATCAAAACCAACAAGGTTTGTATTTGTATCATGTGTATACCAAATGCATAAGTCTATAGTACCAGATATATGTCTCATAATTCACTTCACAACAATTAAGTGAAAAACTTTAAGGTCAGCGTGATACCTGACACAAACACAAACAGAAATCGAGTACATAATATATGGGCGAGTAATGGATAGACATAGCAAGCATCTAATCCTGAATCTGTACAATGTTGTATCAACATTGTCTCTTATGCCACCTTTTCCACTCAGCAAGGTAAAAGACATTTGAGTCTTGCATGATCTTGACTCCTCCAATCCAAATCTTTCCATTAAAAATCTTGTTCACCAATCATGCCCATCTCTAATGTACCTGCCAAAGCTTCAACAAACTTGTCTAAAGTAGACTTGTTAGTATAAACAAAGACAATGTCATCAGCAAATCTTTGAACTAAACTATAATCAGAACATGTGGCAGACATACAAACACTCAACATTATCATATCTCTATATTTTACCCTTTTGTTGTTGCGTGTCTTGATGTCATTAGTGATTTGACCAATAACCTGAGATGTTGGATGATTCCTTTGAATCCAATCAGTTGTATCCATCCAAACATCTTGAACTTGAACCTTTTCATCGTATATGATTGACTGCTCGGATGTTGTGTCAACATCAGGACTGGTCGATGTTGGCATAACATCAACTTCTGGTTCAGTTTCAGGTTTTGGATATGCAGGTGGTGATGGAGTAACACTGTCTGTTTCCAATGTTGGGGTAACATCAGAAACAAAAAGTTCTTCAGTACCTGCATTTGTTTCCAATGTTGGGGGTAACATTAGAAACACATAGTTCTTCAGTACCTGCATCACTAGTCAAATCATCAAATACCACATTTTCATATTCCTGCACAATATTCAATCTTGGATTAAGCATTTTAATAGCAACATTGTTAAGAGAATAGTCATCAAAGATACAATTTTCACTTTTTGGATCATATTTGCTCAAAAAATATTTATCATTTAAATTATAACAAACACATCCAAATTCATGAAAATGAGTAAGACCAGATTTCTTCTTTTTCATCATCTCACAAGGAGTCAGGGGCATAAAGAATTTATGAATATTTTCATTAAACACACATAAGTCGGAGAATGACATATTCTCTAATTCTCTATCATGATATGACCAAAGATTACCAACAGAAGCACCATGTAAGTTATCAATACTAGCATGCAATGTTCTAAAGGTATTAAAAGCTTTTGATTTTTCTTTGAAAGATCTGATCACAGTATATCCAAAAAAATCAGTCATAATCACACAATCATATTGCTTACCCCCGACTCTACTTACTTCAATAAGACCCAAGAGATCCATATGAATTTGTAGAGAACAATTAGAGGTACTTGTAACCTGTTCATCCACTTGGATTGGATTATGAGAAGCTTTGGTCACTTTACCTTTCAAGCAATCCTCACAGACCAACTTACCAGTACCCGAGAGATTTGGAATACCTTTCACGGTTTCAAGTTTCAGCATTTTGCCCAGATTCTTGTTGTGCATGCGTCCAAGTCTCTTGTTCTTGGCAACTGAATAGTCCACCTTTGTTTGAAAGCAAGTCACTTGATCCCTCACCAAGTAGTTGTCTTCAAGCCTTTTACCTGTCAAAGCACACACATTTGCACAATTAGATACATCACAAGAATCTTTATCATACCTTACCATTAAGTCATCACCACATAATTGACTGATGCTTATATGGTTTTCACATAATCCATCCAACAACATCTTATCCTTCAAGGGTGTGAATCCATCAATATTCAACACTTCTTTGCCAATGATTCTTCCTTTACTTCCATCTTCATAGGTGGAAGGTCCAATGGTTAGCGGTGCACAATCCTTCAAATCAGATTTGTATCCAGTCATATGCCTCAAGCATTCACTATCAGAGTACCACTTACCTGCCAAGTTAGTAAGCAAAGGAGAAAAGACAAACTTTCATACAATCTTTATTTTAGGCACCCAAAGTCTAGTGCTCCTCATCTCACAATTTTGTTCAGCAATGTTGGAACCGAATGTTGAGACAACACCAGATTCTAGTGTTGGCTTAACATCAATATCAACATAGCACGAATCCCTATCCCACTCAACTGTATTTATAACAATAAGCTTTAAGGTGTCCATGTTGAAAACAGTATTGACAAATATAGGTTGTTTTCGTAGATTTTCCAGAAAATACCTTTCCTTTTTCAAAACCAGGGATATTGGATTCAACAGAAGTAGTGGAGTGAGTAGCTTGACTTTGAAATCTTAAACTAGAATTATCATCACTGCCAAAGCATAAAGCTTTATCAAGTTTATATGTGCATGTATTCCTCTTGGCAATAGTATGTTCAACAAATTCTAGCTTAGAAGTTACCTTTTCTATTTCATCATCTTTCCTGCCCAAACTAACCTCAAGTTGAGTGATTGTAGCCTTCAAGCTATTATTCTCTCCCATAACCTTCTCAATTCTACTCCACTTGTTCTTCTCCTTTTGTAGGTCTTGGTAGATGATCTTTGGTTCTTCAAAAAATTCTTCTTGACTCGGTTCATCTTCAAAGAAGTAATCATCTTCCAAACCTATATAATCATGCAAATACTCAAAGTAAGAATCATCATCAAACTCATCATATTCAGAAATCAAACATTCAGAGTTATCTAAACAAATGGTTTCATCCCAATCGCAAAAGAAAATCTCTTGGACTGGTGTTGTCTTCTGGTTGTTGTCACAACATCGAGCTGTCTGGGTGTTGAGCGAACACAGAGTTTCAATGTTGGCTTGACACTCTGTCCTAACACTGTCAGCCTAGTCCACATTTGTAGTCAACACTGCTGTCTGAATTTCTTCACTTGCTAGCACCTGTCCATCAGCACATTCTTCAAAACCCGTCTCATCATTATCATCTACACAAACCCAGTTAGAATTTCCTTTTGTTCTAAGGTTGTTAGCACATTCATAAGAAAAATGGCCCCAACCTTTACATTTATAGCATTGAATCTGTTTCGGATGTGCATCATCATGAGGAGTAGGTTTACAAGAATATTTGGTCATCTTTTCAGTGAAATCTTTCTTTAAATCAGTAGGAATATTTTCATCTCTTAGACTAAGCTTACTAAACTTTTCAATCACAGTTTCACTATAAGCTTGAGTTTCTTCTTCATCATCTACTTTTTTGTAAGTTTCAAGATTAATCTCAAATTCTTCCAATTTGTTAAGTAGAGTATGAAATTCTAAAGTGTCAATATTCCTAGCTTCTTGTAAAGTAATCACCTCAAATTTCTTAGAAAGAGTTCTCACAGCTTTGTACACCAGTTGCTTATTAGACATGGGATCACCTAAGTTTCGAGTTTCTTTAGCAAGATCCACGAGTTTTTCAAAATAAGAAGTAATGCTTTCATCGTCTCCCATTGTTAAATTATCAAATTTTCTCAAAAACATGCGTAGCCTAGTATTTTGAGTACTTAAATCATCTTCACAATGATTTTGTAAGAGATCTCAAGCATGCTTAGCAGTTGAAAAATCTTTAATTAATCTAAACATGTAACAATTAACTAAAGTAAATATAGTTTTAAGGGCTACTTCATTGAGGAAAGCATCACTTATCTCAGTTTGAGTCCACTCTGGTTTTGGCTTCGGAAATACCTCATGATCTTCACCTGGAGTACACGTAGGAACTGTATACCCTTTGATCACCATCTTCCAAGCTTGCCAACTGAATGATTTAATGCGCGCATGAATTCTGATCTTCCAATAAGAATAGTTGGATCCATCCAAGATAGGTAATCTGTTGTTCGAATTCGTGTTGTCAATCCTTTAGTATCAAATCCAAACACCAGTGAAATCGGTGCTTGGCTCTGATACTAATTGAAAATTTCGGATCGGGACTTGATACTCTTTTTCCAATGTTATGAAACCACTGGATTCGATGTTATCTTAACATTCGTTAACAGCAGTTAACGTTAGGACCAATCTACTTGACAGAGAATATAACGCAGCGGAAAAGTAAAGAACACAAGTAGATAATTTTAAGAAGATTATAAGGGTTTATAATCTTCCGAGCCTTAGGCCAAATAACCACTATCGAAATAATGATTTTAACAAAAGTCGTTCTCTCAACTCTCAAGCCTCACACTCTCAAGTTGTTTGAACTCAACCGAGCAAACAAAGATCAACTTCTTAAATCTAAACAGGACTTTTGGACTCAACTCGTTAATCTCAAACCTCGAAAAACAAGACAAAGACACTCGACTCTAATAATTTCCTCACGGGAGATTTTCGCTCTTGTATTCGTGTCTTTTTCTTGATGCCCAACATGCCTATTTATAATGTAGTCTTCCTTGATGTCCAAGACATGTTGTGCACGTTTTTGATTGCTATTAGATCTCCTTGTATGACTCTAATTTCGTTCATGGCAAGTCTTCTTCAATATGGAAAGGTTTCCTTGTCCAACTGGAAGTATTCAACGAAAAGTTTTCCTTCTTTGACTGAAAGTCTTCTAAGGAAAGAATCCTTTTCCATCTTGTAGTCTTCTTAGGAAAGAATCCTTCTCCATCTTGTAGTCTTGTATGGAAAGAATCCTACTGCACCTTGTAGTCTTCTATGGAAAGAATTCTACTACAAATAATCTTCTTTCTTTCTTGCAAATCACGCGCCTTGTTATTTCCATTGCAGCGCATGCAGCTTTCCTTCATGAATTAGGAAAGGTTTCTTTCTTTAACTTGAATTCTTCTAAGGGAAGTTTCCTTCTCTTTATAGAAGTCTTCAATTGAAAGGATTCTCCTCTGGAAATCTTCATTCTTAATTCGCTCTTCTTCTTTCCTTTCTTTTCAGCCTGCACGCGTCTTCAATTAAGGAAAGTTCTTCATTGGAAACTTATCTTTGAATGACAACTTTTCTTTAAGGAAATAAATCCATCCTTCAAAATCTCTAGACCTGGAACACATAAAAATACCAACTACAACTCGTGGAACTAAGTTAGTAAGTAAATAAAGGCAAAACAATAATTTTCGCAGTTTTAAACATATTGCCTGCAGGTCTTCTGGTTTCAATGTTATCATCAATGTTATCCCAACATCGCATAACATTGATTCCAGAATACCTTGCACTTTCAGAAATATTTCCCTGCAATATATTTCTGAAACTTTTTTAAAGAAATGTGACGGGATTCCGCCACATTCAAAATTTTTAATTTATTCAATTTATTATTGGTAATTAATTAGTTATTATTTATTTTGTAATTATAAATACTATTTTATTAGTTTTTTTTGTATATACATACTTAAAAGAACTATTAATTATTTTCGTATATGTATAAATGAATATTTATACTTTTCATATTTATAGCATTCCTCTAAATACGTATTATAAAAAATCTCTAAACTATTATTTTAAAATAAGAAAACTTTGAAAATTTAAATTTTATGATTTCAAGGAGGGAGAGGGAGAAAGGAGAGGGAGAGAGGATTGTCGTGTGAATGAGAAATGAATGGGGAGTGGGGGTATTTATAAGAGAAGTAAGAAATTTCGCAAGGGAATATTTTCTTGCCTAGAAAGTTGTGCAAGGGAAAATTCATTGCCATTGACACTTGCTATGAATAATTCCCTTGCAGGACTTTTGCAACCAAATTTTTTCTTTTAGCATTATTTTGCATGGAAATTTTTGGTAGCAAGTACTATTGTTAGATTGTTAGATTAGATTAGTGAATGATTAAAAACCATTTTAGATTAGTGAAGATTTTTAGATTGTTAGATTAGTGAAGATTAGATTAATTAGTGTATAGCTACGAAATATTTTCTTGCATTGCTAATGCATGAAAATATTTTTTTTTATTAAAATAACTATTTTTGAAAATCACCATATTTACTAAATTTTATAATTTATGTTTTTGACCCCAAATGTATTTTAAACGTCTTCGTTTTCCCGTTTTTGATAAGATTTGAATGTATGCCTCATTAATAGTTTTTTTTGTAAATAGTGGTTAAAGAAAAACGGAGATTGAAATTGTTATGCAATTATAGCATAATTAGAATTTCCTCCACAAATATTTTTAATGTGTCTTTCGTTACTCCTTTTTTGACGAAATTTGAAGTGAAACACTTATTTCTAATAACATAGTGTATGGTTGAAAAACAACGAGGATTGAAGGTGTTTTATGATATCGACATATGAAAATACAAGATTGACATATAGAGTGTACAATGGTATCTAGGGTTTAGAGGGTTTAGGGTTTAAAGGGTTTATGGTTGAAAAGATATAGTGTTTTATGCTTATATCGCTTGTTTAATGAATTTTCTTACTCCGGTTTGTACGAGATTTGAAAGACCAAACATACTTAGCGTGTAGAAAGTAATGGTGAAAGAAAAATTGAATTCAAGGTTTAACGCCTTTTGTTAGTCCATTTATGACAAAATTTGATAAATCACACCTACTTATTATGTTTAAAATATTGGTGAAAGAAAAATTGAATTCAAGGTTGTTTTGCAACTTTTTATTAATTACATTTTTACTCCAAATGTTTATTTATTGTCTTTTGATACTGCATTTAAGACGAAATTTGAAAGGACGTACATACTTAGCGTGTAGAAAGTAATCGTGAAAGAAAAATTAAATTCAAAGTTGTTTTGTAACTTCTGCATAATTATATTTTCCCCACTAATGTTTGTTTAACGTCTTCCGTTAGTCCATTTATGACAAAATTTGATAAATCACAACTAAGTATTATGTTTAAAATATTGGTGAAAGAAAATTGAATTGGAGGTTGTTTTGTAACTTTTTATTAATTATATTTTTACCCCAAATGTTTATTTATTGTCTTTTGTTACTCCATTTGTTTTGAAAGGGCACACATACGTAGCGTGTAGAAAGTAATGGTGAAAGAAAAATTGAATTCCAGGTTATTTTGTAACTTTTGAATAATTAAAATTTCCACCCTAAATATTTGTTTAACGTCTTTCGTTACTCAATTTATGATGAAATTTGATAAAGCACACCTACTTATTATATTTAAAATAGTGGTGAAAGAAAATTGAATTCGATGTTGTTTTGTAACTTTTGGATAATTATATCTTTCACCCCAAATGTTTAAATAACATCTTTCGTAACTCCATTTATGACGAAATTTGATAAAGCACACCTACTTATTATGTTTAAAATATTGGTGAAAAAAATTGAATTCGAGGTTATTATGTAACATTTGGATAACTATATTTTTCATCCCAAATGTTTGTTTAACGTCTTTCGTTACTCCATTAATGATGAAATTTGATAAAGCACACCTACTTATTCTGTTTAAAATAATGGTGAAAGAAAATTTGAATTCGAGGTTGTTTTGTAAATTTTTTATAATTATATTTTCACCCCTAATGGTTTGTGTTGAATTGCACGTTTTAGATTCATTTTCCATTTTCCAACGAAATATTTCATTGCAATTACTATATTTTCCTACCAATTGCTCATTGCATAGCAATTTTCCCTTGCATAAAATATTTGCATTGAAATTATTTGATTCATTTCCTTTATCCAACAAAATATTTCCTTGCAACTGCTATATTTTCCTTTCAATTGCTCATTGCATAGAATATTTTTCCGCCATGTTCTCTTTGCATTTTTGTTTTATTCATTTAATTGAAATTTCTAACCTATAGCTTTCTTCACTACCTAACAATTATAATTATATATTTTACCCCATAGTTTTCTTAACTAGCTAATTAATAATCATATTCCAACATATTTCAACCCAACTAATTAAATTTAATCTTTCCAAGTGAATCCTAATAAGAAATATATTTAATTAAAAATTTTAACCTATAATCTTCTTCACTAACTAAACATACTAATTACAAGTTCTACCATATAGTTTTTCAAAATTACTAAATATTTACAAAAATAGCCCAACATTTCTAATTTTCTTATTCGTATAACAAAATACATGAAATTTCAACACCACAAAAGATTTAATAACTTGGCAATTGAGTCTTTTTTTTAAACTACACTTTTCACCCCTAAACTTCTTCTAAAATGCAAATTCACCCTAATGTTCAATCTTTTCTAAAACTCAACATAAAACACCAATAATCGTACAATTAGTTAAAACATATAACAACAATAATCAACAAGCATACTCACAAAATAATTAATCAATAAAAATATCAATTTAATAGTCCCTAAATCTCACTATTTTATATTTCAACCCAACTAATTAAATTTTATATTCTCAAGCGAAATATATGTAATTGGAATTGCACTTCCTTTTTGTTTTTTAAACTTATGCAATGGATTTTTCCTTGCAGTGGGACCCATTGCAAGGGAAAATTCCTTTGCATGAAATTTTATGTGTACTTTGTGTGGACCATGTGGAGGAGAGAGAAATCTAGCACCAGCTTTTTGGTTTTTAAACTTATTGTAATGACAAATTCTTGATCTCTGAAATTAAAAGACAAGAAAAATTACAAAGTAAATTTGATAAAATTAAAAGTACAACTGTGGTGCAATCTCTATTTAATCCTCCGATTCTTTTCTCAAACAAATGATTTTGAAATTTGGTTGACTTGAGTGGATTCGATTTTGATCTCTTTCACGTGTATTTGAATTGAACGTTAATCAAAGGGCTTTTGAGCTTGATCTTGAATTAGCGATCTACTTGACTTGATCTTCGCGACGAACAATTTGATCTTCGTCTTGAATTTGTTGGATGTCAATCTTCTTTGGAGGAATCTTGATCTTCAAAGTACTTGGATATTTGAAAAATGTTGATTTGAGGGCTTGGCGACTTGATCTTGGATCGAACGTAAATTTGATTTGAAATTTAACTTAAAGGTTGATGAAGATTGGTATGATCTTCGTCTTCAGTTCTTTGGATTTTTTGGTCTTTGATCTTCTTGAATTGACTTCAATCATCAAAAACGATTTTTTGAGGGTCTTAGGACTTGATCTTGGATTAAACGGATTTTTGATTTGAAGACGAATGAAGAACGGTATGAACTTGGTTTTGGATTTATTGAACTTCTTGGAGTTTGATCTTCCTCGGCAAAAGTGCACTCTTCAAAAATGGTCTTTGGATGGAATTGAAACTTGACGACAGATTAAAAGGAGTTCTTTATGAAGAACACCTTGAAGAGGTTGTTGAAGAATGACTTGAATGCCGCGAAGAACGTTTCAAGATGGATGAATTTGGTGGAGCGGAAAACTTATAGCCTTTCCTTCTTCAACTTGGGAATATTTTGTATGTGTTTTTTTCTTCTTCAAGACCACCTCTATTTATAGTTGTCGAGTGAATCTCAATTAGAATCTCCTAATGAGATGAACGGTTGTGATTGCGTTTACAATTCCTTGATATGGAAGCGTTTATCTAAGTGAATCTTCTTTCCATCTCTTGAAGATTGATACTTGGTGGGGAATGTTTTCCTTGTGTTGAGACTTGGTGGAGAATTCTTTCCATCTTTTGAAGATTGAGACTTGGAGGAGAAGACTTTCCATGTCTTTAGATTTGATGAGCAATTATTTCCTTGTCTTAAGATTTAATTAATATATTTATTTTAATCCCTCAAAATATTAAGATTAAATAAAATATATATTGTATTTCTTGCATCTTAAGAGTTACCATCCTTTAATTTAATTAGACACAAAAATAACGTGTCTACAAATTGCCCCTCGAGACTTGTTCACAATTTGAAAAGCACCAGTAAGTGGATAAGTCTCGACATCTTTCTTCTTCTTGTTTTCGTGCTTCATTTCAACCACCATAAATCCACTTCATGAGTTTAGTACATTTGTGAGCTTCATGATTGGATCCATCAACTTAAATGTTGCATGAACATTTTTTTTATATGACTGGGCTAAGAATGAACTTTTAGTTGCCTGCGTATCCAATGAAGGAATCAAGTCATTACGTAGTTCAAAAGAAATCAAGATTGATTTAAAGGGGTTGTCATACACAGTTTCTACCCATGCGGCCCAGGAGTAACGTGGATTTTAAGCTCGTGTTCCATGCAGCATTTGATTTGGGCATTTGTAGACAGTTTTATCTCATATCTAGGAGGCTTGAAGATTTGAAGGATTTGTAGACCTTTTTGCTCTTGTCTAGGAGACTTGAAGATTTGAAGGGATTTGTAGACCTTTTGGCTCGTGTCTAGGAGACTTGAAGATTTGAAGGATTTGTAGACCTTTTGGCTCGTGTCTAGAAGACTTGAAGATTTGAAGGATTTGTAGACCTTTTCACTCGTGTCTAGGAGGCTTGAAGATTTGAAGGATTTGTAGACCTTTTGACTCGTGTCTAGGAGGCTTGTGCATTTGTTTTGAAGACTTGAAGGATTTGTTTTGAGTTTGAATGTGCAAACAGTTTATACTCGTCTTAAGGAGAATGTTGATAGTTTATACTCTTGTCAAGAAGTATATAGTTTGGCACTTAATTTGAAGATTTGAGATAGTTTAATCTCGTATCAATGAGCATATATTTTGGCACATAATATGAGGATTTGAGATAGTTTAAGTTCGTATCAAGGAGCATATATTTTGGCACTTAATGCGAGGATTTAAGATAGTTTAAGCTCGCATCAAGGAGCAGATTGGTTGGCACAAAAACTGATGGCGCGCCCTCTTCATTGTCACCGTCGTCGTCTGTATCATCACTTTCAATATCAAAGTCATAAGTTGGGTTTTCTTCTTTAATAGAGTTTACACTTGTCTCTATGTCATGCGCTCGCGTTGCCAACTCTTCAAAGTTTCTTGGCTTGATTCCTTGAAGTATGTAAGAGAGACTCCAATTCATCCCTTGAATGCAAATCTCCATAGCTGAAGTTTCAGACAGTTTCTCTTTGCAATTCAAGGATAGACTTATCCACATATTGATGTACTCAATCACTGGTTCGTCTTCTTGTTGATGAGAATTTGCAAGTTCAATCATGCTTACAGTACGCCTAGTGCTATAAAAGCGATTGAAGAATTCAATTTGTACATCATGCCAATTGTCAATAGAGTTTGGCTCAAGATTGGTGTACCAATCAAATTCAAAGTCTTCTAAGGTTCGAACAAACTGCTTGACTAGAAGATCTCCATCTGTGCCGACACTCAACATGTTGTCTTGGGTCTCCAGTCCCATCGAATGTTCAAAACTTTGGAGGTTGATAGCTTTTCGGCATTTGCAATTGCTCAATTCTTTGAGTGTAAGGTTTCGTGTAAGATTTGGAAGTCTTGTATTGAGCTTTATGATCATTTGCAACTTCTTCAATGAGCTTCTTCAATTGATCGGCAGAGACAAGGCTTTGTGGGGAAACTTGGATTTGTTTGCTTGAAGGCTTAGAATTTTCTCCAACTTCAACATCTTGAATGTTTTTCTCGGGAAAATTTATGTGCATCATGGCGCATTGCTCTTCCTTCCTTGAGAGATCTGGCTTGTGGAAAAGAGAAGTGGCTTGGATTCTTTCACTTAGGACTTCATCAAATTCTTGAGCTTCAACTCATTGAGTAGCATTTTCATGTGCCATGCTTTGATCGTCGCTTTCAACTAGCTCTTGCTTTTGAAGATGAGGTGAGACTTCAACTTCGTTGATTGTAGTCTTGATGCATCCATGAACTCCAATGTTGTTGGTGACTTTTTGGGAATTCTCAACTCCTTCTTTGCTCTCTAGCTTTTGGAGAAGGCGATTCAAGGGGTCTTTACGTTTTTGAGCTTGAGTTGTGAGATTCGCAATGGCTCTTGCATGTGCCGCAACTTGCTTTTCCAATGAGGGTTCTTGATCATTTTCTTTTACTTCATGCCTTGCTCCCGATGCAAGTGTATCTTCCATCATCGTTTGTGAAGAGCCCCCGCTTGTTGCCCCCATTGACTTGTCCATTTCTGAGTAACACTGACTTCTTGTGACTTGAAATTTGAGATTTGCTATAAAAGAGATGAGAGGTAGAGATTGTCCCACTGGGCATGCCAAATTTGTAATAACAAATTCTTGATCTCTGAAATTAAAAGACAAGAAAAGATTACAAAGTAAATTTGGTAAAATTAAAAGTACAACTGTGGTGCAATCTCTATTTAATCCTCCGATTCTTTTCTCAAACAAATGATTTTGAAATTTGGTTGACTTGAGTGGATTCGATTTTGATCTCTTTCACGTGTATTTGAATTGAACGTTAATCAAAGGGCTTTTGAGCTTGATCTTGAATTAGCGATCTACTTGACTTGATCTTCGCGACGAACAATTTGATCTTCGTCTTGAATTTGTTGGATGTCAATCTTCTTTGGAGGAATCTTGATCTTCAAAGTACTTGGATATTTGAAAAATGTTGATTTGAGGGCTTGGCGACTTGATCTTGGATCGAACGTAAATTTGATTTGAAATTTAACTTAAAGGTTGATGAAGATTGGTATGATCTTCGTCTTCAGTTCTTTGGATTTTTTGGTCTTTGATCTTCTTGAATTGACTTCAATCATCAAAAACGATTTTTCGAGGGTCTTAGGACTTGATCTTGGATTAAACGGATTTTTGATTTGAAGACGAATGAAGAACGGTATGAACTTGGTTTTGGATTTATTGAACTTCTTGGAGTTTGATCTTCCTCGGCAAAAGTGCACTCTTCAAAAATGGTCTTTGGATGGAATTGAAACTTGACGACGGATTAAAAGGAGTTCTTTATGAAGAACACCTTGAAGAGGTTGTTGAAGAATGACTTGAATGCCGCGAAGAACGTTTCAAGATGGATGAATTTGGTGGAGCGGAAAACTTATAGCCTTTCCTTCTTCAACTTGGGAATATTTTGTATGTGTTTTTTTCTTCTTCAAGACCACCTCTATTTATAGTTGTCGAGTGAATCTCAATTAGAATCTCCTAATGAGATGAACGGTTGTGATTGCGTTTACAATTCCTTGATATGGAAGCGTTTATCTAAGTGAATCTTCTTTCCATCTCTTGAAGATTGATACTTGGTGGGGAATGTTTTCCTTGTGTTGAGACTTGGTGGAGAATTCTTTCCATCTTTTGAAGATTGAGACTTGGAGGAGAAGACTTTCCATGTCTTTAGATTTGATGAGCAATTATTTCCTTGTCTTAAGATTTAATTAATATATTTATTTTAATCCCTCAAAATATTAAGATTAAATAAAATATATATTGTATTTCTTGCATCTTAAGAGTTACCATCCTTTAATTTAATTAGACACAAAAATAACGTGTCTACAAATTGCCCCTCGAGACTTGTTCACAATTTGAAAAGCACCAGTAAGTGGATAAGTCTCGACATCTTTCTTCTTCTTGTTTTCGTGCTTCATTTCAACCACCATAAATCCACTTCATGAGTTTAGTACATTTGTGAGCTTCATGATTGGATCCATCAACTTAAATGTTGCATGAACATTTTTTTTATATGACTCGGCTAAGAATGAACTTTTAGCTGCCTGCGTATCCAATGAAGGAATCAAGTCATTACGTAGTTCAAAAGAAATCAAGATTGATTTAAAGGGGTTGTCATACACAGTTTCTACCCATGCGGCCCAGGAGTAACGTGGATTTTAAGCTCGTGTTCCATGCAGCATTTGATTTGGGCATTTGTAGACAGTTTTATCTCATATCTAGGAGGCTTGAAGATTTGAAGGATTTGTAGACCTTTTTGCTCTTGTCTAGGAGACTTGAAGATTTGAAGGGATTTGTAGACCTTTTGGCTCGTGTCTAGGAGACTTGAAGATTTGAAGGATTTGTAGACCTTTTGGCTCGTGTCTAGAAGACTTGAAGATTTGAAGGATTTGTAGACCTTTTCACTCGTGTCTAGGAGGCTTGAAGATTTGAAGGATTTGTAGACCTTTTGACTCGTGTCTAGGAGGCTTGTGCATTTGTTTTGAAGACTTGAAGGATTTGTTTTGAGTTTGAATGTGCAAACAGTTTATACTCGTCTTAAGGAGAATGTTGATAGTTTATACTCTTGTCAAGAAGTATATAGTTTGGCACTTAATTTGAAGATTTGAGATAGTTTAATCTCGTATCAATGAGCATATATTTTGGCACATAATATGAGGATTTGAGATAGTTTAAGTTCGTATCAAGGAGCATATATTTTGGCACTTAATGCGAGGATTTAAGATAGTTTAAGCTCGCATCAAGGAGCAGATTGGTTGGCACAAAAACTGATGGCGCGCCCTCTTCATTGTCACCGTCGTCGTCTGTATCATCACTTTCAATATCAAAGTCATAAGTTGGGTTTTCTTCTTTAATAGAGTTTACACTTGTCTCTATGTCATGCGCTCGCGTTGCCAACTCTTCAAAGTTTCTTGGCTTGATTCCTTGAAGTATGTAAGAGAGACTCCAATTCATCCCTTGAATGCAAATCTCCATAGCTGAAGTTTCAGACAGTTTCTCTTTGCAATTCAAGGATAGACTTATCCACATATTGATGTACTCAATCACTGGTTCGTCTTCTTGTTGATGAGAATTTGCAAGTTCAATCATGCTTACAGTACGCCTAGTGCTATAAAAGCGATTGAAGAATTCAATTTGTACATCATGCCAATTGTCAATAGAGTTTGGCTCAAGATTGGTGTACCAATCAAATTCAAAGTCTTCTAAGGTTCGAACAAACTGCTTGACTAGAAGATCTCCATCTGTGCCGACACTCAACATGTTGTCTTGGGTCTCCAGTCCCATCGAATGTTCAAAACTTTGGAGGTTGATAGCTTTTCGGCATTTGCAATTGCTCAATTCTTTGAGTGTAAGGTTTCGTGTAAGATTTGGAAGTCTTGTATTGAGCTTTATGATCATTTGCAACTTCTTCAATGAGCTTCTTCAATTGATCGGCAGAGACAAGGCTTTGTGGGGAAACTTGGATTTGTTTGCTTGAAGGCTTAGAATTTTCTCCAACTTCAACATCTTGAATGTTTTTCTCGGGAAAATTTATGTGCATCATGGCGCATTGCTCTTCCTTCCTTGAGAGATCTGGCTTGTGGAAAAGAGAAGTGGCTTGGATTCTTTCACTTAGGACTTCATCAAATTCTTGAGCTTCAACTCATTGAGTAGCATTTTCATGTGCCATGCTTTGATCGTCGCTTTCAACTAGCTCTTGCTTTTGAAGATGAGGTGAGACTTCAACTTCGTTGATTGTAGTCTTGATGCATCCATGAACTCCAATGTTGTTGGTGACTTTTTGGGAATTCTCAACTCCTTCTTTGCTCTCTAGCTTTTGGAGAAGGCGATTCAAGGGGTCTTTACGTTTTTGAGCTTGAGTTGTGAGATTCGCAATGGCTCTTGCATGTGCCGCAACTTGCTTTTCCAATGAGGGTTCTTGATCATTTTCTTTTACTTCATGCCTTGCTCCCGATGCAAGTGTATCTTCCATCATCGTTTGTGAAGAGCCCCCGCTTGTTGCCCCCATTGACTTGTCCATTGCTGAGTAACACTGACTTCTTGTGACTTGAAATTTGAGATTTGCTATAAAAGAGATGAGAGGTAGAGATTGTCCCACTGGGCATGCCAAATTTGTAATAACAAATTCTTGATCTCTGAAATTAAAAGACAAGAAAAGATTACAAAGTAAATTTGGTAAAATTAAAAGTACAACTGTGGTGCAATCTCTATTTAATCCTCCGATTCTTTTCTCAAACAAATGATTTTGAAATTTGGTTGACTTGAGTGGATTCGATTTTGATCTCTTTCACGTGTATTTGAATTGAACGTTAATCAAAGGGCTTTTGAGCTTGATCTTGAATTAGCGATCTACTTGACTTGATCTTCGCGACGAACAATTTGATCTTCGTCTTGAATTTGTTGGATGTCAATCTTCTTTGGAGGAATCTTGATCTTCAAAGTACTTGGATATTTGAAAAATGTTGATTTGAGGGCTTGGCGACTTGATCTTGGATCGAACGTAAATTTGATTTGAAATTTAACTTAAAGGTTGATGAAGATTGGTATGATCTTCGTCTTCAGTTCTTTGGATTTTTTGGTCTTTGATCTTCTTGAATTGACTTCAATCATCAAAAACGATTTTTCGAGGGTCTTAGGACTTGATCTTGGATTAAACGGATTTTTGATTTGAAGACGAATGAAGAACGGTATGAACTTGGTTTTGGATTTATTGAACTTCTTGGAGTTTGATCTTCCTCGGCAAAAGTGCACTCTTCAAAAATGGTCTTTGGATGGAATTGAAACTTGACGACGGATTAAAAGGAGTTCTTTATGAAGAACACCTTGAAGAGGTTGTTGAAGAATGACTTGAATGCCGCGAAGAACGTTTCAAGATGGATGAATTTGGTGGAGCGGAAAACTTATAGCCTTTCCTTCTTCAACTTGGGAATATTTTGTATGTGTTTTTTTCTTCTTCAAGACCACCTCTATTTATAGTTGTCGAGTGAATCTCAATTAGAATCTCCTAATGAGATGAACGGTTGTGATTGCGTTTACAATTCCTTGATATGGAAGCGTTTATCTAAGTGAATCTTCTTTCCATCTCTTGAAGATTGATACTTGGTGGGGAATGTTTTCCTTGTGTTGAGACTTGGTGGAGAATTCTTTCCATCTTTTGAAGATTGAGACTTGGAGGAGAAGACTTTCCATGTCTTTAGATTTGATGAGCAATTATTTCCTTGTCTTAAGATTTAATTAATATATTTATTTTAATCCCTCAAAATATTAAGATTAAATAAAATATATATTGTATTTCTTGCATCTTAAGAGTTACCATCCTTTAATTTAATTAGACACAAAAATAACGTGTCTACAAATTGCCCCTCGAGACTTGTTCACAATTTGAAAAGCACCAGTAAGTGGATAAGTCTCGACATCTTTCTTCTTCTTGTTTTCGTGCTTCATTTCAACCACCATAAATCCACTTCATGAGTTTAGTACATTTGTGAGCTTCATGATTGGATCCATCAACTTAAATGTTGCATGAACATTTTTTTTATATGACTCGGCTAAGAATGAACTTTTAGCTGCCTGCGTATCCAATGAAGGAATCAAGTCATTACGTAGTTCAAAAGAAATCAAGATTGATTTAAAGGGGTTGTCATACACAGTTTCTACCCATGCGGCCCAGGAGTAACGTGGATTTTAAGCTCGTGTTCCATGCAGCATTTGATTTGGGCATTTGTAGACAGTTTTATCTCATATCTAGGAGGCTTGAAGATTTGAAGGATTTGTAGACCTTTTTGCTCTTGTCTAGGAGACTTGAAGATTTGAAGGGATTTGTAGACCTTTTGGCTCGTGTCTAGGAGACTTGAAGATTTGAAGGATTTGTAGACCTTTTGGCTCGTGTCTAGAAGACTTGAAGATTTGAAGGATTTGTAGACCTTTTCACTCGTGTCTAGGAGGCTTGAAGATTTGAAGGATTTGTAGACCTTTTGACTCGTGTCTAGGAGGCTTGTGCATTTGTTTTGAAGACTTGAAGGATTTGTTTTGAGTTTGAATGTGCAAACAGTTTATACTCGTCTTAAGGAGAATGTTGATAGTTTATACTCTTGTCAAGAAGTATATAGTTTGGCACTTAATTTGAAGATTTGAGATAGTTTAATCTCGTATCAATGAGCATATATTTTGGCACATAATATGAGGATTTGAGATAGTTTAAGTTCGTATCAAGGAGAATATATTTTGGCACTTAATGCGAGGATTTAAGATAGTTTAAGCTCGCATCAAGGAGCAGATTGGTTGGCACAAAAACTGATGGCGCGCCCTCTTCATTGTCACCGTCGTCGTCTGTATCATCACTTTCAATATCAAAGTCATAAGTTGGGTTTTCTTCTTTAATAGAGTTTACACTTGTCTCTATGTCATGCGCTCGCGTTGCCAACTCTTCAAAGTTTCTTGGCTTGATTCCTTGAAGTATGTAAGAGAGACTCCAATTCATCCCTTGAATGCAAATCTCCATAGCTGAAGTTTCAGACAGTTTCTCTTTGCAATTCAAGGATAGACTTATCCACATATTGATGTACTCAATCACTGGTTCGTCTTCTTGTTGATGAGAATTTGCAAGTTCAATCATGCTTACAGTACGCCTAGTGCTATAAAAGCGATTGAAGAATTCAATTTGTACATCATGCCAATTGTCAATAGAGTTTGGCTCAAGATTGGTGTACCAATCAAATTCAAAGTCTTCTAAGGTTCGAACAAACTGCTTGACTAGAAGATCTCCATCTGTGCCGACACTCAACATGTTGTCTTGGGTCTCCAGTCCCATCGAATGTTCAAAACTTTGGAGGTTGATAGCTTTTCGGCATTTGCAATTGCTCAATTCTTTGAGTGTAAGGTTTCGTGTAAGATTTGGAAGTCTTGTATTGAGCTTTATGATCATTTGCAACTTCTTCAATGAGCTTCTTCAATTGATCGGCAGAGACAAGGCTTTGTGGGGAAACTTGGATTTGTTTGCTTGAAGGCTTAGAATTTTCTCCAACTTCAACATCTTGAATGTTTTTCTCGGGAAAATTTATGTGCATCATGGCGCATTGCTCTTCCTTCCTTGAGAGATGTGGCTTGTGGAAAAGAGAAGTGGCTTGGATTCTTTCACTTAGGACTTCATCAAATTCTTGAGCTTCAACTCATTGAGTAGCATTTTCATGTGCCATGCTTTGATCGTCGCTTTCAACTAGCTCTTGCTTTTGAAGATGAGGTGAGACTTCAACTTCGTTGATTGTAGTCTTGATGCATCCATGAACTCCAATGTTGTTGGTGACTTTTTGGGAATTCTCAACTCCTTCTTTGCTCTCTAGCTTTTGGAGAAGGCGATTCAAGTGGTCTTTACGTTTTTGAGCTTGAGTTGTGAGATTCGCAATGGCTCTTGCATGTGCCGCAACTTGCTTTTCCAATGAGGGTTCTTGATCATTTTCTTTTACTTCATGCCTTGCTCCCGATGCAAGTGTATCTTCCATCATCGTTTGTGAAGAGCCCCCGCTTGTTGCCCCCATTGACTTGTCCATTGCTGAGTAACACTGACTTCTTGTGACTTGAAATTTGAGATTTGCTATAAAAGAGATGAGAGGTAGAGATTGTCCCACTGGGCATGCCAAATTTGTAATAACAAATTCTTGATCTCTGAAATTAAAAGACAAGAAAAGATTACAAAGTAAATTTGGTAAAATTAAAAGTACAACTGTGGTGCAATCTCTATTTAATCCTCCGATTCTTTTCTCAAACAAATGATTTTGAAATTTGGTTGACTTGAGTGGATTCGATTTTGATCTCTTTCACGTGTATTTGAATTGAACGTTAATCAAAGGGCTTTTGAGCTTGATCTTGAATTAGCGATCTACTTGACTTGATCTTCGCGACGAACAATTTGATCTTCGTCTTGAATTTGTTGGATGTCAATCTTCTTTGGAGGAATCTTGATCTTCAAAGTACTTGGATATTTGAAAAATGTTGATTTGAGGGCTTGGCGACTTGATCTTGGATCGAACGTAAATTTGATTTGAAATTTAACTTAAAGGTTGATGAAGATTGGTATGATCTTCGTCTTCAGTTCTTTGGATTTTTTGGTCTTTGATCTTCTTGAATTGACTTCAATCATCAAAAACGATTTTTCGAGGGTCTTAGGACTTGATCTTGGATTAAACGGATTTTTGATTTGAAGACGAATGAAGAACGGTATGAACTTGGTTTTGGATTTATTGAACTTCTTGGAGTTTGATCTTCCTCGGCAAAAGTGCACTCTTCAAAAATGGTCTTTGGATGGAATTGAAACTTGACGACGGATTAAAAGGAGTTCTTTATGAAGAACACCTTGAAGAGGTTGTTGAAGAATGACTTGAATGCCGCGAAGAACGTTTCAAGATGGATGAATTTGGTGGAGCGGAAAACTTATAGCCTTTCCTTCTTCAACTTGGGAATATTTTGTATGTGTTTTTTTCTTCTTCAAGACCACCTCTATTTATAGTTGTCGAGTGAATCTCAATTAGAATCTCCTAATGAGATGAACGGTTGTGATTGCGTTTACAATTCCTTGATATGGAAGCGTTTATCTAAGTGAATCTTCTTTCCATCTCTTGAAGATTGATACTTGGTGGGGAATGTTTTCCTTGTGTTGAGACTTGGTGGAGAATTCTTTCCATCTTTTGAAGATTGAGACTTGGAGGAGAAGACTTTCCATGTCTTTAGATTTGATGAGCAATTATTTCCTTGTCTTAAGATTTAATTAATATATTTATTTTAATCCCTCAAAATATTAAGATTAAATAAAATATATATTGTATTTCTTGCATCTTAAGAGTTACCATCCTTTAATTTAATTAGACACAAAAATAACGTGTCTACAAATTGCCCCTCGAGACTTGTTCACAATTTGAAAAGCACCAGTAAGTGGATAAGTCTCGACATCTTTCTTCTTCTTGTTTTCGTGCTTCATTTCAACCACCATAAATCCACTTCATGAGTTTAGTACATTTGTGAGCTTCATGATTGGATCCATCAACTTAAATGTTGCATGAACATTTTTTTTATATGACTCGGCTAAGAATGAACTTTTAGCTGCCTGCGTATCCAATGAAGGAATCAAGTCATTACGTAGTTCAAAAGAAATCAAGATTGATTTAAAGGGGTTGTCATACACAGTTTCTACCCATGCGGCCCAGGAGTAACGTGGATTTTAAGCTCGTGTTCCATGCAGCATTTGATTTGGGCATTTGTAGACAGTTTTATCTCATATCTAGGAGGCTTGAAGATTTGAAGGATTTGTAGACCTTTTTGCTCTTGTCTAGGAGACTTGAAGATTTGAAGGGATTTGTAGACCTTTTGGCTCGTGTCTAGGAGACTTGAAGATTTGAAGGATTTGTAGACCTTTTGGCTCGTGTCTAGAAGACTTGAAGATTTGAAGGATTTGTAGACCTTTTCACTCGTGTCTAGGAGGCTTGAAGATTTGAAGGATTTGTAGACCTTTTGACTCGTGTCTAGGAGGCTTGTGCATTTGTTTTGAAGACTTGAAGGACTTGTTTTGAGTTTGAATGTGCAAACAGTTTATACTCGTCTTAAGGAGAATGTTGATAGTTTATACTCTTGTCAAGAAGTATATAGTTTGGCACTTAATTTGAAGATTTGAGATAGTTTAATCTCGTATCAATGAGCATATATTTTGGCACATAATATGAGGATTTGAGATAGTTTAAGTTCGTATCAAGGAGCATATATTTTGGCACTTAATGCGAGGATTTAAGATAGTTTAAGCTCGCATCAAGGAGCAGATTGGTTGGCACAAAAACTGATGGCGCGCCCTCTTCATTGTCACCGTCGTCGTCTGTATCATCACTTTCAATATCAAAGTCATAAGTTGGGTTTTCTTCTTTAATAGAGTTTACACTTGTCTCTATGTCATGCGCTCGCGTTGCCAACTCTTCAAAGTTTCTTGGCTTGATTCCTTGAAGTATGTAAGAGAGACTCCAATTCATCCCTTGAATGCAAATCTCCATAGCTGAAGTTTCAGACAGTTTCTCTTTGCAATTCAAGGATAGACTTATCCACATATTGATGTACTCAATCACTGGTTCGTCTTCTTGTTGATGAGAATTTGCAAGTTCAATCATGCTTACAGTACGCCTAGTGCTATAAAAGCGATTGAAGAATTCAATTTGTACATCATGCCAATTGTCAATAGAGTTTGGCTCAAGATTGGTGTACCAATCAAATTCAAAGTCTTCTAAGGTTCGAACAAACTGCTTGACTAGAAGATCTCCATCTGTGCCGACACTCAACATGTTGTCTTGGGTCTCCAGTCCCATCGAATGTTCAAAACTTTGGAGGTTGATAGCTTTTCGGCATTTGCAATTGCTCAATTCTTTGAGTGTAAGGTTTCGTGTAAGATTTGGAAGTCTTGTATTGAGCTTTATGATCATTTGCAACTTCTTCAATGAGCTTCTTCAATTGATCGGCAGAGACAAGGCTTTGTGGGGAAACTTGGATTTGTTTGCTTGAAGGCTTAGAATTTTCTCCAACTTCAACATCTTGAATGTTTTTCTCGGGAAAATTTATGTGCATCATGGCGCATTGCTCTTCCTTCCTTGAGAGATCTGGCTTGTGGAAAAGAGAAGTGGCTTGGATTCTTTCACTTAGGACTTCATCAAATTCTTGAGCTTCAACTCATTGAGTAGCATTTTCATGTGCCATGCTTTGATCGTCGCTTTCAACTAGCTCTTGCTTTTGAAGATGAGGTGAGACTTCAACTTCGTTGATTGTAGTCTTGATGCATCCATGAACTCCAATGTTGTTGGTGACTTTTTGGGAATTCTCAACTCCTTCTTTGCTCTCTAGCTTTTGGAGAAGGCGATTCAAGGGGTCTTTACGTTTTTGAGCTTGAGTTGTGAGATTCGCAATGGCTCTTGCATGTGCCGCAACTTGCTTTTCCAATGAGGGTTCTTGATCATTTTCTTTTACTTCATGCCTTGCTCCCGATGCAAGTGTATCTTCCATCATCGTTTGTGAAGAGCCCCCGCTTGTTGCCCCCATTGACTTGTCCATTGCTGAGTAACACTGACTTCTTGTGACTTGAAATTTGAGATTTGCTATAAAAGAGATGAGAGGTAGAGATTGTCCCACTGGGCATGCCAAATTTGTAATAACAAATTCTTGATCTCTGAAATTAAAAGACAAGAAAAGATTACAAAGTAAATTTGGTAAAATTAAAAGTACAACTGTGGTGCAATCTCTATTTAATCCTCCGATTCTTTTCTCAAACAAATGATTTTGAAATTTGGTTGACTTGAGTGGATTCGATTTTGATCTCTTTCACGTGTATTTGAATTGAACGTTAATCAAAGGGCTTTTGAGCTTGATCTTGAATTAGCGATCTACTTGACTTGATCTTCGCGACGAACAATTTGATCTTCGTCTTGAATTTGTTGGATGTCAATCTTCTTTG
Source organism: Linaria vulgaris (assembly GCA_948329865.1). Taxonomy (NCBI): domain Eukaryota; kingdom Viridiplantae; phylum Streptophyta; class Magnoliopsida; order Lamiales; family Plantaginaceae; genus Linaria; species Linaria vulgaris. Next base: position 111,489,654 of record OX415249.1, on the reverse strand, counting down.
GAGGAATCTTGATCTTCAAAGTACTTGGATATTTGAAAAATGTTGATTTGAGGGCTTGGCGACTTGATCTTGGATCGAACGTAAATTTGATTTGAAATTTAACTTAAAGGTTGATGAAGATTGGTATGATCTTCGTCTTCAGTTCTTTGGATTTTTTGGTCTTTGATCTTCTTGAATTGACTTCAATCATCAAAAACGATTTTTCGAGGGTCTTAGGACTTGATCTTGGATTAAACGGATTTTTGATTTGAAGACGAATGAAGAACGGTATGAACTTGGTTTTGGATTTATTGAACTTCTTGGAGTTTGATCTTCCTCGGCAAAAGTGCACTCTTCAAAAATGGTCTTTGGATGGAATTGAAACTTGACGACGGATTAAAAGGAGTTCTTTATGAAGAACACCTTGAAGAGGTTGTTGAAGAATGACTTGAATGCCGCGAAGAACGTTTCAAGATGGATGAATTTGGTGGAGCGGAAAACTTATAGCCTTTCCTTCTTCAACTTGGGAATATTTTGTATGTGTTTTTTTCTTCTTCAAGACCACCTCTATTTATAGTTGTCGAGTGAATCTCAATTAGAATCTCCTAATGAGATGAACGGTTGTGATTGCGTTTACAATTCCTTGATATGGAAGCGTTTATCTAAGTGAATCTTCTTTCCATCTCTTGAAGATTGATACTTGGTGGGGAATGTTTTCCTTGTGTTGAGACTTGGTGGAGAATTCTTTCCATCTTTTGAAGATTGAGACTTGGAGGAGAAGACTTTCCATGTCTTTAGATTTGATGAGCAATTATTTCCTTGTCTTAAGATTTAATTAATATATTTATTTTAATCCCTCAAAATATTAAGATTAAATAAAATATATATTGTATTTCTTGCATCTTAAGAGTTACCATCCTTTAATTTAATTAGACACAAAAATAACGTGTCTACAAATTGCCCCTCGAGACTTGTTCACAATTTGAAAAGCACCAGTAAGTGGATAAGTCTCGACATCTTTCTTCTTCTTGTTTTCGTGCTTCATTTCAACCACCATAAATCCACTTCATGAGTTTAGTACATTTGTGAGCTTCATGATTGGATCCATCAACTTAAATGTTGCATGAACATTTTTTTTATATGACTCGGCTAAGAATGAACTTTTAGCTGCCTGCGTATCCAATGAAGGAATCAAGTCATTACGTAGTTCAAAAGAAATCAAGATTGATTTAAAGGGGTTGTCATACACAGTTTCTACCCATGCGGCCCAGGAGTAACGTGGATTTTAAGCTCGTGTTCCATGCAGCATTTGATTTGGGCATTTGTAGACAGTTTTATCTCATATCTAGGAGGCTTGAAGATTTGAAGGATTTGTAGACCTTTTTGCTCTTGTCTAGGAGACTTGAAGATTTGAAGGGATTTGTAGACCTTTTGGCTCGTGTCTAGGAGACTTGAAGATTTGAAGGATTTGTAGACCTTTTGGCTCGTGTCTAGAAGACTTGAAGATTTGAAGGATTTGTAGACCTTTTCACTCGTGTCTAGGAGGCTTGAAGATTTGAAGGATTTGTAGACCTTTTGACTCGTGTCTAGGAGGCTTGTGCATTTGTTTTGAAGACTTGAAGGACTTGTTTTGAGTTTGAATGTGCAAACAGTTTATACTCGTCTTAAGGAGAATGTTGATAGTTTATACTCTTGTCAAGAAGTATATAGTTTGGCACTTAATTTGAAGATTTGAGATAGTTTAATCTCGTATCAATGAGCATATATTTTGGCACATAATATGAGGATTTGAGATAGTTTAAGTTCGTATCAAGGAGCATATATTTTGGCACTTAATGCGAGGATTTAAGATAGTTTAAGCTCGCATCAAGGAGCAGATTGGTTGGCACAAAAACTGATGGCGCGCCCTCTTCATTGTCACCGTCGTCGTCTGTATCATCACTTTCAATATCAAAGTCATAAGTTGGGTTTTCTTCTTTAATAGAGTTTACACTTGTCTCTATGTCATGCGCTCGCGTTGCCAACTCTTCAAAGTTTCTTGGCTTGATTCCTTGAAGTATGTAAGAGAGACTCCAATTCATCCCTTGAATGCAAATCTCCATAGCTGAAGTTTCAGACAGTTTCTCTTTGCAATTCAAGGATAGACTTATCCACATATTGATGTACTCAATCACTGGTTCGTCTTCTTGTTGATGAGAATTTGCAAGTTCAATCATGCTTACAGTACGCCTAGTGCTATAAAAGCGATTGAAGAATTCAATTTGTACATCATGCCAATTGTCAATAGAGTTTGGCTCAAGATTGGTGTACCAATCAAATTCAAAGTCTTCTAAGGTTCGAACAAACTGCTTGACTAGAAGATCTCCATCTGTGCCGACACTCAACATGTTGTCTTGGGTCTCCAGTCCCATCGAATGTTCAAAACTTTGGAGGTTGATAGCTTTTCGGCATTTGCAATTGCTCAATTCTTTGAGTGTAAGGTTTCGTGTAAGATTTGGAAGTCTTGTATTGAGCTTTATGATCATTTGCAACTTCTTCAATGAGCTTCTTCAATTGATCGGCAGAGACAAGGCTTTGTGGGGAAACTTGGATTTGTTTGCTTGAAGGCTTAGAATTTTCTCCAACTTCAACATCTTGAATGTTTTTCTCGGGAAAATTTATGTGCATCATGGCGCATTGCTCTTCCTTCCTTGAGAGATCTGGCTTGTGGAAAAGAGAAGTGGCTTGGATTCTTTCACTTAGGACTTCATCAAATTCTTGAGCTTCAACTCATTGAGTAGCATTTTCATGTGCCATGCTTTGATCGTCGCTTTCAACTAGCTCTTGCTTTTGAAGATGAGGTGAGACTTCAACTTCGTTGATTGTAGTCTTGATGCATCCATGAACTCCAATGTTGTTGGTGACTTTTTGGGAATTCTCAACTCCTTCTTTGCTCTCTAGCTTTTGGAGAAGGCGATTCAAGTGGTCTTTACGTTTTTGAGCTTGAGTTGTGAGATTCGCAATGGCTCTTGCATGTGCCGCAACTTGCTTTTCCAATGAGGGTTCTTGATCATTTTCTTTTACTTCATGCCTTGCTCCCGATGCAAGTGTATCTTCCATCATCGTTTGTGAAGAGCCCCCGCTTGTTGCCCCCATTGACTTGTCCATTGCTGAGTAACACTGACTTCTTGTGACTTGAAATTTGAGATTTGCTATAAAAGAGATGAGAGGTAGAGATTGTCCCACTGGGCATGCCAAATTTGTAATAACAAATTCTTGATCTCTGAAATTAAAAGACAAGAAAAGATTACAAAGTAAATTTGGTAAAATTAAAAGTACAATTGTGGTGAAATCTCTATTTAATCCTCTGGTTCTTTTCTCAAACAAATGATTTTGAAATTTGGTTGACTTGAGTGGATTCGATTTTGATCTCTTTCATGTGTATTTGAGTTGAGCGTTAATCCAAGGGCTTTTGAGCTTTTTCTTGAATTAGCGATCTGCTTGACTTGATCTTCGCGACAAACAATTTGATCTTCGTCTTGAATTTGTTGAATGTCAAGCTTCTTTGGAGGAATCTTGATCTTCAAAGTACTTGGATATTTGACAAACGTTAATTCGAGGGCTTGACAGCTTGATCTCGGATCGAATGAAAATTTGATTTGAAATTTGACTTGAAGGTTGATGAAAATTGGTATGATCTTCGTCTTAGGTTCTTTGGCTTTTTTGGTCTTTGATCTTCTTGAATGGACTTCAATCTTCAAAAACGGTTTTTCGAGGGTCTTAAGACCTGATCTCGGATTAAACGGATTTTTGACTTGAATACGAATGAAGAATGGTATGAACTTGGTTTTGGATTTGTTGAACTTCTTGGAGTTTGATCTTCCTCGACAGAAGTGCACTCTTCAAAAACAATTTTTGGATGAAACTGAGACTTGACGGTGAATTGAATGGAGTTCTTTACGAAGAACACCTTGAAGAGATTGCTGAAGAATGCCTTGAATGCAGCAAATAATGTTTGAAGATGGATGAATTTGGTGGAGCGAAAAACTTAGAGCCTTTCGCTCTTCAACTTGTGAATATTTTGTGTGTGCTTTTTTCTTCTTCAAGACCAACACTATTTATAGTTGTGGAGTGAATCTCAATTAGAATCTCCTGATGAGATGAACAATTGTGATCGGTCTATAATTCCTTGATATGGAAGAGTTTATCTAAGTGAATCTTATTTCCATCTCTTGAAGATTGAGACTTGGTGCAGAATTATTTCCATCTCTTGAAGATTGAGATTTGGAGGAGAAGACTTTCCATGTCTTGAGATTTGATAAGCAATTATTTCATTGTCTTAAGATTGAATTAATATATTTATTTTAATCCCTCAAAATATTAAGATTAAATAAAATATATTTTGTATTTCTTGCATTTTAAGAGTTACCATCATTTAATTTAATTAGACACAATAATAACGTGTCTACACTTATGCAAGGGAATTTTCCCTTGCATGGGACCCATTGCATGGGAAAATTCCCTGGCATAAACCTCTATGCAACGGATTATTCCGTTGCATTACCCTTTAGCAGCGAAAATTTTCACTGCTATGTTGCAGCGAAAGTTTTTGCTGCATTTGCTTCTCTGCAACAGAATTTTCGATTGCAGAGGGTTGTTTTTGGACCCACTTTCGTCTATGCAAGGGAATTATCCGTTGCATAGCTTTTTGCATGGGAATGCTGATTTACTTGCAACCAATTCTCTTGAATTTGAGTAGTTTTGTTGTAGTGCACTCTCTACATGTCTTATTCGGGTGGGGAAGTTAATTCTTTGATTAAAACTACTACCGCAAATTAGATACGGTTGTATTATAAATCGATTTTCAAGAACGTAATGGAACTTGTCAAAACTCAAAAGAATAAATCAATAGATAATTTGAGTATTTCTAATTAATTTTAGGATTAGTGTTAGGAAATTAATCCCAATATGAGTCTTGATTATGGTATTCTTCTTCCCGAGAGGGGCAAATTAGATATTTTTTGATATCCACGCAGCAATATTTGCCGTCTTAATTCATTTCCATATTTACCGGCATTGATGTAAACCCGGATGAGTTAGATGCTACACCCCGGAGCACCGCTCCCATTCTACTCCTTTACCATTATACCCTCTACCTTTTTCTTCAAAAGACCCACAAGTTTCATGATGTTTCATTATTACCCCATACATTAAAGGTCTCAATTTTGGTACTTGAAAATGAGTGTGTTGTAATAAATAAGGTCTCCACATAAATAAATAAAGATTTTGCTTTCGCCTAAGTACGTTGATGTCGATCTTTTAAACATTCCGTTTAAGTCATCTCTTACACCCGGAGTAGGAAACGAACCAGGGTTGTGCTGATTACCGTTGAAGGAGCTGTTGCAGAACCATCGGTTGCGATCGAGTGGTTGAGGGCGAGGAGTCTTCGTAAAACCTGGCAGAATACCCGACGGTGGTACGGTCAAAAGGAGGTATCTTTTACGGTTATGTTTTATAAGTTCTGTACGGAAGCATGCTGGGCCTGATATGGTCGTAATGGACTATATCCATTGGAAAGGATACCAAAATAGAACTGTTTAATTTATCGGGGTAAAAGTTTAATTTCATAAATTTTGGTCTCTTTTCTGCAAATAAGATAGAAGGGTACTCTAGTAAATGAATAAGAAAAGAGTAGGGCTCTAGGTAGTAGCATCTCACATCTCGTAAACCCGGCTGTGTTACTCATATTAATAATGTTATTACTTATTATATTGTAAATGTCCAATTGGGCACGTGTATGTTATATCCCTTTATAATAAATTATTAGTTCAAACAAAGAATCGAGTATGGACTCTCCGGCCAAAATAACCATATGCACAAGTTGTATCCCAATGTTGATTAAGCCAACGTAACCCAGGGAAAATTCGATCCTGGTGGTACTAATTAATATTCTAAGACAAATTGCCAGTGACAACTGTGAATGGGATCCTCAATTTTCGACTACAGATCTTCCGTTACACCTACTTTATACCTTCTTACAAATAATAATTCCACAATACTTGTTTATAGTGTATATACACTTAATTTATCTGAAGCATAATTTTATTTTAATAAGAAATTTATAATATTACACAATTTCGTAAGTGTTTTTTGATCGAGCAAAGATTTTTTTTTTAATATACAAGGCTTTAAACTTTAAACCCATACAAAACTACACATCGATCAACATATTAAATATTACAACCTTTTAAAAAACAATATAAAGATTCGTAATTAAACCGATCACTGTAATCAATTTTTCGTAAGGCTTAAATACTGAAACCGAAATGATATTGGAATTTAATATTGATTGGGAGTTGGGGACATACATACATCATCTTTGGGATTGTTTTCATTTAAAGAATTAATGTTAGGTGTAATTAGGGGTGGGGAAGGGATGGGATCCCACATCGTGGAATTCAAAAACTCACGCCATTTTTTAGTCTTGAATTAGTCACTTTTTAACACTGAAAATTGGAGGGATTCTCGCGAGAATCCCTTCGATTTCCAGATTGTATCTAGCACAAAAAGTGTGTTTTTTTCTCCTGAATATTTTATTTTTAAAAGATGTCTTCTTTTCGACATTAATAACGAGTACCGACCTGTTAACACGAATCACAATCTAATAACTAGCCCGAATCACATTCAAAAATTGCAATCCACTATCACAAATCTCAAAAGAAAACCCTTCGCGGCTCAAAACTCACAAGACACAAGACACAGGTCACAAATTCTCTAACCATTACTAATAAATAAATATCACAATTTAAATAACTAGCAATAAAAAGTTGTACAATTCCTAATATTTCTCATACGCACTCACATCACATGTGTTTTTTATTTGGCAACTAAACCCCCAATAAACCTAGTAATTATAGCTTATAAAAAATGGTGGGATTCCCTCCTCCCGTGGGAATCGGAGAATGACTCCCGTTCCCGTCCCTCGACTGGAGGGAATCCCGTCCCTCGTAGTCCCGATGTGAAGGAGTGTGACGGAAAATTTTCCCGCGGAAACATTTCCCGTGGGTAGGTACGGGTAAGGGAATTTCCCTTACCCGTTCCCACCACTAGGTGTAAGGGGTTTAAATTATTAATCAAAGTTTCTGACCACATTTTAGGTGGCCTTCGAAAATAAATCAACCATGCACTAACTCAAATTACCCTCTTAATATATGAAATATGCGCATTACTGTGTAAACTTAAAATAGGCGAATTATCCATGTTATTATCTTAAAATTGTGCACACCGTCTCCCTGTCGATTTTTTCATATATTTGTACTTGTACTTTGTCAAATTGTATTATTCAAATATCTATTTTTTGTATATTTAATAAGTTACTGAAATATTATATCATCTTTTCGTAATTTAAAGTAAAAAGCAATTAAAACAAATTAGATTTCTAAAATAAAATGATAAGAAAAAATTAATACTACTCTTACTTTTTGGCAAGTGAGTTACACCTCCCTCTATAAAAATGTATATTGCACTATTTTAAAATTACAAGGGAGTAAGATGCCTATTTATTTTTTAGAGGGGGTAATGCTCCTCTTTTGCACATTACAGTGGGGTACTATGCCAAAAATCACTAACTTCCCCCTACATATAAGAAAGGGATAAATACTTCCAACTCCCTAACCTATTCGTATTCACCACTATACCCATTGGCCTATCCCAACTTGTGCAAAACACCCCTTGTCCATTTTTTACCCAATTTTTTACGGAATATTCTCTTCACGTGTTGGCTGTGATACACCGATACCGATACTAAGTCAGCTATGAAGTACTCAATAAATATCGATACCGATTCAGATATCGATACCCGTACTAACGTATCTGATACGCCACGTGGCGTATCCTTTAATTTTGAAAAATAAGATTTCGATATGTATCTGATGATGCATAATCTGCCCCACCCTTGGAGAGGGGCGAAATAATGGGCACCCTACAAAAATTATTCACCACCTTGCGGAGAGATGCGTCTAAGCCACGGCCACCCTTGTCCAAATAGGGGCTGATGGTCCGGGCTTTGGAGAAGGTACCCCCGAGTCACGACTAGTAAACACTCTCCAGAGAGTACTCGGTCTGAACACTCAGAGAAGGTACCCCCAAATCCCGACCCACACCTCTTAAAGGGATACGGTGAGAGCCCAAAGGCCTGGATACACCTCTCCCAACGACCTGATACCTACCCGAACTCGGGTACCCACGAGGAACAAATATGGAACCCCCTAGTCCAAAAGAATAATACTCCCCATAGCACTCAGTAACTCTCAAACTCCCGAAGGACCATCACCAACACTTAACCGAAATTGAGGAAACAGGAGCACATAAAAGACACTAAGGACACGAGTAAATACAAGGAGAAGTCAAGACCTACCACAATCATGACTAAAGGAAGCAGCTCACAGCAAAGAACGACTCCCGGGGTCTCATCTAAGGCGGACGATCCATAAGAGCTACCCAATCATTCGGGCCGACCATGGCCCACGACCCTACTCGGAAGGCGTGTCATTCATCATCACTCACCCTATGTCCCAACTACCCTAATAATGAGGAAATACCGCACCCAATTGGTCCAACTCATACATTAGGGCGGAAGCAGCAAACCTTATTAGTGCAGATCAATGATTGGGCAGATCGATCCCCATGCATTGGCTCAGTACCACCACTGAAGACCATTGGAGCATATATCATCATTGTCCACTCAAGTGAGATGTCCGCTATTGGCCACCCCCTGACAGGCAACCCTCATTGGCGCAGAGGACCTTCACGCCATTGGTCACCAGCACCTCATGGAGTAAAGACGGCAAGACCGGCCCCCATTGGCCAAAGACCCGTGAGACTAACACTATAAATAGTCCCACATTTTCAGCAAGAAAACAACTTCAAGTTCAAAACTTCAACTTCAACTTCAACTCCAAACACATTATTCACCACAATAGTAGCACAAGAACACTCTCCCCAATTTAACACTTGATTGTACTTAGAATTTATCGCATTCTTCAAGCTCTCACTAGTGTTTTGACACGACCCCCTTGTACTTCATTCAAAGTCCTTAATAAAATCATTGTGCCTCCTTTCCTCAAATTCGAGATTGGCGTTCCGAACAAAAATATTTGAGTAACAATATCCCCAAATATCCCGACCACACGGGCCTAGACGATATTGCCTCACCAGTATCCGATACGTTTTGTTTGCTGAAGAAGTCTGCGATGAAACAATGTAGATTGTGAATTTGCAATGTTCAGTTTACTTTTGAAAGTGAATTACTTGAAACATTATTATTAATTCACATTTTTTTTTGTTAATATGACTTTATGTGGTCATTAATCGTCGAGTATCAAACATCTTGATTTTGTAATAATAGCAACAAGCTTGTTAACTTCTTGTTTAACTTGTTAGTCATAATTCACATTTGTATGTTTTCTTTTAGTTTTGATGCATGACTTTTTTTAATGTTGAACCTTTTTTTGTGTATTTTCCTTTTTTCTTTTTTAATTTTTAAACTCAATTCTTTGTTAAAAATAAAAAATCCATATAATAAATATAAATAATTTATTATATATAGACGTATCCTTGCCGTATCGATATCGACTATTTTTAAAAAAACGTTGTATCGGCGTATCCGTACCGTACCATACTCGTACCACCGTATCTGAACCCGTGCAACATAGCGTGCAGGTTACGTGAGACATAAAAGCGTATTTTGTAATTAATATTTACTTGACAATATAAATATAATATATCAAATAATATCATGATGAACTAAAATTAGTCTTAGATTCTACGCTAAAATTTTGAGATTCAACATGGCTTTGAAGCATATGACAAACAATACTGTTAAATGGCCTTGCGCATGTTAAAGTACTTTTGCATTTGTTCTGATCTGAAAGGATAAATTTTTTATAGAAGTCCTCATAATACCATATTGTGGATAAGTTCATAATTAGCGTATGCCTATATTTTTATTCTATGCTTGTTACCTATGAATTTAAAATTCCATAACAAGTTTGGCATATAATAATTTAGGGTTCTCTATCATGTATTAAATCCCGTCGGATCGGGGGCAGATATATTATCATATATATGTGTACACTAATATATAGTATTATAGACAGATAGATTAAGCATACTTGCGTATATATATATAGTATTATAGACAGATAGATTAAGCATACTTGCGTATATATATATAGTATTATAGACAGATAGATTAAGCATACTTGCGTACACAAAAGTTCCTTGTAAAAACTTTAATGTAGCTTATAAATTTGAGCAAAATTTCAGATTTTTAAGTGGCCAAAATCAAAATATTGTCATACCAAGATACGATAAGATAGCAGCAACTTGTTTTTAATATTGGAAATTACTAAAGAACTAATATGACGTGATTACAATTATTAGCACATGCAAAATAAATCAGTAAATTAAATCGTACGTGCTGTAAGTATTGATGATATAATCCGTGAAGAGAGACTTTTAGTATAGCTGTAAATTATTAGCACATGAAGAACTTATTGTTCAATGGACGAATTATTTTTTCTGTCTGTAACCTTTTTTGTTTCGGGGCAACTTTTTTTGCCCCGTAATTTCTCATTTTTTCACCAAATATACTGATGTCTCAGTACAGTCAACAAGTTATTAAACTTAGTTAATAAGTCAATGAGTCAGACAAATCAAATAGGAACTCAGTAACAATCTAGAAGGGAACAGAGGAAGGAAAATTGTTTTTTATCTATTAACTTGATGATACAATGAGGATATTTATAACACAATTTTCTGATCCTCTCTAGAATTCAAAATACAAAATATAGATACGAATAAGAAGATAGAAAAAGATAAAAAGATAAAAAGATACAACTAAAAATCCCAATATCTTAGCAACTCCTTTAATTCGTATCTTCAGCTCCAATACACTCCAAAATTATTTTTGATTTCCCTCAAAAAACAATTGAGTCTCCCCGATATTCATGTATATATTAAGGTTGTTCCATTACTAATTTTTTTCCCGCAGCACACAATTGTACTTTCTTACACTACAAGACTGGGCGGTTAATAGGCACCGCCCAGTAGCGACTCACATGCGGTCGCTGATCTTCAGCGATTGCTGAAGGAAACAGCGACCGCACTTGAGTCGCAAATTATCCATTAGGACAACAACGACTCAAACTGAGTCGTTGTTGTCCTCATGGACTTTCCGCGACTCAAATTGAGTCGCTGAAAATCCATGAGGACTTGGGCCAAAATGTGGGCCAAAATTAGGGCCCCAATCGCCCTAATTTTGGCGGAAGACATCAGCGACCGCATAGCGGTCGCTGATTCTTCCCTGTAAATAAATAAACAATTTATTCTCATTTCAGCGAATATAATGTCACCTTCTTCACCCGTAACGAACACATCCGATCCGACCCGTTAAATTATTCACCATTTTCACTCGATTCTTCCAAATTCGACCCGACCCATCTGAAATCTTCATCATTAGCGACCGAGATTCGAGTTAGCGACCCAATTTCAGTCACCAACTCTATTTCCGGCGAATTCTCCGCGTGTCGCCGTCGTCGCGTCGCACTGTCGTCACCTCTTCGCCGCATCCGCACCGTCGTCGCCGCGTCAATTTTCGTCCGTCCACCTCTTTTTCCGGCGTCAATTTTGTCCGTCTGTCCGCCGCCAACTCCAATTCCGGCGAATTCTCCGCGTGTCACCGTCGTCGCGTCGCACCGTCGTCACCTTTCCATTTCCGTCCGTCCGTCTTCCTCTTTCTTCCGCGTCAATATCCGTCCGTCCGTCCGCCGCCGGTGAAAGGTTCGTTCGCCTCTTTTTTTTTTGTTTTTTACATAATTTTGAATTAGTGTTAATTAATTATATTGTTAGATTTGTTAATATTCAATAATCTATTATTGAAGCATGTTACATTTTTAGGTTAGATTAGTGAAGGATTAATCAAAAAAATTAAATTTGTGAAGGATTTTAGTGTTAATTGTAATATTATATTAATTAGTGTTGATTATATTAATTAGTGTATCATTAGTAGGTTAGTGTTAATTTGTAAGCTTATTAGTTTGTTAGATTGTTAATTTAAAGATTGATTAATAGTTAAAAGTGAAAATTAGATTGTTAGATTAGATTAGATTAGATTAAACTAGTTTATAATTAGATTGTGAAAAATATATTGTTAAATTAGATTAGATTAGTTTATAATTAGATTATGAAAATTAGATTGTTAAATCAAATTAGAGTAGTTTATAATTAGATTGTGAAAATTAGATTGTTAGATTAGATTAGACTAGTTTATAATTAGATTGTGAAAAATAGATTGTTAAATTAGATTAGGTTAGTTTATAATTAGATTATGAACATTAGATTGTTAAATTAAATTAGAGTAGTTTATAATTAGACGTTGAATGTTAGATTAAATGTTATATTTTTATTTAAATGTTGATTTGATATTTAAATGTGATATTTTTATTTTTACAGTATATACATATATTCGGCATGTCGTCACGTAATACCACTAGCGGTACTAGAGGTCGAGGTGGAGGTCGTAGTGGGGTATCGGGTACTGTTAGTGGTGGGCGAGTTAGTGGTAGTGGTAGTGTTGCCCGAGGAGGTGTTGGGGGTGGTAGCGTTGCCCGTGGAAGTGTTGGTGGTGGTGGTGTTGGCCGTGGAGGTGTTGGTGGTAGTGTTGGCCGTGGAGGTGTTGTTGGTGTTAGTGGTAGCGGCGGTGTTAGTGATAGTGGTCGTGGTAGTTGCCGACCAGGTGATGGATCTACATCGAGGACACCTGCGTTGCAGCGGCGGTTATTTGTAGAGGATGAGGCGGTCGTCCCCAGAGCAGGTGATAGACCCCGATCATCAGAGTCCACAGCAGCCCAGCTGCCACGAGCACATACTTCAGCTTCAGTTGGGACTAACGTGCCCCCATCAGCCGAGTCTGGCAGACTTCAGACTCTACCACCTGTAGACGACATCGGAGCCGGACCGAGCCAGGGGTTGATTGAGACTCCAGGACCGAGCCAGACTCGACCCTCGAGTGGGCCAAGTATAGGGGCTACGACGCTTAAACCTGGGCATAAGAAGCAGGTTATAGAATTGAAGCGGGGTTGTTTTTCTAAACCACCCGGTCGTGAGATCGCGAAGACGATCAGTACACTCATTCGACAGTTTATGAGTGACTTTTGGCCCTCCTACTTGAAGGTTCCTGAGGGAGTACGGAAGGAGATGTACGTGAGATTTACGGTGAGTTTTTAATTTATTGTTTAATATTTTTTAATTTAGTATATTAAATATAGTGTTTTTCAAATATTGTTTAATTTAGTTTATTAATTTAGTGTATTAATTTATTGTTTTATATTTATCCTTTTTGTAGAATGTCTATGGTATCCGGCGGTCAGATAGAGGAGATGTACATAGGGCATACCAGACGAAGGCGAGGGGACTTTACAAGCATATGATGAACAAGACGAAGGGGCAGTAGTTCAAGAACAAAGACAAGGAGAAGTATCGGGGCAAGAAAAAGACGTGGATGAGCAAAACTTTGGAGGCTAAGGCGACAGCACACTAGGACAACGAAGATCATAAGAAGAAGTCCGCGAAGGGAAAGAAAGCTAGGCGAGGCGGTGTGGAGGACGGCGAGGCGCCCGCCACATTGACTATGAGGAGATTCGGCGGCGACTGGTATGTTTTTTTAAAATTACATATTTTATTTGTAGTTAAAATTTTAATTTTTAAGATTATTGTTTTTTTTAACATTTCAATTATAAAAAGAATTTTAACTATCTATTACTTTAAATTTGAAGGAGAGGAATAAGCCCAACCGCGCGCACCCTATCAGACATGTCGAGATTTACAAGGCAGGTCATACGAGGAAGGTGTCGAGCACTGGCAGAGGTACAGGAAGACCGTTGAGGCGGGAGTGAAAGTCTGAGGCAACCAGACTTATTTACGTAAGTATTTTAAATTTTGTAGGCGTTTACCACTTATGTATTCTAATTTAAGTTTAAATTTATCTTTGAATTAATTTATCTTTTTAATTATCTTTGAAAATTCAACAGAAGACATACAAGAAGGAATTGAGGAAGAAAAATCCGGACGCCGTAGAAGACAAAGACTTGCCCGAATGGGACGCTGATTCGTGGAAGAAGGCCATAGGGAGGATCAAGAAGGGGAAGACGCAGGGTATACCGAGCTATGCAGATCCACGGGACTTCGACATGGAGTGCGGTAGTCAGACTACAGGCGGGAGTTGTTCAGGCAGGTCTAGGAAGAGAACAGAGAGTTGAGGACGACACAGGACCCGAGAGTCGACTCACTGATGTCTTGGCTATAGGGTTTTAGAGAGGACATGCAGCAGACTACAGGCCGACCAGTGCGAGAGCTTCCGTCAGACTTGTCCATGGGGAACGCTATTAGGAGCGGAGGCATATTTAGAGTTTCGAGGTCGATATGTCCGAGACCAGATCCTTTTGCTCCAGGTACTTCCACCGCCACCGAGTATGTCGACGATTTTGATACTGATGAGTCGAGGAGTGGTGATGATCTCGATATGATGGTTGATGAGGTAGAGGACCTTGGTGTTGATGAGGGTGGTGATGGTGTTGAGGATGATCCACTGGCGACCCTGGATGAGATGTACGATTTGGCGGAGAGTTCTGGTGATGAGGGGGTCGTATATCCGTCTAGTGGTGATAAGGGGGGTCAGTGATCATGTGGCGGGTAGTTGTTTGTATTATTTCTTTTGAATTATGATATTCTCGTTTTTCGACTATTTTGTTTTGAACTATGGATTTTCCGACTATTTCGTTTTTCATTTTGGTTATGGTTGTATTGGTTATGGTTGTATTCGTTTTTCATTTTGGTTATGGTTGTTTTGGTTATGGTTGTGCTGGTTATGGTTGTGTTGGTTATGATTGTGTTCGTTTTTCATTTTGGTTATGGTTGTTTTGGTTATGGTTGTGTTCGTTTTTCGTTTTGGTTATGGCTGTTTTGGTTATGAACAATATTTGTGATGGAACTAAGGTTGTCAATAAGCGGTCCCTATTGACAACGTTAATGTTATTAGCGACCGCAATGCGGTCCCTATTGTCCATAGTTATGTGAATAAGGACCGCATTGCGGTCCCTAATGACAATAGCGTTGTCATTAGGGACAACAATGCGGTCCCTATTAACGTTAAGTTCTCAATAGGGACCGCAATGCGGTCCCTATTGTCCATATTTGTGACCTAATTCCAGTCCCTACTAATATTCATACTTTAAAATCTATATTTTAAGATGGTTCGAGGTGCCGCGTTGTTTGTTTAGTTCATAATAACCATTGTAATAGTTCAAATAACAATAATTATAACGACGCATTGTAAATCCAAATATTATGTGAGGAGAACGAATCGCTTTGAAGATTCTCTTACTATTTTGTACGACGAATGTCATAATGACAAACTAATTCTATATACATATGTAAGTATAATGATTACTTGATCTAATGATAATACCTCATAATCATATCTATTCTAACATTAGTGAAGTAAAGCATAAAAACGAATAACATCTACAACTAAGTAGTAGCGATTAGTTGTAGAACATGAAATATATCTTGAACGTTAATAACTCGCTCAATGTCAATCAATCTATTAATTCACACTAAACTACTATGAGGTTGGTTTGGCAATCATTTATAACTTCAATTCACATGTTACAATGATTTTGGTTGCTAAGAATCACAAACACACCAACATCAATTTTAAAAAATCGATTTTAAAGTATGAAAACTAGTAGAGACCGTAATTTGGTCCCTATTGAGTAATAGAGACCGTTTAACGTCCCCTATTCTGTCATCAGGGACCAAATTGCGGTACTTATTGACTCAACAGGGACCGCATTGCGGTCCCTACTAATATTCATACTTTAAAATCGATGAATATTATTAGGGACCGCAATTAGGTCCCTAAAATGGCAACAGGGACCGCACTGCAGTCACTAGAAAAATTTAGTGACCTAAATTCGGTCCCTAATTTTTTTAGTGACCCAAATGCGAGAAATTTGAATTTGCCAAAAATTTAAAATTTCACCCTCCCCTGTATATATACTCACCACTCTTACACATCTCATTTCATTATCTTCAATAAATCACCCAACACAAAAACACTATCTTATTTTCCAACACAAACACATTATCTTCTTTTCTCCATAAATCACCCAACATAAAACTTTCTTCTTTTTACCAACACAAATCTGAAAAACAAATCACC
The DNA here is from genome assembly GCA_948329865.1 of Linaria vulgaris. NCBI lineage: Eukaryota > Viridiplantae > Streptophyta > Magnoliopsida > Lamiales > Plantaginaceae > Linaria > Linaria vulgaris. The sequence goes on along the minus strand of OX415249.1, from coordinate 111,473,414 downwards.
AACACAATCTTTCTTTTGTTTCTTTTCTTTCACTTTCTTTATTTTACCACTTTTTTCTTATTTTTTTTCTCTTGTTGTTTTATTCATTCATTTTTTTTTCATTCATATTTTATTTTCTATTATTAGTCATTTTATTCATTTTTTTACATTCATTAATACTTTCATGTCATTATATTAACTTTTTCTTCATTATTTTATCGTTTTGATCTTGTTAAAATCACAATTTTACAAAATAATAATAATAATATTTTGGATTTAATCCAGAATATTATTGTTTTTTTTTTCTGGGGGGTCAATAGGGACCGCAATTCGGTCCATGTTTTTGTTATTAGCGACCGCAATTCGGTCCCTACTAATATTCATAGAATAGTATATGAATATTAGTAGGGACCAAATTGCGGTCCCTATTTTTGTTATTAGGGACCGCACTCCGGTCCCTTTTATAAATATTAGGGCCCGCAATTAGGTCCTTAATATTCAATCAATAGGGACCGCTTCACGGTCCCTATTTTTTTTTTCAAAAAGTAGCGACTTAAAAGCGGTCGCTACTTCATGAAAAACAATAGGGACCGCGTTGCGGTCCCTAATTTTTAAGGCAATAGGGACCGCACTGCGGTCCCTATTGATATTAAGTCATCACGGACCGAAAAGCGGTCGCTGATTTTCCGGTCCCTGTTGACCCTCAATAGCGACCGGATTGCGGTTCCTATTGACAAGCGACCGTGGTTAATAGGGACCGCACAATAGCGACCCAGTGGCGGTCCCTATTGACCATTAGGGACCGCCTGGGGGGGTCAATAGAGACCGCTTTTTGCGGTCAAAAGCGGTCCCTATTGACCCCTGAATCTTGTAGTGTTACTGATTTGATGTAAAGATGATATAGTGAAATGATGTACATGGATGAGTCAAACATACATTTTGAAAAAGTGTGGCCAAACAATGTTTTTGGGCCAAAATCACTTTTAGAAGTTTCTAAAAAGCTATACAAATGCATTTTATGGTAAACAATTCCATTTTAAAAATTTCTTAAGATTTTGAAATTTTCTAGAGATTTATTTTTAGAAAGCTTCCAAACAGGGTCTAAGCTTTGTAAACTTCTTTCTACAAATATTGTGGGAATTCTTATCGAATATCAAAGAATCAAAATTTCCATCTAATTTTCCATAATTTGTGATTTTAAAAATTATCTTCCTACCCCTTATGGAAACCTTTAATTCAAAAATGAAAGAAAACAAGACACGATTTATGCCTAGTCCGTCTACGACTATCTCTAGGGGCGATCCAAGCTAAGACTTTCACGATGATGAGCAATTACAAAATAAGATACAACATTTCTCTTTGACTGAGCTAGAACAATTTCTCTCTCTGATGTTGGTCACACTAGATTACACACTCTAAACACAAATAAATAGCAGTTGAATGCGAACTAGGACAACATGACGAAAGCTGGGCATTAGGGGAGCCACGTGACTCGCGGGGTCTTCTGGTCGTTTTGTTTCGTGCGACATGGGCGAGTGGCTTGAGCTGCATTTTTCCCGGGCAACACGACTACACTAGGAGTTGCATGGCTCGCGATGCACTCTCGGTCCGAGCAGCGCAATCAGCGCTCCAACACGGCACAACATGTGCTGCATTCTTCCTCTAAATTGTTGTCGAAGTGTCGTCTTCACTGTTTGCGCCAGGGGCAGCGCGTCTTGCGCCTCCCTTCTACCCAAGTAGCGAGACCAACACTCCAACATGGCGCGATAGTGTGTTGCGTCCTTCCACTGAGTTGTTGAACTGCCGTTTTCACCATGAGGCCCTCTGTCTTCACTGTTCGGACTCCACAAACCTATTAGTGGCTCAGTAGTGGGGACTATAATGAGATTTTCGTTATAGCCAATAAAAACATTGTAATTCTGACACATGTTTGTCGCTCGAGAGAATTTTAGGGATGCTCTTAGTAATTCCGGTTCGATTTACTTGGCTTCAATGGGCACGTTTCAACTTGTGTAATAATTGTGAGTCTAAGCTTGTTTTTGAGAAGTTGGATACTGCACGCAGATATAAAAAGATGGCGAAATTGATTTTTGAATTGCTTGGGTCGAACTTGTAACTATGCAACATTCTCACCATGCAAGTTTGTTAATCACACTTCAGTGCCAAGAAGGACGAACGAAAGACATAGTGTAAATGTAAATGCGGTTTCGATTTGAGGTTGTTTCATGTTTGGGGCAAAAAAAAAAAAAAAAAAAACAGCCTTCACATGCAAGCAATTGCATGTGTAAGCACTGGCGAGAATCCAGGGTCTTAGAAATTTGGTGGAAAACTATCAGCATGTTCAGTTCCATTGATTCAATGGAAAAACTCACTTATTATAACGTTGTGATTAAGAGGAAAGTTGAGCAGCTCATCCAACAATAATATTGGTTGGTAAGGAAGGAGAACCTACCAGGGATTTGGAGTTTCTTTTAGGTTAGGAGTGTTTTACTGGAAACAAATAGCTAAGGTTGAATGATTGAAAAAGCAGAAAGGGAATGCAACTTATTTCAATAGGCGAGCAAGTGACTGCGTCAGGCGAAAAATAAAGTTTTGCATATTAGGAATAGGTTGTTAAATGTGACAACAAGATAAGTGTGGAGCATGCCATGACTGATTATTTCACGTTACTTTGAAGTATGTATTACGAGTTGAGAGACCGCTGAGTTCGTCATCTGATTTGAGTTTATTCAGGCGTCGCACTAAAATCAAGTTACAAGCTGATAAATCCTAGAAATTTAATTCATACAATTGGTTGGTAGATGAATTCAAAAATGTTTGAGATGTTTTTATTGAATTAAACAACATGAAATCATACAGACATAGGAAAAGAGAACAAACACTTTCTAGTCTCTAAAAATTACTATTGAGTACTGATAAAAGGCCAACACTCTGCTACAAATAGCTTCTGCTATCCACCAAAATAAAAACATTTCTCTAAAGTAAACTAGGTTGGGCACAAAACCCAAATCCAGTAAAAAAATCTAAAGGGAACCATGAGGTAATTCACTTTACAGCAGAAGGGTAAGTTAACATGACTAAGCATTTGCAGCCATGAAAAAAATGAGAGAAAAAAAGACCACCTTAAAAATGAAGTACCCCACAGCAAAACAAAGCTTTTGCACTAATCTAAAAGGGTAAAGAGCTGACACGCCTTAATCCAATAATTCACATTAAGAGTTCAAGCGCGACGCATAATTTCTTTGCAACTTCATTCATATTCAGGTTAAATTCTTCCTCCTTCTGCACGAAATAAGAAGCACTTAATTAGATAAGTTAATAATCATTAGCTAGATATTTATTAAAATGAAAAAAATGTAACTTTTTGAAAAACTTTAAAAATACCTGCGCAATTACTGTTATATCAAGAGCAGAATCACCAAAAGTCAACACACTGCTGTTGGTAACTGATAGATGAAGCTTCTCAATTTGATCTATTATTTTTTCTAATACCCCTTTAGTTTTCTCACAATGAATACGAACTAGTATGTCATTATTGCTCAGTCTTGCTTCAACTTGCGGGCGGAGTGTTTCACTGATTACACGCCCAATGCTCTCATCCGATGAGGATAAATCTTGACCGTCAGATTGCATTTCATATTTCTTGACAAATACAAAAGATTCCATGGTTCTATTCTTAGTTCGTTCCTCAAGGATTTTAGCCTTTTTCTGAAGCTCTTTTATGTACTCAATAGCATCTCCAAGAACAGAGGCCTTGTCTGTCTGCTCATAACAAAGTTGTGTGTGTTAGTTATTCATTATTCAATTAATTTAAAAACGATGAAGAAAATAATATTATTATATTAGGGAATAATAACATATCGTTGTCCCTACCTTTTTGAGTCCAGGAACAAGAACAGACAATGCTATGAATCTTTGGCTGAGTTTCTCTCTTCTTTTCCTCTCAGCTAGAATATGATCATGGGATAGAGTACGCTTGGTGCTCGTGCCGATCGGTTCGGAAGGGAATGATAGAGTACTCGAAGGCGACCATGATTCTTGATAAGCCTTATTAGAAATTCCAACATCATTTGTGAAACTCGAATCGAGCAACTGAAAAGTACTTGCGTTTGACATTTTGCAAGAGGTGTTGGATTTGAGCTTCTTTAGTGGCCTTTTGGTGGTGGCCTCATCATAATGAGATAATTTTTGTGCAGGCCTTTTATTAAAATTCAGTACTTGTGGTTGTTGTTCGGAGTAATTCAGAACATCATCGCAAAATGCAGAAGAGGTGATGTCCTCGAATGAATCCTGAGGCCATTGGTTAAAGAAAAATAGATCATCCATTCCCTGTTTGTTCATGAAAAAACAAAATTTATGATAAGCAGGATGTAAATGTAATGCATAATAATATCAATGTTGTTGTATATATAGAAGAAGAAATTTGTAGAAATACTAACAAATTCAGGTGAGCTGGAAAAGTTTGGAATCTCCATGAGTATAATTAAGCACTGGTAGTGTGAATGAATTGAAAACCTGAATCGCGATAATAATGCGATCTGTTAGGATTATAATCATGTGATGTATGGCACAGATTGATGTTGTTAATCAACGTATTTTGAAATTAAAGTGATGCATAAAAAAGCTTCATGTTTGAAAACTTGGAACTTACCTTTTGAATTAATAATACTTAGTATGGAAAGAGCTAGCTCGAGTTTATGCTTGATCGAGTTTGTATTTCTGTCGCAATTGTGGTGCTTTTGCTTTACATTTATAAGTGCAACAAATTCAACTTGGTGTCTCTCTCTCTCCGACTTTGTCATTTCCAAGATTTTATTGGTACGAGTCTCAATTCACTTTTATTAAATAATACAAATTAAATTCACCATCTTGGTCAAAGGAGACGCAGTGGTTTGTTGTTATAGCTTTTTAACCAGGTCCAAAGCAACGTTAATTAATTAAACTAACTTTCATTTTATTAATCGTATTCACTAAGACTTCTGGACTTTTAACCGTTGAAATTTTTGAAGCCTCTAAGTTTAAATATAAGAAAGAAATTAACACCGACCAGTCTCCAAGTTTGAAGGCTCTAAGTTTATAACATAGAAATATAAGAAAGAAATCAACACCGACCAGTCTCCAAGTTATCTTTTGCTATAATGTGGGATTGGATAAGTCTCATATAATGTGTTGTCAATTACTATATATCAGAATTTGGAGCTACAAGAATTTGTTATTTTCCCCTTAAAAATATCTTCAATTTTCGGATTATTCATTAACAAGAGTATTTTTGTCTTTTATGATCTCATATATATATATATATATATATATATATATGTTAATGGGAACCTCCTACGTAGTTTTACATAATACCTGACTCGATATCATTTTATTGCTAAAACAAAGAAAAATGTTATTTCTCGAGAAACTAAATTTCTAATATATTCTTTAATTTGTTCTTCTTGATGAAAGTCTATAAATGTAAATGGATATAGCTGCGATGCCTAATTGATTCGCAATATATTTTTTTTCCTCGCCCTCAAGCACACCACAAGCATAACAAAATAAAACTTTAAGACTAGGAAGAATAATATTACCAGATATAATATCATAATTCAACACAATGATATGCCGTATTAAACATGTGTCTGATTCAGAATTTATTTGGTGAACATATTAGATCTCGAGTCCTGTCTGCAGGTACCGTTGAAAGAGAAGAAAGCAAGAAAATAGGTAATTTGACAAAAGGAAAAGGAAAAAGAAAACATTACTAGCAAACACAGGTGTAGTGAAGTCGCTCAATGGAACACAAAATTTACCGAATTCAAATCACAATTGAATCGCACAAATTGAACAAACAAAATATGAATAACAATCACAGCAAAGAAAGTAAACAATCAGAAACAACACACGCTTGGTTCGGCGTTCTAGCATCAATGTGATGAAAAACCCTAATCCAAGGAAGAAATCGAGGTCCAATTTTATTGATTTTCAAGAGTACAAAGTTGTGTCAAAAATCAATCTGAAATCGATTGCGTAACAGCGTATATATATTGAGGCCGTTATAACTAACTCGCGTGAAGCCCACGGCCCACTTGAATTAATTGCATGCCCTAATCTGACTCTCGCCGCCCAGTTGCAACAGTCGCTCTCTCAGTTGCAACAGCTATACAAGCTTTCACTGCTACTCAAGCTACCCCAGTTGCAACTACGTTCAAGATAATCTTGGTTCTTCGACAAATGTATTGCACTCTGATTGTCACAATGAACTGTGATCACATCATCTTGAATCTTCAGCTTCTTGGCAAACCCATCTAACCATAGAGCCTCCTTGATTGCTTATACCAGTGTAATACTCTGCCTTAGTAGTTGATAATGCAACTACTCGCTGCAAGCTAGTCTTCCAACTAACAGCAGTTCCAAATACTGTAAAAACATATCCAGTAAGTGATTTCCTAGAGTCCAAACATCTAGCATAATCAGAATCCACAAATCCTTGAATGCTAGGCTGATTCTCCATCAGATGTTGCAACTCACCAAACACCAGAACTTTGTTGATGATGTGTTTCACATACCTCAGAATCCATTTCAATGCCTTCTAATATTAGCCATGAACCTATTGATCATGCTAACTGAGTAAGCCAAATCTGGTCTAGTGCAGACCATGACATACATTAAAGATCCAACAACATTTGCATAAGAAATGTCTGCCATAAACTCCTTATCTTCATCAGTGTTGGGACACTGATCATCACTCAATTTGAATTGTTGAGACAATGGACTTATAACTCCCTTAGCTTCAGACATTCTAAATTTCTCTAGTATCTTCTTAAGATACTCCACCTGAGACAAGTACAACAGACCTTTAGCTCTGTCTCGTCTTAGCTGCTCCTAAATCCTTCATTTCAAACTCTCATTTAAGTTTGGATTTCACAGTTGCAACTTCGATCTTGATATTACTGATGATCTGAATATCATCAACATACAACAACAAGAATGTAAACTGCTTTTTATCCTTGAACTTAAAGTAGACACAGTTGTCATACTTACTCCTCACAAAGCCAATCTTCATCATGAGCTCATCAAATCTCCTATTCCACTGCTTGGAGATTGCTCCAGACCATACAGAGATTTATTGAGTTTACACACATGATCCTCCTTGCCGTTGATCTCAAATCCTTTTGGTTTCTATCAGGATGATCTCATCTAAGTTCCCATACAGAAATGCAGTTTTAACATCCATTTGTTCCAACTCCAGATTATACTTTGCCACAAGAGAAAGCAATATTCTAAAAGACCTGTGTTTTACCACAGGAGAGAAAACTTCATTATAATCAATGCCCTCCCTTTGAGTAAACCCTCTTGCAACTAACCTTGCTTTGAACCTTCTCTTCTCAACACAAGGGATTCCTTCATTTTCCTTAAAGATCCATCTACATCCAACTAACCTAGAGCCATTTGGTCTTTTAACAATATCCCAAGTATTTTTATCCTTCAGAGACTTCATTTCTTTAGACATAGCCTCAAGCCATGTATGTCTATCCTTGTTTTTCACTGCAGCCTTGTAGTTACTTGGTTGCTCTTCCAATAAACTACTTCCTGTTACCATGGAATAAGCAAGCAAGTTTGCATAACCATACCTATTTGGTGCCTTAGTTTCCCTTCTAGCTCTATCTCTCGTCAACATATATTTGCATTCCACAACATGCTCAACCATTTGATCAATAGGTTCGTTGCCAGTTGCAACTGGCTCTTCTTCAAGTAACCAATTTCCAAGATGATATGGTTCACTATCAGCCATAAGCTCCACCTCAAGTTGATAACCACTATCTTCCTCATTTCTTGAGTTAACACCTTTGTCAATCTCAACAGCCTACACAGGTAAATCCCCAGTTTCTTTAAGAGCCATAGTGTCTGCATTGAACACCACATCCCTGCTTATAAAGCACCTCTTGTGAGCTGGTTCATGAGACCACAATCTGTAGCCCTTCACTCCTCTGGATATCCAAGAAACATACACCTCAATGCTCTTAGCTCTAGCTTATCATGTTTGATGTGAGCATAAGTAGAACATCCAAACACTCTCAGATGACTCAAATCTGGTTTGTGACCAGACCATACTTCCTCTGGTGTCATCATATTTAATGCTGTAGAAGGAAACCTATTAATAAGATATCCAGTTGTTGCAACTGCCTCTACCCAGAAAACCTTTGAAAGGTTAGCACTTAGCAGCATACATCTCACCCTTTCAAGTATGGTTTTATTGAATCTCTCAGCTAATCCATTTTTCTGTGGAGTTCCAGCAACAATCTTGTGCCTTACAATTCCGTTTACCTTACAATACTCATTTAATGCAGCTAAACAGAACTTCAGACCATTGTCTGTTCTCAGTATTTTCAGTTGCAATCCAGTTTGCTTCTCTATCATGGTCCTCCAGTTTTTGCATGTTTCAAATGTCTGGTCCTCAGTCTTCAACACAAATAGCCACAACTTTCTGGAATAAGCATCCACAAGTGACAAGAAGTATCTTGCTCCAGAATGTGAAGCAGTCCTTGAAGGTCCCCACAGATCAGCATGAACATAGTCCAAAGCTCACTTAGTTCTCTGTTCACCAACATTGAACTTAACCTTATGAGCCTTTCCCAGAACACAATATTCACAAAAGCTAATCTTCTCCATCTTTTTAGCTCCCAACAGACCTTGTTTCCACAACTCTAACAAACCTCTTTCACTCACATGTGCTAATCTCTTGTACCACAATTCAGACTTAGAAACAGCCCCCATGAACAGCTGTAGTTGCAACTATACCAATGACAGACTTTCCTCAGACTTTCCTTCTAGTATGTAACCTCTCATGACCACATGTAATCCTTTGGAAACCTTTACTATACCATTCTCTCCCAAGAACGTGTACCCTTTTTTCTCTAATACACCAAGAAATATCAGGTTTCTCTTGGATAAGGGACATATCTCACCAATATCAACAGTTTCTCAGATCCATTAAGGAGGCTGAACCTAACAGATCCTATACATTTCACCTTACAAGGTTGGTTATCTCCCCAGTACACTATTCCACCATCAATCTCCTCATATTCTTCAAATATAGATCGATGTGGAGTCATGTGAAAGGAACAGCCAGAATCTAACACCCACACATTATCTGGATCCTAGCAAAAGCCATTTGAGCATCAGCAGACTCATACCCCTCTTGTACACTTGCAAAACAGTGATAGACTCCTTAGTCTTGTCACCACCATTATTCTGTCTTTCAGGACAAAACTCCTTGGTATGACCCTCTTTCTCATAGTGGTAACAAATGAATGGTTTCTTCCCATTCTTTCCTTGTGAATTTGGACTTCTTCTCCTTCTTCCTACTTTCCTTTTTCTGATTCTGTCCCTTCATTGTTAGTCCCTCACCATTCTGTGATTTCTTTGCATTCCCTCTCTTATTCAATTCCTTGGAATTTAGAACAGATTGCACCTCATCAAGTGTTAAATAATACCTTCCATATATAAGAGTTTCCTCAAAGTTATCATGAGATTTTAGCAGAGCACTTAATGAATTGCACAAATCAAACAAACAAAATATGAATAACAATCACATCAAAGAAGTAAACAATTAGGTACAACACACGCAATTTACTTGGTTCGGTGTTCTAGCATCAATGTGATGAAGAACCCTAATCCAATGGAGAAATCGAGGTCCAATTTTATTGATCTTGAAGAGTACAAAGTTGTGTAAAAAATAAGCTAAAATCGGTTGCGTAACAGAGTATATATACTGAGGCCGTTATAACTAACTCGCGTGAAACCCACGGCCCACTTGAATTAACTGCCTGCCTTAATTTGACTCTCGCTGCCCAGTTGCAACAATCGCTCTCTCAATTGCAACAACTATACAAGCTTTCACTGCTACTCAAGCTACCTCAGTTGCAACTACGTTCAAGATGGTAGAATAAGGGAAATAGCACTGAGCCAAAGTCACTAATTCCTAAAAGAGTGTTGCATAATTTTGTAGGCTACGTTAAACGATTTATCATATTTTTTAGTTACAGATTGTGAATTACATGTAATAATTCAATATTTCAATTACTTTTCTACAAAATTATATTCTTTTTCTCTATTCCATTAGTTTCTTTAATTTTCTTGTGTAGACCAAAAGAAATACAAAAGATCATACGATTATTTTGTCATAGATCTTTACTGTACTTAGCCAGAGCTCTGGGCTCTTCTACTCCTAGTTCAATTGTTATTGAACCCATTCTTCAAGGAAGAAAGAGAAAATGCATCTAGTACGTACAACTAAGTAAAGACCCAACTCATAAACTCATTAAGTAATTCTTGAGTGACCAAATAAGAAGGTATTTTAATAACTCTCATCTCTCTGCATCTTAGCATGGGCAGTTATATTTTACCAAAATGACTTGCCAATGAGGCACGCTGATACTAATTGTTTTTCAAGGTCAGTTTTTGATACCGAAACTGGACTACATTCTACAGAAAACATGCATTTGGGCATTTCTAATCACATATAGGAAAATGAATGGAAATAAAAAGAATCATAATATTCTAACATTAAACTACGGGCTTTCTTCATCATTAAGATAGTACTGACCCGTGTGAGTAAAGTGAAACAACGCTGATAATGCATAAATAATCCAGGTGTTGAAAAAAATCGAAATGCACCTACATTTCTACAAGAACCTAACAAAGAGAGCGCCTCATTAGAATGGCTTGTGGAGAGGTCTTTACATCATTCTCACTCAAAGGCAGAATGCCGCCTCGTAGGAGAAGGCCTCACACGACAAGAACACAATTGTACTGATGCAGATCTGGAGCCACAATATTCCACTTCGGCGAGTCATACGTATATTAAAGATCTGACAGTCGTAATTGGTCCAACCATCCTTAAACCGCGGGCGTATACATTATGAAAATGCAAGTTGTTTGGTCAATGTTAGATGAACTTTCTACATTGGAGCTGCAATGTTGGGATAACATCGGAAACATAAACTTTCTAATGTTATGGGTTTAAAACTGCGAAAATTATTGTTTTGCCTTTATTCACTTACTAACTTAGTTCCGCGAGTTGTAGTTTGTATTTTTATGTGCTTCAGGTCAAGAGACTTCAAGGATGGATCTATTTCCTTACGGAAAAGTTGTCATTCAAAGAGAAGTCTGCGAAGAAGAACTTTCCCTAATTAAAGGAGAAAAGATATTTGCGCTGTAAAGGAAAGGTCAAGGGGTGTGAAATGCAAGAAGGAAAGAAGATTTGCAGTAGATTCTCTCCATAGAAGACTACAAGATGGAGAAGGATACTTTCCATAGAAGACTACAAAGATGGAAAATGATTATTTCCTTAGAAAACTTCAAGTCAAAGAAGGAGACCTTTCAATTCAAGACTTCTAGTTGGACAAAGAAACATTTCCTTATTGAAGAAGACTTACTAATGAACAAAATTCGAGTCATACATGAGATCTAAAGCATTCAAAAAACGTGCAGAACATGTCTTCGACATCAAGGAAGACTACATTATAAATAGGCAGGTTGGGCATCATGAAGAAGACACGAAGAAAAAAGCGAAAATATCCCGTGAGAAAATTATTAGAGTCGAGTGTCTTTGTCTTGTTTTTTCGAGGTTTGAGATTAACGAGATTAATCTAAAAGCCCTGTTTAATTTAAAGAGTTGATTTTTGTTTGTTCGATTGTATTAAAACAACATGAGAGTGAGACTTTGACAGTTCAGAGAACAACGTTTGTTAAAATCATTATTTCGATAGTGGTTATCTTGCTCAAGGCTCGAAAGATTATACTTATATATAATTTTCTTAAAATTATATTTACTTGTGTTCTTTACTTTTCCAATGTGTTATAGTATATATCAAGTAGATTGGTGATAACATTAACTGATGTTAAATGGATGTTAAGATAACATCTAGAGTTCGGTGTTATTGTAACATTGGAAGAAGAGTAGCAAGTTCCGATCCAATAATTTCATAATCGTCAGGAAATCCATCCCACACAAAACAACATTAAATGACGCCATTTCTGCATCATTAAAGAAGGCTAGGTTGTCGCGACCATGACTACACCAAAACCCCTATGTATACCAAATGATTTCTCCATTTGTAAACCATCTTGGATTCAACACCACACATGTAGTCTCATCTATAAAAGTAAGATAATAATACTTTATCTTCATTTTACCTATTATTCTAAAAGGGTCCTCGTATTCACGAAGCCCCCTCCCCCGATAAACACTTAAATCTAAGGGAATTCTCTCTTAACTACCGGATTTGCATTCTAAATCATATTTACTAAGATAATTACTGGAGTTAACTCCTTGGACTTAATGTGTATTATTATTTTGGCGTCGTTTGTGCGAATGCCAAGGAAATCTTTTCGAGCACAGTTTGAAGAGGATTTGTCCATATCTCCAAATAACAAAAATGTCAATCTACATGATAGAAGAATCTAGATTCACTGTAGCCCCTCAAAGAAAAAATAGAAATGTCTCTTACCCACCTATAAGAATCCATCAAAATCATGCGGACATACCATTAGCTGTGGCCCAGAAGACATGAAGTCAGTCGTATATCCACAAAAGCATCCCATCGTCATTCAGGCCCTCACTAAAAACTCAACGGGTCCCATATCTTGGTGGATATGATCAGCACGTTTAACATCATATACCAGTCCACTTACCGATCCTTGGGGCTTCTAATGTATCATTCGAAGCCCATACGAATCCCACTCTAGGGATTCTTAGAAGAGACACACTCCATACACACAGACCTGTGGGATAAAGCCTCGTCAAGGAATAAAGTTGGTCACTTTCCACACTGTAAGGGCACCAACCGAGCCTTACAAGGCTTGAGAGACAGTCATCTCCACGGTGCCTTTCAAGGGTTATCTCCTCACTCAGTAGGGGGTTCAAAAGATCCAAGTCATCTAGAAGAAAACTAGGGAAGACTGTGTAAATATTGTCCCCAAGTACACCCCTTTCTAAGTCTTATGAATTGCTCAAAATAAACAAGTAATACGATGGACCTGCCTCTTACAATCTAGCAACGAGGAAGCAAGAAGAATCACCAAGAAGTACTGCAATTTCCACAATCGTGATGAGTGCCATAACCTCACATCAGAAATCGAGAGGCTCTTGAAACATAGAGGATGTCTGAGACGCGTCGACCAAAAGAACCAACCATTCGCCTACAAAAGAGGGAATGATGAGCGTTTATTTAGCATGATTGTAGTACTCATTTCCATATTCTTTTGACAAATCTTGGTGCATATTTACTGGTTTTAGTATTGTTTTGCGTTTTCTTAGGATTAAGACAAAAAGAAGCTAAAAAGCTTAAAATTGATGTTTTTGGAAACACGGCGTCAAGACACAACTTCAAGGGCCATGGCGCTATACTAACATAAAAAACCTTAATAGAATCATGCAATGAATTCCAAAAGTTGGCCCAAGTCGAAACGGAGCGGGCCAACAGCGCCATAAATGCCAAATGCAGCATCAGCAATGCAAGGCATCAAAACGTCGCGTAGAAGAGACAAAAGTGGTGCAACAACAGAGAAAAGTTGCACGAGTATCTAGAGCAACATTGTCTTATTCTACATTTTAGCTTGCGGCTATTAACAAAATCAGAGCAATAAGACTTTCTTATAAATAGTAGATAATGGCCAGCACTTTAGTACACCAATGCTTACAATTGTTTACAACTACTCAGTACTATTTTTAGAGAGAAACACCATCGAAGTCATGTTCTAGTTTATTTTTTGTCATTTTTCTAGATTTAATAGTTTGTGGAGTAAAGAATAGCTCATATGAGTCAAGAAGATAGACAAAGCATCAACATTCCACCGAATCTAAGAAGCTTTCCCCTTTTTATTACTTCGGTTATGTTATTTAACTTTTTTTCGATTGTTAAACTCATAACTATGAGGAGCTAACCTAACTCTGATTTATGAATATTGTTTATTTGCTTTGTTTGTTGTGTGCTTAATGAATTCATGTATCCAGATTGATTAGTTTTTATGTTGTGCAACTAGTCTTACTCTGGTTGGATGAACGAAGGCATTACCCTGGGACCTCTAGAGTGTAGATGTTAAGCTAGTTATATATATATATATATATATATATATATATACATATATATATGTGTGTATGTGTGTGTGTGTGTGATTTGTGAATTTGGTACGCTAACACAACTGATACGCAACCCCTATATCACACTAAATAGATCTTAATTATGTACGTTTATGTTAACACAAATGAGATGAGTTAAGTAGAATGCAGATCTGATATCTCTACTAAAACAACTAACAATTGGGTTGAATCTGCTATCGCGGTAGGTTATTCGAGACACATGAATTCTATAGTTTGGATAGGTCAGCTATCTGTCACGGATCCACTAGATATATGAACTTCAAACTATCATCAAGCATCACAAGCAAACATAGTTAGTTTGTATGTGAACCATTATGCTTAAATCAGTGTGAAACTCAACCTTTTAATCTATTATTTTACAATCTAATCATTCAACCAACCAATAATCTTTAATTCTGTTTTTATTTACATTCTTGCATTAGGTTAGATTAGTTGTCTAGCATTCAACCCTATTCTCATTAAAGTCTTTCTTGCATTTAATTATTTTCTTTGTATTCAAATCATTATTGCATTCTCATTGTTTTTATTGCATAATAGTTTAGTTATTCAGAGTATTCTAGTTTTGTGATCTTCTACATTCAAAATGTAAATCATAAAATATGCATTCATAAGTTTTTTTCATCAAAAGCTTTCTGCATTCATAAAACATTCATCATGCAAACACAAAGATGACAACCGTGACAACCATTAGTGCGGTGCATTTAAGTGTTTCACGCATTCATGCACCACTCCTTGGGATACGATACTTGGTCCGAAACTATACTTACCATATTATTACTCGATTCGTTCACTTGCGAGAAGAGGAATTTAGGTGTAACAATTGATTTGTTGACTTTTTATTATTTGTACGCTACACAAAAGTTCCATCAAGGCACAAGAGCCAAAAGGGGGCAAGCGCCCCAAAGTAGAGAAAGATGCGAATGAAAAACTTCCTCCGCGTATGAGGAAGACGAAAAGGAATAAATAGGTTCCCGGCGCAAGGAGTAGATGGGAAAAGTTTGCAAGCTAAAAAGGTTTGAAGGAACAAGAAAATAAAACACCTATAACACTTTTATCATTCCATTTACCTCTTCAATAAACTTTTCCCCACAAAGAAAAGAACATAAAAATGAGCTAGTTGTAGCAAAAAAGAAAGCATCTCGTACAACCTCAAAGGGACCCTAGACGGTCCTCATCACACAGACAAGCAATCAGATGCTTGGTAGGGGGAGCATAAGCGCAATATTCGGGAGAAGGAATCTCCACATCCAAGGTACTAATATTGATATAGTATCAAATCAGCATAACACTTACTTCATCCAGGGTGACAGTGCTAGCCATAAATGGGACGGGGTGCGTGTGCCTCATAGAAACAGCTTCTCCACTCTGAACCTCTGACGAGGCCCTACCTTTCTTCTTTGAAAGACACGTTTGGCAATCGCCTTTTGCCTGACTCCACCAGAAAGGCAAATAGGAGCTCCCACCCCCCACAACAACAATTGGGGGAGCAGAACCAGTAGCATCATATCAATCGAATATGCCGCCACGACGGAGGTGGAAGTAGTATCATCAAAAAAGTCAGCAATAACTGAAATGTCCATCTCAGTTGTAAGAGCTTAACCAATTGGAGACTGCTTGGTGCCACAAGCAGTACGGTAATGGAGGGCAAAGTTAGATGATGGAAGGCAGCTATTAGTGAACGAAGAAGATGAAAATTGAAAAGTGACCAGAAAAATGAAGGAGTTTAAGTTGATTGTAGAGAGAGCTCAAGGATTTCTGATGAAAGAAAGAGAGAGCGTAACAAAGACGAGCAACCTGAAGTTCTCTATTTATACTAACGGGCATAAATATATTAGGGCACATGAGTGCCCTCTTGCCAAAATGTCGCCACTCAAATTGAGTCAAGTGTCGCCCGTGTCCACCACTCATTGAGGATGAAGGGAAGCGAAGAGTACTTCGACGACCACTCATGCACTACGCGCGGTGCATTTATGGACGAATGGACACAAGCACATTTCTCACGCCCATCATTATTACATAACGGTCAAATTTAAAAGGATAATGTATAAAATGGCAAAATTAATAGACTCTCGCCTCTTCATGGTATTCCCGTCGGGAAAAACACTGTGGGAAACATATATACGAAGCAAGAAATTAAGCAGCTCTCAACAAAGACCACGACTTACAAGTCTCCACCCTTGTGTACCACAACCCCAGAAACTTGAGGAATATTTGATAGTGCATAAATAATCTAGACACTAAAATGACAAAAATGCCCTTACATCTCTAGAAAAATCGATAAAGAGAGGTCCTCGATTGGGCATCTCATGAAGAGTTCTCTACAACCCTCTATTGAAAGGTAGAATATTGCCTCGTAGAAAAAGGCCTCACACGACGAGAACATTATTATGCTGATACAGATCGGAGCCACAATGGCCTCTACGATAATCCAACTTGCAGTTCAACGATAGTCTAGTTGGACAAGTCACGCGTGTATTAATGGTTTGACAACCATAATTGGCCCAACTATATTAAATGATTGCCAGTGGATCATTCTGCACAAAGCTGCTTTAAATGACGCCCATTTTACAACATTAAAGAAAGTCAAGTTGTCACGACCATAACTATACAAAAACTTCTATATATACCAAGGGATTTCTCCATTTGTAAACCATCTCAGATTCAACACCACAATACAATTGTGCTCTCAACTATAAAAGCAATATAACAATACTTTATCTTTATTTTATCTGTTAGGGCCTCATATTCACAAAGCCTCATCCCTGTTACACACTTAAATTCAAAAAAAAATATATTTTTAAACTATTGAAATTGCGTTCCGGATTACACTTTACTAATAATTAATGGAGTTACCCCTCGTGCTAATTTTGTATTACGAAATAGGAAAAAAGAAGCATTAGACAGCCTTTGGATCATCTCCTACAAAAATGCGCTACATCTCCTCCTACATCATTTGGATGATTGCCATGTGGACACAATTTAATATTCCTTAAGTCCATGTTTGTTTTGAATTAAAAGACTATAGGTGGCATCTTAATTTTTCCAAACTTAAACATATTTAATTACTTCCAAAAAATATTTTATTTTCCTAATTTTTGCTAATTGGAAGATATTTTATTTTCTAACTATTTTAAATTAAAGAAGAATTTAAACTAATTATCGTAGCATACAATCATAAGGGATTTGGGGCTTTATGTTTTGTTAAGAATAAATTATATTTTTTATTCAAACTAAATTAGAGTACACATAAAATAAGCATATATTCTTTATTATAGGAGGGACCTCAAAAGAATATATTAATAAGTAACGAGACATACACATAGAGATTTTAAAAGTTGAACTTCTAAATTTCAAATTATACAAATCTAGTTATTATAATAACTACAATGAAACCTCGTTTATCTTTGCTACTAATTAATTAATCAGTTACTCATAAAAAAAAAGCTGCTTACGTGAAAAAATATCAACCTCAATTTATACTCCATGTATTTTAATAATATCTATATATACTCCATATAATATGCTCATAAAAAAAGTCAATTTGAATTCTGTTTTTCTATAAATTCACCGTATTGTCTTGAAGATATAAATATTCTGTTGAGATGCCTATATATAATATTGTTAAATTAGAAGAGAATTAGCAATACTTAGGTAAATAAAATATTTATTTTGAAGTAATTAAATATGTTTAAGTTTGGAAAGATTAAGATGGCATCTATAATTCTTTTAATTCATTATAAACATGGAATTAAGAAATTTTAAATTGTGTTCACATGGCAATCATCCAAAGGATGTAGGAGGAGATGTAGCTCAATTTTGTAAGAGAAGATCTAAAGCAAATTAGACATGTAGAGAGTGAGAGAGAAAGAGATTGGTTGGTAAATGATATAAAAGAAAGAATGTAATAATTGGCAAAAAAAGAAGTACTCATCCGCATAAGAAACTAATGACGATATTCTTTTTGTCTAGAGGGATAAAATATTATATATTATTTTAGTATTCCCGCAAATTCATTTCCTTATTTACCGGCATCGAAATTTACGCCCGAGTACTCATATATATTATAAATGTCTAATTGGGCACGTGTATGTTATATCCCTTTAATATAAATTATTCGGTCAAACAAAGGAAGCTAAGTATGAACTCTCCGGCCAAATAATCATATATACAAGTTGTATGCTTAATAACATGACGTGTAACTACAATATCAAATATCAAATAATATAATGATAACAAGGATTGATAATATGAAATTCGAGGCTAAATTAAGTCATATGTTGAGTGAGATACGCCATGGCAATGAAGCATAAATAGATAAAAACTAATTTTAGAGTTTATGTTATCGTTCATGTGAAAGTACTTACAAATTCGTTGGTATCTGTGAAAAGTCCATAAACTGTATTATTATATTATATTATATTATATGCTTTGATATCCGTGAATCTTAGATTCCATAACAAGTTTTGAATACAATAATTTAGGGTTAGTAAATCGTGGAATTAAATTCCGCCAGATCGTAGACAGATATATACACACATACGAAGAACCAAAAAATCCGGGGAAACCCTTTAATGCAGCTTATAAGAGTCAGTCTTTTCAAGTGGCCAAATCAAATTATTTTACTAAGATATGATAAGATAGCTGCGATTTGTTTTTAATATCTAGGAAATTATTAAAGAACTGATATGACGTGGTAACAATTATTAGCACATGGCGAAGTATAGTTTCTAATATTAAATTGAGCAAACAGTGAATCGTATGGTGTGCTGTACGCTCAAAGGTCATGCTTCTCAACAGAGCCCGAATATAGAAAAGTTTGTAATCATAAGCAGTTGATGTCAGAAATGAGAATCCGCAAGTTTACAGCTCGTTCATATGTAATATTACAAAATTAGTAAACTCATCACAAACAACAACTAACAATTAACGTTAAACGTTAAACGTTAAACACTAAATGAACTAGTATTTATTTGTTCAAGAACAAAGGGTATTTTGACTAACTAAATCTTACAACTTTAGAAGAAGATGGGCGTGAAAAAAGTAAAGAAAGTTCTCTTATTCTATGTTTCGGAATCCAAGTTGACATCGATTGCTTTCCAATTTATTTATTGAGAGTTGTGAGTAATAAATTAATTTTCTTTCATTTTTTTCCCTTCTTCTTTCAAGGTTGAAAGATATTGAATCTATATTATTTATAAAACAGAAACAGTTATAAGTAGAAACAACTATAACTATTAGGATTGCGAAATGGGTGACGGGTAGTGAGTACCCGTCCCGTTCCGTCATTACATGTGACAAACGGGTTAACTCATCACTCAGCCTCGCCGCGGCGGGCAGGTATCCGCCCCAGTGCCATACAATCACGGAACGGGGGCGGGTTCAAGTTTTGGTACCCGCGGACCGTCAAAATTTTAAAATCAATTCAACTTTACTAACTTACTTTAAGGGGAAAATATTACAAGACATAAAATGGGCAGAGGTTCCTCCCTAACAAAACAAAATATCTACTACTTCTTCAATCACTCACTATCTAAGTTGGAGTATTTGTGTAGTTGGAATGTTGGTGTTGGAGTTATTTTATTGTTATTTGTTGTGAATTTTTGTTGGTTTGATGGTGTTATTCATAGAGCTATTAGCAAAAGTTATCCATGTGTTATCTCTATTTGGCAAAAAAGTTCCTTGTTATTTTTATTGGCAAATAGCCAAATACTTGTGTAATTAAAAAATTGGCAAAAAGCCCCTTAATGACATTTTTCATAATGACAATATCAATAATCAAGACTTCCTAAGCATTATGATTTTATAATGAATGTCTTCTTATTACAATAAATATTATAAATCGTACTATTTTCTTTAGATTTTTTTAAACTTGTACGAAAGTATAATAAAATTAACCGGGTACCGTACTTTTTTCTTTACAGATCTGAAAATTATAGTTTTCTTCAAGATAAAAATTAAAAAATATGCATATAATTTAATTAGAACTTCATTAGTTCCATACGTATCAAATAAATACAATAAAGATGACATTTGTAGATCAATTTAAGTACTTGCAGTTAAATTGAGTGTAGTAGGGGATTTTGCTAGTTCTTGAATAATACAGGGGGTTCATTGCCAAATAATATAACACAGGGGGTTATTTGCCAATTAGGAATAACACATGAGTGATTTTTGTTATTTACCCGTTATTCATAGGTTGATTTTGAGATTGAAATTAATGGTATTGTTGCAATTGATGTTATAATATATTCATTGAATGTTAGAGATGGGGGATCATGGCTCGAATTGAAGCATGGAAGCCAAAAAAAATTAAAAAATATATTTTTTTTGGTCGACGGTACCACAAGATGGGTACCCGTTCCCGCTCAAGTGGGTACTTGCCTGAGACGTGTACCGTTGAGGGTGGGTACCCTCCAAATATCCAGCGGGGCCGTGTAGCATTTTTCGCTACCCATCACCATGGGTACCCGCCGACGGGTACCTATACCCACGGATAGTGGCCCCGCGCACACCCCTAATAACTATGCGCTAAAGCAATACTGATTTTAGTTCTTTAATCTTTGAAACAAATTTTACTGTTGCAATTATTGGTAGTTGTAACAGCTAAACTAAAGCAATGAAGAACACAAAGGTTTTTACATAGTTCGGTCCAAATGGTCATACTCCACGGGGTATGCGCCCCAAAATTATGACTCAGCACGATATACCTACTTAAGAATTGCAATCTTGGGATTTAATCCAAAGTAAAACTAGACTCTCTCTATTTTGCTTTGGCAACACCTAAGCATCAACTATATTCAGTATACTCCTTTTGAGTCTGAGAACTTCAAGATAGTTCAAAGGTCATTTGACTAGTAGTTCTCTAAGATACGAGGAAACATCCTAAGACAACGACCATTTTTTAAGATAACTTCTATCTTTAACAAGATCAACATATTGGACTTGATTTTCAAGCCAAGATCAATTTAACCTAATAAGGCACATTGAGAAATCGGCCCTAACAATCTCTCACTTTGATTTGTTTTGACAAAATCAAGCGTCCAGTCTGCACAAAGAGGTTAGATGTAGAATCAGTTCAATCAAAAGCAATGTGCAGAAAAAGTTATGATTGCAACACCGGTGCAACCATTCGTAAAACCAAAATGAAGAGTCCAACAAGAGTTCAAAAGTTTTAGACATAGTTCACGAAGACAAAAAGTCTCCCCCTTAGATAAACTCTCCATGAACTCTTCTCCCCCTTTTGAAAAAATAAATCAAGGGTCGCGCGGTACTTGCAACACCTTGTCTAGTTTAGAGTCAATGATCATCATGGTGTTGCACAACTCATTATACGGCTTGCTCAGTCGATAATAGTTGGTGTGCATGCGAGAGAGTTCAAAATGGACACCTTCAAGGCTCACAGCGTGTCACGGGGTGTCCTTGTATATACCGATAAAAGGGGCACCGTGCTGCTAGTCACTCGTGAACACAAGCCATTTCTGTCTTCTCCGTCATTGATCGTTGCAATTTTGTTCTAAGAACATTTAAGAGGATCAACTATAAACTAGGCAACGTCTGTAGCAATCATTTATCTAAGCACATAAATGGAATCGCTACTAAGATGTCAAGAGTAAGAACTTAGATTGATACACAATTTAAAATAAGAAATAATCTACTTTTTATTCTACAACTCTTTCCTAATGTAGTTGTTACAAGGTTTTCACTATTCGTGTCATGAACAATGTCTACAGTAGTACTAACAACTTTGAAATACAAAATGAACATAAAATACAATTAAACTACATTAAGCCTAATCTATGACTTGTGTCTTCAATCTTGAACATATTCTTCATACTTGTGGGTCAATCGCCACCTCGATGGGTTGCCCCATTGAGGGTCTTCAACGTACCAACACATGGCTCTGTTGGGCTCCGCTGGGCACCAGCGGACGGCTTGCGTCTAGATGCTTGTGCAAGGCAACGTCCATAGAATTGAACCGATGCCTCCACCTATGCGGCCTTCCAAAATGTGCGTCATGGACTCTAGGCACCATTTGGACGCTGTTCCACTGCGTCTAGGCGTCCGAGAGCAAGCCGTCCACCCACGCGGCTAGGTGCTTGTGCAGGGTGTCATCCACCCGTGCGGCGCGACACACCCCACCCATGACATTCTCCCATACCTGAGCTAGAAACGCCCCCAGAGCCAGTGAGGCCTGAAATGCCGTGATTAAATGTGACGACGCTTTTAGGGTATGCGTACGCTCTCATGTGCAGTCTTTATCGCTACATCTCGTCCACTGCATCAAGTATTTATCAAATTTAACCTTCTTGGTAATTGCAACGCGGTGGTCTAAAATGTCTTTTGACACCCTTCTTCATATGCTCATTAGTTGTAGTTCGGGCCGAGTGCGATGATTTTGAAAGTCATCAGCCTGATTTGCAAAATAAAGCTTTAATAGACCAACATGAATGACGTTGTGCGTTTTGCACCATGTGGGAAGATCGACACGATAGGCCACTTTCCCAATTTGTTTAATAATAGGGATAGATCCAATATATTTCTCATGAATCTAGGGTCTTTCCCTCTAGATGCCTTCGACAGTCCGGGATCTGGGACCTTTGCCATTACTAAGTCACCCACTTCGGCAAAACAACGATTTTGATCTGCAAATTTTTTCATGCACCGTTGAGATTTTTCTAGATATTCTCGAGCCATTTCAGCATTTTGCTCTCCCAGACTTTCGAAAATTAATATGAAAGAAAAGATATTGCACTTTGATCAGAGTCCACCGTATGTGGTAACAATGGTTACTGCCCGTTAACTATCTCAAATGGGCTCTTGTTGGTGGATGAGCTTTTCTGAGGATTAAAACACAACTGTGCAACATCTAATAACTTCACCCAATTCATTGGAGATCCACTAACAAAATGTCGAAGATATTCCTCCAACATCAAGTTAAATTGTTCCATTTGGCCATTAGACTACGGATGGAAGCTAGAGCTCATATTAAGTTTGGACCCAAGCAAGCGAAACAACTCTGTCCAAAAGAAGCTAGTAAATCGAGAGTCACGATCACTCACAATATCCCACGGTAGTCCCCAATACTTCACAATGTGCTTAAAGAAGAGATTTGCAATCTCTTCTGCTGAAACATACTTGGGTGCGGGTATAAACGTAGCATACTTTGAAAACTGATCAATCACCACGAGAATTGTGCCTAGGTCTCCCACCTTCGGAAATCTAGAAATAAAGTCCATAGAGACACTCTCCCACAGACTTGTTGGTATAACAAGGGGTTTCAACAATTTGAGTCCGATCACGTTTGTCCTTGTGAAAAACTAAACAAGTACAAACATACGTATCCATATCGTCTGCCATTTTTGGCCAATAATAGGCTTGCTGAATAAACTCTAATGTGCCTTGTTCTTCAGGATGTCCGACCCAAATGGTGTCATGGCATTCCGCCAACAAGCATTTTTGAAGGTTTCCACCCTTACACACATAAAGGCGCTTACCTTTGGTCTTCAACAATCCTCCAATCATCCAGAACTATCGAGCCTTTCACTACTCGATCAGTTTCATCTAAGTTTGAGCTTCGAGGCCACTCAAAAGTAATCCTTGAATCTATTCTCTAACTAAAGTGGTAATGTTACTGACCGTCAACGGTGCCACCTTCCATAAATCCTCTCTTTGACTAAGAGCATCGACCACTTGATTACTAGAGCCCGCACGGTACTCTAGTTTGAAACTGAATTCTGACAGAAGCTTCTGCCATCGAGCCTGCTTGCCCGTTAAGTTGGGTTGAGTCAAGAAATGACTAACCGTCTTGTTGTCTGTTTACTATAGGCGACTCAACAGATAGTGACGCCACAATCACATACAATGGACTACGACCAACAGTTCCTTTTTGTGCGTAGAATAACGCATCTCCTCATCCTTTAGTTTTTGGCTTTCGAACGCCACTAGGTGGCCATCTTGAACCAAGACTTCTGCCAAGGCAGATTCTAATGCATCAGTTTGTACTTCAAACTGCTCGGACATATTCGAAAGAGCTAGAATAGAGTATGTTATGATCGCTGTTTTCAATAATTCGAAAGTAGTTTGGCACCCTACGGTCTAGTCCCACGTTTTTTCTTTCTTAAATAAATTGGTGAGAGGTTTGGTGATTGCTGAATATCCCTCCACAAACCGACTATAATAGTTAGCCACACCCAGAAAATACCGTAACTCGTGCACGTCCTAAGAGGGTTGCCACTCTTTGATGAACTAGATCTTCTTGGGATCCATATGTATCCTTCTTTGCTCTACAATGTGACCCAAAAAGTTGATGCTTGCCTGGGCAAACGAGCACTTCAAAAACTTAGCATACTGCGCGTTCTCCCCCAGCAGCACGAACACTTTCTTCAAATCACTATGTCATCCAGATATACTACCACAAATTCGTCAACGAATCCCTGCAGTACTTGGTTCATCAAGGTGTCAAACGTAGCGAGCACATTAGTGAGGCCAAATGACATCACCAAAAAACTCGAAAGCTCCATATCTTGTGACCACAATCGTCTTCGATTCATCTCCCTCATTTGTCCTCGCCTGCCAATATCCCTAGCACATGTCAATCTTTGAAAAGTACTTGGCACAACTTAGACAATCGAAATAGTTGGCCACTAACGGATTAGGATAACGGTTCTTCACAATGATCTTATTGAGCGCCCGATAATCACAAGACTTGCGCAAGGTACCATCAGCTTTATTTTGGAAGAGCACTGGTGCACCGTACGATGATTTATCGGGTTTCATCATTCCCCTCTCCAACATCTCCTTCAACTACTTCCTATGTTCCTCCAACTCAGGTTGCGATATGCGATAAGGGGGCCTAGCTGACGGCTTAGTGCAACGTACCAACTCAATTTCATGGTCCACATTAGGCCTCGGTGACAACTTGTTCGGCAACTTGTCCTGTATAACATCTTCAAATTCCTCCAAAAGACTCCTCACAGTTTTTTGTATTGGCTTACATGGAGCTTCAACTTCTTCCCGCCATATGGTAAAAAAACGGTTAGTCTCTTCTACAACCTTTTGTTGGAATGAGATTTTCTCCGATAAGATTTTCTCTCCACCCGGGCTAATTGTTGAAATGATGCATGGTTTGATCCCATCATCATCAAAGAGTCTACATGAGAAAAGACCCTCGTCTTAGTGTACCTCATAAACTCTAGCCCGAGGATCAATTTGAAGTCGTACATGATAACTACGAAAAAGTTGATCTTCCCTTCCAAATTCTAAGGACCAAGTTCCACACCATTCCAGCAACCGGTTAGGTAGACGAGTTAATTTCCTTTACCCTTACAATACCTTTCTCTATAACTAGACCAGGTAGAGAGACTTCTGAAGTAGCCACGTAATTATGCGTAGCTCTACAATCAATCATGACACCAACCGTCCGATCATTTACCTTGACATCCACATATATTAGACCTTTCCTCCCTCGGGGTTTGGGTCCTTCTTCAATTTTTGGTGCTTCAACCACCAAGGCACTCTTAAACTCTCGGGCCGCAAATCCAGTACGTACAATCGTGTTGCACATATGGGAAAATGCCCCCAGGTTATCATCCACTTATAATGCATCATCCTCTGCGACAGATCTTTCCCATCACCCTTTTAAGGCCGTCTTCATCGACTGTACTGAGGTGAACTCTTACTTGGCATACGAAAACATTACTCTTAAACTCTCGGGCCGCAAATCCAGTACGTACAATCGTGTTGCACATATGGGAAAATGCCCCCAGGTTATCATCCACTTATAACGCATCATCCTCTGCGACAGATCTTTCCCATCACCCTTCTGAGGCCGTCTTCATCGATTGTACTGAGGTGAACTCTTACTTGGCATACGAAAACATTGCATTGGTCAATTGTCTGTCGGGGCAGTTTAAGGTCATGTGTAGTCCACCACATAAAAAATAACCACACGGTGTAGGAGCACCGCCTACCCTAGACTCAGGGTTTGGTATCACCTCTATTTGAGCTGCCTTGAGTGTACGCCAGACCCGACCCCCCGTCCCTAAAAGTAGATGCTTGAAAAGGTCTGTAACTTCCACCTCTATGTTGCCCACTGTCAGTATTCTGACGATTATCCTTCATCGGTTCTCTCTCAAGACCCTGATAATCTTGCAAACATTTTGTAGCTCTCAAAGTCTGATTCCAATTTTCAACCCCGTTGGTGTTGCAGCTCCAGCCGCGCCCACGTCTTCAAATCTTTCTAAAATGTGAACAACTTATCCAAATCAGACATCCCGCCAATGTCCAACATTAACAAGGAAAACGGCTTCACATAGTCCTTGACGACACTTGTGTGTATCAATTCTCTCAAAGCGCGTTATCGTCGTAGTCGACATTCTCTAGCAAGAATTACTGTCTCAGAGAAGTCTTCCAACTCTCCCTTATGTCGAACCGGATCCGTCCGGCTTGCATTTTTGCAAATGTAGTTCTCCACCAAAGTGTGGCATGGGGCAAAAGCAACTTTTCGATTGTCCTAAGTCAAAAATACAATATTGCTCTAAGTCAAAAACAAAATTAATTTTCAACTTCCTTGGAATCCTTTGCCTTACTAAAGGGTTTTGTTTCTAGTGTACGAAGTTTATGTGGTGCCTACGCAGAAGCCATTTGAGGCTGATTTTGCAAAGACATTTGGAGGGTATCCACTGTTAGCAACGACGCTTCAATATTTCTCCCATGATCTTCCGAGGCATCATGCAGTGCCCAACACAAGTTTTAGCACTCATTTACCGTCCTCCTAGATCTGCATTCTACGATGCTAGGACATCAATATGTCTCACAAGCTCAAGATTTTCCGCCTAGAGCGATTGGACCTCCCCCTTTAGGGAGCTGATCAATTACAATGCTCTTGGACTAGACTCTTCAACAGTTGAGAGCCATTCATTCGCACACTGCTTCTTTGCAGGTGTTGGTATGTCGTAAGAGGTGGGGTCAGCAGTCCTCCTCTCCGCTAGAGTAGCCATCTGATTTGCAGATGTATCACCAGACACCACTTCGGCAACCTGATGGACCTGAGCCAAAGCTTTGATACCTCCTTTAATGGGGCATCCTTGGATATATCGATAAGAGAGGCACCATGCGACTAGATCTGCATTCTACGATGCTAGGACATCAATATGTCTCACAAGCTCAAGATTTTCCGCCTAGAGCGATTGGACCTCCCCCTTTAGGGAGCTGATCAATTACAATGCTCTTGCACTAGACTCTTCAACAGTTGAGAGCCATTCATTCGCACACTGCTTCTTTGCAGGTGTTGGTATGTCGTAAGAGGTGGGGTCAGCAGTCCTCCTCTCCGCTAGAGTAGCCATCTGATTTGCAGATGTATCACCAGACACCACTTCGGCAACCTGATGGACCTGAGCCAAAGCTTTGATACCTCCTTTAATGGGGCATCCTTGGATATATCGATAAGAGAGGCACCATGCGACTAGTCATTCGTCAAGACGAGCAACTTCCGCCTTCTTCGTCGTTGATCATTGTAATTCTGTTTTACGAACATTTTAGAGAATTAACTATAAACTAGGCAACGATTGTAGCAATCATTTATCCAAGCACATAAATGGAACTGCTACTAAGATGTCAAGATTAAGAATCTAGATTGAATTATAATTCAAAATAAGAATTAAACTACTTTTCATTCATTAACTCTTTGCCAACATGGGTATTACAAGGCTTTCACTATGTCCATCATGAACAATGTCTACAATAGCACTAACAGCTCGAAAATACAAAATGATTATAACCTACGATTAAATTACATTGAGCCAATACTATAACTTGGGTCTTCAATCTTGAACATATTCTTCATAGTTGTGGGTCAATAGCCTCCTCGATGGGTCGGCCCATCAAGGGCTTTCAATATATAGACAAAGGGTTCCGATGAGCGCCAGCGCACGCTATCCACCCTTGTGGATAGACGCTTGTCTAGGGCGACGTCCATCGAAGCAAACCGACGCCTCCACCTATGTAGCCTTCCAAAATGTGCATCTTTGGTGATGGGCATCGTTTCAATGATGTGCCAGTGCGGCTAGGCGTCCGAGCACACACCGTTTGCCCATGCGGCTAGGTGCTCTTGCAGTGCGTCGAGACACCCCTGCCCATAACGCTCTTGTTGATGACTTTTGTACTGTCCCTCATAGGAGTAATTTTAATCTCCTCCTTAAGGTAAAGAAATTGTGGCACAAGTACCTTGTAAATAAGTGACGGAAAACCAAGAGAGAGACAAAACTACCAAAAAGCCTCATGATACAAATGTTCAAATACAAGTTTTCCCAAGTCAATCTCCGTATTCGTACCTATGCGATAGAGGACAAAAGCAATGATGGAAAAGAATGTGAAACAAGATATTGTACCTTGTAGTGAGATTGCTAGTCGTAAGGAAATACCCACGAGGCTAGGAGGTAACAGCCAGTCAGCTTTGTTACAACCTTGGAGAGGTTCTTCACCACTTGCAACTCTGATTGATGATCAGTGTCAATCTCAGAGGTACCCATGGTAGTGGACAAATTTTTTGGAGTGATGATGTTGATGTGTTTGCGCATATAAACTTTTTATTGGTTAAGAGAAACGCTCAACATCCAGTTGTGTGGTTAGGTTTGCATAGAATTCAAGTACAAAAGCGGTGCTATAACCCGCAGCACGTTGTGCTGCATCCTACCATCCTTGTTCCTTCAGTAGGGGTATCACATAAGTTTTAGCATAAGACTCTACAGCAAAAGGTCGTTCATCCACCATTGTCTGATTGAGGTACTCATTGTACTTCACCTGAGCCTCATGAGTGTAGAAGCAAGAAGAAAAGGCTTTGGCTACTTTCAAGGCAACAAAGCAGGTGCAACATCAAGAAGTACACCAAATTCCTCAGAAGAAGAAAGTGTACCTTTTTTCACATAGGTGGTTGGTGTAGACCACCTTTTCTTAAAAGGGGGCTCACTGTCTTCTTCATCATCCTCAACAACAATGACCTCATATTCTTTATCTTCCTCTGACGAAGAGTGAGTTGCAATTTTGTGAAGTTTGCATCCTCGAGTAGGTTTATTTGGCAATGGCCTTGGCGTGCTTCCAAGTTGTAACACCAGATGCGGGTGGAGTAGCAGATTTTGTCGGAGCGGAAGCAGGAGTAGAGGATTCATGCAGTTTTTCTTTGCCTTTGTCGGAATCGCCTAAATTGCCCTTTCCTTTGACAGATGAAGCTTTGGACGACACTGTTTGAGGCGTAGGAGACTCAGAATCTGGAGGCGGAACAACATCGTCAACATCATCTTCGGATTAGAGCCAGCATCATGGTTAGAGTGAGAATCTGAATCATGAATATCTCGAGGAGGATCGAGAATGGTTTGCAAGAGCTCAACGTTCAGTCCCTCCCCCTCATTATCGTGCTCAATAACAGTGGGTTTCTTTGAAGAGGCTCCCATTTGAAAAGAAAAGACAGAACTTACTAAAGAGAGATGTGAGAAAAAGAAGAAAGATAGGGAAATGAACATTATGTCAGGCGAGATGTTATAAATAAGCCCAATTTCCTAATAATAAGTTTTGAGAAGGGGTGGAAAAGTTTCCCACCAAAAATCAATCTCCAAAAATCTGTCACATATTCCTTCTAAGTTCACTGACTTGATACACAAGATATGAGATTTGATAAGTACAATCTTGTGAAGATAATCATGTAAGGCAAGAAAATCTCAATGCAAGCAAAAATTACCTACGCAACAATGTACAAAAGATAAGCAAAATAAAAAGTGGATCGTTTCATGCAAATCACAAAGTTTAGCAAATATCCCCCAACATATGAAAATTAAAGGAAGGTTTCAGTTTTGATCAAGATTAAGTGCACTCAAGTCAAGTTTCAAGACACAAGGAACATGAGTTGCAACATTGGAAATGAACTGTGTGAACTGGTAGCTTTCACACTGACTCATTGGCGAGAGAATGTAGCTCTTTTCAATGAGTTGACGCGTGGAATAAGAATTGATAGCTTTCACACTTATCTCTTTTAGGTTAGGCAGCTTTTTCCAGTTGCAACTGAAAAACATCCAAAACGTAGGACATTCAAAAACACGTGTCATGATTTGTTTTTGATTTTTTTTTGTTTTTGAAAACACACGCTTTATAACCAATGATGGTTTCACATGTGATTCCGAACAAAACTTGAGGGCAAACAATCTCTCAAGTAAACTGAATCCTACGATAACTACCACCTATATGATAACTTTTATCTTTCATAAGATTAACATATTGGATTTGATTTTCAAAACAAGATCAATTTAACCTAATAAGGACCATTTAGACTTAAGTTTCTAATCTCCAGAGTTACACATAATCTAGAATGCAAAATTAAAACCATAACTGTTTAACCAGAGTTCAGTCATAAAACCATATTTCAAAATGTAAAACTACTTATACCAAAAGAACAACTCTAAATCTAGAATGCAAAAACTAGGATTCAAAATATAATAACCTGCAATCTGCAAAAAACCAGAATTCTTGCAAAGTAAACCAAAACTCTCTCTTTTCAGCAATAGCAAAATATTCACACAATTCCAACAACTGCAACAACGTAATTCTAATAGTTCTGAAATTTACTCCGGCAATAATTTACCTAAAATAAGAACACATAGCTTAGCTAGAATTGTGTATAGTAAGAGCAATGCAAAATACCATAATATGGAATAGCACTATTGCTCATAATGCAAATAACAAAATGTTTAAACAAAAGGAACTGTCTGCTATCCTCAAAATAAGAGCACCCAATGCCCTCCCAAACTAAAACTAAAGCAAACGCCATCCAAGCATTACTTAAATCCTAAAATCTTGACAAACAATCCAATGATTGCTACTAAGCATCAACGAAAATAATGAAACAAAGTATGCGCCAAGACAATATAACATTGTTCAAAGTTTGGTAGTTACTACAAAATATAAGTAAACTTATCTACTGCTCCCGAAAGTCAAACTCACCCAAATTCATATAATCACCTCCGTGACCATCATGTACGCCCATCATGCAACGCCATCTGGTGGAGGCATACCTCCTGACCACCGTGTGAGCCATCTAGTGGAGGCAATTATACACGTTATCATGCATGTGACTAGGATGAGACACATTGTTCTATTGCAGTTGCTACTGAACAAATGTATGATGAGTAAAGTATTATTGAAATGTCGAGTTTGGAGGGGGATCTTGGTTGTTCGAAGACGTATGCAAGTTCATCTGTGAATGTAGATTCTCAATTAACGCATTGCGCTCTTTGTCCTTATCCTATTGTGCAATAACGTAACTGAGGCTTCTAACTTAGCTGTCAACGTCGCAATGTAACTTAACCTCACTGGATCCATCCACGTATATGAACTTCTTTGTTTCACGGCACTTGATCCTAGAAATATGGGATCACCATTTGATCCCACCCCAAGAAGCCAACCCTTCATTGGATTTCCCACAAAATAAGCTAATGTCTTAGTTTCTATATTTTCCACTTGTTCGTATCATGGTCTACTTTGTCCGCACAATATGCTAAGTATTGTCCTACGAAAAATAGTGTAATGTAACTTAAATAAATACGGTTACCCTTAAAGAGATAGTAAATATTCTTTATTGTTCTCATCGGTGCGTTCTTACACCACGGGGCGCTCATTTTTTGATTCCATTTTTTTGTATTTTTTACCGAGTCTTCAACCAACCCTCTTGTTACGGAACTTTTTATGTGGAAAGTCTTTTCCACCAGCACCTTTTTCCCTTGGCCTTGGCCTATCACAATAAATATAGATACAGAAAATATGAACTTTTGTTATTCAAGAAAGATGGAAATAAAAAGAAACCTATATTATCTAACGAGTGTGTATGAATAGACGATTCTCTGTCACCAAATAACTAACACACTAGTAAGAAATTCAGTTTAGTGAATTTATTTATGAGGATAATTAGATCTGTCACCAAATAACTAACACACTATTAAGAAATTCAGTTTAGTGAATTTATTTATGAGGATAATTAGATCCGACTCTCTTGATTTGGTACACTACAATAAGAATCATACACATTGTTTAAAATACTAAAAACACATAAATCCACAGAAACATTACATGTACGTATAGGTTTCACTACGTAGGTTGAATGTTGATAATACATTTAATACAATTTTTTTTAGGAAATGGAAGATACAAACAAGGCTGGAATACACATATAGGATCTTAGTTTGAGAGACAAGAATCAATTAATTTTTTTTATCATTCATAATCAACAAAGTATTTCAAACAAAATTCATGATATTCGTACAACATGAGAGAAAATAATATGTAAAATTCTCTCTAGATTCCTTAAACCACCCATAGGTTCTCTAAACTTGATCCTCTCAACAATTTTCATCACATCCATCCGAATCAATATATTATCCTTAAACACAATTTAATTTGTTGAGTGTCAAATTCTCGACGTAAATTAGTTTTTACAAAATATTATTGCAATTGCTTTAAGAGTTTTGTCCACAAATGCCATGAACGTTGATGGACCAAATCAAGGGAACTAGGATAAGCTATGCACTGGACTAAACCATGAATAGATATATTCGACTTTTTTGGTTGAAAACCAGTTGCATGGATTAAATTGTTAGGGCCTTCATCGGACTAAACCACACCAAGCAAATCAAGAAGAAATAGAACAGAACACCGACCACAACCTTCTCTTTGCTTACAACCCTCTGTTCTTTTTCTTTTTCTTCTTTTGATGAAAATGCACCTCAGCACACAAGTAACAAATTTGTTTTGTGCAAAACAAAAGAAAGGTCCATGTTATTTTTTTTTGTCACAAACTTTAAACAAAGCAAAATCTAAACAAAATTGAACAAACTACCCTTCAGTTAATGTACATAACAAATTAAATCTACAGAATGTAAAATAATCCGGATTAATTGTAGAAAAATCGTCTAAACAAAGTTGAGATACTAAGCTCTAGTGGTAAGATTTGGAAAATTTGTTCGGAATCGATTTAAGGGTTCTGATGAAAGTTTGAGTGAGTGAAAATGCGTGACTACGTGAGAATTGTGGTAGATAAGGTTCACGGGTAAATTTCGCGGGTGATAACGATGCGGGATTGGGGGAGATGAGATATGGTAAGAATAGATACTCCTAATATGTATTTGTATACCTTTTCTGCTTTCTTTTTTTCTTAAATTGGTAAAGGGACTCTCGTGTGTTTTATAAATTGTCCGTCATTCTTTGTTGTGGATATTGGAAGTGGTTGAGCACTAACCATTCCATTGAAAGAACTATTTTCCTTTCAGTAAATTCCATTGTTGGGTCAGCTTACTTGATACCGAATTGATGCTTTCTTTAGCTTAGTAGCGTAGGTAATGCTTTTTCTGCTTCTGATGCAGTTGCAAAGGGGTTGGAGTTTATGGAGAAACTGGATCATCCCAAGATTGGGGGCTGAATTCGATTTGGTCCGTTTTTTACATGTGATTAGTCTAATTGCATCCAAAATGGACCAAAGTAATCATCTAAAAATCATTAGGGGATCGAGTTTTAACCAAATTCCACTTTTAGACCCCAAAAATGTCATTTTTGCCGCTTTTAGTAATTTTGTTTTAATTATATCTTTTTCTTTAGAACTCATAATTGCATTCTGATTGTTGGAGCGTGTTCAACAAGTCTTTGGTTTTCGTGTGTTGCTCCAATTATTCCTATAAGTCTCTGCTACGTCTGTTGTTATTAGTCCCAGCTTCGTTCCTTCACTATGACGGCCAGAAAACGTCAGAAAGAAGATAGACATGAGAAATTCACATAGTTACCTTAGCAAGTTGAATTGTTGACGCAACAAGTGGCAACGATGGTTGCACAACAGGCTGCGCCAACGCCAACACCAAGACCAGAAGACCAATTGTTCGAGGATTTAGAGGAAGAGAATCCTTTTTCTCTGAGACAATGTGTCCAAGAGTACAATGCATGTTAGGAATTAGGTTTTAAGGTTGACATTCCAGAATTTCAGGGAGGGTTGAACCCAGAAGAACTCTTGAATTCGGTAACTGTAGTTGAAGAGGTTCTGGACTTTAAATACGTTCCAAATGACAAACGTGTTTCTCTCATTGCGACGCGGTTTCGTGGGAGAGCAGCGACATGGTGGCAAACATTTGAGGCGATGAGGTCTCGACAAGGAAAACTTAAACTTGTGTCTTGTGAGAAACTGAAGAAACAGATGAAGAATTAGTTTCTACCCTACAATTATGTGCGTACTATGTATCAGCAGTTGCAAGATTTGCGTCAAAGAGGGAAGTTTGTGAGTGGCTATACCATTGTGTTCCACTTTCTGATTACTAGGAACGACTTAATAGAGACGCACGATGAACTGGTGTCACATTATGTGAGCGGTTTTCGTCCCCAGATTCAAGATACCCTGGATATGTTTGATCCAGTATCTATCTCTGAGGCACACCAGTGAGCAGTACAGATTGAGAAGCAACACTCCAGTAGAGTCATGAACCCTCTCAGTATTGGGAACTCATTGAGTAGCTCGCAACAGGTCACACGTTCCGGTAACACTGTGCAATTGGAGCTAGAAAAAATGGGCATTATCCAACAACCAACACGCTCTTGGGTTGGTATCCGTTGTTTTGGCTGAGTGTCCTAAGAATCCGTCCACAATCCACCAGTTTTTATGAGGAATTCAGGGAAGATGCAATAGAGGATGAAGAATTTTATGGCTAGAGATGTTGGCCAAGCTCTAGTGGTGAGGCGCAACCTCATTACTCCCTTGGAAAATAAGACTGACTGGCTACGTAACAATATCTTTCAGTCAACATGCACGGTAGAGGGAAAGGTATGTCGAATGGTTATTGATTCTGGCAGTTGTGAGAATGAAGTTGATGGAGAGGTGATTAAGAAACTGGGTTTGCAGACTGAGAAATATCCTAAACCATATAAATTAGCATGGTTGAAGAGAGGAAACAATGTAGAGGTATCCCAATGTGCTCGGATCAATTTTTTGATTGGACCTACCTACAAGGATCAAGTTTTGTGTGATGTGGTGGAGATGGATGTGTGCCTCCTGCTGCTAGGTATGCCATGGTAGCTTGATAGACGATCAGTTCATGATGGGTTCGCAAATACTCATCGCTCTCTGTTTGGAGGGAAGATAATTGTGATGTTACCTGATAAAGGTCTGCAGTTAGGCAGAAAGGGTACCAACTTCTTAACTAGAAAGAGATTTGAGGCTAAGATGGAGGAGTCATAGATTGTGTACGTGATGGTGGGTAAATCGATCGAAGATGATCACGAAGTCCTGCTGGCAGTTCAACCTTTGTTGCAGGAGTTTGTGATGTTTTCCTAGACGAGCTTCCTAAAGGATTACCACCCCTATGTGATATTCAGCACCAAATCGACTTAGTACCTGCTGCAACTTTACCTAATCGTGCACATTATCGGATGAGTCCTACAGAACATGAGGGGTTGCATAGGCAAGTCGAGGAGCTTTTGAATAGGGGGCACATGAGGGAGAGTCTGAGTCTTTGTGTTGTTTCTGTCGTTGTAACGCCAAAGAAAGATGGGACGTGGCGTAGGTGTGTGGATAGTAGAGCGATTAACAAAATAATGTACGTTATCACTTTTCTATTCCTCGATCGGATGATCTATTGGATTAGCTTACTGGTGCTTGTGTGTTTAGCAAATTGGACTTGAAGAGCGGGTATCATCAGATTTGAATTGGATAATGTGATGAGCGGAGACAACGTTAAAGACTATGGAAGGGTTATATGAGTGACTGGTAATGCCTTTCTGTCTCTCAAACGCGCCAAGCACATTCATACGAGTTATGAATCAGGCTCTTCGTCCTTTCATTGGTAAATTCATTGTATTTTATTTTGATGATATTTTGATTTATAGTACTAACTATGTTGATCATGTTAAGAACTTTCGAGAAGTTCTTAACGTGCTTTGTAGTGATGAGTTGCATGCTGCAGTGAAAAGTGCACGTTTCTCACTGATATTGTAGTGTTTTTTGGGTATGTGGTCTCGAAGGATGGATTAGCAGTTGATACATCTAAAGTGAAGGCGATCAGCCAATGGCCTCAACCCACAACTATCACTGGGGTTAGAAGGTTTCATGGTTTGACTTCTTTTTATCGTCGTTTTATCACTCACTTTAGTAGCATCATGGCACCAATCACGGATTGCATAAAGGGTAGTAAGTTTCAGTGGACCAATGAGGCTGATATGTCGTTCTAGTTAATCAAGGAGAAATTGACCACTGCTCCCGTGTTGATCTTACTTGATTTTAATCACCCCTTTGAGTTACATTGTGATACATCAAAGGTTGGTATTGGGGGTGTGTTGAGTCTGGGTAACCACCACATAGCCTTTTTTAGTGAGAAGTTGTCTAGTTCCAAGTCTCGATATAGCACTTATGATGTGGAAGTCTATGCCATTGTCCAGTATGTACGACACTGGCGTCACTACCTTTTTTACAAGGAGTTCATCTTGTATACTGATCATGACGACCTTAAACACCATGGCACTCAGGATAAGGTGTCTGCTCGGCATGCTTCATGGATTGCTTAATTGCAACAGTTCACCTTCGTGATAAATCACAAGGCGTATGAAGTTTCAAGGTACTCAGTTGTGCATTCCAGAGGGTAGTTTACGTGTGAAGATTATTAAGGTGTTGCATAATGAGGGACATGTGGGTCATGATAGGACCCTTCAGCTTGCGACGACTTCATATTTGTGGCCATTTTTGCGTAGGTATGTGGCAAGTTTGTGGAGCGTTGTCGGGTTTGTCAGCTATCTAAGGGTAAAGCCACAAATGTTGGGTTGTACTTGCCACTACCTATTTCGATATAGCCATGGGCGAATGCGAGTATGTATTTTATTGTTGGGCTGCCACGAACTCAACGTGGTTTTGATTCTATTTATGCGGTGGTGGATCGTTTCTCGAAGATGGTGCAATTTATTCCTTGCAAAAAGACTATTGATGTTGTTAATGTTGCATTGTTGTACTTTCCTGAGGTTTATCGTTTGCATGGGCTACCTATGTCGATTGTGTCTGATCACGACACTCTCTTTCTTAGTCACTTCTGGTGTAGTTTGATGCGTAAGGTGAATACACGGTTGGATTTCAGTAGTGGTTATCATCCACAAACAGATGGTCAAACAGGGGTTGTAAATCGCTCTTTGAGTGGTGTGCTGCATTGTCTTGTGGGTGATAACCTTAAGTCTTGGGATTAGAAATTGTGCCAAGCTGAGTTTGCTCATAATCACGTTGTCAACCAGAGTTCTGGGTTTAGTCATTTTCAAGTGGTGTATGGCCTCGTTCCTAGAGGTCCTATTGATCTAGTTCTGGTGATTGCCTCGGTCAAGATGCATGGCAAGGCAAAGGATTTTATCCAACATTTGCAGCAATTGCATTGCCAGACTCGTGACCACTTGCAAGTTGCTGCCTTGGGTTACAAGCGTGCTGCTGATGCGAAGAGGCGCAATGTTGAGTTTGAGGTGGACGACTTTGTATGGGCAGTGCTGATTCGGGATTGTATTCCAGCGCATGAGTATAACAAGCTCTTGGCGAAGAAGATTGGTCGAGTCGAGATTGTTGAGAAGATCAATCCCAATGCTTATCAGTTGAAGCTGCCTTGTCGTATTCGTACCTCTGATGTGTTTAATGTCAAGCACTTGGTGCTTTTTCGTGGTGATAATTCTGATGATGATGATGCGGATGTGCATGTGCCAAATTCGAGGGCGAATGTTTCCACCCCAGCGGGAATGATGCAGTCGAGAAGGCGTTGAGATTTATGGAGAAACTGGATCATCCGAAGATTGGAGGCTGATTTTGACTTGGTCCTTTTTTGTAGTGTGATTAGTCCAATTGCATCCAAAACGGGCTAACGAACAGTAATAATCATCTAAAGATCATTTAGGGATCGTATATTAGCCTAATTTCACCGTTTAGGCCACGAAAATGTCGTTTTTGCCGTTTTTTTTTTATAATTTTTGTTTTAATTATATCATTTTCTCTAGAACTCAGAATTGCATTCTACTTGTTGGAACGTATTCCACATGAGTCGCACTTTTAGTTTATGCTTTTATTTTGATTTTTTCTATTTTTATAAAAACATTTTTTTTAATATTTTAATCATGTTTTTAGGGTATATATTCTATGTAAACCCTAAGAAGAAAGTTTGGTTGGTTATTGAATAAAATTGTTAGAGTTTCTCTTTTTTTGCGTCAATTTCTTGATATGTTGCGGAATCAACAAGTCCTTCATTTTCGAGGGTTGCTCCAATCTTTTTTATAAGCTTCCGCTATGTTAGCTTCCAAACAAGGCAATAATCGAAAGGACCAAATCACTTTCAATAGTTCGGTTTATGCTGCCTGTGTTTGTTGTAGTGTATTTATATTCTATTTCCAAAGTGAATATGCAAGGTGCTTCTATGTTTTGATGATACATCGAAAAGACTGAATAACAGTGATATACATCAATATAGTTTTAAGACTAGCATGAAATATTTCAAGTCATAAGAATAATAATATGAGCCCTCTGCGTAATCTTATGGCAAATTCCTTCATATTCAGTTTGAATCCTTCATCCTTCTGCATGAAAGAATATTGAATGAGTAAATAATTCTAGTAAAGTATTTTGTTACTTACAAATATCTCTATGTAAAAATGGAGTACCTGAGCAATTATTGTTATATCCAGAGCAGAATCTCCAAAAGTCATGAGACTGTGGTTGACAACTGATAAATGGAGCTTCTCAATGTCAAGGACTATTTGTTCCAGCACCCCTTTTGTTTTTTGGCAGTGAATATGCACAAGTATATCCTTATTACAAAATCTTGCCTCCACCCATGGAAGTGTTTCAGTGGTTACAGGTCCAATGCCCTCATCTGAGGAGCTGAAAACAACAGATTCCTTGCTCTTCTTGTTACTTTGTTCCTCAAGGAATTTCACTTTTTCTCTAAGCTTTTTCATGTACTCAATGGCATCTCCAAGAACAGAAGCCTTGTCTGTCTGTTGATGAGATCATGAAAATAGTTTAAAGGATGTTAATCATTCAACACCAAAACACTAAGGAGACGACGTTTGTTATGAAGATGAAGATCAATT
The DNA here is from genome assembly GCA_948329865.1 of Linaria vulgaris. Lineage (NCBI taxonomy): Eukaryota > Viridiplantae > Streptophyta > Magnoliopsida > Lamiales > Plantaginaceae > Linaria > Linaria vulgaris. Next base: position 111,434,170 of record OX415249.1, on the reverse strand, counting down.
CCTCCTTGTAATAGATACGACATATTATAGTTAATATTTCACTTTACATGATTAGAAGTACGATTATTATTATGACCCCACCTTTAAATGATTACGTTATCCACAAAAAATTACGTAAAAAAAAATATGAACTGGCCTAATTACATATTTACATATGTATGGACTGTATTATATTCACACCGGTAAACTCCAAAATAGGGATATCACCAAGACACCAACCAACATAAAGCCTCCTTACATGGATATTATGGACTATATGTATCCAGGGGCAGACCCAGGAATTTTTTTCACCCCGGGCTATAATAAAAACTAAAAACTAAAGAAAACTCGAGCTTGGAATGTTGGATGTGTGGAGTTTATGAGTTGTTAGAACCGATTTTGTATCCTCTCAATTATTTCTTATGTCTTACATGTTAACTATTTGATAGTTCGATACGAAGTAAATAATAAATATACTATTTTTTATATGAACTATAAATATACTGGTTTATGGGTATATAGAACATCACTACATCACATATCTTAACTCTCAAATCTTTACTCTTGAATCTTTCATGATTGTAAATTACATGATCAAACAATCAAAACTAAATGTTTTAAGTGGTGTTATATGGAATGTGGAAATTTTTACTTTTATCTATTCGGGGCATTAATTTTTTTATTTGGGTTGCTGTGTATAGATGTTTACAAATAGACATGTATTAATTGCATTTGACCTTCTCGTAAAAGCTAGTAGTGGGCAGGAGAAGTGAAATGGGTTTTACTTTTATCTTTAAAATATTGGTTGTGGACCGAAGATGAACTGACTTTCAACAGGCTGGAGCCCAAATAAATACTAACACTAGTCTAAAAAAATTAATTTACCCCGGGCTGGAGCCCAGGTTAGCCCGCTACCTGGGCCCGCCCCTGTATGTATCATACGTTCCTAAAACTAGTGATGGTAAAAAGAATGAAATTGATGAGTTTAATTGGAGAAATTGGAAAACTAAAAAAAGTTACCTTTTTCATTCCAGGGATAAGAGCAGACAAAGCTATGAATCTTTGACTAAGTTTATGTCTTCTCCTCCTCTCAGCTAAAATATGATCGGTTCCTTGACAAATCGTGGCAACCAATTTATTTTTGATATGTGAATCATGTTTAATAGGCTTAATAACACTCCCTGCTGGATTTGTGAAACTAGACTTGTCAAAATGAAAAATATTGGTTTTAAGCTGTTTTAATGGCCTATTCGTCTCGGATGGAGACGATTCTGCAGGCCGTTTGAAACCGCGGAGTCGTTCCTGAGATAAAGAGTGATGACTGGCATCACTACGAAATGGAGAAGAAGAAACAGATGAACAGCTGTGGTCGTTCAAGGGCAACTTGTGGAAGAAAAAAGGATAAGACATTCCCTACAATATTGAATTGAAAGTATTATTTGATAACAAGTAACTTTGTGCTTTAACGAAATCTTCTATACAAAATTACTTACCAATTAGTTAGCTTGTGAAGCGAAGGATCTTCATGTGGAACTTAAATTGTAAGTTGAAGCCTGAATGTTTAATGATATGAGTTCAAGTGAACGATGAACATATGCGCTTTCGATGGTCTTCCAATCTTCACGTAATAAAAGGACAAATCATTACAACATTAATTTATAGAGAGAATTACGCTAACACCCTTTAAGATATGAGTAATTACAATAACACTCTGATACTCTTGTTTGGAAAATTACATATTCTCTTTATGGTTGCATATTTTTTTAATATAATATTAAATTTCATTTAATGTAAATAATTATATATATATGTCCCTAGCTTATCATGCATAAGAAATGAAATAAACCCAAATAGCGTAGGAAACTGAAAATAAGACTCATTTATCTTGTTTTAAGAAGAACCAAACCAAAGACAAATTAAAAGTTGTTTTTTCACAAGATGTTTATTTAATTTGCATTTCTGATGCATAGTAAATTAACAGGCATGATGTTACATTCAACAAGCTGCAGTGATTTTACCAGAAATTATTAGCCACAATGATTGTTTGTGTAATTTCTGAATATAAGAGGTGTTTATATATTTACTCTATGTCTCGAGAAGTGCTGTGTAATTCTCCCTAATCTATATTATTTTTATAGGCCATGCATGTCATTATCAATTCGGTTTGCTCTCTCCCTCTTTCTTTATTTTCTAATATTATTATTTTTAGAGCTGTTTGAGCAATACTCACTGCGTTGCCTGAAATAATATTATGTTAAACTTAAATAGAATATACTATCCGCATGTCAGATAAATGGACAAGGTGCTCCGTTATTATATAGGCACCGGTAATTTGCCTACTTTCATTCGCAGGATACATTCTGTATTTAAAATAATATCAAGTACAATTCGTCTAACTTTTATCGAAAGAGAACAATACGCCAATTTTAAAATAATACATGGGATAATTTCTATTTATATTTCACATGACGGAATATGCTTCATATAAATAGAGTCTTTAAAAGTTGATTAATATGCGTGTTGTGCTTAATTAACATTTTGGCCCTGTCTCTTTCATCAACTTATATATGTATCATGTTTGTTTAAACAAGCAGTTTTGCGTGTTGACCAAAAAACAATAAAAAGAGAAAGAGACTAATAAGCGTATGTGTTTATAATTTTTATTTCTTGAACATTGCCGTGGCTCAAATTAGCTTTAAATTAGCATGCAGGAACATATAAAGCGATTTTTATTTTATTTTAGGTTTTTGTGAAACAAAGCGCTTGAATAAACCCACCTTCACCTGTTCCTTTCTTCACTATTTAATTAGTCGTTACAAGTACGAAATGCGCAAAAATCCAACTTTATTTCTTCCGTTTATCTTTCTTCTGTTTCTCGGGTTAGGCGCCGCAATATCTGGAAAAAGGTTAAAAATCAACGCCACTTGGTATTTCAGCAATAATCTGGAAATGAACAAAAAATTATCAGATCGTCCATATCTTAGTAAGAATTTTAGTCTCAGAATATATTTATAAATACGTCAACTACTTACTGATAATGTTACCCAATTGGATCATTATTTATTCTTATCATATTTTCCGGGATTCGTAATCAATATCGAGAATTCCAGGCAACTCCATTAGAACGTATTGAAATGAACACGTGTTATATTATAATCTGGAAACAAATAACTCAGACATATTTATAATCTCAATTAATAGTATGCACTCTACAGCGCACTATCGGATCTTTTTAGGGGTCGTTTGCAAATTGCAAGCCTATTATTACGTACACCTATATTAGGATTTATTATTTCCAGGATGACGACATGTATGAGTCTGTTTGAGTAGCTCTTGGCATCGAGTATCCTTGACAAATATAATGTACGTAAAAATTAAGAAAAGAAGCTCTGGTTCTTGTTTAGTCTAATATCAATCTTATTTTAGTATTCCTTTTGTTAACTACGGACTAAAAATATTTGAAGTTCCTCAATTTTCATTTGAGCTTTTATTTATTTTAGTTTTCTCAATATTCTTCACTTCTCATTCTTTGTGTTATTATATCTATCTTTTTCAAAGTTTTCATTTATCAAAGGAAAACAAGCATACCAAACCCTTAACTTTCGGCCATTTTTCACTTTGCCCCATCTTTGTATTCCGTCCAACGTTATCCCCATACGAGAATATTTCGTAAAAAAAAATATTCAGTTAAATTTTGACACGCACGTCATACGTGGAGAGGCATTTTTAACAGAATATTCGTTTTTTTTAGAATCATGCTACGCCGGGGGGTAATGTTGGACGGAATACAAATTTAGCGGGCAAAGTGCTAAATAACAAAACTAAGGACAAGGTGCAAAACGACCGAAAGCTAAGGGTGTGCGGTCTGCTTTTTTCCCTCTTTCAAAATTTTCTTTTTGTAAATTTCGAATATACTTTTGTATATATGGCATTCTCCTATATTGTTCTTTATCTTATGAATTACTTTATTTGAGGTTTCCCATTTTCTAGAGAATACCATGGTTTTTCAAGTTTTAGTTAGTTTTGATTGGCTCTCTCTTTCTTCTTGATCTCCCTCTCCCCATACATCTCAAATTTAAATACACATAGAGACTTGGTGCATGATTTTTGAAATAAGATGGAATTTGGTGCATAATTTAAAAAACACGAGAGGAGTTTGTGCCATATAAATAACACAAAGAAATTTTGTGCAAGGCCTTTGAAAACAAATGGTGATTCTACAAAAAAAAAATATTATATTAACACGAAGGAGTTTGGTGCTGGTTTTAGATAACATACACAAAGGGGTTTTATTCATTTCACCTACACGTTTTTTTTTTTTTTTGAAAAATAATGCATTTCTTATTATTCGTTATAAACATGTTATTGATGGGGTTTGAACTTGTAGAAATATGTTAGAACCGACTTTTGGTCTAATTCATTTCATGGAAATGATTAATAAATGTGATTATGTTTTGAGTTTAATTATTTCATAAGCCATTCCTTTTTGTGAAAGGATATTGTCGTGACATGATATTTGTGGATCATGTCGTAATAGTTTATTTAAGGATCGGTCGTAACAGGATATCTTAGAAAAGGGAGTTTGCGAGATTATGGAAGATTCACTTAATTAAACTTTCCATGTTTTAACTGATCTTGTCATACCATGATATTTAAGGAAAGTTAGTTAGTGAGATAGTGAAATATATAATTAACTTTCTATATTTTACATAATCCTTTCGCATCTAAAAATTTAAGGAAAAAAGGTGTTGTGATTCTGGAATTGTACCTCAAGACTTTCCAAGTTTAAAGGATCTCGTACACATGTTATTTTTGAAAATTATTGTGTTTTGATTCTGGAATTATTTCGGAAGTCTTTCCTAGTGTACTTGATCCCGTCGAATCAAGATATACATCGAAAGATGGTTGGAGAGATTCTCGTATATCTCTGACTTTTCATGTCTAACAGGATCTTATCGAATCAGGATAATTTAGGAAATAAGATATCTTTGACTTTATTTTATTTTCTTTATCTTTGTATAAACCGATTTATATCCCAATTGATCTGGACGTAATTGTTATACACACACACACACATATATATATATATATATATATATATATATATATTGGATTATTCCGTATATTTGATAGCAGAATAAAATCGGTTAAGTTTAGAAGGTTTGCAAGCTGGCCCAAGGATCGTGGGATCTGTCGCGATAGCTATGTTATATGGAGGATCTGCACTCTATAAAAGCAGGAGACTTGAAGACAAAGAAGAACACGAATTAACATTAAGTCTAATTTATTTTTATTTGTATAAAAGTTGAAAATCTATTTGTATTAAATTGTTAATAAATTTCAAAGAGAATGAACTTCGTGTGAACTTGATGGTTTTTTAGATACAAGTGAAGTACTTTAGTAAGACGTCGCGGTGTAAGGTAGGTAATCAAAACGAGTCTAGATTTCAAGTACAAAGTAAAACATGAGTGAGTTAGTGGTGCACTATCGAAAAAGAGACTTGAGTTAATTTAGGCGTAAGCTAAGTGGATTAGGTCTACTGAGACGTGAACTACTATAATAATTCAGTGTTCGTTTTACTTCCTGTTTAGACAATCACCTATCTCAACAAGTACATTTGTTAAGTAATTAAGATCTAATAAAATGAATAAAATCGAGTAACATGGAGATGGTGAATATAACACATTATCGAACTGAATCTAGAAAACCGAAAGACTACAAAATGTGATGAACGATTCAATTGAGAAGAGGGATTCTTCTCGTGAAATATAAGATGTTTAAGTGCGTGAAAGTTTTAAATTATGCACTACTTATAGTAGGAGCGTGTGAAGCTTAAGCGTACAAACTTTCCTTAATTGAAAAGGTTACCAACTAATCTCAACGAAATTTTAAATATTTATTAATTATATATGGAAATGAATCAAAATTATGTTAATTTTGTCTAGTTTAACAACCCACATCCCCATGTTTGGTTTTGTGGAGTCTAAATTACTAGAAAATTGCAAAGACTCAGTTTAACTAGGAGTTGTATAGATAGTTTCCTAGAAAATGCAGAGGTTGAGTAATTGTATAATTAAGGGAGTCTGTCCTTATTATAAATACCTCAGTGATGCGTAATTGTTATTTGCAATATATCATCCGTTATAGTAAAAAAGTCATATAGCTTAGTGAATGCCCTAGAGGTATTCTATTTGACGAATCAGGTGAACAAATCTCCGTGTCTTTCATTACTTTTTTTTTCATTATAATTCAAGAGGAGCATGGATGTTAATGATGCCAATCACGAACATTATCTTCCTGAAAGATTAAAGCGCGAGAGGTTTCAGGAGTATGTAGGTAACGTGGTGGTTGTTTATGATATGAAACACTTTTAACATCTCATTTTGAACTCTCTTTTTTTTGGAGAAAGAAATAATCATTCTGAAATATGCTTGGTTCTTTTACGATGCACCAGACTATGCTAGCATATGACAAAGAATGAGACCAGCTTTATTTGGAACACCTATTACACGTATATGAGCCTAAAATGACTAAAGTAGCTTCGAACGGTCAAATTTGGGAACAGTCGAACAGAGAGCAGTTCAATGCTCAAATAACTCTCGAACTCAAAAATAATCGAATAGTTGTGAAGGGTTATTAACAATCGAACACTAGAACAATACATTCGAACTCAATAACAATCGAGCAGTCAAATAGCCTGGTATGATCGATGTAGGGTTGGTGAACAGTAATTAATGTGTTGCGTGAATCTCAGGGAGCAGGATATTTATAGATCCCGGAATGCAGGACTCGCTCTGCTAGCGGACAATACAAAAACAATAATCGATGTAGGGTTGGTGAACATTAATTAATTCATTCGATTCTTTCCTGTTTGGGCTTTAAACGGGGCATACCGACCCAGTTTATTTCTTGGCCACCTAAAACACGCTTACCATATAGTCCTCCCAATTTGGGAGTCGGTCTTGGTTCAAAAGCGGGTGCCAAATTCTATAGCGGTTGTTGATGTCATGGAATTGGACTTCGATCTGCTTCAAATAATGCCCCACATTTGGGAGCCGTAATCCGAAGGATCGGTTGCCAAACAAAAAAGATATGGATTCAAAATATGCCCTCTATTTACGAGCCGTAATCCGGAGGATCGGTTGCCAAATAAGAAATATATGGATCCAAAAGATGCCCCACATTTGTGAGCCGTAACCCAGAGGATCGGTTGCCAAATATAAAAATAGGGTTAAAGCATCAAGCCCCCTAAACTATACACATTTTTGGGACTTGCGCCTTAAACAAAATTAATAAGCGTTTTTCTCCTTAAACTATGCACGTCTGTTCGATTTGCCCCATTGCCGGTTTGTCGGCTATTTTTGGACGGAATATTCTCCGTTCGAGGTGTTTTTCACCTACTTTTTGTCATAAACTACCAAAATACATCTAGTACAACACATATGAGTTGTGTTGGGGGAATATTCCGGCCAAAAATGGCCGAAAATACACCAAACGAGAAATCACAGTTTACCCTGAATATTCCACGTTCAAGGTATTTTTTCGCCTACTTTTTATCATCAACTACCAAAATACATCTAGTACAACACGTATGAGTCAAGTAAGGGGAAATATTCCGGCAAAGAATGGCCAATAATAGCCAAAAACCCGGCCATGAGGCAAATCGAATAGACGTGCATAATTTAAGGGGAAAAACGCTTATTAAATTTGTTAAAGGGGCAAGTCGCAAAAACGTGTATAGTTCAGGGACCTTAATGCTTTTATCCCTAAATAAATATATGGCTTCAAACTATGCCCTCCATATACGAGCCATAATTCGGAGGATTGGTTACCAAATAAAAAATATATGGCTTCAAAATATGCCCCCTATTTGGGAGCCATAAGGATTGGTTGCCAAATAAAACACATTTGGCTTTATAATATGCCCCCCATTTGGGAGCCGTGATCCAGAGGACCGGTTAACAGATAAAAAATATATGACTTTAAAATATGCCCCATATTTGGGAGCTGTAATCCGGAAGATCAGTTGTTAAATAGCTCGTTTACTTCGTCAGATCAGCAATGACTTTTGATCCATTCAGTGTGTCATTGGTTTAAATTTGAAGACGGTCGAATCAACATAAATAGTCGACTGTTATGAGAAGTATCGAATCTAAGGTAATTCGAGAATCATGAACACTATCAAATTCTAGGGTCATTTAATAGTTATGAGCATTATCGAATCTTGTGAGATTCGATTTTTTTGGAAGTGTCGAATGCTAACCAGTTCAATTGTGATGTTCGTGGGCCATGTAGCGTGGGCTGAGTTTTCTATATATAGGTGTATGGCTAGGTAGAAAGCTGCTTTACAATTACGTGTCTAATTTTGAGTGTTGGGTTGAGGAGTGTCGAACTGGTACGCTTTCGACACTTTACTTTGTGTCGAATGCTTCGTTCTACCCTTTTTTTTGTTCGACAGTAATGTCTTTCGATCCTTTTACTTAGAATAATTTATGTGGCTCTTTTCTGACCTATGTATTTGTTATTTGCAGTTATGTTTATTATTCATCAAGTAGGTGTGCTCAACATTCATAGTTCCCAGGGTACTTTAGTTGTGCTTCTTGGGTACTAATTTTTCAAAAGCTTTTGTTTGCATGCGTGTAGTAGAGGCTTGTCGAACTAGGATATTCAGCTTTGTTTGCCTTGATTTTATTTTTAGTTCTGTAAGCGAAATGTCGAACTAGAACGTGAGTGCGGATGTTGATATCAGGAGTGGTTGGAGTAGCTACTCTAGTGCTGAGTCGATTAGCTCGTTAAGAGCACCCGACGTCGGGAACTCGCAATCGAATTCAGCTGGAGAAGTGTCTCAAATCAGAGTTGAAGATGACGATGATGACGCATTGGAAGGGAATCAATGTCTTGCCACCCAGCAAGGGCTGGGAAGTGAGCATATATATGATGCAGTCAACAACCCTTTCTGTACTGAATCATACAGGACGGGGAAACGGAGGTGGATGAATCTAGTGAAGATGTAGAGCATGTGGATATGCCCTATAACGACTATGTCTTTCGTCTGCAGTATAGTCGGGTATATGTGCCAGATACCTTTCATATTGGTCAGAATTATAAAATCAAGATTCCATGGGCTGAATAGAGGGTCCATACTGCACCCATGAGGTTTCTCAAGGTATTTGTGGGGTAGTTGGTTAATGGTTTGCGGTTCCCCATCCCTCCCGGTATTACGAACATCTTTCAAACCATAGGTGTGGTTCCAAGCCAACTTATGCCGAATTCAATCTGGCACATTTTGGGTTTCTTGCTCTCAATGAATTATGGGCTCTTTTCAACGCAATTTTGGAAAATCGGACCGGACTGACCGGTCCAACCGGTCAAACCGATGACCTACCCTTAATCCGATTCAGATGGAGGTATAAACTCGCGGTTCCCTTTCACCGAGTCCAACCGCACAAAATTCTTGTTCATTTGGGTGTGACCGGTCACTCCGACCGAATGGTGAACCGCTCAGTGTTCCTTGCCTCTCAACACAGACCAAAAATCCGCACACACACACAACAAAATTGTTCACAAATCGCAAAATATTTCTCTATCATTCAACAAATAAGACTTTCATCAAACATCAACTAAAATTTTGAAAATTATTGATAAATTTATCAATACAAGAGATAGCTGAAACGAAAGAAATAAACTTCTTAATTATCCTGACATAAGAGATGAGAAAGATGCTAAAATATAAGAAAGAAGAAAGAACAATGACAAAGAAGCGGCAAAAAAAATATAGAAATATGTGGTAAACAGATAGTTGTAAGGTTCATATTACTCTTATTATTTTATTATTAAAACACACCTCATTTGGGCTGATTAAATTGGGCCTCATCACTACACTTTTAAGAGATTTTTCTCAATATACATAACTGGGCCCATAAAGTCATGCATACACCTTAATTCTTAAGTTTAATTTACATGATATTAATTGCAAAATGAACCCTTTGGTCTAATTTACAAATAAGACTTCTGAACTATTTAATATTACGAATAAGGACCTAAATATCAATTATTTAGTACTTATTATTAATAATTATATTTATTTAAATAACTAGTGTTTAAATCGATCCAACCGATCGAACCACTAACTTGTAAACTCACCGGTTCAATGCTCGATCCGGTTCTGAAAACACTGATTCGAGGTGGGACACACGGGGAAGGGGTTTTACTACGTGAAAGCCTAAAAAAGCATAAATTCTTGTATGGGGAGCGCACGGGTTATGCGAAAAGCTGGAAGAAAACATACTTTACATTAAGGAGAGTTGGAATAAGGAATTTTACCCCTAAAGAAGGATTGGGTGGAGGTACCGAAGGTTTCAATCCCTTGTGGGATAGGGGGTCCGAGGTGGGGAGACGCCTTTAGGGCCATCCTCGTGACCAATCATAAGTTTGATGTGACCAAGTTGGTTATGGATGATAGTCTGAGCCTCAGAAATTGTCTCCGGTCCTACATACGGGATCAGATACTATTGGAAATCTAATCTTGTGACTTAATGAAGCCGTTACTCATACTTGTTGTTTGATTTTTGCAGAGTCATTCGTCATGAGTCGCCATGCTTGCATGAACCATGTTTTGGCCACCGAATCTGAAGCGGTCCAAGTGGTGGCGCTAACGGAGATTCCATCACCCAGGAAGAGAAAGGCTAAAGGAAAAACTGGAAGTAAAAGTTTGCAGCCGTAGGTTGGGACATCTCGCCGAGCTGCCGCGCCATTTGACCAATTTGATGTCTCGAATCAAGGTGACCGAGAGTCCTCGCCTATCTCTGCAAATGATGACAATTTTGGGCATTTTGACGTGCGTGTTGCCGACAACATCGGGGGCGATGACGTGGTTGAGACTACCGATGTAGTAAAGAGGAGATGGGTGTACCAGACTAGGTCGCAAACTAGTGGGGCCGTCATTCTAGAGTGCAGCCTGCGTCCAGGGTTCGAATTTGGAGTGTTCTAATTCGGGACATGATCCCCACAGTTCAGGAGGTCTGTAGAGCGGCTGCAGTAGCAACCTTTCATGTCTTGTTGGTGGGGTATCCCAATATAAAGAGGAGGCAATAGAAGCATTGTCGGTGATGTTCCCTCGACTTGCCACTCGGTTCCCAACATCTGCCGATGAGCGGGCTAAGTTGGAGAGGCTGGTGCTACATGGCCAACTCGGTAAGTAGACCATTCTCTCGACTATGTAATTCTCTCTATGCAAAACTTGTGTCTTACTTCTGTACCTTCATTCTTTTTCAGCAAGGTGGCATTGTAGACGCGATGGCTCGTGGCTTGGAGCGAGCTTACGAGGAGAAGAGGGTCAAAATAGAGCCGTTGAGGGCACAATACCTAGATAGCAATCCCTAGACTCTAAAGGCAGCGCTCGATGAAAAGGATAAAGCCTTTAGGCTTGCAAAGGACTCTGCTGCCAGAGTCGGTGCTAATCGAGAAGTTACACGGGTCGTAAAGGAGAAGACTCGTAACCTCCAAGAAGAGGTTGACAAACTAAAGGGGGAGAAAATGACGCTTAAGATTTGCGTCAAAGAGCTCAATGAGCAAGTCGAGGTGGAGAAGGGGAAAACAGCGCATGCGAAGGGACTAGGATATTCCCGCGACTTTAATGAGGTATGCAATGCTTTTCATTATTACAATTTACACTGCATAGCTATCCTTTGTGGCTTATCTCGACTTGGTGAATGCAACCTCCCACTCTCGTACAATGGTTGGAAATTGCCGAAGAGTCCATGTGGAGCAACAATTTCCAAGAGATCAGTCTTTGTCGAGAAACTGAGGGTGCGAAGAAGGCGCAAGTGCTAACAGTGTATCATATTTATAGCACGCGTTACCTGCGTGAGGGTTTTGATGCGAGGTGGCTTAACTTGCAACTTTTGCATGTGGTTGCTAGCAGTGAAACTGCCTCACCTAACGAGTTTGTGAGTTTTCTGTATAAAGAGGAGTTGCTCACCCTCGAAATGTTACCACCTTCTTTGTTGCCTTATGCCTTTCCCCACTCCGAGGACGATGAGGAAGATGTTGAGACTTGAGAGTTGTCGGTCTTATTTTCTGGTTGCATGAACAATTTTTGTTCTAATTTGTTTTGGTGTTGGGCATTGTGTCATCGTATTGTGGGATTTGAACATTTTACTTTGTTATGTTGCTTGTTTTTTTTTTCAAAAATTGTGACCTTCGCAATTCAAGTTTCGTCGCGCGAGGTTCGTATGCTAGACCCGTAGGCTGGTACTTATTTGTTATTGCATTGTTTACTTCCGTGTTTAGGCGCCCATTACAATATTTGTGTCCTCATGGAGGTAGTACGGACCTTTCTCCTTGTGGTTGGGGTCAGTGTTGGTGGCTTTCATAACCATGATTAGAGTTTGATTAGTCGCGCTAAATCGAATGTCGCCCCTCCCATTCTTCTGCTCGTCTTGCCGATTTGCAAATCCAGGTTTTTAACTGCCTTTCTAAGGTTAAGTGTCGGCTTTCAAGAATTGCATACTCTTAGTTTTTACCTGCCTTTGTCTGTCAATGTGTCCATCCCTTTGGTGTGACGAGATTTCAGGTTTGCACTTGCCTTATTTTGGTAAAGTGTCCACCTCTTTGGTGTTTCGAGATTTCAGGTTTACACTTGCCTTATTCTAGCGAAGTGTCCGTCGACTTGGTGTTTTGAGATTTCAGGTTTGCACTTGCCTTATTCTGGCGAAGTGTCCATCTCCTTGGTATTTTGAGATTTCAGGTTTGCACTTGCCTTATTGTGACCAAATGTCCATCTCTTCATATTTTGAGATTTTCGATTTGTGTTGGGCCTCATCACGTCCAATGTTCATTGATCACCTAATCTCATTGCCTACAGAGCCATGCTTAGGTACATGTTGCGTTGCCCTTTTTGTTGGGGAACCATAATAATAAATAGAATTACATAAACAAATATCATGATATATATATATTTTTAGGCTAAAGTTGCCTCCAAGTTGGGTCTTGGGCTCAACGTGACCATCTTTCAATGTACTTGTATAGTCCTTCGCAATTTCGGCACATCGATAGTAGTAATCAAAGCATCAATAAAGATAATAATCTAATAAAGGATAAGGCTGATCTTAGCTTGACGCCAAGTTTCCTATGTTTCCCGAAGGCTTCCTCGGGACTCAAGTCGTTGTAATTCCTATATTAAGTTTTACATGCCAACCCCTAATGCAAGTGCCAAACGCGAAAAATCAACCGGCAATTTAGGAAATGAATAAACATAGTTCAAATTGTTCTAGAGAGAAAGTAAATATCAGTCGATTGTTTCCATCTCTGAAAGTGCCAACGCAATAAATGCTTCATCATCCTCGGGTCGCAGAATCATGAGTGATGCCACCTAGCACAACCATCCATGTCGGTGATCACCGATCACCTCACTAGTTCTTGCTAGGTTGGAAATTTCACGTTTTGATGGTACGTGGACACCAGTACTCTGATGGCGTTAAGTGCGGGTCTTCCTATGATGAAATTGTAGGGGAAGGGCACGTCTACAATCTGGTAATCAGTGTTCAATGTCCTCCTTCGCGAGTCCGTCCCGGGCAAGGTTGGAAGTGTGAACAATCCTCATGGTACGACTTCCATCCCCCTAAAGCTGCGCAGTGGAGTCCTCACCTCTTCCATCCTCCCATCGCCCATGGCCATTTGTTGCCATGTGGAGGAAAATAACACATTAGCCGAGGTACCATTGTATATCAAGACTTTCCTTACACCAAAGTTAGCAATATCAACTATAATCACCAAAGAGCAATTCAACTTACTTGCCTGAATGGCTTGAGAACTTAAGTTCATCAAGTCCGCTTTCGAGAAAGTAATCTCCTCCGAGGCCATTTCCTCAATCTTGATGAGGTATGTGAAGCCCACATAATGACTAGCATCTATCTCTCTTGTTACCCTTTTACGTCCCTTAATAGAGTCAGCACCAATGGGACCCCCTGAGATCATGTGTATAATTCCTTTCCTAAGTTGATTATCCATCAATTGTGGGTAATCGAGGATCTGTGCGTTGTCTGCAGCCTTCTGCTTATCCTTTCAGGGTGATCACGACATGTCCATGTTAGTCCTATCTGTTTCATCCTTCAAGCCTCTGACATACTCAGCGAGCTTCCCATCCGTAATCAACCGCTTTATCTCATCTTTGAGGTCCTTACACTCTTCCGTCGTATAACCATTCTATTGGTGATACTGCAGTATCTAGTCGAGAGCCTCGTTGCACGAGAGTCTTTCATCTTTCTGGGATCGTTTAACCACCACTTCCTTTTTGCCACCCCATAGTCAGTTCTGATGTCCGCATTCAGAGGGGTGTATCGTCTAGGCGACGAGTGTCTATATCTGTCATTCATGTTCTTGTTCCATCCTCGATCCCTTTTCCCTTTATCTCTTGATCTAAGCGAGTGATCTATGACATTTGGTTCCATCATCTCCTCGAAATGTACCACCTGGTGCGTCAACTTATTGATTTCCTCGATCTTCCTCAGTTTTTCCTTCAGCAATTCCGCCGAGAAGGTCGCATTCTTGGTGGCATGAAAGATAACAACCTCGCCTTTCGGGTCATCAATCTTTAAAAGCTCTGAATTAAACCTCCTAATAAAGTCCTTTAGAGACTCTTTCTCCCCTTACTTCATCGAATATAGGTGAAAGTGATCCATGACTATCCTCTTCTGGCTCGAGAACTAACTTTCAGTTCTCTTTCTCACTTCCTTGTAGCTTAATATTGTTCCTTTCTGAATCCTAGAGAACCAATCCAGCGCCACCTCAGTCAACGTGGTTGCGAATATGCGTGCCTGTACATTGTCGCTGAAACTATGTAGGGAAAGCAATCCATCTAAATAGAAGATGTGCTCACGAGGATCTAGTTTTCTGTCATATATCTTCAATAGTGGTATCTTTTCTCCATGTCGTAGTACTTTGGCCTCTATATTGGCACTGAAGGGTGTGCTTCAGCAGGTCCTTTCAATAAATACTATTCTATTTTCCACTTCATTCTTCTCCCAATTCAGCCTCTACAACCTTCTTGTGATATCTACTTTCTATGCACTAGAGTCACCAACATTCCCTCGATTGGCCTCATGCCTTGCTGTGTCGTGGTGCCTCCTGGAATCCACCTCCACTGATTCACACCTTGCCCTACGACCTTTCATATATCGCCTTTCTCTAACCTCTCCCGTAGGGCACCTAGTAGTCGATCCCTGCTAATGTGGGACCTCTCTGGTCCTCAACTAGCGGTGGAACTTGCGATTGGGGAGCAGGAAAGGCCATGGCCACTGCCGTATGGATCATTGTCATGATCTCATCCTTGAAATATTCTGCATCCTAGTTCGGTGCCGGCTGATCTCCAGTCTCTGACACTGATTGATCCTACTGAACGGGTAGTGGTATCCTTTCCGTTGCAGGAGAGGGCACTCTTGCCCTTAGGGCCAGCTGCACCCCAGCCAGGCGGTGCATCTCAGAGGCAGTACTCTATGCAGCTCTGCTATGTGATCGAGTTACTCTAAATATCTTACCTTGCACTATTGTGCTCGTGGTGTTTCCACAGACGACGTCAATAATTTAGTTTTATTTCGTCCGGGTCACAATACACCGAAAATACAATAAAAATGAGCCTGAAATAAATCAAACTATGCTAGCCTATTACAAGGAATGAGATCAGCTTTGTCCTAAACACCTATTACACGTATATGAGCTTAAAATGACTAAAGTAGCCTCAAATGGTCAAATCCGGGAACAGTCGAACATAGAGCAGTTCGATGCTGAGATAACTCTC
This sequence comes from Linaria vulgaris, assembly GCA_948329865.1. Taxonomy (NCBI): domain Eukaryota; kingdom Viridiplantae; phylum Streptophyta; class Magnoliopsida; order Lamiales; family Plantaginaceae; genus Linaria; species Linaria vulgaris. The sequence goes on along the minus strand of OX415249.1, from coordinate 111,418,395 downwards.
GAACTAGAAAACAATCAAATCGTGAGTGGCTCGATGCAAATGACTCTCGAACAGGTCTGGAGGGTTGTTAACAATTGAACACTAGAACGAGACAGTCGAACTTAATAACAGTCAAACAGTGAAACGACTTGGTTCGATCCATGGAGTACAAGAAATAATCCAACAACTACACAATACAATGGAACGGGTATGAACACTAAGCAGTAAAAGAAAGGAAAAACTGCAAATTTGATTTACACCAACTCAAAAGATTGACATGAGATAGGATCTAACATATTCCGGTGTTCTACAAAGCGCAGTTTTTTTTACCAGCGTTAAGACATATCTCCAGCTAAACTCATCTTGTTTGGTGGAAAAGACATCAAACCCCCAACGTTTGGGGTCGTTTGCAGCTTACCCCCTAACTATTTTTTTTTGACAACTTGTCGTCCAACCTTTTTTTAATGCACATTTTGACCATAAAATTTATTGGTGCGTCAATATTTTGACTGTTAAATTTATAAAATTACAAACATGCAAAAAAAATAAAATTATGGGGGTAAGTAGCAAAACGGATCAGTTCGATGCTGGTGGTACCACCAGCATCATTTTTTCCAGCAAAACGGGTCATAACACGGGGAATTTGATGCTTTTCCCCTTTTCTATGTAGGGGAAATGTTGACCAGATGCATGTCGGTTTTGGTGAGTAAAGCATCCTCAGTCAATGTGACAACTGAACAAAAATAAGATTTTCGCTTAATGCTTAATGGCAATAGATGTTAAACTCATTGGTTGGAACTTGGAATAAAGAAACCCAAGCAATTATGAATGCATGCGCGTTATAATAGATTAATAGTTTTGTGAATTTGGACGGAACCGGTTGTTATGGTAATTAGAAGCGACATGGCCTACTTAGAATATGGGCTTAATGATTGCATAATATAATAAGAGAAAAATAATTAGATTTTTTAATTTGTGATGTTAGGCCTGTTTAGATAAGTATGGATAAATGAAGATGTTGTATTAGTTTTGTAGTGTGCTTGCATGGACTGGACACTGGAGTATGGAAAATTGAGCAATTATGATAGTTACTGAGAGCAATTAAGTGAGCTATTTGAAGAAAGCATATAGAGTGGTTAATAAAACATTTATCTCATTACCTCAATATTATCAGCCCCAAATTTACTACACTTCTCATCCTAAAATCGCTACATCCTAAATATTGTGGTAGCCACGTCCTTCGGACATATTATTGCCCCTTCAATTAGTATTACTTGTGCAATGGAACATAGACAAGGATTGGTGACGAAATAAATTTATCAATGCATGTTCGAAATCGAACAACATTGCTAGCTCTAAACTCGCTCATTATTTTGGTCTTATTTCTTCACGGTAATAGAACACAGTAAAACAATACAATCAGAATGTAAATAACCAAAATAATGTTAATCCAATAAAATAAACCGGACTAACTTTGTCCGAAACACCTACTATCTATTACAGATCTTACATTGATTTAAATATGTAAATAACATAAATTAATCAACGCATCGAATTGCGGTCGTTCGATGTACGCCTCGAACGCTAGTGATTCGATGCCGGTTCGATTCGAAGCCGGTTTGATTCGATACGGCTTTGATAAAATACTGTTGGTGTCGAATTCAGATACGTGTCGAACAAGGGTGCGTGTCGAATATGGTGATTCGATGTGGTAAAGTTGGGGCTCGGGTTCGATCTGCCTCTGAATGCTCAAAACCGGGATATATATAATAGCCTCGCTGTGCGGGGCCCATATACAGCTGTATAAAGCGCATCGAATCATATCGATTCGATGCGCGCATCGAATGACGGTTATTCGATGCGCTGAAGGTATCAAATTGGGCCATTTCGATATGATTATGGGTCGGCCCAATCCCTAGTGCTGGGCCAGTCCTAAAATACCCCTATCATATAGTCCCCCTAGTTTGGGAGACGTTGACAAAATGATGACGATTTCCAAACTTCAAAACATATTCGCCATAGAAAGTTATGGGCATCGAATTGTAATAATTCGACGCGTCATGTTTGCAGGCATCGAATTTGATGAATTCGATGAGCGCATCGAATTATTTAAATTCGATGCGTTCTGGAAAGCGGCGGCCCATGGGCCTATATATAAGGGTCCACATGTCTGACATTTTTGTTGTCATTCCCAGAAGAAATTTTTTGTTTGCTTCTGAACCGCATCGAACGGAGTCTGTTCGACACGGCCCGTATCGAATCGTTGGAATTCGACACGCTGCTGAATTTTTATTAATATACAAAAATTATTAAATTTCGTTATTAGGCTGACATGGCCCGTACAAAATCTCAAAATCGCAGCAAAATTGTGCTGTCACCCGAGAACCTTTATGGTGCTCAGGGAAGGAGCGAACAAAATGAGCCCTCGGGTGCGGGCCGATCTTCCGCTAATGCGACCCTGGGAGAAAATCCAGGGGAAACTGCAAGAAGAGAAACTGCAAGCACGACCCCTGAAAATATTTCCGACAATTGGGGTGCGGGCCGCTCTAATTTATCTCCCCCATATCATTCTACCATGAGACTCAGTGGTGTTAGTGCTGGCACTCGGGTGCCCATAGTGTGCGATTTTGAACGCAACGAGAATATTGATACACGAAGAGTGGTGGTAACACCCTCCGTTATTGGTGGACGCATAAAGGTCAGGACTAATCATCAAATCCGAATAATGGAAGATATCGATACTGAAGATGAAAAAATTGCCGCCAACTTGGCCAGGTTTAATGCAGCGAACCCTACATTCAGGCACAAGCGAAATGCAGATGAAGCAAGCTCCTCCCGCTTAGCTGATGAGGGTTGGTATATTTCCGCTAAAAGAAAATTAGCGGAGGAAGAATCCGCCCGTGATGCTCAGGATATTCCGCCGCCTCCCCCGAGACGACCTCGACCTTCCGGAAATCCAACACCTGCCCCTCCCGGAAGCCTAGTCAATTATGACTTTCTTAATGATGATAACTCAGAATCACTGAACGCCACATTGGGCTCATATAGGCTAAGAGAGGAACAAGTTGAAGAGATAATGCGGAGTCTGTGGCCTCAGTTGGATCGGCAAAACATAATAAATCGGTTGGGATACCAAGATCTGGCTCGCTTTGGGTGCCTATTCTTCGCTGCTGTTATTTTAGCAGTTTATCGGCTATGCAAAGATTACAGCGGTTTAGTTGAAGTGCAGAGCCAGCACAATGCTGTCGTTGACAATCTACGCGCTACTATTCATAACGGGGATTATAGTCGCCGAAATGCGCTGAAACGCTCTAGGGAGGCGGAAAAAAGAGCGTCAAAAGCCATCCGGGATAAACATGACGCCGAAGTTAAAGCCAAGAAAACAGAAGAGGATGCTAAAGTTTTGCGTGCTGAAATTATTGCACTTAAAAAGAATAACGAATCCTTGAAACGTGAAAATTCCTCTCTTCAGGCTTCAAATGTGGACGCAGAAAATGCTATTTCCAACTTGCGCCGTCGAATTCAGTATTTTGAATCTGAAGACTATAAATGTGCGATCGTCCCAGATTTTACGCAAAGTAATGTATATAAATTCTTGGAATTACTTCGCGGTGCTGCTGATATGAAATATGGAATGGAAGCCGGTGTTGACCAAGTTGGATATCTTGGGTACCTCGGAGAGGGTTTTCGCAAGGATATGCTTGATGCAAGTCGTAATTCAAGAACGGAGACCCCAGAGGCTAACAATGATGATGATAATGATTTACATACTCCTATGCCTGGTGATTCATTTTATGCCGTGTGGCGCGATCGCAAAAAACCAAATGTAACTGGCTCCAACTCCTTAAAACGAGCTCACCTATGTCCCATAAAGGAAAAGAGAAAAACACTCCTAGCGCTTCTCTGGGTGATTCAGTGAATATCAAAAGAGCTCTTCATGATGCTTTTGGTTCGAGCGATGATGATTTAAAATTACCGCCGAGAACTTCTAGGTCTACAATTTTTCTCCGAAGTCCTCCAAAGAGAACGGGTTTTGAAAACATTCTCCCTGCAGTCTCGGATAAAAGGAATAGGGTGGCAAGCGCATCTAAGACTTCTGGTCTTACAACAGTCTTACCAGGCGGAACGTATCCTACCCAAGGTGACGGGGTTTCTGTGCTGGAACGTAATGTACCTGATCCATCATTTAGTGCACAGAATCTGATTTCTCCTAGTAGATATCAACTCCATGATCCTACTGAAAGAGTTGAAATTGACTTGCCCAATGATTGGGCCCAAACTGACGAATTGATTCTTACAGAGGATCAAATTCACAGCAATTGCGCCAACTTTACGTGTTCAGTGGGTGTGGTTCTTCGTCCGGAGTCCCCTCATTCATCGAATGAGTAGCGATATTTTGTTAAACTATATTGTGGATATTAGGCCTTTTATTTTGTATAGAGCCTTGTAACTTTAATTGGTTGATCTTTAATGAGAATGACTCAACCGTTTGATATTATAACTTTTTAATTTACGTTTACTCCCGTATTGTTGCTTTCCAATTTATTCCCAAAAGAATTATTTCATTCATTTGTTTGCTGTTGAGTTAATATTTTCCTGATGTTCAATAATGGTGTTTGATGTCATGGTGCATATCTAATATTATGATTGTGCTTGCCATGAAAAATATGAGCACTTTGAGCTGTTATTATTATCATTAGGGCATTCATGTTTTACCTGCGAGATCGGATCACTTGGGCCTTTATCTCGCCGTTCTGGCATGCGGGGTTGGACCACTTTGGGCATTCTTACCCCTCCGTCATGTTCTTCCTTCAGGCATGCGGGGGTGGACTACTTTGGGCCTTCTTACTCCTCCGTTATGTTCTTCCTTCTGGCATGCGGGGGTGGACCACTTTGGGCCTTCTTACCCCTCCGTCATGTTCTTCCTTCTGGCATGTGGGGGTGGACCACTTTGGGCCTTCTTACCCCTCCGTCATGTTCTACCTGCGTCATTGGATGAATACAAATTTTGCAGTTAATAATCTGTAAAGGATTAATATCAATTGAAGTGTATGTCACATAATATCTGATGAAATTTATTTCATTTTTTGCGTAGTAACGCCTGAGATGTTGCACATTCCATGGGCGCTTCTGTTGAATTCCTCTTAAGGATTCCAAATAGTAATATCCTCGTGAACTTGCTCGCGTAACTCTAAAAGACCCTTCCCATTTTGGTTCCAGCTTTCCGATATGCTGTTTAGCTGCAATACTTCTAAGAACCAAATCTCCTACTTCAAAATTTCTGAATTGAACTCTTTTATCAAAACTTTTGGCCATTGTTGCTTTAAAAGCGACAGTTCGCTGATACACATCCTCCCTTATCGATCCTATCATATCCAGATCCATTTGTCGCAGCGGGGCTGATTGCTCTGGATCATAATCAGTAATTCTGCGGGTTGGCATACCTATTTCTGCAGGTAGCACAACTTCAGTGCCATAAACAAGAACGAATGGGGTCTCCCCCGTGGATGTTCTTGGAGTTGTTCTATATGCCCATAATATTCCTTGAAGCTCTTCCGACCATGTTTTTACCGTGCTTCTAATCCTCTGTTCGAGATAATCCTTCAATGTTTTATTAGTGGATTCCGTTTGACCATTGAATTGTGGATGATACACTGAAGTCAGATTGTGCGATATCTTCAATTATCCGAACCATGATTTGATTTCCTTTTCGCTGAACTGCGTGCCGTTATCACATACTATAGACCTCGAAATGCCGAAGCGGCATATGATGTATTTCCATATAAACTCGATCATATTCTTCTCTGTGATCGACGTTATAGCTTCTGCCTCGACCCACTTAGTATAATACTTAACTGCTACTATTAAATATCATTTTTGCCCTGTGGTGGGTGGAAACGGAACCACAATATCAATTCCCCATTGATCAAACGGACATGCCACATCGATGGGTTGTAGCTGACGCGCTGGTCTATGAATGAGATGAGCATGATATTGGCAACTGTCACATTTCCTCGAGTAAGCTGTTGCGTCTTTAAGTAGAGTTGGCCAATAATATCCCTGACGCAATATTCGTTGAGCTAAAGCTCGTCCCCCAGAATGATTTCCACAACAACCTGCATGATTTTCTTCCATGACATACTCAGCTTGAGTAGGGGTCAAGCATCTTAACAACGGTCCTTCGAAAGATCTTTTATATAACTCTCCATTGCTGATAGTAAATCTGTAAGCCTTATAACGCATTCTGCGCTGTGCATTCAGATCTGCTGGTAGAATACCCTGCTGAAGATAAATTATGATTTCGTCCTTCCAGGATGGGTCTTCTTGTATTGCCATTATAAACTCCACTCGGGCTTCCGTGGTAATATATTTTGATATCCCAATCGAAGGTTTATCTGCGACCATAAGTGTGATTCGCTTTTCCGCCAGGATATCTGAAGAACTTGCAAATTTGGAAAGTGCATCTGCTTTTGCATTGTCATCCCTAAGGATCTGAGTTATATCAAAGAAGTTGAAATTCTTTAACCTTAGTGGCGTACAACTTCATAGTTTCCTCACGCGTCTCATATCTCCCCAAAAAGTGATTTTCCGCCAAGAGCGAATCGGTGAATACGTCCAGATGTTCAATGTTGAGTCCGAGTGCCATTTTGACCCCGGCAATTATTGCTTCATATTCGGCTTCGTTATTTGTTACCATGTAATTCAGGCTAATAGCAAATTCAAATTCCCTTCACTCTGGGGATAGAAAATGTACTCCAATTCCCCCTCCGTGAGTTGTGGCAGATCCATCAGTGTGTAGTATCCACGTCGATGTTTCCCTGCTGGTTCCAACTTGATTTGATATAGAAAAGATACAGCATGCGGTCTCAGCTACACTGTTTCCCAGGGTCACAGCCATGAAATCTTCTAGAGCTTGCGCTTTGATTGCAACTCGTGGTTTAAACTCCAACCCGAACTCACTGAGTTCTATTGTCCATTTCACCAATCTTCCTGAGGTTTCTGGCTTTGCCAACACTTGTTTCAATGGTTTGTCTGTTACTACGGTAATTGGATGAGACTGGAAATACGGTTTCAACTTTCGAGCTGTAACAACAATCGCTAATGCAAACAACTTTATCTCCAAGTAGTTTCTCTCTGCCCCTTGTAGTACTCTGCTCACATAATGTATGGGTAATTGCTGAGCTCCTTTTAGCTTGAGTAATATTGTACTGATTGCATTTGCGGATACTTCCAAATAGAGATACAACATTTCATTTTCCTCCGGTTTCGCTAACAACGGCGGGCTTACCAAATAATTCTTCATTTGTCTGAAAGCCTCTTCACATTCCGGCGTCCAAATAAAATCTTTGTTCCACTTCATCACTTTAAAGAAAGGAAGATTCTTTTCCGCAGATGTTGATATAAATCTTCCCAGGGCCGTAAGATGGCCCACCAAGCATTGAACATCCCTCACTGTTCTTGGTGATGGTAGGTCCAGTACTGCCTTTATTTTATCAGGGTTGGCTTCAATTCCTCTTTCATTCACCACATACCCTAGAAACTTCCCAGATGTTACTCGAAAAGTGCATTTTTTAGGGTTTAATTTCATTCCGTATGTCCTCATTATAGTGAAGGCCTCATCCAAGTGTCGTACATGCTCATCAGCTTTTAGGCTCTTTACAAGCATATCGTCAATATATACTTCCATCGATTTTCCAATTTGATGGTAAAACATTTTAGCCACCAGCCTCTGAAAAGTTGCTCCCGCATTCTTCAATCCGAACGGCATTACCCTATAACAATACACTCCGGTATCTGTCACAAATACTGTCTTGCTCTGATCTTGCACTACCATGAAAATTTGATGGAAACCACTCTTTGCATCCATCATACTCAGCAATGCACATCTTGCTGTAGAATCCACAAGTAGATCTATCTGAGGCAACGGAAAAGGATCTCTCGGGCAGTGCTTGTTTAAGTCAGTATAATCCATACACATTCTCCATGTAGCTTCTTTTTTCAATACCAACACAATATTGCTCAACCACTCTGAGAATCTTATAGCATAAATATGCCGGGCTGCCAAAAGTTCTTGTACCTCTTTGATTTGGCGATGGATCGTTTTATATATATATATATATATATGCGAGTGTCAGTTACAAGTGAGTAGTCTGGCAATACAACGAGCCTATCTCAAATCAGACCTACACTACGTGTCTCGTGTAGGCTTGGTCCGGAACACCTCGGACTAACGCCTCGATGGTTGGATGGGAGTGGAATATCGGTAAATAGATCGAACGGACGTCGGTGATCGCCTTCGATGTGATGTCGATGATGACCCCCGATCTGATATCGGTTATGAGGTGGTACGATGTGTCACAGGTGCACGAGGTAGTCCCGATATCGAATAAGATATCGAAAGTAATATCGAGGATGACCCCCGATCTGATATCGGTGATGAGCTGGTGTGACGTGTCAGAGGTGCACGTGATAACCCCGATGTCTAAAGGGATATCGGGGATATATTTCGATCTGACGAGTGGTAGCTGAGAGATAATCATTGCTTGTTTTGGGATCCGGGCACCGCGTATTTATAGACCTCGGGATCCGGGGACCACAGTAACATATCGGTGATGATTACCGATATGACATCGAAAGTTATCCCCGATATGCTCCAAAATGGGTCTGGTTTGGGCCTGGACCAATATGCGGGAAATGCCCATATCACTCTTTCTCAGCTGTTCATTCTTTTCCTTGCTAAAATTTCGTTTCTTCTGTCGTATCGGTTTAGCACTCTTATCTACATTCAAACGATGCACTATAATCCTAGAGTCTATCCCGAGAAGGTCAGAATCGGACCATGCAAATATATCTGAATTTCGTCGGAGACAGTCTACCAACGCAGCCTCTATAATCCAATCCATTTCTGCTCCAATCTTGATTACTTTCTGAGAACTTTCTTTGAAAAGCTGAACGATTTTGAATTTCCCTAAAGGCTCCATCTTACATTCTTGCCATTGTTTCAACAACTGACCTTCTATTTTATCTTGCCCATGTTCTTTAGGCTCAATTCGCTCTTGACTCAGTTCTGTCTTTGTTTTGATCTTTTTCTCCGTTTGTCGTTTTTCAACCGCATTCATCGCCGTTTACTTGTCATCTTATCTACTCTACCTAAAACAGTGTTAACGGTGTTCCCACAGACGGCGCCAATATTTTGGTCTTATTTCGTCACGGTAATAGAACACAGTAAAACAATACAATCAGAATGTAAATAACCAAAATAATGTTAATCCAATAAAATAAACCGGACTAACTTTGTCCGAAACACCTACTATCTATTGCAGATCTTACATTGATTTAAATATGTAAATAACATAAATTAATCAACGCATCGAATTACGGTCGTTCGATGTACGCCTCGAACGCTACTGATTCGATGCCGGTTCGATTCGAAGCCGGTTTGATTCGATACCACTTTGATAAAATACTGTTGGTGTCGAATTCAGATACGTGTCGAATATGGTGATTCGATGTGGTAAAGTTGGGGCTCGGGTTCGACCTGCCTCTGAATGCTCAAAATCGGGATATATATAATAGCCTCGCTGTGCGGGGCCCATATACAACTGTATAAAGCGCATCGAATCATATCGATTTGATGCACGCATGGAATGACGGTTATTCGATGCGCTGAAGGTATCGAATTGGGCCAATTCGATATGGTTATGGGCCGGCCCAATCCCTAATGCTGGGTCAGTCCTAAAATACCCCTATCACTCATGTCCAACACATTGGATACACCTGGAAAACTTCTATTTCAATTTAAGACTGACGATATAAATTAGAATAATATAAATAAATGGTAAATGAAAAAAATTCTCTGACATATTTTTTTTAATCTTTTTGTCACTCCTTCGTGACTAAAACCAACTCTCTCGAATTTAGTTCTTACTGATCTGTTACAGCTGAATATCTCACTTTTAAAAATTTATTCCCGAAATTTCTATGGTATTTTGTTATTACACTTCTTCATGTCCTGTAGTTTTGTCATTAGGTTGAATGATCTCACTTTTCATTTTATTCCCGAAATTCCTATGTTAAATATATTATTGGGCAAATTCATTTTTCTGCCCTTTAATTTAGTTGAAACTTCAATTTTGCTCTCTAACTTTTCGGGGCCAAAATATGCCCGCTACCTTTTAATTTTTTTTTCAAAAAGTGCCCATCGGGCCTTAACTTGGGTTTGGTCAAGAATCGGATGACATGGAGGCTGACATGGCTGCTACAATAATGCCACATGTCGCCACCTATTTCTTTTCTTGATAAATGGATTTTGGTGGTTAATTGCAAACCCTCGCGACTTTAGTCAATTACTTAACATTTGTGTAATAGTTATAAAAATTATAAAAAAAATGTATATTTAAAATAAAAATGGAATAATTTTATCATCTTCATATATATATAAATATATAACTTTTTTATATCTACAATTTATAATGGTTATAAAAATTATATATAAAAAAAATCGTATAATTCTAGCATCTTCATATTATGTATATATATATACACACAAATGTTTTTATATCTACAAATTTATAATATTTATAAAAATTATAATAAAAAAATACATTTAAAGAAAAAAAAACATCTTCATATTATATATATATATATATACACACACACACAACTGTTTTTATATCTACAAATTCATAATAGTTATAAAAATTATAATAAAAAAATACATTTAAAGAAAAAAAATTCAATCATCTTCACACACTTATGTATATGTATATATATATATATATATGTGTAACTTTTCTCTTATATCTTTTATAATTCTTATTTATATTTTTAACAATTTATAAAAAAAATTATACGAAACAAAAAAGCAAAAGACATAAAAAAATAGAGGCTACTATTCATCATCCCTACCAACTCTTCACCCCCACCCCACCACCCAGATTTCGCACCCCCCACCCCCCCCCCCCCCCCCCCCCCGCTCCCCCTTCCAATTTTGTGGTGGTGGTTGTTTTTGTGGTGAATTAGGATTTGAATTTAGTTTGGATTTAGGGTTTTGGTGATGGAGAGTTGGTGGTGGTGGTGGGTTAGGTTGGGGAAGAAGATGATGAGTTCAATTTTTTTTTAAAAAAAATAGTATTATATATACTAAGTTTTATTTATAATAGTTATAATTTAAAGGGTTTATAAAGATTTATAGTTATTATAAGGATATTAAAAATTAAGTTTTATAGTTATTATTACTGTTTTGGGCTTAATTTTTTATTTTTTATTTTCTTGGGTTTTTTAAATTTGTTAGACATTAAAAAGTAATTTTTTTTAAAAGTGTGGTAATTAACCACCCCTCTCCCAGTCATAAAAAAATAAAAAATTTAAGTATACACGTGGCGCCATGTGGCACCACGTGGCGTGCGGAGTGGGTCCCACTGACACCACGTGGCTCTCGAATTAAACCAGGCCCATTGTTAAGCCCGATGAGTATTTTTTGAAAAATATTTGAAAGTTAGCCGTCATTTTTTTGGCCCGAAAAGTTATAGGACAAAAGTGAAGTTTCAACTAAATTAGAGGGCAGAAAAATGCATTTGCCCTATATTATTACACTTCTCCATGTTCTGTACTTTTGTCATTAGGTGGACTGTGGACAAGATATAGGAGATTGTTTGCTTAAATGTTAAAATGTATAAGATTGTAGTGTTATCAGTTCTTTGCTTATGCTGCTTCCCTTCGTCAGGCTGGAAAAGCCTTTCGTTATCTTATTAGATTCCAATTCCTTCCCGCCCTTCCTAATCTTGCCCGATCCTAGCCCACTCACCTTTCTCCAAGATTGAAGAACTAGGACTTTCCATCTAAGATCTTCCCTGTCCAACTGCTCCGAAATTAATAGTGTAGTCTTGTTAGGTGTATCATATATACTAAGGTGCAATTTTTTTGAAACTGAGTTAAACTTTTCGTTTAGTTGTTCTAGAAGTTGAATAACCTTTTGTGTGAGCTCTGTCTGCGGATATGTTCGTTTAGGAGATATAATGATGCTCGTGGTTTAATTAATTTATTATGATGCTGGTGGTTTAATGATGCACGATACACTAAATTGACGGCTGGCCGACCATGTAAGACCTTCTGGATATTCAAGAAATTCATCCCTGAAAAACTCGTGGGTTAAATGCAAAAGGGCGAATTTCTTTTTTCTCTTTCTTTCTTTTTTTAAAGGAACAAGGCGATTTTTCTAGAGCGGAATGCATAAATCCCCATGTATTATAGAAAACTTCCATAAAACCCTCTAGTTGTTCTTTGTTTTGCTTAAAACTCTCTTGTGTTTTCGTAAACTTGCACCCAATTAGCTCGTGTTTTCAAAAAATCTGCACCAAATTCCCTCGCGTTATTTATGTTGCACGAAGTCCCTTGTGTTTTTAAAACCATGCATCAAACCCCCTAAATGTGAATTATCAATTTACGTCTTAAAAATCAAGAGCTGGGTATAGATGATTTTTGAAACATGAGGGTATTTGGTGCAAGTTATTGAAAACATGAGGAGATTTTGACTCATGAGTTTTAAAAACACGAAGAGTTCCGTTCAATGTAAATAAAAAAATGAGGTTTTGTGGGATTTTTTAAAAATATGGGATAATTCTATGCTTAAAAAAATTTAAAGAGTTTGGTGCAGACTTCTTTTTTTAAAAAAAAATCTTCATTTTTTTCTGATTGAGAAATTATATATTTTGAGTGCATCGTCCAATATCTTAATTGCATCCGTTCGTCATGTTCAGAGTGAATTCTCCGTCCACCCCAATCGACTTTTCACAAGTTAAATTACAGACTCGATCAATATTTCACGTAAGATTAATTCATTTTCTGTACGGGTAAGTCTCAACTTAGTTCAAAATAACGTATAAGACATAATTTTCGAGTGGTTATCCACTAAAACCTCTCGTGAAACTCTAAAGAGAGGAGATGTAATTAGAGTAGAAACGATATGATATGGTAAAATCATATATATATGTTATAAAATTGGACCTAATACTAAACCAGTAGCCTCAATGCAATGATCATAGATTTGACTAGCTAGGCGAACTCATCGAATTAGTACTATTAACTAGTCAATGATATATATTTATATATTAAACTAGTTTACTACTATACGCGCTGGTTATTAATACGAATATTAAATAATAAGATCTAGTAGCTAGGAAATACGTCTAGTATTCAGCTAATACTTTAAAATCCTAACACGCCTTGCAACTCCATCTTAAAATAAGAACATAGCAACGTACAAATTCCAAAACTCAATCACGTAAATATAATTTTATATATATGTACTTCAAGCATATAAATTCCAAACTTCAAGCATATATCTTAATGTACTATAGGTTACGTGGACTGATTGGTGGGCCCGAACGATCAGTTGGTAAATATTTCTATGTAGGCCGTGTCTAAGTTATTTTTTATTAGTATTTAGCTCTATTGTGAAAGACATGTACAAACCCAAGTGTTCTGGGCAAAATTGAGTCAAAAACGCTCTTAAACGAGCAACGTGAAAGTTTGTGGAGTACTCGCCTCTATCAATGGGACGTGTACCGAAGGCCCAAGAAGCGCATGGCTTGCGCCTTTATAAGAAGTGCACATCCCACAAAAAAATTATTGCGATTTCTTGAATCTTGTTTGTAGTTTTATAGTCCACAAAACAAATAACACTACAAGAATGGAGCTTCATCTGAGATCGCATATGTGGTCTCAGATAAGGCAAATGCGGTCGCAGAAAGGCTTCTGCGACCATATTGCGATATGTGATGATCGGTCACGGATGAGGTCGGTCGTTTCTCATCCGCGACCGGTATGCGATCACAGTTGACCTTAACTGCGGCTGCGCCATGATCCCAGATACTATTTGGGACCGCCGTGTATTCTTAGGAAGCTGAAGGGTATCCGAGACTGCGCCGCGGTCTTAGAACTTTGAAAGTCAATTGCAACCGCTGCACGGTGTCTGATACTTAAAATGGTAATTGAGACCACGGCCCGGTCTCAGTAAATATTCGAACTCTGGGATCGCAACGCGGTCTCAGATAGTATGAATATTAATTGAGACTGCAACCATATTATCTGAGACCGCGTTGCGGTCTCTGATACTCTGCGAACGAAATAAAAAAAAAACCATTAATATTCCAGTAATTACTGGAAATATTATTGATTTTTTGTCGAAATTACATATAAATAATGGCAACAAAGCAATATACAAGAACAAATAAAATTAAATAAAGAAAAACAATTAATAAAATGATTTGAAAAGATTAATAAAAGAATAAATATTCCCAAAATGAAGAAAGGTAAAAAAGATGAACAAAAAAGCAAATGAAAGATAAATAAATGAAATGGAAAAAAGAAAAAAAATGAAGTTTATGGAAAAGAAAGGAAGAGAAGTGTTTTTTTTTGTTTTGGATTTAGAAAAGAAAAGAGGAGAAAAGTTGGTGTTGGCATTTGGTGTTGTTTTGTTTTGGATATGAAAAAGAAAAGAAGAGAAGGGTTGATGTTGGTGTTATGATTTTTGGAAGATTTATGTTGAAAATTTTGGGAGAGTTTTGAAAAAATGAGAGGATAATGGGGGGCATACATAGAAGACGGGGTTGCTAAAGGTTTTAAAAATGCAAATTGGAGTTATTGAGACCGCGTCGCAGTCCCTAATACTTGCATTCGAAATCGTGTTGCAGTCCCTAATAATATTCATACACGACAGTATGAATAATATTCTTGACCGCGACACTGTCTCGAATGCACATATTAGGGACCGCAATGCGGTCTCAATTCCTACTATTTGTGACTGCCACGCAGAGATTTTTAACAATAAACATCAATACTACATGTAAAATGAACTAATAAATGGTTACAAAACAAATAATTGAGGTATGAAATAGTAGATTGAATGTAATCGAGCGAGTTATTAGCGTTGAACTTGTTTTATGTTCTATCTACAACTCCTCATCATACACACCTTGTTGATTTATTATTATTATTAGTTCCTTCACAAATTAAAGTATAAATATCATTAATCGATTTAATTAGTAGATCATCTTACACATTACATTTATATGTATCGTGAGAATATTCATAACGGCTTTTCTCACATATATAATCATTGGATTTGTAACGAGACATTGAAATTATGGTTGAATTTACTATTATTAGAATAGTTATCAACTAAACTAATAATGTGGTACCTCAAATCATCGAAAACACGTCACTTTGAAGTATGAATATTAATCATGACCGAGCGGCGGTCACAAATAATTACAATTGCAACCGCCATGCGGTCTCAATAACCCTTATTTCTGACCGCCATGAGGTCTCAAATAATATTCATACTTCAAAATAGCTATTTTATGAAACGATATAAATGTGTTTGTGATTTATAGCAACAAACATCAATACTATATGTGAAATGAACTAATAAAAGGTTACAGAACAAGTAACTGAGGTAGGAAACAATAGATTGAATGTGATCGAGCGAGTTATAAGTGTGGAACTTATTTTTTGTTCTATCTACAACTCCTCATCATACACACCTTGTTAATTTGTTATTATGATTTCCTTCACAAACTAAGGTATAAATATCATTAATCAATTTAATTAGTAGATCATCTTACACATTACGTTTATATCTATATTTATCTAGGCATGATATATATGACCGTTGTCGTTCGAAATAGTGAGAATCTTCATAACGGCTTGTCCCACATATATAATGATTGGATTTGTAACGAGACATTGAAAATATGGTTGTTTTTACTATTATTAGGATAGTTATCAACTAAACTAACAATGTGGTACCTCAAATAATAAAAAACACGTCACTTTGAAATACGAATATTATTCGTGACCGCACGTCGGTCGCAAATACGTACATTGCAACCGCCATACGGTCTTAGAAATCAATGGATAGTCTCGTCTCGCGGTTGCTGAAACCAACGACTACTTGTTTCTGCGACCGCGACGCGATTGCTATTAATTGTAGCTGCTGGTTTCTGGGACCGCGAGACGGTTGTTAAAACCCAATTTATGCCTACATAAAACTCTTAAATATTCTTTTTGAATATGCTTGACACATTAGTATTTTGAATTTATGTAGAATTGTGAATATCCTTAAATAGACTTGTGAATGTCCTTATATTAGCATTTTGAAAATTTGTAGAATTTAAGGTCTAAAAAGGATAGTTCTTTATGTAAAATTGATGAAAATCATGAAGAAAAGAGAAAGCTTCGCCAAAATAAGTTGTCACATTTTTTTAATACATATTTTAAGAAATTATGTTTGTAACATGATGTATTGACATTTTAAGATTCTTTTTTTTTATATATATATATATAAAACTTTATACGTTCGTAGTTTAGAGTTTGCACTTTTTTTTCAATTCCATTTCGACTTTATTTTTGTGAAATAATGTCTAGCTTTTTAAATGCCAAGAACAACACACAATTTAATCTAAAATATACACAAAATAATCCAACTTGCAAATAACGACTAACAATAAAACTTTACCGACATTACAAAGAAAATAAACTAGTTCGGTTCAACATTCAACTTACACAAAGACATAAAGAAATTAAAAAAGAAAATTACATATTAATTAATAGTCCAACATTAATAAAAGTCCAACATTAATAAAAGTCCAACAATAGTTAATTGTTCAATAATAACTCAACCGCCACAGGAAAACTCGCTCAAGTGATCACTCAACGGATACTCAACCCCATTCTCACCAAAACTCAACCCCAAAGCATAAGTATCATCCACTGTCGCCAATGGATCTGCTGCATCTGCCTCTTTGCTGCATTTTCCCCCTCACTGTCCTCCAAATCATCAAGGCCATGATGTGTCATGTCGGAGTCCATCATGTCGACATCTACATCCTCATCATCATCACTATCAATGACAAACTTCGGTGTTGTGGAACAACTGTGAGCAAATGGATCTCATGTTGGACGTGGTGGCCTCGAAAACCTGAACCCCGATCTGCACCTAATATCTGAGCCCATGAACAGCTTCGAGGGAAGCTCGCGCATTGGCCAACCTGTACTCGTAGCCACATCATGTCGGAAGTCCTACTAGAAGTCTAGGAGCATGTCCACTCTCGGATCCTGGGTCGTCCACAACTCGTGGTTCTCCCTCGCCAACTGCCTGACGTAGCCTGGCGTGTAGTCTTCCTCCCTCTGTAGGGCATATCAAAGTTCGCTGGATCAGCATCAGTCGGTATCCCCTGTGCCTTCCCCTTCTTCACTTTCCCTATGGCCTTCTTCCAACATTCGGCATCCCACTCGGGCAACTCATCTGGCGGGGGATATCTCTTCTTTAGTTCCTTTAAGTACTCCTTCTGTTGATATAAGAAAGGAAATTAGAAAGGAAAATCAGAATCAGCAATTAGAATATAAAAAGGATTGGATTCACAAAAACTAACGAGTACAACATTGAAAACACTTACGTAAATAAGTGTGGAACCATCATCCACCCACTCCCGCCTCAATGGCACACATGTACGCCTGCCAGTCCCTCCCACCTTCTTCTTAAGTCCAACCTTGTACACTTCATCGTGTCGAATAGGGTCTTGCGGTTGGGCTGATTCCTAGCCTACAAATTTAAGGAATAAGTGGGTTAAAATTAAAAATCCTAGATTACGACTATATTAGATTATTGATTCAAATAAAGCATACCATACTGCGCTTGATCCCTTCGTAATCGACGGAAACACTAAAAAAGGTGGGCGGTGCCCAAGGTAAATTGGCTGGATCGCATCCTCCTCGCCTAGCGATCCGTGTCCTCTCGAAAAATTGCCGATGAGTCTCGGTCCCCTAGTGAACGGGCGCCTTCGCCTCCAACGCAGAGGTCATCCACATCTTTTTTTGCCATTAAACAACGGTTTTTCTAGATTCTTAAAATAGATGGCCTTCGTGTTGCTCATCAAACGCTTGTAGCACCCCTTCGCCTTCTTAACTAAGGCCTTCTTCACCGCTTCCAACTCCAAGTAACACACCATATAGATGTTCTACAACATAATTAAAAGTTTAAGATTATTCATATTTTCTTCATTTATATTAATACACTAATTTATGTAATATTATTATGTTATAATTTCTCACCATAAATCTGGTCCACATCCCATGTCGTACAAGCTCTGACATCTGCAAGTAGGAGGGCCAAAACTCCGTCATAAATTGTCTGATGAGGGAAGAGATCGTCTTCACTACATTGCGACTAGGGGGGTCGATAATAACTCCACGTCTCAATGTAATGATTCGCCTCTCTTCGCGTGGTCGTGGTGTTGTAACCTCAATAGACGGTCCACTGCCCGGTCGGCGTTGCATGTCTGTGGCTGAAGTCCATGTCGGCCTCTGGCTCGGTCCAGCTGCGGTGGGTGGTGTCCTCAGAGCTCCGCTAGCTCCGATCGACTCTGATGATCGTGGTCAATGGGCTCCTGTGGACTTTGATGATCGTGGTCTAATCCAGATCCATATGTACGGGGGGTTGGGTGCGGCTCAGCTACATTAGGGGACCCGTCATTGTCATATGTAAGCCTTCGCAGTAGGAGATGAGACAACATTGTAGATCGCTCACCCGACCCACGAGATCGGGGGCAGCAGGGATGACTCGGCTAAAACTCTAGTTGATGGACCACGACCCGAGTGGACGATACATACGATCGGTCTACAACTACCTCGATCACCACTCTCGGAGCTACCACGACCCTGAACCCCACCCTCACTAACAGCGCTAGGGTCTCGAAATCCTCTACCTCGACCATGACCTCCTCCTGTAGGAGGGCCACTACGAGACCTACGTGGCCAGCCCGGAGGAGCGTCTGACATGATGTACTACGAAACTAAGAAGAAATTTCTAAGTTAGATCATTGATACGTTGTAGAGATTTCCTAAAATTTAATCGTTACTAAGTGATAAAGATTTCCTAAAGGCGTCACAGTTGAGATTCCTAAGAATAACATTATGTCTAAGTTATAAAAAATCCCTAAACCCCTCGTCTTATCCAAATATTCCTAAAGATCATTTGTTCTAAATTATGTAAACTAATTAAACCATTAATTTATCATTTAAACTAACACATATAAACTTTAAATAACAATAATACTTTTAATATAACACATCTAAACTTTATTTTAAACTAACAATTATACATTATTTAATCTAACATACATAATAACGCATATAAATCTAACAATTTCACATTTAAACTCTAATTTCAAACTAATCATGATTCAATTTAAACTAATCTTCATCAATTTAATTAAAATAAAACACTTTAATTAACATCCAAATAAAAACTTAACAACGAAACTAACAATTTTTCACTTCAAACTAATCAAACCTAACTTTAACCTAACAATTACATATTTAAAAATAATCATTTATCAATTTAAACTAATTCTTATTCAATTTAAACTAATCATCATCTCTTTAATTAAACTAAACTAACACTTTATTTAACATCTAAACTAACACTTTAGCAATTAAACTAACAATTCTTAATCTTAAACTAATCATCATCTCTTTAATAATGCATCAATTTAAACTAATCACCATCTCTTTAATTAAATAAAACTAACATTTTAATTAACATCTAAACTAACAATTCTTAATTTTAAACTATTGAATCTAACAATTACACAATTAAACTAACAAATAAACATACAATTAACAAAACTAATAACAATTAAACATATATATTGTAACGTAAATCGATAATAAAATAAAAAACTAACAATTCTCCGACGAAGCTACGTACGAACGGTGGTGGAGAAGTGTGTCGGTGAACGGATGGACAACAGCGCAATGTAGGGACGGCAGCGCAATGTAGGGACGGCAACGCGGCGTAGGGACGGTGGAACACTCACAATTGACGACGGCGAGGCGGTTCCTATCACTAAGTGAGGTCGCTTTTGGCCGTAAAACAGGGCAAAAATGGGTCAGGCGTCGTGTATCGAGGAGAGAAGAGGGAGAGTATGAGAAGAAGAAATGAAGAGAATATATTTGAATTTTTTTTATATATAGAGTAACAGCTGATAGTCTCCCTCGGCGGTCCTAAGGGAAGCGCCCAATATTATGGCAAAAAGCCCTAATTTTGGGCCCAACTTTTGGCCCTAATGGGCTAAAAGCCTGGGTCCATTGGCTGGATTTGTCTAGTCAATGGGCTTGGGACCGCGGAGACCGTAATGCGGAGACCGTAATGCGGTCCCAATTGCGTTGCAATCGTGACGCGGTTGGTTTGCGGTCTCAGAAGCTCAGCAACCACGTTGCGGTTGCTTAGGGGCGGTCTCAAAAACCGCCCCAATCTTGTAGTGTAAATAAGAAAAGTGGCATTGACTAAATGTAGTATAGCCTGGACGAAAGAAAAAAAAGGGTTTCTTAATAAACTGAAAAATTAAAAGTCACCTCCAACTTCATGAAGAAACTATGACTTGCTAATGTTGTGACTTTTCGATCATTTTTTCTTATTCTAATATTTTTATAATTAAAGGAAATTCATATTTCATCTACCACAAATTATAAATTACCGTTAATGTGATCATCTCCTTTCACTAATATGTTTACATATGAGCAGTGGTTTTGACTCAAATACATTTTAAATATTCGCAAGGTTATATAAGTTTGTCTTTTTATTTTAAAACAAAACGCAGATATAGACCCCACCAGTTATCGATTTTGCAAGGTTGTACCTAACATACCAAACGTTACACGGGGGAAGGGGAAGGGGTCCAAAGTTTGTTTTTAATATACGACGGGGTCCATAGCTTAAAAACTGAAAATTCGAACAAAAAATGTCATATCTCGAGAGGATGACATAAGAAAAATGTTTTGTAATTCAAGAACAACCCCGAAAGTTCAGAAAATACCACCAAACACCAAAATAAGTTTTCATAATTTGTAAATAACCCCTAATATCTCCAATTTTTTAGGAACACCCCAAGCAATACAATAGATGCTCATAGTTTGAAAACGTACCCAAACATCTCCAAAATCTTAAAAATATCCCCAAAAAATCTCTCGAGTTTTAATAAAATACCCACAAGTACTCTCAAAGTTTTAGAAAATACGCCTAATCACCCTCTAAGTATTAATCCGAATAATACATACAAGAGCTTCTCATAATTTAAAACCACGCCTAGACACCTCCAATTTCTCAAAAAACAATCTCAAATTTTAATAAAACACCCACAAATACCTTTTTTTTTTTTAAAGAAAACATCCCCAAACAACTTTGCAAAATGGTCAATTGATGGGCTGGGATCTATATCTGCGTTTACCCAAACAACCTTGCAAAATGGTTAATTGATGGGTTGGGGTCTATATCTGCGTTTACCCCTTTTGTTTATTTATTTATTATTCTATACTTATTTTTAATATTTTACATAAAATAAATCAAAATGATAATATTTATTGAGCTTACGCCATGTGCCTCAAGGCATATGCATCGCCTCTAACTACAAAAAACGCCTCGCTTGTGACCCACGCATTTAACAAAAATGATATTTAGTAAGACATGACGATTCATGAGAGATAAAGGGATGTGTAAACAAAAACAACATTTAGATATGAAAGGAATGAAATTTAAAAAAGTTGGCTTGTGTTATCTTTAATTGGTAAAAAAATATCCTCTATAACTTTTATGAGCAAAAACTCTCTTTGTTAATATATATATTTTGAGTAAATAGCAAAAAACTACAATTAACCCAACTTATTCTAGTTTCTTAGAATTTTTGAAAATGCATTCTTTCTTAATTACATATATTTAATTTGAAATAAAAATGAAAAGAAACACCAAATATTTCATAGTTTTAATTTTTTTAATTTATTTCCTAATTAGGCAAACGTATTATTTTAAATAAAATTGAGACCAAACACCTCTTTAACACAAAAACCGTTATATTGTACATTATTCTTTATACTTGCTTCTTTGTAAATAGAATTTAAATAAAATAGATCAGTTAAAAAGAAAAGAAAAACATAGATAGTTTATGTTCTTCATCTCTCCACCGCCGATTACACAACTACCACCTGGTCTCTCTTTCTCCCCTCACAGTTACCGAAGTACTTTTACTCACTCGGCCTACGAACAAAGGTGATCCATAAATTTGAGTTGGGGGGGCGGGGGGGGGGGGGGGGGGGGGGGGGAATTGAACTAAAACAAAAATGTTTGAGTCTTTGTTGATTTTTAAGGATTTTCACTCTATGTTTAATTTTTTTTCATCATGTTCAGTCGAAATCTCGAAATAAAAGAGTCTTGGTCGGCCTCCCACTCGGTCCAGCTATGGTGGACTATGCAGACGGTGGTCTATGTTCTCTGGTGACTCTGCAGATGGTCGTCTTTATGCTCTGGTGGACTATGGTGGACTATGCTGATGTTGGTATAATCCTAGATCCAGACGATGTACGGGGCTTCTAGCGTGACGCTACTGCAGCGGTCAGATCAAAGTCCTCAAAAGAAAGGCGACGTTGTAATGTAGGAGTCATTGATGTAGATTCCTCTCGCGGCCCATGAGCCCAAGGCTGGACATGTAGATGGGCTACACCGCTAGGCAGGGAGGCAGGGAAGGCGGGGCGCATGCCACCGCGACCCCCATGGGTAATACGTACTATATGTCTAAGACTACCTCGAACACAACCCGGTAGGAGGGGCACTACCAGTCGTACGTAGCCGAAGTGGCTGATCGTCTAACATGACAAATAAACGTGTACTACGAAACTAATGAAATATATCTAAGTTAAATGATTGATAGGTTATATAGAGATTTCCTAAAATTCAATCACTAGTAATTTACAAAGATTCACCAAATTAAAGGCATCGTCTTGTAGTGATTCCTAAAAATAGCATTTTCCTAAGTTATAGAAATTCCCTAAAGGCATCGCCTTTTTTAATTTTAAAACATTCCTAAAAATCATTTGTTCTAAGATATGTAAATATTAAAAATAAAACATATAAGAACTAAACAAACAATTCTAAACTAATTAAAGTAACAATTAAACATTTAAACTAACACATGTCAACTTTAAACTAACAATTTAATATTTGAACTAACAATTTAACATTTAAACATTTAAACTAACAATTTGATATTTAAACTAATAATAATATATTAAATAAGCTAAATTAACAATTTAACATATAAAAATATTATTAAAATATTAAAGATAAGACATAATAAATCGAGAAGCTGAAAAACTTACAATTATTCGAACTCGTGACTGTCGGGAGGTTGCGAAGCAGAGGAGATGGTCGCGTAGGGGGGGGTGGGGTGGGGGGAAGGGAGAGTGAAAAATTGGGATTAAGAGTACTTAATTACGCCCATTTTGTTTAAGCATATTTAATTCCGCCCATATTGTTTAAAATATTTAATTACGCCCATATTATTAATTTTAATAAAGCAAACCATTCGACGTTTGATCTCATCTAGGTCGATAGATCCACCGAAGAAAGTGGGACGTGCCTTCTTCATAACCTCTTGGGCCACGCCTCCTCTCCTGTTGATATGTGTCCTCCTCGAAACA
Organism: Linaria vulgaris; assembly: GCA_948329865.1. NCBI lineage: Eukaryota > Viridiplantae > Streptophyta > Magnoliopsida > Lamiales > Plantaginaceae > Linaria > Linaria vulgaris. The sequence goes on along the minus strand of OX415249.1, from coordinate 111,394,884 downwards.
TCCTGATGCGCTCCAGACACTCAATGCTTTATTGCTTCCTTCTCCAACAAATCGTTCATCCAGGTCCTCGAAACCCCAGTAAACCTCGGATCATCCTTACTATTTATGTATTGCTTTGTCGTGTTGTGTATCAAATACTTATAACAATTCTTGGCCTTTTTTTGAATGCCTTATGTACATCGTAACAATCTGTCTCTCAGATCCCATATATATTCTAAAAAAGAATTAGGTTCTTAAGATTATTCCCATAATGTCTTTTGATTTATTAATACATTAAATTACATAATTTATTAATGTAATAATTACTCACCGTAAACTCAATTCACATATCATGTTCCGCCTTCTCGGGCATCGCCGAGTAGGAGGGCTAAAACGTCCGCATAAACTATCTGATCAACTCTGTGATCTCCGTCGTAACCTCACCACTAGGGGGACGTAAACAGGCCTCGTTTCGACAATATAATGATTTGTTTATGAGTCTGATCATTGGGTATCGAAGCACCTCTAGTGGGTCTCCTACCTTGGCGCTGCTAAGTGCATGTGCATAGTCTTAATACAAGAGTCTCGTTCGGTCTCCCAATCGGTCCAACTCTGGTGGACTCTGCAGACGGTGGTCTCTGTGCTCCGGTGGACTCTACAAAAAGTCGTCTTTGTGCTCTAGTGGACTATGATAATGGTGGTCTAGCCATAGATCTAGATAATATATAGGGCGTCTGGCGCGGCGTTGCTGCAGCGGGCAGATTAGAGTCCTTAAAAAAAGGCTTTGTAATGTGAGAGTTAGCGATGTAGATCCCTCTCGCGACCCATGAGCCAAGACCTGAATGGGTAGTTCAGTTGGAATGCTAGGCTGGGAAGCGGTGGCAGACTCACTTGCGGCGGGGCGCATGGCACCACGACCCCCATGGGTATTACGTACCACATGTGTAAGACTACCTCAACCATAACCCCGAGGGGGGGACACTACCAGTCGAACGTGGCCGATGTGGCTGCTCGTCTGACATGACCGATAAACGTGTACTACGAAACTGAGGAAAGATATCTAAGTTAGATGATTGATAGGTTATATAGAGATTCTTTAAACTTCAATCGTTACTAAGTTATAAAGATTCCCTAAATTAAAGGCATCGTCTTGTAGAGATTACTAAAAATAGGATTGTTTTGTAAGTTATAAAAATTTCTTAAAGGCATCATTTTTTTTTTTAATTTTGAAAGATTCTCAAAGACCAATTATTCTAAGTTATGTAAAAATTAAACATAAAACATATAAAAACTAAACAAACAATTCTAAACTAAATAAACTAATTAAACTAACAATTTAACATTTAAACTAACACAAGTCAACTTTAAAGTAACAATTTAATACTTGAACTAATAATTTTATATTTTAACATTTAAACTAATAATAATAACATTTAAACTAACAAGTTAATATTTAAACTGATAATGATATATTAAATTAGCTAAACTAACAATTTAACATATAAAAATATTAATAAAACATTAAATCTGCTTCGGTCTTGCTTCTATTATTTTTTATTTTTCCCTTTTTCAAGTCTAAGCTTGTATAATTTACTTCTATATCTTTTTGTTGTGAGAGACCATACTCAATTTGTTTTTATATGTGGGTTCTTCTTGATTTTGATTATCTGCTTTTGAAAGATCTTTTTATTTCCACTCTTCTTTCTCTTTATATTCAAATTTAAAACATAAGACATAAATCGAGAAAAATCGAAAAAACTTATAGTTATCCGAAGTTGCGACTGTCAGGCGGTTGCGAAGGAAAAAGAACGGTCGCCGGGTGGGGGGCAGTGAAAAATGGGATTAAGAATACTTAATTATGCCCATATCATTTAAGGATACTTAATTACACCCATATTGTTAATTTTAAACATACCATCTGACGTTTGATCTCCTCTAGGTCGATAGATCAACTGAATAAAGTGGGATGTGGCTTCTTCATAACCTCTGGGTTACGCCTCCTCTCTTGTTGATCTGCGTCCTCCGCGAAATATCTTGATGCGCTCCGGATACACCCAATGCTTTATCGGCTCCTTCTCCAACGCATCGTTCATCCAGGTCTTCGGAATCTCAATATACCTCGAATCATCCTTCAGATCCATGTATTGCTTCTTCGTGTTGTATATCAAATACTTATAATAATTCATGGCCTTTTTTTTGAATGGCTTATGTACATTGTACCAATCCGTCTCTCGGATCTCATATATATTCTACAAAATAATTAAGTTATTAAGATTATTCATATTATGTCTTTTGATTTATTAATACACTAAATTAAATAATATATTTATGTAATAATTCTTCACCGTAAACTTAATCCACATATCATGTCGCACCTTCTCGGGCATCGCCAAGTAGGAGGGCTAAATCGTCCTCATAAACTGTCTGATCAACTATGTGGGCGTCGTCGTAACCTCACCACTGTGGGGGGGGGGGGGGGGGGGGGCATAAACATGCCCCATTTCGACAATCTAATGATCTATCTCTAAGTCTGATTAGTGGGTACCGAAGCACCTCTAGAGGGTCGCCTACCTGGGCGCTGCTACGTGCATGTGCACACTCCTGATATAGAAGTGTCGGTCGGTCTCCCCACTCGGTCCAACTGTGGTGGACTCTGCAGACAGTGCTCTCTTTGCTCTGGTGGACTCTCCAGACGCTCGTCTTTGTGCTCTGGTGGACTATACTACTGGTGGTCTAGCCCTAGATCCAGCGGGCGAATCAGAGTCCTAAAAAAAAAAGCGGCGCTATAATGTAAGAGTCTGCGATGTAGATCCCTCTCGCGGCCCACGAGCCCATGCCTGGACCCGTAGCTCGGCTGGAATGCTAGGTTAGGAAGCGGCGGCTGACTCACTTGCGACTGGGCGCATGGCACCACGACCCCCGTGGCGGGATTTTTCCCGCCAAAGCAATCCGCAATGGTGGGTCGGCAACCTGGCGATCACGAGACCATTGGAAAAGCCTGGAGACCGCCAGACGTTTGCAACGGAACGATTGCAAAAGTCCTCTTAGTCTTGTATTGCTATGACGGTTCACGCGATAGAGAGAGCTAGTAATAATCATTATAAAAGAGCGTTTTTTCAAAATTTCAAGCATAATAATGTGATGATTTCCCTAGTCTACAGCAAATAACAAGTATTGCATCTTACATCAAATAATGTATTAATTGTAACTGCCCAGTGGGCTCAATGCAGACAATACCTAACACTATTTTGAAAGTTAATTAACAGGTTGTCAATAAAAAGCATTGAGATTGATCCTGGATATCCTCTTAATAATGCAGTTGCATGGTTGTCATCTAAATGAGCAATCTCTCCTCGATATATCAATTATTTGATATAGTTTAAAATTAATTTGTTCCCGTATACGACAAGGTTACTAACTTAGAGCAACAGACAAAGCACTAGTCACGATATCCCGCTTTATTATTTTTATAATAAGAATGTGAGATATTTTTTTCTATAAATTATAAAAATCGCAGAAGACATTCTTTTGTCTTGATGATGCACTTCGGGTTGTCTAGATATATTTGTGTATCCCGATATATTAACGCATTAAACCTTGGCTAATGACACGAACGAACAATTGTAAAACTAGGATCGGTAATAGTAGCCAAGGGGTGGGAACGGGTAAGGGAAACCCGGCCTTCCCGCAGAGGAAATTTCTCGACAAATATTTTCCCAGCAGTCCGCTGGAAAAGGGAAATCCCGTCTCTCACTGGGCTGGAACGGGAGTCCATTTTCGATTCCCGTGGGGAGGGGGGGGGGGGGGGGGGTCCCGCTAAAAAGCAATAGGTGAATATTTTTTTACTATAGGGAGGGGGCATGTGTTATAAAAAAAATATAATTGGGACGGTTTTAGAATATTAAAAATTATATGGGCCAAAAAGAAAAAATAGAAAATCTTATTATAGCCTCAAAATTAAAAAACACGAACAAAAGCAACGAAAACGGTAGAATCTGCTCTGCCCACCTCACCAACAACTGGTCGTATCTCCGATAAGACGACGACGACGTTCCTTCTCTATCACTATCACCAACAACACGATCAACCCCCACCATGGACTCCTCTACACCCAATCCCCTCCCACTCCCATTCACAGTACCCTCCTCATCAACTCCAACAATCCTAATTGAAACTTCACCATAGTTACTACTCGTGCTATTGTTAGTATTATTACCTTCGATCAAGGGCTCTAAATAGTTAGGGTTTTGACTTTGATCCCTGAGGATGCCGAAATATTTCAGTAGGGAGGTGACTGCAGGAACCGAAGGAGGTGTTGAACCGTACCGAAATTCGAATTTACAACATCGGAATTCGATGTTTCCATGTGAATCAAAATTGAATGGTAAAAGGAAATATATTTTATTTGTTAATAAAAGTGTAATATCTATTAGGATTTAGGTGAGAAAGAAAATGGAGGGATTCCCGTGAGGAAATCCCTTCACGAAGGGATCCCGTCACCGTGGGGTGGGAACGGGATCAAGGATCCCATTCTCGTCTAGGCGAATCCCGCGGCGCGTGATCCCGTGGAACGAGATTCAATCCTGTTCCAGGTCTAATAGTAGGAATTGAGATCCTCAAATTAAAACTAGAAAACTCTTCTCGTACAAAGTAGTACTTAATCAAGCAAAGACGATGTTGACAACTAGCCATTCGAGATTTTTATCCTCTCAAAGATCAACACAAGACAAAGACAGTGCTGACAACTAGCTCCTTGAAATTCTTATCCTACCATCAAAATCCACATCAGCACAGGACACCCGTCAAACTCTCATTTGATCATACTTACACCGCCATTAGGGGAGATCTAGTTACGAGCTACCCGCAATTATCTATATAAAACCATTTCCTTCTTCCTTTGAAAGGAGAATTCCTTTTTTTCCAGAAAAACTAAAACGGTAAATAAAAGTCATAAATATTTGTTCTCTCTACCCTTATTTTCCCATATTCCTCGAATTAGGAAAAGGCCAACCCACCATCGTGTATTTTTCTTTTATTATAAATATTAATAAAATCTCCTACCAACAATGGCATCGTCTGTGGGAAAGGCCTCCTCACCCCTAAGAACATATTCAAAGGAAGAAAGGAAGGTAATAGCCCAATGCGGGTAAAAAAAGAAGGGGAAGTCATGTCTCTTATTTAAATTAAAAGAAGTTTCTAATCAATCCCATTCATGTCACCCCCTCGACTCCTTGGAGTCCGAGTATGGAAAACGAATGCATGTTCGCTCTGCAGAAAGAAAGCCAGTATAAGATGAAAACCCACAAAACAGTGTCGTCTCCTACAAGAATCTCCAAAATTCCTTTTCAAAGAAAAAAAATTAAAATCGGATCATGTTCATAAAAGATAGGATCAGTAGAAATAAGTAACAAGAGAAAGTAGCAAGGAATTCAAGACTCTCCCACGCTAGGTGATCACCTAGGCGGCTTACGACCTGAGATGAAATGGCGAAAGCTACAAAAATTCTCGAGTAATAGAAAGATATGCACGTCAAACCACTTTATACATAAAACTCGTAGATATTCCTTACAAAAAGCGTCGCCTTACCCACCCTTCTTTAAAAATCTATGCTACAAAACCCACCCCTATCTACAAAGGTTTGTACCAATGTTATAGAAAGAAAATAGAAACAGCTATTGACAATTATCTCGACCAACCGAAGCATTACCCCGAGTCAGGAACAAGACGCTTTCCTTCTTGCACAACAGCCCGACGCGTGCCCTCTGATTCTTTTGCCAGAGAAACTGCTAAAGGAGCAATATTCGACATCGATGAGCCCCTCCCCCCATTCATTCCATGCAGGCTAACGATAGCCGCCCCTAAGACCGACAAGGTCTGAGATTGAGAAGGACCTTCCATGGGAGGATCCACCACAAACTTAGGGATCACTAGATCTGAAGGAAATCCAATCATCGACTGAACCATATCTTGATGAATTCTATAGCCCATCAACAGAAACTGTCGCGCCTCCTCGCTGAAATAGTTGTTCGACAATGTTGTGCTTGACACCCCTAACGACGCATGATCTTGAGCCCTAGCCAATTTCTCCCGAAATCGACGACCCAAGTCTATCACTAGACGCCTGCAATCGTCTCGTTTTGCTCGTGGAGTAAGAAACGACTCATCTGACGGATCGAGGCGAAAAAGCAAACTTTCTAACCATGTTTATGCATGTTCTAACCGCTCGCTCATAACTTTCAAACTCCTTTCTAGAATCTCCTTACATTCATTTGAGCTCCCTATATTCATGGCTCATCTGGCTTCTATCACCGCCTTTGGTCTCGGACTCCTTCTTAAATAATGTTTTCTTAATTAGATCGAGTTCTAACTAGGAAAGACACATTCTTCAATGTGGAGATCATCCTTGGAAAGTTTCCTTATTATATTCGGACTCCAACTTTTTTCCATCTTTGAAAACGCGTTCGACTAATTTTGATAGGACTGGATATGGAATCCTGCAGTGATTCAACTTATTTTATGTTACATTCTGGAAACAATCAAAAATAACTAAAAACGTGGAACTAGATTAATAAGTTAATAAAGGAAAAATAATAAGATTCACGGTTTTAAACCAAGATTATTTAAGTTTTACAGTGTTCAATATTTTCCTAACATTTCATAAGCTCATTGTTGTGATAACATTAAAGCTTTAATGTTAAGCTAACATTGACCAAACACATTGCAGTTTCAAGGCACTTTGCTATCTAATCTCAAGGTTACGACTTATGATTGCATCCTTCCTAGATAATCCTATCACGCGTTTGACCTCGTATCATTTGCCATTTTTGAAAGCAATGTCCATTCCTTAATGGCTATATGGTAAATTTTATGTGCCTTCGGGTGTCATTCCTGTAAACATGCTTAAGAGTTTTAGCAAGAGAATACTTATAGTGGATCAAAGGCGTTATTGAAAATATTAGATAGTACAACCATAACAAAGGCATCAATGATGTTGTTGAAGTATAGAACCTTTTGAGATTTTTTGTACTCCAGTGGCGCGAATATTCCATATCATCCGTATCTTTTAAGATGAAGTGGTTGGGCCTATAAGGTTCGACATACATTTTAAATGGACCTTCTCATACAGGATTCTTCTCGATCGTCTTCGAGGTTGTTATACTTCGAGATACGAGATCAGTAACCTAATAAAGACGCTCCATGACCTTGTTATTGTAATGTCATGCCATTCGGGCTTTGTAATACTCAGATCTGGCCAAGTCTCTCCAAGCTTGTTGGATGTAAATTTTAGTTATAGGGCTAAATTTGACTTTTCGTTCACATTGTGGTATCTTTAGTTAATACTAATTCATTTATAATTTCTCTTGGTCAATCCTATCATGTAAAATACATTAACACAAAAGATGATCATATAGTGTAAAAAATTTATGCAGTTATTCCTTTTATTTTGGTACTTTCTGTGATTTATTTATATGATTTATTCTATTTTTTCTATTAACTATAAACTCTAATGTTTTAAGGTATGTAAATATCTATATTGAATTATTAGCGTTTAATGAAGAACTAAGATATTTTTTGGAGGGATTCCACCAAACCCCCCTATAGGCACTTCATGTAAATAGGGTCATAATTATTTTTTTAGCACCGATGGAGGACAAATTCTTATCTTGGTGTATGTGGGATTTTTTCCATTTTTCATTTTCGACGGTTTCCCGACCAAAACACCTAAAATATTGTTTGAAGTTTGCCGAAACATTTTCCTCGTCGAGACGGTTCCGATGGTGATGAGAGTGTCGCAAAATTCAAAGTCGTTAATTACACGAAAAATATAATTTAAGTTTGAATAATTAAGAAACTGCCTATAGTTTGAGAGTTTGGTGGGATTTGCCATTTTTGAGATAAATTATCATTTTTCAATAAATTAAAAGTAAAATATTTTAGAAACATATGTGTATAATGCTTTAACAAAAACTTTGAAAACCGTATTATTGGCTCCGTCCATGCTCACAAAGGATATTTTTTGTAAGTGGTCATTACTTGGCCGGAGGATCGATTCGGGTACAAATATTATATTGTTATACCTTAATTGGTTCCATGTTTACCTGAAGATTTAAGAAATAAACGTGCCCTATTGAATGTACATATTCTAATGAACATGCATGAGTCATTTATCCAGGTGTATATAAAATATTTATCCGGCGTGTGGACATTATTAATTGTTAGTTGACGTGAAAATACAGAAGTATGATATTTGTATAGGTTGGAATATATAATATTATATATATATATATATATATATATATATATATATATATGAGCTTCCTATATGATCATAATTTGAATTAATTGAAACAAGAAATAGGTAATCTCCTTGTGTTAGAAGATTTGTATTACTAATCCTAAGATTTGAGTCTATTAACGTAATTGGATCAGCTGCATATTAATGTCCTTTCTCGTCAGTATTAATTTACATAAAACTTTTGATTATAAGCATAAGAATTGCCATAAAATGAATCACCTATAAGAAGTTTTGTTACTAGACTAGTACTAATATTAGTAATATTCTACTTTGGGGTATTTAGTTGTTGGGTTTTATCTTAGTAATATTAATTTCTGTTGTTTTTTTCCCACTTAATAGAGTTCTGAATTCATAGAAACATAAGCTACATAATAATGTTGCAGTACTAAATTGTTTCTTCAGAATCATTTAATTTAAAGCTACCCACCTGGATTTGCTTATAATTCATTTTATTATTGATGGAAAGAGATACAGAAATGTTTGAACGCAGTCAACATCAACTTATTTATAAAATAGGTAATAATTTGGGGGTAAATAATATTAAACAATAATTGTTGGATTATAAATTAGAAGCAGGAAGCAGCTCTCTGGTAGCAGCTTAATTTGTTTGATCAAGCCAACTATTCAAAGTGTAAGTTCAACTTGATGCTTTAAGACGTAATAATAGGAAAGAACATTCTTTGGTCCTAAAGCAGTATCATTTCATAACCTAACCTGAACTCATTCCTTATTCAAACATATACGTCATGGAGGTTTCAAGCTTCACGGGCTCAGCTGAACTGGTAAGAAAAATTCTAAAGTTTATTATCCTTAGAGTAAAAATCATTAAATTCCTTGGAATTATATATATGGTATTTCGCAATGTATACTCCAAACCTTTCAATAAGTAAAATTTACCTCTTACCCTATTGAAAATTGTATAAATCTTTCTTTGAACTGTTAATCAATCGTTGAATTATATGTATATCTCTGCACTTTCAACGTTACATTGGCTTCAGGGAATCAAGTTACGGATTCTTCCACTTTATTAGTAATTAGAACACACATCACGGAACACCCTGTAGTAGTTCATGGAATTTAATGTGTTTTACCCTTATGGTTACTCAGAACAGCTCTAATCCAAACATTGTTTTTACCTTTATACAGGGAATTATGAATGATCCATTTTTCTTTGAGCAATGGCCCGCCGTAAATTCTTTCAACGATCTCGGCAACTGCTTACCACCTGTTTCTTCTGCATTTGTTGAAGATGTTCATCACTCCTCTTATAATTACTCTCAACAACAAGTATTGAGTTTTAATAAACGGCCTGCAGAGGAATTGTCTCAATGCATTAAGGCCAATAGCCCACTAAAGCACCTAAAAACTGAAATCAAGTATTCGAATTCAATCCCGCCAAAGAAAATAGTGAAGCATGAACAAAAAACATGGTCTCCTTCCAGTACCCTCTCTTTCCCATCCGAATCGTTTCTCAACAACAAAACTACCTCTCATCGAGCAACCACCAACATTGCCACGAGCACGAGGTTTGCTTGTCAATCACAAGATCATATTTTAGCTGAGAGGAAAAGAAGAGAAAAACTCAGCCAGAGATTCGTAGCTTTGTCCACTCTTGTCCCTGGAATGAAAAAGGTAATGTTACTTTTTTTTGTCTTTTCCTAAGTTCTTCTATTTATACAACCTTAAGTTCATCATATTTAAGGATACTTTTTCATGAATTTCATAAGCAGACAGACAAGGCTTCTGTTCTTTGCGATGCTGTTGAGTACATGAAACAGCTTAGAGAAAAAGTGAAGATCCTTGAGGAACAAAGTAACAAGAAGACCATGGAATCTGTGGTTTTTGTGAATGGGTCTGATGAGAGCAATAGTCTGATGACTACTGAAACACTAGTCCCGCAAGTTGAGGCAAGATTTTGCAATAACGATATACTTGTCCATATTCACTGTGAGAAATCAAAAGGGGTACTGGAGAAAATAGTCCTTGAAATTGAGAAGCTACATTCCTCAGTTGTCAACAGCAGTGTTATGACTTTTGGAGACTCTGCTCTAGACATAACAGTAATTGCACAGGTAGTTTTACATTTGATATAAAGTTGCATATTGCAAAATACTTTTGAGTGATTCTATACTCATCATAATCCAATTATTATCTCATCATGCAGAAGGATGAAGAATCTACCCTGAAGATTAACGAGTTCGCCAAGAAATTACGCGAAGCACTCAAACTTTACATGTAAAATAGAATACTTCCAAACATAAAACTCATCCTATGTAGTTCTTATAAAGTCTTTCTCAATGTACTTGTTTAGCCGTTTGTACTAGCTATGAGGGCATGTTAACTCTCCACAATTTCAGAATTTTCAAGAAACTCTTTTTTGTCTGTTGGGTCCATTTTGAAGAAGAGTTTTTTCTCTCTCTTCTTTTCATAGCTGAGATTTTCAGCCATGTTAATATACCCTTATGTTGTAAAGTGACTTACACATAAGCTGCCTAGGTTTTTGCTTTTACCGCGAGTTGCAGGGGTGGTATATTTTTTTTTAATTTTTTTTAAATATATAAGTATATTTATGTTTTAAATTTATTAAGATTTAAGTTTTTATTTATGTTTTTATTTTTACAAATAGTTATATATATATATGTTTTTTATTATTTTTATATATATGTATTTTATTAGTATAAATGGTTATATATATATATATATATAACATATATATATATTAGGGTTTGCGATTTAAGTTATCAATATGGTTATCAGGAGAAACGTTTTTTCGAACAAAAAAATCCTAGGTGTCGGGCGTGACTTTTTGATTAGGCAACGCAATTCTTTGACTAGGCAGTCACGTAGGCTTTTCCGAAAATTTTACTTCGGGCATTTTTAGTAGAAATTTTAAAAGATACATGGCATTTTAGCATGTTTTGAAAAAAACGGGCATTTAAGTTTTGGAAAAAAAGATAATGGGCAGAAATAATAATTCGTCCACTATTATAAAATAGTATTTGTACATAATTTTCAACAATGACCACTTGGCATATCCAACTAACCATATTTATAACACTCCTCCTTGGCCATTTGAAGATTTTAATATGTAAATGATCAGTCTTCTGCACAAGTCTTATGCTACCTCGTTAAAAACCTTATAAGGAAAAACCCAGGGGATAAAAACCTTAATAAGTGAAAAAGAGTGCAGCCGTGTGAACTCCCCTCAAGTTGGCATCTCCAATTTTTCATAAGTCTCGTAGATGACGCATCCCAATACTTTGAACATGTTTCTTAAAAGTTACAGTAGGGAGTGCCTTTGTAAAAAGATCTGCCATATTGTCACATGATTTAACATATTGGATATTAATTTCTTTGTTCTTCTCGAGTTCCTGAGTGTAGCCAAAATATCTTGGGGGTATGTGTTTGGTTCTGTCACTCTTGACATAGTCTTCTTTCATCAGTGTAATACATGCAAAATTGTCTTCGTATAATGTTGTAGGACCCTCTCTAATAGGTAAGCCAGATGTACTTCTTATATTATTCGTCATTGATCGTAACCATACACATTCCCTGCTAGCTTCATGCAGTGCAATAATCTCAGCATGATTCGATGATGTTGCAACAAGTGTCTGTTTCTGAGAACGCCATGAAATAGCAGTGCCTCCATACATGAATACATAACCAGATTGAGATCTGGATTTATGTGGGTCTGATAGAAAACCTGCATCTGTATAACCAATCAAATTTTGTTCTGCATTGTTAGGATATAATAGACCAAGATCCACAGTTCCTTGCAAATAACAGAATAAATGTTTAATTCCATTCCAGTGCCTTTTTGTGGGTGATGAGCTAAACTTGGCTAATAAATTCACAGTAAATGATATATCAGGTCTAGTACAATTAGCTAGATGCATTAAGGCTCCAATGACACTTAAATACGGAACTTCAGAACTAAGAATTTCTTCATTTTTTTCACTTGGACGAAATTGATATTTGTCTTTATTACTCAATGATCTAGCAATGACAGAATGATTTAAAGGAGTTGATTTATCCATGTTAAAACGTTTTAAAATCCTTTTGGTATAATTAGATTGATGCACTAATATACCATTTTTAGTATGCTCAATCTGTAAACCAAGACAATATTTGGTTTTACCAAGATCTTTCATTTCAAATTCATTCTTTAAATAATTCATAGTTGACTGAATTTCTTTGTCAGCGCCAATGATGTTTAAATCATCTACATAAACCGCAATAATTGCAAAACTAGATGGTGTTCTCTTGATAAAAACATATGGACACAAATAACTATGTATATATCCTTCTTTTAATAAATATTCACTCAAACGATTGTATCACATGCGACCTAATTGTTTTAAACCATATAACGATCTTTGCAATTTAATTGAGTACATTTCTCTAGGTTTACAACTAGATGATTCAGGCATTTTAAGTCCTTTAGGGACTTTCATATAAATATCATTATCAAGTGATCCATAAAGATAAATTGTGACAACATCCATGAGATGCATATTTAAGTTTTCATAAAACTGATTAAAAATCGAAAAGTAATTGTATCCATTACTGGGGAATAAGTTTCTCCATAATCAATCACAGGTCTTTGAGAAAAACCTTGTGCAACAAGTCGAGCTTTGTATCTTACAATTTCATTTTTCTCATTTCTTTTCGAACGAAGACCCATTTGTGGCCTACATGTCTCACATCTTTAGGTGTGAGGACAACAGGTCCAAAAACCATTCGATTGTTGAGGAAATTCAATTCAACTTGCATAGCTTCTCTTCATTTAACCCAATTGTCCCCATTTTGGCATCCATCCCCATATTGTGGTACAGGATCATCATTTTCATTCATAAGATCATAAGCAATATTATATAAAAATATTTCACTTATATTTTCCATCTAATTTCGATTCCAAATAACTCCTGAATTAACATAAGAAATCTCAGTATTGGGAATTGGTTCGGTGATCTCTTGAGTTATCTCATTTGTCACATTTTCTGTTTCATTATGAATAGTTTCCTCGATAATGGAGTTCATAATATTTTCTCCTTTTCTTTTTCGAGGATTCTTGTTTTTTGAACCAACAGGACGACCACGTTTCTTACGTGCATTTATTTTATTATTGTTGGATATATTCTTCAGAATTTCAACCCGAGCAAGAAAATTTGCAGCTGGTATATGTGATTTGGTTACCCGTTTTATGTCAGTAAATGCATCAAGTAATTGATTTGCAATATCTTGAAAATATAAAAATTTCTTAACTTCCAAATCACATTGTTTTGTTAAAATATCAGAGTGTGATAAAGATGGATTATACCATGATATATCCTTTTCCAGCTGCTTATTTTCTCCCCCTAAGGTTGGGAAATTTGCCTCATTGAAATGGCAATCGTCGAAACGTGTCGTAAAGGCATCACCTGTTAATGGTTCAAGATACATGATTATAGATGGTGAGTCATATCCAACATGTATCCCTAACCTTCTTTGAGGTCCCATTTTTGTTCGTTGTGGTGGTGCAATCGGAACATAAACTGCACAGCCAAAAATCTTTATATGGAAAATATTAGGTTCATGAACAAAAGCAAGTTGTAATGGGGAGTATTCATGATACGAGCTCGGTCTAATGCGAATTAGTGATGCAGCATGTAAAATTGCATGACCTCATACAGAAGTTGGTAATTTAGCTTTCATTAACAATGATCTAGCAATTAATTGAAGACGTTTAATTAATGATTCAGCTAAACCATTTTGAGTATGTACATGTGCAACACTATGTTCAACAGTAATCATTGAAAACTTGAGATGTAATTCACCATCATTGTGAAGTCTGACTTTTTTGATCGTATAGTCAGGAAATGGAGCTCTTATTTTAATTATTTGAGCCAAAAACCTCAAAAATGCCATATTACGAGTAGATAATAGACAGACATATGACCATCGACTTGAAGCATCAATTAATACCATAAAATATTAAAACGGTCTACATGAAGGATGAATAGGTCCACAAATATCACCTTGAATTCTTTCAAGAAATGTTGGTAATTCTGTCTTAATTTTAACTAGTGAATGCTTAATAATTAGCTTTCCAAGAGAACATGCTTCATATGGACTAGTATTGTTCAAATTGAGTTTGGATCCTTTTAATGAATGTTCATGTATAGTTTCAATTATCATTCGCATCATTGTTGACCAGGATGACCGAGACGATTATGCCATAAAGTTAATAATTCAGGATTTTCATTCACTACCATATTTGACTCAACAACATTAATATATGTATAATGCTATCCTGATGAGAGTTTTGGTAGTTTTTCAAATATATGTTGCTTTCCTGATATATACTTAATAATAAAAAGATATTTAGTTTTATTTTCAGTTTTTGAGTTGGTATCATATCCATGACGATATATATCATTAAAACTCAACAAATTTCTTCTGGATTTCGGGGCAAATAAGGCATCGGTGATGATAACTAGCGTTCCATTTGGTAAAATAAAATTAGCTTTACCAAATCCTACAATCAGGTTAGGACCTGATATCGTATTGATTTTTGCCTTTGTTGGTTTTAGATATGTAAAATATTTCTTACTTGTGAGAATTGTGTGAGTTGTACTGCTATCAGGGATGCAAAATTCACCGGGATGCTCCATATTGGCTTCATGTCAAACAAGTAGAGTTAAACATGATATAACAATAAATGAAGCATATTTGAAAAAAAAAAGGAATAGTTTCATTAAGATACATAAGGAAACACAATTAATGAAAACATGGTACATTACAAGCAGAAATCGCAAATACATATCAATTCGAAAATTACACAACAAGGAATCATATAATGCAAATCAAACCAGGAATCACGCAGACATGAGTCACATAACTCATATCAAGCCATAGTAACATCATGATCATCCGTGAAATCAAATGATGCTAAATATGTGGGATTATTAGGCATTTGTTCAATAAGGTTCACTTTCTTTTCTTTGCCTTTACCATCTTGGTACAATTTACAAAAATGTCGCGGTGTACGACACGTATTGTCCCAGTGTCCTTTCATTCCGCAGTTAAAACAGTAACCTTCAGATTTATTATGTGCATTTTTTCCTTTTATTATGATGGTTATTGTTATGGACCGTATCACTGGTCGAAGGGTTGTCATAACTACCTCGACCACGTCCACGACCACGACCACGACCACGACAAACGTCTATGGCCACGACCACCTCTAGAAACATATTCTCCTCTATAACCACCCCGACCTTGATATTGGCCTCTGCCTCGACCACCATTATTATAATTTCCTCGCCCACGAAAGTTTGAGAAAATTATGGCATGTGCTTCTGGCAATGCCTGTGCTCCAGTTGGGCGTAACTCAGAATTCTTAATCAATATATTATTACTATTTTATGTCGTTAACAACACTCTCTCTAGTTCGTGATACTTAGAGTATCCGACTAGTCTGTGTTGCATTTGGATGAGTATATGACTGACATGAAAAGTAGAAATAGCTTTCTCAATCATTTCCTCATCAGTAATTTCTGTCCCGCAAAATCTTAGCACCTGTCGGATATTATGAATGGCAGAGGAGTAATCATTTACTGATGTAAAATCTTGGAACCTTAATGTGTTCCACTGATGTATGGCTTTTGGAAGCATTGTTTCCCTTTGGTGACCATATCTTTTATTCAGATTAATCCATAGCTCAGAATGATCTGTAATATCGAGATATTCCGTTTGTAGAAAATTATCTAAATGTCTATACATGAATATGATTGCCTCGCATCGTTGTTGGTCAATACATTTATTTTTCTCATCAATTGATTCCGCGAGGAATTTCACAGTAAGATGCGTTTTCACATTTGATTCATATTGCATATAATTTTTCCCATCGGCGGTGAGTTTGGTAAAATCTACTTTTGAGAATTTAGACATGTTGCATAAATGAATTAAAACAAACATAATTAGGAACAAGACATTTATTTTAATACGCAACCACACAAGCACAATTATTACAATAGTATGATGCAATTATCTCATCTCTAGCCAAATTATGTACTCGAACATTGCTACGACAAAAGTGAGGAATATAATAGGTAGAAACATAGGATTTTCCTCACCTGCTAGCATAAAAATGAAAAATAAAAGGTAAACGAGCATCAAGATCATTATAGACGTGCAGAGCATTTTGCAAGATGAGAGAAAAAAAGATGAAGATTTGTGTGGAGTTTGAGTTATGAAATATTCATATTTAAAGAAGAAAGATATCTATAAGTAGCCGTTTTATAGCCGTTAGAAAACAATAATTTTCTTTGTTTTGTTTAATTTGGCATAATTGATGAATGATAATATCTTTAACAATCGAGCAACAAGGATTAATTGTATAACAAGTAAATAATTTCAACCGTAGTAATAAATTTCAACAGGCATAATAAATAATATTACGATAAGTAAATACATATAGATATTTCCGCCACATTACTATGTAAAAACTTTCATGGGCTTGTGGAATAAACTAAGCATATAATATGAGGTAAAACTTTCCATAATAATTAACTGTTAGTATTAATAGGAGGTAAAACCTTCCATAATAATAAAGTGTTAGTGGTAATAGGAGGTAAAACCTTCCATAAAATAAAGTGTTAGTAGTAATATGAGGTAAAATCTTTCATAATAATAAATTGTCAGCAGTAATAAGAGGTAAAACTTTCCATAATTATAAATTGTCAGTAGTTGTTTCTAGCATGGGGTTAACTCAAGCATCAACGAAAGTTAAAATTAGCGTTAGTGTTAGAGTTAGATGACAGTAAAATATAAAGAGGATTTTCATCTAATCATAAAATTATAGATAGGCAGTAATCCGCCTTGTCTATAATAATGAAGATAGATGAACAATATAAACTTTCAAACCTTTTAATGTTGAACGTTTTCTTTAACGAATGAACTGAATTCTTCCGGATCGAGGACTATCGTGCTGATAACGTGTTATAGAAAAGCTAAAACTATTGGGGTTTATAACAGTATATTTAAAAGGACATAGAGAAAGAAGAGTAAATAAGGAGTATATTACTTGTGAATGAGTGTTTTTCTCTTCATCTTGATGGCCCTTATATAGGGAAGAGTTTCCAATATTTTACACATTAACAACTACTACTACTATTATAAAATAGTATTTGTACAAAACTTTCAACAATGGCCACCAGGCATATCCAACTAATCATAATCATATTTATAAGGGAAAAAAACCGAACTATACCCATCGTTTAGCCTCTTTTACGAAACTATACCCAACCTTTGAACTTTTGCAATACTATACCCAACCTTTGTAAATCGTAACTATGCTATACCTAGATTAATTTTCCGGCCAAAATTGGAAATTTGCAGGGGTAAAACCGGTACTACACTCAAAAATTAAAAAAAAGAAATAAAAAATAAGAAAAAACAAAAAAAGACCCCCCCCACCCCCACCCCACCCCACCCCCCACCACGCCGATTTGCAGCAACACCGCTGCAAATCGCGGTGAATCACCGCGATTCGCAGCGGTGTTGCTGCAAATCGCGGGGATGATCGCGATTTGCAGCCGTGGTGGCTGCAAATCGCATCACAACCGCGATTTGCAGCGGTGGTGGCGCGATTTGCAGCAACACCGCTGCGAATCGCGGTGATTCACCGCGATTTGCAGCGGTGTTGCTGCAAATCGGTGGGGTGGAGGTGGGGGGGGAGGCGACGGGGAAGGAGGGGGGGTCTTTTTTTTGTTTTTTCTTATTTTTTATTAATTTTATTTAATTTTTATTATAAATAAATAAAATGACTATTTTGCCCTCGTGCAAATCGGATTGCTGATGTCACAAGATCAGAATATGACGTTTTTTGTCGGAAAATTAGTCTTGGTATATCATAGTTACGATTTACAAAGGTTGGGTATAGTATTGCAAAAGTTCAAAGGTTGGGTATAGTTTCGTAAAAGAGGCTAAACGATGGGTATAGTTCGTACTTTTTCCCTATTTATAACAATTTGCACTTTTCGTTCCATCTATTGATTTTTCCATCGAAGTGCATGAGGAGATATACATCCGAAAATAATACATTACGTGCCTTTAATTTAAACGTCGATTTAAAAAAAAGGTTTTGATTTAATCAACATGTGACTTTACTTTATCTTTCTCTCACATTCTTTGATTGGTTGAATCTCAAATTTCTTTGGGAAAAAACACTTTACCCCCTAAACTATAGCCCGTTTTTCACTTACCCCATAAACTTCTAATTTTATCACTTAACTCCCCCCAACTATCTTAATCAAATCACTTTTCCCCCTCCAACGTAATTAAGCCCCTTAATGGTCGTTAAATAGCCTGAGAGGGGGTAAGCGGTAATCGTGCCAGAGTTTGGGGGACAAAGTGATACTTTTTCAAAAAAAGCAAAAAAATAAATCAATTAATTCTTAAAATATTTATATCTATATATTGATATTTATTCTTCAAAATGATACATATACCTAAAACTACATCAATCAATTCGTAAATGTTGATAATTAAATCCCTAAATTATAAGGTATTACAAAATAATAGTAAAATCCTGAATTTCAATTTGTAATTCTCTTAAAATGCTCTTTCCACAAACATAATGATGAAATAAATGGTAGCACATAGACTTATAAACCAAGTTGGTGAAAAATATAAAATGCTTCGATTCAAAAGATTAACTAGTTTGAGATGTACATGACCGCTTGCACAGTTAACGCAAGTTTTCATCAGTACATATATGGAAATTGTAAAATATAATGAAAAACTTATTTTTTTTTCTCAACTTAGCTTCTATTTATTATTTTTGTCTACCCAATATATTTTATTTTAAGTCAACATATTTTGGCCAAGTGGGAAGTCAAGGCTCGTACAGTAAGCCGAATTTGTAAAATTCTAATTGCATCAATATTGTTACGTCTAGAAGTTTTATGATAAATTTTGTGGAAGAGATTTTTAAAAGAATCACAAATTAAAATTATTGATTTTATTATTATTTTGTAATATCTTATAATTTAGGGATGTAATTGTCAAAAATCTAAGAATTGATTGATGTAGAGGGATATGTATCATTTTGAAAGAATAAACTTTATTATATAGACATAAATATTTTAAGAATTAATTTTGTTTTTGCTTTTTTGAAAATGTATCAGTTTGCCGCCTAAACTATGGCACGATTATCACTTACCCCCTCACATACTATTCAACGACCATTAAGGGGCTTAATTACATCGGAGGGGGCAAAGTGATTTGATTAAGATAGTTGGGAGAGATAGGTGATAAAATTAAAAGTTTAGGGGGTAAATGAAAACTGGGCTAGGGTTCAGGGGGTAAAGTGATTTTTTCCCAATTTCTTTTAAAGTTCCGTAAAACTCAAAAACATTTACTTGAAGACACTTGATATAACTTTAATCAAAAGACTTTTTGATTGAACTGCAATTGAAATGTAGTAGCCTTGACTTCATTTACACATGAAATATATGGTATCTCTCTTGAGTTCATTAAGTATGGCAAATCTCAATGATTCTAAAAATCGTTCGTCGTGCATGTTCAAACTAGATAAGAACCAAAGGAGTTTTGTTTTTCAATAATCTTTACAATGAACGGCGTTGATCTTAACATAAATGTCGTGAAAACTAATGTGGAGAGTTTTTAGTGTTTTGATTCTTAAGAATACTTGATACATAAGATTATTTAGGGAAAAGGCACTATGCTCTCCATCTATTGCTGCATTTACTCGTAGCACCCCAACCTTTAAAAGTGGCACTAAAACCTACCCCCTCCCCCTCCCTCTCCCCCAACCTTATTTTTACAAAAAAATGTTGCATCCTCTTCAACCCCTCGCTTTTCAGAAACAGCATATTACATCCATATTCGGTATTAGGGGTGAAACGCAAATTATCTATATATTTTACTCTAGATTTTTTATATACATAATACCCTCAAATTCTTTTAAATTTCATCTGAAATACCATTTCAAATCAGAATTTGTAAAAAGATGGCATTATCCTCCCATTAAAATCTACTACACACAAAAATATTTCTCACACCCCCAAAATTAACACGATCTGAAAAAAGGAAAAAAAACTATGACCGACTTTCGAGTTTCTAAAATCGACATGCCTAACCGAATCTCGCCTCTAATGAGTAGCTAATCATTTCCCGAACTTGTTACTATTTTGCAGAGGAGACAAGAATTCAATGGAAAGACCGAGAAATCAATGGATAGCTTCTCTGAACAATCTGGACTGCAGATTAATCGCAATAAAAGTTCCATATTCTTAGTCGGGGTTCAAAGGGAAGAAAAAGAAAGCTGGAGGGAGATATAGAAGTTCCCTGAAGGCAATTTTCCAGTCAGATACTTGGGTATCCCTTTGAGTCCAAGGAAGTTGAGAAACACAGAGTGTGATCCTTTAATATCAAAAATCAGTGCAAAAATAGGGATGGAGTGAGTGACAACTTAGCTATGCTAGAAGGTTGCAGCTTGTCAAATCTTTGCTTAGAGCAATACAAAGATTTTGGAGTCACATATTCCCAATCCCAAGTGGAGTTGTAAAAAAGATTGAAGGGTTGTGCAGGAATTGTTTGTGGACTGGTAAAGAAATGTGGAGGAGGAACTTAGTGGCTTGGGCTAAAGTATGCCAAGAAAAAAAAAGGTGGCTTACAAATCAAAGAGGTCCTTAGCTGGAACAAAGCTATATTATGCTCCCAGATTCTACAAATTGATAACCATCATAGTAGGTTGACCATCTGGACATCCTGGGTAAGTGACTATAAATTGAAGAATGAAAACATATGGAGTATACAACTGAAACATGAGGATTCTCCATGGTGGAAAACAATCTTGAGACTAACAGATGAGATGAGAAGGAGAGTCCCTAACATTCAACCAAATGATTGGAGCAAGCTTTGCCAGACACATGTAATACAATTATGCTACCAAAGCTTCCATAGTGAAACCCCTAATGATGAGTGGAGCTCGCAGGTATGGAACACAATATCAACACCTAGAACTACTTTTGTAAACTGGTTAGTAATGCATAAGTGTGTAGCTACTAGAGATAGATTAGCCAAGTTTACTATGATAACTGATAGTGTCTGTTGTTTATGTAACAATATGGATGAAACATTGGATCACTTATTTTTCCAGTGTTCTTTGGTTAGACCTGTTCTGACGAATATGATGAAGGCAGTTGGAGTGTCTGTTCATGATTTTCAACTAGGGACATGGGTAGAGATGTTTGGTCAAGCTACCAGGAAAATAAGTGATGTGTTCCAGGTCAGGGCAACCATGTTAGGCAGTATTGTGGATCATATATGGAGTTGGAGGAACCTCAAAATATTTGAGAATAGGTTGATACTAGTGGATACACTTTGCAAGGAAATAACATATGAAATGGAGGCAAGAATCACGGACAAATCAGGATTGAAGTTGAACAGATTTACTTTTGCTCCATTTTTTTTTGTTTTTCCTTGACTCAACTCAAAACTACAAAATAACAAATTAAATTGCAAAATAGTAGAAATACGATGAAATGGGGCAAATGATCAAGTAAAAATATTTTAAATCTCATGTCTTTTGGTCAGTCATCCCCCAAACTTAAATTTTGTTCTCGTCCTCGAGCAAACTAGACTCAACAACTTGAAATCAATTTCTCGTCATGACTCATGACAACACTTATGAAATTTAATTTATTCTTAGAATGGTACCTATTGTCGAAACAAGAGATATTTGGATTATACAAGATTACTCAAGGAATTGTCATGCAATAATTCATGTTATCAGTTGTGTGGAGTTGCAGTTGTTGTTCAAGAATGTTATATAAAGATTTGGAGACTTTATTAGATCACTGAGTTTCACAAGTAATCGCTTTATTCTTATTCTCTACTACTCTTGACCTCTTCATTTCATGCAAACTTCTTTGTTATGATCTTCGAGGACTTTATCATCTTGTAAAGCTATGGCTAGGGTGGACTAATGGTGAGAAATATAGATTTCTAAGCTCTAGATATGTACGTCATAAATCCAACTCTCGGTTGTTTTATTTTTCTTTCTAATTTTCTTTTCTTTTCTTTTTGGCCTCAATTTTTTTCATTTTATAGGCTTTTTTATCTTTTCTTTTGTGTTTTTATTAGCACAAACCCTTGTACTTCATGATTTATGCGAAGCACCTCCAAACATAGATTTATGACTAGGACTATATGTGCTCTCTATTGTGTCCATCATCCTTTTGATTTATCAACCATTTTTTTAAGCTCATTTATTTTGTTTTTACATTCTCCTCCTTCTCCATCTACTTTACGTCCTACATGCGACAAAAAGCTCTGTATATCAGACACCACAGTTATGATGCCTCTGATATCTTCGGCCAAAACATCCCACTGCTGACGTATCTCTTTAATCTTTGTGCGCAAATCCACACTCTCCTGACTCAGTGCGGTATCATGTGAGTCTCTCGATTGTCGCATGAAAGCTCTTTTGCGTCTCCTACTATGACACGCCTCCTCCTCATGTGCTTCAGATGGTGCAACATCTAGCGTGGTCTCTTGGTCTTGAATCTGACCTCGTGATGACCTCTCAACCCTGAGTCGGTTCAACAAGGTTGTGTTGATCAGGCTCGTCTCCTGGCTCTCATAGTGGGAGCCACAATCTGGTAATCATGCCCCCGAAGCAAAGACCAAGTGTGGTCTTCCCATTCCCAATATGGTCCATTCTACTCCTCAAAACCTCCCCCGGGTTGTTGTCTACCTGCATACTAAACCATAGAGTAGTCATGTGCGAAATGGTGTGATATACTCAAAGTTCAAAGTCGGCCAAAGTCTGATGCACGTGAACATGTACGACACCTTGTGCTCCGTCGTCAAATCCACGTACTTGATCTTATCCTCTACACTGTCTGTGTGGCACAGCCGGTAGTTAGGCTGCCCACAAAGAAAAGTACCCATGTCACGCAGCAAAGGCCACGTAACTAGTTGTCCAGGTGTTGTTGGAGGGGCTACGTAGTGAAATAATCTATCAATGTCCTTTGGCAAGCAGGGGACCATACACCCTCGGACCCACACCTCTAGCTCCCTCGTCTCCGGTTCGTAGTGAGCATAGAACTCACGAACCCACTCCTCGCATACCGTACTCAAGTCCTCCATCGCAAAATGGAGTAGTCTTACTCTACTCAACTCCTTCGTAAATAGGAAAATCGGTTGCTCCTTGTGAATCTTCGTAAGCCAGATACGCTGGTAGAAATTGGGCGCCTTGGACGAATGAAATCTCTCGTCGTGGTAGTCCTCATCTAATATGAAAGGTAGTACACCATGGCCCGGCACCTGGGAAACATGTGAATCTCGACTCCTAGTCATCCTAAATGTGAAATTATAAGACTTGAGAAAAATTTCGGCATCATAACCTCTAAAAACTTTCTAAAATCTAAGTTTTACAATACCTAGAAGATAACAAGTACGTACTAATCAAATGATATCCATATTCTTAAAATGTAGTACGCAATTTTTATATCAATATCAACTATATAAGCATGCTTTAAGTAATGGCACATTTCAATTTAAGGTCATGATCATAAATCATAACTAGTACTAATATCAATTCAATATCATAATAAGAAACCATAATACTGCAAATAAAAAAAAATAGGTACAATAGCAAAATACCTGAAATGTCAATTGTAGTTGATATAAGAAGATTTTTTAGAGATTCGGAGAGAGATTTGGAGTTAAAAATCAGAAAGATGAGTGAAACAGCAAAAATGACAACACAACACAAATAAATATTGTTGGCAGGGGGACGGGCAATCAGACTGATCGCGCGCCTAATCGCCTTATTGTTCGCGCATCTCATTTTTAGCTGGCGTCATCCCAATTTTTTAAAATTTCAGTTAATTAATTAATCAGCATAATTTTAGCACAACGTAAATAAATCAAATGTTGCATAATAAATATGACAAAGAAAAATATATAAAATGGGTTGCCTCCTATTCAACGCTTGTTTTACTGTTGTCAGCCTCACTTCTCCTTTCATTTAGCGAACAGACTCTAAGGTGACTTTCACCACGTCCTCTTCCTGGTGTGTAGCAAAATAATGCTTCAACCTTTGATCATTAACCATGAAAACTGTCCGTCTTTTGTTTTTACGGCCATGACTCCACGTGGTTTGACATTAACTACCTATAGGGTCTTGACCATTGTGAACGTGATTTACCTGGAAACAATCTTAAATGCGGTTAAATAATAACACTTGTTGCCCGGGGAAAACTCTCTATGAAGAATTCTTTTATCATGCTATAATTTAGTTTTATCTTTGTAAATATTAGAATTCTCATAAGCTTCATTCCTCCATTCATCTAATTAATTTAATTGAAACTTTCTATTCTCACCGACGGCTTAGCATCAAAATTTAAGAATCTTGTTGCCCAAAAAAGCTCTATGTTTTAATTCAACAGGTAGATGACAAGTATATTGGTCTTATTTCATCAGGGTGACAAAACGCCGTAAAGCGTTGTAAAGGGTTTATCAATTGCCAAAATAATGCTAATCAAATAGAGATCAGACTATCTTGATCCAAAACACTTATTATAAATTGACTCGACAAAACAAGTAAAATTACAAAGTATAGATAGTGTATCAAATTGAGGGAATTCGGTCTAGGCGGTATCGAATTGGGTACGTTCGATACAGAGTAAGCTTGATGGTCCAATATCAAATCGAGACCCTTCGATCTATGAGTGTATCAAATTTAGGTCCCTCGATGTAAGACTAAGTTGGGTTGCTGAGTATCGAATCGGTCTGTTTCGATCGAACATTGTGTATCACATGCGAGGGCTTTGATCGAATGTTGCATATCGAATGCTAAGAATTCGATGTTGAGTAGGTTGATGATAGTTGGAATGCGCCTGAGAATGTCAAGGGACGGGGTATTTACAACCCCCGTCTCACAGGCCTCAGTGGTAGTTGGGGAAAGTGTATCGAATTGGGATGATTCGATCGACTTCTTAGATAGAATCGAGTCCATTCGATGCTCGTCCAGTATTGAATTTCTCATGTTCGATCTACTATTTTAGTGGGTCTTTCTTCTTAGGCCAACCCAATATTAGTATTGGGCCATTCCTAAAACACCCCATCATATAGTCCCCCCAGTTTGGAAAACGGTATCGATCAGAAAGCGGGTTCCAAACTTATAAACTGTATTTTTAACTTGTCACTTTATGCTTGTTATTTTGATAATGCTGAAAACCATGCGCGCGATTGGGAGGCGGTCTCGAACAAAGACTGAGTTCCAATTCTAGATACCTGAACGCTTTTCGTTGAAAATCATGCCCCCGATTGGGAGGCGGTCTTGAACAGAGATTGGGTTCCAATTCTGAAGACCTGAACTCTCTTTCCTGAAAATTATGCCCCCGATTGGGAGGCACGGTCTGAAAGACGTGGATCTCAGTATACTGTTCCTGAGCCTTTTTATTAATGTTAGTGTCTTCGTTCGATCTTGTGGTCTGCATCTAACGTTGGTGGTTCGATGTGTATTGCCTATTATTGCTCTCCAATCGAATCGATGGCGCTCGATGCTAAAATGTATATCGAATTGGCCCGATTCGATGCTTGGTTTGATGGGCCTAATGGACCTTTTCAAAGTCTATATAAAGGGGGAAGGTGGTTTAGAAGCTCATTTTTCCTTCCGCCGAACTCACGCTCAAACGTAAGCAGCATCAAACTGGCATGGTTGGATACAGATTGCATCGAATTCTGCTTATTCGATGCTGGATGTATTGAACAATAGATCGTTCGATCTAGTGCCTTAGAATTTTTTTTCCTTTGTTTTGCTAAATATGTAGGTTTTGCTTCTAATTTTGTTTGACATTGCTCTCACTTTTTCAGGTAATTTGTTTCTCATTCGTTATTGATTTTCCAGCTATAACCAAGGTAAATGATCATGTGCTTACTTTGCGAGTCATGTTATTTTTTTTATTTAACATGTTGCGTAGTTGTCATAAGTGCCGAGAGTGATGTATTCGCGCGTAGTTAGCTGTTATTTTTATTATTTTACTTCAGTTTGTGTCGATCAAGATGGTGAGATCTGAATCGACCTCACGGAGTAAGTCTAGTAGTGGCTCAAGCTCCGGTTCAGTCAACTCTGTGGTGGGCCCTGCAAGTGCTCCCCGCGGGTTCAAATATACGCCGAGGAGATGAGAATGAGCTAATTGATATTGATTCTATCGACTCGTCTAGGGATGATCATCCAGGTGGTAACGACGATCAATCGTCCTCGCAAGGTGGGGACGATGATTCACAATCATCTTCTTCTGAGGATAATCGTGCCTCCAGTGAAGCATGCGAAGATATTGAAGCCATCAATAGGGAGATTGATGACTATGTGGAGGTCCCATGGATGGCTTATAATACCTATGTGTCACGGTTGCAGCATAGTCGCCCCTCATTGCGTAAAATGTTTAACATAGCCAATAGATATAAGTTAGTCATTCTTGGTCCGGACGAGCGCATGGATTCACCCTCACCTGGTCACCTCACAGTTTTTGTGGGTCAGCTGGCCAACATGTTGCGATTTCCCATACCCGTGGAAGTCAAGTTTATTTTAACGTCCATTGGGATTGTGTCAAGTCAGCTGACACCGAACTCGTTCGGTCAAATTATCGGTTTTATCATCTTGATGAAGGCGTTGGGTGAACCTCAGGGTCCCAATGAGTTTTGGGCCCTTTTCAAAGTTTTTAGGAGGGAAGCAGGTTTCTATCATGTTAAGGCGCTTAGAAATTGCAAGTTTCTGAGTGGCGGGGCCACTAGTTACGGAAAGGATTGGAAAAAACGTTACTTATACGTTGAGGAAAGTTATGATGGTGAATTCAAGACCTATCACCGTGACTGGTTTGGCGGTGCTAGAGTTGCAATACCGAACTAAGTTCGCGATCACCAGTTTAACGTTAAAAGACTGGTAGAGAATAGTTTGTTATCTTTAGGTGGTTTGTCGCCAGTTCGTTATAATGGGAGATTTACGCTTGGTATAGGCTCTACATTATTTAGTCGACCTCGTATTTCGTTTTGACCCTTATGATGAAACTAATATGCATTTTTCTTTTCAGGCGAATTTATCATGAACCGTCATGCCTGGATCAATCAAGCCCTTGCCGTTGAGAATGAAGGTTCTCAAACTACCGTTATTCCCCCAATACCACCCCCCAAGGAAGAAGAAGAACAAGGATAAGAAGGCAGCAGCTGAGGCATCGTCCTCGGCCCATGTCGAGGCTACTTCCCCTTCTGCTGATCTTGGCCATGCGGGAGGTTTTGATGGTGTTGCAGCAGATCAAGGATTCAAAAACGAGGCTATCGCTCAAGCTAAATGGAGGAGAGTCCATTAGACTCGTTCTCAGACTGGGTGTGTTGTCCCCGCAAAGCCGTGTACAATTGGTTCGGCAACTACCGGTGGTTGGGCTGCTGGGGAGGAGGCGAGCGTCAGAGTGGGGCCAAGTCATAATTCACGGGCCCGCGTCGGGGAATACGAGATTACTGAGGAAGAGGCAATCAATGCCTTAAAACTCCTTCTTCCAATTCTTGCGGTTCATCATCCTATCTCTGCAGAGGAAAGAAAAATGGTGGAGCGAAACACTCTTCACCTTATTAGCACGGTAATATTTTATATTCCGGCTACATTTTATCACATCTGTGTTTTGTTGCATATTATCATGTAACCCCTTGATGTTTTTCTTTTTAGGGCGGTGGGGGTAGTGGATGCCA
Source organism: Linaria vulgaris (assembly GCA_948329865.1). NCBI lineage: Eukaryota > Viridiplantae > Streptophyta > Magnoliopsida > Lamiales > Plantaginaceae > Linaria > Linaria vulgaris. Next base: position 111,366,845 of record OX415249.1, on the reverse strand, counting down.
AGTTTGTTGGGTTAGTCTAGGCTCATGAACATCAACATGTCGGTTCTGAATTCTGTGGCAATGACCCTGATGCTCTGAAGGACGCCCTTGACGAGAAGGAGAAAGCCTTGCAAAAGGTGAAGGAATATGCTGCTCGAGCTTCCAGTGACAGTGTAGTAGTGATGCTTGCAAAGGAGGCCGTCGATCAGCTTCAATCGCAAGTTAACAATCTTTTGTCCAGTAAAGGTGAGCTGGAGAAATGAGCTGCTGAACTCGAGAAATAACTAGCGGCCAAAAAAAATGTCTGAGCGGGCCAAGGAGACTGGATATGCTCGCGGCCTGAGTGAGGTAAAGTAATTTTACATGACTATAAGTCGTTATTCTTTTATTCTTCCTTGTTAATCTCTTTTAACATTGTCCATGTTCCTTTCGCGCAACAACGGGTGGACATTGCGGAGGAGTTCCTCCAGAGCAATACCTTTCGAGAGATAAGTGCTCGGAGGGGTGCCCGGGAAGCCCAGAAGGCGCAAGTGCTCACGGTGCAAGAATTCTACAGCACCAAATATGTTCGTGGGAACTTTGACCCCGCCTGGCTCGATCCTTCATTGGGGCCAAATAGAGAGATTCTGCCGCCCGTCATGAATGATCAATAAGCTTCTCCAGATGAGTTTGTTGTGCTGCTCGTGAGTGACAATCTCATTTTTGGGGAATCTCTCCACCGCCACCGATGCCGTTTATCCTTCCTCCGAAGATGAGGATGACGCCGATGCCTAAGGGCTACAACTATTTATGCTTTGTAATGAACAATTTATATTCTGCTTTCTGGCGCTGCACCGCCCTTTAATGTTTTGGATAATTTGAATAATTACATCGTCGTCGCACGTTATTCGTGGTATTTTTCAGTGGTACGCTTATTTGTTAGCTCGTATTCATTGCCTTTTTAGTGTATGTATGCGTTTTCATGGTGATTATTAGGATAACCTATTGCATTGTGATTTCTCGATAGTCTATATTTTGGGAACATCGGGACTCGACATTTGATAAAAAATTGAGTTGGGGTAAATTAGGGTTCATACGTTTGGGAGTTTGGAGGTTAGATTTATTGTGAGGTGATTTGAGGATTTCAGTGTATGTATGCGTGTTAATCACGATCAAATTTGAGGGGGAGTGTTTAATATGGGTACGGGTCGGATGGGTTAAGGAAACAGGCGAATAAAATTTGATTCTAAAAAAAAATGTCCGGTGCCCTTTCTACTAGCGGATTCGCACATGCTAATTCAGGAAATTCTAATTTTGGCCGCACATAAATTGGTGAAATTTCCACAATAAGGGACTAAAAAGGTACATTGACACGGTAAGGGACTAAAACTGTAAATGGACACAATAAGGGACTAGTATCGTATATTGTTCCCTTCTCAAATGCCTCTACATAGACTATCGTAAAATTGTAAGAAAAAGATAAATCAATTCTTACATCGTAATCTGGGCATCCATAAAATCGTCTATCGGCATTTTGAACTACAATGTCGTTCAAAATGTTGGTCATTTTTCGCATTTTCATGTCAACCTTTATGGTGGAGCGGAAGATAAAGAGACATACATTTATTTGAAGATTTGGGGTGAACTTAGGGTTAGGTTTATGTTGATTTGAGAGAAATTTAGGGAAAGGGTTTGAGAGGGAAGAGAAGGTTGTGGGGCGGGAAGAGAGAATTATTCTTGGAGGTTTGATTTTCTTTCTTCCTGATCTCATGTGTAACAATTTTTTTAATATTATTGAATTAAATAGCCAAAAAATAGGTTAAAAAAATGACATGTCTTAATATGTAGGTCCCGTGGCACCATGCACTGTATATGTTGACAATTCTAGTAAGACGTGTCAAAAGTGGGTGAACAATGATGTTGGTGCCAACATAGTGGGCTTAAATCAGACTTTGCCAACATAGTGGGAGAAAAATGAATTGGAACCAACTTAGTGGTCTAAGTTTGAAAAAATGTAGGCCATGTGACGCCACACACTACATACATGGAAGATTCCAACAAGACCTGTGTTAATTGGGTAAACATTGACGTATGCCAACATAGTGGGGTTACATCGAACTTTGCCTACATAGTTGAAGAAAGACACGAAACCAACTTGGTGGATTAAGTTTGAAATTTTTTCACATAGTTGTTTTGGCTAAAACTAGGCCGTCGTTGGGCAGCGCGACATGCCACGCGGGTCCCACCAATGTCGCACGAAGTGCCAAATTCGTGTGGCCTGCAGTGCTGTCTGCAGCGTGATCGACGCCCAACGCAGCGCGACGGGTCCCACCGATGTCGCACGAAGTGTCAAATGTCGTGCGGCCCGCAGTGCTGTCTACAACGTGATTGACGCCCAATGCAGCGCGACTACCGCTCCGTTTTGCCTTTGGATAGCTGGCGAACAGTCGTCTTACTAGTCGAGTAAGCACTTCAAGCTTCCTAATAACAAGAATTATGTATAGCAAACTATGTCACATTCTTTAAAGCTTCCTAACAAGAGTTATGTATGTATATAGTAAACAATGTCACATGCTTTAGTCCCGCATCTACTGGATCGACATATTCATGAAAAGAGATCAACTAATTTATTAGTTAGTGTTATAAATATGGTTGGTAGAATATGCCTTGTGGCCATTGTTGAAAATTATGTACAAATACTATTTTATAATAATAGTAGTTGTTGTAAATAATGTAAGATATTGGAAATTCTTGCCTATATAAGGAGCCATCAAGATGAAGAGAAAAACACTCATTCACAAGTAATATACTCCTTATTTGCTCTTCTTTTACTATGTTCTTTTAATATATTGTTATAATTCCCAAATAGTTTTAGTAATTCTATAACACGCTATCAGCACGATAGTGCTCGATTCGAAAGAATTTAGTTCCTTCGTTAGAGAAAACGTTCAACGTTAAAAGGTACGAAAGTTTTATATTTACTTGTTCATCTATCTACATTATTATAGACAAGGCGGATTACCACCAATCTATAATTTTATGATAGATGAATATGTGTTTATAATTTTGTTGTTAAAGTTTAATATTTACGTGTTCATCTATCTACATTATTATAAACAAGGCGGACTACCGCCTATCTATAATTTTATGATTAGATGAACATCCTCTTTATATTTTATTGTCATCTAACTCTAACACTAAAGCTAATTTTAACTTTCGTTGCAATTAATGTGGTGGAAATTATTCCATAAGCCCATGAAAGTTTTTACATAGTAATGCGGTGGAAATTATTTACGCACTTAATTCATTGCAATTATTTTACTTGTTTACATTATTCCTTAAGCCCATGAAAGTTTTTACATAGTAATGTGGCGGAAACAATATATGTATTTACTTATCGTAATATTATTCTATATGCCCGTTAAAATCATTAATGCGGCGGAAGTTATTTTACATGTTATTACAATTAATTTTTGTTGCAAAATTATTAAAGACATTACCATTCATAAAACATGCCAAAATAAAAAAAATATGATTGTTTTTCTAACGGCTATAAACGGTTACTTACAGATATTTTTCCTCTATAAAAACACAAATTTCATAACACAAACTCCACACAAATCTTCACCTTATTTCTCTCATCTTGCAAAATTATCTCTACGACAACAGCAATCTTGATCCTCATTTACCTTTCAATTTTTATTTTTATGCTAGTAGATGAAGACATTCTTATGTTTGTCCCCATGATATTCCTCCATTTTATCATAATAATGTTCGAGTTCAAGATTTGGCTAGAGATGAGATAATTACATTGTATTATTGCAATAATATTTTGTGTTAAATATTATATTTTGGCTTCTATGATTATGTGTTAAATAAAATATTTTGACCCTAATTATATTTTGTTTGGTTATGTATTTAGCTGGAAAAATGTCTAACCTCACGAGTACATTTAGTTGTATACTCAATATCACTAGCAAGAATTATGGACAATAGAAATCAGATACAAAATTGTACTCAGATCAAAGAGTATCATTGAAACTCTTGCTACAGTAAATACAAATACGGATTCAGAAAAATGTGAGGTTGTGATCTATATGAGAAAACACTTTCTACTTTTTATGTGTCAATGATAAATGTCCAACAACAATACAGATTGTTGAATATTTCAAAATATCACGACTTGCAACAAATGTTGTTAATGGCAGAAAGTTATAATAACTTATTGATGAAAATCATCAATCTCGTCCTCCTGGAGCACATGCATTACCTGAGGTAAATGCCATTAATTTTTCAAACTCCTATGGATGAGGTAACAATGATAATGCCAATCGTCGTCGTGGACGTGGTCGAGGTAGTTATCACAACCCTTCGACCAGTGATACGGCCCATAACAATAACCATCATAATAAAAGAAAAAATGCTCATAATAAATCTGAAGGTTACTGTTTTAACTGCGGAATGAAAGGACATTGGGCCAATACGTGTCGTACACCTGAACGTTTTTGTAAATTGTACCAAGAGAGTAAAGGCAAAGAAAAAGAAGTGAACCTTGCTGAACAAATGCCTAATAATCCCACATATTTAGCAGCATCTGATTTCACGGATGATCATGATGTTACTATGGCTTGATATGAGCTATGTGATTCATGTCTGCGTGATTCCTGGTTTGATTTGCATTATGTGATTCCTTGTTGTGTGATTTTTGAATTGATATGTATTTGGAATTTCTCTTGTAATGTGTTGTGTTCCATTAATTGTGTTTCCTTATGTATCTTAATGAAACTATTTCCCTTTTCTCAAATATATACTTCGTTTATCGTTATATCATGTTTAACTCTACTCGTTTGATATGAAGCCAATATGGAGCATACTGGTGATGTTTTGCATCCTTGATAGCGGTACAAATCACACAATTTTCACAATTAAGAAATATTTTACATATCTAAAACCAACAAAGGAAAAAATCAATATGATATCAGGTCCTACTAACCTGATTGTAGGATTTGGTAAAGCTAGTTTGTTTTACCAATGGAACGCTATTTATCATCAGCGATGCCTTATTTGCCCCAAAATCCAGAAGAAATTTACTGAGTTTTAATGATATATATCGTCATGGATATGATACCAACTCAAAGACTGAGAATAAAACTAAATATCTTTTCATGATTAAGTATATATCAAGAAAGCAACGTATATTTGAAAAACTACTAAAACTCTCCTTGGGATTGCATTATACATATATTAATGCTATCAATTCAAATATGGTAGTCAATGAAAATACTGAATTATTAACTTTGTGACATGATCGACTAGGTCATCCTGGTTCAACAATGATGCGAAGAATGATTGAAACTACACATGGACATTCATTAAAAGGATCAAAACTAAATTTAATCAATTATAGTCCATGTGAAGCATGTTCTCTTGGAAAACTAATTATAAAGCATTCACCAGTTAAAATTAAGACAGAATTACTCACATTTCTTGAAAGAATTCAAGGTGATATATGTGGACCTATTCATCCATCATGTGGACCATTTCAATATTTTATGGTACTAATTGATGCCTCAAGTCGATGGTCATATGTCTGTCTATTGCCTACTCGCAATATGGCATTTGCGAGATTTTTGGCTCAAATAATTAAAATAAGAGCTCAATTTCATGACTATACGATCAAAAAAGTCAGACTTGACATTGCTGGTGAATTAACATCTCAAGCTTTCAATGATTATTGTATGTCAACTGGAATTACGGTTGAACATAGTGTTGCACATGTACATACTCAAAATGGTTTAGCTGAATCATTAATTAAACGTCGTCAATTAATTGCTAGACCATTGTTGATGAAAGCTAAATTGCCAAATTCTCTATGGGGTCATGCGATTTTACATGCTGCATCACTAATTCGCATTTGACCACGCTCGTATCATGAATACTCCCCATTACAACTTGCATTTGGTCATGAATCTAATATTTCCCATATAAAGATTTTTGGTTGTGCGGTTTATGTTCCAATTGCACCACCAAAGCGAACAAAAATGGGACCACAAAGAAGGTTTGGAATATATGTTGGATTTGACTCACCATCAATAATCAGATATCTTGAGCCTCTAACAGGTGATGTCTTTACGGCACGTTTTGCCGATTGCCATTTTAATGAGGCAAATTTTCCAACCTTAGGGGGAGAAAAGAAGCAGTTGGGAAAGGATATATCATGGTACAATCCATCTTTGACAAGGTTTGATATGCTACCAAAGCAATGTGATTTGGAAGTAAAGAAAATTTTGCATTTACAAGCTATTTCAAATCAATTACCCGATGTATTTACTAACATAACAAGGGTAACAAAATCACATATACGAGCTACAAATGCTTCTGCTCATATTGTAATTCCAAAAGAAACATCAAAGGATGATATCTTTGATATAACTAAGAAACGTGGGCGTCCTACTGGCTCAAAGGAAAAAAATCCGCGAAAAAGAAAGGAGCATCAAAACCTAAAGATCCTATTATTGAGGAATCTATGTCTGATGAGTCGCAAAATGTGACATATGAGATACCTCAAGAAGTTATCCAATCAGATTTTATAAATAAAGAGAACATTGAAATCTCTATAAATTATATCAATGCAGGAATGGTATTGGATCGAAATGAGATGGAAAATATGGATGAAATACTTTCATATTTAGTCGCTTATGAAATTGTGAATGAAAATGATGATCGTGAACCCAAATCTGTAATTGAATGCCAAAATAGGAATGATTGGGATAACTGGAAAGATGATATGCAAGCTGAATTAGATTCGCTTAATAAGCCAAAGGTATTTGGACCCATTGTTCTCACACCGAAAAGGGGTCAAAAATCCATTTTGTCCTTTAATTTGGCACCCTCACCAAAATAGTCCCCTAACTAGTCACCTCGCCGAAATGGTCCCTTAATTTGGGTTTTTGGTCCCTTCACCGGCCCAAAATTAAAATGGCTCGAAAAATGCTGATGTGGCCATCGGTTGACCATTTTCGTCCCTGTTTGACCAAAGCAAATATATTTTTAATCTTTATTTAACACCTGGAATATCCACATAATCAAAGGAAGGAAATATAACAAAAAAAACCCGCGAGTAAAATATTTCTCACATTCACTTCTTACTTTTTCTCTCCTCTCGTCGCCGCGTCGTCCATCGGCGATTTGGGCAAACTCTAACCGTCAACACTCCAGTCGTCACTCATCGAAGCTCAAAAATGGCGAGGAGTGCTAAAAAGGCGAAACCAAAGCCAATCATTGTCTTTTATATAACTTAATTTTCTGTGCATTATGTTTTCCCCAAATCAGTAAACCCTAATTTAGCATTGTGGTTTCTTGTTCCAGCCTCTGGAGACTTGTTTGTTATTGTGAATTTCTTCCTTTGATTTTATTCGTGGCAACGAGAGGAGAGAAAAGGTAGGAAGTGAATGTGAGAGAAATATTTTATTCGTGGGTTTTTTTGTTATATTTCCTTCCTTTAATTTTTTTTTTGGATTATGTGGATATTCCAGGTGTTAAATAAAGATTAAAAATATATTTTCTTTGGTCAAACAGGGAAGGAAATGGTCAACCGATGGCCACATCAGTATTTTACGAGCCATTTTAATTTTGGGCCAGTGAAGGGACCAAAAAACCAAATTAAGGGACCATTTCGGAGAGGTGACTAGTTAGGGGGCATTTTGGTGAGGGTGTCAAATTAAAGGACAAAATGAATATTTGACCCCACCGAAATGTGTGAAACCCGTAGGGTTCAAATGGGTCTTCGTTCGCAAACGAAATGAGAAAAATGAAATTGTAAGGTACAAATCTCGCCTTGTCGCACAAGGTTTTTCTCAAAGACTTGGAATCGATTATGAAGAAACGCGTTCTCTTTTAATGGATACGATTACATTTCGATTCTTGATCAAACTAGCGGTCTATGAAAATCTAAACATTTATCTCATGGATGTTGTCACTGTTTATCTCTATGGATCACTTGATAATGATATTTACATGAAGGTCCCTGATGGACTTAAATTACCCGCAACATCAAGTTCCAAACCTAGAGAAATGTACTCAATTAAAATTGCAAAGATCATTATATGGGTTAAAGCAATCAGGTCGCATGTGGTACAATTCTTTGAGTGAATATATATATATATATATATATATATATATATATATAATTCTTTGTGTACATGCGTTTTTATTAAGAAAAGGGATAATTCTATCAAACCCCCCAAACTATGGGGTCATTTACCGCACAGGGTCAGAACTTTAGTTTTAGCGGCAGTGCCCCCTAAACTTTGGTCGTTTGTGCGAATTTCTCCATTTTCCAGTTTTTTGCAATTTTTCCACCAAAAATCACCGAAAAAATTATTTAAAGTTTGACTAAAACCTTCCTCTCAATGAGACGGTTCCAATGATGGTGACGGTGATGCAAAATTCAAAGTTATAAGATGGGAATTCTAATTTAAGTGCAATACACTTAAATTAAATTTCCTATGTATTGGCTTTGAATTTTGCGACACCGTCACCACCATCGGAACCGTCTCATCGAGACGAAGGTTTTAGTCAAACTTTAAATAATTTTTTCGATGATTTTTTGTGGAAAAAGTGCAAAAAACTGGAAAATGGAGAAATTCGCACAAACGACCAAAGTTTAGGGGGCACTGCCGCTAAAACTAAAGTTCTGACCCTGTGCGGTAAATGACCCCATAGTTTGGGGGGTTTGATAGAATTATCCCGAAAAGAGAAAGCATCATCTGGTTTTGCAATTATTGCGGTTTATGTAGATGATTTAAATATCATTGGCACTGACAAAGAAATTCATTCAACAATGAATTATTTAAAGGATGAATTTGAAATGAAACATCTTGGAAAGACTAAATATTGTCTTGGTTTGCAAATTGAGCATGTTAAAAATAGAATACTTGTGCATCAATCTAACTATACTGAAAATATATTGAAACGTTATAACATGGATAAAGCAACACCTTTGAACCATCCTATGATTGTAAGATCATTAACTATAGATAAAAATCTATTTCGTCCTTGTGAAGAAAATGAAGAAATTCTTGGTTCTGAAGTTCCGTATTTAAGTGTCATTGGAGCTTTAATGTATCTGGCTAATTGTACTAGACCTGATATATCATTTACTGTGAATTTATTAGTCAGGTTTAGCCCACCACCCACAAAAAGGCACTGGAAAGGAATTAAACATTTATTCCGTTATCTTCAAGGAACTGTGGATCTTGGTCTATTTTATCCTAACAATGCGGCACAAGAATTGATTGGTTATGTAGATGCAGGTTTTCTATCAGACCCACATAAATCCAGATCTCAAACAGGATATGTATTCACGTATGGATGCACTACTATTTCATGACGTTCTCAGAAACAGACACTTGCAACATCATCGAATCATTCTGAGATTATTGCACTCCATGGAGCAAGCAGAGAATGTGTATGGCTACGATCATTGACACATCATATAAGAAGTACATTTGTCTTACCTATTAGAGAGGGTCCTACAAAATTATACGAAGACAATTCTGCATGTATTACACAGATGAAAGAAGGCTATATCAAGAGTGATCGAACCAAACACATACCCCTAAGATATTTTGCCTACACTCAGAAACTCGAGAAGAACAAAGAAATTAATATCCAATATGTTAAATCATGTGATAATATGTTAAACTCGAGACTTTTGAAGAATTGGAGATGCCAACTTGAGGGGTAGTTCACACGGCTGCACTCTTTTTCCCTTATTAAAGTTTTTATCCAACTGGATCTTTTCTTATAAGGTTTTTAACGAGGCAGCATAAGACGTGTGTAGAAGACGAATTCATGTACATAACAAAATCTTCAAAAGGCCAAGGGGGAGTGTTATAAATATGGTTGGTAGAATATGCCTTATGGTCATTATTGAAAATTATGTACAAATACTATTTTATAATAATAGTAGTTGTTGTAAATAATGTAAGATATTGGAAATTCTTTCCTATATAAGGAGCCATCAAGATGAAGAGAAAAACACTCATTCACAAGTAATATACTCCTTATTTTCTCTTCTTTTCTTATGTTTTTTTTAATATATTGTTATAATTCCCAAATAGTTTTAGTTATTATATAACAGTTAGTTGATCGAATATATGAGAATCATTATCACTACAAGACTGGGCGGTCAATAGGGACCGCCCAGTAGCGACTCAAGTTGAGTCGCTATCCTTCAGCGACTTCCGAAGGCAACAACGACTCAACTTGAGTCGCTGTAAGTTACGAGGAAAACAGCGACTCAACTTGAGTCGCTGTCTGTCCTCGTGGACTTTCAGCGACTCACATTGAGTCGCTGCTTGTCTTTACGAACTTTCAGCGACTCAAGTTGAGTCGCTGAAATTCTTTAGTGTATTGGGCCACACATTTTGGCCCGAATTGGGCCAAAATGTGGGCCAAAATTAGGGCCTCCACATTGCCCTAATTTTGCAGAAGTTAGCAGCGACTCAACTTGAGTCGCTGATTCTTAACTATAAGTAATAAAAAAAAAACTTTTTTTTTATTTCCCTATTTCTCTCCCTCTTCACCAGTTTCTCTTCTTTACCCGACCCGCCCTCAAAAAACCTCTGAAATCAGCGACCCAATGTCCAATTTTGCGCCCCACCTTGAGTCACAACACCAAATCTTCCTCATTTCCGACGATTTTCGTCCGTTTCTCCGTCGAATTCCGTCCGTTTCCGAGCCGTTTCTCCGTCGTTGTTCGTCCATTTTTCGCCTCCATCTCCGTCGTTCCGCCGCCTCGTCACCGCCGGTAAAGGTCCCGCTGTCCTCTATTTGTTTTTGTTTTTTTACTCATTTTTTATTAAATTCCGATTTTAGTGTTTAAATATTGTTAAATTTGTTTAATTTATATTATAATCTGAATTTAGTATTAATTATTGTTAATTAGTGTTAATATATTTTTAGAATTGTTTAATTTAGCTAATAATCCGAATTTAGTATTAATTAGTGTTTATATTGCTAGATTTGTTTAGTTTTAATTATATTGTTAAAATCCTAATTTAGTAAAAAATTTGTAAGATTTTATTGATTAGTGTAGATTATATTTTTAGAATTGTAATTTGTAAAATTTATAATGAGTTTAGATTATAATTAGTGTAATATTAATTAGTGTATATTATATTTGTAAAATTTGTTAATTAGTGTTAATTTATAAGATTATATTAATTAGTGTATATTATACTTGTAAGATTATAATTTGTAAAATTTCTAATTAGTGTAGATTATAATTAGTGTAATATTAATTAGTGTAGATTATATTTGTAAAATTTGTTAATTAGTAAAAAAATTGTAAGATTATATTAATTAGTGTAGACTATATTTGTAAGATTATAATTTGTAAAATTTGTAATTAGCGTAGATTATAATTAGTGTAATATTAATTATTGTAGATTATATTTGTAAAATTTGTTAATTAGTGTTAATTTGTAAGATTATATTAATTAATGTAGATTGATATTTAAATGTTGAATTGATATTTAAATTTTTTTTACAGTACATATATATATTCGTCATGTCGTCACGTAAGACCCCTAGCGGTACTGGAGATCGAGGTCTTGGAGGTCGAGGTCGTGGTGGGGTATCGAGTTCAGGTAGTGGTAGTGTTGCTCGTGGAGGTGTTGGAGGTAGTGGAGGTCGAGGTCGTGGTGGTGGTACTGGTAGCGTTGGACGTGGTGGTGGTACTGGTGGCGGGATTGGTGGTGGTAGTGGTAGCGGTAGCGTTGGGCGTGGTGGTGGTAGTGGTAGCGGGGGTCGAGGTAGTTGCCGACCTATACGTGTTGTTCGATCGGGACGTGGTGCAGGGCCGAGACATCCAGCCGAGCCGTCTGTCCCGCTACCTGGGTCAGGTGACGGATCTACATCGACGACACCTCCACTACATCGACAGTTATTTGTAGACGATGAGGCGGCCATCTCCGGAGCGGGTGCTAGACCCCGATCATCAGAGTCCACCGCATCCCAGGTGGCACGACCACATACTTCAGATTCAGTTGGGACTCACGTGCCCCCATCAGTCGAGTCTAGCAGACTTCAGACTCCACCGCCTACAGTCGACACCGGAGCTGGACCGAGCCAGAGGTCGACCGGTACTCCAGGACCGACCGATACTCGACTGGGTAGGGGACCCAATGTAGGGCTTACGGCGCTTCCTAAAGGGCAGAAGAAGAAGCCTATTGAGTTGAAGAGGGGTTGTTTTTCTAAACTCCCCAGTCGCGAGATTTCCAAGATGATCACTTCACTCATTCGACAGTTTATGAGTGAGTTTTGGCCCTCCTACTTGAAGTTTCCTGAGGAAGTACGAAGAGAGATGTACTCGAGATTCACGGTGAGTTTTAAATGAATTATTAATATTTATTGATTTACTCGAGGTTCAAAATATTGTTTAATTTAGTTTATTAATTTAATGTATTAATTTATTGTTTAATATTTATCTTTTTTTGTAGAATATCTATGGGATTCGGCGGTCAGAGAGGGAGCAGGTACATAGGGCATACCAGTTGAAGGCGAGAGGGATTTATAAGCGTATGCTTAACAAGGCGAAGGAGCAGTACATGAAGAAAAAGGACAAGGATGAGTTTAAAGATAAGCCTAAGACGCCGTGGATGAGCCAGAGTTTGGAGGATCAAGCGGCAAAACACTGGGACACTGAGGAGTTTAAGGTGAAGTCCGTGAAGGGAAAGAAGGCTCGACAAGGCGGCAAGTTGGACGGCGATGCGCCCGCCACCTTTTACGGTGGTTCCATTGACTACGAGAAGATCCGGCGGCGCCTGGTATGTTTTGTTAAATTATATATTTTATTTGTAGTTAAATTTTAAGATTATTGTTTATTGATTAGTTTAAAACAATGTAATTTTAACATTTAAAAAAAAAGAATTATAACCAACTATTACTTACAATTTGAAGGAGAGGAATCAGCCCAAACGCACCCACCCTATCAGGCACGACGAGATTTATAAGGCAGGACATACGAAGAAGGTGGCGGGGACTGGCAGAGGTACAGGCGTACCCTTGATGGATGTTGAGACAGAGGACCTCGGTGAGGGTGAGGGGGGTGTTGGCGTTGATGAGGGTGGGGTTGGTGTTGATGATGATCCACTGGCGACCCTGGATGAGATGTATGATTTGGCGGAGAGTTCTGGTGATGAGGGGGTCGTGTATCCGCCTAGTGATGATGAGGGGGGTCAGTGATCTTGTTGCGGGTTTTTATTTGTAAATATGGATTATGATATTTTGGAACATATGGATCATTTATGGTGTAGTTGTTTTGTATGTATGGTTTGTAGTTGGTATGGAATATGGATTGAATGGTTTTGATTATATTTTTTTGTTTATTTTGGTTATTTTTGTTTATATGGTGTTGATGGTTGGTCATTTATGGTGTAGTTGTTTTTGTTTATATGGTGTTGTTTATATGGTGTTGATGGTTGGTCATACTGAAAAAATCACATTGTCATAGTCATAGTCATACTGAAAAAAAAGAAAGAAAAGAAAGAAAGCACTAGTCTTCTTCTGAATATTGAAACTCATAGTCCTATTCATTTGCATCACTATCTATGCCTTCTGCTTGTCCATCATCGTCCTCGTTACCACCTAGTGCATCAACGACCTCGAACTCACCTCCACCCAACTGAATATCCATGTTGAACGAACTCAAGTCTACAAACATATTAAGACCTGCTGATTCGTTCTCTTGAAATACTGTCTCCGGAATATCTGGGTCATCAGGGGTAGAATCATGAATTGTGAGTGACGACATGTCGATAATGTGTCTAGCTGGAATATGTGATACTGACAACCATCCTTTTCTCCCTGGCCTTCCATTTGGTAGAGACGGATATGGGGCGTAATACGCCTGCATTGCTTGATTAGCACAAATAAATGGTTCATTGGTCTGCAGTTTTTTAGTAGGGTTAATTTCCACCATTTTGAATGCCTCGTGGACATTTGTGCCGCTCGGTCCAATATCATACCACAAACACTTGAAGAAGACAATGGACAGTTGTTTTCCAGTTCTACCTCCCCAATATTCCAAGTTTTTTGTTGGACTATACGGCCCGGAAATGAGTAGACTCAAAAAGATGAACTCTTTCTTCATGCAAAGATCTGGTGGAAGGTTATAAGGTTATAGTTGTTATTCATAGTTTAATTTTTTATTTAACAACTACAAATAACATGATAACTTGATTAGTTAATAACTACAAACAACTATAATTAGCTATTGATGATTAGTTGTAGAACATGAAATATATGTTGAACGTTCATAACTCGATCAATTTCATTCAATCTATTATTTCACAACTAAACTATTATGAGGTTGGTTTTGCAATCATTTATTACTTCAATTCACATGTTGCAATGAGTTTGGTTGCTAGGAATCACAAACACACCAACATCAATACAAAAAAATCAAATTTCAAGGATAAATATTAGTAGGGACCGCACTTAGGTCCCTAATAAGGAAACAGGGACCGCAGTGCGGTCACTATTAACAATTAGTGACCTAACTGCGGTCACTATTAATAATTAGGGACCGCACTTAGGTCACTAATATACAAAAATTTGAAATTTTGGCGAAAATTTTAGGCGGGATTGAGGGGGAAATTTGAATTTTACGAAAAATTGAAAATTTCACCCTATTCTCTATATATACTCACCACTCTTACACATCAAATTTACTTAATCTCATAAAACACCCAACACCAAAAAACTATCTTCTTTTCCAACACCAAAACACTATCTTATTTTCTCCAAACACAAAAACTTTTCTTCTTTTTACCAACACAAATCCAAAACAAAAATCACACAATATAAAAAACAAATCACCAACTCAATCTTTCATTGTTATTATTTTGGATCTACACTTTCTTTTCTTACTTTTCTATTATTTTGGATCTACCCTTTCTTTTCTTACTTTTCTATTATTTTGAATCTACACATTCTTTCCTTATTTTTCTATTTTTTGGATCTACAAATTCTTTTATTTCACTTGTTTTTTTATTCATTCATCTTTTTGTTTTTATTCATATTTTATATTCTATTATTAGTCATATTTCATTCATTTTTTACATTTTAATACTTTAATGTCATTATATTAATTTTTTCTTTATTATTTTATTGTTTTGATCTTATTATAACCATATTTCAACAAAAAAAACAATAATATTTCGTAATATTTCCGAAATATTATTGTTTTTTTTATTTTTGTCGCAGACTATTAGGGACCGCAGTTAGGTCCCTAATAATATTCATAGAGTTCTATGAATATTATTAGGGACCTAACTGCGGTCCCTAATAAACGTAATAGGGACCGCAGTTAGGTCCCTACTAATATTCATAGAGTACCATTTGAATATTAGTAGGGACCTAACTGCGGTCCCTATTGCCATTATTAGGGACCGCAACTAGGTCGCTAAAAATATTCATAGAAACTCTATGAATATTAGTAGCGACCTAGTTGCGGTCCCTATTACGTTTATTAGGGACCGCAACTAGGTTGCTTCTAATATTCATAGATTACTCTATGAATATTAGTAGTGACCTGATTGCGGTCGCTATTAGTCTTATTAGGGACCGCGTATAGGTCGCTAATATTTATTATAGTGACCACTCTCAAGTCGCTATTATTTTTGCGACATTAGGGACCTAATGACGGTCCCTATTGTTTGAAAAAAATAGTGACCCAAAAACACAATAGGGACCGGCATTAGGTCGCTATTGTTTAAATTATCAGGGACCGGAAAGCGGTCCCTGATACTCCGGTCGCTATTTCCCTCATCACGGACCTAACTGCGGTCCCTGATGGCAAGCGACCGAGGTCAATAGGGACCGCACAATAGCGACCTACGTGCGGTTGCTATTGAGCTTTAGGGACCGCGGGAGGGGGTCAATAGGGACCTAATTTTGGTCCCTATTGACCCATTTTTCTTGTAGTGTATAGACGTAGCTCGTCTTCCAGGGAAGAATGCGTCATCTTTATTTGAAGTTTCTTACACACCGTAAGATATAATTAACATTGATTATGCATACTTTAACATGCTTTAGGAGTCTTTCATTGATCAACATTAATTCCGTCAACTTCGTCTTCTTACCTAAACCTATATATATAAAAAATAAGATTAATTCTTAGGTTGGAGAGCATATCCCTTTTAGTGAGTAGGTAGTAGCTACGATCAATTTAAGTTATTAGCTAGAGAAGTGCCATTTATTATTAATTCTGTTCCATTTGGGTCTCAGATTAAGACAGTGAGCGAAAATATACCCTTTGGTGTTTATTCTATTACTTTTTATTAATGTAATAACATTGGCGGAGCAATTGGATTGTTCTTAAGATAATAAAAATTGTATCTCGTGATATTTGATGGTCTATCTACTATTATATATATCCATGTCTAAAGTAATTCTTGTCGTTTTCCGGACTCAACATTAAATAAAAGCGAGAAATTAAGAAGATAGTAATGCATCAGCTGACAAATCAGCATCATATAATATCTAAAATTCGGTCGCCGTTCATAAGTTTGAATTACAAAAACGATTCTAAAATTGAACTAATTACGTAAAGCAACGTGTCTTAACGTTATCAAACTTGTAAAAGTTTCTTCTCTTCTTCTTGTAGTAGCCGAAATTGGGATTAATGATTATATAACAGCTTTCCTCTTATTTTAGTATTCTAGAAGATATTAAGAACTCACTTGACTGAAGAAATATTTGGATGGCCGTGGTCCGGGAAATTTGGAGTGTAATGAACAATTTTTGTTTTAAGTAGGCAACTATCGTGCTACGATATCATTGAGAGCATTAAAGTTAAAAGTTGGATCTGGTTTAAATCAAAACGCGTGGTTTTTTTTATTCTTTTACCCAATTGTCGTTGTCTCCACTTTCTTGTAACATTGACTAAACTTTTTTGGAGTTTTTCTTATACTCCATTTTTTCTAATAAAGCCCTTTTGCTCATAAAAATAAAAATGTGTGCATGTTACACTTGTAACCAAACGGCCAACCCCGCGAAATAATCGTTAGCTCATCTCATATAATATGATTTCGATTTACGTTAGATGATATGAACTTACCACAACATTTCACTTTTATTCTAGCTTGAGATAAAATGTGAAATATTATATTCTTGGTGGTATAATTTTTAATTTATCTCATATTTGAAAGATTTAATGACAACGTTTACTATATTTTGAAGATCAATATTGATATGGGCATTTCCCGCATATTGGGCCTGGCCCAAACCAGGCCCATATTTAACCATATCGGGGACCACTTTCGACATCATATCGGTGATCCTCACCGATATGATATTGTGGTCCCCGTATCCCGAGGTCTATAAATACGCGATGCCCGAATCCCAAAGTAAGTAATTATTATCCCGCAGCTACCACGCATCATATCGAAGGAAATCACCGATCTCACTCTCGATATCGTATCCGATATCGAGATAACCCACGTACTCCACTGACACGTCATACCCCGCACTACCGATATCATATCGAGAGTAGTCCCCGATATCACATCGAAGATGATTATCGACAGACGTCCAACCTAATTACCGATATACCCCCGTCGTCCAAGCATCAAGGCATTAGTTCGAGGTGTTCCGGACCAAGCCTAATCAAGACACCTAGATTAGGCCTAGTTTATTAAGATAGATTCGTTGTATTTCCCTTGTACTCCATTGTAACCGACCAATACTTATATAAACGATCTATTGTCAATCTAGTGGCGCCGTCTGTGGGAACACCAATTCCCGGACGAGGACGTCAAGATGCAAGGAAGGAGGAACCGATCCGAATCTAACAGAGTTGTGACTAGAAACACGAGGATTGAGGACACACCACTCCCTCAACAGCCGACTGACCAAGAACAGACAATGACCCAAGCGGAGATGGAGCTTCCTCCAGCACAGAATGAACCGCGACGTAGGCGCGGGCCCGGGAGGCCATCGCGAGCCACGAATACAGGTCCAACCACTGCCACGCCAAATACGGCGGAACCTGCTACTGAGGGCCCGACCACTGATAACCCGGCGGCGGATGTCCCAATGACCGAGGTGCCAAACGCGGATCTTTCTGGCTCAGAGGAGACAATGGCTGCAGGACAGAGCGTCGTTCCCCCTGCCGCCATAACCCCGGAGATGCTGGCACAGCTCAACGCTTCTGTAAAAGCGGCGCTTGACGCTACACTGGAGACTTTACTTCCACGACTGGCGGAACAAAGGACGAGGGACACTCAAGCAAGGCCCCATGAATCCAAGGTGGATGAGTGGAGAACAAGGCAAGAGCGGGACGAAGAGGAGATCCCGGAAGGGGGTCGAAGGGACAACACTGGAATAAGGCGTTTGACAAGGGCCAAAAATGAAGAGAGGGTAGAAGTAAGTGATGATACAGAAGACGACCAGAGAGCCAGGTCGTTTGAGGAGAACAGATGTAACATGATAAGGGAGACAGCAAAAATGACTAAGGACATGGAAGCCAGGAGAAGGAACGTAAACCGTGGAACGAAAGAGGTTGCATACTGACGGCCGTTGACTCCTTTTTGTTGTGAAATCGAGAAAGAAGTGTTGTGCATAGGAGACAAGATTCCGACCATAAAACCATATGATGGGAAGAGTGACCCAAGGGATCACATCCACGCCGTGGAGAGTCTCTTGAACTTACAAAACTTTTCTGAAGGCATTAAGGCAAAGATAATGGCGATAACGCTAATATGAGCGACGTTAGACTGGTTTAACAGAATCGAAGCGGGATCTATCTCTAGCTTCGAGCAGATGAAGGAGAGGTTGGAGAACCATTTTTCCAGTCAGAAGCAAATGAAGACAAACATGTACCATCTGGTAGCGTTAAAACAGAGAGAGAGGGAAACTCTCGGGGAATTCATGAACAGATTCAATGAGGAGCTACTGAAGGTTGACAACCCCTACGGAGGATAAGTGTTACAGACCCTATTCAGGGCAACGACACACAACAGATTTTCCAAAGAACTGATCAAGCTCACAGAACCTACCATAAATCGGATAAACGAGTTGGCACATACCGTTGATTTATGAAGACGCAATGATGGCAGCTAAGCTTAGATTCCAGGAATCCGGTAGGGAAAGGGGTAGAGAGGCATGGAACAAGAGCAGGGGAGGACGAGACAGCTCACCGAAGAGATACACTCCCCTCAACCAGGACATCCGCACTATCTTGGTCGTCGCGCAAAGCAAGAATTGGTTAAATGCGCCCTGGAAAATAAAGGAGACATATTTCACCAGGAAATCTAGGCGCTACTGTGAGTACCACCGCCAGAAAGGACATGACACTAAGGATTGCTATGACCTGAAGGATGAGATCGAGAGGTTGATTAAGGACAGGAGGCTAATAAAGTTCGTTAAGGCGAGCCGGCAGTATGCTGAACCGAGGGAGCGGTCCCAATCCCCAGGAAGGGAGGGCCTTAAGGCAATTGAGAGTGGACAAGGACGCAATACAATAAATAATGCACCTTCGAGGGGGGTGATTAATGTGATAAGCGGCGGGACTGTGGGAGCAGATTCCACCAACCAGAGGAAGAAGATAACCCGAGGACTGAACGAGGACCATTTCGTCGGATTCACGACGCTAATTGAGGAGCTTCCAGACGAGGTTATTACGTTTTCCAACATGGACCTCTTGGATCTCAACCCCGAAGCCATCCAGGCGGGAAAGCTCGACTGCCCCTTGGTTGTTAAGCTTGATATCGCTAACTACGTTGTACACAAAGTACTTATAGACAATGGTAGTTCCACCAATGTTATATTTGCACATGCTTTGAAGAAGATGGCACTCGGCCACCATGTAATTGAACAAGTCCATACGCCACTGGTGGGATTCGGTGGAGCGAAAACAATTCCCCTAGGGCAAGTAAACCTTCCCACGTCATTTGGACAAGAACCGCACAGGCGAACTATCAATGTTCAATATACGACCGTGGACCAACCATTCGCATACAATGTCATAATCGGCAGGCCGACCCTGAACGCGATAAGAGCGGTGGTGTCCACATTCCATCAAAAGGTGAAATTCCCAGCAGGAGGAGGGGTTAGAGAAGTGATCGCTAACCAGGAAGAGGCTTGGTTCTGTTACATTACTTCTCTTACGTTGCCTAGAATTAGAGAAACGGAGGAAGAAGCAATCGGACCAAATAGGGATCAACAAACTGTGGAGTAATTACCATGAGCAACAACTAATACAATCGTTTAAGTTTCCTTAGTTTTTAAAATCATGCTTGAACAATTAGAACATTGCCCCAACGTGGGTCGGTTTTGTAACTTAAAATAGGGGGAACTATGCCGGTCTGATTCCCCACTCAACGGGATACGTAGGCGGGCTAAGATTACCTGGCCTTCGACCGTTATCCGTCATTACTTTTTATCTTCTCAGCAATATTACTGTATCATTAAATCTCCTATTTAATGCAGGGGCACATCCTAACCGGATATCATCGGGGAAGTTACCCTGCGAATATGTATTTGCTATATCACCTTCTTACAAGTACAAACGTACATCAGGTACACTTTTGCTCGAAAAATCGAAATACATAGGTTAAGGGAAAATTCGTCGGATAACAAAGCCGCATCATTTCATGCACTGACGCAAGATGGTACAGTGCAAAACTTTTTTTGTCTATGTTATTTTATAGGTACCTAACGACCTATCATCGTGACTACTACAAAGTTACCAAGGGGCACAGAGAAAAGGCAGGCTCCTATCCATGACCGGTAATGGGTCCCCCTGTGATAACGAGCGGGGCTCCTACCCATGAGTGGTAACGGATCACCCACAGAGAAAAGGCAGGCTCCTACCCATGAGCGGTAATGGGTCCCCCTGTGATAACGGGCGGGGCTCCTACCCATGAGTGGTAACGGATCACCCACAGAGAAAAGGCATGCTCCTACCCATGAGCGGTAACGGGTCCCCCTGTGATAACGGGATGGGCTCCTACCCATGAGTGGTAACGGGTCACCTACGAAGGCAAGGCAAGCTCCTACACATAAGCGGTAGCGGGTTTCCCTATGATAACGGGATGGGCCCCTACCCACAAGAAAAAATTCCCCTGTGATAACGGGGTTGATCCTAAACACATGAGCGGTAGCGGGTTTCCCTGTGATAACGGGATGGGCCCCTACCCACAAGAAAAAATTCCCCTGTGATAACGGGGTTGATCTTATACACATGAGCGGTAGTGGGTTTCCCTGTGATAACGAGATGGGCCCCTACCCACAAGAAAAGATTCCCGTGTGATAACGGAGTTGATCCTAAACACATGAGCGGTAGCGAGTTTCCCTGTGATAACGGGATGGGCCCCTACCCACAAGAAAAAATTCCCCTGTGATAACGGGGTTGATCCTAAACATCCCAGCGGTAGCAGGTTCCCTGTGATAATGGGACGGGCCCCTACCCACAAGAAAAAATTCTCCTGTGATAACGGGGTTGATCCTAAACATCTGAGCGGTAGCAGGTTCCCTGTGATAACGAGACGGTCCCCTACCCACAATAAAAAATTCCACTGTGATAACGGGGTTGATCCTAAACACATGAGCGCTAGCGGGTTTCCCTATGATAACGGGATGGGCCCCTACCCACAAGAAAAAGTTTACCTATGATAACGGGGTTGATCCTAAACACCTGAGCGGTAGTAGGTTCCATGTGATAACGGGACGGGCCCCTACCCACAAGAAAAAATTTCCCTGTGATAACGGGGTCGATCCTAAACACATGAGCGGTAGCGGGTTTCTCTGTGATAACGGGATGGGCCCCTACCCACAAGAAAAAGTTCCCGATGATAACGGGGTTGATCCTAAACACCTGAGCGGTAGCAGGTTCCCTGTGATAACGGGACGGGTCCCTACCTACAAGAGAAAGTTCCCCTGTGATAACGGGGTTGATCCTAAACATTTGAGCAATAACGGTGTCCATGTGATAACGGGGTCGGACTCTGAAGAACAGAAACAGAAGCACTTCCTTGTGATGAGGGGGATTAGGCAATATAATCCGGTATAACCTGATAGGCGAAACAGCAAGGAGGCGTAATAATGAGATAAGCAAACACACCATTTAATACATATGAACGAATATAAATCAGGACATGCAAGAAGGATTGATTTAATTAACGGGTAGACCATCAAGTTATAGACAAAACCGGAAATTACAAATTCCTAAATTCTCAACCGGGATAACGAGGAGCTCCTTTAATATGGATTAACGCCACACTCTTCTGGTCGATAATCTCACGATACTCCGCTTCCGGCTCCAGGTCTTCGTCATCACCGTCAGAATCTTTAGGAAATTTTCCATCCGGCCCCTTCAACGGATTTATGGCTGACGGATCATAACCATCCTTAAAACCACCTTCCAGCTGAATTTGACCTATAACGGAGGCTATGGCCTCCTCTCGCTCGAGCAAGCTGTGCTCAGCACATATTATCTTATAAGATCGACTCAGAAGGAATTGTTTGGTTGCACTGGTCAATTGGCTCTTGCTCAGCGGCATGCACCGCATGTGCATTTCAGCTTGGGCTAATCTGTCCCTCATAATTGCGGCCTCGGCCTCAACTGCCTCCCGTCGGGACGCATCACTACCAGCAATAAGTCGATCCTCATCGAGCTCTGCGATTAACCTTTTATTATCATCATACATGCCTCTCACATTCAAAATATCCAGGGCCTCGTCTCTCTCGTGCTGGAGCTGCACGGCAGCAATGGGATTGTATTCACCCAGCTTTTCGAGCAAACCATTGGTAACCCGGAGCGATTCCGCGTGATCCGATTGGCCCTTAACAGCCATCTCCAAGAAACCTTTCAAAAAGCTCGCCACCTGCACATTCACAATAAGGAATTAACTACTTAATTGAATAGAAAACCCAAAGGAAATACGCATCCAATAGATACAAAGATTACTTACAGATCGGAATAGACCGCTGTGATCCCCACTTGAACTACCCTCCTCCCTCCTTCTCTTTGCCCCCTGGACATCCCGGCACCTACATCATTTTGAGACTGCGAAGCGCCACCCACGCCTGCAGTATTTCCACCCGATGAGGGAGTAGTCTTCTTTGCGTTCTTGCGTACGCCCTCACGACCCCTCTTCCTGACGAGTGGAGGTGCATCTTCCGCAGCGGCGTCGGCCCCCAGCTGTTCGCGTTCCGCTATCGCGTCCAGACTACAGTACTCTACCAAATCGGCTACAAGATGCATGAAACATAAGGTCAAGAGATAAATCAGGAGAAAGCTATCAATTTGTGAAGATATAGCACTTACCGAGAGTAGAGGGACCGTCATAACGTACGGGAGATATCCCACTTGCTCGCAAAACTATGTCACAGCAAAGCAGGGTACCGTACGGATGGTTAATCAGCTTCCTAAGAAATTCGAGGCTATGTGCAGTTGTCCCAACAGTGGCTCGTCTCTCATATTTGGTGTCTTCGCACCACACACTCGGAAGCACATCAAATTCACCAGTCGTCCTCTCCTGGACGTACATATACTCACACTTATTACCAAATCCATAACTGGATTGAGTATATTGCACGAACCTAAGACCCCCATGGGCCCGCACACAGAAGAACCCTTTATCACTGACCTTCCTGTTGACCATGACACTAAAGAGCTGTCAGAACTCATTAACCCCACAAGGGGCACCCAATGCTCTCATGACACAAATGAAAGCCACAATGTACCCCAGAGAATTGCGGGATAGATGCCCCAAGCAGACCCCTTATGCTCGCTATGATAGCACTAACCGCAGGGTCAATTGGGAAGCGCAGTCCGTTCTTAAAGTGCTTGGCATTAACAGTAATACAGCCTTTCGGTGGAGTATGCATTCGTTGATCCGCACTAGGGAATATGACCCTGTACCCCTCGGGGATGTCATACTCGGCGGAATAATGACCAGCATGATGAGGAACGTGAGACGTCATGTCCTCATACTTCTCAGTGGTCTTATATTTCGGGGGGCTGATCCCCAAGCCCCACTCATCTACATTGGGGCCGTCAGCTTCCGGCGGAGCAGAGAATTCAACACCAGATTGGTCGCCAATCAATTGGTCAGACCCAAACATTTCATTTTCAGTGAATCCCACTCCAATCCCTTCGAAATCCATTTCGGGCGAACCAGAGCCAACATTGTTACCGGCAAACGACATACTGAGGCGCTAAGTGAGAAAAATCAAATTGAACGTTAAAGCCTGAAATGAATAAACATGGCAAGGTTAGTTATCGGGAAATAAATCAGAAAACATATCGAAAGAAATATCGAATACGATATCAAAAGTGAAACTCGACGTACTTTTCGGAGGGACAACAAATTTTCCCTGAAAGGCAAAGTGAGTTTCACTCCCCTGGAAGCCCTATTTATAGACATCGGAGATGCTAGATCGAAACAAAATTTCGATCTCTCATCGGTACTGATATTCGATATAGATAAAAGGACATTATAGTCAAGTTATGTGAAAAAACACGCAAGGACAGACGCACTGGGGGTTCACCAAGGTTTTTCAAATAGTGCAATCCCGATATGTCCGAGGAATTCAAAATCTCGTACGGTGAACGAAGAATTCAAATGAGGACCTCAAATTATACATCCCCTACACTGGGGAGCCCAGCGAAATTTATCACAAAGTGCATTCCCCGCAAATTTGATCTCCGTCATTTGAACTGGCGGGACGAATGGTACAGGTAACCCGAAAATTTAAAATTAAATTTTCGAATTCTTATCTCTAAAGATAAGAATCCCCAAATTGGGGGACTACATGATATGGGCATTTCTCGCATATTAGGCCTGACCCAAACCAGACCCATATTTAACCATATCGGGGACCACTTTCGACATCATATCGGTGATGCTCACCGATATGATACTGTGGTCCCCGTATCACGAGGTCTATAAATACGCGATGCCCGGATCCCAAAGTAAGTAATTATTATCCCACAGCTACCACACATCATATCGAAGGAAATCACCGATCTCACTCTCGATATCGTATCCGATATCGAGATAACCCACGTACTCCACTGACACGTCATACCCCCGCACTACCGATATCATATCGAGAGTAGTCCCCGATATCACATCGTAGATGATTACCGTCATACGTCCAACCTAATTACCGATATACCCCCGTCGTCCAAGCATCAAGGCGTTAGTTCGAGGTGTTCGAGACCAAACCTAATCAAGACACCTAGATTAGGCCTAGTTTATTAAGATAGATTCGTTGTATTTCCCTTGTACTCCATTGTAACTGACCAATACTTATATAAACGATCGATTGTTAAACTAAATATATAGATGAAATGAATGCTTGATGGTGCTAAATTGAGTGGATCAAAATCAAGTACTGGCAATTTGGAAACCAATAATTACAGTAGGTTCAAGGCTGGTACGTGTGAACCTCACGCAAAATGCGGCTTTAGGTTTCATGCGAAGTCAAAGATTATATAGATTAATAAACGAGGGTTATGTTACAGGTAACAATACAATTTAAATAACACGCCCCCAAGATTATTTATTCCACAAACGTGTGCCTGTCGATAAATGGAGATACGCGAAATCTAAAGCTGTACTTTTTTAATTTGGCATGATTCCTCATAATTTTATTGTAGCTTGGAGAGATATGCTATAATTAATAAGGGGCGATTTAATAAGAATAACTTTTTTGCACCGATGAATTATTGGTACTAAAATAAGGTATAGCTATACTCATATTTAGGGAATAACCCCTCTGGTTTTGCAGACAAGCATGAAACTTCACTTTAGTATTATTTTTATTTTTATTTTTTAATTTTTAGATTTACTTTGGTTGGTTAATTCTTCAAAATCTCTTATAATATAAAAAAGTGTATAAAGTCATACGTTTCAAGTAACTCTATTAATTATTTAATATCAATAAAACTGTCATTGCTTCAATTGTTATGAATATCTATTTTCTATTTAAGAGATACTTTTTTTAAACACAAGATGTTTTATATTTACAAGAGATGGTACCAATAATTTCATATGTAATAATATTAAAATATATAAATTAAAAGTGGGGTTCACGGCATAATTTTTCAACGCATGGGGATATGTTTCATGCAAGTTTTAAAATCACGAAAGAGTTTTGTGTTAAAGTGAGAATGGATATAATTATTATAAATGTTTATAACTCAAAGAAAAATAAAAGAGAGTAATATTATTTATCCAACTCTTTTTTATTTCATAATGTATAAGTGTATATTACAAAGGTGATAGGCATTCTATTTATAGAAATGCTAGAATAAAAGTCTTCACAGTTTTCCAATGTGGGACAAACAACATTCACAATACAATTATATTTCATAACACTCCCCATTGAATGTTCGTTTGACACATGCCTCGTTAAAAACCTTGCTAAGAAAAATCCAGTGGGAAAAAACCTTAGTGAAGGGAGAAAGAGTGCAGTGCCTATTTACTCCCCCTAGTCATTACTTCTATTGATATTTTTGAAGCAGCGCATTCCAATCTTTTGCATCAGTTTCTCAAACGTGGTTGTAGGGAGAGGGACTTAGTGAATAAATATGTAAAGTTATCACTTGAACGGATTTGTTGGACATTGATTTCGTCTTTCTCGTAAAGATCGTGAGTGAAGAAGAATTTGGGCGAAATGTGCTTTGTTCTATCCCCTTTAATAAATCCTTCCTTCAATTGTGCTATACACGATGCGTTGTCTTCATAAGAGGTTCTTGCTATACATGATGTGTTGTCCACATGCTCGAAGAATATGTTGCGTCATAAATCGTAACCAAACACATTCGCTACTAGCTTCATGAATTGCTAATAATTCGGCATGGTTAGTTGATGTAGCGACCAAGGTTTGTTTTAATGGTCTCCATGAAATAGTTGTTTCACCACAAGTGAAAACATACACTGTCTGAGATCGTGCTTTGTGTGGATCTGATAAATATTCTGCATCTGCATAACCAGTTAGATCCGATTTGGATGAAGATGAATAATACAATCCTAAATCGATTGTCCCTTGAAGGTATCAAAAATGTGCTTAATGCCATTCCAATGCCTTCTCGTTGGGGAAGAACTGTACCTTGCTAATAAATTCACCGCAAATGATATATCAGGCCTCATATTATTAGCAAGATACATTAGCGCTCTGATTGCACTAAGGTGTGGTACTTCTGGACCGAGTAGTTCTTCATCATTTCAGATGGTCGGAATGGATCCTTTTTCACATCAAGAGATCTCACAATCATAGGTGTAGTTAATGGATGTGCTTTATCCATAAAAATTATTTAGTTTAACTGAATAAATCTCGTTACGATTTAAAGCTTGTGCTTCAGGCAACTTAAATCCTTCAGAGATTTTCATATAAATACTATTTTCCAAGAATCCGTAGAGATATGCTGTAACAACATCTATTAATCGTATTTCAAGTTTCTCACGTACTGCCAAACAAATCAAATACCTGAGGGTAATTGCATTAATTACTAGAGAATATGTTTCTTCATAATCAATACCCGGTCTTTGGGTATATCCTTGTGCCACAAGCCTTGCCTTGTATCGGACAACTTCGTTATTTTCATTTCTCTTACGTACGAATATCCATCGATATCCTACTGGTTGTACGTTATTTGGTGTGTGAACCACACATCCAAATACTTGACGTTTGACAAGTGAATTTAATTCAACAGTGATTGCATCTTTCCATAAGGGCTAGTCCTTTCTACGCCAACATTTTGAAGTAGATGTAGGCTCAAGATCATCACATTCTTCCATAATATTGACCGCTACAGTGTAAGCAAAAATTCCATCAATGTGAATATTATTGTGAATCCATTTGTTGCCTGTTGTGACATAGTTGATTGGTATTTCTTCATTTTCAGTAGGTCTTTAATGTTGCGGGCCCCAGGTTTTGTTTGTTTATAAAAGTCGGTCCCAGCTGTGTCATCCTTTACTTTTTTATTGCCCCGTCTTGTCGCTGTCGGAACTATGTCGAATATGATGTCGGTAAATTTCCCCGATATCGTAGTCGATATTGATTTCGATCTGTTTTTTGACATTTCTTTGGTATTTTGCGCGTTTTTGTAATAAACCGCCTTACTTGTTTTGCCAAAGGATGGTTCGTGCTAAAAAATCTTCGAAGAAAAAATTTGTTGTATCGCCGCAGTATTGTGAAGCTGGCCCTGCTAGGTGAAATGCTTTTGTCGTGTCAGACGACGAGTCTTCTGACTCTGAAACTCCTGCGGGGGATGCGTCGTTGGATGACGGTCTAGTGCAAGTTTCCAGAATTTCCGAAAATCTAAGGTTACCCCGAGTCCGTCTTCATGAACGGAACTCTCGGTTCCCTGACTGATATCTCGTAATGCAATCAAATATTTATGGTGGCAGCGTTATTGTTGGAGATCGCGCTGGCATAACGGAAGGTATTCAGTTAGAAGAGGATAGGATTAATGCTATGACCGTGGATCATGCTTCCCATCAACGTATGGCAGCTAACCCTCCACGGGTCAAAGTGACTATGCCGCCAGAAGGTGCACCAGCTAATTATTGGCACCCTCGGGCTCGGGCTCACTTTGAAGCGTCGCAAAAAGGGGTTGGGGAAATTTCTAATTCTGGCACGCATCATTTTGCAGGGTCGTCCGGTGCTGGGAGTGAGGAACTCGATCCTGATGGGTTATCACCCTTTTCTGGGGTTGAAAGAAAGTATTGATGAGGCTCCCCCTGTGTCGGCCGCTCCGAGCTCGCCTACTTCGGTCACAAGGCGTACTGCGGCACCCCTTGGTAATAATGATACTGAGAAGCCATCCGAAAGTAGAGCGCCATTGAAAGAAGATTATTCTTTTTTACGTGATCCCCTTTCGGAACGGTTAATTATGCGGATTGGGAATAATAATATCCGTGAGGAGGATGCTATCCGCGACTTAGAAACTATTTATGGAAATTTTGATCCTTCTGAGTTTTGCCGAGATCTGGGGTTGGAATTAGCACCACGCATATGTATGATGCTGCTATATACAGTAAAGAGCTTGCC
Organism: Linaria vulgaris; assembly: GCA_948329865.1. Taxonomy (NCBI): domain Eukaryota; kingdom Viridiplantae; phylum Streptophyta; class Magnoliopsida; order Lamiales; family Plantaginaceae; genus Linaria; species Linaria vulgaris. The sequence continues at coordinate 111,337,811 of OX415249.1, read as the reverse complement.
TTGTTGTTTGTTGGCCGTTACTAATGTTCATCCCTCCTATTCTTTACTAATGATTGTTCGTTTCCTTGTCAGTTTGGGCACACGTTCCATGAACTGTGCAGAGATTACATGCTGCTTGGGGAGGTGCAGACTCGTCATGATGCTTTGGTGAAGGAGCTGCGCGCGATGATTGCGTGTAGCAAGGTTAGTCGTGATCGTGCTAACAGTCGGGCTCGTGCTACCGAGACTCAGAAATGCATTGCACGTGGCGAAGCATGGAAGGCATTAGTCGCTGAAGAAGAGATGAAGAGGGAACTGACTAGAAGCCAGGCTGAGGCCCAGCGTTTGCGTGCTAAGAATCTTAAGTTAGAGCGGGAACGCAACGCCTATCGAGAATCCCTTGAGAACATGGAAATTCAGAATGCGAAATTAGCCGAAACTTTAGCTCGCAACGGGGTAATGGTATCTTCCCCTCGTACTGAGTCAGGTGCTGGTGGCTCTATAAGGGATGATGATTTTAATGTCGATGTCACTGCTCCAGCGCATAGCTCTCCCTCACCATATGGTGGTACCCCCATCGGTGCTGATATGATGTGAATATCGAGCCTTATGCCGGAAGGGTGCCCGTCTGGGCTATCGGGGGGCCGTACGTTAGGGAACGTTATAGGGTCCTCCATGCGATGCGGTATTCCAGGTTGTCACCTGATCCAGAAAGTAGTAGTCCGAAATGGAATAAGTATCCAGACGTTTTGTCTCCCCGGGGAATGGATGAACTTGCTGACGATATTTGCGCGGAGCCCTGGAATTTTCCCGAATTTGAAATGAATGTATCCGGGCTTGGGCCCTTTCGTCGAGAAGATATTCGGGCCGAGTTATTGACTAGTCTTGAGAGGAATGAGTTGCTTTATGATATGTAGGTTATGTCGTCGGCTAGTGATATTTTTTGATACTGTAGCAGTTATTTCCTCGGGAAAATTTTTCTATGCAAAGTGTACCCGGTGTCATTGGCTGAAAGCCGCTTTTAAGATGTTTAATGAAGGGTGTTTATTTACAGAAATCTTACCTTGTGCAATTCTTTCTGTGATCATGAATATTCTATCCTTGTCGTATAGTAGTTGTGATAGCCTGGTGATTGTCTGGCGCCATTGGCATGGCATTGCCTTATCCTTGGTAGATGACTTGTTACCACTCATAGGTGATAGCCCCCCCCCCCGTTATCATAAGGTATGCTTTTCTTGTCGGTGGGTGTCCATCCCGTTATCACAGGGTATGCTACCCTTCAAATGTTTAGGATCGACCCCGTTATCACAGGGGATATTCTTCTTGTGGATAGGGGCCCATCTTGTTATCACAGGGAACCCGCTACCGTTCAAATGTTTAGGATCGACCCCGTTATCACAAGGGATATTCTTTTTGTGGATAGGGGCCCATCCTGTTATCACAGGGAACCCGCTACCGTTCAAATGTTTAGGATCGACCCTGTTATCACAGGGGATATTCTTCTTGTGGATAGGGGCACATCCCGTTATCACAGGGAACCCGCTACCGTTTAAATGTTTAGGATCGACCCCGTTATCACAGGGGATATTCTTCTTGTGGATAGGGGCCCATCCCGTTATCACAGGGAACCCGCTACCGTTCAAATGTTTAGGATCGACCCCGTTATCACAGGGAATATTCTTCTTGTGGATAGGGGCCCATCCCGTTATCACAGGGAACCCGCTACCGTTCAAATGTTTAGGATCGACCCCGTTATCACATGGGATATTCTTCTTGTGGATAGGGCCCCATCCCGTTATCACAGGGAACCCGCTACCGTTCAAATGTTTAGGATCGACCCCGTTATCACAGGGGAACCCGTTACCGCTCATGGGTAGGAGCCTTTTCTTCGTCGATGACCCGTTACCGCTCATGGGTAGGAGCCCGCCCGTTATCACAGGGGAATCCGTTACCGCTCATGGGTAAGAGCCCTTTCTTTGTAGATGACCCGTTATCGCTCATGGGTAGGAGCCCGCCCGTTATCATAGGGGAACCCGTTACCGCTCATGGGTAGGAGCCCGCCCGTTATCACAGGGGAACCCGTTACCGCTCATGGGTAGGAGCCTTTTCTTCGTCGATGACCGGTTACCGCTCATGGGTAGGAGCCCGCCCGTTATCACAGGGGAACCCGTTACCGCTCATGTGTAGGAGCCTTTTCTTTGTAGATGACCCGTTACCGCTCATGGGTAGAAGCCCCCCCGTTATCACAGGGGAACCCGTTACCGCTCATGGGTAAGAGCCATTTCTTTGTAGATGACCCATTACCGCTCATGGGTAGGAGCCCGCCCGTTATCATAGGGGAACCCGTTACCGCTCATGGGTAGGAGCCTTTTCTTCGCCGATGACCCGTTACCGCTCATGGGTAGGAGCCCGCCCGTTATCACAGGGGAACCCGTTATCGCTCATGGGTAGGAGCCTTTTCTTCGTCGATGACCCATTACCGCTCATGGGTAGGAGCCCGCCCGTTATCACAGGGGAACCCGTTACCGCTCATGGGTAAGAGCCTTTTCTTCGTCGATGACCCGTTACCGCTCATGGGTAGGAGCCCGCCCGTTATCACAGGGGAACCCGTTACCGCTCATGTGTAGGAGCCTTTTCTTTGTAGATGACCCGTTACCGCTTATGGGTAGAAGCCCGCCCGTTATCACAGGGGAACCCGTTACCGCTCATGTATAGGAGCCTTTTCTTCGTCGATGACCCGTTACCGCTCATGAATAGGAGCCCCCCCGTTATCACAAGGGAACCCGTTACCGCTCATGGGTAGGAGCCCTTTTTTTTTTGGTAGGTGACCCATTACCGCTCATGGGTAGGAGCCCTCCCGTTATCACAGGGGGACACGTTACCGCTCATGGGTAGGGGCCTGCCTTTTGTCTGGTTGCCTTCGATGCATCTTTTCCTGGGCTGCGTCTGGTGAACTTCGTGTGCCTACATGTGACATGCTAGTTTTAATAATATATTGGTGCTGAATCGTATCCGGTTGCCTACGTATCCCGTGTAGGGAATCAAGTCTCGCGTAGTTCTTTACATTGTTAATAGTAGTTAAAATACTGAGTTTTTAAGAATAAAAACGCCTAAGGTGTTGCACGTTCCATGGCCTTGGTAGGGGCTCTCCATACATGTCCTCGAGATAATAATAACCTTTTGTGCTGGCGTGGGTAACCCTGTAGGGTTCATCCCAATTGGCTTGTAGTTTCCCAACGTGTTTACTTGCTTTCACACTCTTCAACACCAAGTCACACACTTGAAAGCTTCGAAGGTGCACTCGTTTATCGAAACTCTTGGCCATTGCCGCTTTGAAGGCCACTGTCCGGTGGTAAGCTTGCTCCCTTGTGGAACCAATCATCTCTAGGTCCATTTTACGTAGTCGTGCAGCGTGTTGCGGGTTATATTCTGCTATTTTGTACGTTGGCATGCCAATCTCAACTGGGACTACTGCCTCGGACCCGTATACTAGAGTGAACGGTGCCTCTCCTGTAGATGTTCTGGGTGTAGTCCTATATGCCCATAGAATCCCTGGGAGTTCGTCAATCCAACTCCTCCCGGTGGCGTCCAGTCGCCGCTCCAGGTATTGCTTAAGAGTCTTGTTGGTGGACACCACTTGTCCATTTGCCTGTGGGTGAGATACCGCAGCAAAATGCTGGGATATTTTCAACTCTTTGCACCATGCAACCATTGTCTTTCCTCTGAATTGGGTACCATTGTCTGATACCAATACTCGGGTTAATCTAAAGCGACATACAATATTTTTCCAGATAAAGTCTATCATATTATTCTCCGTGATGTGCATCAAGGCCTCAGCCTCCACCCATTTTGTAAAGTATTCTACCGCTATTAAAAGAAATTTCTTCTGACCTATGGCCATTGGTAGGGGACCAACTATATATATCCCCCACTGATAGAATGGGCAAGTGATCTATAGGGGTTGCATCAGTACAACTGGTCTGTGTACAAGTTTGGCGTGGTACTGGAAATTTCACAATTGCGGCAGTACAGGGTTGCGTCTTGTCGTAATGTTAGCCAAAAATATCCCTGTCTCAATATTTTATGGGCTAAAGCTCTCCCTCCTGAATGATTTTCGCAACTACCGGCGTGTACCTCCCTTAGTATGTATTGGGCGTCAATTGGTGATACGCATCTCAGCAACGGGCCTTCAAAAGATCTCTTATAGAGTTCACCTTGATAAATGGTAAACCTGTACACCTTGTACTTCAGCCGTCTTTGTGCATTAAGATCGGCCGGGAGGGTTCCATCTGCAAGGTATTTATATATCTCATCCTTCCAACACGGTGTACTTGCGATAGGAAAGATAAACTCCACGTCAGCCCATTTTTTGTTGGCTTTTGTTACTCCAAATGCGGGCCTAGAGGTGGTCAGCAAAGTCACACGCTTTTCCACTAAAACGACTGAGGGACTAGCAAATTTGGATAAAGCATCGGCCTTGGCATTTTCCGATCGAGGTATTTGCGTCAGATTGAATGTAGTGAACTCGGCCGCCAATTCCTTCAGCTTTGCCAAATATAAAACCATCGTTTCCTGCTTCGCTTCGAAGAATCCCGAGAAATGATTAGCCACTAACTGCGAATCTGTGAAGACTTCCAGATGATCCGAACAGAGAGTCTTAGCCATTCTGACTCCTGCCAGGATTGCCTCATACTCCGCCTCGTTATTCGTTATAGGAGAATTCAGACTGATAGCGAAATCAAATTCCCTACGATCTGGGGACACCAGGTGAATGCCCGCTCCGTCGCCGTTTGCCGTGGAGGATCCATCCACATGAAGTAACCATGTCGCGGGTCTCGAACTGGGACCGGGATCCTGACTTATAGGAAATATATGGTGGCATGAATGGTCTAAATTGTTACCTAGTGTCTCCGCCATAAAGACGGCTAGGACATGTGCTTTAATAGTCGTGCGAGGACGATACTCGATCCCAAATTCGCCCAATTCTATAGCCCATTTTACCAATCTCCCTGAGGTATCCGAATTGGCCATGATTTGGCGGAGTGGTTTGTCCGTCACGACCACTATTGGGTGAGCCTGGAAATAGGGCTTCAACTTAAGAGCCGTCATGACAACGGCCAAGGCAAATAGTTCGATTTGTAGATTATTTTACGAACCGTCATGACAACTGACATAATGGATCGGAGATTGCTTTCCGTTTGCTTCTTTTACTAATATTGTGCTAATGGCGTTGGCGGAGACCGTGAGATAAAGATAAAGCGTCTCCCCTGGATCTGGTTTCGCCAAGAATGGTGGTGCCATCAAATACTTCTTGAATTGTTGAAACGCTCTTTCACATTCTTCGGTCCACTGGAAATCCTTGGCCTTCTTCAGGATTTTGAAGAAAGGAAGACTCCATTCTGCCGAGGTCGCAATAAAACGCCCTAAGGATGTTATACGCCCCACAAGGCATTGCACATCCCCTACCGAGCATGGGGAAGCAAGATTCATCACGGCCTCTATCTTATCCGGGTTGGCTTCAATTCCGCTCTCTTCAACCATATATCCCAAAAAATGTCCCGCTGCCACTCCGAAGGTACACTTCTTGGGATTGAGCTTCATCCTATAGTTTCTCATAATGGCAAACGATTTCTCCAAATGCTCCACGTGATCATGCGCCTTCAAACTCTTGATCAACACATCATCTACGTATACCTCCATTGATTTTCTTATTAGGTTATAAAACATCTTCTCCACCAATCTCTGGAACGTCGCGCCGGCGTTCCTCAAACCAAAAGGCATTACACGATAACAGTACACACTAGTGTCCGTAACAAAGGCTATTTTCGATTGATCCTCCGTTGCCATAAAAATCTGGTGGAAGCCGCTCTTGGCATCCATGAAACTGAATAGGGCGCACCCGGCTGTCGAATCCACTAGAAGGTCAATCCTTGGCAATGGGAATGGATCATGCGGGCAATGGTTGTTCAAATCTTTATAATCCACACACATTCTCCATTCTGCTGCTTTCTTCAGAACCAGGACAATATTGCTGAGCCACTCCGAATAACGTAATTCATAGATATGCCCCGCTTTAAGCTTTTCTACAACCTCTTTCTCTGCTGCCTCGCTCTTCTCCTTGCTAAAATTCCTTTTCTTCTGTCGTATTGGTTTAGCCCGCGGATCAACATTCAGCTTGTGCTCTATAATCTTTGGGTCGATTCCAATCAAGTCAGAATCGCTCCAGGCAAATATATCGACATTCCTTTTTAAGCATTTAATCAACGCCTTTCGAATATCTGGCGACATTGTAGCTCTTATCCTCAACGTGTGCTCCGGTTGTCTCGGGTCGATCTCTATCGTGATAAAATCTTCCACTGGCTCCATTCTCGGTTCATTCTGATAAGGAATAACCGCCATCTCTATCTCGGTGCATTGCCCCTTATGATCAAGCCTCGACCTCTTGCTACTCTTCGTCATATTGGTATCTGTCTTGTTCAGTTCTTGCCCCTCGATACTTCGCTGCCTCTTCCCTGACATCTCGTCTGATGAGCTCCCGATCTAGAGAACCTTGGTTCCCACAGACGGCGCCACTGATTTGACTATAGATCGTCTTATATATATATATATATGTGGTTCGGTTACAAGCGAGTAATCTAATAGTACAACGAATCTATCTCAGATCAGGCCTACACTAGAGATCTCGTGCAGACTTGGTCTGGAACCTGTTGCTCGAGGTCGGGACGTCACCAAACTGCCTGCTGATGCTGCAACGGTGAGGGGTATCGAACGTATATCGGTGATGAGTCTCGATATGATATCAGGGATAAGTCCCGATGTGATATCGACGATCAGGTCATTGTAGAAGGCTGAGTGACGACGTGGACATAGCCATATCGGATATTTATATCGGGTATAATATCGAATATTGCTATTCGATGTGGTGCGGGTAAATCGAGGTGAGGAATTAATTACCTTTCTCAGTGTGCGGGGCGGGATATTTATAGGCGCGGCTGGCCTATATCGAATCCTATATTCGATGTCATATTGGAGGTGATCCCCGATATGGTCGTCCATGGGCCGTGACCCAGAATGGGCCCAAAGGCTAGAAACATCCATACCATTTAGCTTCATTCTTCATCCAGCCCACTTTGGCACTTGTCTTCAATCCTTGCTTGATAAGGATTTTACAGATGAGTGAGGGAAAAGGCAGCATGCCATTCTTCCTTACAGCAACTTCAGATATTGACTTCAAAATTCTTTCCCTCATATTCACAGCTAGCCCATTCTTGATTTTGTACACTAAGATTGCTGATTCCTTAGTTAGTACAGTAATATTCTTACTTGGCAGCCAGTTGATGCATGCAATCTTATGCAAGATAGCACTAAGGGAAGTGAGTTTTGTAGTTGGCAGAGCATCTTTCCAGACTTTGACCAACCCTCCTGTCAAATATTCAATCACATCATTGTAGTAAGGGCCCTCAGATTCTTTAACAAGTGGGAATCCACATATGTTATTGATGGTGTAGGGTTCAATATTGAATACTCTCCCCCTCACCCAAGCTTTTCCATATATTGGAGATCTGTAATCTCTTATCCACTTGGAGAGATTCAGGTAGAATTCCATAACAATTCACGAGCATAATCATTCTACTCCATCACATATTGATGAATCCCTCTTGCTTCAAGCAAGTCCATCACTTTGTGTTCTTTAAAACTGGCAATCTCTACAGCTCTTTCAAGGTGAATTTCCCTTATGTTGAAAGAATCCCACTTCTTCTCCAAATATTTGGTAAGATAATAGAGGGAAAAGTAGTCATCCTCATCTTTAGGGTAAATCACATACAGTCCATCTGAGTACTTTTATGTCTCTGATGTTGCCTTAACATCAGCAGCAACATCCTGCTCTTCTTCAGCAGTCTCTTCCTCTTCTTTCTCCTCCTCTTCCACATCTTCCTCAACATCTACAACCTTAATTTCCTCTTCCAAAACCTGCTTCCCTTTCCTCTTTCTCTCAGCAGCAGAAGCAGATTCTTTCTCTTCTTCAGCCTTTTTCTCAACTTCAGCAGCCATTTTCTTAGCTAACCTCTCAACTTGTCTTTTCCTGGCCTCAGCACGTTTCTTGGTAGTCTGAGACATTTTCTACTACCAATAAACTTCTCACCAGAACCCTTGCTCATTTTCTTTTTAGCCCTAACCCACTTCTCAATTTCAGGTTCATTGATGATTGGAGTGGTGGCCTCAGATGTTGGCTCAACATTTGAAGTCGATTCTCTCTGCTTTGATTTCTTTCTTCGTCGCATATAGGGAATCACCTTTCTTTTAGCAGCAACTTGAGCATCATCAGATTTTGCAGCATCACCTCGAGTGTGAGAGCGAGTGCGCGCAGCTGTAGTTTCACTACTTAGAGCAACGTCTGCAAGAGTATCCATAGGAGACTTGCTCGCCATTGTTAGTAAGAGAGATTTGCAGAGAAAAATTGTGAGAATAGAATTTTTAGAATATAGAGTAAAATTGCAGAAATTTGAAGCACAGATAAGGAAATTAGGGTTATGATTCCTAATATAATCGTGAGTAGTGGAGGGTAGTTAATGACAATTTATCAATTAAGTTCATCCCACTATGTTTTCCCGCGTACACGTGTCAATGTTTAAGTAACAAGTAACTAGAGCGGTTTTCAAAAATTTGAAAACTTATAAGTTCTTATTTTCAATGTTGGCCTGCGACAGTGCACAATGTTGGGATAACATTCAATAACATTCAACCTAAAAGATGGAGGTACAGGCTTCACCAAGGAAAATTCATGTCAGAGCTTGAGATACATCCAAAAATACATCTGAAACTTAACCAATATAGCAAGTGAGTACCCCAGACATAATGTTCAGATCAAAATCATGAGTAAGCAACATAGATAACAAAAGACACACAGAGATATGCAGTTATAAATTCAAGGAAAAATTCACTTCCACAGCATAGAAAGTCACAAAAAAACGTGTCACGTGCAGTATGTCATCCAAAGTGTATGCCTCAACACATGAATTATACTACCCCTAAGCCTAAACCGACACAACTCAACAACAAGAAAGAAAACAATGCAGTTCTACATGAATGGAACAATGTAATGTCAAATAGGCAGATATGGCAAACACTTATGAAGAACTTTTCAAACCAGCACAGTTCACATCTCATTAAAATCATTATTATTTTCATAACTCATCTGGACCAAAAACTGAAGGTTTCTAAACACAAAGCTAATGTCACTACTGAATGAGGGTAGCCTGAACTCCACACACACCCCAGTAACAAGTTAGGCAAGTACAAAAGTCTTGAATGTTGGCAATTTATTTATCATACACCCCAACACCCCAATTCCTTATGCATACTTGTTTACCAACTTGCATTCAAGAGAATTCACCAAGTGATCAGTGCTACCAAGTGTAAGAAATCTAAACCCCAAACACCCTAGTAGAAAAGATCACCCGTATGTGTTCATTGGCCAAACAAACAGAAACATGTAAATAAGCACAACTGAGTAACACTGAAGCTATCAACATCATGTACCACAGCTTCTCCACGTGTCCTGTACACCTTTCATATGAATAAGACACAACTGAATAGACATCAAAGTAGTGAACTTTGTGTACCCCAGCTTCTCCATATGTTAGGTTATCACAACCTCACACAAACAGAAGAGTTTTATTACTTTTTCAAAACAAAGATGTGAAACTAATAACTAGAAAGAGTTGTTCATCAGAAACATTAACCACACAAACCAAATATGACAAAACAATGATTAAATGAGACTCAAAAGGGAATAAATTCAACAGAGCAAAACAACATAATACCTACTACACCACAACCAATATACTAGTGCTAGACAGTGGTGTTATGTCAACACTGGTTTCCACAATATTCTCACATATTGCACATGCCAAGAGATTTCCTCAAGCTGAAGAATCTTTCACTATCTAAAGGTTTTGTAAACATATCAACAAGCTGATTTGTTGTCTCAACATGTTCAATGTTGATCACTTTTTCCTCTACCATATCTCTCATGAAATGGTGTCTTATGTCTATATGCTTAGTTCTAGAATGTTGGACATGATTCCTAGAGATACTTATGGCACTTAGATTGTCACAGAACATGAGATGTGTATCACTATCTAACCTATAATCTGAAAGCATGTGTTTGAGCCATACAAGTTGGGTAACATAGCTGCCAGCAGCTACATATTCTGATTCAGCTGTTGATAATGAAACACAGTTATGTTTCTTGCTATACCAGGAGACCAAATTATTCCTCAAATAAAAACAACCCCAACTTGTGGATTTCCTGTTATCCACATCACCTGCCCAGTCAGAGTCACTAAAACCAACCAAGTTAGTGTAAGTGTCATAAGAATACCAAATGCCTAAAAGTGAAGTTCTAGAGATATATCTAAGAATTCTCTTCACAACAGTCAAGTGAGATTGCCTTGGATCAGCTTGGTACCTATCACAACACATACTGAAAACATGATATCAGGTCTAGAGGCAGAGAGATACAGCAAACTACCAATCATGGATATGTACAATGTTGGGTCAACATTGCTGCGAGTGCCATCTTTTGTTATCTTCACTGAAGGGGACATAGGAGTTTTGCAAGGCTTGGACTCTTGTATCTCAAATCTCTTCACTAGATTCCTTGAATACTTCTCTTGGTTCAGGAAGATACCATTCTCCAGATGTTTCACTTGTAATCCCAGATAGTAGTTAAGCTCACTAATCATGCTCATGTCAAATGTTCCTGTCGTAGACTCAACAAAATTTTCTAAAGTAGACTTGTTAGTAGAACCAAATAAAATATCATCCACATAAATTTAAGCAATACAGATATCAGAGCTTTTTCGAAGGACAAACAATGTTCTGTCTCCATCTCCTCTATTAAAACCTAGGCCTAACAGAAAACCAGTTAGCCTCTCATACCAAGCTCTAAGTGCCTGTTTTAAGCTATACAAAGCCTTCTCAAGTTTGTACACATGGTCATGATGTTTAGGGTCAGCAAAGCCTTTAGGTTGTTCTACATAAACCTCTTTGTCAATTAAACCATTCAGAAAGTCACCTTTAACATCTATTTGGTAAAGTTTAATCTTAAGACAGCAAGCAATACCAAGAAGTAACCTAATTGATTCTATCCTAGCCACTGGAGCAAAAGCCTCATCAAAATCTATACCTTCTACCTGAGTATAACTTGTGCAACCAACCTAGCTTTGTTTCTCATAATTACACCATTTTCATCAGTTTTATTTTTGAAAATCCATTTTGTACCTATTACATAGGCCTAGTACTAGATTCCAAACTTTATTTTTGTTGAATTGTAAGAGTTCCTCTTGCATGGCATTAATCCAGTAACTATCCTTAAAAGCTTCAATTACATTCTTAAGTTCAATGGAGGAAACAAAACAAGATGCATTTTCAACAATACATGAGGAAGACATACAAACACACAACCTTACCATATCCCTGTAATTATCCTTTTCTTTGTTGCGTGCTTTTACCCTTTCAGTAATTTAACCAATTACTTGGGTGGTTGGATGATCTTTTTGTATCCTAGCAGGAGGATCTCTTCTGGATTCAGGAACTATTTCATCTTCAAAACCTAACAGTACAGATGTTGGCCTAACACTGGGGGTTTCTAGTGTTAAGTCAACATTTGTTCCAGTTTCCAGTTCAACATCTCCAGCTTCTGTGTTCAATGTTGGGTCCAATGTTGGAGCAACATCTGAAACAATGACTTCTTCAGTACCTGCAGAAATGGTTAAATTATCAAAAATGACATTAACTGATTCTTGAACAGTATGCAATCTTGGATTGTAGACCCTGAAAGCAGCACTATTAGGAGAATAACCAACAAATATACACTTTTCACTTTTGGGATCAAATTTGCTCAAATGATCTCTATCTTTTAGCAAATAGCAGTTAATACCAAACTCATGAAAGTGTGCAACCGTTGGTTTTGAACCCTTCAAGATTTCATAAGGTGTCATAGTAGTACCAGATCTAAGATAAACTCTATTACTAATATGGCATGCAGTATTCAAAGCTTCAGCCTAGCGTTTCTTAGATAAGTTTCTAGAATTCAACATTACTCTAGCCATCTCTTGAAGTGTTCTATTCTTCCTCTCCGGAATCCCATTTTGCTGAGGTGTCTTAAGTGCAGAGAACTCATGGAAAATGCCTTTAGTTTCACAAAAATTAGCAAAGCTTACATTTTCAAACTCTTTTCCATGGTCAGGCCCAATTCTTCCTACAGAAGTGCCATACAGATTTTTAATACTAGCATACAAAATCTTGAATGTGTTGAATGCTTCTGATTTTTCTTTCTAAAACTTAATCCATGTATATCTTGAAAAACATCAACAATAACGAAAGCATACTTCTTACCATTTAGGCTATTGACCTCAATAGGACCCATGAGATCCATGTGTAGCAATTCAAAGCACTTATTAGTTTTAGAGTTAGTACTATGTACCTGGAGTGGTGTATGAACAGCTTTTGTTTGTTTACCTTCCAGGCAGTCTTTACAAACAATTTTACTTGGACTAGTCAACTTAGGTAGACCTCTTACAACATCTAACTTCTGTAGTTTCTCCATATTTCTATAGTGCACATGTCCTAACTTCTTGTGCCATGTGACAGATTCATCTACCTTGGCATGGTAGCATTCAGCTTCATCTTGAGCAAGATAGCAGTTATCATTTGATCGTGTACCTGTCATGACACATACATTGTCACTATTGAACACATCACATGAAATTTTATCAAAAGTAACTAGCAAGTTATCATCACAAAGTTGACTTATGCTAATTAAATTTGTTTTCCATCCATCAACCAAGAACACATCCTTGAGTGGTGGAAATCATTCAACATTCATTACTCATTTTCCAATGATTTTCTCGTTGGTGCCTCCTCCATAGGTAACTGTTCCAACAGTCAAAGGAATCACATCTTTCAGGTTGTCAATGATCCCAGTCATGTGCCTTGAACATGCACTGTCAAAATACCACTTAACTACAAGGTTGGAGTAAATAGCAGAAAAGACAACGTTGCAAACAATTTTAACTTAAGGAGTTTTAATCTTTTCAATCCAAGTTCTACTTTTATGTCCTTCAGCTTTGTTACCTAATGTAGGGATAACATTAAGATCAGAGGTTCTCCTAACATTGGTACTACTATTAATTATTGTTTTCTTCCCAATCACAATTTTATATTTTTTACAATAAGTCTTAATGTGACTAGGTTGAAAACAATATTGACAGATAAAACTAAGCTTTTTCACAGTGTTGGAAGGAATTTCACAACTCAAGCTATTACTTTCCTTGATAAAACCAGCTTTCAAATAGGCAGAATTAGCATCTTCAGAGAGAGGTTTCTCAACATAGCCCAAACCAATTTTACCTTGATTTCCCATACTCAGCATCTCATCAAGCTTAGAAGTAGATGAGTTCCATTTGGCAATGGTTTGTTCAGCTTTATCAAATTTTACCTTTACCTCCTTCAGCCCAGTCTTAGTTTTGTCAAGGTCTTTCTCATACAGTTTTAGCATCTCCTTCATGCATCCAATCTCATCTTTTAAGCTTTTGTTGTTCTTGATGATTTTGTGATTCTCAAGCAGCAGTTTGGGGTAGATAGACTTCAGGTCTTCAATGATTTCATCATGGGATATATCACCTATAAAGAAATATTCTTCATCTAGATCCACTGAGCCATGAAAACAATCAAAGTTAGATTCATCATTGTTAGACACAAGATTAAGTTCAATATTACCTTTATATTCATCCCAATCTGCAAAGAAGGTCTCTGGTTCTGATGTTGGATCATGAATGTTCGGTAACATTGAGATCTGAGGCAGCTCTGGGAGTCTTTTGGTGTCCAGTCAATCTGAGTGAGTAGCGCAGTAGTGTGAATCTCTTCTGATTGTTCTTCAGCTTCTCCAGAACTAAAGTCATCTTCATTGAAATCATCTACACAAACCCAATGATAACTTCCTATTTTTCTAAGAGTGTTAGCACATTCATTAGCCATGTGACCATATCCTTTACATTCAAAACATTGAACATCTTTTAACTTATCAGCTTCTAAAGGAGTAGGTTTTGATGCCATGTACTTAACAAACTTAGGGAGTAATTTCTTATAACCAGGAGAACTATTACTAAGATTCTTTTTTTTTCCTTTTCCTTTAAAGTTCAGCTTATTGAGTTTCTTAGTAATTTTTCCGTAGTTTGAAGAAATTAATTCACACTCATCATCACTTTCATTGTCAAGACTTGATCCTCTTAAAGCAACAACTCTATGTTTGTTATGTTGTGAGGCAAGCTCCATCTCAAATTCTCTAAGAGTATTCATCAAGACTTGAAACTGTAGATTAGCAAGATTCCTAGATTCACCCATTGCAATTTTCTTGAGAGAAAATTTAGATGATTGTGTTCTCATTGCTTTATAAACCGTCTCTTTGATTAGTCATAGCAAAACCTAGATTTTCACATTGGTTAGCAATATCAAAAAAATTCTCAAAATAACTATCAACACTTTCATCCTCACCCATCTCAAGTTTTTCAAATTGCTGAAGCAGTTGTCTATGTTTAGAATCTTTAACAGCATAATCTCCTTCACACTGTAATTCAAGTATATCCCAATCATGTTTGGCTTTTGTACAATTATGGATTAACTTGAACATGCGATGCTTAACCCAACTAAAAATAGCATTAAGAGCCTTTTCATTAGAGTTACAGAGACTTACCTCTGCTGATGTCCAATCTGCTTCTGGTTTTGGTACTAGATCACCTTCACCATCTCTTGGTAATGTTGGAAGAGAGTATCGATTAATCACAGATTGCCATGCTCGAATATCAATAGCTTTTATGTGAGACCTGATCCTGGTCTTTCAATATGCATAATTGGAGCAATCCAAAACTGGAATCCTGTTGGTATTAGTATTGACATTGTCCATTGTGTTGTATCACCTCCAAACCACAAGTGTAGTCGGTGTTTGGCTCTGACACCAATTGAAATTGTCGGATCGTGGATTGACACAACAACTTTGAGACTTAAGCTCGCGTTGCCTTAACTATATTATGATCTTTTTGATAAGAGTAATATGCAGCGGAATTAAAAATGCAAGAAGATATAATTTTCTGAAGTTTTCAATATTATTAAAAACTTCCTAGCCGTAGGCGAAATAACCAATAAAGGTTTTAACAAAATGTTCCTCACAACAATTCACTCACGCTCTTTGTTGATCGGACTCAACGAAGTTGACAAGCACGAACTACTTAACTTCTAAGAACTAGACTTTAAGTAGTTGATACAAAAATTTCGCAAAAGCAAGACGAAGACAATACAAAGAATTAATCTTTTGGATTATTTAGCACTATTGTCTTGTGATCATCTTGATGAACTTCACACCTATATATAGATTTCTTGAAACTTGTACTCCAAGGTGTGTTGTTCACAGTTTTGGTAACTTTTGTTGTTTCCTTGTTGAATTGGGCTCCCTTGTAAACTCGGTCTCTTTTTTGAATAATTGTTCCCTTTATTAGAGTTCTAATAAGGTAACACACCTTCTTCAATTCGGATTAATCCTAGAAAGAAACCAAGTTGCAGTGGAACTCCAATTTGTTTCCTTCTTTGCAACCCGTGTTGAGTTGACTATTCAACTTAACTTGAATTATGGAAACTTCAATTAAAGAATATTCCAAAGCTCTTCCTTATGACTAAGATACCTTTCTGGACATAAACATAAACAACTAAAACCGTGGAACTTGATTAATAAGTGAATAAAGGTAAAACTCAAATTTAGCAGTTAAAGAACAGTTTTCACGCAGGTTCTCTGGTTTCAATGTTATCCTCAATGTTGTCCCAACATCGCATAACATTGATTCCAGAATAAATTGTGCTTTCGTGATGGATATATCGGAATATATACCGCACAACAGAAAATTTTCAGATGGGGAATATTAGGTTCTAGCCCGGAAACCATTTGTAAAGGGGAATTAGCATTATAACTTGTTGGCCTGATGCATACAAGTGTTGCTACATGTAAGATAGCATGTCCCCCAAGCAGAAGTGGTAAGCTTAGATTTTATAATTAATGGTCTTGCAATTAACTGAAGACATTTAATAAACGATTTAGCTAAACCATTTTGTGTATGAACATGAGCAACGGGATGTTTAATATCTATTCCGATTGACATGCAATACTCATTGAAGTCTTGCGATGAAAACTCACCAGCATTATCAAGACGAATTTTCTTTATAGTATAATCAGGGAATTGTGCATGTAAACAAATTATTTGTGCAAGCAATCTCGCAAATGCTAAATTGCGAGTGGATAACAAACACATATGTGACCATCTAGTTGATGCGTCAATCAATACCATAAAGTACTTAAATGGCCCACATGGTGGATGGATAGGCCCACATATATCACCATGAATGCGTTCAAGAAATTTAGGATTTTCATACTTGATTTTGGCTGGTGATGGCCTTGTGATTAGTTTGCATTGAGAGAAAGCAACACATGAAAGTTCATTAGATTGAAAAATCTTCTGGTTTTTCAATGGATGACCAACTGAATTCTCAATAATTCTTTGCATCATTATCGAACCAGGATGGCCCAACCGGTCATGCCAAATTTGAAAGTCATTAGTAAATTTCTGGTTTACTGTGGCATAAGTTTCAATAACTTTGATTTTGGTAAAATACAATCCAGGTGTCAGAGTTGGCAACTTTTCTAAAACACGTTTCTTTCCAGAAATAATATAAGAAATATAGAGATATTCATTATTTCCTTCCTCTTGTGTTTAAATATGATATCCATTCAAACGAATATCTTTAACACTCAATAAATTTCTTCGAGCCTTTCGAGCAATTACCAATTTTGTTCCTTTCGGTAGTAACTTTCGGAGCCATCAATTAATTTTGTAGTACTAACTATAGAACTGCCATTTGCATTTTCCATTTTTAAGTGAGAAAAACATTTTCTATCATTGTATATGGAGTGAGTAGTAGCGCAATCTGCTAGACATATTTCTCTTTCGTCGTTTGAAGATGTTGTCAAATCAATTTCCATGTTTTTAAAAATAAAAGAGTAATGAGATATATATATATATTAAATACTTGTATTGAACTTAAACACGATTACAAAGAAATCAAAAACACACATGACAACAAACAAAGGTACATATAAGATAATACTGAACTTAAACGAAACAACATGCTGAAATGGAAAAACTAGAGTTTAAGACCATTTAGTTATTCTTATAAAACACCATGTGTCCTATTCCACCTTCAGGGCAGTCAGGATAGTCGGCAACATCAAGTTGTGTCATGTCAAACTATTCATGTTCATTTGCATCTTGAACATAATTCATTTCGATATTTTCACCCCTCGCCTTTGATGCTTGGTAAAGGTCAACAAGGTGTTTTGCTACTTTGCAAGTTCTTGACCAGTAGCCTTTCATACCACATCGGTGACAAGTGCTTTCACGAACTCTATTTGTTGAACCATCATCTCCATTTTTCTCAGACTCATTGTATGCTCTTTTGTTATAGCCATTTTTAAAATGGTTATGACGACCGCTTCTTCGGTCTTGACCACATCCATATCCACCTCCACGACCATGCCTACGACCATTACCACGACCACGGTAAGAACCATGGCCAAAATTATTGTGTGATGTTGCATCCACTTCAGGGAATAGGGTAGAACCAGTAGGACGAGATTCATGGTTCTTCATTAGCAGCTCGTTATTTTGTTCAGCCACCAAAAGACATGAAACAAGTTCAGAATATTTTTTAAAACCTTTTTCAGATATTGTTGTTGAAGAATAATATTCGTGGCTTGAAAAGTAGAGAATGTTTTTTCGAGCATATCAGCATCAGTAATAGTTTCGCCACATAATTTTAGTCGTTGAGTAATTTTAAATATTGCGGAGTTGTATTCTCCCACAGTTTTAAAATCTTGTAATCGAAGGTATATCCAATCATATCGAGCTTTAGGAAGGATAACAGCATTCTGATGCTCTACCTATCTTTGAGACAAATCCAGTGTGACGTCCCACATGTTGATTTTTTTAATATACTCTCTCCTTTTCAAATATTTGTGTTAAATAAGTAAAATAAAAATGACTTAATGTTAAAATCAACTATAAATCCAACAGTTTAGTTATTAAAGAAAAACTAAAGCCCACATAATCAAACCAATTAACCAAAGTTACGAAGTTACTACTCCAGTAAATTGCGTAATGTTGTAGCATAACTTACAAGTCGTGGAGTGATGTTTACGCATAATTAAGCATAGGGAATACATAGTTGAGTATACAAAAAAATATAAGAAAGCATTTCATCAATTTAAAAATTGCTCTATTTATTTTATCATGGGTAAGAAATCTAAGACTTTTCTACACTTGTAACATTTATATATGGAGGGATAAGAATATCATATCTAAGTGCCACCTAGCACTTTTCATTCCCACTCATCTTCTTGCAGGCATACATAGCAAACACGTATGCACCTCCTTAATATACATACCATCAGGCTACTTGAGTAAGATGTTTGAGAAGATCAATTTCTTCATATAATCCCTATACCAGACTAGCAAAGCTCTATTTCCGGATACACACAATTACACAAAGGTCAAGAAAACAAGGACTAAGTGTTGGGACCGAAAACAAAACCCAATAGCGTTTATGTTAAATTATCGAGAATTATACATATAAACCAAATAACTGAATTGCGGAAGCGTACCTTACACCGTATGATTAATTGCTTGCGAAACGTCATGTAGTTGGTCTTCCAAATCAACACGAATCTCTTGAGAGTTCCTTTAGTTCTCTCGTGTTATTTGGGGACCATGATCACCTTTATATATTAGGTCACCAAAATCTTGGTGCCCTAATTCCGTAACTTGGGCTTCGGCCCATCATCGTAAGCACAAGTTACAACAGTCTCTACCCATTAAAGGCTCACACCCTATTAGATACATTAAGCCCATAATTTAACCGAACTTTAGATCACTTTTATCGGGCTTATTATTAATGACATTTCGTATCACATAATTATTAACATATAAGCCCAACGTTGGATTACGATCCAACATTATTGGATAAATGATCCAACAATCTCCCACTTGGGCTATATGTAAACTTCATAATTATGTTTAACCGAATTGAGCTCATTTACTGTCATTACCGAATGTATCTACAACCAATCCCGTCCATCAATCATACCAACATAGTATCGAAGGGGTCTTTATCGCATTTATCGTGACTCGACCCATCAACGGTCACATATGTCAATATAACTGAATGACATAGATCATGATGTGGATGCGTAGCATGGAAACTTCATGTAACGTGACCATTAACATGCATGTTTCCAACTAGTCCTCCCTTAAACCTTAGTGAGATCAAACCTCAAACTGAAATCAGAGTATAACTTTACTTGAAACTTTATTTCTGCAGAAACAACCTTAAAATCCTTAAACTGGACTAACCGAAATATGGTAAAACATCTACAAACTCCCACAGAAGCTGAATTTCCTTAACTGATGTGTCATCCATATGAGCGACTAGCTCATAAAACCTTTTGGATGATACTTATTTAATTAGTGGATCCACGATATGGAGTTTGTGTTGATGCGCTTTATAGACGACTGTTTACTCTGAACTCTTTATTCAACAACTAGGAATATGATGTCTTGTGTAATTTGGCATTATCAATATCCTATTGTTAGAATGTATAACTGCTGATTATTGTCACAAAATAACTTTAGTGGTACGTTTCAACGCTATCCACTTCACGCAGCCCCGTGACAAAAGTATACAGTTATACTTTTATAATTGGAAGCCTTATAACACACCATGGACATTGTTGTCATGAAAGTATTTACCATACGAGACGGTTAAGTACTCTTTCTAAAATGACTCTCATGACACGCAGATGAACATAGCCTGATGTAAAACCATACTTTTAGGCATCCAGCGAAATCGGAGTCAGTATACTTTACGATCTCAAACTGACCTGACCTCCGACATGTAAGCATGTATCCTTTAAATTACTTTAAGTACTATAAGACTCATTTTGGCTGCTTCCTAATGGTCTTTTCTGAATTACTTAAATATCTGACCAACATTTATTATAATCAGAACATACTTAAGAACAACTTTTAGGGCATTAATTAAATTGTACTATTCTCTTATAAGAAAGAGTATCAAAAGCAATGCAATTACATTATAGTTTTACTCCCACATACCTTATGATATTTACTAAATTCATCTCAAAATTAATTGAGATAATTACTTGATAAACTTTAAATACCATTCAAAACTTTACTGTTAAGCTTGCAAACCATAATCCATGCATCTTTTGACACAAGGTTTTCTCGATGCACTATATATATTATCTCACAATGTTACCATTAAGAGACAATAATCATATCCATCTCGTAAAATTCATAGTATATCTTTAATGTTATAGTTCTTGAGATGCTGAAGTTTGTTCTTTTGAAACTACTTTCTATAGAGGAGTTTCCTTGACATTGTCTTAACTTGCATGATATTGAATAGAATGACAAAGAAGTCAAGACCTATTCAACATCCATAAGAATACGCAAATATTCCTTCTGAAAGACAACGTCTTTAATTTTATCTTTCCCCGCAAACTGAGCATCGTCAAAGAACCAAACATTTCTTTCATCTTAAAAGTGGACTTTAATGTGGGATCTAAAACTTTTAACTTAGACTTCTTTAGAATACTTAAAGTAACTTACCGCTATTGAATTCAAATTATATTCTTAAAGTCACTAAGACTTTACTTTTAATTGGATATTCTCAAACACGTAAGTACTTTAGTAAATATTCTATATAATGCAAGCTGCAATCTCAAGAGCTTCAATTTAGAGAAATTTTAATTGTCATATTTCATCTTTAAGTGACACTATTATAGTGGAATTAACCCTTTATGATGTACCTAAATGTGATATTACATTTCTCTATAGGAATTTAACAAACTATATTGGGTGAACTTGAAACATTAAGTACACCAATAAACTAATATTTTGGATAAACATAATGTTTTGATCCTTAAGTTGAGTAAACTCTCAACTTTAGCAACACACCCAATGTTTGAGAATTATAGTGACATAGGTTCTTTATTCTCCTTTAAGAGGTATGACTTGATCTCATATACCATAACTTGACTGGATTTTCACAGATTTATATAACTTTTGTACCTTAAGTACTACTGTAAAAGATTTATGAGGCAATTATATTATTTTGAAAAAAATGATTTTCACAACTATAGAAAGAACTCGAGAACTTTTAAAGCCAAAACTTTTACAAAAGCTGGATTTTCTTTAGTAACTTGAGAAAATCAAGAAATGACTTAATTTATTTTAAAAAAATAATGATTTTCTCCCGAAAGACAAAATGGAAAGCATTTACCAAAATAAATCTTGAAAAAACAGTTCTTTCATAGTAAACTAAATTTCTTTTATTGCCTCAACTTGAACTTATTGTCATCACGCAAATAGATGCATCTTTCAGCATCATTTGACTTTAGACATTTTAGAGAACATTTAATAGACATAGTGATGTAAGATATTGCGACTTAATCTATCCATCACATGGATCTATGTAGCCAAAATTAATTTAATCTGTGAAATTATCAAATTAAGAAGTACACCATTTGGCACGCCTAACATGACAATTAGTGCACTGTTTCTCCTTAAGATTAAAACTCAAATGAGAAACAACTTTTTCTTTTCCAATTTAATTGGTGGCTTTTGTTGTTTCTCCTGAGTTGCTATATTTGCAGCTTTTGTAAGATTGTATTTTGCTTTGTCCTTTGGTATTAAGGTAATACGAGATATTTCGAGATGTTCTCCCTAATATTATCCTTTCCTCATACATATTTAAAAATTAAAATTGTCAAGAATGTATATATTTTAAACTTATCATTATGGACAACTTTAATTTTATATCCTTATAGAACTTAACTTTAATATATATATTTGAAATAATGCCCCTAAAAGTTACTAAGATTGTCTTGTTCATGACCATCCTACACGTGCGTTTAATATTTTCTCCCACAATTTTATATTACCCTTGTTGCAAGGTAAATTTTATCCTTAAGATGTGGTAGAGAAGTAATCCGTAACGCAAGATGAAGATTCATGATAAAAATTGAAGTGCTTTAACACCGAAATGGAATTTATGTTGGCGGTTTTCATTGGTAGTTATAAGTAGCATGTTCTACAACTGAATAAATCTTATACATGCTCATATTAACCTTGAAGGAAAATCAAATTCAAATATTGGCAATTCCCATCTCAAGATACCGGAACTCCATTAACATTTTATCTTTGACCAAAGGTTAACTTGCAAGTGTTATCTTGAAGCAGTAATTAAACTTTGATAATAAATGTCGAACATAACTCTACCTTTGGCCGATGTTGTGTTCACATGCAAACCCGCGTAATCATCACAAGTTTAATTCTGCAAGTATGAATGCAATTCTCATAAACATCGATCTTTCTTTTGGCTGATGGACATTCACATAAGTTACATGCACATTACCATTTATATTTTCAAATAAATTAATTTCCACAAGATAGCTCACTTTTGCGAGATGTTGCTTCAATTAACATATCTAAAAATATATATAACTTTTCGAGTATTAGAATTCAAGATTGCACGGAAAAATTTGGGCTTCTATAAAAGGTTATCATTTTTAATCAACAAGTCTAAAGTGAGACTGGACAGGTCAAATGAGACCTGGATCCTACTCCAGTTTCTTGACCCACGCCCAAATTTTTAATCTTTTGCTTTATTTTTATTAAAGGCTAAAACTTTAATTCTTTAACTTTAGTTATAGTTGGGCCATATAATTTTATTAAACTTAAAGGCCAATTTGGAATTGGAATTTTCTAAGGCTATTTTGTAGTAATAAGAAACTTATCTACAATATATTAGGGCTGGTTTGCAATTTGTAAGAAGAAAAGAATGGAATTACAATATATCTAGACTTGATTCTAATTCTAGAAAAGATATAGGCTGAAATTGCAATTGGCAGGGGCCGTTTTGCAATTTATAAGAGCTGGTAGTAATTCCAGAAAATCCCAGACTTGAGTTGCAATTAGCAGGAGGCCGTTTTGCAATTTATAAGACTGGATTGCTATATTAAAAGGACGGATTTGCATTAGATAAGAATTTCATGGACTGTGGTTGCAAATTGCTAGGACTAATTTGCAATAAGATATGACTATTTTGCAATATAAGTCATCTTCTTCTTCACCCTTCAGCAAGCCGCCATCTTCCTCCCCCCCCCCCCCCCCCCCCTCTTTTTGTTTATCAAATTTCGCCGTCTCCTGAAGCTCGTGGCTTTCCAAGAGAGGTAGGCCGGAGTTTGGAGTTACTAAGCACCGGCGGAAGACGTCCGCCGGTGTTGGTTTATACTTAATTTTATTATTATAAACTATAATAGCAACGGCGAAACGCTGCCCATTCCGCCGTGGTCGGGCAGTCTAAGTCCTTAATCGCCAGTGGAAGACGTCCACCGGCGGATTCGATATCTCTTTCTTTCATTTTTTTTTATTTTTTTTTATTTTACTTTACCATTATTTTAATCCTTAAAATATATAATCTCTCAAAAAAGGAAAAGATAATCATTAATCAAGTATTTCGGAATTTTCCAGAACTAAATCTCATCTTTAGGAAATCAGATATTGTGAACACCAGAACTAATTTCTTCACTTTATTGTTGCTGAGTTTGACTTAACAAAGCAACCATCCGAAAATACTTAATCAAAGCAGCCACAATATTTAATCGGAATTACACAAATAGAATTCTAAATAGGAACTGAACCATACAACCTTATAATTCAAGAAGTTACCAAAATTTACTCCTTAACCACATAAGTAACCTTAATTATGGATGTCAGATGGCTTTAAGATAAAATAAAAATATGAACATATTGACCTGCAAGTCTGAGCCATACTTTAACGCAAAACGTATTCTTAATTAAATCAAGAACACTTAATCATGAATCTAACCACATGTATATTCTCAAAATAATTTCATACAAAGCATAATTATTTATTGAGAACGTAGCAACAATTAGTCATTGAAATAAAATCATCACTTTAATCCCAATGATTCAACATGAAGTAGCTCTGATACCACTTGTTGGGACCGAAAACAAAACCCAAGAGCGTTCATGTTAAATCATCGAGGATTATACATATAAGCCAAATAACTGGATTGCGGAAGCGTACCTTACACCGTATGATTAATTGCTTGCGAAACGTCGTGTAGTTAGTCTTCCAAATCAACACGAACCTTTTGAGAGTTCCTTTAGTTCTCTCTTGATCTAACTATCGATGGGACGTGGTATAGAAAGTGACTCGTGTGATTTGGAGACCATGACCACCTTTATATATTAGGTCACCAAAACCTTGGTGCCCTAATTCCGTAACTTGGGCTTCGGCCCATCATCGTAAGCACAAGTTACAACAGTCTCTACCCATTAAAGGCTCACACCCTATTAGATACATTAAGCCCATAATTTAACCGAACTTTAGATCACTTTTATCGGGCTTATTATTAATGACATTTCGTATCACATAATTATTAACATATAAGCCCAACGTTGGATTAACGATCCAACATTATTGGATAAATGATCCAACACTAAGCACGTAGCTTCGATTGAATCGAGGAGAATGAACTAGGTTAGCCGGGCTCGTGCAACGGAAAATCTGCTATGATTTGGATTTGATATAAATTATCTAATCATAATGAATCTTATTATTAATTGTTGATAAACAATTAATATGTTCTTGGTATACTCAGTTAATTGGCCTCAGACGTGTTAGATGGAGTTCACGTACGCAAATAAGTTCATTGTTTAGCTGCAACATAATCCATACTAGTGGTGTATTACTATTAAGAGGTTAGATGTAGTAAATTAAGGCACAGACAATAGAACGGACCTTAAATATTTTGAGAGACCTCGTAGTGTTGTATTGGCTGAAGTTAGAATATGAAGCTCAATTTATGAAGAATACATATAGTAGGACGAATTATCAAAAATGCCTGCTAACTTTTGCCTTTAATCCTAAATGCCCGATATTTCCAAACCTGCTGAAAATGCCCGTTAAGTTTTAAATTTTTTAACAAAAATGCCCGATTTTAAAAATTCGAACTTTTTATCCGACGTGGCATCCGAATCAAAGAGACGCACTGCTGAATCAAAAAGTCGCGTTTTAAAATTCGGGCATTTTTGCTAGAATTTTAAAAGATACAGGGCATTTTTTTTCAGACAAAAAAAAAGTTTTTTTTTGCTTATTTTTCATTTTGGGCATTTTTAGTAGAAATTTTAAAAGATACAGGGCATTTTTAGCATGTTGAGAAACAACGGACATTTAGAATTAAAGGCAAAAGTTAGCGGACATTTTTGATAATTCGTCCCATATAGTATCTGTAGTAGAAGCTTGAGCTTTAAAAATATATCATCATAACCTCAATCTATTATTTATCTTGCATATCGGATTAACCTATTCACAAGAATATATGATTACCTTGATGCCTTGGAATAATAGATTAAAGTTGTAATTACCATCCGAAATAATTACTTATAACTGAAATGGAAAGAAGAAAAAAAAACAGTTTACACCATTAATATAAATCTAGGGACGAATTATCAAAAATGCCCGCTAACTTTTGCCTTTAATCCTAAATGCCCGTTGTTTCCCAACATGCTAAAAATACCCTATATCTTTTAAAATTTCTAATAAAAATGCTAAAAAAGTTCGAATTTTTAAAATCGGGCATTTTTGTTAGAAAATTTAAAACTTAACGGACATTTTCAGCATGTTGGGAAACAACGGGCATTTAGGATTAAAGGCAAAAGTTAGCGGGCATTTTTGATAATTCGTCCCTAGATTTATATTAATGGTGTAAACTGTTTTTTTTTCTTCTTTCCATTCCCGCATCTTATTTTTAATAAGAGCTTCAAACTCTTCAGACATATCCATCTTCCAATTTGATTTAGATAACGCGGCCACATGGTTTCAAGGTATATGAGAAGACGATGTTGTGGCGGAGAGGTTAACTAACTGTTTGGGTTTGAAGATGCCAAGCTTACTGCGAGTCATCATTTGGGACGAGTTCGTGTTGGTCAATTTTGGGTCACTGAATGGGTAAGTCGCCAATCTTTCAAGGATTGAACATTTCCAGAGACAACTTTGTCTGAAGAAGCGACTGTTCCACATGCAAAGTTCGATATGCATAGAGTCATGAATATATATAGGACAAATTAATATTTGTGCCCTATAAGTTTCTGTTTTTGAAGAAAATGCCCATTATCTATCGAGTTTTTAAAAATGCCCTGACTTATGCACTTTTTTTTAAAAAAAATGCCCATTCGCTGCCACATCAGAAAAATCGCAGACATGGCAACCGATTAGGCTTAAAAGACACGCGCCACTTTAAAAAACGGGACGCCACCTCAGTAATGCCCCCTTCCAACAACGACTTTGGCTCTCTTTTAACAACAATTGGTCTTAATAATCTTTTTTAAAAATCATTTCCCCCAAATCGACCAAGAACCCTAACCCCAATTCCCAAATTGAAAATGTGTGAATCGACCATGAGCTCTCATCTGGTATGCAATTTTGGAAGACCCGCCGTCGTGCGCGTCTCAATGACCGATGATAACCCAGGCCGAAGGTTCCACGGTTGTCCGCCTTGGCCCCGTGGATGTCAACTATGCATTTGGGAAGATCCGCCTGTTTGTTCATATGCTAGGGCTGTGATACCAATTTTGCGAAGAAGGATCGAGACGGTATAGGTTAGAGTTAAGGGACTTGAAGAAGAGCTTGCGTCGAAGAAAGAATCAAAAGACGATATTATGCGTTCGTTGTACGAGAGAACCGCGAAGGAGCAAGAAGATAAAATTATCAGCTTGCTTAATTAGAAAAAAAAATTGGTCGTTTGGGTTAGATTATGTTATGTAATCATTAGTATATTGTGTTTGATTGTTGTTAGGTTGTGTTGAAGCCATTGGGTATTGGCTTAGTATGTGTGCTTAGATTCAATTATGCAAGTCTGATTATGCAAGTCTGATTAGTATGAGTGGAGGGATATATTCTTCAACACCCCAAATCTGATCTCCAGGAACTGGATGAATGGAAAAACTATACACTTTTTGGTATTGCTGAAGTGTGTAATAGTCAGAAACATAATCAGTTATTTGCTCCATATTATACAATATGGCATTGGCAGCATGTTTACATGGAATGCCTGTCAGCGCCCACACCCTGCAACTGCAATTCCAGTCTCTCAAATTGACATTGTGTTGAGAACCATCGAACCCATTGACTTGGAATTCATAATCACTGGATTTAATGGGGAAAAAATCTGCCTGTTCAACATCTACTTTGGCAACCAAGGCCTGAATTGTTGGACATAAGGCTTTATTCTGATCAGGTATAAGCTGCTTCACCCACTTGGTTCTTGACATTTCTCTACCCTTTGTCAGTTTCACCATAAGATATTCTCTTATCCACTCCAGTAATGACAGAATTGGCAATCCTCTGGCAGGTAGAATAACAAAATTGAATGTCTCACACAGATTATTCAATATAAGATCAACACAGCAATTTGGTTTAAACTTCGACATGGACCAATTTTTTGCTGGTTTATCATTGAACCATCTAGCAAAGTTTCCTCCCAATTTTGCTTCCAACTTCTTCATGGCCAAATCAAACTGAGGAGTAGTTGTCTTGTAGGCCGCATCCCAGATTGCATTCTCATAATCATCCCCTCTAAAATCAGCGTTGTATGCATTCCTGATCAAGTGTCTAACACAATATCTGTGTGTTGCAGATGGAAACACATCATTAAATGCATTTATCAGCCCCTACTGCTTGTCTGAAATAAAAGTCAGATTATGGTGACCATGTAGCTCAAGATCCTCTTTCAACAATGACAGGAACCATTCCCAGTTTGCTTGGTTTTCAACTGTAACAACAGCAAAAGCCAGGGAGAAAATACTGTTGGCAGGGTCAACTCCCACAGCTGTCAAAATTGTCCCCTTATTTGGTCCTGTCAAGTGTGCTCCATCTACACCTATGAATGGCCGACACCCAGCCTTGTAACCATCCTTCATTGCTTGGTAGCATATGTATATACTCTTGAATCTGGTCTCACCATCAACATCTTCTATGAGAATTGCCACAGAAGTACCAAGATTGGTTCTCTTCAATTATGCCTAATAATCCCACAGCCTGAAAAATTGGTAGGCAGCAGTCCCTTGCAATTGTGTATTTGCATGCCTCTTTGCACAATAGGTCTGGTTTTTGGTTATGTCCACCTTCAGAGTTCTGATTGAATTCTTTTCTAAAAGCCTCAGGATGCCTAGTGGGATCTGTTTTCCACATTTCCAAAAATCTTTCAGCTAACCATCTTGACTTCATGTTCCTTACACCAAACCTCTTGCCACATGAATGACCTGGATTGTATTGCCTTATCTGCCATGTCTCCTCACCATTAACTTTCAGCCCATGTAGACTCCATGGACAAGCATCATGAATACATTTGAAGTAAATCCTTGTTGGATCACTCTTCTCTATCTTAACACTTCTTCTATTGTTTATGGCATATGTGCGCACAACCATTCTAAGTTGATCTTTGGTGGAGAAGATCATTTTCAGCTTGAATGTAGGGTTCCATTTGTCACCAGTGTCAAAAACCGCAAGGTCATCACTGTCACAATCTGTTTCTTCATAAGGGAGTGGATTGACAGGAACTCTTTTAACGTTGGCAACCACATCTGGTTCATCTTCATATTCAACAGTAGTTTCATTGTTCAACCCATTCAAATCCTCTCCAGGTTGTGTATTAGCTTGTGGACTTCTTGATGTATTGGGATTCTGATTCATAGTAGCATTGAAACTGACACTCGCATTTTCTTCTTCTTCAATATCATCAACATTGTCATCGAAATCAGATTCATCTGTATACTCACTTTCTTCTTCATAATCAGAATCTTCACTATCACCCTCAGAATCTTCTATCAAAATCTCCTTCCCTTTGTCTTGTGCCTATGTTTTTCTACCATTACCACCAATTTCAACATCATTTTCATCACCAGACACTTCAACTCTATCATGTTCTTCTGAGTCTTCACAGAAATCAACATTTTCTTCAAAATCTGAGTCACCAGAGTACTCACTCTTCTCCTCATAGGTGTCATCATCACTATCACTAGGTATGTCTTAAATCATCACAGTAATGGTGTCTTCAGTTTCCGCAATCACTACTCCATCATCAGTAGGATTTATAAGACTCATACACTCTGATGCAACTATATCATCATCAACATTTTCATCAAATTCTGTATCATCTAATACCTCACTTTCTTCCTCATATGTTTCATCATCCTCACTGTCAGAACCAGGTACTCTTATAATGATTGGATCAAGCTTTTCTCCCAAACTGGTAACCTCAATACCTGTTACTTCTCTTCCCTCACCATTAGTTGTAGCTTCAGCCAAATCCCTCACATTTCTGTTCTCATTGTCACTTTCTATTTCAACATTATCTGAAATATTATCATCATTGACCTCTATTGTATGGTCCAACCCAGGTGTTACTAAAACAGCTTCATTCACAGCAACATCAGGTAATGGAGGCATGTCTGGAAAAGGTGGATCTATCTCAAAATCACAATACAGATCAAACTCCCTGGTTGGTAGTGCAGCTTTTAGGGCTTTTTCCAAAAACCTATCATCCTCTATGACTTTAAACCACCTTCCATAACACAGTAGAATTTCCTATCACCCACAGCATTCATATTATCAGCATAAATGTTGAGAAGCTCCAAGTTTGTCTCTTTAATGTCTGAGTAGTCAAACTTCATGACTCCACCACCAACATAAGTGTCAAAGGGATTTGACTGTAACCTTCCTCCATAATAGACATTTAGTGTTATAAAATTGCTTTTAGGATCTGCATAAAGGAAAAATACATCCTAAATTGACACATTTTGAGAATGAACTATAAATTATCACTAAATATGACACATTATTACTAACATGACTACACCACACCACACAAAAAATGGTGAGGGAACCACATGCAGTGTTAACCACAAACCCAACCATATGGAGGCATAATATGGCACAAAATCCACAAAGAAGCATATAATTAACAAAATTACGAAACCCTAAGTCAACAGTGAGTGACACCCAAGCACAAAACTACTTAAGCACACAATTGTCAAATAAAAATAGTACTTTTTGGCAACTCACTAAAACTCTTGTTAACTTACGGACATGCAAATATACAAAACGAAAATGAAGTAAAAACTTACGATAAATAGGCAAGGGAGCATCATGGTTAAGGGGGGACCGCAACTTCGGCATTATCACACAAGTACAACACCACCTGAGCTACTAATGATGTGTCAAAATTTTTGTGGGTGAATCAGGGCTAGCGGGGTTCAATTTTAGGGTTTAGGGCGCGATTTAGGAACGGAATGAAATTCTCGTGCGTCGACTTAGTAAAAACTACTCTTAGGGTTTTCAAACGACGCGATTCTACAACCAAATCTGCAATTTTGGATTTTGAAATTAGGGTTCTATGAGAAGAGAATTGGGGGGAAATTTGATTGTGAAAAAATGCTAAGTCTTGGGTTTTATATGAAATAAGAGAGCCAAAGTCGTTGTTGAAACCCAGAATTACTGAGGTGGCGTCGCGTTTTTTAAATTGGCGTGTGTCTTTTAAGCCTAATCGGCTGCCACGTCTGCGATTTTTCTGATGTGACAGCGGGTGGCCATTTTTTTAAAAAAAAAGTGCATAAGTCAGGGCATTTTTAAAAACTCGATAGATAATGGGCATTTTCTTCAAAAACGTAAACTTATAGGGCACAAATATTAATTTGTCCATATGTTTAAGTATAAAAATACAGTTGAGTCGTGGTAATGTTGGAGTTTATACTTTTTAAAATATCTATGTTGTCGTGTTTGTGTCTGTGACCAGACATTTAATCTATAATTTGTTGATTGATATTGAGTTTGCATATTTGTTAGATTGTATTTGTTTAGATTCTACTTGAATGGATCAATCTTGCTTAGATCAACGATTCTAGGAATCTGGTAGGTGTTATAGTATTGGATTCTCGTATTATCAAAATCATGCATGTTGATCTTAACACAATTCCTGTATGGTAAGTCACATAAAAGCATTGGCAAATATCAACGCAGGACGTTTGTATTAATAATTCTCATTGATCTTCTCTAAAATCTCAGTAGCACTTGGTGACATAGTGAGAATGAATTGAGGACAATGTGCTACATAACTATCTAGGTAATGAAAGAGAAAATGAATCAATTGTGTACTTCGAAAGAAGAGATGATTAGCTAGGAAAGTTACTGACAAGTCACAACATGTGAAATTGATATAAAGAAGCAATAGTTTGTATGAATTATAGCATCAAAATAATAATGAAACCGGTCTCTAGATACACCGGTAGCATATCAAATAAATGCAACTTTCCACTTTGGAAAGTTTTCAAATTTATGGTACCCGTTGTTAGTTTCAGTTTCCTTTTTATAGTAAATTTGGTTAGTTAAGTGCAAATTGAGTTACGCCTTGTTAATTGGTCCTCCTAATCAAATCACAGCTTATGATATCTATAGAAGGTCATAACGGCACACACGCTCCTCACTTTTACAATTTCAGTTTGTACATTTATTCATCCTCTCTCAATTGAATCTTCTGGTTTGAATTTGTTAATAAAAATCTTATTTTCGTTTATTTTTGTTTCAATTCCAACAAGTTATCATTTGTGGGATGATTTTGATCATGTATTCCGCTGCACATACGGCTGATTTCACAATGTGAGGTGTTCTTCACGATTTTCCCCAATTTTACGTGATTCTCCCAATCGTTATTTTTCATTTCTTGTACAATTCGCTCCTGGATTGTTGTTATATGTTGTTTTCAATCAATTTCACGGTCGGATTGATCTGCATTATCGGATTCTCGCATCACAGTGACATTTCCATCATCAACATCTACAGTTATTCCCGCTAAGAACCCTAGTGAAGATTCGAGTTCTATTTATTACCTCAAGTCTCGCGATTTTACTAGGTTTTCCATTATAAGAGATAAATTCATTGGTAAGAACTATATCACTTGGTGTAAGAGCATCTGAAAGATCTTAGATATGTCCCACCTTTTATTAAATGTAGTTGAACTTGACAACAATTGCAACTGCACTCATAGGTATAACTGATTACTGTATTTTTATGTTTTAAAACCAGTTTTCTGTTGCAACTAATAGAAGATAGTTAAACATAAAAAACAGTAAAGAACACAAAGAGTTTTAACGTGGTTCGGTCTAAATGGTCCTAGTCCACGGGGCTTTCACCCAAATGTTTGACTCAAACAGTATCCTACTTAAGATTTACAATGTAGGTTTTACATCAACCCAAAACTTAGACTCCTTCTAATATTTGTGGTTGAAACACCTATCCCTTAACTTATTTTCGGAATACTCTATTGAATCGAAGAACACGCTAAGCTACTCCAGAGTTCCTCTGACTTGATGCTCTTCAAAAACCTTTGACTCGATACAGTACTCACTCACTAATATCTTTTTCAAAGTACATTTCAACTGTGTCGAGTCTTCTCCTTATATAGGCATGAGCAGAATCTCTGCAGATCCACAGTTGCAACCATCGCAGATCTTCTTCCCTTGTTAAATAAGATCTCTGTATCTCTGACGGGTCTTCTTTCCTTGTGGATAAGCGCGTCTGATTGTCCAGTTGTAACCCGCATATATTTCCTTGCCTTATCCGAGAGATTCCTGCGATATCATGCAAGATTTCCAATTGTATATGCTACCTAAACATGTCTAGATGCATAATAAGGAGATAAATGGTAAGTTGAATAATATCTTTAGTAAGATAGCATCTAATATGAATTCAATCTTTACCATAATGATTTAAACAAAACAATATCAACAATAATTCAATGCGCCGATCGGATCAAGGTTTGATCCATGAGAGAAATGGCCCTAACAATCTCCCCCTTTGATTTGTTTTGTCAAAATCATTTATCCATCTGCACAAATGGTTAGGATGTCATAAGAAATAGTGTTCACAATGCAAGTAATAGAGACAGTACCAAAAGTTAGTGGTTGCAACATCGGTGCAACCATCCGACAAAACGACATGAATAATAAACAGAGATTGTTCAGATTAAATAAAAAATACTCCCCCTGACTTGCACCTAACCAGCCTTCCAACCCAAACTTAAACTTCTCCCCTTTTTTGAGAAAAACGAATCAAGGGGTGATCGCACTAGTCTGAGCTAACATGCGATCTAGCTTGGAGGCTTGGAGGGCCAGAGAGGTGCCCATCTCCTCATGAGACTTAGCGAGCTTCTCAAGCAGGCATGTGAGTCGCGACAGCTCCATGTGAATGCCTTCAAGACTGGCGGAGGCGTCAGGCAGTGAGCCTGAACCCTTCTTGGAGGGTATGCCGGTTGCAGCTGGAGATGGTGGTGGTTTGTTGACCACCTTGGGACTGGCCCGCATGGCTTGGAGACTTGTGAGCTCCTCCTTTTTGGCTTTGAAGGATGGCACGTGGGTAGTGATGATACGGTAGATGAGGGACGGGAAACCGAGAGAGAGATGTGTATCTTGAAAGGCCTCACGGTAGATGCGTTCAAACACAAGCTTCCCCAAATCAATCGGTACACCCGTGCCAATATGAAACAGGACGCTTGTGACGTTCACATGCATAGAGGAGACATGGGTACAGGGCATCCAATGACACACTAGAATACAAAGTAAATTGTACTTGTTGGTGAGATCGCTAGTGGTGAGGGGGCCTGAGGGCCAAGAACGGATAACCCCGCCAGTGAGCTCGGTTGCAACTTTGTTCATGTTGCGTTCCAGTCGCAACTCAGATTGATCACCAGTGTCCACCTCAGGGACACCAATAGCAGCAGAGATAATGGTTGGGGTAAAGGGGCAAACAGTCTTACGCACATAGATCATGTGGCGTTGGAGAGAACCCTCGGCATCCAGCTGTGGAGTCAAGTTGGCATAAAATTCTTGTACCAGCACTTTTGAGTAGCTGCTGGCATTTTGAGTTGCGGCCAGCCAGCCCCTTCCAGTCAGCAACTCCAGAATGTTCGTGGTGGCGTAGGACTTTTCATCAAGTGGGTGTTCCTCCACCAAAGAGCGCTTTAGGTAGGCCATGAAGCGAGTCTGGGCTGCACAAGTATAAAAACGTGCAGAGAAGGCTTGTGCAGACTTAAGGGCGAGAGGTGCAGGTGCAACCTCAGGGTAAGCAAACTGTTCCTCCGTAGGATGGGTTCATCGGAATCGGAGTGCACAGCGGCTGAACGTTTCATTGAACCACCCATCTAAGAGAAAGAGGCAAACAGAGAGCACTAGAGAGACAGTGAGATTTTAAGGAGGGAGAAGGTAAAGACTGATACTCGAGACACGTATACGGTGCAACTAATATAGTCTTAGCCCTAAGAAAAAAAAGGGGGAAACTTTCCCTCCAAAAACGCACGCATATCACAGAATCGCACAAGTAAAGATATTCTCAGTTAGGGAAAAGATAGAGTCAAATCTTGTAAAGCTAATCATGGGAATTATCCTTATCAAGACAAACATAATTGCAAAACCTGCCTAATGTAACACGATTATAATTACCATCTCAAAATAATTAGGGCTCCACAATTAATTACAATTAACACACAGTGACAATGTGCCCCAGAGGATACAGATTCTGAGTTACAATTACAGACCCCATAAGGAGAACTAAGTCCAAAGGACATCTAACCACGTTGGCTCCCTAGTTACAACTGAAGTCAATTTTTGTGAGCAACTGGTAGCTTTCACGCTGACCATTTGTGAACAAGGTAGCTCTTTTCAATGAGTGGACGCGTGGGATAAGAATTGATAGCTTTCACTCTTGATTCTTTTAGGTCAGGTAGCTTTTTCCAGTTGCAACTGTAGCTGGCTGTCTTTTTTGCACATGCTATAAATTGCTTTTTTTTGGTTTTTTGTTTTATTTTTTTATTTATTTTTTGTTGTTGGACATCAGTTGGGACTGAGGAGACATCCGACAGAATTAACCAAGAGGACTATTCATCAATGGGATGCGTAATTGAAGACGGAACCACCACCCTTAGTTGCAACAGGGTCCCTGTTGCAATTCACATAAGGCAGAGGCCTAAAGACTTTCGAAGGTGCTCAAATCGTGTAACATCTAGAGCCTTCGTAAAGATGTCTGCAAGTTGAAGGTCAGTACACACATGATATAGCTCAACAGTCTTAGCCTCTACCAGTTCTCTGATATAGTCGTATCTAATATCAATGTGCTTAGTGCGTGAGTGTTGAACAGGATTTTTCGAAGTATTAATAGCACTGGTGTTATCACAGTAAAGGAGGATTTCATTTTGAGTGATACCGTACTCTTCCAACATTTGCTTCATCCAGACTAGCTGGGTGCAACAGCTCCCTGCAGCTATGTATTCTGCCTCAGCCGTAGACAACGTAATGGAGTGTTGTTTTTTGCTGAACCACAACACAAGGTTGGAACCAAGAAAAAAGCATCCTCATGTGGTACTCTTCCTGTCATCAGCACACCCAGCCCAATCGGTATCACAGTAACCTGCAAGTGAAAGGTTATTGTTAAAGTTGTAACTAAGACCGAATTCAGTCGTACCGACGATATATCGAATGATCCTTTTGACAGCCTTTAGGTGCGACTCCTTAGGATTGGCTTGATATCGTGCACATACTCCAACACTGAAACAGATGTCTGGTCGGCTAGCCGTGAGATACAACAGACTGCCAATCATACTCCTGTAAAGACGGGTATCCACCGAGTTGCAACCGTCATCCTTGTTGAGATGATCAGCCGAACCCATGGGAGTCTTCATTGGTTTGGCATGTTCAAGTTCAAATCGTTTGATAAGATTCTTGGCATACTTTGTCTGGTATATAAATATCCCATCATTCTGCCGTCTCACCTGTAAACCAAGAAAGTATGTGAGTTCGCCAACCATACTCATTTCAAATTCATTTTTCATAACATAAACAAATTGTTGCAACTCGTTAGTGGAGGTGGAACCAAACACAATGTCATCGACATATATTTGTGCAGTCAAAATGTGTGTGCCAAAGTGTTTATAGAACAAGGTGCGATCAGCACTTCCTCTTGTATATCCCTTTTCTAGAAGGTGAATAGTGAGTCTTTCATACCACGCACGTGGTGCCTATTTGAGGCGAGTTTTAGTACATAATTGGGAAAGTGTGGGTCAATAAACCCTTTGGGTTGTTCCACAAACACTTCCTCATTTAGGTACCCATTTAGGAAGGCACTTTTAACATCTATTTGAAATAGTTTGAAGCGTAAGACACATGCAACTACAAGCAAGAGACGAATGGATTCCAGTCTTACAACTGGTGCAAAAGTATCATCATAATCCACTCCTTCGACTTGTGTGTAGCCTTGTGCAACGAGTCACGCCTTGTTTCGAATAATGTTTCCCGACTCATCGGTCTTGTTTTTGAATATCCATTTTGTACCAATGATGTTTACTTTATTAGGTCTAGGTACTAGTTCCCACACGT
Organism: Linaria vulgaris; assembly: GCA_948329865.1. Lineage (NCBI taxonomy): Eukaryota > Viridiplantae > Streptophyta > Magnoliopsida > Lamiales > Plantaginaceae > Linaria > Linaria vulgaris. The sequence goes on along the minus strand of OX415249.1, from coordinate 111,301,143 downwards.
CATTCCTTTCGAACTGATTCAGTTCTTCCTGCATGGCTTCAATCCAGGCTTCTTCTAAGAGGGTCTCCTTGACATTTTTGGGTTCAACTTTGGAGGTGTAACTAACAAACCGCACCATTTGATAATACCGTTTGCGCGGAAGATCTCGTGTACGGATGCCTTCACTCATCTCACCAATGACAGCCTCAGGTGGGTGGTTTCTTCTAATGTGTGGTGGTGCCTCTAGAGGTTCAGTTCTTTCACTTGTCTCTGGTGGGGAGTCACCTTCTCCTGCTGTTTCAGCAGTTGTTGCAACTTGGGGTTCAACAGAGTCAGTTGCAACTTGGCTGGGGTTCTTGGACATATTTGGTAGCTGTCCATCCTCCTCTTCAACCAGCTCCGTGATTTTGACTTCTGATGAGGTTGAAGCAAAGTCCCTGTTGTCATCAAATTTGACATTAGATGACTCCACAACAGTTTGGGTACGAACATTAAATATGCGATATGAATGACTGTTGCGAGAGTACCCTACAAATATCCCCAAATCAGATTTGGGTTGGAACTTACCTCTAGGTTCTCTATCATTGAGTACATAGCAAGCACAACCAAATACGTGAAAATGTTGAACATTAGGGCGTTTACCCTTCCATAGCTCATACGCAGTTTTAGTTGTACCTGGTCGCAGATACACCCTGTTTGTTACATAGCATGCAGTATTTACTACTTCCGCCCAGAACTTAAGGGCTAGTTTCTTCGAGTTCAGCATAACTCGGGCCATTTCAACCAGGATTCTATTCTTTTGTTCCACCACACCGTTTTGTTGTGGTGTTATTGGGGATGAGTATTCATGAAATATGCCTTCGTCAGAACAGAAGCTATTGAAACTGGAATTTTCAAATTCCTTCCCATGATCGCTACGGATCCTTTTAACAGATAAATCTTTTTCAGTTGCAACAGTGTTGCATAGGTTTTTGAAAACCATAAAAGATTCATTTTTTTCTTTCAGAAATTCAGCCCATGTGAATCGTGAGAAATCATCTACACACACAAATATATATCGTTTACCTGAGATGCTTTCTTTCTAGATGGGCCCTACTAGATCCATGTGAAGGAGTTCAAGGATTCTTACAGAAGGGGTGTGTTACAACACTACATGGCTCATTTTCTTCTGTTTCCTTCCAGACAGGATCCACATTTCTCAAGGGGCTTTGGTCCAAGCTTAAGTAGGCCTCTCACACATTGGCTGCTGGAAAGGTGAGAAAGAGACTTGTAGTTGATGTGGTCTAGTCTCTCATGCTAGAGATCTGCAAGATTATCTGTGCTAAAGTTGCAAGTTATAGATCTAATGGTAGAGTTGCAGTTTATCATAGTATAACAATTTTCAGCACTTCTTAGTCCTTGTAATACCCTGTTTTGATTCTGATCAATAACTTCGCATTCATCTTTGGTAAAACGAACATAAAGATCATTATCACACAATTGACTAATACTGATAAGATTAGCATGCAACCCATCAACATAGAAAACATCCTTAAGTTTAGGAAAACCCTTCACATTCAGTGTTCCTTTTCCAAGAATTTTTCTTCGGTTTCCATCTCCAAACACCATATCGCCTTTTCGTTCGTAAACGAGATTGGTCAGAATGCTCTTATCTCCAGTCATGTGCCTGGAACAACCACTATCAAAGAACCAGGTGTTAGACGAAGATGTATGTTGAGATGTGGAATTACAAGCTGTAAGACATATAAGATTGCTAGGTAATTTTTTAACCCAAACTTGTTTTATTGGTGTGTCAGTTGCAACAGGCATTGTTGTTCCATTCCTCTTGACTTTCTTCTTCCTACGGCTTCTTCTTTTCTTTTTGATTTCTACACCAGCCTTGATGGGATGAGGAACGTGTTGTGATTCCCATAGTTGGTAGCAGTAAGGCCTTATGTGTCCTTGAACTCCGCAGTGGTGGCAGGTTGGAACAAATCGTCCTTTTGGAAATCTAGTGACAGAGTTATGATTAGTTAATGGAACAAATGAGTTGCGACTAGGAAATACCTGAGCCTAATGAGGTTGGATCTGGTTGTAATTGAGTGGAATTTCCACTCCTTTAGGTACCCGCTTTCTTTTGGACATGGTGATCTTAGTGTCTCCTAGGAACTTGAGATCCATTGGTTCAATGTAACCCAACCCAGTCTTTCCAGTTGCGACTTTCTGAGTATCCAAAACTTCTTCCAGTTTTTCAGTTCCTGGTGTGAGCAACTTTACATTTTTGACTAGTGACTCTAGTTCCTTTCGTGTGAGATCACACACCTCTTCCAGAGCTTTGCGTGCACTGAGTGCAGTGTCCAGATCAGTAGATAAGAGGTCTCTTTCCCTAGTGCGTGAAAGAATTTTTCTCTCATGTTCCATGATCTTGTTATTCATCTTGACTGGACTGCCAAATGACGATACAATTTTGAGTTGCGCCTCTAATTCCAAGTTCCTCTTGAGGATGGTATCCAGGTCGTTTGTAGGTTCCACATCATCACTATCCACTGAGTCAGAATCGTATTCAACAAGATCTTGAATTGCAACTGCCATATTTGCTCTAGCGAACGGGATGAAGGATGAGAGTGCAACATCTGCCACTTCTTCAGATTCCTCGTCACTTTCTTCAGATTTGTCATCACTCCAAGCAACCAGTGCTCGATTCTTGTTCTTCTCAAGGAGGTTTGCACAGTTAGCCCTAATATGTCCAAAGCCTAGGCATTCCCTGCATTGAATACCCTTTCCTGATCTTTTGTTGTCAAGTCTATTAGTAGCGGAAGGTTTTTTAAAATTATCAGAGGGACTTGCAACATTACTAGAAGTGTTACCTTTGCTTCAGTGTTTGTTCATTTTATTGAACCTCTTTGTGAGGAGAGCCAGGGATTGAATCACTTCTGAGTTGGGATTGTTCTGAGGGAGGTTTGCTTGTAGTGCTACTCCTTTGGAGATAGTGTCTCCTTCTCTTTTGACATTCATTTCCCATGCAGTGAGGGAACCCATGAGATCTGCCAGGGGTAGCGTGTTGATGTCCTTTGCTTCTTCAATGGCTGATACTTTCATTGCGAATCTTCCTGGAAGTGATCCTGGTAGTTTCAGTACAATTCTGGACTCAGGGAAGTCGGCTCCAAGGATGGTGGCTTCACTCGCTAGGTGTCTGAGTTTGGAATGAAACTGCGTAATGGTTTCCGTTTCTTCCATTCGTATGAAGTTGCACTGATCATTAAGCAGTTGCAACTTTGATGCATGTACTTTAGCGTTTCCCTGGTGCGCATTCTCAGTAGCCTACCAAGCATCTCTTGCAACTTCACAGTTAGAAATACTTTTATATTGATCATAATCTACTGCAAGTAGGATAATGTTTAAAGTTGTAGAATTATAATTTGCAAGAAGTTCTTCAGCATCGGTCCATTCCAATTCGGATTTGACCCTTCCCTGCTCATCGGTAGGTGGGGTCCACCCTTTTAGAATACTTTTCCATGTCTTTTGGTCCTACCGTTTGATGAAGTTTTGCATGCGATTCTTCCAGTAGGAGTAGTTTGTTGCTGTCAACATTGGGGGTTTTATGGTCGACAGACCTTCCCTCATTTCCTCCATGAAAATATTTAAACAAAACAAAACATAAAGATCTTTGTTCCAGAATCTACACTATGTAATATAGTGACCCGCTCTTGATCCCAATTAAAAGATCTTAGATCTGTCCCACCTTTTATTAAATGCAGTTGAACTTGACAACAGTTGCAACTGCACTCATAGGTAGAACTGATTACTGTATTTTTTTGTTTTAAAACCAGTTTTTTGTTGCAACTAATAGAAGATAGTTAAACATAAAAACAGTAAAGAACACAAAGAGTTTTAACGTGGTTCGGTCCAAATGGTCCTAGTCCACGGGGCTTTCACCCAAATGTTTGACTCAAACAGTATCCTACTTAAGATTTACAATGTAGGTTTTACATCAATCCAAAACTTTGACTCCCTCTAATATTTGCGGTTGCAACACCTATCCCTTAACTTATTTTCGGAATACTCGATTGAATCGAATAACACACTAAGCTACTCCATAGTTCCTCTGACTTAATGCTCTTCAAAAACCTATGACTCGATACAGTACTCACTCACTAATATCTCTTTCAAAGTACATTTCAACTGTGTCGAGTCTTCTCCTTATATAGGCATGAGTAGAATCTCTACAGATCCACAGTTGCAACCATCGCAGATCTTCTTCCCTTGTTGAATAAGATCTCTGTATCTCTGACGGATCTTCTTTCCTTGTGGATAAGCGCGTCTGATTGTCCATTTGTAACCCGCATATATTTCCTTGCCTTATCCGAGAGATTCCTACGATATCATGCAAGATTTCCAATTGTATATGCTACCTAAACATGTCTAGATGCATAATAAAGAGATAAATGGTAAGTTGAATAATATCTTTAGTAAGATAGCATCTAATTTGAATTCAATCTTTACCATAATGATTTAAACAAAATAATATCAACAATAATTCAATGGGCCGATCGGATCAAGGTTTGATCCATGAGAGAAACGGCCCTAACAGCATCAAAATGGCATTGAACATTAAGAACAAAATCATGTTCATTTATGGTACACTTCCCATACCTAATGAATTTGATGTTATTGTTAACCACACTTGCTAGATTTATGCCGATAATTTGGTACTCTCTTGGTTGTTGAATTTGATCACTATTTATCTTCATGAGAGTCTCTTTATTTTGAAATTCATGTGAACTTTGGTTGGAATCAAAAATGCGCTATGATCAAACGGGTGGATCACGTGTGTATCAACTCCAAAGTCGTTATTCATGATTCCACAAGGTCTTTGTCAATCACTGATTATTACAACAAATATACAACAAATATAGGGCTCATTGCGATGGATTTATGGCCACGTGCGAATTGTTGCATGCTCGTATGGAAAGTGTACTTTCAATGTCAATAAGACAATGATTGATTTGGACATTTGTGATTCAGTGCTGAAATTTCTAGTAAGATTAAATGAATCTTACTCTGCTCTCAGAAGTCAGATCTTGTTTTTGTCTCCCTCCATGGTTTATCCAAGGTTTATGCTATGTTAATTCAAGAGGAAAACCAGTGAGATTTGTACTCCTATAGTTTTTTACCTAATGATGTTATTCTGGGTTCTATAAGCCACCAATGGATACGAATGACAAGAAAAAGTTGAAATGCACCCATTGTGGATTCGCGGGGCACATTGTTAACAAATGCTTCGAGTTATATGAATATCCCTTGGACATGATGGTGGTCCAACTGGTAGAAGACAAGTTGCTAACCATGCACCAATTCTATTCGGTCTACTCCTAATTCAATTTTTCATGAGGTTCATGAGTCATAAGCCATTGCACTTGGCCTTAATTCAGAGATGGGATTGTTTGAGTAGTTCATGGCCTTTCAAAAATCCAAAGTCTTTAGCACTCCTACTACCAGTTCCTCTGAAGCCTCTCAACATTTTGCAGCAACTGTGATTACCAGTACCCTTAACCTTTCTGTTTTTGCATCTTACTCTGCTAACACAACGCTATCTACACATACTTGGATATTAGATACTGGAGATATTGATCACTTTTTGTGTAATCTTATCTCTTTTTTGCTAAGTCCTATGCCTACTAATGTTCAAATCCATATGCCTAACAACAATCTTGCCATTGCTACACATATTGGTTGCGTTCAACTTTCTCCAACTATAGTCATGTCAAATGTGCTTTATGTACCACATTTACTCATAATCTACTTTATGTATCTAAACTAACATCAAACCCACATGTATCTATGGGTTTATCCTCTTCTGTTTTCTATTTATTAGGACACAAGCATGAGGAGGGCGATTGGTTTTGCTAGACTAATTGCCAACCTATATGTTTTTAATACAAGTCATTTTCTGGCTTGCATTCTCAATAACTCTTGTAGTTTTACTTTTGTTTTGAGTTGTAATAATGATAATGCCTATACTATTTGGCAAATGAGACTAGGTAATGCATCTAAAGTAAAACTTTCTACAATTTCTCAAATATAACATTCTGCTCGTAATAAAGATTCACGATATGACACATACCATCTAGCCAAGAAAAAGAAATTATCATTCCCTATTAGTACTTTTGCTTCTCTGGTTTCTTTTGATCTTGTGCATTGTGATATCTAGGGAACCATATATATCACATGGAATCCCATGATGGTTTTAAGTATTTTTTTTTAATAGATGTCGATGATTACACTCGTTTTCTACTTGGATTTTTATGCTTAAACATGATCTGATGTCAAGAATCATTTACTTAGCTTATAAGATGGTTCTCCCTCAATTATCTGTCAAGAAAAAAACAATCAGGACACATGATGGGACTGAGTTTATACTCAGAAATTTCTATTTTGAACTTGGCATTTTGCACCAATCAGCTGTGTTGAGACTCCTCAATGGCATGGATTGGTTGAGCGAAAGCACCAACACTTCTTGAAGGTTGTATGGGCTTTATAATTTCAGTCTAACATGCCCTTAAACATGTGGAATTATTGCGTGTGTACTTTTGTATTCATCATGAATATATTCATCTCTTAAGAACAAAACTCCATATGAGTTGATGTTCAATAAGCCTTCTAACCATAACAACTTGAGGGCTTTTGGTTGTTTAGCATATGCATCTACTCTGTAATCTCATAGAACTAAGTTTGATGCTAGAGCCATTGAATATATGTTCATTGGTTATCCCATGAGTCAAAAAACTACATGCTTATGGATCTGATTTCCAAGAAGATATTTACATCTTGAAATGCCATTATTTATGAGCATATCTTCCCTCTGAATAATATGCCTACTTTTGACTCTTTACAGACACATGAGTCTACTTTAGGTCTTGTTCTATATACTGATCCATTCATCGCATTGCATAATCATAATTCTACTATACAAGACTTTCTGAATGCAGTTCATTCCAATGTCTCATCATTAGACATTCATACTCTAATATACCAGCAACACTGATGTTCCAAATCAACCAAATTTAGAGATGTCCTCTAACAGCGAGCACATTGATCAACCTTCTACAGACCTCATTTCTGCAGAAACTACCACTATCTCAGAACCTCCTCCTTTTGTTAACCCTCATATTAAAAGAAAATCTTTCAGAAACATTACACCTCCAGTATATGTGCAAGTCTATGATTACCCTCTCCTCGGCTCACTACACAAAGCTAACAACACTTCCACTAACGCGGGAGGAAAATAGTATCCTACTTCTCAATTTTCTTCACTGACAAACTTGGTCACTCTCATAAATCCTTCACTGCATCAATATCTAAACTGACTGAGCCTAAAGCCTTCCTCTAAGCTAACAAATTCCCTGAATAGAGAGAATTTGTTAACAAGGAAATCCAAGCACTTGGAAATATAAATACTGGAAAACTGACAACATTACCTCCCAACAACAATTGAATTGACTGCAAATGGATTTTCAAGATCAAGTACAAATCATATGGCTCCATATAAATATAAAAGGCAATGAGGTATGCTTAGTTGCTAAAGGTTGCACACAAGAAGAAGAATTGGACTATTTTAACACATTCTCACATGTAGCAAAGATCAGAACTATTAGAGTTCTCTTAGCATTAGTTGCTTATGAAAAATTGGCATCTTCAACAGCTTGATGTCTATAATGCCTCTCCATGGAGACTTCGAAGAGATCTACATAAAACTTCCATCAGGATACGGTTCAAAGGATGACACAAGAGTATGTCTGCTAAAGAAGAGTCTATATGGCTTGAAGCAAGCCTCAAGACAGTGGTTCAACAAACGCATTTCATTTCTAATCTCTTGTGGCTACACTCAAACTATATCTGGTAGCTTCTTATTTTTCAAACAATCTAACCGAGTTTTACTACCCTTTGTGTTTATGCAGATGACATAATCCTAATAAGCAATGACATTGCTAAAATAAACAGAATCAAGCAACATCTTGATCAGCAGTTCACAATCAAGGACCTTAGTAATCTGAAATACATTCTAGGAATAAAGATTGCAAGAAACTGAACCGACATAAGTCTCTCTCAAAGGAAATATGCACTAGAAATCTTGACTGAATCTGGCTACATTAGATGCAAACCTTCTTCAACAAAATTCAGCAGCTCTGATTCACCAATACTTGAAGATCCTACTACTTACAGACGCTTTGTTGGCCGCCTCTTATATCTAACGATAACTAGGCCTGATCACTACTACTGTATACAATGTTTGGCACAATTCATGGAAAAACTTAATGTCACCTTGTTGTTGCTCATAAGGTTCTCATATACCTTAAATCAACACCAGGACAGGGCCTATTCTATCTAACTAAATTGAAAATTCATTTTGTTTAGTGATAGTGATTAGGGTGGATGCCCTGAAACGCGCAAAAGTGTAACCGGTTATGTAGTATATTTAGGCAATTATCTTGTCTCCTAGAAAGCCAAGAAATAGCCAACAGTAAACAGGTCATCTACTGAAGCTGAGTATCCATCAATTGCAAGAAGTACCTGTGAAATTATCTAGATCACTCAACTACTAACTGCCTTGCACCAAAATCCTACAAAAACACCTTTGTTGTCCACTAACAACAAAAGCGCATAATGCATTGACAATAAGCCTGTTCATCATGAACGTCCGAAACACATTCAGGTCAATGTCATTTTGTTCGAGAAAAGGTTCATGGAGGCCGATTAAAAATCCTTCATATTACAAATACTTAACAAGTTGCATACATCCTCACTAAGCCCTTGCCACCTACGCCTTTCATCAACATGATGTCCAAGATGGGCGTGAGAAATATCCACATTATCTTGGAGGGTGCTCTTAGCATATCAAATAAATGCGATTTTTTATTTTTGAAAAGTTTTTAAATTTTCATTATCCGTTATTAGTTTTAAATTTCATTTTGGAGTAAGTTTGGTTAGTTAAGTGTAAATGGAGTTAAACACCTTGGTAATCACTCCTCCTAATATAATCACATCTTATGATCGGTAAGAAGGTCGTAATGGCACACACGCTCTTCACTTTCACGATTTCAGTTTGTACAATTCCTCTTTCTCAATCAAATCTTTCGGTTCGAAGTTTGTTGATAAAAATCTTTCAATGTTCATTTATTGTCGTTTAAATCTCAACATACACTTTCCACATGCTCATATTCAACCACATTCAGTTCTGCAATCATTGATTTTATGCACACTTGTTCTGCCAACAAAGCATATCTACTTATTGTTGCGTTCTATTTGTTAATAAATTTTAAAGGTAATACACTTTTTATGGGATACGATACTTGATACGTAATTTATGAATCGTTTTATTACTTGACTGTGTACTTGCAAACATAGTGGTATTACTATTGCATATTAAATCGTGAATCATTAGTCATGTGCTTATTGACTGCACATGTACATTTCACACATGATCAAGTAACTATAGGCATGTGGCTTACAAATTCATCGTGTAATGCATAGAAAATTATTGGAGAAGTATGTGGTAGAACGATCAAATTGAGAGATGGTATAGACAAATAATACTGTAGTTTGTAAACTGTGAGCCATCTGGGTGATCATACAGTGTCTTAAGTTCCATCGCAGATCAAGTGTCGCATCAAAATAAGGAAGGCTTTGACGAAGACACTTAGCTTGGTTACAATTCGGGTCAGATTGTTGGCTAAAATCCAATAATTGGGATGAACGTGATCATTTTAAGAGTGGCCAAAGCTCTATCATAATAAGAAGAAAAATGGCATTCCCTTTGCACAAAGAAATGTAATTCTTGCGAGTGAAAATATCATTGACATTGGCAGATCCACTAAAATTGTGAGATTCGAGAAAGTAGAAGAGCTTGAGCATCACTTGGGTTCTTAGTTAAAAGCAGAGTTGAATCAGACGGCAAAGAAGTCATTAATAGCGGTTAGAGTTGTTTACACAAAGACGATCATAAACTGACAGAAGTGTTAGACAAGATGCATCAATTGACATAGAATATAAGTCGAATGTTACTGTCTTTGTTGGATGAGATTGAAGCTAAGCGAAGACGAATCATGTTAATGTAACTAAACTTTTATGTTACGTTTATTAAGGGAAAGAGTGCCAAGTACTTTCTTTTTTGTAAAGCTTTACTTGATACAAGCAATGAATAGTATAATCTTTGTCTAAATATGAATATTATAGATCTTAAGACTTCAATTTTCTTCTAAATTCATACAAAAATTGTTTGTTCTTAGTCTTTATTTTTTAGTACTCAGAAATATTAACGAGGAATATACGTCTCCACAGTTTAATGGAAATATTAATATATGACCGTAACTGAGAAAGTGAACATTTTATTTCGCAACACAGAACATCGTACAGACAAAAGAAAAGAGACCAAATACATTAATTGGTCCCTAAAACATGACTACCGATAGCCTTTCTACTACAGACTCTTAAGCTTCTTCTATCCACCACATAAAAAACCTTTTTCCAAATCTGAACTAGGTTAGGTACTTCAAAACTAAAACCTAGACAGCCATGATGTATATCACTTTACACAGAAGGGTAAATTAACATAGCTGACAATTTATATCGTCAGCCATGAAAAAAAAGTTTTGATAAAAAAACCCTTCTTCAAAATGGACCCCATAGCCAAAAAATCTTCTGAAATGATGGAGAACTAACAAGTCCTCATAGCTCCGGCAATCGGCAAAACAAGTACGCTGAAAAAGACTTTATAATAACTATAATTAAACTTCTGAATAGTTAATATAACAGCAAATGTTCCATTTTATATGGAGAGTTTGAGCGTTCTGCGTAATTCAATGATGAATTGCGTAATGCTCATGGTAAAGTCTTCATCCTTCTGCATGATGAGATAATAATTTATTAACATAGTAACTATATCAATCAAAGTATTTTATCATATAAATATATGTGTGTATATATATAAGGTATGTACCTGTGCAATTAGTGTTATATCGAGAGCAGAATCTCCAAATGTCATAACACTGCTATTGACAACAGATAAATGAAGCTTCTCAATTTCAAGGACTATTTTCTCCAGTACCCCTTTATTTTTTTCGCAGTGAACATGGACAAGTACATCCTTCTTGGAAAATCTTGCTTCCACCCATGGGAGTGTTTCAGTAGTTATAGGTCCAATGCTCTCATCGGACTCATGAAGTCCATATTTCTTCACAAAAACCACAGATTCTATGGCTTTCTTCTTGTTGGTTTGTTCCTCAAGGATCTTCACTTTTTCCTTAAGCTTCTTCATGTACTCAACGGCATCGCCAAGAACAGAAGCCTTGTCTGTCTGCTTGTACAGAAGTTAATTAATTTATCTTAATTAACACATTGAACAATAAACCTTTGATCAAGATATATATATATATATATATATATATATATATATTTATGTATGTTATGATTTTTCCTAGGGAAGAGAAGAACGAGGAAGTACCTTTTTGAGTCCAGGAACAAGAACAGACAAAGCTATGAATCTTTGGCTGAGTTTCTCTCTTCTTTTCCTCTCAGCTAAGATATGGTCGTGTGATTGATGAGCAAGCCTTTTACTATTAGTGCTCATCATTTTATTATTATCAGTTCCTTGAATGAAGTTTTGGTTGATAATTAAGGATTGGTCAGATGGGAAATAGAGGGTACTGGAGGGAGACCACGTCTCTTGTTCAGGTTTAACTGTCTTTCTTGCACTATTGTTATTAGCTATCAAGTTTGGTGAGTACTGGATTTCATTTTTGAGCTGCTTAAATGGCCTGTTAATATCAGATTGAGACAATTGTTCTGCTGAGCACTTGAAATTCAGTACTTCTTCAACTATTGCTGAAGAAGAAACAGGCGGCAAGCAGCTGCCAAAACCGTCAAAAGAATTGCTGGCGTGCCATTGCTGAAAGAAGAATGGATCATTCATAATTCCCTGGTGAAGGAAAAGAAAAAAAAAAACAGGATTTGATTAGATTAAAAAACAGTATTCGTAACTCCCCTATATTTTGGATCGTTTCATAGAGTGTTCTCGACGTTTTTAAGAGTAGAACTACATCCCCAAGTTTTGATAAAATTTGCGAAACTCTTCTCCTTTGCATCTAATTTGGAGAGTTCAATGTGGATTAACATATGAGGGAGTTCGATATATTCTTAGATGATTAATTTCTTTTTTTTTTCCGCAGTTGATCCGATCATGAAAAGATTAATAATGAATATGTGGAGAAAAGTATTACCAGTTCAACCGAGCTCGTGTAGCTTGAATCCTCCATGGGAAGCGATGAGTCCTGAAAAGTGATGAAATAACAAATCAAAATTTACCAAACACACAAAAAATGGACTATGCAATGCATATAATATAATAAGCTTTAGAATGAATTATATCGTTGAATGCTATTTATCAATATGTCTGAAAGCTTAGTTGATGTCGGAAAAAACGAAGTATGAACTCACACTTTCAGTAGTATGGACAAAACTCAAGTTTTCTTTCCACAAAACTCCAAACTACTTGTAGAAAGGGTGCTTGATTGCTTCACATTTATAGGTCCAACAATTATATATAGTTTAATTACTCTCTCTTTTCCTAATTGTCAAAAAAATTAAAATATCACTCTCTCTCTCTCCAATTATTACTTATTTAATTATTTTTTTATAGAAGTCACCAAATTAACATTGGTGACCAATGGCTGATCGATGATGATGTGAAGTTGCTTCAGACACTTAAAACATCTCTTTCGCCAAAAGTGTGAATCATGTTGGTTAAAAAAATCTAACAGCGTACCTTTTAGTCAGACCCAAACTCCGAAGCAAAGCAACAACAATTAAGTAAAACTCAACTCTTTTTCTTACTACAATCCAATTGTCAAGAGTTTTTAGCGTTGAAATATGAAGGATGCAAAGTTGACAAAATACACCCAAAATCCCAGCTAGCTCTTTCTTTTTTTTTTGTATCTTTCGGTTTAAGGGACCGCACATAAGAAAAACTAATTTTTTTTGTAATTTACTTTAGCAATGCTACTGGATATAAATTTTAAATCGGGTAAATAGCAAAAAACTACCCCTGTGTTATCCCTATTTGGCAAATAACCCCTTGTGTTATTTTAATTGGCACAAAACCCCCTTTGTTATTCCAAAGTTAGCAAAACTTCCCCTACTACACTGAATTAATTCATACTTACGGAGATTGATCTCAAAATATATTTTTTATTGTATTTCTTTGATACATATGGAACTAATGATATTCAAATTAAAATGTATGCATATTTTTGTTTATTTATTTTGAAGAAAATATTAGTTTTTAGATCCGTAAAAATATAAGTACGGTACCGATTAATTTTATTATATTTTATATAATTTTAAAAAAAAATCTAAAAAATTTAAAGCATGATTTATAATATTTATTGTGATAAGTATATGTTTATTAAAAAATTATAATACTTATAAATCCTTAGTTATTGGTACTGTCATTATAACATATGTCAAGAAGAGGGTTTTTGCTAATTTTTTACTAACACAAGGGGGGTTTTGCCAACTAAAATAACACAAGATTTATTTGCCAATTAGAGATAACACGAGGTAGTTTTTGCTCATGGACTCATGGCTCATTTTAAATCTTACATTAATTCATATTAAAAAATACTCGAAAATATGGGACCACTTAACTACCAATAATATCACCAGTTAAATAATTGACTTGGGGATTTCGTGTGATCTGCATCACAACTACTCATGTCCATTATAATTAATGTCCATGTTCATTATAATTAATGCCCAATGAACATGAGTAATACGGTATAGATTAAATGCACACATATATATATAGTGAGTAATTGGGTATAATGTACAAACACCTATATATATGTGTGTGTGTGTAATAACCTAAATTAATGCTGACAAAAGTTAACATCAGAGTTTGTGATAATTGCGATTACAATATTTCAAAGTAATGATTATTTTTAAGAGATAATAATTCTTAGAGCAAATTATTTTTTCTGCCCTTTAATTTTGGCTATATTTGTCTTTTGCACTTTAACTTTTCGGGCTCCACTTTTGCCCTTTAACTCTTATTTTTTTGACCAAAAATGCCCTATGGGCTTTTTCATAGGCTTTTTACCAAAAATACCCTTTAATTTATTTGTTTTAATTAAATTTAGTTTTGAAAACAAATTTAAAATAGTTTAATTAAATTTAATTTAATTTTTTGATAAATGAAAAATTTAAAAAAAAAAAAACAAAAAAAAAATTAAAAATCTCCCCACGCCCCCCCCACCCCACCCCTCTTCCCCGTCCCCCCCCCCCCCCCTTCCCCGTCCCCGTCGCCGCCCCCCCCCCCCCCCTCCTTCCTTCCCCGTCACCCCCCCTCCTTCCCCGTCCCGTCGCACCCCCCCTTCCCCGTCGGCCCCAACCCCACCCCTCACCGCGATTTGCAGCGGGGTGGGGGTGGGGCGACGGGATGGGGAAGCAGGGGGTGGGGCGACGGGGAAGGAAGGAAGGGGAGGGGGGGGCGACGGGGAGGGGGGGGCGACGGGGAAGAGGGGTGGGGGGGGGGGACAGGGAAGGAGGGGGGTGGGGAGATTTTTAATTTTTTTTTGTTTTTTTTTAAATTTTTCATTTATCAGAAAATTAAATTAAATTAAATTAAACTATTTTAAATTTGTTTTTAAAACTAAATTTAATTAAAACAAATAAATTAAAGGGTATTTTTGGTAAAAAGCCTATGAAAAAACCCTAGGGCATTTTTGATCAAAAAATAGGAGTTAAAGGACAAAAGTGGAGCCCGAAAAGTTAAAGGACAAAAGACAAATATAGCCAAAATTAAATGGCAGAACAAATAATTTGCATAATGTCTTTGTTGAGAATTTTGTTATCATGATTGTTTCACCTAGCTTTTAATGACGTTTATAAATTATGACATTCTAAGACTATTTCATCTAGAAGCTAAGTAGGGCTGGATACTGATCCGTCCAAGCTGGTGTCATCGGTAGGTACATACCCTCTCTGTATATCACCTTCGTAATCGGTGACTAATGTCTAATATAACAACATGCAATAATATAAAAGCCCACCCGCATTTTTATACATATAGATGCATATTTGCGCACGTACCAAGAATCAAAAAGAGATTTTTTAAATGTAACCGGACGAGTAATCATTATTTTAAGAGGCGCAATGCATATTAAATTCGTTGATACGATTAGATCCACTTGTTTTGTTTTCACTTTCTTTTGTGTATTTGCAATTAATAAATATAAATGAAATGGAATGATAATAGTTCGTTGTTTCACTAACAAATTATATTGTCGACCAATATCAATTATATGTAGTAGTTATACGTAGCTGTGTGCTGTCTAGACTCAACTCACGGTCACGCTTGATAATTAAGGTCAAGTACTAAACAACAAAACAGAAAACATGGACCCTAAAACTTATATTCTTTAATTAGAATGTTTCTGGCGACGAATATTTTAATCACTCTTGTTTCCCTATGCATTTTAATTTTCAAATGGAGCGTATTGTTTGTTTTTTTACTTTTATTTTGGTTACGAGTGCATCATAGGGTTAGGATTTAACTAATGAATTAATTAAGGAGAAGAAAAGGGAAGCATAAGGGGACCAACCTAGCACGAAAATTAATGAACAAAGTGATCGAGATAAAAAATATGAGTATCTCTTGATAAAAATAATCAATTCGAGGTTCAAGCGATTCGAGATTTGACCAGAAAGTCAACGGAGCTCATTCTTGACAAAAGATATCATTTTTCCAAGTGGAAACGACCTACTGAGCAAAACGTAAATACTAAAGTCTTTACATCCACGTGATTTTAGGCAAATTCGAAGGTTTAGAGGGTCAAATTTGCAGTTTATTATTTTCAGTGGGATTTTTATGTTTTATTTAGTTATTTTAAGAGTCTTTTGAAATTTTGGCATTTTTCTTAATTATGGTCTTCACTTTATAAGTTAGTAGTCTTTGAGTCATTGTAGTGAGTTGTTAAATGAATTAAAAAAAAACTAAACTTGAGAGTTTTCTCAGTTTTCTTCAATTTTTTGGTATTTTGTGGAATCAAAAAAACTTTGATTTATTGTGTTGTTGCATCTTCCCTTATGGCTTCCGCTCGCTACATCATTTGGCATCAGAGACATGTTTGTTCCTTCACCGTGGCGGCAAGGAGAAACCCTGAAATCAATGATGTTCCGGTAGAAGAAGATATATGTGATGAATACACTAAGTTATGTCAACAAATTCACTTGTTGACGCAACAAATAGCAGTGATAGTTGCTCGACAGTCTGAACCCGCACCGACACCTAAAGCTCCATTGTTTGCGAATTTCATAGAGAATCTGTTTGTACCACCAGAACAACCATTGAATCCGCATATTCACCTAAGACAAGAAGATATAGAGGAAAAACATTAGCAATCAGAGTTTCAAGGTGATATTCTAAATTTACATGGTGATTATGAAGAGGGTCGTGAATCTTCATATGATGTTGTTTATGATAGCGATGGTGATGATATTGTGGATGAGTTCGAGATTTCTAGATTAAAAGCTTTCATGGAGGGTGTGGACGAGAAGATCACGGTGGATAATCCAATAAAAGAGACGAAGATGTTGAAAAAGTACGAGGTTGCCAAGAAAAGCGATAGATTTGAAAGTTTTGTAATAGAAATAAAGAATCTATGTGTGGAAGTGGTCGATGACGAGAAGAAGCACGCTCCTATTGTTGTCGCCACAATTGAAGATGTTCATCCTCAGGGTTTTGATATTTTTTATGTAACTAGTCATATTTTGTCTTATGGTGATAAGTTCTTAGTTACTAAACACGATTCAGATTCGAGGTCAAATCTTTTTCAACGAGGGGAGAATGATGGAGATAAAAAAATATGAGTATCTCTTGATCAAAAATAACCAACCCGAGGTTCAAGCGACTCGAGGTTTGACCAGAAAGTCAACGAAGCCAATTTTTGACAAAAGATACCACTTTTCCAAGTGGAAACGACCTCCAGAGCAAAACCTAAATACTAAAGTCTTTACGTCCACGTGATTTTAGATAAATTCGAAGGTTTAGAGGGTCAAATTTGCAGTTTATTATTTTCAGCGGAATTTTTATGTTTTATTTAGTTATTTTAAGAGTCTTTTGTAATTTTGGCATTTTTCTTAATTAGGATTTTAACTTTATAAGTTAGTAGTATTTGAGTCATTGTAGTGAGCTGTTGACTGAATAAAAAAACTAAACTTGAGAGTTTTCTCAGCTTTCTTCAATTTTTCGGTATTCTGTGGAATCAACGAAACTTTGATTTATTGTGCTGTTGCATCTTTCCTTATGCCTTTCGCTCGCTACATCACAAAGGAAATAAGATAGACAAAATATTGAAGATATATAACGAAGAACATGTGAAAACACCAAAGAACCCAAGCCATTTGTTATTTTGGGAGTGAAGTAGGGGAAAATTCAAAATTGGTCATTTATTGTGTCCTAGTTACAGTTTTCGTCATTTATTGAGTCCTTTTTTTTTTTGTCCTTTATTGTGTATTTCATTACGATTTTGGTCATCCGAATGAAATCTCAGCCGAAAATAACACGTAGGAGCACGAGCCGCCCTAAACTCATTTTTTTGGAATTTTCCACAAGAAAATTCGCACATTGGAACTCCAATTTTTTTTTATTTTGACCTTCCAATTCAGACAACCCGGTCAAATCGGGTCGGATGGGTCAGAATTTAAAATAAATAAAAATTATAAAAATTGAAATTGGCATTTCCACATGTGAATTTGCATGTGGGAATTAAACAAATTTGAACTTTGGCCGGCAAGTGCTTCCACGTGACATTTTTGACTCAGATTTCTTTCGGAGGACCAAAATCGTAACGAAATACACAATAAAGGACCAAAAGGAAAGGACACAATAAATGACGAAAACTGCAACTAGGACACAATAAATGACTAGTTTAGATTTTTTCCAATTTAGTGCAACCATGGGCCAATCTCTAATTCCCAAACTTAAACACTCTAAATCAAAAATTGAAAACCCTACCTTGCAATTTGGGGGGAATGGGGGGAACCCTAAATTGTTAGACAAGTTTGCAATGCCTCAAAAGATCGGGAGGTTTTTTTTTTGCAAATAGGAGGCAACCAAGGAGAATAAGTCAAAGGAATCTATTCCTTGCAGCAGATCGTCTCTCATCAGCCGTTGGATTGCGGGAATACGTGTTCGACAGGTACGAGAAGCAACTAGAATGACCATTGCCAAGAACAGATCATAGTACCTGCGAAAGGATAAAGAGTAAGGTTAGCATGTGCGAACGAGGACGAAGGACAAAAAGAGAGGGAAGTGAATTAGGGTTACGTGTGGTGCACGATTTGGGAATCTCAACCTTTAGTAATTTATTTTCTTTTGTTTTTAGTTTATTTTTATTCCCTAAAAAGACATTTCTTTTTCTAGTTACACTGCTGCTAGTATAAGCGTTTTTATTTTTGTAAAAGTGAGTTACCACTATAAATATCCCTTCTAAATTGTAATAGTTGGACATTTTTTTAAATCATATTATCTGAAATTCCTGCATTCTTCATTCTCTGTGTTTCTCATCTCATCTTCTTCATATCTTTCTCACACACATTCACATTTTTCTACCAACAATATCAGGTAGAAAATGCAACAAAAAAAATGGCTTTCAGCGCTAGGTTCGAAACCATGAAGAATTAGACATCGTGTGGTCGACAATACTATAATGAAAGAGCTACATGATAACCAAATTCTCCTACAAGTTTAGCAGTCGTCAATAACAAAAACTTACTAAGTTACCAAAACCGCTTAGCTCAGTTCCTATGTGCGGAACAAGTTTCTACATGGGAACATCTGACTTCTCTCAAGTACCTTATCACAAACCAAGTAACAACCGCAATATCCAGGCATGAAGAAGAGAACGTCACCCAACAATACAATGAAGAGTCACAAATCCCAACATAGGTGGACAAACATGCCACTCTATATATTGAAGCATGAGTTGTAAATTGGATTTAGGGTATGTTACTTAACAGAGAAAACATAACATGAGATTTCTTAGTTAAAAATGTATGTCATGGGTTTGAAGGGTTGAAACAAGAGAATGTCGTAATGGAGTTCAATAAACTCCAACAAACTTGAGGAGTAGCTAACTATCTGGAGAGGTGTGGGGAGCTTAAGTCATTGTCTATCACATTTGACATACAACACGGTGCAGGCTACTATGTTGGATGCTACCTAACTCTTAAGTGGCCTTAATGTAGCGAGCGAAAGCCTTAAAAAAATGAAAACACGAAAGATCAAAGACTCGTTGATTTCGCAGAATATCGAGAAATTGACCAAAAACTGAGAAAACTCTCAAGTTTAAGTATTTTTTAGTCAATCAACAATTCACTCCAAACACTCAAAGACGACTAACTTATACTAATAAAACCCTAGATTTAAACAATACCAAAATTAAAAAACGACTCTCAATATAAATTTAAAAACATACTATTCCCGCAGAAAAAAAACAAAGTGCATATTTAACCCTCTAAACGT
Organism: Linaria vulgaris; assembly: GCA_948329865.1. NCBI lineage: Eukaryota > Viridiplantae > Streptophyta > Magnoliopsida > Lamiales > Plantaginaceae > Linaria > Linaria vulgaris. The sequence goes on along the minus strand of OX415249.1, from coordinate 111,281,606 downwards.
TTGAATTTGCCTAAAATCACGTGGGCGGGTAGTCGTTTCTACTTGGAAAAGTGGTATCATTTGTCAAAAACGGGCTCTATTGACTTTATGGTCAAACTTCGACTCATTTGAGACTAGAACAGGTTCTTCTCGGTCTTGAAATAATTATTTTTCTGCACTTCATCCTTCTTCCCTTGTTGAAAAAGATTCGTCCTCGAATATGAATTATATTTAATAACTGCCAATTTATCACCACAACACAAAATAATATTTGAAACTTGAAAAAAAAACTAAGGATGAACATATTCCACTGTGGCAGCAGATATATGTTTCTTCTCCTCGTCGACCGTTGTCACATATAAATTCTTCTTTTCCTTTTCAACACCCTCAAGAATATCAACCTGGCTATGATACCAACTGATGTAGCGAGCAAAAGCCATAAGAAAAGATGAAAACACGAAAGATCAAAGACTCGTTGATTGCGCAGAATATCGAAAAAATGACGAAAAACTTAAAAAACTCTCAAGTTTAAGTTTTTTTTATTCAATCGACAAATGACTTCAAAAACTCAGAGACAGCTAATTTATAATGATAAAACCTTAGATCTAAACAATACCAAAATTAAAATTTTAAAAAAAAAAACTCTCTCAAAATAAATTAAAAATATATACTATTCAAGTCGAAAATAATAAACTGCATATTTAACCATCTAAACCTTCGAATTTTTCAAAATCCACGTGGGCATAAAGACTTTAGCCTTTACGTTTTGATCATGAGGCTGATTTCACTTGGAAATCACACCTAAATTCTTCTTTTCATTTTCAACACCCTCAAGCGTATCAACTTTTGCATCAACCTCATACTTTTCTGACTCTCCATCTCTTTCATTGAGTTTTCCACTACGGTCTCCTCATCTAAACCCTCCATGAAAGCTTGTAACTTGGAGATCTCGAATTCATCGACAATTTCATCACCATCATAGTCATAAAGAACAACAAATAGAGATTCATAGTCCTCTTCATACTCACTATGAAAATTTGGAAGGTAATCTTGAAACACTCATTCTCAATACTTTTCCTTTAGATCATCTTGTCTTTGGTGAACTACCAGATTCAATGGTTGTTCTAGTGGTACAAACGGATTCTCCTCGAAATCCACAAACAATGGGACTCCATGTGTTAGTGCGGGCTCTAGCAGTCGAGCAACCATCACCGCGATTTATTGACGTAACTTTTTGAATTCATCACATCTATCTTCTTCTACCGAAACATCATGGACTTCAGGGTTTCTCCTTGCCGCCATGGTGAAGGAACGAACCTGACTCCGATACCAACTAATGTAGCGAGCGGAATTCATAAGAAAAGATGAAAACACGAAAGATCAGAGACTCGTTGATTCCGCGGAATACCTTGAAATTGACGAAAAACCGAGAAAACTCTCAAGTTTAAGTTTTTTTTAATTCAATCAAAAACTGACTCAAGACTCTCAAATACGACTAATTTATAATGATAATACCCTAGTTCTAAACAATACCAAAAAAAAGACTCAAAATAAATTAAAAAACATACTATTCTCGGAGGAAATAATAAACTGCATAATTAACCCTCTAAAAGTTTGTATTTGCCTAAAATCACGTGGGTGTAAAGACTTTCATTGCTCGAGTGGTTGTTTCCATTTGAAAAGGTGATATCGTTTGTCAAGAAAATGCTTTGTTGACTTTCTGGTCAAACTTCGACTCATTTGAAACTTGAATATGTTCTTCTCAATCTTGAAATAATCCTTTTTCTGCATTTCATCAGGCGTTAAGAAGGAACAGAGGCACTTAGTGTATCATTCACTTAACTACATTTTACCATGCCACATATGTAGCAAGAGAACAAGAACAATCCCTTGAATGAGAAAGTGGCATACACCTTGGATTGCTTAATAGAAGAAACCTCTCGTATGATAGTCTATATGGGCAATGGGATGTTGGAATCAGCAAGTTATGTTTCACCCTAACAGTACTCAACTTAAAGAACAATGAAGTCATTACAGAAAATCAAAATGGCTAGAAATAGGAAATTGAACCAAATAGTGAATATTTGGTGAGATCCGAGTGCGAGGCTATTGCTCTTGAAGAAGGATTGAATGAGAGAAAAAAACCTATGTAGAATTGCAAAGTTTTGCTTAAAATGATTGCACATCACTCGAGATCTTTTCTGAATAGAATTCTAACCAAATTAAATCTTTTGGGACGAAGGGTGAGGTTATGAGATAACGATGATCAATGTATTTCATATGGCGCAGCAGAGAAAGATATTCATCATCTCTTTATGGAGTGTCTGATTTCTTACCAAGTTTGCATGGATTGTTTGGGTGGTTTGGCATCTCGATTGTGCTTGAAAACGACTCTAAAAAAAGCTTTTCTTTTTCAGCATATAGGCCTCTGGACTTTTAAAGAGGAAAAAGAAGTTCGGCTTGAACTGCGATTTTATTTCTAGTGGAAAATATATAAGATGAGGAATAGGAAGCTATTTAGGGGATGATCATGAAAGAAGTGGCTCGACTATTGAGTTGATAAAAGTCATATTGTGGTTGTGGATTAAGTCCAGGTATTCAAATTTTGTGTACTTGTTTATTGGTTGGCATTCAAGTTCGATTATTTGTATTGAGGGATTGTAATTGGTTGTTTCAAAATCATATAAGGTTGGAGTACCCCCCTTGTGCTCCGTTATTTATTCTTTTCTTAACTAATAAAAAAGATGAAATTATTACAGGCATAGATTGGTTGAAGAAACATAGTCCCTTAGGGTTGGATTTCAATACACTAAAGTAGTAGTCACTAATGAGTGGAAGAGTGTAGTCCTTGATGTGCGTAAAACATAAAAATGCAACAAATATCGCAAATATACGAATCAAGTCATAAAGTGGTACGTACGATTACGTCCTGAAGTATCGTATTCTCTTTATCTGGCTAAAATTCTTCTTGAAGAGGTCAAGTTTGTGTTAAGTTACATGTTAGCGCAAATCACATTTGGCTAGCAGTGATGTGTTTAGTTGATCTTAATTAGCGGGTCACACTATATAGAGTATTGGTTGTGCTCTGGTTGCAGTAAATTAAGTTAGACTCTTATACATAGCGCGGACAACGTCACTAAAGTCTTTAGGCGCGCCTAGCTTCCAACAACTATCATAAATTTACTTCATTAGCGAGAGTTGTGCTAAAGTTGCAACACATTGATTGTCTTTTATGCTTATTTTGCTTCTTTTTGTCAAACTCTTCTCTGAAACTTGATAACACAAATACAAAATGAATATAACCAAGAACAATCATTTAAAACGTAGGCAACGATGTTAAAACATGTGTTTACACACTAATGAAACACCTCTAAATATTTCCATTTGTACATTCTTGGGAAAATAAAACAAAACTAAGAAAATAACCTAAACTCTAGGAAAAACGACACTTACACCCCTGAACTATTGGCTCGCGAGCACTTACACCCCCAACCTTTTATTTCGAGCACTAACACCCCAACCTTAATTTTCCAAAGAATGGTACCCCCCGCTATACCCCCGACGCGTGAGAAAAGGTATATTCCACATAATCTTGGTCTCCTCATGCACGTGTCGTCCAAGAATAAGGACAAAATCGGTAATTCAAGGGTGTAAGTGCTCGCGAGCCAATAGTTCAGGGGTGTAAGTGTCCTTAGTGTTTGACGACACGTGCACGCGGAGCCAAAGATTCCATAGAATATTCTCTTTCCCACGTGTGAGGGGTGTCGCGAGGGGTACAATTTTTTCAAAATTTAAGCTTGGGGGTGTTAGTGCTCCAAAAAAAGTTCAAGGAGATAAGTGTTCGCGAGCAAAAAGTTGAGGGGGTAAGTGTTGTTTTCCCTAAACTCTAATAACTAAAACATGTAAGTTGACTTCAAATCTTCATTTGAATATTGAATTTATTATCATAGTCTTTCAATTAACTATGATAAAGTAATAAGTCAAAAGAATGTAGAGCTTAGTTTTAACAAGAGAGTTAGTTAAATTATCATTAGTCGATTTTTCATGTGAATATGTGTGACATTATATTGGATCGTGCGACTGAAAAGTAAACTTTTTGGATAGGTTTATAAGAATGAGTGTTTTAAATTAATTCATTAAATTCATATGCATAAACATTGCACATTCTTTCCTAAGTTAGGAAAAGCATCAATAAGTTTAATTGGACATTTTAAGATTGTAATGTTCGTCCATGATATGAGCTTAAGACAAAACATAAGATAGGAGAAAATTAGATACTTCAAGATCTAATATTCACAAATCAATTTTAATTACTCCTTTAATTTTTTCACCAATTTGCTCTTTTCTTAGGAATATTCCTCCTCCCATTTTATCTCTCTAACTCTCTTTTTCTTTAATTTTTTCCAAACTGGTTGTTTCAAATGACATATTTTATTACTTTACCTTCTTTTGTTTTTCGTCCTCATACACTAAAACCTTGAACATTATTGACACACACACACACACACACACAAAAGATGCAATGAATTGATTTTAGAAATTTTCAAATCATAAATGCTTTCATATTAAGAAAAACAAACTTAATACTTTCATCTTTTTATCCAATTTCATTATAACGACTTTTAAAGTGACTTACACTTTTTCATATTTATAAAATATTTAGTTGCGCCTCAAAGATGAAGAATTTTTAAGTATCTCTCTCGGTTACCTCGTTGATAATCCTTCCTACTCCATCAACACGTTTAGTAACCTTAATTATTTCAGCTGCACTATTGAACAAAGAAACTAGTAGTAACAAACTTTGATATTTATTATAACCTAACCATCCAAAAAAAAAAAAAACATGAGACGTGTCCTCATGTACTCTTTATGACAAATTCGGTCCAACATTATTTTATTTTATTTATTAACTAAAAACAAAAATACACTTTGTGATAGCAGCAGATAACAACAATGGCGGCAACCCCAGTTGAGTTGAGGCCATTGGGCAACACGGGGCTGAAGCTCAGCTGCGTGGGCTTCGGCGCCTCTCCCCTCGGCAACGTGTTCGGCTTCGTCGATGAATCCGACGCCATCGCCACCGTCCGACGAGCTTTTACACGAGGAATCAACTTCTTCGACACCTCTCCGTACACTCCCTTACCCCTCCCCCCTCTCAATTTCATTTCCCTATGGCTAATTGCACCTCGAACCCTGCTGATTAAATATTTGGAGGGTTTTAATATTTGGGGAATTTTAATTTAGATGATTTCATTTATTTGTATTTTGTTTTAGATATTATGGAGGAACTTTATCTGAAAAGATGTTGGGGAAAGCATTGAAAGCTTTGGATGTGCCTAGAAATCAGTACATTGTGTCTACAAAGTGTGGGAGGTATAAAGAAGGTTTTGATTTCAGTGCTGAAAGGGTAACGAGGAGCATCAACGAGAGCCTCGAAAGGCTGCAGCTTGATTATGTGGATATCCTGCATTGCCATGATATAGAATTTGGCTCACTTGACCAGGTTCTGTTTCAAGTCGCTCGCTTTTGTACATTCATTTTTCGTGCTGGGAAATGGTTCGATTATGATTTCTGGTTGTTCTTGTTGTTTGTCAAAATTAGGACTTTTTGCCTGATTTTTAACATAATGTTTACTCTTACTTCTCGATATTAGTAGATCAAAAACATAAAACTCACAAATGTATGTCTAAAGATGTCGTCATATAACAAAAACGTAGCACCTCTTCTTGACTGGGGTCTGTGGGTCGTAATATAACATCAATCGTCGTGGTCCTAACTTTGTTAAGAAAGAACTACACAGACACTCACACACAATGTATACCTTATAGTCCCAATTGTTTGTCAAGACCACTCTGCCTATGTATGTAAATTTAAGTTGGTGTTTCCTTTTGACAGATTGTGAATGAGACGATCCCTGCACTTCTAAAATTAAAGGAATCAGGAAAAGTTAGATTCATTGGCATAACGGGGCTTCCATTGGGAATTTTCACTTATGTTTTAGATAGGGTGCCACCAGGAACTGTTGACGTAATCCTGTCATATTGTCACTATGGCATCAATGATTCTACTTTGGAGGATCTCTTACCATACTTGAAGAGCAAAGGCGTCGGAATTATCAGTGCTTCGCCACTAGCTATGGGTCTTATTACTGAAAGCGGTCCTCCAGAGTGGCACCCTGCTTCCCCTGAACTCAAGGTGATTGTGTGCAATTCTTTGATTTATGATTTACCAAGTGTTTCCTGATGTAGATCCTGGTCAAATAATATATTTTGGTTTAAGTGTACCCGTAACTGTTTCTGACCCAATAATATTCATGATTAAACGTGAGGCTTCGCTTCCTTATGGTTGTTAGATGACGCCATGTGTAATGAACGGAAGATAAAGAGTTTTACCCCATTCCAGTTCATAGTATAAACTACGTCTGGTTTTTTCGGTTTTTGTTTTTTTCACATGAAGTGATTTACAGTTGAATAGGAAGTGGTCTGCCATATGGCACAAAAGCTTACAACCGGCTCTAATCAGCCTCTGTATCTGATGTTTTCGTCAAGATTTGGTCTTAAGCTTCCTAAATATAATCCACTTGTTATTCATCTCAGGCTGCATGTCAAGCTGCTGCCAATCATTGCAAAGAGAAAGGAAAAAACATATCAAAGTTAGCCATCCAATACAGCTTATGCAATAAAGATATCTCTACAGTCTTGGTTGGCATGAACTCTGTCAAGCAGGTACATGTCTTTCCATTTCGCCATCTCCAAATGTCTCGTAGATGAACCAAATAATATGACCAGGATTTGATATATGTTCGAAATACATATCTTTTTCATCTGATACTTGCTTGATGCTAAAAGGATTGCCATGTATCTCTCTCTCACAGACTCTTTCATCTTTGTTTTTAATTTGAAGTGGAGGGGGGAGGGGGTTTCAGATCTCTCCTATAACTTGTACGACTTACGAGTTGAACATCAGAACGAGAGTGAATGGCATATATATGAAATAAGATTGATGGAAGAACTGACAGGGATGAATTTAGCTTTGACTACTGTTATTATGCAGGGTTATATTATAGAGCTTCAGTTTACTTTCAAGTATGTCTAAATTCAGAGCTTGTCTGTGAATCATTGAAACCTCCCCTCAACTAAGTCTAAAAGCAACTACCACTAATGAAAATCAGGTTGATGAGAACATAGCAGCGGCAGCAGAACTGAGCACAGTTGGGAAGGATGAGAAAACTCTATCCGAGATAGAAGACATTCTGAAACCTGTTAAAAATCAGACATGGCCGAGTGGAATTCAGCAGAGTCTGTAAAGTTGTTCATTGATACAAGTCTATCAGAAAATGTGTAATGTTCCTTCGATTGGTGAAAGCATACACTACTAGTATACAGTGGTATTTTCCCCATAGAGATCTGTTAATCTCGTAAAACCTTATCGTGAGCCTTTGAGTTCCTTATACTAGTTCACAGTTGAAATATGTATTGCTCGAACTGATCAAGGCATTTTGTTTATTTTCTGTGCAAAAAATCTCAATGAAAGCTTGACACTGAGGCAGTGAGGTCATATTCCATACTATAGCAGCCTTTGTGCTATAATTTCTAATTGTGTTCGAACACAGGGTAAATTCTTATTGAGGCGACCTATGACATTTGACTATATTATACCACCACCTCAATAACAAAAGCAACACCTACGTTTGTTTGTTTGAATCCCTTAAAAGTCAAGAGCGTTCACAGATATCTAAAAAAATCAGTTCAATTTTAATCCAAAAATCAGTTTTTCTGCGACTTCTCTTTAAGAAGTATTTGAAGATATTTATAAACACTCTCAACTTTAAGTCACTTTAACAAACAAAAAAGGAAAAAGAAAACTACACCAAACACCCTGAAGTACGTTCAGCCTATTTCGCTCGCAAGCTATTGTATTAAACTGGGCGGGTAACCAACGCAAAATCACGATTTACAATTGTAGCATAGTGCTTTGTTGGGTTCTGCATAACAAAATTGTAAGTGCCTACAACGAGTACATGATCAAATCAACAAATTAGCCGCCAACTTTGTAGTAAAAATATATTCTCTCACAAATGATACATTCCTTTTCAACTTTTTTTCATTCATATTCCAAATCGAATCACCCATGTCCGTTGGAACAGATAAAAGAAGATTACATTGAAGCGTTTGATATTTAGTCTAATAACAAAACAGAAAATCAATTTCAGTTAGAATAATTACACTAACACTTCCACGCTGTAAAAATGAGGCCTCAATGAAATGTTCTTAATTTCGTCTGAGTCTACTCAATTAGTCCAACCTCAAGAGAGCATACATGCAAATAACCAAAATTGTAAGAGTGTTTTGGTAATTGTTTAATTAGTATGGGAAGTTTCTTAATAAACCTCATGGGTTGTAAGTGCAAATATCACTCAAATAATTTCACAAAAGACTACATAACCCAAATTATATTCACAATAAAATTATTACAGCTATGAAAGTGAATGTTGGCTCGTAATATTGCAGTTTACATACATGGGAAAATGGGACTATATATGAGCTTGTGCAACTTCATGGAAATCAGTCCCTATGGAACTATGCAGTGTACCTATTGTGTATAATTACACCAAAACAATGCTATCAGAATATAGCACGCGTATATGGACTACCTGGTAACCTGCTCTAGAGGAGGCCATGCAATCTCATTGTCATCTGTGTAACCATGGATCACAAAATCTGAGCAGTTCCTCCAACACCCATGGTTATAGGGGTTACGAAATTTTCCATCTGGACCATGTAGATAACTGTAGCGCGACTCATTTGCTAATTCATTTGTTGTAATATTTTGAGAAATCTGCATAAAAAGAAATCATCACCACATATCCATTTTCAGGGATACACATCGTACTACATAAGACAAAAACCAATCCAACTCCTTAATAAACATTTTTTTTCATGCTTTCCAACTTCAATTCTCAAATGAGAACTAATAAAAATGAGATATCAATTTCTTTTCTTATAGAAACTAGAGAACTATGGGGCGAACAGTAAAGAGACTCAGAGTAGAGATTTCACATGCGATATGGTATACCAAAAACTTTGTATACATATGCAGGTAGGAAATGACTTAGCCAAGGATGCTAAGAAACTTATTTAACTAATATTCCGAGATTGTTGACTTCCAGGAAAAAACCAAAGTAACGAAATGTTATGTCAGACACAGATGTAAGTTTTACAACACATATAAGTTGAACTAGTCTAGCCAACTCAACAAGTGTGGGGTTTGTTATGGTGCAAATTACTTTTCATGTCCTTGCAGTTTAAGTAAGTAACCGCGTTAACTCATCAGATAAACTGTAGATTACTATAACAGGGACCACAGAACAGTTAAAGAGTAAAATGGAAAAATTAAGAGTAATAAAGCATCAGCAACAAGTATTCCCCTTCACTAGAACTCCCCTCAACCATCAGGAGCACCAGCACTAAAAGCCTGTACTTCATACATAGAACTGTTTCGAAAGTTCAGGTAAATAATAGGGAGCGAAGACAAAAGAATCACAATAACTCTAATCGCATTTGCTCATGTACGACTTACAGTCTTACATGAAACTTCCTCTAAGAGTTGAGATTATGTGAAGAATGGTGGACATAATCAATGGCTAACTACACTCTTCAAATGCATCATTTTTTTTCTAATGGAAGGATGATCCAAACTCCAAAGTCTTCCCTCTGCATGATATGAAATCAATGTCTTACAGCACCTGGTTTTCATGTGTTGCAACATTTATATGAAGTATTCCTCTTCACTAGAACTCCCCTCAACCATCAGGAGCACCAGCACTAAAAGCCTGTACTTCATACATAGAACTGTTTCGAAAGTTCAGGTAAATAATAGGGAGCGAAGACAAAAGAATCACAATAACTCTAATCGCATTTGCTCGTGTACGACTTACAGTCTAACATGAAACTTCCTCTAAGAGTTGAGATTATGTGAAGAATGGTGGACATAATCAATGGCTAACTACACTCTTCAAATGCATCATTTTTTTTCTAATGGAAGGATGATCCAAACTCCAAAGTCTTCCCTCTGCATGATATGAAATCAATGTCTTACAGCACCTGGTTTTCATGTGTTGCAACATTTATAACTCCTAAATGTGAAAATAACACCCTGATTGAAGTAACTATAGCCCAAAATCTCACCATTCGAGGTCATACAAGTTTCAAATATTGGCATAATGCTAGAACAAAAGTGTAAGATGGTATATTCTCCGGTGATATTACTATACTTTTCCTTGATTTTATCTTCTACATAACTGAATGTGTGTGTTGAGGAAAATGGTGGAGATGAGGGAGGGGAGGGTCGAGACCAAAGCGAGGATAGGGGCTGTGGTGACAGGTAGGAAAGGGCACGAATGAATGCGTCTGTCTTTCCATTTTCCGTTTTTCTTTTTCTTCATTTTCATTATGTGTATTTGATGAAATCTGTCCTTCAAAGTGTGCGCAAGCAGCACATTTTAGCAGAGAGCTGCAATGGTGCACTAACCTGCTACTTTAACACCTACAACACACACTGCAACACGCATCTTCAAATAGAATTAATCATTTACGATCAAAAAGATACATTATACTGATCGTCTAAGAATAGGGAAATTCCCCAGACCCTATTTTTTATTAGCATGGAAATCAGATTACCCAGTCTGTGTGCATGAAAAGGTAGGTCAAGCTATAGTTGTAAAAGCATACTTGTATTAAACAATCAAAAATGAGAAGATGTCTTAAATAACACTCTGGGCCTCCAAATCTAAGCAATGACCATTGTAGAGGCACACAGAGTTATCTTAAAACAATACCGGAATCAGCCAAGAAAAGAGGATGAGATAAAATGACGTAACAAGGGAAGGAAAACCTCTCACCTGGTAAAGTTGTACCAAGAACAAAGTTCCTGTAGCCATCAGGATAAATGCATCCATAACCAGGAAAGCAGTGATACCATGATAATTGAATACTATATAATGAGCCCATGTTTCTCCAGTCGCAAAGGGTGGTACTAACGTCCATATTCCTGCCATGTTACATCAGCAACGCTTTATAAAAGGCAACAAAAATTTCAGAAATGCCTTGATGCAGTCATCATAGTGCTTTACAAAAGGCAGAAAGGCTCACAAAATCTTCGGAAATGTCTTGATGCAAGACTCATTAACACCTTTTCTTTAGTCTATCTTAACTTGGTCCATTTCAAATACCTCATTAATGAGTAGGCAAAAACAAGAGTTATAACTTGAAGTTCAGTGCAGGGTCGGGCGCGGAATTAAATTGCAAGCCTCTAATTTACATTAAAGCCTCCACCCGTGCAAATCAAGCACGTATTGTCTCCATTAATAACTTCAATATAATAAGTTTTATACCTGCAAGCCTCTAATTTACATTAAAGCCTCCACCCGTGCAAATCAAGCACGTGTTGTCTCCATTAATAACTTAAATATAATAAGGATATAACGGCAAACCCACTGAACTTTAGGGTGATTTGCAAAGTGCCCCCTTAAGTATAAAAAAGAGAAACTTTGTGATTTGCCCCCTGACGGCTGACCAACCGTTGGACTTCTGCATTTTCAGCCGTTGGATTTGGCCTCACGGGAGAGTTTTAATAGTTCAAGAGATGTTTTCACTTTCAGTTTTTGGTAGTTCGAGGGCACTTTGCTAATCACTCTATAGTTAAGGGGGTTTGACGGGATTATCCCATATAATGACTGCAGAACTATTGAAAAAAGTAGTGGTTTTTGACCAAAAAAGAACCATATGTAATGTGTAAGAGGAGAAAACCCCCTTGTAAAAATCCCCATGTGAAAGATAATTAGGCAAAATACCCAATTGCGTGCCAAAGTAAGAAAGTCTTTTGCCTCTTTATCTAAACTCACATGGGTGGTTTGTGCCAATTTATCTTTCACAAGCTTTTTCGGGTCACACCCCTTTCTTTCATGATTTTTTTTTTTTTTGTCTCTAACGTATAATACTGTTTTCTCATATATTAGCTAAAAAAAGTAATATCCATTGCAATCTTGATACAACATTAACTTTAGGACATAAAACATAACAGGAAGTTTGAGGAGTTCACTGAGATAAACTCAAGCAGGTAAAGCTAATGGTTAGTGGAGGGGTAAATCAGCTCCAACATACTCTGTAGAGCAACCAGTCCACCAGTTAATGCAGTTGAAGTCCCCATGCAGAGAAAAAAAACAAAGTCCCGCTTATTCCTCTGCAAGTTTCAAAATAAAATAAAAAAAAATGACATTTTAGGCCAAAAATAACACAAGAGAAAAAAGACAATCTATCAATAGAAACTAAGCAGATAGCAACCAGATTCAAGCAGGCCATAAAAGAGGTTAAGAGAAATATAAATGACTGTAGCTATATTGCCTAAAGCCTCAGCAAGCAGGGAGAGAGACAGCTAATATGAAGAAAATGTAATTTACACGGTCTTGGTGAATTTTAGGACCTACTATTTAGTTCACCAGACCGACAGAGTTCAAAAAGAAAATATTTCACAGGATGAACCTTGTCGTGAACCATGCATCTCCGCCTCAACATAGTGCTTACATTAGTGGTACATTATAAACTATTATTCAATATTCTCCAGTAACATACTACTCAAAATATTTCTTAGCACATGATTTCAGCTTAAGATGGAAAATTAGATAATTGTCAATAATGGCACCAGTTTTTAATTCTTTTGTTGCATGAAGCCAATCTTTTCAGGATTTACATGCACCAAATAAAGGAATTGTGAGACTCTGCAATTCACGCTTATTAAGTTTATTGGTGCAAATTGCCATGACAAAATACAAAGAGAAATATCACACAGCAGACATCCAGTTTATCATGAATAGGACCTACAGAAACGGAGAATCAGACAAATGTCAATAATGGCACCGTTTTGAAAATCCCTTCGGTGCTCAAAGCCATTTCAGCATTTTGTTGCACCAAGGAGAGAAAGTGTGATAATCTACGTTACATGCTTATTAAGTTTATCTGGCACGAATTTCTATGATGTAATGCAAAGAGAGAGATCACATGAAGCACAACATTCTTCCAGTGTATCATGAATAAGCACTTCACGAAGAATAAAACTTTGACAAATCCCAAAGGAATATAAAAATAAACTAAAATTGGTATAACTGACTAGAAAAGGGGTAAAAGAAGCATATAGTAACTGAATACACCATACGGCAATAGTTTCGAGATCTAGTGAAGTCTCTTTACCGCTTTTAACAACTAAACACGTGTTTTATTACATCAAGCACTTCAGCCTAGATTTGGCAAACAAATAGAACTAGCAGTTTAACATAAAATTGTCTCACGTAATGCAAATTTAATTCACTATGTGGACATTAAAAAGGATATGTACCTTTCCCACACAATTTGAGACCCAGGGGCAGTGGTGGTCAAACTGCTCCACACAGCGTTCACATGTTGGACAGTGCTTGGAGCGCATTGGCCTTATTATCTAAAAGTAGTGAAACCATAGACATTTACAAACTTAGAACTTTAAAACACACAGTTCGGATAAATAATGAAAACTCATCTCCAATTGGGCATTCATTAAAATTGTAAAGCATCACATCACAAAAGCACCTTGCAGGTAGGGCAAAGTTGAGACCAATTTCCAGTCCAAATTGAGTTGCCATCAAAATCAATATTCAGCAAATGATCCTGCATAATAAACACCCATCATTACAAGATGAAGCAGCAAGCTACACGAATAAGGAAATTCCACACTGACAAGAAGCATCCAACCAACTGTACTACCTCAGCATCAGAATGGCTCCCCTTGCCTGGTTTTATATAACCTGGATCTTTACTGCAGCAAATAATAGACAATCATCACCTAAACCAACATGATCGGTAATAAAACAATAGCTTGGAAACATATTTCTTCATTGTGAACCTAACATTATGGCATTTTCATTGAAAACATAAAAAAGTAATATTAATTTTCTTCCATTCCTACAGAATGAACGAACTGTCCCCATGTTTGTCAATACTTTTACAAGAGTCACAGGGTTACATGTAAGTCTTCATATACTTCTGTATCTTTGGCGAATGGTACCATATCAACGTAAAATATCATGGAGCTCATGAAAATAATTATTATCTTTTAAAGATGCTAATCGAAGTCTACCTACTGCACTGAACGAGCATGATTAAAGCGCCCACTGCCAAGGAAACGGCAGTCCATCCCCAAAGTCCAACAATGGCAGTAACCTTTGAGAGATTAGGAGCTTGCACAATAAAGAAACATTAGCAAGGCAAAAACAGAAAGCCATTGATGAAGGAAAGTTTCTTAGACTGAAGCTTTACTCACCAAAAAGGACAGAGCTAATGAAGAGAATCACGTTAATAACCACTACAGAGAACAGAAATGGGGCAAAACCGACTTTTCCACCGTGGCCATAACAAATCCTGTCTTTCCAATGGTTGCTCTGGACACGCAATGCCTTGGACTGCATTAGATAAGATAGTTCAGTGTCATCGTTGAGATTCTAGGATGATGCCATGAAATAACTTACAACCAACAACGCATCCAAAGAGGTTGTTGCAGGAAGCTCGAGAACACAGCAGAAAGTGATCACTGTATAAAGACCATCAAAAGTGACTTTTTTTCTAAAATGTCAAAGGTGGATTAGTCACAGTTTTTTTTTTTTTTCTCACAGCGAAATTCATCAAGATTATAATATTTTTCTATGTGTTCTGTTGTAGTAATTTTATCAAATCTCTCATTTCATTTTCACAAAGAAGTTCATGCCAGCCAGGATCAGAATTCTAGTTCTTAATGGGGGTTAGATACTTAGATTGATGTACTTTGAGTAAACTGTAGTCCAAAGGAGCAGCTTCAACCCACTATTTCTCATTATTATAAGTCAATTATGATATGAGTTGACTACTTCTAACAATATGGAGGGATCCGTTGATAATTCCTTATTATCTGCTAGAACCTAAACCATGGTTTATACATATTCATGTTATCTCTACATAAAATTGCTAAGCCAAGCCATAAATCATCCTCAGCTCCTTTAATTATAAGTTAAATACTGATAAAGATGACTTCATAAATAATCTATTCGGGCTTATACCTATTCATATATCTATATATAATAATTATAATTCAAGTCATTAAGCAGTTTTCGTCCTCAATTTAAGTTAATTAATAATACAAACAGCTTCATAAATAATTCCTCACTGAGTGTTAGAACCAAACCCCAACATTTTTGTATTGCCTGTACTTCTGTGACCGTGTAACTGTAAACACTAAACTTAATAAACATACACCCCACATACGCATAAAACAATTAACATGAAAATTCATAAAGTAAAAGATAAGTCACGAAAAGAAAAAAGGAACAGGATATTTTGAATTGAGAAGAATCATGTGCAACAAAGGCATACAGATAAAACTATTCGTCGAACCGTGGAAAGACAGAATGTATAAATGAGCTTAGGGTCCTTCTTCAGCTTAATATGAATGTAATACAAAAATCTCTGGCATCTAACCGAGATGAACAAACAAATTTTGAGAAGAAAAGCCTTGAACCTCAATCAAACTTGATTCATTCAAACATAAAGCTAACCAGACTAAATGACAGAAATATTCAAGCTTTTGGGATAACTGAAGTTCATTCACAAGCTAGAAACTTTTAGTAAGAAAAGACACACATCCTAGATCAGTGAAGAATTTATCTAAGGTAATGAATGAGAAGATAAAATATTTATTCTTTCACGTGAGAGGCACTTTGGCAGCATCAGGGTCACAAATGTTAAAGGACATCTACTGTGGATAAAGAAACTGGAAAGTGATGGAAAGTGGGAACAGGCACTTAGCCAGCTGAACCAATAACACCACTGATAATACTAACAGCATTGACATGTAATGAGTGACCATACTTGACAAACAGCAATTGCATTAAGTTCGGGCCTAGTGTGCTACCTACTAATCTCCATCATCATTACAGGACAATGCAACTGCAGTAAAGGCTTCACTAACCACCTCCATCACATGTAGATACATATATATCCACCAAATATATTAATAGCCCCAAAGTAAATAATATCTATCAACAAACAGGCAAATCATATAACACAATATATTTGCTAAACAACAAAGAGGGAGGACCTTACAACCTCATACAGTTCAAATCGCACATACTGTTCATTGAATACTGTCTACCAGTATTACCAAAAACTTACATACAAGGAAAAAAGCGACATTCCGATGACCTTTATCTGATGCAAGAGCCACAGGAGTTTTGCCGGCTTTATCTTTTACTGTCAATTCATTCTTAGATCCTGCATGTACAAGCACACTGCATGCCTCCACATTTCCTCTTAATGCAGCCCAGTGCAAAGGTGTGCATCCTGATAAAAATTCAATAAACATCAATACAGACTCAGATTAACACGTACTTAATGTAACCTTGAGGTACCAACAACCCAGTCTTCTAGTCTATAACATGTAGTTCATCCACCTCAGTTTTCAAGATAGCTGGTCTTGATGGTGTTATAAATATAGTGCAACCTTGACCCAAAGTAAAATTAATAATTCAAGAACATTGATAACTATTTGATAACAAATTTGACAGATACCTTCTTTATCTTGTCTACCTTGGCAAGCATCTCTAAATAGAAGCAATCTCACAGTATCAACAAATCCTTTATATGCAGCCCTGCATAAAAGGAAGCCAGGATCAACTCATATTCCATTACTCAAGAAAGCACCATTGATGAATTTCAAGAAAACCTGACCATGAAAAATGTGTTTTAAGACACTTCAGCTTTTTGTTACACATTCTTTAACCAGGAATAAGAGGAAGATGAAGAACATTCATTTACTATCAACTCCACCAACTGACACATTTCCATGAATGCATCTATCTAACGTCTTCAAAAAATAAGATGGGTTCGAAACCACAGAGGACTAAGTCTCAAGAAGGACAAGCAGGAGGAAAAAGGAAAAGACACGATGTACAAAAAAAGAACTATCACAAGTATATTTCGTTCATTCTTCTTTACTGTCAGTGAAACTGAACTAAGGGGGTGTTACCAAGAGCTTTTAAAAGTAGCTTATGGGATTTAAGTCACTGAAAAGCATTTATTCATTGTTTGCAAAGTGTTTGCAACTAATGCTTTTGCTTCTCCTTCTCTTTAAAAAAATCAAAAAAAAAAAAGCAGAAACCCAAAAGCATGTCATGAGGTGCTTCCATAAGTAGCTTCTACTTATATATCCGTCAAATTTCTCTAAACATCCTATTTAGCCTCAATTAATTGGAAAAATAATTAAAAATCTCATGATTTCTCTCTTTCTTAATTTATGTGATATTCTCTATAATTTAAATTTGTGGCATTTTTAAGAGTAATAAATTAAAAATAAAAAACAAGTAAATAAGAAATAATAATAAAAAGAATACAAACAAAATTCTTTTTCTTTTACTTAACAACAAAAAGTACGACATATTTATATTAACATCTTTCACATAAAGTTTTACTTTCTAAGGAAAAATGCTTATACAAAATAAATTGTGGAATGTAAAGTAATTAACGTATATATTAATTCAATTATATTAAATTTAAATTATTTTATTTTTGAATATATTTAAATTATTTTATTTTTGAATATATTTAAATTATTTTATTTTTGAATATAACGGACTGTGTGTAAGTGTGAGTGAAATATTAATATTTTGTATACTTTAAATAAGGGCAATTAAATCTTATTGTATTTTAATTAAAATTTAAAAGCTGTTTTTCACTAGCTATTGCAAACACCACAAAACTAGTTACAAAACTAGTTTTAACTGCTTTAAGTAACTTTTAAATGTACATTTGCAAACACTCATTGTTTTAAGTCAAACGCAGTTTTAAGTAACTGTAAGTAAAAGTTATGAAGAAGTAGCTTTCATAAGCTCTTGCAAACACCCCCTAAATCAGAATTTAAATTTTTTTCAATCAAGGTGATAAACAAAGAAAGTTTAGATTTCTCAAACAAACAGAATTAAATGAACTAATATTTCATGAGGTTTTTACATTAAACGAATTATTGATACATAATTATGTAAATCTAAATATACAGTAGAAGAATTTTACAATACATGCAATATAAGCTACATGCATGACACATGCCAAGAGCGAAGAGTTTCCCCTTGATGAAAAATAACATACAGCTAATGTAAACATATGCTGTCCAATTGTTTTCACATGCCAGATCGGACAACAATGTGGAATAACATTGTGCCACAGAAAAATCCTTAAAATCTTAGTTTTGTTTGGCAGAGCACCTTTCATGTGTTTACTTACTAGGAAATTTTCTTTCATCCATCTAAATAAAGGTAAAAAGAGGAGTAAAAGAGAATCTATCGACGAAATTTGCTCCAGCTTTAAACAAGGTCTAGAAAGATTATTAAATGACCAGTTGAATAAAGTGTAGTCTCATGAAAAGCCTAGAACCAAGATATTCCACACAACAAGAAAAAGGAAGACCAAGCTCAACCACAATCTTGTAAAACATCAAACATCTGAGTAAAAAACACAATAGCAATGCTACTGGATCCTATAACCTATTCTGTTCTTTTCAATGAACTTAAGCAAATCCATGGTGGACCTACAACAGTAAATAACTCTCAACGAATTTAATAGTAAAGTCGGAAACGTATAGAGCATGGAGATCAAGCACTTAATTATAAGAAACTATAAGTGGAATCCAGGTCAGGACTTCAGTTGGCGCCTAAGGCTTTATCGAGTGATCAAGCCTGATTCTAAGAAATGACAATAGAATCAATTTAATTTTCAAGTAACTGGATATTACATTGATGGAAAATATTAAAAGTCAACCGTTCACCATACCAGTGGAGAGGAGTCCTCCCATCGTTGTCAGGAACATCAAATTCAGCGTGATACTTGGCTATGATGTAATTTAGAAATGCTGTCTGTCCAAACTGAGCAGCAACATGAACTGCCTGCAACCAAAATAGAGTACTGTAACACATAAATTAAAAATAAAAGACTACAAAACCACTGCAAAGTAGCATGAACAATGTATACTCAACCAGAAGATCCTGAGACTGCAATCAGTCCCATAACAACCATCAACAAATACTATACTTAAAAGAGATTTTAGTTGGCCTGAACTCAAATGTTAGGCTAACAAGTTAAAACACATTTCACAAACCAGCGACTACAGATTCAAACTCTATCCAGCGTACGGTCATAAACACTCCAACTATTTTTGTTTATCCTTGTTATTATCATCAGACACGTGCATCATTAACCACTACTCATCAAAATATACTAACAAATGCTGATGGTGTGCATCTTCATGACGAAGAGTTCAGTCCATACTCTTTCTTTAACTTAAAACAAGTAAAACATGCCTACATTAAAACAATATAGTGCTATACCATTATTCATTAACAACAGAACTGGTAATAGTGTTCTTTTCAGCAAATTAACCATTACAAAAACGCTTAACAATTACCCGATAACCATTAACATCAGCAGCCTCGATTCGTGCTCCATTCTGCACCAACACATCAGCAGCCGCAATAGAACCTCGAACCGCGGCCCAATGAAGCGCGGTCTGCCCCGTGTGATCCGTTGCATTAACTTCGCCACCGCGCTTTCCAAGCAAAAAAACAAAACATATAAGAACACGAAGTTCAACCTCCAAACCCCACATCAATTAACACACATGCATATACTACCTCAATTATATACTGCACAATGCCGACAAAATTGTTGAGCGCAGCCCACTGGAGAGCTAAGTATCCATTGCCGTCGGGCCGGGATAACGAAGCACCCCCGTCGTTCTCGACGAAGTGGCGGACCTTGTCGAAGTCGCCGTAGGCGGCGGCGGAGTAAACGTCGACGATGTGGATTTCGTTAGGAACGCCGTTGGAGGAGGGCTTATGCGAGCTGGAATCCGACACGATTTCAATTTCTGATGATGCCATTAACGGTGAATTTGTGATTGATCAGCTCATATGAAGAATTGATCGAAAGGGGGTTTTTTTTTAGGGTTTGGATTAACGTTGAATTTGATCATATGCTGAATTTATCGAAATGTTCTTCTTCTTCTGACTTCTGAGAATCTTCCTTTCATTTACACTTTGTTTGGTTTGTCTTCACTTTGACATTTTTTTAAAAGTGTAACTATTAAACTTTTTTTTTTGGCTAAATATGTAACTATTAAACTTAATATTTGTGGAAAAACTATTTCAAATGTTTCGATGATCAAGCTTTTGTAGTAAGGTTTTTCTTGATTTTCCTAAATTTTCTACAACTTGTTAGGCCAAAGATTATGATAAAATTGAGGAATTAAATACTTAATTTTTATATGTAAATTGTAAAGTACTGTTGGTACCATTGTGAATTTTTCTAATATTGTTTCCTAGACACTATAAAAATAATTTTCTCCCTATTTGGAATTAAAGTAACTATTGATTAATTGCCAAAAGCGTTTGTAAATATTTTATCGAAACTACTTAAGTCATAATTATTATGTGTATGCAATATATTTGCTAAGAAGTAACTCGTTTTTTGTAAAAACTCTCTATATGTTTACTCAAAAAAACAATTTAAAAAGCGTTATTTACTATACTTCAGTAGATTGTGCTTATGATAACCATAAGCAAAAGTTACTTGCATAAACGGGCATAGCATGGGTTTAGGGCATAGCATTCCCATTTAATCTACAAAAGGGACGTATTACACCTTGTAAAAAATAACACACATAATACCCTAATGTAAATCTTAAGATAGTGTAAAATAACATATGTGTGTATGTAAGGAGGTGCAACTCATTTGCCAAAAATTGAGAGTGTGTTACACTTTTTCTTTACCATTTCTTTTTAACAATCATTTATATTTTATTGTGTTCATTTTAAATTAGAAATATATATAATATGAACCCAACTGACAAAAAAAAATAGAATTCAACAAACTACAAGTTAAAAATATATAAAAAATTTGACAGAGAAGCACAATGAAAATTTGATAGAGAAGCACAATGGTAATTTACCAATTTTAAGATTACAATGAGTAATGTGTTTATTTCATACATTACGTGTAGGTGATTTACCATTTGCTCAGAACCAATAAGCACGTTTCACAAACTTTTACAGACATCGTCTTAGGACCGGCATTTCAATGTTTTCTGCTATGTAATTAACTTATATATTATTGAATTAATTCATATCTTTCGTAGTTAATAGTGAATTAGTTTTGTGATATTTACGGGAGTTTGTGATTTCAGTTCCTTCTGAAGCAATTTCAATAAGAGAGAAGTGCTTACCGAGAAAACCACGTGTCATTTTCTCCCAATGTAATGCTCCTCTTAGATAGTGTTTCCAGGCAATATTTTACTTATCGTCTATATTATCTATACTTTTATACTATAATATAAAGAAAGGCAACTCTGACACCAAACTTTTAATTCGATTTTAACCTTATAATTTAATATTGGCACAATATTTTATTATTAAGTTTCTAATTTAGTATTCTATATACTATTATATAAAGAAACCCATTGTGACACCAATCTTTTGATTTCCAACTTTAACCTTTGAGTTTTAGCTACATTGTAAAAAATATATTATTAAATCCCCAAAATAGCCTTACAAATTAAGTTAGACTAATTAATTACACTACTAATTGTAATTAATGATTTACTTTCCCCATAATTTGCTTCTCTTCCATTCTTCTACTGCAAATTTATAGCACATGTTATCTAGATAAATTTTCATCATTAACCCACAGAGAATGACATTAAAAAAAATTATGCTCGCGGGAACCGCGTGCTCCATTTGCTAGTAGATTTAAGTAAAATCATTAACTACAATAATAATGTTGATTGGTGATTTAATTTCCCAAAAATTAAAACTTTCTATATAAATTCTCTATATTTATATATTTAATTTTCACTCATTTAAGTTATTTCTTTCACCATACAAGTTAAAATAAATTCTCAGTTACGCGGGGACCGCGTGCGAACGTTCCTAGTATAAAATACAAAGAAACATCATAGTGTTGCAGATTCTTCAATGCACCTATAAGTTTAACATATTTCTAAAAAGATCTTACTATGTTTGGTATGGTCTTATTTTGCAACTTCCCCAAGTTGATTGTTAGCAACTCCGCAGGCACTCCTATCATGGTTGTCTTAACTGCATCGTTAAATTGAGGTGTCTTAGTGAATGAAATTATCCTTTTTATTGTAGATAAAATCTCTTCTCGTCAAGCCATATAATATTACTCTGTTCGAAAAAACGCTTCTTGTTACGGGTCTAATATGGTATAATTATTAATATAATTTTATTAATTAGTAATTATTAGAGTTTATGTAGTAGATAATATCAAATAGGTAGTGGGATAAGATTATGGAGTAGTGTGTTAGTGGGAAGTTTATTTTATTTTATGTATTTATAGTGTGTTTGTAAGTATTGTGGAGTAAGAAGAAAATTAAAAGTAACTTAGTTTAAAGTTCTCTCCCCATCTTAATTTCTTAGGAGTTTTTTTTTTTTTTTGTTCTTCCTCAAATAAGAACAAATCTCTTAGGATCTATAATCCTAACATTGGTGCTTTCAGAGAGAACTCTATCACGTTTAAAAAAATAGACGTGTTCCTCTCCAACATGCAAAAACACATGGATGACTATTTCTCCAAAATGTCAGAAATTGCGGAGGCAATGCAAATTTACAACGAAGATATATCTAGCCGATTTGATCGTATTTCTTGCTTATTATCAAAGTTTGAAAGAGATTTGCATGCACATTCACAAAATCCTCCACCACCACCTCCACCGTCATTACCATCACCACCACCCTCCGAACCACTGGCCGTTTCTACAGACAAAACCAAGTGTATGATCACATATATCCAAACTTGAATCCATAACCCCATAGCTTCGTTTTTACCACTCCACCAGATGCACGACAATAAGACAAGATGTCATCGTACAACCTTTCTACTCAAATCTGAAGCGGGGGGGGGGGGGGGGGGGGCTTGCATTTTCATCAAAAGAAACTACAACCAACACGACGTAATTGGAAATAGAGGAAGAAAAATTATATAAATTCTTTTTCTTCCGAGGAAAATTGAAGAATCAACAATAGGCCTTGAGGACAAGGCCATTTTCAAGGGTTAAAGATTGTTACGGGTCTAATATAGTATAATTATTAATATAATTTTATTAATTAGTAATTATAAGATTTTATGTATTAGATAATATCAAATAGGTAGTGGGATAAGATTATGGAGTAGTGTGTTAGTGAGAAGTTTATTTTATTTTATGTAGTTATAATGTGTTTGTACGTATTGTGCAGTAAGAAGAAAATTAAAAGTAACTTAGTTTAAAGTTCTCTTTTCATCTTAATTTTTTAAGAGTTTTTTTTTGTTCTTCTTCGAATAAGAACAAATATTTTAGGATCTATAATCCTAACACTTCTATTTCTCTAGTTTGTGGTGGTGGCGTGTTATCTGTCATGGTCAGATTCCATGATGCCTCTTTCGAATTGGCTTTTGCATGCTCTTTCACTATTATTAGATTAGGAAAAAATCACATACACCTCCATCCTATTGCCCCAAAATCACTTATCTCCCTATCCTATTTTTTTATCACTTACCTCCCTATCCTATTTTAATCTCATTACATTGCCCCCCAAGACGAAATTAACCCATTAATCTCTCCAAATTGCGCAAGTGCGGCTCGTGTGCCACACTAATAGGGGCAATTTCGTCCATTCAAACACCCCAATACATTACGACTCTCATATATTTTAAAAAAAATCCAAAATTCAATGTAGGGTTCATAAAATCGACGAAATTGATGAATTCTAACTCCCACATTTTGTCGTTGCGAGCGTCGGGTAGCTCAAAAAACATCATATGCTAATCTTAATACCGTAAGAAGGTTTGTTACATGATCCAATAATCGGGTAAAGCCTCAATTTTAATTTCTCTCTTTTTTCGTGTAATCTTGTTTTAAATTACTCCAATTAAGTTTGTAATGTTTGTTTTCACAACAAAATGGGTCGTGTGAGTATTGGGTGTGGATTGACCCACCCATGTGCAAGAGACGGGTTATTGAATTTTGGGATTTACGGTTTTTCGAATTTGGGGAAAATATAGTAAGTGTTGATTTGAGTGAATTGGAAGTCATTCTCGATTGTATTGTGTTGGGGTGTTTGAATCGACGAAATTGCCCCTTATAGTGTGGCACACGAGCTGCACGTGCGCAATTTGGAGAGATTAATGGGTTAATTTCGTCTTGGAGGCAATGTAATGAGATTAGAATAGGATAGGGGGGTAAGTGATAAAAAAAATAGAATAGGGGGGGTAAGTGATTTTGGGGCAATAGGATGGGGGTGTATGTGATTTTTTCCCTATTAGATTTAATACCACTAGAGTTAAAATGTCACCTTGGCTCATACACCATTTTTCTTAAATAAAGAAATTAAAGAACGAATTAGGTTGAACGCCAAAAAAGTAATCAAAGTAAGTTCACTACTAAAGCAATCACAGTACTCGATAATAACGCCAAGACTTGATGTGCGTGTTTTTCATGATATCTTTGTTTTACAAATCAAGTCAAGGGATTTTCAACGTTTTGGTCCCTTAAGTTGGCTTAACCGCGATTTTGGTCCCATAAGTTAGCAGGCCTCGATTTTGGTCCCATAACTTGGCTTAAGGACTCGATTTTGGTCCCTTGGTCAACATTTTTAAAATTCTAGTCGTTAAAACCTTACGTGGCAACTTATGACCGACTGCGTGGCAATTTTGACCGGTAAAATCGTACGTGGCTCGGGATTTTCAACGTTTTTGTCCCTTAAGTTGGTTTAACCGCGATTTTGGTCCCATAAGTTGACAGGCCTCGATTTTGGTCCCATAACTTGGCTTAAGGCCTCGATTTTGGTCCCTTGGTCAACATTTTTAAAATTCTAGCCGTTAAAATCATGAATCACATGCGAAATTAGGGTTTGTTGAGTTGCTCAAATGTCCTTGTCGTTTGTGGTATCTGTAGATGGATCACCCTCGCCAAATCCAGGGCGTTTGTGGTCGAGGATCAATGATGTATTGTAAGGCTAGTAACCACGCATCTCGCCCCGGTAGTTTTTCCCTTACCACATTGTCCTCTTCAACATCCATGGTGTTACCAAATAGGAGATCATCTAAATCAGTTGCATACTGATCTTCAGGTTGATTTTCATCTACTTCTTCTGTGTACGATTTTACTAGTCAAAATTGTCACGCAATCGATCATAAGTTGCCACGTAAGGTTTTAACGGCTAGAATTTTAAAAATGTTGACCAAGGGACCAAAATCGAGTACTTAAAACAAGTTATGGGACCAAAATCGAGGCCTGCCAACTTATGGGACCAAAATCGTGGTTAAGCCAACTTAAGGGACCAAAACGTTGAAAATCCCGAGCCACATATGATTTTATCGGTCAAAATTGCCACGCAGTCGGTCATAAGTTGCCACGTAAGGTTTTAACGGCTAGAATTTTAAAAATGTTGACCAAGGGACCAAAATCGAGTACTTAAGACAAGTTATGGGACCAAAATCGAGGCCTGCCAACTTATGGGACTAAAATCGTGGTTAAGCCAACTTAAGGGACCAAAACGTTGAAAATCCCGAGCCACATACGATTTTACCGGTCAAAATTGCCACGCAGTCGGTCATAAGTTGCCACGTAAGGTTTTAACGACTAGAATTTTAAAAATGTTGACCAAGGGACCAAAATCGAGTCCGTAAGCCAAATTATGGGACCAAAATCGAAGCCTGCCAACTTATGGGACCAAAATCGCGGTTAAGCCAACTTAAGGAACCAAAACGTTGAAAATCCCTCAAGTCAACCATAACTTTATTATAAGTCTCAAAATATCGATTCCAAAGATAACAGTAAGTTGTTGTAAACTGTGGTACTGGTTGTATTTTAGACAACAACTTGGTTTTGATAAGTTCTATAACATCTGTTTTGATGTATTTTTTTCTTTATTATTTTAATAATAAAAAACGGAAGATTCTTTCATCTATTTTACATTTGTGTTAGCAACTAGCATGCTAATTGGAATACGTTCAGTCCTTTTTAAATGTTCTGTCTCCTTTTTGATTTTAGTTAATTTGAATATTGTTAATGTTTTTCTTAAGTTCTTATTCTTTATAGCAGAAATATAGGTAGTTGTTTGTTAGATATAAAAATATATAGTTATTTGTTCTAATCAATGAAGAAATATATCAAATATTCAGATTATATTCTATGCAAAGGGAATTGATTGAATGGTAGAGTAATTTTGTTATTAGATCAAATATAATTTAAAATTACGAAGCTGATAAAAGCTAATATGTTTACTTTAACTCCTATTTTTTGTATTATTATATACTTTTTTATAATATTATATTTAAAAATCAGTTAAATATTAGTATTTCTTGGGCTTACGCCTCACGCCTCAAGACTTACGCCTCGCTTCTACGTATGAAAAACGTCCCGCTTACGCCCAACGTCTTTAACAACACGAGTTCTAACTAATAAAATGTAACAGAAAAGAGCAAATGAGATGAATATATATGGAATGTTGTTTCATCACGCATGACTCGTATATCGTCTTAACTCATCCATCTATAGTCTTTAAGCTTTATTGTGGTCTCGAGGATTACACATTGATTTTAGTATGATAGAATTGTTACTCTTTGTTTTGTGAATCTTTTTCTCACCTTAACAAGTGGTTTATGACCTATATTAAATATGGGATCCATGGTGCACTACTCTTTGATGTTAGACTGTTAGTTCAAATGTATAATTAAATCGTTCAATTGGTAGCATCGTATATAAGTTATAGATAAACTAAATAACTACTCAAATCAATTTTATCCAAAGTATAGCAATTCAAACTGACACATATCATAATTATTGTTTAACTCTAGATACTCAAAAATTAAAACTCATGGCAGGCCTACAAATGCATAGATAAACGAACTTTATGATAATCAAAACACAAAAGGAAAAGATAAACTAAATATTGTGAGAAATACTTACTTTCGTGGACTATGTTGGTTCTCCAAGACACTTACTAACATCATTAATATTTCTATGATGTCTCAAAATTATGTTGAATATGAACTCTCTCCCTCTATATACATGTTCCACCATTTCGTCTTTGTAAGACAATTTTCAATTATAGTAAATTGGGTAATTTCTAAACATAGACGATCTTTTATAACTTATGATGCAGAGAGAATGGTGTTTGTGTTGGCACGCGTCATGCTTGTCTTTAAGTGGTTGTGCTAGTGGCATGGGTAGGGCATCGATTGCATAAGCTAGGGTTTTAGTGTCACACCATTGTCACTCTACTAAATGTAGCCCTGGTCGCGCTCCAAGCTGCGACTATAAGATAATTTTTTGCATTTTTTTTTGTACTTGAGTTACCTTAATCATGAACATAACTCACCCCTTGGGCCTTGGACAACTTCTCACATAAACCTCAACCATGACGTCTTGGACGACGTCTCACATGGCCACCATGTATGTTTAGGTGGTCTCTTCTTCAATCACCACTTCAAAGTATGGCCCAAATTAGGATGGAATATTAAAAATGCCCGTTAACTTTACAAAAAAGATAAAATGCCCGGTATCTTTTAAAAAATCTTGCAAAAATGCCCGATGGCCTTATTCGGGCTAAATATGCCTATGTGGCGGTACGGTGGCTGTCACGTCAATAAACTGCCCCGCCACGTCATATTTTCAGTCAAAAAATATTTTTTAAAGAAACCCTTCTAATTTTAAATATTGTATTTGAACCCAAAATAAATTGCACTTTGCACCCTAATATATATTATATATATGCTATATATATAACCATTTATAAAAAAAAAGCACATATATATATATATATATATATGTAAACAATAACAAACACACACATATATATATATATATAACTATTTGTAAAAATAAAAACATATATAAAAACTTAAATCTTAATAAATTTAAAACATAAATATATTTATATCCATAAATATATATAAAAAATATATCTCTACGTATTAAAATTAAAAGGGAAAATCATAAATATCATTTTTATTACTAAAATTAAAAACAAATCATTTTTTATTACTAAAATTAAAAAAAATCATTTTTATTACTGAAATAAAAAATTTATTTTTTTATTACTGAAATTTTTAAAAAAAGAATAAAAATTTATTTTTTACTTTTTTGTATTTTTTATATTGTTAAAATGTTTATTATTATTATTTATATATAAATGTTTATTATTATTATATATATTATTTATACAAAATATGTATATATATGTTTATATTACTATTATTATTATAAATATATATATATATATATTTATTATTTTTACAAAATAGTTACATATATGTTTATATATATATGACCCTTTTTTAATTATATTTATATAAGTTTATTATTCTTATTATTATTTATATATATATGTTTATTATTATTATTTATATATTTTTACAAAATAGTTATAAATATGTTTCTATATATATGATGATTATTTATATATATATTGGGGTGTAAAGTGCAATTTATTTTGGGGTGCAAATACAATATTTAAAATTAGAAAGATTTGTTTGAAAAATATTTTTAAACTGAAAATATGATGTGGCAGAGCAGTTTATTGACGTGACAGCCACTGTACTGCCACGTAGGCAGTTTTAGCCCAAATAAGGGCATCGGGCATTTTTGAAAGTTTTTTTAAAAGATACCGGGCATTTTTGCAAGGCTCGAAAAAAACGAGCATTTTAACTTTTTTTGTAAAGTTAACGGACATTTTTAATATTTCGTCCCCCAAATTACTGGCATCAAAATGCACTTACGGCTTGTAGTACCTCGTCTTTGAAAGCCCACAATGATATTCATCTACGACTTTAAAGCAAGCATCAATGGTAACACTACACTTCAAGCCGAACCAACCTAAGGGGAGATTCAAAATTCACTTTGTATAACAACTCATAACAAAAAGGTAATACACGTGATTTGAATCACCGACTTTAGCATACAAAATCTACTTTATAAAATGCTTCTTGAATCGATGAAACCTCGTACCGTCTCAGTGTAGATATTTCACTTAAGTACATTTTTTAAATACATGTTTTCTTTTCATTATTGCACATATTCTACAAGCCAAATGTAACTCTTGTTACCACATCATTCCAGAATTGACATCCACATCAATTCTGAATTGACACCCACAAATTCCAATATTCCTTGGTGTTATTGAATATAATTGATTGATCAATAATAAGGAAAAGGTGAAATAGATTCCAATAGGGAGCCACATACATATTAAAATAGGTACGTACACTCCATGGACTTTCGGATGGCGCACGAGCCAATATAAGAAAAAAGGTGCAAATATTTTGTTTAATAATGAAAAGGAAAGGAAGGAAAGGAAGTATTTATAAATAAATATAAATACAAAAAACAAAAAGCCACCAACCCCATCAGTCAGTCAGCCAGCCACCATTTTGGGGTCTGTGGTTCTTATTCAGCAAAAACCAAAAGCACTATCTCAAAGAAAATGGCGGCCAGTAGAGTGATGACCAACACCATCACCACCACTTTACTCTGCAAAACCCCATTGAAGGCAAATCCCCAAAGCTTCAACCTTTGCTTCAAAAACAGCAAATTTGCTGTGCAGAAGAGGAGACTCTTCACTTGCAGTGCGATCTACAACCCCCAAATTCAGACTAAAGAAGAGGGTCAGCCTGAAACCCTTGATTACCGTGTCTTCTTCCACGATAATTCTGGGAAAAAGGTATTATTAATAAGTTCAAAATTTTATCTTTTTTCTTCTTCCTTTAGTTGGTAACTATTTTTTAGTGCTGTGTCTGGTTAGATGAAAGAAGATTCAATCTTTGTGGGTTTCAACTGTTGATTATTGGGTTTGATTTATTTTTTCAAGTATGGTTTTGTTGTCAGTGGATTCATTAATTCATCATCTTCTAGTACCATGAACAATGCAGTACTTGTTGTCATGTTGGTAGTTTTGGTGGATTTGGATTAGTTGAGAAAGTTGTTCTATTCTTGTTTTAGTTATTCGTAAATGGATTGATGGACTAGTTTTGAGCTTTCGGCTATATCGTGAAAATACGCAATGTGAAATGGAATGGCTGAAATCTTCATGACCTGTTCTTGTGGAATTAGATTTCTGGGAAGTAAACAAGAAATTATTAATTATTAGATGGGTCGAGCTTAGGGGCAGATTCCTTTTCGTCTTTTTTGTTCTACCAGTAATGCAACTATAAGTCTCGCCTTTGTACTAAAGCTTAAGGGTAGGCTTTATCAGCTGACTTGTTGTGTGCGATTTGATGTGCAGATTTCCCCTTGGCATGATATACCACTACACTCGGGTAATGGTGTGTTTAATTTCATTGTTGAGATACCCAAGGAGTCAAGTGCTAAAATGGAGGTTGCTACGGATGAGATATATACTCCAATTAAACAAGATACAAAGAAAGGGAAACTTCGATACTACCCGTAAGTTCAGCTCTTTTATGTTTTTATCCCTTTGTACCGTCATTTCTCGATTGCATAAGGTAAACTTTTTTTAGTTTCTGTTTTTGGCTCTTGTAGACCTTTCGTAATTTATGTCCTTTTGTGGTTCTCAAAGCATCGTATAAATTTTAAATGCAAATACTAAAAGAAATTGAAATATATGCATATCATGCTACTTTTGGTTGGCGTTCATCATTGGGGTTTTTCGTTCAATGCTGAAGATGCTATGTTATAGTATTTGCGGTTGAAAATTTGGGAATTTGGAAGAAAGTATGAGCCGTGTTAATCTCCCAAGCTGGAAAAATAAACTTGAATTATATCCACTTATAGGTGATATCATACAGTATCTTCGTGTCACTCCATATCAATTTACTTGGCTTTATCACTATACATGCACAACGAGCTATTCTTTTATTTGTTTGTTTGTTTTGTTTTGTTTGTAAATCGCATACAGCAGGCGCAGAAACAGCTGTATGTTTCATTCTATTTCCACTTGATAACAGTTGTGCATTATCAATGATCATTTCTTAACTCTTGCACACTTGAGTCATGACAGTTTCATTTTCTTTTGAGTCTGCTGCTATTTAATTTTTGGCTTATGACCCAGCTACACTTCTTGGGAATCCTCTTTACATATTTCTTTTCCAATCAATATTTGCATTTTGTGCTGTCACATTTGAGCTGTTCTTCTGTACTATCATTCAGATACAACATCAATTGGAACTATGGATTACTTCCACAGACATGGGAAGATCCGTCACTTGCCAATTCTGAAGTTGAGGGGGCATTTGGTGACAATGATCCAGGTATATCTTCGTCTTCTCCAACTTTGCGATTATCAACCGTTATTTGGCACACTTATTGTTGACTATCCCTACCAAAAGAAAGACATCAGTTTGTAAAGCCAGCCATTAAAATTATTTTGTGCTTTATCTTTGTAGTCGATGTTGTTGAGATTGGAGATACCCGAGGTGAAATTGGGCAAGTTTTGAAAATCAAGCCTTTGGCTGCTTTGGCCATGATTGATGAAGGGGAACTTGACTGGAAGATAGTTGCTATTTCGTTGGATGATCCAAGAGCTTCCCTTGTTAATGATATTGATGATGTTGAGAAGCATTTCCCTGTACGTAATTTCTGCTGATCTTTTTGTCTGTGTCACTGGTTTATGTTACAGTATTGCATGTTTTTGTGATACTTATATTTTTTCCACCAGTTTTTTGTTTGATATCATGAGGTGGGTGCTTAACTGTGTTTCAATTTTTTAATAAAGTTGTATATAATCATCAACTGGTGTGCTTCTTTACACATAACTTGATCTACGCATATTACATGTTTTGCTAGAAAGTTTTCAATTATTAAAGTGATAACCTGTTCGGTTAAGTTTATAACAAGGACGTTGTGTATGTATCATTGCCTCGAGTAAATTGATGGAACTTGTAGAAGAAAATTCATCATAGCCTGATATCATGTGAATTCGGACATATTTGAAACCCGTATTCCACCCCATGTGATGTCAACTCAACCATAGCTAAAACTCATATTCTTCTTAGGGGAAAATAGACAAGCATTTTACTTGGCAAGAAGGTCAGTCAGTCCATGACTGTGCAGATTTGAGCATCCTATCATCACCATACCCATGAATACTGGATAATTTCACTCACTCGTGTTGCTCTGATAAATTCCTGGACTGCATCCATAGTTCCTAACTGCAGATTGAAGATTTTATGCAAGTTATATACCTTAATGTATAATTAGACAAATGGCTGTTACTCAATCTCAGCACAAATAAAGAAGGTGGGTGAAAGTTTTTGTATGATCTGGTCGTACATCGTGAGAAAAAGCTTCTTCCGTGGAACATTACATAGAAGTATATATTAACAATTTGATAAACAGACTAGAAGCACAGCTAGTGTACTTATATGATCAAACTGAAAGACTTAGTTAACCATCATTACAATTCTGAGACTTTTTTGTGAGAAGGTGCCAAACGCGCTGGAGAATTTTGTACAATGTAATTAAGCTTTGGTTTCACAATTGCCCAACTAAGTACCACTTATTATCACAGGGAACTCTAACTGCAATCAGGGACTGGTTCAGAGACTACAAGATTCCAGATGGAAAACCAGCTAACAGGTTTGGTCTTGGCAACAAGCCTGCAAACAAGGTATCCCTCTTCTCCTTTTATGTTTTGAGAAAGTTAATTACAGAGATTCTCCAGTTGTCTTGAGTGATTACAGACACCCCTTGAAGTTTGAAAAACGTCAGAGACCTGTGTTCTTGGTGTTCAAATAGCTTCAGGCACCTCCTAAAGTCTGATAAAATGGGTCATATTTTTCAGTGTTAGGTGTATCTAAATAGTTATTTTACACAAAACGTCATGGAGTATAGATGTAATTTTATACCATATAAATCTTGCCTGATCACTATTTGATCTTGCACATGATTTCAGGACTACGCTCTTAAGGTCATAACCGAAACCAATGAATCTTGGGCTAAACTTGTGAAAAGATCAATTCCTGCTGGCGAGCTCTCACTTGTGTAAATGCGGTTCATGGAGTTTTAGATGCCATCTCAGTGTGTCTTCTTGCAGCTGGACAGTGAAGTTCTGTCTTGCTGCCAATGTGATATTTATTTGTCGAAATTGAAACAAATTCTTTTTTATTCTGAGGTCTATCAGTTAACTAACACCATCTTTCTTATTTATCTAAATGTATTCCTGAAATGGATTTTTAAATGAAATTACTATCGTTTTTGCTATTACTTTTCGGGCTTTTGCCTATGCTTTTATGCAATATATTCAAAGACTTAATACTGTCCAGCTCCTCTCAAAGTAGGAGATTAAGTGGTACTGATGATGTACAACATTAGTCGAACTATAGAGGAATATAGTTCTTTAAATACCGCTACATTGTGGAGAAAGAATAGTATTCGTTCATAAAGAGTTCAATCTGGAGTGCGATCTTTGTCCGTACTACTCAAGGCATTGCCTTCAAATGAATCAAGATAATGTGTGCGCGAGTGCCCGAGCAAAGAATTGATCATATATCTATGCTGTCGAGGGAGTTGCTGGGAGTTGCTTATTAGACGTGGCAACATGGCATTTAAGGTAAAAAGGTTGGGGACCCAGTAATTTGATCTAGTATCAGATTGCGAAATATATCGTGATACATTTCTGTAATGGTGGTTGTCAGGTTGGTCAAATTATCTGTGCATCGGGGCCCAATCTTTTTGTGATAGTTTAATCGAAATAGAAGTTGTAACTTGTATGAATGTTTCTCTAAATTAAAAAGTTACTAGAAGACTGCTGTTAGTATATATTTTTCTTAAAATAAAATTAAATCTTAAATTAACCTCCCTCCGAGGATAGAATATTCTGGAAAGACCTTACAATTACAAATTAACTCTTTTTCTGCCAGGGCCAGAGATATGCTATTCTTATGATTTTGTTTGTAAGAATTCTTACTACAGTTTTCCACATAAAAGATTGAATCAGAATATATCCTGCCAAATTCCTCCTGTGCCTTAAATTTGATTTTTTCATGTACTTCTATAACCATCAAATTTGTTGTCACTGCCTAATAGGACAGTCTACTATTTTGGTAAAGCAACAGATATTTTGGGAGATGATAGTTTTTAAATATCGTTATACTGTATCTTGAAGATACACTTTCTGTAAACTTGGTGAAGGTTTGGAGTAACATCTTTTTCCTCCCAAAACTCAAATCCAACTTCTGTCCCAGAAGTGGGCAATGATACTGCTTTTGATGTGGTCAATTGCAATTTTCCATGTTGAATAAAATGCGGCTTTCGTCTTACTGACATTTTTTTTTTATATGTTTGAATGCATGTTTATCTACAGTTTGGCCTTGACCATACGCTAACAACTGGTGTAATATGGTATTCAACACCTTAGTTCACTAGTCCACTATATACCTGGTTGATATGAAGTTGTTTAACGGTATGAACAAGTTTTAAGTTTAAATGAAACAGTGAGTCAGTGACCTGGTTGTCTGGTTGAATTAGAATTTTGTTTTGTTGCACAGGTGATAGTTGAAGTACTGCGAGTTGATCACCTATTCTTACATGTCATATTCTTGTTGAGGACAAACCTATTTATTCTAAATTATTTACTCGGCACTCTGATTGTATTCAAAAAATCGCCAGATATGGTGCTGTTGTAATATAAAGAAATGTCTTATGTACTATACACTTATCTTTAAAGGAGGGAAAATGTATTGAACTTTTTCACAGGTATTGCTATTTTAGATCTTCTCTTAGCTTTAGTTTGGCACAGATTCCTTTACTTCCCATTTGCTGGTTTGTCTATCTCAATGCATAACTTAGCCTGCTAAACACAATCGATTCTTTTTTTTAGTTATGTTGACGAAAGAAAAGGTTTGAGATACGGGGATCTTGTTGGCCTCGAACTTGTTGAGATTTAAGAATACTTTGTGTGAAGAACAGTTTGGAGGTTTCCATCTCAAAGGGCTTAGGTTCTCATTATTAATACGACAGCTAATTCACCAACATCAATCTCAACTTTGAATTTGAAACTGGACTTCTTATGCTGCTATACCACATTTGATTGGTGAAACTTCAATCCGTTGTTGATATTTTACTGTTAAAAGTGATTATGCAGGTCAATATTAAAAAAAAATAAAAAATCTTATTTTGGCAAATAAGGAGAGTTCATTAAATGTCAAGAGCAAGTTTCGATTATTACTTGGTGTCAGGTAAGTAAGTTCATAAAGCACCAGTCTTTGCAGAATGGCTTCTTAAGTCCATAGCTTTTCTCTTTGAGTATCTTCAGTGCAATGGCGTGGTTACATCGTTTACTTGTCATAGTAAGGTAAATTGGAAATTGCCATAACGAATAAAAATGGGAAATGTGAGCTCTTATTTCAGAATAGGAAAAATTGTTTTTATTATACAGACAACACGAATCAACCTCATTCCTTCGATCAGATTTACTGAGAATTTCTCATATGTGAAAATACGAAATACACTGGATCAGAAAAGCTTTAGATAATACAGAAACGTTTTTTCATTTACTGTTTGTGGTTTCAAGTTCAACAATTACTGTTTTGTTCCCTTAGAAGAGACTTTGGCACTAGTTGTTCTTTACCAGTGCGAACAGCAGCAGGTTTGCTCTATGCCTTCACCAGTTAAGTCAAGTTCTTTATGGTGCTGAACTGCAATAGCGCTAATAAGACATACTGCAGGCGTAGCCACAAGTATCAACTGCACCATCACTCCAGCAAAGTACATACTAGTGAGACCATACATCATTTAATTCAGACGATGATGAACTTGGGTCTCCTTTCCTTTTTGGCTAAAAGTGGAGAAATTCAATACAAACAAGTTATAAAAATACATATCTGCGTGTATAGACCTGAACAAACTAAGAACCTTATAACCACTTCGGATTTATTAATATTGGACTCTAACATAAGAAATGCACAACATGATGATGAAGATTCGTATAGTCACACTCTTTTTCACACGTGGAGATTACAGTACGTCTTCCACATATCTACATAATTACACTCACAGTCTCTCATTACTACCACCATTGACAATTTTTAGTGTTGGGACTTTGGGAAGTACTTGAGGTGGAGGTTTTGTCTAAAATGCCTCTCTATAGTAAAATTCTCAATCGTATCTAACTTAAATGCGTATTATTGCGGTGAAAATTACAGAAGATTAGAGACATAGTAGGAGATTAACAAACAACCTTTGAATACTTCAATCAACTAAACCGTGAATAAAAGACAACCACAAATAAGTCAACAGACAAAATTTAAAAAAGGACGAATTATTATTTATGCCCTGTATGTTTTCACTTTTTTGAAAATGCCCGTTATGTTTCCAATTATAGAAAAATGCCCTGTAACTATGCCTTTTTTTTTTTGTAGAAACTGCCATTTGAGTGCCACATGTGTATTTCGGGCGACGTGGCATCCACATGGAAAAAACGCCTAGCCACATCATTTTTTTAAAACTGAAAGAACGATTTTGGCTCCTCAATAAAATTAAAACACATATATAAAAACTTAAATCTTAATAAATTTAAAACATAAATATATTTATATATTTAATTTTTTTTAAAAAAAAAATAGAACCACCTCGCAACGCCCCCCCCACCCCCACTGCAACTCGCGGTTGCAGTGGTGACGGCGTCAATCGCCGCCGCCGCCACTGCAACCGCGAGTTGCAGTGGGGGGGGGGGGGGGCGTTGCGGGGTGGGCGACGCCGCCACCGGTGCAACTCGGCGGTGGTGGTCGCTATCCGGCGCGGGGTGGGGGGGGGGGGGAGGGGGCTGGGGGCAATCCGGTTGTGGGGTGGTGGGGGTTGCGATCCGACGGGGGGGGGGGGGGGGGGGGTCGGTGAAGAAGATGATGATTTTTTTTTATTTTTTTATATTGTTAAAATATTTATTATTATTATATATATTTATTATTTATACAAAATAGTTATATATGTTTATATCTTTATTATTATTAAATGTAGAAACATATATAACATGTGGCACGCATGTGGATGCTACGTCGTCCAAAATGAATGTCAAGTCGTCCAAAATGGATGCCACGTCGCCCGAAATACACATGTGGCACTCAAAGGGCAGTTTCTACAAAAAAAAGCATAGTTACAGGGCATTTTTCTATAATTGGAAACATAACGGGCTTTTCAAAAAAAGTGGAAACATACATGGCATAAATAATAATTCGTCCTTTAAAAAACAATCAGTAGTCAATTTGTAGAAGCTCAATAGTCACGCAAATCGTAAAACAACGTTTGTGAGAAAGTTTGACGGCACTAAACCAAGGGTGAGAGCTAAATTTTGAAATCAAAATCCAGGGATAATCCATCTTCTGGGTCCACGTCCTTTAGTGAAATCCTTAATGTAGTTTTTGTCACTAATGCCACGACAATATCCCCTTATGGGCATCGTATATGCAGTTAGGTTGTACCTCATCATTCCAAGCAAAACCCTCAAGGCATAACGTAGAAGAGTCGGGACTCACGAAC
The DNA here is from genome assembly GCA_948329865.1 of Linaria vulgaris. Taxonomy (NCBI): domain Eukaryota; kingdom Viridiplantae; phylum Streptophyta; class Magnoliopsida; order Lamiales; family Plantaginaceae; genus Linaria; species Linaria vulgaris. The sequence goes on along the minus strand of OX415249.1, from coordinate 111,244,043 downwards.
AGAGTCCTATTTCCTAGGTCATAAATTACTTTGCAGCTACCGTCCATTAAGTCTAATTCAAAAATTCTATAATGAACGTCAACAATTAGCAGTTTTCCTGATGACTCCACCATATAACATGAATTGTACCAACAATAAAAATGTGGGATGCTCAAAATTATCTGCATTTGAATTGGATTTTTGCCATGAATATCACATTCAACCATCATGCCTTTATCGTCCATCGCATATAACTTATCTTTGTGATAAATAATATCTTCAAATGAACAATCCCAATGTTCCATCAACATCCAACAAGAGTCCCCTGGCCTACAAAATGCCAATTGTTTTTCTTCATCATGAAAACACCAGATCACCATGACCACCAAATCAGACACGATTGTTGGTCTACCGGATAAGACAATCCTGCTTATTACTCGCCACGAATATTTTCTTACTGTGCATCTTGGAAAATTATCCCAATTGGGGAGCTCGATGCGGTTGGGCCTGATTGGGTGTGACAAATATAGAGAAACGTCGTTTTCTGCAACGTGGAGGAGCCATCCTCGACAAGACAAGTAATAGGAGTCTTGAATTTCTTGGGAGATTGGGAGATTGGGAGTCAGTGAATTTCTGGTTGTTTGAGAGGTTTAAGAATTTGTGTTTGTACGACTCGTTAAACATGAACCAAGGAACTTGAGGAAAGCTACTGTAGAAATTGTCGAACGTGGCTGCGGATCGCCACGACTTGCAGACTCCACGGAAGGAGTTATAGTCCAAAACTGAAGTTAGTCGTTTTGCTGTTAAGGCCAATAGTTCCGAAAACAGATCTTTCCGTACCGCCATGCTTCTTTTTTTCTTTTTCATATTTTTGTTATACACTACAAAAAAATTGCCTGTTGTGACCATTTCTTGTGACGAAAATACATTCGTCACATTTCTTGTCGAGTATTGTGACGAAATAGATATTATATGACGAAAATTTCTGCTCAGGTGACGAAATATTCGTCACAATTGCATAAGCTATAGTGGCGAATTTTAATTTCGGCACGACACCCGTACACCTGTTGTGGCGGACTATTTATTCGTCACAATAGAGTGTCATCTATTGTGACGAATTTGAGTCTGTCACATTGGGCCTATTGCGACGGGTCTATTGTGCCGGACCCTGTGACGATTCTTTTCGCCACAAAAAGTCTATTGTGACGAAAAGTTGGTCTGTTGTGACGAAAGGATTTCGCCACAATAAATAAGCGATTTTTTTTGTAGTGATATAAGATACTGAAAGAATTGATCATGAATGTTTACTCATGAAGTGAACACAATATGACTTATATAGAAAACTTGAGTGGTACTATACTACGTAGGTGACTGTGTAGTATTTGAGTTTAAATACACTTCCTATTTTGGTCTTTACTTGTCTTCAAGTATTCATGCAAAGGCCCGGGATTCTGTTACTAAAATTGTCACGTTTTTTTTTTGTTTTTGTTTTCTGTGATACGTGTAGAATAATTTCAATAAAAGATTGTCGAAAAACATATATTGGTAAAAATATTAAAGCTGCCTTGTATGTAATTATATGCCTATATTTGGATTTTGCCTATAATTGATTCTGTTACTTTAAGTGCATTTTCTGACAATTAAGTATATATGTTTTTGGCGAGATCTGTGGAAAAAGTAATCCAGGAAGATTTTTAACAAAAACACGAATTTATTGAAATTTAGAAAGTTCAATAATTTTAGTAATAGACTCCCCATATTTGTAGCAACTGATTTCTAAATTCCATAATTAGATATGTGAGTAAGAAATTGTAGATACCGGCCCTGATTTGGTATAATTACTAATCTCCTTAAATCTAGCAATCTTATCATGTAGGAACCGATTTAACGTCATTCTAATTACACATTTGAATTTATCTAAGGCTCCGTTTGATTTGAGATTTCTTGGAAAAGATAGGAAAATATTTTAAAATTTTCCTCCTATACATACATAAGCCGTGTGACATGTTAAATTTTATCCCAAAAGATTTTTTTTGGTAGAAATAAGGAAAACCTAAGCCCATAGGCTACATCCATCGACATAATTAATTTCACATTCGGGGGAGGGGTATGCATAAAACATAAACTTTCATCCATGTTGCCTTTGTGTTTCGCAAGCGCGTCCGCCAATTAGTTTCTTGATCGTGCGATCCACTTAAAGTCACTTTCCCACGACATGCGAAGGAGTGTACAACATTCTTCAATCTTCTCTTGGAGATGGGCATCACTTCTTGCCACACCAGTAATCAACTCAAAAGCCTCTTTAGAGTCCGTCTCAATAATTAGCCGTGGAGTTCTTCTTTCCCATGTGAGATTTAATCCTCTTCTAATAGCTTCAATTTCCGGCTCTAACACTGTGGGGCTGCTCAAGTGCGCTGAAAATCCCCAACACCATGATCCAAATCCATCTCTAACAACTCCACCAATTGCCCCGGTGTTGTCTCGACTACATACGCTCCCATCAATATTCAATTTGAGCCAACCATTCTTTGGGTTTTCCCACTTTTCCTCCTAGGCCTTACGAAAGTTCCCTTTCATCGACGCCAACTCAAAGCTCAACCTTTAATATGACATACCGAGGCAAAGCTAGATTCGATTCTGTGCGTGAATACTTACGCGTTCCGCGCTTTCCAAATTATCCACAGCCCCGCAATAAAGATTAGTCCCCATTTAAGGTTCGATAGCAGCGTACTTCGGTTTTCTAGGTCCAGCAAATTGCTCTTTAGCCATACCTCGTCCCTCATGTTGTTAAATGTGTTCCATTCGTTCCCCGTGAGTAAACGTTGCCAAATTCTCCGCGCGGCCTTACAATGCCTTAAGATATGCAACGTAGACTCCTCATGGAATCCGCAAAGGTCGCAATTCGCTGAATCCGTGAGTTTCTGAATTTTGCGAAGCTCATTAGTCGCTAGATAGTTTTGCGCCACAAGCCACAAGAAAAAATCGAATTTTGTTGCCGCAACCAACCAAGCTAAGTGTCTTAAGGAGCAGCAGTTCTCGCCATCCGATGTATAGCGCGATATGCACTTTGGCACGAGAATTGATCATTCGCTATTTCCTTCCACACAATTCGGTCCTGTTCCTCTCCAAAGATAATTCATCGACCTGTCATTCTCAGCCTCACATCATGTGGTATAAAAGTGCTGAGATTATCCAAGTACCACTCGTCGTTCTCGTCAACAACATCAGCCAATTTCAGTTCTTCTTCACTTCCCTCAATATGCCCAATGACTTCGCATAGTGCTGCATCCCCCATCCAATTATCGTACCAAAGAAAAATCGTCGCGTCGCTCCCAATACGCCATCTAAGACACAGTTTGATCATATACATACAATGCATGATTCCTTTCCACGTAGGACTATCTCTGGGCTTGCACACATAATTCGCAAGGCGTTTCGTCTTCAAATATTTAGCACTAATCAAGTCGAGCCAAATACACGGTTGCTTCACCAATATTTTCCAATAAATCTTTGCTAGCAAAGCTTCGTTATTGTGTCGGGCCGTCCGAATCCCCAACCCTCCTTGTTTCTTATCACTCGTTACTTTCGCCCACCCAACGAGGTGAAGTTTCCTAATGTTCGGATCATTTGACCAAAGGAACGCTCTATTCATCCTATCCAAGCATGAACAAAATGTTTTTCAGAATCCAGCTAGCTTGCATTATATGGATTGGTATGGCCGTTGAGACTGGCTGTATAAGTGTGGCGCGTCCATCAAGTGATAGATTCTTGCTTGTCCAACCCGAGAACCGCTTAAGAAGGGCGTCCATTGTGTCATTAAAATCCTCCTTCTTCAAACGACCATGAATGAGTTGCGCCCCCAAATACTTACCCAAGTGAGGCGTCTGCGAGAAGCCCAAGCACGCGCATGCTCTATATTTTAATCTTGCCTCCCCAATTTAAGTGTTAAACGGCGTCGTTCTGCTGCGTCATAAACGATGTTGTTTAGTAGTTACTGTTAGCAAACGTTAGTTGAGCAAAATGACTTGTTTACCCTCTTGGGGATCTGTGTGTGGGTCACTGTTATAAGATCACTGCACATTGATATTCTGATGATTATGATTATTACAATTCGATTCCCTTCTTCTTGTATTATTAGTTCTCTCTCCGCAAAAGCTGAATCAACTCTCCTTCTTTTGGTTGGTTCTTCTCTTGCTTTTCAATTGTCACCTGAAAATACACACACAAATATCAAGAAATCAGTCTTGTATGTAACATGTGTGTGATTTTAATTTGACTGTGTGAGAGAGAAAGAGTGATGAATTGGAGACTGGTGGTGAGAAGCAGGGGATAATCCTCTGATGAGAGATTTTATTTTCTTATTTAATTTTTTTGGTTGGAAAGGAGTGAAATTCGGGATTGGTGGATTTATAAGAGTTTTTAAAATTAAATGTGGATGAGATTCTTTTTTTGTGTAAAGGAAGATAATATTTTGTCACTAGCTTGGTAAAGGACAATATGAGTAACAGAGATTATCTTTAGATTTTTTTTTTATTTTTTTTAGAAAAGATTATCTTTGGATTTTAATTGATCATCAACGACAATAGCTTCTCACCTCTCCATTATATGTCTTAATTAAAAAAATAATAAAAAATTGTTGGTAACGTGTTGCACATAAACATGTGAATTTATAAATATAAACATATAATCAGAACACGTAAACAATAATATATAACATGAATTGCAAAACTGAAAGTAAAATATGACAATAAATTAAATTTGACCTCTCAGCAACTGTAGAAAAATCTTTGGAGTGGATTAGACGAGTCAGAAAAATTCCGTTGAAGCATTGGACAAGTTGGAAGTTTAACCTCCTCCCCTTAAGATCAAGTTTCCCGCTACCCTTCAAGCCCTCGATGGGAAACGACCTCCCAAGGTACAACGTCCTCACACAATAAGGTAGTAAGTGAAGGACAATACTACCTTCTCAAATCGGACTCAAATAGTATTTGTAGAACTCAGAAAAAACAATGTTTATGCTATAAGTATGCTGAAAATTAATTTTCTTTTGGATGCATTTTCACAAGAGTAGAGGCTTCTATTTATAGTTGAGAAAAACATGAAATCACCTACACATTAAATGGGAATATTTATTCTTGTCATTGAAGACATTTGATTTTATTCAAATGATTTTGACCACCTTAAGTGTGTGACTTAATTCACATTTTCAAAAATAAATATGAATATTCAACCATGAATTGTATTTATTTAATTAAATAAAATTCCATCACAATTTGGGATTAATCCCACTTGCTTCTCATTAAGCGAGTTTTAATTCACACACAAAATATTTTGACTCAATTCCAAATATCTCCAAAAATCCCCCCCCCCCCCCCTTGAATGTAATTGGCTTAATGCACGTGAGCCTAACAATGCTAAATGCAATTTCAGAGTTCTGCCGGAACTCGTTGCATCAGGATAGGTGGTTTTGGGCCTTGAACCTTCCTTAGTGAAATACCATCAGATATACTTGCCAACCAGTGGACGTGATATCTTGAACTATTCGTCGTTTTGTGTATACCAAGACAATGGTACTCACAACTCATTCCAATACCATATTGGTCCTCGTTGTTGTCCGTTTCGGCCCTAGACTGCCTTGGCAAATTTCATCGAATGCTTTAGAGATTTAGCCCTTTTGTTTCATCTCATAGAAGTGGTCCACTCACATTCAACATAGGTGATCTCTTATTAAGAATATCCTGTAATACCCAGCTTGTCTCACAAGACATAAGGATCATTAGAACCTCAAGTTCTCCTTACTTGTACATGTCTATCACTCTTTCATCCTAGAAATGGGTTGGGAACTCAATTTCCCGAGTGCTTTGTTCGACTCGCCCCCACAATTTGGTTGTCCCTTTGAACCTGCAAATTGGGGTTTACAGTTCAGGTAGGGTTGCCATCATGGGGTGATGTCTTTTGGTGGGCTCAATTCCCATTTCCCTCGATGAATTTGCTACTTGCTCTCTCGTTAGACCATTCGTCAATCGTCTACAGTATTATCTTTGACTTCTTAAAGTCTAAAGAAATTAATCTGATTATTTTCTAACTAAAATTTAGAAAATCTGAACCAACATTTTCATTATGCTCGCCCCACATTTATTTTATTTTTCTCAATGAAAGAAGTGTCTCAAGCCTAAAAAAAATAGAATTTATTTGATTTGTGTACATTGCGTCTTATTTCAAATAAATTTGAATATTTAATATATCTAGTAAAATAAATAGTATTAAATCTCACTTGCTTTTCACTAAGCAATTTAATTTACACACTTATATTTGGACCCAATTTCAAATATTTCAAACAAATGTGTGTGTATATATATATAATAGAATACAAGTCTCGCACTTGTTTTTATTTTCTACAAATATATATAACATACAAGTCTCACACTTGTAACGGACGAGCAAACACTGGTAAGAGGTACAGAGTTCGAATCTTAACAGCAAACAATAGAGCGTAATTTTATATTTTTGAAAACCTTTTGAAACGAGAAACCAAGAACTTTATTTATATTAATAGCCAAGAGTTAGATGGTGTGAATAGTAATTTGCTCATCTCAAAGTTCTATATAATCCTTACATAGGTGGTTTTGGCTAACGAATGGTTCTGACCCAAAAAAAGAAGAATGTCTTTGGAGTTCAAGATAAAACCCATCCCTCATATCAAAATTCTTTTATACACCGGTACCAACATAAACTGCAACCAAACACTTTTGAAAAACAGAATAAGTCTGCAACTACTAGAAAGATGATATTATATAAAAGTAGACAAATTTAATAAACATAATCATAACACGTGGTTTTGACAAAAAAAAAGAAAAAAAAAGAAGGATGTCTTTAGAGCTCAAGATAAAACCCATCCCTCGTATCAAATTTTCTTTATACACGGGTACCAACATAAACTACAACCAAACACTTTTGAAAAACAGAATAAGCCTACAACTACTAGAAAGATGATATTATATAAAAGTAGACAAATTTACTAACATAATTATGAACCTTAAAACATGTAAGCTAATTCCTGAAAACTAAAAAACAATATCAAATTAGCAGATTAATAGATACAACATAAATTACATAAACATATTCTGGAAATACTTGAACAAAACCACATATACGTGCAACACATAATACGTAGATAGAAAGAGTTGATCTTAAGATTGTTGGAAACGTGTTGCACATAAGCATGTGAATTTATACACATAAACATATAATCAGAACACGTAAACAATAATATATAACATGAATTGCAAAACTGAAAGTAAAATATGACAATAAATTAAATTCGACATCTCAGCAACTGTAGGAAAATCCTTGGAATGAGTCAGAAAAATCCCGTCGAAGCATTGAACGAGTTGGAAGTTTAACCTCCTCCCCTTAAGATCAATTTTCCCGGCTATCCTTCAAGCCCTCAGTGGAAAACGACCTCCCAAGGTACAACTTCCTCACACAATAAGGTAGTAAGTGAAGGACAATACTACCTTCTCAAATCGGACTCAAATAGTATTCGAAGAATAGATGCCTCTATTTATAGTTGAGAAAAACATGAAACCACCTAAACATTAAAAGAGAATATTTATTCTTGCCATTGAAAACATTTGATTTTATTCAAATGCTTTTGACCACATTAAGTGTGTGACTTAATTCACATATTCAAAAATAAAAATGAATATTCAACCATGAATTTTATTTATTTAATTAAATAAATTTCCATCACAATTTGGGATTAATCCCACTTGCTTCTCATTAAACAATTTTTAATTCACACACAAAATATTTGGACTCAATTCCAAATATCTCCAACAAAAAACGACTTGATTTTATTCACACTTTAATTACACATTGTACTTTGAATAGTCCGTGGCAACGTGAATAAATAAAGGTGATTTGTTCAAATCACCTTTGTTGTTACTTACAATTAGAATTCTTGATATATATTTGGTGTTATCAAAAGGAATTTGTTTTCTCTTATAAATAATGAAAGATACTTTCCTTTACTCGATGTAGTACAAGTTCAAACACTAGATCTCAAAGGTCACACAAAAGTGCGCCCGGAACGAAAAAGTCATGAGGAGATTACTAATTTGCTTTGAATTTACTATCTATAATGTATTACACTAAATTACTCGGGTAATGAAATATAGATAAATGGCGCCGTAAAATGTTAATGAGGCACGTAAACTACATATGTATTTGTAATACATTATAGTAGCGAACAATATGTTGTACAACTTATAAAAATCATTAAAAATAGTGTTAACCCAATCTTACATAAAATCAGAATTTCTTTTATAATAGTTGAAATCTAAATTTTAGTTTAGCCGCCATAGCAGGCCCAAATTCCAGCGGCCCGTTTAATGGCCATGGTCTTGTAAGAAGCCCTAGGATTTTGTTTTTGCATTATAAAATCCTCCTTTCGTACAATTGTCTTCTCCTACAATATTGCCGTTTTTATATTTCTCTTCTACTTTGGAGATATGATGAGTTTTGATCTCCTTTTTCTTCTCCCATAATTTTATTTTATAAATTTTTCATCATTTTACTTAACTTGTTTTACTTGTATAACGCATATCTGGTTTTAAATTAATTTAATTTCAATAGCAGTTTTAAAATTTCTTATTTTGTAATGTAAACAGTATTTTATAGACTTATACTTTGGAGATATGATGGTTTCTGATCTCCTTCACTATTTGGGTTTTAATTCCAGTTTCTTTTATTTATTTTATTTTTTGATATACTAATTAAATTTCATAAAGGATTGAACTTATAAATAAATAAATCTCCCTATTTCCTCTTTTTGTCGTGGTGGTTTCCCACCATAATATAACTTTAATTTTTATGTTCATATTTTTTTTTGAATTTTATACTTGGGCCAGGTCCGGACCATTGATGTTTTTACATTTCCCACGTCGGCCCATGCACATGATGGGTCAAGTTTTTATACCATTACCAGACTGGCCCATGCACATAAATTTGGCGCCAGATTTTTGTTCGGGAATAATAACATTTTTTTTTCATTTCCACGTAAACACCTTGAATTTGAATTTGTTTCTTTTCTCACACACACGCCAGTGTTGTTAAACAACTCCCGCCCAGTATATATTGAGATGAACACACTTTCTCTCTCATTTATGTTAGTATTTCGATTCTGTTTGATTCTCCTTCCACTCAGTCTCTGCACGCAATATCAGGTTACATTATCGATTTGAGCCTTTTATCTGCGATATCAATTTGAGTTTATCAATTTGCAGAAGTTGTTACGATGTCCATTTGTTCCTTTTTTTATTTGTACGTGTTGTTGATTTGCGTTACGTGTTTTGATATTGATTTTCTCGTAGATCTAGCGGTTTGTAAAACACGGTTATCTAATTTTTGCAATCAAACTCCTGCTTTTAGTTTATATTTGATGCGTTTGATATTTGAGTTTATCGATTTGCAGATGTTGATATGATATCGACTTGTTCCGCTTTTTGTGTACTTGCAGTGTCACATGCGTTACGTGTTTTTCATAATGATGATCTCGTATATCTAGCATTTTTGTAACACACGATTAACCTGATTTTTGCCATTAAACTCCTCATTTTTGTTTATTTTTTGATGCGTTCAATATTTGAGTTTATCAATTTGCAGCTGCTGTTACGATTTTGATTACAACCTTTTTTTATGTGTATGTGCAGTGTTGATTTGCCTTATGTGTTTTGCATTGATCTAGTGGTTTGATCTGTTGATATTTGAGTTAATCAATTTGCAGCTGATGTTATGATATCGATTTCTGCCTTTTTTTTATGTGTGTTGCATTGAGCTAGCGGTTTGTAACACGCGATTAACTAGATTTTTGCGATTAAACTCCTAATTTCTATTTAATAATTTGATGCGTTTTATATTTGTAATTGTATGTTTATCTAATTCTGCCTTCATACTATGTGTACGTGTACTGATGATGCATTTGCCTGTTGTATTTGCTTTTGTTTTGCAGATGTCTTCCAAACGTCTTAATACTAGCAAGAAGGCTCCTCAGCAAGCAAAAAAATGGTTATTTTGCCAGAGCGAAGCAAAAAGGAGATGAAATCGCTGTAGCCATCCGATACACTGAATTTTCGTCTCGCTTTCTCGATGATTACTGGAGAGAAATTTGCTGTGAAAACTGAGAAGAAGCTGTATGTGGATGTGGAAAATTTGCTTACTACCTTGAAAAGTATTTCTGTTGGGACTACGTATGAGTTCGACGAGGAAGGTAATTGTGTGAAATTTGTTTGCTATATGATTAGTTTCTACATACTAAGTATCATATTTGTAATATAATGTTATTGTCTGATTGTTCTTGCGGTTGGCCAGCTTACTTTTAAGCCTGGTCAACTGCAAGATGCAGGGGGCATTCATGATGTGAACTTTGAGAGTAGTGTGCCGATGTTTCTCATTGAGCCTTTGATTCTAGTTGGACTATTCACTAAAGAGAACAATACTTATATTATAAGAGGTTAGTATCTTTTGTAAATTGTAGTATTATTAATTTAGATTCGAAAAAAGTACTTATGTTTGTGTTATGTTAGGTTTGCATATGAATGGTATTGTGTTTGATGTTGTGGAGCAAACTTTTGTTCCTTTGTTGAAGAAAACTGGAATTTTGATTGATGTATCGAAAGATGATGGTTCCATGACTATGACTGTTCGTTCATCTAATATTAAGGTAACATTTTATTTGTCCTTTCTTTCTAACAATATTCCACTATCATTATGCTTTTCTAATCTATTTTTGTTTGTCCTTCTTTTTGATATTTATGTAGAGTTTTAGAATGATTGAACTTGGTGATGTTTGTGGTGTGAGAGCAAACTTTTATGGTTCGGCTGCATTTTTAGAGCCCATGGAGGAGGGGTTCAAGGCTATCTCATTATGCATGGAGTCAAAGAAAAAACCATCAACACCCGATTCCAAATTGTTGCGGGAGGAGGTGATGATGGAATGATGGAGGCTTGTGCTGTATTGAGTACCTCTAATGGGTGCAAGTTGTTTTCTACAACCTTAGGTCTTGAAATGGAAGAAGTTTATAAAGAGAGGTGGGAGATGGATTATGATAAGGGTTGGAGGATCGCGTCTATGTTGGTTAACTTGATTAACCATCAGTCTGTTACGACGTGGAAAAATGTACTCTTTTTCATATGTGCTTTGAACCCTAAGGATATGGTACCTTCCACCATATCATTTTGTGAGAAGTCTGGTATGTCTGAAATTTCTCTTGATGTTATGCATTTTCTTGTTTCTCATTACTGAGAGAAGGAAGGTGAAAAGAAGAAAGGGGTATACAGTGAATATGGAAGCATTGTGCTTGCCACGCGAGCTGCTAAAAAGAGAGCATGATGGATTTGAAGATGTAATTTGATTCTGCCCCCTTATGTTGGGAAAACTTGATTTCAATTGAGCTTGACAAAAGTGACCTTCTTGCTTCTTTAAATAAGCGACTTTGTATATAAAGTCAGGGACAATATGAGTAACAGAGATTATCTTTAGAATTTTTTATTGTTTTCTAGAAAAGATTATCTGCGGATTTTAATTGATCATCAACGACAATTGCTTCTCACCTCTCCATTATATGTCTTAATTATAAACAAATATAAATATTGTTGGTAATGTGTTGCACATAAGCATGTGAATTTATAAACATTAACATATAATCGGAACACGTAAGCAATAATATATAACATGAATTGCAAAACTGAAAGTAAAATATGATAATAAATTAAATTCGATCTCTCAACAACTGTAGAAAAATCCTTGGAGTGGATTGCACGAGTCAGAAAAATTCCATCGAAGCATTGGACGAGTTGGAAGTTTAACCTCATCCCCTTAAGATCAATTTTCCCGGCTATCCTTCAAGCCCTCGGTGGAAAACGACCTCCCAAAGTACAACGTCCTTACACAATAAGGTAGTAAGTGAAAGACAATACTACCTTCTCAAATCGGACTCGAATAGTATTCGAAGAGTAGATGCCTTTATTTATAATTGGGAAAAACATGAAACCACCTAAACATTAAAGGGGAATATTTATTATTGCCATTGAAAACATTTGATTTTATTCAAATGCTTTCAACCACCTTAAGTGTGTGACTTAATTCACATATTCAAAAATAAAAATGAATATTCAACCATGAATTTTATTTATTTAATTAAATAAAATTCCCTCACAATTTGGCATTAATCCCACTTGCTTCTCATTAAGCAATTTTTAATTCACACACAAAATATTTGGACTCAATTCCAAATATCTCCAACAAAAAACGACTTGAATTTATTCACACTTTAATTACACATTGTACTTTGAATAGTCTGTGGCAACGTGAATAAATAAAGGTGATTTGTTCAAATCACCTTTGTTGTTACTTACAATTATAATTCTTGATATATATTTGGTGTTATCAAAAGGAATTTGGTTTCTCTTATAAGTAATGAAAGATACTTTCCTTTACTCGATGTAATACAAGTTCAAACACCAGATCTCAAAGGTCACACAAAAGGGCGTCCGAAAGAAAAAAGTCATGAGACGATTACTAATTTGCATTGAGTTTACTATCTATAATGTATTACACTAAATTACTCATGGTAATGAAATATAGATAAATGGCGCCGTAAAATGTTAATGAGGCACGTAAACTATATGTGTATTTATAATACACTATAGTCGCGAACACCGAACAATATGTTGTACAACTTATAAAAATCTTTAAAAATAGTATTAACCCAATCTTACATAAAATTAGAATTTCTTTTATAATAGTTGAAATCAAGATTTTAGTTTAGCCGCCATAGCAGGCCCAAATTCGAGCGGCCCGTTTAATGGCCCATGGTCTTGTAAGAAGCCCTAGGGTTTTGTTTTTGCATTATAAAATCCTCCTTTCGTACAATTGTCTTCTCCTACAATATTGTAGTTTTTATTTTTCTCTTCTACTTTGGAGATATGATGAGTTTTGATCTCCTTTCTCTTCTCCCATAATTTTATTTTATTATTTTTTCATCATTTTACTTAACTTATTTTACTTGTATAATGTATATCCGGTTTAAATTAATTTAATTTCAATAGCAGTTTTAAAATTTCTTATTTTGTAACGTAAATAGTATTTTATAGATTTATACTTTGGAGATATGATGGTTTCTGATCTCCTTCACTATTTGGGTTTTAATTCCAGTTTCTTTTATTTTTTTTATTTTCTCATATACTAATTAAACTTCATAAAGGATTGAACTTATAAATAATTAAATCTCCCCATTTCCTCTTTTTATCGTGGTGGTTTCCCCACCACAAAATAACTTTAATTTTTATGTTTATATTTTTTTTTGTATTTTATACTTGAGCCTGGTCCGGACCATTGATTTTTTTACATTTCCCAGGCCGGCCCATGCACATGATGGGTCAAGTTTTTTTACCATTACCAGACTGGCCCATGCACATAAACTTGGCGCCAGTTTTTTGTTCGGGAATAATAAACTTTTTTTTTCATTTCCATGTAAACACCTTGAATTTAAATTTGTTTCTTTTCTCACACACACGCCAGTGTTGTTAAACAACTCCCGCTCAGTATATATTGAGCTCAACACACATTCTCTCTCATTTCTGTTAGTATTTCGATTCTGTTTCATTCTCCTTCCACTCAGTCCCTGCACGCAATATCAGGTTACATTATCGATTTGTGCCTTTTATTTGCGATATCAATTTGAGTTTATCAATTTGCAGAAGTTGTTACGATGTCGATTTGTTCCTTTTTTTATTTGTACGTGTTATTGCTTTGCGTTATGTGTTTTCATATTGATTTTCTCGTAGATCTAGCGGTTTTGTAACACGCGGTTACCTAATTTTTGCGATCAAACTCCTGCTTTTAGTGTTGTATTTGATGCGTTTGATATTTGAGTTTATCGATTTGCAGATGTTGATATGACATGGACTTGTTCCGTTTTTTGTGTACTTGTAGTGTCACATGCGTTATGTGTTTTTCATAATGATGATCTCGTATATCTAGCAGTTTTGTAACACACGATTAACCTGATTTTTGCCATTAAACTCCTCATTTTTGTTTATTTTTTGATGCGTGCAATATGTGAGTTTATCAATTTGCAGCAGTTGTTACGATTTCGATTACAACCTTTTTTTATGTGTATGTGCAGAGTTGATTTGCCTTATATGTTTTCATTGATCTAGCGATTTGATCTGTGGATATTTGAGTTAATCAATTTGCAACTGATGTCATGATATCGATTTCTGCCTTTTTTTATGTGTGTTGCATTGAGCTAGCGGTTTGTAATACGCGATTAACTTGATTTTTGCGATTAAACTCCTAATATTTGTTTATATTTAATGCGTTTTATATTTTTACATGTACGTTTATCGAATTCTGCCTTTATACAATGTGTACGTGTACAGATGATGCATTTGCATGTTGTATTTGCATTTGTTTTGCAGATGTCGTCGAAACGTCTTAATACTAGCAAGAAGACTCCTCAGCCAAGCAAAAAAATGGTTATTCTGCCTGAGCCAAGCAAAAAGGAGACGAAACCTCTGGAGCCATCCGATACACTGAATTTTCGTCTCGCTTTCTCGTTGATTACTGGAGAGAAATTTGTTGTGAAAACTGAGAAGAAGCTGTATGTGGATGTGGAAAATTTGCTTACTACCTTGAAGAGTATTTATGTGGGGACTACGTATGAGTTCGACGAGGAAGGTAACTGTGTGAAATTTGTTTGCTATATGATTAGTTTCTACATACTGAGTATCATATTTGCAATATAATGTTATTGTCTGATTGTTCTTGCGGTTGGCCATCTTACTTTTAAGCCTGGTCAAGTGCAAGATGCATGGGGCATTCATGATGTGAACTTTGAGAGTAAGGCGTCGATGTTTCTCATTGTGCCTTTGATTCTTGTTGGACTATTCACTAAAGAGGTTACTATCTTTTGTAAATTGTAGTGTTATTAATTTAGATTCGAAAAAGGTACTTATGTTTGTGTTATGTTAGGTTTGCATATGAATGATATTGTGTTTGATGTTGTGGAGCAAATTGTTGTTTCTTTGTTGAAAAAAACTAGAATTTTGATTGATGTATTCAAAGATGATGGTTCAATGACTATGACTGTTCATTCATCTAATATTAAGGTAACATTTTATTTGTCCTTTCTTTCTAACAATATTCCACTATCATTATGCTTTTCTAATCTATTTTTGTTTGTCTTTCTTTTTGATATTTATGTAGAGTTTTAGAATGATTGAACTTGGTGATGTTTGTGGAGTGAGAGCAAACTTTTATGGTTCGGCTGCATTTTTAGAGCCCATGGAGGAGGGGTTCAAGGATAATCTCATTATGCATGGAGTCAAAGAAAAAACCATCAACACCCGATTCCAAATTGTTGCGGGTGGAGGTGATGATGGAATGATGGAGGCCTGTGCTGTATTGAGTACCTCTAATGGGTGCAAGTTGTGTTCTACAACCTTAGGTTTTGAAATGGAAGAAGTTTATAAAGAGAGGTGGGAGATGGATTATGAGAAGGGTTGGAGGATCACGTCTATGTTGGTTAACTTGCTTAACCAACAGTCTGTTACGGCGTGGAAAAATGTACTCTTTTCCATATGTTCTTTGAAC
This sequence comes from Linaria vulgaris, assembly GCA_948329865.1. NCBI lineage: Eukaryota > Viridiplantae > Streptophyta > Magnoliopsida > Lamiales > Plantaginaceae > Linaria > Linaria vulgaris. The sequence continues at coordinate 111,228,406 of OX415249.1, read as the reverse complement.
CCTAAGGATATGGTACCTTCCACCATATCAATTGGTGACAAGTCTGGTATGTCTGGAATTTCTCTTGATGTTATACATTTTCTTGGTTCTCATTACTGGGAGAAGGAAGGTGAAGAGAAGAAAGGGGTATACATTGTATATGGAAGCATTGTGCTTGCACACGAGCTGCTAAAAAGAGAGCATGATGGATTTGAAGATGTAATTTGATTCTGCCCCCTTATGTTGGGAAAACTTGATTTCATTTGAGCTTGACAAAGTGACCTTCTTGCTTCTTTAAATAAGCGACTTTGTATATAAAGTCAGGGACAATATGAGTAACAGAGATTATCTTTAGAATTTTTTATTGTTTTCTAGAAAAGATTATCTGCGGATTTTAATTGATCATCAACGACAATTGCTTCTCACCTCTCCATTATATGTCTTAATTAAAAACAAATATAAATATTGTTGGTAATGTGTTGCACATAAGCATGTGAATTTATAAACATTAACATATAATCGGAACACGTAAGCAATAATATATAATATGAATTGCAAAACTGAAAGTAAAATATGACAATAAATTAAATTCGATCTCTCAGCAACTGTAGAAAAATCCTTGGAGTGGATTACACGAGTCAGAAAATTTCCATCGAAGCATTGGACGAGTTGGAAGTTTAACCTCCTCTCCTTAAGATCAATTTTCGCGGTTATCCTTCAAGCCCTCGGTGGAAAACGACCTCCCAAGGTACAACGTCCTTACATAATAAGGTAGTAAGTGAAAGACAATACTACCTTCTCAAATCGGACTCGAATAGTATTCGAAGAGTTGATGCCTCTATTTATAATTGGGAAAAACATAAAACCACCTAAACATTAAAGGGGAATATTTATTATTGCCATTGAAAACATTTGATTTTATTCAAATGCTTTTGACCACCTTAAGTGTGTGACTTAATTCACATATTCAAAAATAAAAATGAATATTCAACCATGAATTTTATTTATTTAATTAAATAAAATTCCATCACAATTTGGCACTAATCCCTCTTGCTCCTCATTAAGCAATTTTTAATTCACACACAAAATATTTGGACTCAATTCCAAATATCTCCAACAAAACACGACTTGAATTTATTCACACTTTAATTACGCATTGTACTTTGAATAGTCTGTGGCAACGTGAATAAATAAAGGTGATTTGTTCAAATCACCTTTGTTGTTACTTACAATTAGAATTCTTGATATATATTTGGTGTTATCAAAAGGAATTTGGTTTCTCTTATAAGTAATGAAAGATACTTTCCTTTACTCGATGTAATACAAGTTCAAACACCAGATCTTAAAGGTCACACAAAAGGGCGTCCGAAAGAAAAAAGTCATGAGACGATTACTAATTTGCATTGAGTTTACTATCTATAATGTATTACACTAAATTACTCATGGTAATGAAATATAGATAAATGGCGCCGTAAAATGTTAATGAGGCACGTAAACTACATGTGTATTTATAATACACTATAGTCGCGAACACCGAACAATATGTTGTACAACTTATAAAAATCATTAAAAACAGTGTTAACCCAATCTTACATAAAATCAGAATTTCTTTTATAATAGTTGAAATCAAGATTTTAGTTTAGCCGCCATAGCATGCCCAAATTCCAACGGCCCGTTTAATGGCCCATGGTCTTGTAAGAAGCCCTAGGGTTTAGTTTTTGTATTATAAAATCCTCCTTTCGTACAATTGTCTTCTCCTACAATATTGCAGTTTTTATTTTTCTCTTCTACTTTGGAGATATGATGAGTTTTGATCTCCTTTCTCTTCTCCCATAATTTTATTTTATTATTTTTTCATCATTTTACTTAACTTATTTTACTTGTATAACGTATATCCGGTTTAAATTAATTTAATTTCAATAGCAGTTTTAAAATTTCTTATTTTGTAACATAAATAGTATTTTATAGATTTATACTTTGGAGATATGATGGTTTCTGATCTCCTTCACTATTTGGGTTTTAATTCCAGTTTCTTTTATTTTTTTTATTTTCTCATATACTAATTAAACTTCATACAGGATTGAACTTATAAATAATTAAATCTCCCCATTTCCTCTTTTTATCGTGGTGGTTTCCCCACCACAAAATAACTTTAATTTTTATGTTTATATTTTTTTTTGTATTTTATACTTGAGCCTGGTCCGGACCATTGATTTTTTTACATTTCCCAGGCCGGCCCATGCACATGATGGGTCAAGTTTTTTTACCATTACCAGACTGGCCCATGCACATAAACTTGGCGCCAGTTTTTTGTTCGGGAATAATAAACTTTTTTTTTCATTTCCATGTAAACACCTTGAATTTAAATTTGTTTCTTTTCTCACACACACGCCAGTGTTGTTAAACAACTCCCGCTCAGTATATATTGAGCTCAACACACATTCTCTCTCATTTCTGTTAGTATTTCGATTCTGTTTCATTCTCCTTCCTCTCAGTCCCTGCACGCAATATCAGGTTACATTATCGATTTGTGCCTTTTATTTGCGATATCAATTTGAGTTTATCAATTTGCAGAAGTTGTTACGATGTCGATTTGTTCCTTTTTTTATTTGTACGTGTTATTGCTTTGCGTTATGTGTTTTCATATTGATTTTCTCGTAGATCTAGCGGTTTTGTAACACGCGGTTACCTAATTTTTGCGATCAAAATCCTGCTTTTAGTGTTGTATTTGATGCGTTTGATATTTGAGTTTATCGATTTGCAGATGTTGATATGACATGGACTTGTTCCGTTTTTTGTGTACTTGTAGTGTCACATGCGTTATGTGTTTTTCATAATGATGATCTCGTATATCTAGCAGTTTTGTAACACACGATTAACCTGATTTTTGCCATTAAACTCCTCATTTTTGTTTATTTTTTGATGCGTGCAATATGTGAGTTTATCAATTTGCAGCAGTTGTTACGATTTCGATTACAACCTTTTTTTATGTGTATGTGCAGAGTTGATTTGCCTTATATGTTTTCATTGATCTAGCGATTTGATCTGTGGTTTGTAATACGGGATTAACTTGATTTTTGCGATTAAACTCCTAATATTTTTTTATATTTAATGCGTTTTATATTTTTACATGTACGTTTATCGAATTCTGCCTTTATACAATGTGTACGTGTACAGATGATGCATTTGCATGTTGTATTTGCTTTTGTTTTGCAGATGTCGTCGAAACGTCTTAATACTAGCAAGAAGACTCCTCAGCCAAGCAAAAAAATGGTTATTCTGCCTGAGCCAAGCAAAAAGGAGACGAAACCTCTGGATCCATACGATACACTGAATTTTCGTCTCGCTTTCTCGTTGATTACTTGAGAGAAATTTGTTGTGAAAACTGAGAAGAAGCTGTATGTGGATGTGGAAAATTTGCTTACTACCTTGAAGAGTATTTATGTGGGGACTACGTATGAGTTCGACGAGGAAGGTAACTGTGTGAAATTTGTTTGCTATATGATTAGTTTCTACATACTGAGTATCATATTTGCAATATAATGTTATTGTCTGATTGTTCTTGCGGTTGGCCATCTTACTTTTAAGCCTGGTCAAGTGCAAGATGCATGGGGCATTCATGATGTGAACTTTGCGAGTAAGGCGTCAATGTTTCTCATTGTGCCTTTGATTCTTGTTGGACTATTCACTAAAGAGGTTACTATCTTTTGTAAATTGTAGTGTTATTAATTTAGATTCGAAAAAAGTACTTATGTTTGTGTTATGTTAGGTTTGCATATGAATGATATTGTGTTTGATGTTGTGGAGCAAACTGTTGTTCCTTTGTTGAAAAAAACTGGAATTTTGATTGATGTATTCAAAGATGATGGTTCAATGACTATGACTGTTCATTCATCTAATATTAAGGTAACATTTTATTTGTCCTTTCTTTCTAACAATATTCCACTATCATTATGCTTTTCTAATCTATTTTTGTTTGTCTTTCTTTTTGATATTTATGTAGAGTTTTAGAATGATTGAACTTGGTGATGTTTGTTGTGTGAGAGCAAACTTTTATGGTTCGGCTGCATTTTTAGAGCCCATGGAGGAGGGGTTCAAGGATAATCTCATTATGCATGGAGTCAAAGAAAAACCCATCAACACCCGATTCCAAATTGTTGCGGGTGGAGGTGATGATGGAATGATGGAGGCATGTGCTGTATTGAGTACCTCTAATGGGTGCAAGTTGTTTTCTACAACCTTAGGTCTTGAAATGGAAGAAGTTTATAAAGGGAGGTGGGAGATGGATTATGACAAGTGTTGGAGGATCGCGTCTATGTTGGTTAACTTGCTTAACCAACAGTCTGTTACGGCGTGGAAAAATGTACTCTTTTCCATATGTTCTTTGAACCCAAAGGATATGGTACCTTCCACCATATCAATTGGTGACAAGTCTGGTATGTCTGAAATTTCTCTTGATGTTATGCATTTTCTTGGTTCTCATTACTGGGAGAAGGAAGGTGAAGAGAAGAAAGGGGTATACATTATATATGGAAGCATTGTGCTTGCACGCGAGCTGCTACAAAGAGAGCATGATGGATTTGAAGATGTAATTTGATTCTGCCCCCTTATGTTGGGAAAGCTTGATTTTATTTGAGCTTGACAAAGTGACCTTCTTGCTTCTTTAAATAAGCGACTTTGTATATAAAGTCAGGGGCAATATGAGTAACAGAGATTATCTTTAGAATTTTTTATTGTTTTCTAGAAAAGATTATCTGCGGATTTTAATTGATCATCAACGACAATTGCTTCTCACCTCTCCATTATATGTCTTAATTAAAAACAAATATAAATATTGTTGGTAATGTGTTGCACATAAGCATGTGAATTTATAAACATTAACATATAATCGGAACATGTAAGCAATAATATATAACATGAATTGCAAAACTGAAAGTAAAATATGACAATAAATTAAATTCGATCTCTCAGCAACTGTAGGAAAATCCTTGGAGTGGATTACACGAGTTAGAAAATTTCCATCGAAGCATTGGACGAGTTGGACGTTTAACCTCCTCCCCTTAAGATCAATTTTCCCGTCTATCCTTCAAGCCTTCGGTGGAAAACGACCTCCCAAGTTACAACGTCCTTACACAATAAGGTAGTAAGTGAAAGACAATACTACCTTCTCAAATCGGACTCGAATAGTATTCGAAGAGTAGATGCCTCTATTTATAATTGGGAAAAACATAAAACACCTAAACATTAAAGGGGAATATTTATTATTGCCATTGAAAACATTTGATTTTATTCAAATTCTTTTGACCACCTTAAGTGTGTGACTTAATTCACATATTCAAAAATAAAAATGAATATTCAACCATGAATTTTATTTATTTAATTAAATAAAATTCCATCACAATTTGGCATTAATCCCACTTGCTTCTCATTAAGCAATTTTTAATTCACACACAAAATATTTGGACTCAATTCCAAATATCTCCAACAAAAAATGACTTGAATTTATTCACACTTTAATTACACATTGTACTTTGAATAGTCTGTGGCAACGTGAATAAATAAAGGTGATTTGTTCAAATCACCTTTGTTGTTACTTCAATTAGCATTCTTGATATATATTTGGTGTTATCAAAAGGAATTTGGTTTCTCTTATAAGTAATGAAAGATACTTTCCTTTACTCGATGTAATACAAGTTCAAACACCAGATCTCAAAGGTCACACAAAAGGGCGTCCGAAAGAAAAAAGTCATGAGACGATTACTAATTTGCATTGAGTTTACTATATATAATGTATTACACTAAATTACTCATGGTAATGAAATATAGATAAATGGCGCCGTAAAATGTTAATGAGGCACGTAAACTACATGTGTATTTATAATACACTATAGTCGCGAACACCGAACAATAACTTATAAAAATCATTAAAAACAGTGTTAACCCAATCTTACATAAAATCAGAATTTCTTTTATAATAGTTGAAATCAAGATTTTAGTTTAGCCTCCATAGCATGCCCAAATTCCAATGGCCCGTTTAATGGCCCATGGTCTTGTAAGAAGCCCTAGGGTTTTGTTTTTGCATTATAAAATTCTCCTTTCGTACAATTGTCTTCTCCTACAATATTGCAGTTTTTATTTTTCTCTTCTACTTTGGAGATATGATGAGTTTTGATCTCCTTTCTCTTCTCCCATAATTTTATTTTATTGTTTTTTCATCATTTTACTTAACTTATTTTACTTGTATAATGCATATCCGGTTTTAAATTAATTTAATTTCAATAGCAGTTTTAAAATTTCTTATTTTGTAACGTAAATAGTATTATATAGACTTATACTTTGGAGATATGATGGTTTCTGATCTCCTTCACTATTTGGGTTTTAATTCCAGTTTCTTTTATTTATTTTATTTTCTCATATACTAATTAAACTTCATAAAGGATTGAACTTATAAATAATTAAATCTCCCTATTTCTTCTTTTTATCGTGGTGGTTTCCCCACCACAAAATAACTTTAATTTTTATGTTTATATATTTTTTTTTGTATTTTATACTTGGGCCTGGTCCGGACCGTTGATTTTTTTACATTTCCCAGGCCGGCCCATGCACATGATGGGTCAAGTTTTTTTTACCATTACCAGACTGGCCCATGCACATAAATTTGGCGCCCGTTTTTTGTTCGGGAATAATAAACTTTTTTTTTTCATTTCCATGTAAATACCTTGAATTTGAATTTGTTTCTTTTCTCACATACACGCCAGTGTTGTTAAACAACTCCCGCTCAGTATATATTGAGCTCAACACACTTTCTCTCTCATTTCTGTTAGTATTTCGATTCTGTTTCATTCTCCTTCCACTCAGTCTCTGCACGCAATATCAGGTTACATTATCGATTTGTGCCTTTTATTTGCGATATCAATTTGAGTTTATCAATTTGCAGAAGTTGTTACGATGTCGATTTGTTCCTTTTTTTATTTGTACGTGTTATTGATTTGCGTTATGTGTTTTCATATTGATTTTATCGTAGATCTAGCGGTTTTGTAACACGCGGTTACCTAATTTTTGCGATCAAACTCCTGCTTTTAGTGTTGTATTTGATGCGTTTGATATTTGAGTTTATCGATTTGCAGATGTTGATATGATATGGACTTGTTCCATTTTTTGTGTACTTGTAGTGTCACATGCGTTATGTGTTTTTCATAATGATGATCTCGTATATCTAACAGTTTTGTAACACACGATTAACCTGATTTTTGCCATTAAACTCCTCATTTTTGTTTATTTTTTGATGCGTGCAATATTTGAGTTTATCAATTTGAAGTTGTTGTTACGATTTCGATTACAACCTTTTTTTATGTGTATGTGCAGAGTTGATTTGCCTTATGTGTTTTCATTGATCTAGCGATTTGATCTGTTGATATTTTAGTTAATCAATTTGCAACTGATGTTATGATATCGATTTCTGCCTTTTTTTATGTGTGTTGCATTGAGCTAGCGGTTTGTAATACGCGATTAACTTGATTTTTGCGATTAAACTCCTAATATTTGTTTATATTTAATGCGTTTTATATTTTTACTTGTACGTTTATCGAATTCTACCTTTATACAATGTGTACGTGTACTGATGATGCATTTGCATGTTGTATTTGCTTTTGTTTTGCAGATGTCGTCGAAACGTCTTAATACTAGCAAGAAGACTCATCAGCCAAGGAAAAAAATGGTTATTCTGCTAGAGCCAAGCAAAAGGAGATGAAACCGCTGGAGCCATCCGATACACTGAATTTCCGTCTCGCTTTCTCGTTGATTACTGGAGAGAAATTTGTTGTGAAAACTGAGAAGAAGCTGTATGTGGATGTGGAAAATTTGCTGACTACGTTGAAGAGTATTTATGTGGGGACTACGTATGAGTTCGATGAGGAAGGTAACTGTGTGAAATTTGTTTGCTATATGATTAGTTTCTACATACTGAGTATCATATTTGCAATATAATGTTATTGTCTGATTGTTCTTGCGGTTGGCCATCTTACTTTTAAGCCTGGTCAACTGCAAGATGCATGGGGCATTCATGATGTGAACTTTGAGAGTAGTGCGTCGATGTTTCTCATTGTGCCTTTGATTCTTGTTGGACTATTCACTAAAGAGGTTACTATCTTTTGTAAATTGTAGTGTTATTAATTTAGATTCGAAAAAAGTACTTATGTTTGTGTTATGTTAGGTTTGCATATGAATGATATTGTGTTTGATGTTGTGGAGCAAACTGTTGTTCCTTTGTTGAAAAACACTGGAATTTTGATTGATGTATTCAAAGATGATGGTTCCATGACTATGACTGTTCATTCATCTAATATTAAGGTAACATTTTATTTGTCCTTTCTTTCTAACAATAGTCCACTATCATTATGCTTTTCTAATCTATTTTTGTTTGTCTTTCTTTTTGATATTTATGTAGAGTTTTAGAATGATTGAACTTGGTGATGTTTGTGGTGTGAGAGCAAACTTTTATGGTTCGGCTGCATTTTTAGAGCCCATGGAGGAGGGGTTCAAGGCTAATCTCATTATGCATGGAGTCAAAGAAAAAATCATCAACACCCGATTCCAAATTGTTGCGGGTGGAGGTGATGATGGAATGATGGAGGCTTGTGCTGTATTTAGTACCTCTAATGGGTGCAAGTTGTTTTCTACAACCTTAGGTCTTGAAATGGAAGAAGTTTATAAAGAGAGGTGGGAGATGGATTATGACAAGGGTTGGAGGATCGCGTCTATGTTGGTTAACTTGCTTAACCAACAGTCTGTTACGGCGTGGAAAAATGTACTCTTTTCCATATGTTCTTTGAACCCTAAGGATATGGTACCTTCCACCATATCAATTGGTGACAAGTCTGGTATGTCTGAAATTTCTTTTGATGTTATGCATTTTCTTGGTTCTCATTACTGGAGAAGGAAGGTGAAGAGAAGAAAGGGGTATACATTGTATATGGAAGCATTGTGCTTGCACGCGAGCTGCTAAAAAGAGAGCATGATGGATTTGAAGATGTAATTTGATTCTGCCCCCTTATGTTGGGAAAACTTGATTTCATTTGAGATTGACAAAGTGACCTTCTTGCTTCTTTAAATAAACGACTTTGTATATAAAGTCAGGGACAATATGAGTAACAGAGATTATCTTTAGAATTTTTTATTGTTTTCTAGAAAAGATTATCTTCGGATTTTAATTGATCATCAACGACAATTGCATCTCACCTCTCCATTATATGTCTTAATTAAAAACAAATATATATATTGTTGGTAATGTGTTGCACATAAGCATGTGAATTTATAAACATTAACATATAATCGGAACACGTAAGCAATAATATATAACATGAATTGCATAACTGAAAGTAAAATATGACAATAAATTAAATTCGATCTCTCAGCAATTGTAGGAAAATCCTTGGAGTGTATTACACGAGTTAGAAAATTTCCATCGAAGCATTGGACGAGTTGGAAGTTTAACCTCTTCCCCTTAAGATCAATTTTCCCGTCTATCCTTCAAGCCTTCGGTGGAAAACGACCTCCCAGGTTACAACGTCCTTACACAATAAGGTAGTAAGTGAAAGACAATAATACCTTCTCAAATCGGACTCGAATAGTATTCGAAGAGTAGATGCCTCTATTTATAATTGGGAAAAACATAAAACCACCTAAACATTAAAGGGGAATATTTATTATTGCCATTGAAAACATTTGATTTTATTCAAATGCTTTTGACCACCTTAAGTGTGTGACTTAATTCACATATTCAAAAATAAAAATGAATATTCAACCATGAATTTTATTTATTTAATTAAATAAAGTTCCATCACAATTTGGCATTAATCCCACTTGCTTCTCATTAAGCAATTTTTAATTCACACACAAAATATTTGGACTCAATTCCAAATATCTCCAACAAAAAACGACTTGAATTTATTCACACTTTAATTACACATTGTACTTTGAATAGTCTGTGGCAACGTGAATAAATAAAGGTGATTTGTTCAAATCACCTTTGTTGTTACTTACAATTAGAATTCTTGATATATATTTCGTGTTATCAAAAGGAATTTGGTTTCTCTTATAAGTAATGAAAGATACTTTCCTTTACTCGATGTAATACAAGTTCAAACACCAGATCTCAAAGGTCACACAAAAGGGCGTCCGAAAGAAAAAAGTCATGAGACGATTACTAATTTGCATTGAGTTTACTATCTATAATGTATTACACTAAATTACTCATGGTAATGAAATATAGATAAATGGCGCCGTAAAATGTTAATGAGGCACGTAAACTACATGTGTATTTATAATACACTATAGTCGCGAACACCGAACAATATGTTGTACAACTTATAAAAATCATTAAAAACAGTGTTAACCCAATCTTACATAAAATCAGAATTTCTTTTATAATAGTTGAAATCAAGATTTTAGTTTAGCCGCCATAGCATGCCCAAATTCCAACGGCCCGTTTAATGGCCCATGGTCTTGTAAGAAGCCCTAGGGTTTTGTTTTTGCATTATAAAATTCTCCTTTCGTACAATTGTCTTCTCCTACAATATTGCTGTTTTTATTTTTCTCTTCTACTTTGGAGATATGATGAGTTTTGATCTCCTTTCTCTTCTCCCATAATTTTATTTTATTATTTTTTCATCATTTTACTTAACTTATTTTACTTGTATAATGCATATCCGGTTTTAAATTAATTTAATTTCAATAGCAGTTTAAAATTTCTTATTTTGTAACGTAAATAGTATTATATAGACTTATACTTTGGAGATATGATGGTTTCTGATCTCCTTCACTATTTGGGTTTTAATTCCAGTTTCTTTTATTTATTTTATTTTCTCATATACTAATTAAACTTCATAAAGGATTGAACTTATAAATAATTAAATCTCCCTATTTCCTCTTTTTATCGTGGTGGTTTCCCCACCACAAAATAACTTTAATTTTTATGTTTATATATTTTTTTTTGTATTTTATACTTGGGCCTGGTCCGGACCGTTGATTTTTTTACATTTCCCAGGCCGGCCCATGCACATGATGGGTCAAGTTTTTTTTACCATTACCAGACTGGCCCATGCACATAAATTTGGCGCCAGTTTTTTGTTCGGGAATAATAAACTTTTTTTTTTCATTTCCATGTAAATACCTTGAATTTGAATTTGTTTCTTTTCTCACATACACGCCAGTGTTGTTAAACAACTCCCGCTCAATATATATTGAGCTCAACACACTTTCTCTCTCATTTCTGTTAGTATTTCGATTCTGTTTCATTCTCCTTCCACTCAGTCTCTGCACGCAATATTAGGTTACATTATCGATTTGTGCCTTTTATTTGCGATATCAATTTGAGTTTATCAATTTGCAGAAGTTGTTACGATGTCGATTTGTTCCTTTTTTTATTTGTACGTGTTATTGATTTGCGTTATGTGTTTTCATATTAATTTTATCGTAGATCTAGCGGTTTTGTAACACGCGGTTACCTAATTTTTGCGATCAAACTCCTGCTTTTAGTGTTGTATTTGATGCGTTTGATATTTGAGTTTATCGATTTGCAGATGTTGATATGATATGGACTTGTTCCATTTTTTGTGTACTTGTAGTGTCACATGCGTTATGTGTTTTTCATAATGATGATCTCGTATATCTAACAGTTTTGTAACACACGATTAACCTGATTTTTGCCATTAAACTCCTCATTTTTGTTTATTTTTTGATGCGTGCAATATTTGAGTTTATCAATTTGCAGCTGTTGTTACGATTTCGATTACAACCTTTTTTTATGTGTATGTGCAGAGTTGATTTGCCTTATGTGTTTTCATTGATCTAGCGATTTGATCTGTTGATATTTGAGTTAATCAATTTGCAACTGATGTTATGATATCGATATCTGCCTTTTTTTATGTGTGTTGCATTGAGCTAGCGGTTTGTAATACGCGATTAACTTGATTTTTGCGATTAAACTCCTAATATTTGTTTATATTTAATGCGTTTTATATTTTTACTTGTACGTTTATCGAATTCTGCCTTTATACAATGTGTACGTGTATTGATGATGCATTTGCATGTTGTATTTGCTTTTGTTTTGCAGATGTCGTCGAAACGTCTTAATACTAGCAAGAAGACTCATCAGCCAAGGAAAAAAATGGTTATTTTGCCAGAGCCAAGCAAAAGGAGATGAGACCGCTGGAGCCATCCGATACACTGAATTTCCGTCTCGCTTTCTCGTTGATTACTGGAGAGAAATTTGTTGTGAAAACTGAGAAGAAGCTGTATGTGGATGTGGAAAATTTGCTTACTACCTTGAAGAGTATTTATGTGGGGACTACGTATGAGTTCGACGAGGAAAGTAACTGTGTGAAATTTGTTTGCTATATGATTAGTTTCTACATACTGAGTATCATATTTGCAATATAATGTTATTGTCTGATTGTTCTTGCGGTTGGTCATCTTACTTTTAAGCCTGGTCAACTGCAAGATGCATGGGGCATTCATGATGTGAACTTTGAGAGTAGTGCGTCGATGTTTCTCATTGTGCCTTTGATTCTTGTTGGACTATTCACTAAAGAGGTTACTATCTTTTGTAAATTGTAGTGTTATTAATTTAGATTCGAAAAAAGTACTTATGTTTGTGTTATGTTAGGTTTGCATATGAATGATATTGTGTTTGATGTTGTGGAGCAAACTGTTGTTCCTTTATTGAAAAACACTGGAATTTTGATTGATGTATTCAAAGATGATGGTTCCATGACTATGACTGTTCATTCATCTAATATTAAGGTAACATTTTATTTGTCCTTTCTTTCTAACAATAGTCCACTATCATTATGCTTTTCTAGTCTATTTTTGTTTGTCTTTCTTTTTGATATTTATGTAGAGTTTTAGAATGATTGAACTTGGTGATGTTTGTGGTGTGAGAGCAAACTTTTATGGTTCAGCTGCATTTTTAGAGCCCATGGAGGAGGGGTTCAAGGCTAATCTCATTATGCATGGAGTCAAAGAAAAAACCATCAACACCCGATTCCAAATTGTTGCGGGTGGAGGTGATGATGGAATGATGGAGGCATGTGGTGTATTTAGTACCTCTAATGGGTGCAAGTTGTTTTCTACAACCTTAGGTCTTGAAATGGAAGAAGTTTATAAAGAGAGGTGGGAGATGGATTATGACAAGGGTTGGAGGATCGCGTCTATGTTGGTTAACTTGCTTAACCAACAGTCTGTTACGGCGTGGAAAAATGTACTCTTTTCCATATGTTCTTTGAACCCTAAGGATATGGTACCTTCCACCATATCAATTGGTGACAAGTCTGGTATGTCTGAAATTTCTCTTGATGTTATGCATTTTCTTGGTTCTCATTACTGGAGAAGGAAGGTGAAGAGAAGAAAGGGGTATACATTGTATATGGAAGCATTGTGCTTGCACGCGAGCTGCTAAAAAGAGAGCATGATGGATTTGAAGATGTAATTTGATTCTGCCCCCTTATGTTGGGAAAACTTGATTTCATTTGAGATTGACAAAGTGACCTTCTTGCTTCTTTAAATAAGCAACTTTGTATATAAAGTCAGGGACAATATGAGTAACAGAGATTATCTTTAGAATTTTTTATTGTTTTCTAGAAAAGATTATCTTCGGATTTTAATTGATCATCAACGGCAATTGCATCTCACCTCTCCATTATATGTCTTAATTAAAAACAAATATATATATTGTTGGTAATGTGTTGCACATAAGCATGTGAATTTATAAACATTAACATATAATCGGAACACGTAAACAATACTATATAACATGAATTGCAAAACTGAAAGTAAAATATGATTATAAATTAAATTCTACCTCTCACCAAGTGTAGGAAAATCCTTGGAGTTGATTAGACAAGTCAGAAAAATTCTGTCGAAGCATTGGACGAGTTGAAAGTTTAACCTCCTCCCCTTAAGATCAATTTTCTCGGCTATCCTTCAAGCCCTCGGTGGAAAATGACCTCCCAAGGTACAACGTCCTCACACAATAAGATAGTAAGTGAAGGACAATACTACCTTCTCAAACCGGACTCGAATATTATTCGAAGAGTAAATGCTTCTATTTATAGTTGAGAAAAACATGAAACCACCTAAACATTAAAGGGGAATATTTATTATTGCCATTGAAAACATTTGATTTTATTCAATTGCTTTTGACCACCTTAAGTGTGTGACTTAATTCACATATTCAAAAGTAAAATTGAATATTCAACCATGAATTTTATTTATTTAATTAAATAAAATTCCATCACAATTTGGGATTAATCCTACTTGCTTCTCATTAAGCAATTTTTAATTCACACACAAAATATTCGAGCTCAATTCCAAATATCTCCAACAAAAATGACTTGAAGTTATTCACACTTTAATTACACAATGTACTTTGAATAGTCCGTGGCAACGTGAATAAATAAAGGTGATTTGTTCAAATCACCTTTGTTGTTACTTACAATTAGAATTCTTGATATATATTTGGTGTTATCAAAAGGAATTTGGTTTCTCTTATAAGTAATGAAAGATACTTTCCTTTACTCGATGTAGTACAAGTTCAAACACCAGATCTCAAAGGCTACACAAAAGTGCGTCCGAAACGAAAAAGTCATGAGACAATTACTAATTTGTTTGAGTTTACTATCTATAATGTATTACACTAAATTACTCATGGTAATGAAATATAGATAATGGCGCCGTAAAATGTTAATGAGGCACGTAAACTACATGTGTATTTATAATACACTATAGTCGCGAACAATATGTTGTACAACTTATAAAAATCATTAAAAATAGTGTTAACCCAATCTTACATAAAATCGGAATTTGTTTTATAATAGTTGAAATCTAGATTTTAGTTTAGTCGTCATTGCAGGCCCAAATTCCATCGGCTCGTTTAATGGCCCATGGTCTTGTAACAAGCCCTAGGGTTTTGGTTTTGCATTATAAAATCCTCCTCTCGTACAATTGTCTTCTCATACAATATTGTCGTTTTTATTTTTCTCTTCTACTTTGGAGTCGATATGATGAGTTTTGATCCCCTTTCTCTTCTCCCATAATTTTATTTTATTATTTTTTCATCATTTTACTTAACTTATTTTACTTGTATAACGCATATCCGTTTTAAATTAATTTAATTTCAATAGCAGTTTTAAAATTTCTTATTTTATAATGCAAATAGTATTTTATAGACTTATACTTTGGAGATATGATGGTTTCTGATCTCCTTCACTATTTGGGTAATAATTCCAATTTCTTTTACTTATTTTATTTTCTCATATGCTAATTAAATTTCATAAAGGATTGAACTTATAAATAATTAAATCTCCCTATTTCCTCTTTTTGTCGTGGTGGTTTCCCCACCACAAAATAACTTTAATTTTTATGTTTTTTTTTTGAATTTTATAATTGGGCCAGGTCCGGACCATTGATTTTTTTACATTTTCCAGGCCGGCGTATGCCCATGATTGGTCAAGTTTTTTTACCATTACCAGACCGGCCCATGCACATAAATTTGGCGCCAATTTTTTGTTCGGGAATAATAAACATTTTTTTTTCATTTCCACGTAAACACCTTGAATTTGAATTTGTTTCTTTTCTCACACACACGCCAGTATTGTTAAACGACTCACGCTCAGTATATATTGAGTTCAACACACTTTCTCTTTCATTTATGTTAGTATTTCGATTCTGTTTCATTCTCCTTCCACTCAGTCTCTGCACGCAATATCAGGTTACATTATCGATTTGTGCCTTTTATTTGCGATATCAATTTGAGTTTATCAATTTGCAGAAGTTGTTACGATGTCGATTTGTTCCTTTTTTTTATTTGTACGTGTTGTTGATTTGCGTTATGTGTTTTCATATTGATTTTCTCGTATATCTAGCGGTTTTGTAACACGCGGTTACCTAATTTTTGCGATCAAACTCCTGCTTTTAGTTTATATTTGATGCGTTTGATATTTGAGTTTATCGATTTGCAGATGTTGATATGATATCGACTTGTTCCTTTTTTGTGTACTTGCAGTGTCACATACGTTATGTGTTTTTCATAATGATGATCTCGTATATCTAGTGGTTTTGTAACACGCGATTAACCTGATTTTTGCCATTAAACTCCTTATTTTTGTTTATTTTTTTATGCGTTCAATATTTGAGTTTATCAATTTGCAGCTATTGTTACGATTTCGATTAAAACCTTTTTTATGTGTATGTGCAGTGTTGATTTTGCCTTATGTGTTTTGTATTGATCTAGCAGTTTGATCTGTTGATATTTGAGTTAATCAATATGCAGCTGATGTTATGATATCGATTTCTACCTTCTTTATGTGTGTTGCATTGAACTAGCGGTTTGTAACACGCGATTAACTTGATTTTTGCGATTAAACTTCTAATTTTTGTTTATATTTGATGCGTTTTATATTTGTACGTGTACGTTTATCGAATTTTGCCTTTATACTATGTGTACGTGTACTGATGATGCATTTGCCTATTGTATTTGCTTTTGTTTTGCAGATGTCGTCGAAACGTCTTAATACTAGCAAGAAGACTCCTCAGCCAAGGGAAAAAATGGTTATTCTGCCAGAGCCAAGCAAAAGGAGATGAAACCTCTGGAGCCATCCGATACACTGAATTTCTGTCTCGCTTTCTCGTTGATTACTAGAGAAAAATTTGTTGTGAAAACTGAGAAGAAGTTGTATGTGGATGTGGAAAATTTGCTTACTACCTTGAAGAGTATTTCTGTTGGGACTACGTATGAGTTCGACGAGGAAGGTAATTGTGTGAAATTTGTTTGCTATATGATTAGTTTCTACATACTGAGTATCATATTTGTAATATAATGTTATTGTCTGATTGTTCTTGCGGGTGGCCAACTTACTTTTAAGCCTGGTCAACTGCAAGATGCAGGGAGCATTCATGATGTGAACTTTGAGAGTAGTGCGCCGATGTTTCTCATTGAGCCTTTGATTCTTGTTGGACTATTTACTAAAGAGAACATTACTTATATTATAAGAGGTTAATATCTTTTGTAAATTGTAGTGTTATTAATTTAGATTCAAAAAAAGTACTTATTTTTGTGTTATGTTAGGTTTCCATATGAATGATATTGTGTTTGATGTTGTGGAGCAAACTGTTGTTCCTTTGTTGAAAAAAACTGGAATTTTGATTGATGTATCGAAAGATGATGGTTCGATGACTATGACTGTTCATTCATCTAATATTAAGGTAACATTTTATTTGTCCTTTCTTTCTAACAATATTCCACTATCATTATGCTTTTCTAATCTATTTTTGTTTGTCTTTTTTTTTTGATATTTATGTAGAGTTTTAGAATGATTGAACTTGGTGATGTTTGTGGCGTGAGAGCAAACTTTTATGGTTCGGCTGCATTTTTAGAGCCCATGGATGTGGGGTTCAAGGCTAATCTCATTATACATGGAGTCAAAGAAAAAATCATCGACACCCGAGTCTAAATTGTTGCGGGTGGAGGTGATGATGGAATGATGGAGGCTTGTGTTGTATTCAGTACCTCTAATGGGTGCAAGTTGTTTTCTACAACCTTAGGTCTTGAAATGGAAGAAGTTTATAAAGAGAGGTGGGAGATGGATTATGACAAAGGCTGGAGGATCGCGTCTATGTTTGTTAACTTGATTAACCAACAGCTTGTTACGGCGTGGAAAAATGTACTCTTTTCCATATGTGTTTTGAACCCTAAGGATATGGTACCTTCCACCATATCAATTGGTGACAAGTCTGGTATGTCATAAATTTCTCTTGATATTATGCATTTTCTTGGTTCTCATTACAGGAAGGTGAAGAGGATAAAGGGCTATACAGTGTATATGGAAGCATTGTGCTTGACACGCGAGCTGCTAAAACGAGAGCATGATGGATTTGAAGATGTAATTTGATTCTGCCCCCTTATGTTGAGAAAACTTGATTTCATTTGAGCCTGACAAAGTGACCTTCTTGCTTCTTTAAATAAGCGACTTTGTATATAAAGTCAGGGCTGTTCATACTGATCTGATAAGATTCTCCCATCTCCTGAGATTTAAAAAAATTCAGGACATAATATGGGTTCTATCCGTGCATCGGGTCCCAATGTTTTTCTTTTGAAAAGTCAAAAAAGATGTAAGTAGAGACTTTGCTGAAGAAAATTCAATTAAAACCCTCAATAGAAGGTATCGAAATGCATATACAGCAATCACTATGTAATGACAGTAAATTAGGAATGATGAACACAGAATCGGTTAAGAAAAGCCAATTTCTTACTTTTTGATCTTACATGGGAAATAAACAAACATATATAAACAAAATTGAAAATGAAACTATACATAAGAGAGTTAAAAGTCACATCCCACGCACGCCAAATAGAGCAACATTCAGCTTGTTAACGTTACAAGGATTCGTGAAAATTCAAACTATTTCCGCTGTCTTCTCTTCAAGCAACGGAGTGGTGTTCGCTTTTGTGACCACATCGACAGAATCACTATCTTCATTATATCTATCCACACCGTTTAAGAAAATCCCTGCCAGAAACAGACATTTGAATACCACCTCAGTAAATAATTGAATGACAGCCTTAATTCAGACCTTGAGTTGATAAAATCTACTGTAAAAAATCAGGTATAGGCTGTAATATTTTTGTGACGAGGGAAGAGCAATTACTTTAATGGTTTGGCCTCGAATTTCACTATTTTTTCTTAAGATTTAAGATACTGAACGGGCACGTTACATAACACACTCCTCACGGACGGAGTTTGCATACTTTTTCTTCTGAAGTCTAAACCAGGAAAACACTTGATACATAAACACTAACTGACAAAGAACTATTTAGCAATTTTTGGTCATCACAAGATTTAATAGGTTAGAGTTAACATCACAAGAAACACTTACTAATTATATTCTTTGGAATATCAGTTTAATATTTTAAGCCACCAACCACAGGGTCCAATTTTGTAGGGAAAACAAGACACAGGGAAGTTAATGTGAGGGAATTACCTGTAAACCATATCCCAGCTGCTATGAATAATACAGAAGTTAAAATGAGAGTAGTCGTCCTCCAATTGTGAATGTGATCCTGCAGAGAGTAATTGATTATTAGGAAAATATCGTCAGAGTTCAACATTAGTAGTTTCCATCTCCTTGTGAATGTTTGCGGTCCGTACATTTTTTGTGTTAAGATTTAAGTAAGAAAACCGTGGTGATGGTATTTAATGGAGTCAAGGAGGCAAACCTGGAGAAGTCCAACAAGGGGAGAGGAGGGAACATCACCAAATACGTGAATTGCTACGGTAGACATTGCCATAGATAAAGGTCTGAGACTGGGCTTGACACTATGCAGACAAACAAAATTTACGGGGGCCTGCCAGAAGTTACAAATTGCATGAATCCTCATGTCTAGGAGAAATATAGAACATTTAGTACATATCTGATATCGATGGACTACCGACAAAACCAACTGATATCAAAGGTAAAATCACAGGTAAAAAAGAGGAATATAGACCAAAGGCGTGACTTTGCTAGTTATGCTGATACTCTTAGATGTCAGAAACAAAAGTCAAACTGAAGAGGCATTAACTGTATACCACCACTGATGCAAACTTAGCATAAATCCCACCCTTAAAGAGTGCAAAACCAGTAAGGTTACATGAAAGAAAATATGTAGAAACAGAAATATTTTGTTTTGCAGGATCACAAAAGCCATTCACAATCTAACATTTGGAATTAAAAAAAAAAACAAAGAAAAAGGAATTCACGCCTCAGTAATTGCTAATATACCTGTATTCGACTTGTAACAATGTAATGAATAAAATATCATGAAATAGTTTGCTAAGCAAGTACCTGGGTAGCAAATATTAGCAACTGTCCCACAACAAATACAGCCAAATAAACATATAGGCTCTTGAAGCAAAAGGCAGCAAAGCAGAACACTCCTCCAGCCAAAGTTACCAATGATAGAAGCTGCACGGAAAAAAATAATTTGTTGACCAAAGCCAGTTTTTTACAAATGGAATGTGTACACATCTAAATAATCCTTGCAATTATTTGTTAATTAGCTTCAGCAATCTTGCTTACCCATTCTAGCTTCCATATTTGATCAAAATTCATCAAGCTCGAATCTTGAAAGTTAAGATCAAATACAAGAATGCTGGGTTTAATGAATACTAAACTTATGCACCACACTTGAAATGATCATAGATTTACAGACTAGAAAGGAAAATATAAAACAAAAGAATCACACAACGAGGTGCAAAAGTCAGTCCAATCGCCAGGAAGATACTCTACAGGTGTTGTGATTTTTTTTTCTTCTTTTAAATCAATGGTAAGTGTCGTGATTCTTGGCTTACGGTTTAACTATGTTGAAGTAACTTATTTTTATAATTCTCCTTCCCAATTCATTCTGACAAAATTGAGAGAAAATGTCGCCGCTGATTAGAAGTCTGATACATCATGCGTTCAATGTTATGACGATTATATGCAAAACCACATATCAAAATGGAAAACAACACGTCTAAAAGAATCAAATTCGCATCAAATGATTCAAAGGGAGTTCACCAAAAGAAGAGTCACCTTAAATGCATTTGATAATGTGGAGTTGATCTTGTCAAGAATAACGCCACCTGCTATTGATCCAACTATTCCACAGAATGCTGTAACACCTCCAAAAACATAATCTGCATTTTTCTGAACAGAAGAAATATCGCATGTTAAAAGACATGAAAAGCCCAGATGACGGTATCTCTCAGAAAACAGTCTTAAAGTCAATTTTTACTGAACCCCAACAATTTGAAATCATATGAATACAAAAATGTTACATATTAGATTCTTTTTTATTGCATCCCTTTCTGAAAAGATAAATGGCATATGCGTTACGAAGAGCTTACCATGTGATATATACTGTGGCCTGCCTTCGGGCCCCAATAGGAATAGGCTCCTATGACAAAATTATATGCAATGTAACCTGCAAAAGCCATTCAAGAAATATCAAGAATGTTTGAGGAATATTAACTCTGTAGCTAATAAAAATGCTAATTATCGATTTAAAAATCCGGAATTATGTTGATGAATATTAATTTTATAGGAGGTTAGTACATCTCATCTCCAGCAATATATTGGCATGTATAAATTTCTGTTACAGAAAGAAAGAAGTTTACCAAGAACATTCACTACATAGACCCTCTCGAGTAAAAGACCTTTCATATCTTGTCCAAATACTTTCACAAATGAGAACCTGAAATATATTATTAAAAAAAAATCACCAACAGATCAAAATGGGTTTAAAATGTTTTTTTTTTTCCTCATGGAGATATGCAAGGGGAAACATATTAATTTGGACGGCATCTATCCAGAAAAAAATAAAAATAAACAAGCATTAGTCAGAAATAATTAGCTCACACTGAAGATTTGGAACTTTCATCTGCCACCTCTAGCCTTCTGGGAATTTGACCACCTTCACAAAAAGGAACAGTTAAGTAACTCATAGCAGGAAGTCAATCCAATAATTCAAAGTCAATATAAATTCCTACGAAACGGAACAAAATAGGGTACTTCCCTCTGATCAATACACAATAGGAAATTCATGAAGTCATTTCCAAATATAATAGATTTATGAAAAGATAAAAGCTGCAACCTAGATCTGCAGAGTCATCCTCGGCCACAGTCAAGGCTATTTTAGATTCAACTGGAGCGAAACCTGCCCGAGAACACTATTGTTAGATATTAGTGTGGTAGTTAGCATCATAAAGTTAGCACTTAGCATCATAAAGTTAGTCATGGTTGTTCATCAATACCTTCCCTAACTTCAGGTATTTCATGTCTATTTATACTGTGATTTAGTTATGAATGATATACACTTTCTTCCTACACTTTTATACATGGTATCACAGCCAAAGTGATTTAAGGAAAACATCCGGTGACCCTAATGCCGCCACGGCGCTGCCACCTTCGGCTCGCCACAGCGGCCACTGAAGTTCAGTTTTTTTTTTCCCCCTTCAGTTCTGTCTCTCCCCTCTTCGTACAGAAAAAGAGAAGTCTGTTAAATCCGAACCCAGCTCAAATCCGCTGCTGCTCTGAATCCGGTGACCCAGCTCGTCAATTTCTGGTGTTATCCTCCGGCAACCAAGCTGTCGTCGTTTGTTTCACCTGAATCCTAGTTCCAATCTGGCAATTACCGTTGCTGCATTTTCATGTCTTGTTGTGGCTAGTTTGTGTTCAACTGCAACATCGTTTTTTCCATACCCAGCCGCATGCCGCCACCAGATGCCGCCTATCGTGCAATGCAATGCCACAGCCCTGTTTGCTTCCCACTCACAACGCAGCTATAGTCTTTCTGCTGTTATCTACCGCGTCAGTTTCAATTTTCAGCCCAGCTACTGGAGTTAAGTCTGGAATTTGCAGTATTTGCCACTTAAATCTCAGGGAACTGCACTATTTACCCCTTAAGTCTGGAGTTTGCACTTTAGATCTGTTATCTTACTCAAGGGGGTTATGAAGTTTGGACATTGAGGATATTGATCAGTCGTCTTTGTTCTTGCCCCTGTAATCCGCGCTTGTTCGATTGGTATAGCCAATCGTTGCCGTGAGGTATCACGTCGTCCTTGTTGATGCACCTGTAATCCGTGTTTGTTTGATTGGTATAGCCAATAGTTGCATGAGGTGTTATGACGACTTTATTGGTGGATCTGGTGATCCACATTTGTTTGATTGGTGTAGCCAATTGTTGCATGAGGTGTTTTCTATGAAGATTGAATCCGAAAATGTCAAAGTGGGTTGAAAGCCTTATGCAGCTCACTTTCTACCAAGTGTTGTAATTTGTTAGTAGTTGAATTTATTTTCTATCAATTGTGTGTGTTCTTTGTAACAAGGTTAGAACATAGCGTAGTGCTCGAGCTTGAGGGGCCGTGTTAGATATATGCATTTATATAAGGTAGATATGGTAGTTAGCATCATAAAGTTAGTTATGGGTGTTCATCAATACCTTACCTACAAGGTTATTTCATGTCTATATATAATGTTTTAGTTATGATGATATACACTTTCTTCCTACACTTTTGTCCAACTATCAAATGACTGCTATGTAAAAATGGAAATGAACCAGCAATCAACAGCATAACACCGACCTTTCATCTGCAAAGGCTTCATGAAAAAGCCCAAACTAGCAAAAGGGAGCATCAAAGCTGCCTCAATCCAGAATGCTAAACGCCAACTGACGTTACTAACCTATAAAAGGAAAGAAGTAGTTGATGATTTCCGATAGGGGCAGAGAAAAAAGTAGACTATGATAAGAAATTTGCAATTGATCACGCAAGAACTAATCCTAGTATAAAAAATGTTGCTTCAGACAATTATGAAGAATAAACGTACCAATCCACCATAGACATAACCAACTGCAATACCAGTTGGTATGCACATATAAAATGCTCCAAGCCACGTTGTTTTCTGTAACAAGAAAGAACACCAATACAGGTGAAAATCCAAATATAGCACGGAAAACACACATATGGGCCAAGTGAAGAAGAAGTGGCTAAAATATGGAAATATGAGCATGGTTTTTCTCAACACTCGTTTTCCTGAACAGTTGCTTCTAATTTCTGATTAGGGGCAGATTTAATTCAAACTATTCATCAAAAATTGTCAACTTGACTTTAAGTGCTTGCATATGTTAGCTGCAGTAACATACATGCTTTCACAGTAACAAAAGAAATGCTGTATTCAACAGCATTAAAAAGCACAAAAATTGAAGGTAACATTTACTAAAGGATTGTGAATCTTATACTACATAGATTTCTTAAGGCATGATGTACAGCAAACCTGAGTAACGGGGGCATTGTCATCAATAAATGGAGCTGCAAGACTTATGAAAGAGGCCTCACCAACACCCACCAACCTGTAGAGAATAATCCAAAAGAGAAAATAGCTCTATATTAAAAGAAAAGAAAAAGACACAGAATTAACAGAGTTTCCTGAATTCAGAAATTACTTACATGCGACTAACTGCAAGCGACCAAAAATTAAAAGAAAACCCACAAAAGGCAACTGCAATGGTCCACACAGTCAAACCAACTCCGATAAGCCTAAAAGGATTGACTCTGCCAAGTCCAGGGAGACACAATTAGAAGAAAACAAATGATTAACGGAGAAACCTTCAATCTTGAAGTGAACGGTAGATTTCAAAATATTCTATGAGTGCCAGTTTCTTGCATTACTAACATTCCTAATACGTGAAATTGGAGATAAATAAAATAAAAGCTATATATAATGCAGTACACCAGCTATGTCCCTTTGAGCTATTTAAGGTCATCAGTATGCAGCTCGACTTAGTTACAGAAAGGAGAGGGAGACACTAAGTCTTTCAGAGTCCAGGACCTTAACTGAAGAAATGCCAAAAATTTACAGATAGTATCCAAGAATAGAGTGAAATTCAGAACATTGAATAACTCAAAGAGATATTAAGGATCATTTGATAAGCTGACCTGTCACACCCCAAAATTTTATTAACATATGCTTAATCAAAAAGCTCCAATGCAACTTCATAGTAGATTAAGTGAGTTTTTTTTTTTGTATTTTAGCAAGGTACAACTGTCTGTTTCATTCTCTGTAAAAAAAATCATTGATCTGAAACAATTCCAGCACAACGCAATCACATTATGCGGTGACAAAAGCATTAAAGATCCATTACTTTCTGGAAGCAGATGCAAATATTGGGCTTGCCACAAGGAGACCAACCATAAAAGCAGACGACACAACTCCATCCTCAAAGTTACTCAGGTTGAAGTCACCCCTGCGAGTGATAAGTAAAAAAAAAACAAAAAAAGAAGTCAAACACATGAAGATATTTTCAGTTGAAGTATGACTAGTTTCTGTCCAATATGAGATCTACAAAGATGTTATGATTGTCAACTATTGGCATAAGGAGATAATGCAAAAGGGTAACTAGAAGGGTACCGGGGGGGGGTGAGGTGCGCGCGCTTAAAAATGGCTTGTGAATACCCTCTATAGTTTGGATATTCTAAATAAGTTAATCGGTTAATGCTTTGCCTTCTAAATCCCTTTGAATGCTCCTTTCGGAAAGTAAAAGACGAGGTGGATGTGACGCGATGTACAGTAAAACACCCCTTCCCTTCCACACCCAGTACTCTCTTTTTTCTAGGAGATAAGGCATATTACTCCCTTCCGTACTGAGTTTACTATAATCAATGATGTCAAATCCATTAAGGTGACCTGTAGATTCATCTTTTTAAAATGTATTTCGCCCATCATGGAAAGATGATACAGAGAGAAAACTAAATTAAGCAGGCTGCATCGAGTTAAGCGTCACATTAAAAAGAATATACCAAAACATAGAGTTGGAGCTTACTGAATTCCACTACCATTAGTACATATGCCACTTTTATTGCAACTTCTTCGGCTCCCGTTTACACCATTACTTGCTATAGCCCCGCGATCCAAGTAATTCAGTAAGTTGATAGTACAGAAAACAAAAAGCAACCTGCAGAACGATAAACAGGATAAACGTAAATACCAGAACTAATTAAATATGCAAAGAAAGCGGAACGTGTTTTGCGCCCTGACATTCAGTTCCATCAGATTAACAAGTTATCACCAAACAAATATGCAGCCAGTCGTGAACTTTGTAAAACGAAACTAAATGCCACCAAATACCATCATCATCCCACCAATTAAAACAACGATAAAAAATCTCAACTAACTCAACCAAATGTGTCATTAATCATCGCTTACGTCACAAAATTCGAACCTAATTAAGAGTCGAAGCCTCAACTCGGAAAAAGGAAACAAGCAAAGGCATCTCTTTTTCTCTCCCACCACAGAATTAACCTACAACATACATCGTCTTCACCTCGCTGTGAACTCATGGCTTAGATGATGACACGTACCCTGAATCTTAATACACGGAACACAGGGCAAGCAGCACCCCCCTACTACACTACGCCTATTACACAAAAAATTTACCTTGCATTGCACCTAAACAAAAGCCCAATTCTTCAAAAACCCACATTGTAAAAAGCCAAAAGACTCGATCTTTACCAATTCCCTAGCATATAATCCAGAAAAGCATACATAAACCATCAATTGTATTAAATTACAGGTATAAAAACAAGCCCTCTTTGTTCTTTTCTTTTTTGACCTTTTGGGAGTAAACCATGATGGCTTAGCCTCTGATGAGGGCTCAGCTCTGACCATCTCTTTCACAGGCACAGCTGCAGCAGTTGGCGCTTCCGGTGCCGGATTTGGATCTGCTTTCGGGTCAGTATTCGGGTCGGGAATTGGGTCTTGTTGATCTTCCTCTCCCATGAAAAATATCTTTTGAATATATATAAAAATATATATATAAATTGTAATTGGATTGGGAGAAGGAAGTTGTTGAAAGAGACCTCCGCGTGGATGGCGTCACGTCTTTCTTCCTCTCTTGTTTTTGTTTTTTAATCTTTTTACCCTAAATGGATTTTGTAATTGGGAAATTTTGTGTCATGATGATAAACTTCCCAAGATACTTTGTTAGATTTTGGATGTATATGTTTTTACTAATTTTTTGTGATAATTGTGAGCTGATTTTTTATTATACATTTTTAATTCTTTTTATAACGTGTGTATTCATAGTCGTTACCTTTAGGTCGCACTCGGTAATTATAGAATTTGGTATATCCTTGGAAGATACTTTGTTAGGTTTTGGATGACTATGTTTACTATTTACTTTATAATTACGGTGTCGATCTATATTACAAAAAAAATATCTGATGCAACTCTTACATTATTTACGTGGTGCTGCTAATGCTATTTTATTTATTTTATAATATGATAGAAATAGCATTCTACATTTCGATCGTGACATAAAGTGATAAAACAATAACATTAAATGAATTTTCATGAATTACGGTTGAAATGAGATTATTCGGATAAGACTTAAAATCAAATTATAAGATAGTGGAAAAGGAAAAGAATCTAATTAACTTTGTTGCTTAAGTTTATATGGAGTTGCTTACAATCAATTGTAAAGGTGTTGGTAAAGTATATTTATTTTAGAATTATATAAATAAAGGAAGTAAATGTGCTTGGAGATTTTTATAAAGTAATTTTCCAGAAGTTTTTTCTTTTTGAATGATAATTTCCCAAGAGTTGCTTAATACGTATGTAAGTATATATGCTTGTCAGTATAATTATGATATGGAAACACCTCTATTAAAAGAAACATTCAAATCCAACTTGGGACTTCTCTTTTGTTTTATTATTATTTTATTCCAGAATCAACAAAGTCAAACACTCAAAAAGAAACTTAGGTGAATCTAAAGCCAATAAGTTATTTTTTTTGTACATATCAAGAAAAACGCATTTTCTTAAGTGTTCACATTAACATCTCAATTGTTACAAGTCAATTCCAGGAGATATAAGGGATCATCTCTATGGGCTTAGACAAGGTCATTTTATATCAACCTTATAAGTCATAACTAGTGGTGATGATGTGCACAATTAAATGCTTTTTGAACAGATATTAACGACTTATAGTAGTTAGTACTAAAAATTACCGCTAAATGCCGAGCTCCAACTTTGATAAGAGTTCGTTGAGTACAAGAATAATCACTAGTTAGCTAGTGGTCAGCATGAGTGGCGGAGCCAAGGGGGGTGCGTGTGGGGGCAACCGCACCTCCCAACATTTTGCAAATTGTTTATTTAATACTACTGTTATGCATGAATATTGTTCTATATATATATAGAAAGGTGTCCCCCTCTGATAAAAAAACTATATATAGCTATAGATATCTATCAAAGTACTATTTTTATATATAGTCTAATAATACGTAGCATAATCTAATATTCGCAGGCCAAATCCAAGTGGACACGGCTAATGACAAACGAGAAGAAACTAAAACAAGCACCAGTGCACTGGCCCACCCCTTAAATATGTATATGTATATACTGATATACAAAATTATTTTATGCTAATATATTATATATTTTGTGAGTAGATAGGTAGATAGTAAAAATTTACAGTAGTTATAACGTGTAATCTTTGGAGATTTTTAGAGATTTGTATATATATTATCTATTTATCTCTACCTTAATTATAGGAGTTAGATTCAATTTAGGGATGGATCATCTTGATTTATGGAAAGATCATTGTCACGGCAATTCTTCTTTGTTTGAATGAGTAAATGTGATCTAATACAAATAAACATGATTTATTCTGACGAAGTTTCATATATATTTATTAATGAGAAGATTTAAATTCATATTCCTAGACATGTTTATATACGTAGTTTAAAGACAAGTTAGTGTGAATTGATCTTGTAGCTTTTTTTTTCTGTTTGACTAATTATTTTTATAATCAATTATTTCTATGATCTGCATAATCGAACAAAAACTGTTTATGTATCCTGAAGGTAAATGAATCCATTCTATTCA
The DNA here is from genome assembly GCA_948329865.1 of Linaria vulgaris. Lineage (NCBI taxonomy): Eukaryota > Viridiplantae > Streptophyta > Magnoliopsida > Lamiales > Plantaginaceae > Linaria > Linaria vulgaris. Next base: position 111,199,972 of record OX415249.1, on the reverse strand, counting down.
AAAAGAAAAAGAAAAAGGGAAGGGGGTTATCAATTTTTACAAAAAAAAAATTATAGTATAATTTCTTAGCCAAGTAATTAGTTATAATAGAATTATATATATTTTTAAAAAAATGCAACAAAATAGTTATAACGATCATTTAACAATTCGCCCCCCCTAAGTCAAATTTCTGGCTCCGCCCCTCAGCATGATGGGTTCGTGTTTTTTTTGGATTCAAGTATTTAAAAAGGAATATTCTCATTTGATGAATTAAGCACCGTATCTGTGAATACACCAATAGAATTCATTAAAAAAAAAAAAATACCAGTAGAAACATCTTCAAGTGGAAGGATCGTTTGCGGGCATAAACACAATTTTTATGAAACTTCTTAATCTATGGATTGAAATTTAATTGCTTAACTATATGAATATATGTTGAAAACGTGACCTAGTTATTTGTTCTCGTATTCTCGTAACAATATTTTTAGCCCATTGCAACTTCATTATACATTTATATATATTATTTCCTATCATGTGTGACATAAATCCTATTTGTATAAATTATGTGGAAGCGATCATACAGTACAATAATATATAGAAAACTTCTTAGTGATCTATCTATTGAAATTTTAATTGCTTAACTATAAAAATATATGTCGGAAATATGAGCTAGTGAATGTTCACATATTCTTTTAACACTATTTGTATCCATTGCAGCTTTAACTATTTCCAGTATGCTTTCACTCTATACATAATCTTATCTGAACATAGTATCGGTGTTTTAAAGTTTTGAGATAATGTTGTTCAATCCGTTTAATCAAAATCTATTTATTTATTTTTGCTTGAGTGTGATTTACTGCAAGTACATATTTTTTAATCCACTATGTTTTTTTTTATTTATGATTACAGTTTTTTATTAACTAAAATATTAAAAAGTGAAGCAATCTTTTCTTTTCTTATTCATCGGACATACAAGGTCCGTCTAAAACTAACTACTACATTTGCAAGGCTCAATTCGTCCAAGCGTGACTCATATCACAATATTTAGGGAAAAAAATCAATTTCGTCATTTAAGTTGGCACCCTCATCGTTTTCGTCCATTAACTTGTCACGCCTTTAAAAAGGTCCATTAAGTTGGCACATTTCATCAATTTAGTCCATTTACCCCGACTCTGGTGGTTTCCGGCACCAACTGCTGATGTGGCCGCCGTTGACCCATTGACCTGTTGACTCCGAATTTTTTTTTAATTTAATTTCCACATGTACATGACACGTAATAAAAAAAAATCAAAATTCAAAAATAAAAATTATTACACATAACGGTAACATTCCTAAATCATTCACAAATTAATAAACCTAATTCACGAATTGACGAAATCGACGACGAATTCACGAATCGACGAAATCACGAATCGACGCGCCTCTCTGTTCATCTCTTTTCCACAATTCAAGAAGGTATGTACATCGATTCAACTAATTACACAAACCTAACCGAGAGTAAAATTTCATATTTTTTCCAAATAATCTCTTTACTAAGCTTGATAATTTTAAATTAAGGGTGTTTGGATAATGGGATTTACTATTAAGGAGTTAATAGTAGGTGTAGTCATTGTTTTTTCACTTAATTTATTTGAATTTTAGGTTTTTGTTAAATTTCAAATTTAGGGCATATCGAATTGGGGCTAAATTATATGTTGTTGGTCGTTGGTTGTGTTGTAGATGGTGTTCGAGTTTCCATGTGTATGTGGTCGGGGAACAATGGTTTACGGTAGGGCAGGGATGAACTCAACACGACCAGGTCAATACTACTACATATGCCCAGAAAGAGTTCGTCACTCCAAATTCTTTGCTTGGGTTGAGGAGCTTCATATGCCAAAAAACTCTCATCTTCATCCATACATGGTGACAAGAACCCAGGATTCTTCACTGCCGCGTAAAAGAAGAAATCAGGTTGTGGATGATGTTGGCTTAGGTGAAGTGGATGGCAATTTTGATGAAGATAACAATGTTGTAGATAAAAATGATGAAGTTAGCCGAATGTCCACCACCCTTAATGCAGTCCCTCAATCTGTTTGCCAAGGTTCTGGATTGAATGAGTTTATGCAGAATACCAATGTTACTAAAGGGGCTTTAATATGTTGTTGTGTGGCATGGTCGATTGTGTTTGGGATGTTCATGATGTTGTGTTTGCTTATGGTCTTATTTTACTCTAGGAAGTAGTTGTTTAGCTGGTTTGTATTTTGTGGTTTTCCTGGTTTGGAGAATAAAAGAAGACAAATGTGATTTGTAATATCTAAGAGACACCTTTGTAGCTAATATTAGCAATCTGTTTTGTGTCTGGTTTTTCTTACATGTGTCTGGTTCAAAACAGAACTGAAATTGTTCAAAACAAGACATAATTCAAAACACAAATACACTGAATCCAAAACAAGACAGATAAACCTCACAAACTCTCACTAGACCTCCATGTTGATGATGTCCATGTAAGATAGGACTCTGATCTTCGGGAGAGGGAGCATTTTCACCTGGAAGAGATAGTGCATCTTCGTGTAGTTCAGAAACCCATTTTCAATGAACCGATTGTCCATGTTTGTAGGCTGCATGCAATATTGAAACTCATCAATATGAAAACGCATCAATCATTACATAAAAGAGTAATATAGCCAGATCTACTTACGTTCTTCAGAAAGCGTTCCTGCAGTACCGAATCCATGAAGACGTTTCCTGTTGGCTTGTCGATTTTGACGCCTAGAACTCTATACAGTGAGAGGAACAACATGAACCGTGTCTCCATCAACATCATCCTCTCCTTTATCATCAATGGGGTGACTAGGGCACCCCTCTTCTCCGAGAGCCTCACAGCAACCTCCCTGTTTATGTCCTCCATTTGTCCCTCCGAGATCCATATATCCGTCTTGGTCAGTTGTTTCATCACGTTCAGCAACCAAGTTTCTTCGTCTTGCGTAAACCCTGGGGATCTATAGAACACTCTGACTATATCATCCACCCTGGGGTCATAGATTCTTTTTAGAGTTGCACCTTGTTCAACGACCATCAGAATTGTTTGAACAGAGAATTTGAGAGAGAAAATTTTAGAGAGTGACAGATTTTTACTTGGTGTTGAAAGTGAAATGAATATGGTGGGGGTAGATAGTGGAGTTAAATGAAGGAGTGAAAATCGAAGAGACAGGCAGTTAATATTGCATCACTTCATTAACATTAACGTCCGTCCGTCCATCTACCCTAAATTTGATCATGCACAAAATTATAATAAATAGTAACTGAATGTAAAAGATATAAGTACTATTCAGCCCTTACAATATCAAAATAGCAACCAAATTCGAAATGTACTACATCAGAATAGCAACAACCCTTAAGTATCATGAAAGTACTATGATGCATAATATATGCAGAACATATATTAACAAAATATATGCAGAACATATGACCATTTACTGATCTATGTTGCAACCAAAAGTATCATGAAAGGCAATTTAAATCACTTCCAAGCTGGTTTACATGTATCCTTCTTTGACTTTTGCTTATTCCCAACCATAAACACCACAGGTCTTCCATCCCTGCCTATGATCTTCCTGACTGAAGAAGGACCTTGTCTACCAGCTGTTTGCAGTTGTTCAGATATGGAAGGGCCTCCACTTACATTCACCCTGGAGTTATATTGCAAGGCATCAATATACTCAGTCACAAATGTTACATTCTGTGATACAAATGTTACAACATATTAGCAGTAATATATATGTAATACTAAAAGCATATACTATTTATAATGAAGTGATTCTTACTTTCTGGATTCTGGAAGCATCATCTGACCCATCCACAATGTTAGTAGGGTGTGAATCCCTCTCCATATCCTGTCTTGTTTGTTGTTCAGATTCCTGAGTTGATTGTTGTTCTTGAGTAACCACTGGTTCTGGATTGATTGAAGCACCCTCCACCTCTACTTCTTTCATAGCAGCTATCTCACATATCAACTCATCATCAATTTTATCCACACAACTTCGAATATTGTGACCAAGCCCTTTGCAATAGCTGCACTTTACAGTATTCTGCTTCCTCTTAAGTCTTGTAGGGTCTTCCTTAGACACATGCACAGGTTTACCTCTACATCTTCTCTTTTTCTTTTTGGATTTTTCACCAGGTTCACCTCTTCTAACCCTTTCTGGCCTACCAGCAGATCTGCCCTCATTTGGAGGCTCTATTGGCATGTAATCAGAAACTTTCCACTCCTTTCTACCATTCATTGGTATCACATGTCTATCATAAGCCTCCATGTAGTGTCCAATTGAATATGAGGGATCAATGAAATTGTAAGCATTCATCCCTTGGGCACTGATTGCAGAAACTGCATGCACACATGGTATGCCACTAATATCCCATTTTCTGCATCCACAAGTGCTTGCATTAAGATCAACTGCCCATTCAAACCCAGTTTTCCACTCTTTCACCAGATAGTTGCTTTCATTAGACTTCCTTGGAGTACAAACTCTAGCATGGTTCTCCATAAAAACAGTGACAATCTTTTTAATCTTTGGGCACCAATCTCCTTGCCACTTCTGAAAACCTATATCCCTGTTCTTTTGGTGCCTGCTCATCACATATTGCATCAACCATTCAGCCATTGACAAGATAGGCATCTCCCTGGCATTTTTAATGCAAGAGTTAAATGATTCACACCCATTGTTCAACAATATATCACATTTCAGTTTAGTACTAAAGTGTGATCTGCTCCAATTTTTAGGTGGCTTGTCCTGAAGCCATTTCCATGCTTTTGCATTCAAAATCTTCAACTCCTGCATCTTCTCAGCAAACTCATTCATAGTTGTGGCCCTTGCAGCCTTCCACAAGGCATCTTTCAGGGCATCTCAGTGAAACTGACACTTTTGTAATTGCCATGTAAATGTCTCACACAGAACCTATGATCTGATCCAGGGAAAACACTCTCAAAGGCATTCGATAATCCCTTCTGTTTATCTGACATGAAAGTCCATTGATCATTATGCTTTATCCCTAGATCAAGCTTCAAAACAGCAAGGAACCATGTCCAATTCAGCTCATCTTCAGTTGATACAACAGCCCATGCAATAGGGTATATGTTGTTATTGGGATCATTCCCTACAGCTGTTAACAGTATTCCCTTATGAGGACCCTTCAAGTGTGCACCATCAACCCCTATAATCTTTCTGCATCCAGTCAAAAATCCTTGCTTCACAGCCCATAAACACATGTAGAATCTGTCAAATTTATTTTTCCCATCTACAATATTTGTGCCTAGTATAACCAGAGAACCAGGGTTAGTCCTCTCAACTTCAGCCTTAAACTCCCATAACTTGGCATATTGTTCTTTAGCAGTCCCATTTAAAGCCTTCAATGCTTTAACCTTTGCATTATATGCTATATTCACTGAATATTCAAATCCAAGAACCTGTCCAGAATCTTTACAAAATGTCTTAACATTTCTGTTTGGATCAGCTACAAACATATGTTGGAATCTCTTGGCAGCCCATGAAGACCTCAAGACCCTCACATTTGTCTGGACTGGACATATGTGTTTCTTGTCATATCTGGAGATAAAGAAGGTACCTTCTTCACCCTCAACCTTGGCACCATGAATCCTCCATTCACAATCTACTCCACAACATACTGCATATAACCTTTCTTTGTTGTTTCTGGGGAACTCTATATCCCTCTGTAAATTGATTGCATCTGAAGTAATGGCCTCCTTCAAAAGCCCTTTGGAAGTAAATCTCATTCCCAACTTTAGATTAGGGTTGAATATGTTCTTCTCATCAAATAGTTCCCCAAACTTCCCTCCATACACATCATCATCAGACCCATTTAAGCTTTCAAGCTCATCTTCTGACAAATTTATGTTCTTCTCATAACCTTCATCTGTGTCATTGTCAACAGCATTCCTCTTCTGTTCTCTTCTTCTCTCCCATGCTTCCTCTTCTGCAGCAGCCTCAGCAGCCTCTGTTTCATCAACCAATTCAGGAGATCCATCTCTTGCAGCCTTCTTGGTAGCTCTCTTCTTATTGAGCCTCTTAAGCACTTTCTTCACCTTCTTCACTTTCTGTCTAGGCTCTTTCTGAAGTGGCTCTCTCTGAGGTTGCTCACTAACTGTCTCATTCTCTTTGTCATTGACTCCTTTATCATTGACTCCTTTGTCATTTACATCTGCTGCTGCCCCTGTTCTTTCTGGAATGACAGGACCAAAATTCATTGCATACATGTTGTCAACTGCTGCTTCATTTATACCATTACCCATTTCTTCATCCTCTTGCGTGCCATAAGAGCCATCTGAGAAGTCATCCAGTTCAATATTATGATCTTCAAGGTCTTAAACATCATCTTCAACCCATTCATTAGTTGCATTTTCATCATTTGTCTCATTCAAGGCCTCCAAACCATCAACTGTCTCATTCTCAACCCTCCCATCACATTTCACAAACAATTCCATGTATCTTGTATTCTGGCAACCCAAGTAATATGACTGCAATTCACTATCTGCCTCAATGATAGCAAACCCATGATCTTTCTTTAAATACAATCCCTCCACAAATATTAACCCAAGCTGGTCACACAACACAAGCAACCCTTCAATACTGATAACCTTATACCCCACATAATCAACTACACACTTGAACCCTCCCTCATACTCAACCACACCATCAGACTTCATATTACCTCCATAGTAAATTTGAAGAGTGATGTTAAGATCACCAGGTACTGTTAAGAAAAAATAGAAAAAATTAGGGGATTAAGACCAAATTGGGGGATTCATGTAAATTCATGGAATTTAATGTTACTAAGGTTGGGGTAATTTAGGGATTACTTCAAATTGGAGAAATTGGGGTCGAATTGGAGAAATTAGGGTCGAATTGGAAAATTAGGGTTGACTGAGATAAATTAGGGTTCTTCGCGAATGGGGCGAACTAGGGTTTTAAGGTTTTTCATGAAAATAAAATCGATTTGGGAAATTAGGGTTCTTAACAGTTTGGGGGAAATCGTCCTACTCGCATTTTAGAGTAAATAAACTTAAATTACGCTAAATAAACAAACATAAAACACAAATTGAAAGTACTAGACTTAATGCATGTTGATTCTTACCGTAAATTGGGGCTGGGTCATTGATTTTGGATTGATGACGAATTTTCGGCTTGGGGATCGACTTCCGAGCACGCCGCGCCATTGTGGAAGCTTTTGATTCAGAGTGTTTGACGGAAAAAATTTGGAAAGACTAAGTATAATTTTTATTTTTGAATTTTGATTTTCTTTATTACGTGTCATGCACATGTGGAAATTAAATTAAAAAAACAATTTGGAGTCAACGGGTCAATGGGTCAACGGCGGCCACATCAGCAGTTGGTGCCGGAAACCACCAGAGTCGGGGTAAATGGACTAAATTGATGAAATGTGCCAACTTAATGGACCTTTTTAAAGGCGTGACAAGTTAATGGACGAAAACGATGAGGGTGCCAACTTAAATGACGAAATGGATTTTTTTCCCCAATATTTAGGATCCAAACTTATTTTCCTAAAAGAAGGTTCGTCGTTGCGATCTCCTTGGGTGTGAAAAAAAATATATTCAATGCACGGGTTCAACCAAGTAATAATTGTTCAGGATAATTGGATTAAGGATCACTGTAAAACTTGGATTCTATTTGGGGATCTGATAAATATACTTATGTGTAACATCCACTTTACTTGAGACTTTGAAATCAACAAAAAAATCACTACGAAGTGTATATTGGTCATCTTCTCTAGTTGAAACATGAAGTGCCTGCCCCAGTAATACACTAACTTGAAAAGGATTTGAAATAAATTAAATTATTTGATTCAAGTTGTTAACTATCATTACGAGTCACCAACGGTTGTTGGCTCAAGTGGTAAGGGACTTGAGTTCACTTAAGCAAGGTCTCGGGTTCGAGTCTTGTGGATGTAAAAAAACACCGCTGGGAGAGCCGTTCCCTCAAAAAGGGCCCTACAGTGCTCGACTGAATTAGTCGCATAAGCGGACACCAGTCTGCCCTAATCGATGTACTTATAACCAAATTGCTAAACATACTTCACCTTCCAAACCTCACTATATCAAGGCCTCTCCATGCCTCGTTTTTCTTTTTTTGTCCTCTAGTCCAAGATAGTTACGCGGTTATTGTGAAAGTGACGAGGCAGGTTGTCCGAATATAGGCTAAAATATCCACAATTTGTCTTGTTTGGTGCTCCTTTATACCCTGAAATGCGAAAAATAAACATTTAAAACCATTCTTTAGTTGACGCCGTGTATTGGGCATGACCTCAACTACCATGTAAAATTTATATAGTTTCACCTGTCTCATCTACTTGTTGCAGCCTATTACCAAATCAATCGTCGTTGTTACAACTGATATGATATTCTACGAGATATCAAGCATATTGGGACAAACTACCATCTCACTAGAAAAGACACTCTTAGGGTCATCAAAATCTTTTTTTATTTCTTCTTACAAATTATCTGATTGGGGGCTTTGACCTAAGACACTTAGTTATGTGCTCTTCCACGACATCATCTTCAAGATGTTCATGCTCAATATACATGTCTCTTATGGGGACAAGTTTGAGAATATACATTATCACACTCAGAACAACAAAAGACAATATTAGAGCCGTCAAGTGTTAAAAGTACAATTAGTTAACATCTGCAATATTAAGGAATAATAACTATAGGATGATTAATAAATTGTCCCTTGAACTACCAAAGAGTGAAGACACCTCCCTAAACTAAGACTTCTCATGCGGCCAAATTCAACGAATGAAAATAACAAAATCTAACGGTCCAGGTGGCAAACCGCACATTCTATGAAAGTCTGAGGGACGATTTTCTCTTTTTGTAGTTGTAGTTGCACTTTGAGAATCACGTTAAAGTTTAGAGGGTTCGTCGCAATTATCCATAATAACTTGTTTGGGTGTGATCAGTATGTATAAACATGTACTCAAAGACATTTTAATGAATAACACATTTTATAGATTAATTGACTCAAACTTCTCTTCTTCAAATTTGGTCTTTAGATTACGATATTCAACACTTAATACGAAACTCCAAGACCATTAAGGATCTCCCATTCTTTGCAAGGATACTTGTAACCTAAGGAAAACCAAAAAGATTTTCGTAAAGTGGACTTGAAGATCTGTTGCCATAAGATTAAAGCGAGGGCACATGATGACTTTTGCAACTGTTGAGAAAGTTGTACCTCTTTGCTGGACATTTACTCCAGCTACTTTTCAATCATTACGAATGTTAAGATAACAAAATAGTTCAATTTTGTTATCTTAACAATGAACAATAAATATTCAAGCTATATCTTAAAAAGCTTGTTTTGTTTATCTTCAACGATAATGCTGATATAAAGTATCGAGCAGAATAGATAAACCTTCACGTCCCACATTTCTGATGCAAATATGAACCAATTAAAAGAAGAAAAAAAAACAGATTCATGGTACCGGAGAAAGTATATCTTTCAAACGGCAAAAATGTAATATATACCTTGTACGTGTGGTTGGAAAAAATATTGAGCTAAGTATATAATCCTCTTACATCTACGTGTTTCTTCTTGCCGCCCCTTTACTGCACGAGAAGATGCATCAAAACAAGATGTATCCAGTAAAGACACCTCACACGGAACCATCAAACGTTCCATGTTACGAACTTCATCAGCCTCAGTAAAACTCTATGGCTCCTTGTTACCGACGGCCACTCGCTTCTTTGTATCAACTTCATCAGTTTTGAGTTGTTGAATACCATTTTCTGTATTTATATCACAGTACAACACGCCCCTAGCCTCTTCGTCTTCGTTTGTTTGTTTTATCCCCTGGGGCTCGTCATCTTTTCCAGAACTCATTGTTGCCAGAACCGAGTCACCAACTCTTACCTTTTAAATACAATAATTACCTCAGTAAGTATATATTTGCAATGTGCTGATTAACAATTGCATTTGCACTGTTTGATCTAATTACAAAGCTCTTTCATGTCGATAGAATAATACTTAAAACACTGCTTAATATGTATTATTAATAACAAAGTATTTTATATAGCCTTCCACAAGATTTTAATAATTACACAGACACTCCTTGAAACTTAAAAAAAAATAAAAAGGGATAGACTCCCTACTTTTTTTCATATTTTATAGCTACACATGTTTCCTTGTTATTAAACAATCTTTGTAAGTTTGTATAATTAAACTAATAAATGAAGTTACCCCGTGATAGGAAAAAAATAAAAAAAGAAAAAGAATTCCATATGAGGACACAATTGCTACTGCAAGTACAAGATGCCCCATAATTCGGATTGGTAACTATAATAAATACCTGCAATGGCTTCATAATGCTCAACTCTTGTTCGTCATTCTTTCTTACTGCTTCTTGGGCTTGTGACTCCATTGAATCTCGTACAAGCTGACTCAGAAATCTTACATCATCCGACATAAGACCGAGCCCCTTCAAAAGCTTAGAGCCGAGCTGTAAACTTGCCTGCCAAAACAAATAAAAATAGTGTTTAAACAAATAAATCACTTGTTAAAAGGGTTCTTTCTGACAATTTGACCTTGTGGTACCTCGGCATTTTCAAGAATGGCATCAGTTGCACCAGCTTTCTTCAAGTCTAGAAGATGCATCATGTCCTGAGCACGAGCATATATTGGAACCTGCACAATTAGTTTTTATGCATGGATTACTGTATAAGCTTTGTTCATCGTCTCAAAGATATTTACATCTACACTCCTAAATGTTTGGTCTAATTGTAGAATCCTCCATGAAGGTTTCAACAATCGCAGAAACACGACTTGAAGCTTTAAGAACAAGAGGAAGTCAGAGACTATTTGTTACACTTTTCAAACTTCAAGACGTGCCTCTCTAGTTATTTTACCTCAGAGGAGCTTATTCAAACAAAATGGTGTGTGTGGGTGTGCGCCTAGTTCTCCCTTATTTCAATTTCTGCTGAAGCGAGATTCATAAGAATATGTAGTATAAAGTTGAAAGGCTGAATCTTCAAAATTATTAGGAACTATTAGAAGCTCCATAGATGGATGAATAACAACAAAACTCACCATCCTAGTTCCACTTCCACACCAAGTATGTCGAAAATGCTACACAGTATATCTAACCGTTGAATCAACTCTTGCATCATTAGATGTTAGAGTCCTATGTTCGTTCTTTTACTTTTTTCCAAACGGCCCCACACATGTTTTTAGGCAAAGAACATCAAACTGGAGAGAGAGAGAGAGAGAGAGAGAGAGAGAGAGGTTACTGCAGGGAAGGCAAGACGAATGCGCTGTACAGCCTCAATTGTTCTCTGCTTCCCCGTATACATGACCATGACTGCTTTGGGGGAATTGATACCAGCAGACTGCAACACTGCTGGGCGTGAACCGTCGCCATAGAGAACAGGAAAACCAAGTTTTCTTGATGTCTGTTATGGCAATAATAAAAAGTTCACATCAGATCAACAAGACAACCTTTCTCAGAATTTTTCAACTTGCATTAACAAAAAAGAACCTTTAAGCTGAACAGAGTAACGAAAATCACCAATTGAACGACACTGTATTACGATATGAATGATGTTGAGCAGAAGTTTTTCCTAACTACAAAATGAAAATAAAACTGAATTGGTTTTATAAGGAAAAAGAAAAGGTACTCCTCGGTATCTATCTATGATGTGCTCAAGAGAAAAGAAGGTGTTGCACACAAAACACCATCAACAATAATCTATCCATCATTTGCTCAAGAATACATACGTCTGCACAAAAAGAGGTGATGGTGGCCATATTTATTTATTTGGCTCCCCTCAAAATAATAAATAGGCGTGTTTCAAAAATCCACAGATTTAGAGCAGCACTTACTTTGACAACAGCCAAGTCCACATCAAAAGCAACAAAAGGACGTCCCACGTCGCCATCCATTCCAGAAGCCAATGGAGTGGACAAGAAATTGGCAAGCACCTTTTATAAGAGAGAACTTATCCATCAAAATGGATCACTTTTATGCCTTAACAAAGAGTTGGTTAGCTAGCCGTTACCTGCGCCTTTTGACTGAATCCAACTATGACAACAGGTTCACTAGCATCAAAGTTCACGGAGTCATCAATATCCTGCATCATCATGTTTAAGTCCATAACTTAAAAGGATGTCCTCTTATAATCTCTGAGGTATGCCAAGGCAGGACAATGTCAACAAAAGTGGAAGAAAAGAAAGTTTTCTCATAACTTAGATATCATGATATTAGACCTCTAAGGTTGCTCAAGCATTACAAAAATCTAATAAACAAACCCAAACTTTCTCCTTCAGCTAATCATTTAACTTAGTTCTCGACTTCACTGCTTGTCTAGGCAATTAACCCACAAGGGAGTCCTTGATTCTAGATAGGTATTTTACTAAACTAAATCTCTAAAATTTCTTATACCTGAGTTTCATCTTGAGACGTTGCTTAACAAAAATGATGGAGAATATATACAAATTCATAAGTGTCAACTCTCTCTACTAGCTTGAGCTTTTAGATGAGATAACAATTCAATTTGGTATATGAGAGGTCTTGGGTTTGAATCCTACAGTTTACCCACTTATTAAAAAATGTCACGTGTCTTGCACAATGAAAATATTTTTTCAGCTTACAAATGAGGAGGCGTGTTGAAGAATATATAGAGAGAGTAATTTCAATCCTTTCGGAGATTTAGATGAGAAGACATTGAAGGAAAAAAAGAACCTCTGGTGCCTAAGTGACTTACACTCGCATCTTCAAACTTTTTGCCAACAAAATCAGCCGCCTTCTTTCCTACTTCATTGAGTAGGGGAGTCAATGACATAGATAGGACAACAACGATTATAAGAAGCTTATTCAATTCAAGTGGAAGCACCCCAAGCCTATGATAAGGAAAACTGTTAGATTACAAGAGAAAGCCTGAATGTCTAGGAGGAATGAAATTACACTTGAGCAACCAAAATCACAACTCACCTATTTGCTAAAGAGAAAACAACAAATGCAAATTCCCCTCCTTGTGAAAGAAGAAAACCTATCCTTACACTCTCTTGGAGAGTTAGTCCAACACGTGGACCTAATGCTGTTATAATCAGTGTCTTAATAGCAATTAAACCTGCCAAGAGCGAAAATACATTTGGCCACTCTCGGATGAGAAGCTGCACAAATCAAATCAACAAGTCACATTGGTTACCAAATTTCCAAAATTAAGCAGCTTGATGTAAAAACCAAAGATAGCGCACAAAAAAATGATCAACCAATGAGATAGGTTTATGAGATAGAGACAAGAGACATAAAGTATGAAATTCGTTGAAACGCCCTCCGGCATGCAGATTGCAATATTCTAAACGAACTACAGTTTTGAGGAAATAGGAAGCAGTGAGATTCAAACAGACCACCTCCTTTTGCTTGGATTTATACAATATTGAATGACCATTGAACCTATAAGTTTATTCTGATAAAGACGAGAAATTCATAGATATATACTTTCTACATCCACGTGCAAACTCAATCTTTCGGGAAGATTAAGCATAACAATCTTTTCAAGAAATAGGTGGCGGTGAGATTCAAACATGAGACCTTTTTTTCCTGGCTTTATACCATAGTAAGAGACCATCTAGTCCAAAGTTTAAGGTGGTGGAGATAAGAAAGATTAAATATCTAAATTGACGAGGCGAGAAACATTATATGTTTTATGGTCTCTAACAACAATTACATTAGAGGAAAAATATTCAGCTTTCTAAATACCTCCATGTCAATAGAAGTGCCAGTTGTCACAAAAAATAACCCAAGAAGTAATCCCCGAAAAGGCCTGATGTCAGCTTCAATTTGCGTGCGGAAGTTTGTTTCCGCTAAAAGAGCACCAGCAAGAAAAGCTCCTAACTGCAGCACAAGACAAAACCTCAGAGACCTTCCCCAACTAATGACTATGAATTTGTTTGCCTCATCTATTATCATACAAGGATACAATATCAAACCGTGTCACTGAATCCCAATTTTTGTGTTGCAAGAGATGTCCCTGCAACAGTCAGCAAGCAGAGAGCTACAAAAGCTTCTGAACTCCTTGTTTCTGCAACAACCTGGAACCAACGACCAAGTTTCATATATACAGTGCAAAATGTGTAAATATTTATGCTCATAAACACGCATTTACATTCTCATTCTTATCAGAATTTCGAAATACAACAGTACAAACCTCAAACACCCGCCTGAGAAGAAATTTTCCTCCGAGGGACAGCAAACCTAGTCCAAGTAAAGCTTTTAAACTTTCTTTGGCAAGCATTGGCAAAATACTATCTCCAGCCAAATTCTGCATAATATATTTTCCAACTGTAGTACACGTTTGGTAGCAGCAAATGCAGTAGTAAAATACTCAATCGAAAGGTATCTGATAGGCAATAAATCAAACTAACATGAGCCATGACTTCACCAAGGAGGAAAATATAATTATGTACAACCAGTCAAATGTGAGTGCACAAATGCTGATAATATGTTATGGCTTCCAGCTGAAATCTTTTATCTCGAACTACAAATCTTGTGCTATAATCTTTTGCTGAACAAGTTACCAATTTCACGAAAGCTTTGTATGGAAACTACTAGAACTGAATTTTCCGTTCATTATTATTTTAATTCATATTGTTTTGAATTGAATCAATTCATGATTATTCTACGTTTATTATAGTAAATCTAAGAACTTGGTTATCATCCACCTACAAATCCACATATTAATACAAAAGGGAACTCATCTAAGGAGTTATTCATTCCCGTGTCTACTCCCATGATTACATTTACTTCAAACTTTACTATATCTACCTTAGTATCTATACATTCTTAACAATTAATAAGTCATCTAGTTTCCTTAGGTAAGTATTTTGTGAACCTCTTGAAGAAGGATTATTTTGATACTTGACTTTTCAGGTGATTTGATAACTGATTGCATTTTTATTCCAATACTAATTGCATATCGGCGTATCGCCATAGGTGTTGGAATGTACTTCTGTATTTTTGATTGGCTTTCGTTAGATGTATATGGAAGTTCATCAACCAGTTGCAACATTCAGGGAAGTGACAATTGTGACAATTGCGACAATGGACTACCAGAAGGTTCTGCTAACCTTATAAAAAGCAAAAGACTCAAATCGGAGGAAAACACGGATTTAACAGATTTATATCAAACTGTGTAGTTTTAAATTTATGTTTCTCGAGTCAAAATTCTTTATTTTGTTTATTGAAAGAATACTTTAGGTCGAGGAAGTTTGAGTTAGCTTGAATTCATTCTAGGCTGAAGTGGAGCAAACTGATAAGAGGGATACGGTAAGTGTTTAAGTATTTAGAGGGGAGGCTGGAGTACCTTAAAAGTAACTATGTATGCACGTCTATTATCAGAAGAAAGAGATTTATTTGAGCTGCTTGGGCCAAATCCTCATGGATTGTGCCGGTTGACTGAACCATGTTCAAAGTCTTGGTGTTCAGTTTTACTGCGTTTAAAGTTGCAACTATATCATTGTTACAACTTCTAAAAAAATTTGGATTAAGACCTTGCAGAAATAATATGAAAGAACTTGTATAATAACTATAGTAAAAAATGAGAGCATATGTACACCGTGTTCTTCCTCTTTTCAATGTACATTACTTTTTTGTGAAATTTTCCTCTTCTAACTTAACAACAAGAAAACTATAGATCAGAACTACTTAATCTACCAGTTAAATGATTTTTAATCAGATAACATTTATAAGGATCGTAGCCATCCAAGTAAGACAACCTTAATATAGGAATTCTTACAGGGTCATGAATAACTTGCTTCCTTTTTCTTAAAGATTTTGAAGAAATTATAAAATAACTGGAAATAAAATAGCAGATTTTGAAGAAATTATAGAATACACCATGGAGAGCTTATATGGAACATTTGACATGAAAAGTGACCAGCTATCTATGGCAACCAAAAAAAAAGTAAAAACATACTCCGACAATTATAAGCAATATATGAACTTATCACACATCAAGTTGCTAATATTATTATAAAAAAAATTAGTAAATCTTCTAACATGCCAACCATTTAAGTTTGGTGCAAATCTCATTCATCGTTGTTTGAATTTTATTTGTAATTCTTCATCATGAGGTATGAATGTACTGCCCTAACAGGAAAGCGATGAGACCGAATAATGTAATCCTCTTCAAAATTTAACTATTCAAACTTAGTTAGGAAGCTGTGTTTAACGATTAAACGATCTCCAGTACTTTTATTTACCTGGGTCTCCAACACAGGCAGTATGACAAGGAGTGGGACAACTGCAATGTCCTGCAAAATCAAGTTGTAGTGACCTAAAAGAGGTGATTGACTTTATATGTTTTAAAGCACTGTGCATGACCGTCCGTAGCCAAATCAGGAAATCCAATGAGAGAGAAAAAACTTGATAAATGTGTATGGTAATTATGGGAAAGAATATAAATGAAAGGTATATGGCACCTGCAATAGAAGTATCCCTAGAGTTGCCGAGCCAAATTTAGTTGGAAGTTCCCCTTTCTCTGCAAGAAGCTATAGATTACAAGTAAGAACATTGTATCTGAGCAAGATTTATCCAGCATATATACATATGCATATATTATATATCTGAATCTGATAATAACATAGGGACTCTCTCTTGAAGATACTGCTGAAACATGAATTTAGCATAAAAAACTAAAGACGGTCCATGATAATCTTTTGTTTGATGATCAAATATATAGAAGATGAGCCACCTCATGGAGATTCCACAAATATAAATTGTTTTGTTGACAGGAATTATTTAGTAGAATTAATTTTGAATTCTCTTCTTGCCTAGAACTTTGTAATTGTTTTTGCCATGAATTGGGTTGCCTTACAGGTCGAAGGTAACAAACTGGGAAGACCTAAGACAGCAATAAACATGCGATACTAGTTAAATATGTGGTTTCATTTTTATGTGATTTTTATAAGCAACCACAAGCTAACACTGAGCCCGTACCGAGTCATTTAATCAAAAGTACCTGAAGTACAAATGCTGAAGAAGACAAGGAAAGAGCAGCACCAATAACAACAGCCTCATCAATGCTTCGAATGTTGACCTATGATGTCCAAAAAGTACTTAGAAACACAATAGAAAGATTACATAACAATGGCATATGTTCGTGAATGTCAGAGGATGGTGGAACTTTGAACGCCAGCCAATACATTTACAGACTCATTACCATAAGAGTAAGTAGTTCATCATTTTTTGATACTATTTGAACACACACACTTTTCTGATATAAGAATCATGTGCATGAGAATATAATGCACAAAAGCAGTACATTCCCAGAACAGTAACCCGGTCGTTTGCTTTGTGTACTTTGGACATGAACGTTCATAATATGCTTCTAAGTTACTATTGGAGCAATCACCTTTGACATGCTATTTCTCATCAATCATTCACCAAAATTTGTCACTTTCCAATCAAGAAATATGGATGATTTAACAAATTAGTGTTTTGGAACAGAAATACAGCTAGTAGTAGTACAAGTAGGAATCCGTATTCACTTTATGATTCCAAGATGAACAGAAGCCATCCTCTACAGAAAAATAGATTTTCAGTAAGTATTCGAGTATCCCGGTATTCACAACCATCGTGTGAACAAAATATGGACCACCTGCCATGTCATATGACACAATAAAGGACCATTAATAAATACAAGCCATTAAAAGGTCCATAGGATGTAAGATACCATGGAAGAAAAGACAATGTAAAAGTGAGAGTAATTACAATCATATAACTACAAAAAATAGTCATCGAACTCCTTATATTCAGCTTATATGATGCCAAATCTGTATAATGTTCTCCAGATGGACAAAAGTTATAACATGATACAGAAACAGAATGGTTGAGCCAATTGAGCTATTTATACTTTAGTTTCATATTAACACGTCTTTTTTATGTGACAGCTCAATGCTAATTCAAATACTCAGCTCGAAAAAGAAAAAGAAAATAAAAAAGAATCTCACCAAGTCGGATCTTGAGTGGAACAGAAACTGCAGTATTTGGGTTCCAATAGCACCATTTGGTGGAAGCTCAAATGCGGTGAAAGCGAGAGTTGATAATATAACCTTCAACACAGAAAAACCGGGTGAGGAAAACTTAGTTTCACATATAATAAATATTCAAGATCTTTGTTCATTGGCATTTGACAAGAGCAGACTGTAATGGCATATGATATAAGTCAAAATCCATATTGACCGCTGCTCCAAAGATATAATAATTTGTGCGTTTACTGAACTATAGCCCAAAAGGTAGGCTGATGTTCACACTTTAATCACTCTAAAATATTTAGCTGTGCAATATTCAGCCACAACTTATTCAATACATGCAAATACAGTACAACTTCATTGTTGAAAGAGACCATTACTCTTAGAAATTCTTGTGTCTGCTGTACTGTTAAGTATAAAGCTTTATTCTTACCAACTTGTTCATATTTCACCAGTAAATTTTAAAGCATTGAAAAGTTGATAGAACAACATTCTTTAAATGAGTGCAATTTACTCAACTACACATGTAATCAGCCCAAATATTTGCCAAGACTTACCTGACTTAACCCCAAGCCGAATGCAAATTTGGCAAGGGCTTTTAAGCGGTTAAGTGAGAGCTCCAGTCCCATCTCAAAGAGCTGCAGTGAACAACATATCAGGCTTCACTTATATAAGATTTTGAAAGAGATCACCAGTTTCCATAAAAGTGAGGAACTGTAAAATTTACCATAACAATGAAGCAAGCAACAAAAAGATATGTGCAATAAGAGAGAAGTTAGAAGTTGAATGAACCTCGAAGATGAAGGAGAATAACAACCTAATCATAAGACATTGCAGGGAAATCATAAAACTCAACGTTACTACTCTACCAATAGTTAAAATTGTGTGGACCATCATGAGACATTGTAGTGAACTTATAAAACTCAAAACGATCACTTTACTAATATTTGACACTGTGTGGACTCAGTCTACATGTTCCATTATTTCTTATTTGTACACTTATGCAAATACTTCCAAAATTTTCGAAGAATAGTGATAACAGTTGGAGTCGTGGTTTTTTTTTTTCTCTACATTTAGTATCTTCATTTCAGGGTTGATGAACTCCAAACAATTTTTCCTGTTGAACCAATTAGCTGACAGCTACAGGTCTCATTTTTAGCCATGAGTTCACTGGGTCCTGGTCAAATACTTTCAGTATTGTCCAACCATATATAAAACACCCAGTTAATTAGGCAAGCTCTAAGTCTCATCTATCCATCTTGTGATACAATTGTGTGGCCAGGAGTATAATGGTGGTAAACTGTAGCATATTGATAGAGCAAACAAGAAAGGACGGTTCTTTCCAACCTAGTCAACCACCATTATGTTATAATCTTTAGTGTTCTTCAATAAGCTTTGCACCAATTTTGTAGACATTTATAATACTGTGAAAAAAAATACTCAACCATGAAAGGCTGCTCAAACAACAAATAATTCTATTTATTAGAAGATCACAGGTTATGGATGGGTTCATGTACCACACGATTAACGAGAATAATCTTTGCATTTATCAACTATGTCGACAATCAGAGCAATGTGTCGACAGTTAGATGAAAATGGCCTCTTTATCAACTATTGTTACAATCTGATAAAGAAAACAGGGGTCTTTTTGTTGCTTTATCATGACCTTCACTGCTATTATAGAGAAAGAGGAAAAATGGAATATGAGAACTGACCAAGAAGAGAATTCCCCACTCAGATAGAATTTTAACATCAATAAGATTTCTAATCCAGCCCAACTGATTGAGCACAACCCCGGCGAAGAAGAAGCCTAGTATCTGAAACAAATACAGAATTTAGTAACGATTAGATTTAACTGTACTTTGTTGCAGAAAAAATATCACAAGAAAACGGCTGCTGTAATTCAGTGCGGTGTTGATTTTTTAAAAACTTCAGAATTGTTGTTCCTCTCAGTCTGAGCATATACAGGTATAGAGCTGACTACATCCAATAAGTCAATAAACACGTTCTGCCAGTGAATATATATGAGATTGTTGCAAAATATGTGGCAATCAACACTTCAATAAAAATGAGGTAAATCTAGATTTTAACTTTTGATATGAGAAGAGTATCTGAAATACATAAAAAAGAACTATGTTAAGTCAAAGAACCAAGTAGTTCATATACAATTAACATGAAAGAAATTTAGAGTATATTTTAACGTAAATGGAAAATGTCGTAACATACGAAAGGTCTGATATGTGCACACTTCAATTCGCATCAAGATTTTATTTGAATGAGATAAGTTAACTTACTGGGCTAGCTTTGATCATCTTGAAAGCAGGAATGACCAATACAGTTACAGCTAAGAATGTCAGAGTGTCCAGCCCCAAATCGTTGATGACATCAACAGCACTGGCAACATCCAGTGACGCCTGCATCCTGAATCTACCTTGTTTGTTGTGTCTGCAGTTAAGAAGGCGAAGCCCTTCTCCACCAGCATAAGAGCAAGGTGATAAAGGTATGCCCTTGAAAACATTGTGTGTTCTGTACATAAGATGGAAATTTCTCTTTTGGTGTTTGGAAAGGTATGGCACATGCCCTAATTGACCATAACTAGACGACACGTAACGGGACTGTGAACATGCCCGTGGAAGAGAAGTAGTTGTAGGGGAACTAGTCCGGCAAATGGTGTCATAACCCTGTATCATAGAGAAGAGTGATGAGCCTTCCAAACATGCCTTATAGCAATATGACCATGAGACTCATCTCAAGCCATAAAATATGCAAAATTGGTCGACATAAAATCTCGAGAGAGAAAATAGCCAGCAACTATATTGTTCTTCTCAAATAACTAATGACTAGCGTAATATATCTAACAGGAATATATGGCTGCTTAAACCTTGGGATGTTACTCCGAAATAACAAGTCCACCCTGAAAAAATCAATATCCTCATTTTCAAGTTTAACTAACAAATTAAAGCATTAAACCAGGATTCCAAGATACCCTCTAAAATATCAACAAGTTGGACTCAAGTTTAGTAACATACATACACAAAGATTACAACTTTACAAGATAAATACCTCAATTTTTACAATAACCAACAACAATAGAAGGGAACTTACTTTGGGAGTGTAGTAGAAGGCCACAGCATCCAACATGACGACATTCATGAATGGGTAAAAGGGAATGTTAATAACATTTGATATATACTATACGTGTGGTAGAGTTGTATGTATTTCTTGGTTTTGCGAATATATCATATATCATATATTATTATACACAAAAAAGCCACAAAGGTTGTATGTATTTTAGTAGAGGTGAAAAATGAAAAAAAAAAAGAAGGAAGAGGAGCGAGCAGGCACACCACACGTTCAAGCCATGAGAAAGTTTTTTGTCGTAACGGTCTCAGGATCAGTCAGAAAGAATCACAAAATATGTTTGGATCATTTTATACCGTGACGTGGCACATTACTGATTCTGAATTTTCGTGGGACCCCAAGGAGTTTTAAAAAACATCATCCGGATATAATTTATAGTAATATACCGATATGGATTTCAAGAGATTATTTATGATACAATTAGGAAGTTGTATGTAATGGTTTACTTTAATACATGAAATAATGACATCGGTGGAATTAACGAATAGCCCTTAACCAACAAAACAATAATGATTAAATTATTTTTGGAAAGCAATAAAAATTCATTAAAAAAATAAAAAAAATCTGCCCAACTTTCTCGGACTTTTGACTTTTGAGAGATAATTTATAAAGAAATTATATTTGCTAACCTGACACTGACAGATATATTAATATAAAGACAATTTTACAACAACAGCCACTTACTTCCTCAGTGTCTCCATTTTATGTACATAATGTTTTTGATATCAAGTTTCAACTCATTAAAGAGTAAAATGAAAACACTATTCTAAGAGCGAAAAGAAAGAGGACATAAATCTGGATATCAGATTTTCACTAATGTGTTCACGCATAAGAAAACACATGAAACTAAGCAATAATGGTTAACTCGTTTACAATACTTCTGTTTCAACAGCAGAGTATTATTCAAAACTTTTACACCACATTATTAACAAATCTTGATGACCACTTCAAAGAGAAGAATCAGAATTTGCTGGGTTGAATTTGAGCGATATACTGTTGACACAATGGCGTTCATCGGTTGGCGTACGAAATCCTTCCCCTTTAAAAACATGGCCGAGGTGTCCTCC
The DNA here is from genome assembly GCA_948329865.1 of Linaria vulgaris. NCBI lineage: Eukaryota > Viridiplantae > Streptophyta > Magnoliopsida > Lamiales > Plantaginaceae > Linaria > Linaria vulgaris. The sequence goes on along the minus strand of OX415249.1, from coordinate 111,177,744 downwards.
GCAAGCCGCACACGTGATTTCTATCCTCCTTCCATCAGGATCAGCCTATACAAAAACATAGTAGCAACATTAAGGGTTCAAAGATTTACTAAAAGAATTGGCATCAACCACCCGCGTGTGACGTTGGGTGATTTAACCAACCCCATGTGAAGCAGGGCCAAAGACACTATATGCTTGGCAACTCAGTAAGAGATATAACTTTATGTGTGTGTGTGTGTGTGTCTTTTCAGCTTAAACCTAATCACACACAAAAATGTTAGAAACCAAGCCACAAATTAGAAAGACCAAAAAAGTTCTCAGTTGGTTTTATACAAACTTCTAACAGAGGATATTTTAGCTTTTCTACGTAAAAAAAAACACGTGAAAAAGAATACGAAAGGGCAGTGGGCTATCTTTTTAACATTGCAGAGCTGTGTGTATTTTGTTTTTTATTATTTCCAATTGGAGTAGCTTGCTTGCTTCTAAGACACAAGCCAGGGGTTTTTAAATGCTAGTTTCTATATGTATTACGCGGGAGTGAAATTGAAGCACAAAAATTGTATGTAATAAGGGAAACTCAACTGTTCGATTTATGGCACCGGGGAGACCCTCATAGAAAGCTGGCCAACCACAACCAGAGTTAAATTTTGTGGTGGACCTGTAAAGGGGAGTTTCACATCCTGCACACAGATAAATACCCTCCTCCTCGAACTTGTTATATTCCCCAGTCCCTGGGTACCTGAAAAGATAGATAGATAGATATATATTCTCTCCTCTCGTTAGCAAAATATGGATTGAGCTTCTTCTATTATTGATCTTCAGTAAAATGAAATGATGATGGATTTCCCTCTATATATAGTAAGAGTATTAAAAACAGTATAAACATATCCACGCAAGAGCAAAAACCACACGTCGATAACCACATAATCTTCACGTATTAACGTTCTAAATTGGTGGTTCTCATCTCAATCTCTATCATAAACAATGATTAATTTATTGATTTTTTTCCACAAAATGAGATTAGATTACCCACACAAAGAGCTACCATACCTAGGTATTCATATAATGATAATAGTGCAATCGAATAAAAAGATAAGATTTTTAATAATATGAAATTGAAAAGAGAAAGAGAAAGAGAAAGAGAAAAATATTACTCGGTGCCCTTTTGCCTGAGGATACGGAACTGCTCAGGTGAAAGAACAGCACGCCATTCCTCTTCCGATTTCTGTACTGAAGAAGCCATGGCTACAAAATTCCTCTTCTTCAAAGTCAACCCAATTGTTGAACTGCGGCTGCTATTTTTAATTGGCAGAGAAGATAATAATAAGCTTGAAAGAGGGGTGATGGTGTTCACGGCCAACGCTCTAGAAGCAACGAAAGGTGAGGAGATTTTCAGGATTTGGGATCCCATTTCTTTCACCTATCACAAAATAATAATTAATATTAATATTAATATATATTTATTGTTCTTTCTTTTTATCTTTTCCACCAATTTTTTAATCCACCTTCACGATAATGCGAAATAACAACATCCAGGTCCACCCACGTCGGGCCGGATTCGGACCCATTTTAATAATCATTTCTCTTTATTATAATGTTTGATATGATATGATATGATATATGATAAGTTAAGTAATACATTTTAATATATAAGTATTTAGTGCCAACCCTAGTAATATTTCTTAATTTTTTTTAATGTAACACATAAGACAAATTAATAATAAATAGAGAATAGTAGTATTAGTACAGGACATGAAAATCGTGATGAACGCGATGATGCGACGAACGATAAATCATAAGAGAGTAACCGTTGGAGCCATCTTATGCATAATATGATTTATAAGCCATTGCACAACGTCGGTGTATTTACTTGAAAGAAGTAAGATGCTTCAAGTTTTGCTATCAAGTTTGTTGGTTGTTTTTTGTGATAGAATAATTATATGACTGTTAGAAAGACACTAAATATAGTCTGTATTTCTCAAAGAAGACCACACAGTGCATCAATAAGGATTATGTCTTAGAAGGACAATCAATCATAAACAATAAATTTGACAAAAAACGAGTTATTGTGAGTAATTTGCAGAATACAAGTTAATCTAAGAACTCATAATTCTACCTAAGTGTGACAAACTTAGCGACAATTAGTGAACCCATATAATCTCTAAGAATGCCCTTTGCCTCTACAAAACTCGAGATGCCATAGTATGATCTCTTCACATTAAATTGGACATGCAAGGTCGGTTCACGTTGACAATTCAAGAAAAATGTAATAGCTATGGCCTATATGGCAATTGTTGGAGTTGGAGAGGTTGATTCCTTGGGAGCATTATAAAGGTATTACGGAATCAGAAACGGACATGCGCAAACTTTAGTAGGTTAATGTGATACACAAACTGATGAATGATATAATGCCACATAACACTTGAAAGAGATTCCACCTACACAGTACTATTTCTCCTGCCTAACATGTATGGTTACATGGTTCACTCGTATCTATTTGTAACAAGCTTATGTTTCTAAAGTTCCAATTACTCGCATAAATTGAAACATTCATGTCAATAACACACCACTTATAGACTCTGTGATTAGCATAAAAAATTCTGAACATTCTTCTAAAAAAAGATAACTTTTGTTTTTTACCTGAAACGAGGTATAAAATATTTTCAAATCATTGCAAATTTTAAAAGGAAATGAGCTTTTTAAAGTACCCATTCATAATTTGTGGAGTTTGTGCTTTTTATCAACTTTTATTAGGATAAATATAGCACATGACGACTAAAATACCAAAATTAAATGCTTTTCGACTTAAAAAACAATTCCACAACGTTTATAAAAAGCATCTCGCATTTTGCAAACACCGGTGCAACTAACTAACTTAACGTGCGTCCCTTATGCGCGGGTATTGTGTTTACGTCAAGTCAATTTCATCTAGTCAACTAAATTTACATGTTTTATACAGAAAAGAAAGCGCGACATCAAGCCTAATTTCATATATTAAACGCGATTTTAAGCCAGATCCAAATTGACTTAAACAAATAATACTTTCAAGAATGAATGATGCTCAACAAGTAGCAGCAGCAGCATTCTTCCACCCAAAATTCTACCCCAATTTTCACATTCCACTGCAACCATCCGATTCTCACTACCATTTTCAGCACTTAAACAATTTTTTTTTGTCCAATTAAAAAGCTTGCTAACTGATTTAGTTTCACAGCAGAAAATGGACAAGAAGAGTGTGTGCCCGAGCTTATTTCCCCTCCACCGCTGCAAAACCATTCACTTGGTTCGTAAAATCAAAACCCCACTTGTTAAAAAGTGGCCTCACTTACTTACTTCGTTAAAGTTTGGATTTTTAAATATGGTTTTTTTTTTTTTTTTAATGTTGGATTGGTTCTTATATTATTAGGTGAGGCATGCTCAAGGGATTCACAATGTTGAAGGGGATAAAAGCTATAAAGCCTACATGTCGCCCGAATATTTCGATGCTCATCTTACTCAGTTGGGCTGGAAACAGGTGGAAAAAACTAGCTACTAGTCTCCCTGACTTTTTTAACTACAATTTGAGGATTTGTGTGGTTTATGGTTCAGGTCGACAATTTGCGTAAACACATTCACGAAACGGGGCTTATCAAGAAAATTGATTTGGTCATTACTTCGCCGTTGATGAGGTAGTACTTCTTTGGTGTGTTGATTGTGTTTTTTCTTTATGTACTCTCATCCAGTATCATTACTAGTACGAATCTAAACCTCGTGTTTCGATATAATAGCATAACTACATTACAGATTATGTATGTTTACTTCCATTCTTGTAGCTTTGTTTCTGTTTCACTTGAAGTTTGATTATCAATTTACCTGTCGTAGTACTCTTCTAGTTCTTTACATATGAGTTTTCTTCCTAAATATGGATAGTGCACTTTGTTTCTAGGATTACTTATCATAGATACATGGCATGAAGGAATTTTTGACTAGGATAGTAGCTTCTCTGTAAAAGAGAGAAATAATTTTTCAAAATTATTCATGCCAAAGACCATGTCAATATAGAAAATTTAATTAGGATCTGTGTTCATCCAGTTTCAGTATGTTCAATGTTGGGAAGAAAGGGAGATTTTTGTTTTTGTTTTAGTGGGATTGTCATCTGTTGAATAGTCCATCTCTTGCGTTAGGACATGCATGCTGAAGATAAAATTTTCCATATAGCCTGGAGTTGGAAATATTATAAATCAGTGATGTTAAGATTACAGGACCATCCAAACAGCTGTCGGGGTATTTGGTGGTGAGGGCTATACAGATAGGATGGACATATTACCACTGATGTTGGCAAACGCTGGATACAGTGAGCGAGCTGCCATATCAAGTCTTGATTGCCCTCCAATTCTTGCTGTCGAACTTTGTAGAGAACATCTGGTATGTTCAACGAAGCAACAGTTTTATGTATGATTGTGGATCCTATGAACAAAAACAGCAAAGCCTGCAGCAGGGAACCGTGCATCACACATTTTCTGTGACTAGCTAATATATGATTTATGCTCAAGGCGCGCATCATAGAAAGTATAGTTCAATCTCAATGATCTAAATTGCTAGTTGGAACATTAATTGATCTGTCCAGGGAGGAATTACAGTTAGTTCTGCCAGTATGCACCAAAAGAGTCATTAAAGCACATTTCTTTGTTTTTCTCGCACTTGCTCTTTATCTCTTCACCTCGCAAATACTGGACACGTATGCAACTTGGTGATCGTTATAGCATCTTGATAGATTTTATGCAAATCATATATCTACGCTATTTCCTTTGATCATTAATGCCAACAAAAATGTGTTTTACAGATATAATAGGCAAATAATGTGGTAAAATTCAGTTCTCTATACTGGCATTCATAGTGTCATTTGAGCCTGAAGTTCTCGATACTCAAAAGATGTTTCACTGCAGGGTGTTCATCCCTGTGACAAGAGGAGAAGCATCAGTGAATATCAATATCTTTTTCCTGCAGTTGATTTTTCAAAGGTAAGCTGCTCTGCCCCATAGTTTGAAAGTGCAAATACTTCTTTATTGCAGCGAAGATTGATACAAGCCCCTCCTTTCAATGTTTGTTTCATTCAGATTGAAAGTGATGATGATACTTTGTGGAAAGCTGATGTCAGGGAGACCAAGGAAGAACTTGCAGCTAGGGGCAAGACCTTTCTGAATTGGTGACGACTCACTTTTTATCTATATATATATCTATATATCTTCAGTGTATGTAATTGTAATTGGAGATCTTGGGAAGATTTATTAAGTGCCAATTTCTTTCTTCCCTTTCTTAGTTTCTGCATCTTTCTGTTGCTCCCATTTTTATCGTGTTAAATGATTGGATGAGCTCTTACCCGTTGCATGATGGACCATTATAGCTGGAGTACTATTATAAAGGTTCACTCACATGCTCTTCATGTTGCTCATTGTAAGTTGTTCATTAAACAGGCTGTTCACGCTCAAAGAGAAGGAGATAGCTATAGTTACACACAGTGGCTTCTTGTTTCATACACTGAGTGCACTTGGTAACGACTGTCACCCGCTAGTGAAGAAGGAAATATCTGGGCAGTAAGTTTGGTTAAACTCGCCGTTTTAATTGTGCTTATGTTTAAAACTCAAGGGAAAGGGTTCGCAATTGCAGAAAATTTACTCGCATGCTATTTTTGCTAAATGTATCTGCAGTTACGCTAACTGTGAGCTTCGCTCAATGGTGATCATGGATAGAAGGTACACCACCTACATATGAATCTGCTTTCAGTATTGATTTTTTATTTTTTTTACTCAAATTCAGAAATTTCACATCAATTCTATATTGCAGTATGGTGGGGGCAGATCTACCAACCACTAATTATCCAGGGAAGATACCTTTGGGTCCTGATACACCCAGCGAGGTGGCCGATATGAAGCAAGAGAACAGTACACCCAACTTGTCTAACAAGTAAAAGGGTCACGCACTGTTGAGTGGACCATGGCTAAAATTGATGTTGTCTGTGAACTACAAAAGCATCCAATAGATTTGCCAAGTGAGTACAATCACAAGGTGTGCGTTGTATGTTGCATACCTCAGTGACACATTGATAGGGTCGAAGCTGCTGTAGCATTGTTCTTTAATGCTATTTTTCCATATTCGGGCGTATGTTCATCTTGCATTTCGAATGAGACATAGAAATGGATTTTGATGTAATCCTTTATTTATGACTAAAGATTAGCCTTATAAATGGTTGTAACATATTGATTGAGTTGATACAATTCACAGTATGACCAAATATAAATTAAGTATAGCTGGCCCTTTGTGAGGGGAACTTGAAGTAATCAATCAGCATGCTGGCGGAATCCATTTAGGCTCAATTTTCTTTCAAGATGTCATAGAATTGCACCGGTTTCTTCATAGGCGTGACACAAAGTTCCTGGAACATTTGTATCATCTCTATTAGTATTATTGAATCTAACGCTCTCTGGAGAAGTTTGCCATTAAATCAAATTGTCTGAGAAAACAAGGCTCTTTATGACATGAAGTGTAGAGCAATACCTCGACCGCAGCTGCCAAGCGTAAAATTGTGGCTTCACCCCATGGACGGCCTATAAATTGTAGGCCAATTGGAAGTCCTTGCTTATCATATCCAACCTGATATTGGTAGTAAAAGCCATATAAACAACTGTAAATAATTCTGGCTATTGAATTTGGCTGTCAATGAGCTTGCAAGCTACACAAATTAAGTGTGGATACGCTAACTCGAATCTCTGGAGGTACTATGGGTACCTTGCCAGTTTACTGCATCAACGAGAGAGAAAAGCAGACAATGCATGATAGAAAAGATTTACAGCAGACTGCACGATTTCAGAAAGGAAAAGCTTTCATTGAAGGAAAAAAAGTGCTCTCCATGATCGGAAATATTTTGAGAGCTATTTTATACTTTATTCATTGCATGTGACAGAAATGAGTGATTGAAAATAATCCACAGGCATTCCATAATTTATTCATTTCTTGTGAAAGACTAGGAATGTCGAATTATGGACACAAGCAGCGGCGAGTTTGTAACTGAATGATCGAGGTACACTGCTTTTCAATTTCTTTCCAACTTATTTCAGTTTCCTAACTGATTTAATTGTTATAGTCAGATGCGATTTATGAGATAAACTAGACCACTTACTGGGATTGTTATTGCTGGAAGCCCAAGAAGATTTGCTGCTACGACAAACCGCATGAGATTTCCTGACAAAAAAAAGTCATAAAATTTTGATTTTTTTTAACAGATGAATAATATCATTAAAGCTCACACAGAACAAACATATGCTAGAAATCTGTTGTATTTCCATAGTCATTGACATCTAAGAGTAAATTATTAATGGTCAAACTAAGTAATTGGTCCTGTTAAAACCAATTTGGTAATAGCTATGTGCTATCATGTCTCTGACAATAAGAAGTAAGCATTTCCACAGTTAAAATAACCATTTATGGCAGAGCACAGTGGATAGAGGATACAAGTCTGGTGGAAATGCTGCATAGATATCAGTTTTCCTTTGAACCGCAAAGGCTAGGTTGTCTTTGAATCTGGAAACTGTCGTTTGGAGAACATGCAAGGAAAAGAAACTTACCTGAAACTTGCAAATTTGTCTCCCCAAATTGAAGTGCAGCTGGGGGTATTATGGGTGCTGTCATGCTGCTCAACAGATTAGTAATAAGTAAGATTATGGGAATATAATACTCGTTCCTATAAAATGATCTCATACTGTTTATCGTACCCGGTTGTTGGAGTGACAATAACATCCACATTCTTAAGAATCTCCATATGGTGGTACATGACCCTCCTCCTGCCATGCGACAGTGGAACTGGAGATGTTAGTATAAGTTGAAAACGTTTCTCAAACATGAACAGGCTTACACGTCACAATCAATTTTCGGAAGTGTCGATAAACTATGCACTTGAACCTCTGTCATTTGATACACCAAAACAACATAATTTCGAATATAGAATTGAGGCAATCAGATAGCCAAAAGGACTTCGTAGTATTCAGGTTAAAAGAATCATCACTGCAGAATAAGTGAAAGTGTAAATTTGACCTTCAATAACTAACTTCGAATACGTGCACCTATAGATTCTCAACAGGTTAACTTAGAGGGACGGTCTATAAGAATCTGATGATATATAATAGTCAGCCTTACCTTAGACATTGGGCTGTAACATAGTCTCCAGCAGAAAAAGACCGAAAAAGTGCTAGATTGGTCCGTACGTCACGTGTGAACTTTATCCTTTTGCTGCATAAAATATAGATTCAATAATTGTTAAATGTTTTAGAACAAACATAGGAGTTTCAGAAGTAAACTTAAGTTCACCCTATGCACAATCAAGAAAGGTAAGTAAACAGACCCATCTTCAAAATCAGGATTCAAACCAGACACTGCTTCAGAGCCAATGGAGACAATATGGGCATTCCGCATCTCCTGAAGCTCTGGTATAACAATCTCCACTGTCTTTAGGAGTAAGAGAAAAGAAACTCAAAGCAGGGAATTTGTTCTTACAACTGATGCTTTTCATTCTAATAAGGGGATAAAATTCACTAACTGTGACAGATGAAAAACATACCTTGCACCCATGACTTTCTGATAAACGATTGAGAACTTCCTCACATTTTTTAGAGATATCGCTAGAGAATACATCATTAAACCACTGCATGCAGCACATCATACCGATTTAGGGATCTTTAAGTGCGACATGATAAAATAATGAGTGATAAGAGTGAAGTCAACACCTCTGTATACTTCCCTAACTTTAGTGATCCAAGAACAGCTAAATTCTCGTGCGATGATAAATTAGGTAAGCAGGGGCGGGACTGCCAAAGAAAACAAGGAATTTCAGGAATAAACAATCTTTCATAAAGGAGTTTCTATATTTATCATCTTGTTGATAAAGGTGAGCCATGGGAATATTTTGAAATAAGTGATCTCAAAAACCAGGAATGATAACAACTATATACTGGTTATTACAGGTTTCATAGCAATTCTTGCTTCTGCTGAGGATCCCAAAATTGCTGCATACCTGAGAAGTGGTAAGCAGATAAATTAAGAACTTGGAGGCTCCTGGTGATATAAACTCAAATAAAATGTTGCGCACGAGGCAAAACGTCAGATGATGAAGGCATTGTAAGAACACAAAAACAAAATTTTAGAACTAGCCTTTGTAAAGCACACCAAGTTGAAACTTAATATCTAACCTTCCTGTTTAGAAAGACCGATGCAAGATAAATTTGATAAACATAAAGCTACTAAAAAAGCTAGCCATCATCTATAATATAGGCAACTCCAACTTTCCTCTTGGAGATGCACCACATCCCTGGCATGACAATTTTCTAAGTGTACACGAAACTAGATAATTGATAGTGACCTTGGCACCACAAAGAACGACTGACAATATGCAATTTTAACTCTAAGCTTCCAGACATTTACTGCCTGAGATACATACTTCCATGCTTCAGAAGCTCAGCAAGCATTACACGTTTTGACACACCAAAGGGGACATGATTTCGCTTCACGGTACCGATACACTCAGACTTCACTACGAAAAGGTCAGAATAAAAATTTAAGAAGAACAAGAACAAGAACATACTAGATATCATACTTTAAATTATGGCTGACCAAGTCTAGTATAGGTTGTTAATGCTAATGCCAAAATAAAACCAGGTTGTATTTTCCTTATATATAAAAAAAAGGGCATCCCGGTGCACGAAAGCATCCCCGCAATGTGAGGGTCCGGAGAAGGGTCCCACCTCAAGGGTGTATAAGGGCAAGCCTTCCCCTGTCAAATTTGACAAGAGGCCGCTCCCATGACTTGAACCCGTGACCTCTCAGTCACACAACAACACCTTTACCGGTGCGCCAAGGCTCCCCTCCTTGTATTTTCCTTATATATGTCTCCATTAACTAAATAGTGGGAAAACAGGTTGTATTTTCCTTATATATGCACCAAAACGAAAAAAGTAAAAACCATTTTTGGCACTTTGCCACCTGGATTCAAAACATAAGCATTTGGCTCTCGAAAACTTGACATAGCACTTTTTCTGCACCACATGATTTTTGGCCAATTTTCCACAAATCTCAAGGGTTTTATGTTCAGAGCTGCAAACTTTGGTAGACTACATACTTCAGGGAAAAGTGCTATAGCCCCTATATGAATGCCCCTATTCAGGAAAAGGAACTGAAATTGGAAGGAAAAACCAACTTGACACACTGAGATAGGACAGGTGCCAATTTGAGGCACCAAAAATGAAAGTTTTCCGGAATTCAGGTGCTTCAGGTGTTGTAGTTTCCTGATAAAACAGGTGCTACTGCAGCCGTCGTAATATCTTGCGGAGTGTCCGATATTTTTCTCAGTCTACTAGCGCTATGTATAATGGGTAAACATGAGGAAATTTATTGTTTATGACTCTGAAGTTAAAAACTAGTGCAGATAAAAGTTGTTCAGCCAAAAATGGCTAGAAATCTATGAAATAAGTTGATCAAAGAATATTTGGCAAACAATCTGTAACGTTGTTACATATACATGGATTAAAGTGCTTATTTCGAAATGTATGGAGTAAAGTTTTATTTTCCAATAAAAGTAACTCCATGACCATATTTAATGTGGTGAGAAGTTCTCCAAATTCTGCTCATGATGACCTAAATCACAACTTGAATCCGAGCCAATCATATGAAATAACTTTGGTTAATCAATAAATTGTACTTCAATAATTAAATATAAGAGGCCGGATATAATTGATGTGTAAATTTTGGCAATACTCTGTAAAGTAACTCTATGTATGAAACTGCAGAAAGTGTAGTATTTAGTAATAGAAACATGATTACTTACACAAGTGTTGCATCCTCAACATTTGATGCGATAGGTCCAATAATCTCCACTGTCCCAGAATCGCATATGGAGCTGAGGGAAAAAAAAAATATAGATTGCCAAAAAATAAACTGGCCGATAATGAAAAGACTACGTTGGATCGCTGAAGAGATAAGTAATTTTTTGAAGATGAAGTTTTCCAAATGCCGAAAGATATTGTTCATAGTGGATTAATAACATAGTAAGGAAAGACTGGCGCATAGACTTCAGTTACTTGAATAAATTCCCATTCTAAACTTCTCCTTTCTAATTATCTCAAAGAGAAAAGGAACACTTTGTGATCTTCCCGTTGAACAGCATAATGCAACATGGTCCAATCACCTTTAGCTAACAGAATTGATGTAATTAAGTTGATTAGTAATAGAGAACCTCTCCTGAGGTTCATGCTTACTTTAGTGTTACAGATAGTCAGCGATAAATACAAGTCTCACAAGGTGCCTAAGCTTCCATGATCTCATTAGAGAATTTACATCTGGACATCATATTAACTAAGGGGTTCCATGCTTGAGGTATTGATTGTATCAATTTTCATTTATAACAAAAAGCAACAAGAGTTCATAGGTCGCCACGGGTAACCAAACCATCACATTTACACTGAGAAGTAATCATACTAATACAAAGTGGACGTTTGAACACTAACTACGAGGGGTGATCAATTTCAGTAAAAGGAAGTAAGAGCATAAAACATGGTATTCACAAGCTTACCCTCTCATATCAGTCCTTGCATATGTTGATTTTAGCCCCACCACACCACATAGAGAGGAGGGAATGCGGACAGAACCTATGTTTTAAAATTGAAGATTCAAAATTTCTTTATTTTTTAACCGAAATAAAAGGAAATTAGAAACCTGGAGTGTTCACAACCTCCCCCATCTGTTCCTAATGCAGCTGAACATAATCCAGAAGCTACAATTGCAGCTGGGCCAGAGGATGATCCACCAGTATATCTATCAGGGGCATGTGGATTTCTTGCTGTTCTGCATTCATATGGCATTGATTACATATTAATTTATAGGCAGTAGCGACTAACGGAGCTCCCCATGTACAACAAGGAGGGCAAAAGCAATGGAAGTATTTCAGCAAGAAAAAAACTATCAATGCCTAGATCATTCTTTGAATGCCCGACTGCAAACATACATAACATTCCAATGTTAACACAAACTTCGAAAATATTAAATCAAATAAGCAAATTGAGAGTCGATATTGATAGGGAAAAAATTAAGAAGTTCGGTGAGATGGAATATGTCCTCACTCAAAAATACAAAAGAAAATGAGATTGCTGCTCAAACGAGAAGAAAGAATTACACTTGTATAGATCCTTACACGAGTAAAATGGTAGTCATGCTATATTAAACTATAATGACTTCTTCGCATTAGAATGTGACTATGAAAAACGGTTATGAGGTTTTCATGGTTAAGAAGACTGAGAACATTTTCACGCTAACACTTTCAGCAAGCACCAAACTCATGGATAGACATCATACTTTTAAAAATGTTGTTATTCGCATAATTTAGGAAACATGAAATGTGAAGCATTTCAGATTCAATCGATTCTGTATTAAAATGCAAACACTGAAAGCTTAGGATACAACAGGAAAATTGATCTAGCCATAAAGGATTTACTTGAAGTTATTTTCATATAGAATCTTGGCCTTAAAGGGACGGCTATCATATACTTTAAAGCTGTTTCAAAAACATACCCATAATTTGCGTTATTTCCCGTTGTTCCCATACCAACTTCATGCATATTAGCCTTTCCGACTAAGATTGCACCACATCTACGTAATTTTGCAACACAGGCTGCATCCTCTTCAACGGCACGAACCTCGTGAAGGAAGGTTGTCCCACCTGTTTGTCATGGAGCAGAATCTTTTGATTGCCTAAAGGATTGATGATAAATACCTGTAAAATAAAAAATACGTACCTGTTGTGGGATGAGGACAGCAATCAATGTCATCCTTAATTGCGATAAAAATCCCATCAAGGATTGATAGTGGGTTCCCTGCATAACATAATCACATAAAAGTTAATCCCGAGCGCACTCAAACTGAATGTATGTACTTACAAATTGAAAATAGTTATACCTTCGTCAAACCTTGTCGTGGATGCTACAGCCTGCTTTCTGATGATCGCAGGGTCATAAGAAATCAATAGCGGAGCTGGATGTTTCTTATTGTTGAACTCCTCCATGGCTGATATGAATCTCTCTGCAACCTGCAAAACAAAATTTCTACCTAAGACCTAACTATAACCAGGAAGAGAAAGAGATACAGTATCAAAATTCTACTCACTATAGAAGGGGTAGTGAGCTTAGATCTGTATGCATATGCATAATCTCGAATCTTCCAATAGCGGAAGGTTACGGAAGAATCAGCAGTCCAATTCTTAGCAGGATCATAATCTGGAAGAGTTTTCAAGGCTAATTGAACTCTCTCTTCAGGCTTTCCATCCTCTTCTAGAAGCACAACGTCAGGCTCGGACTCTGAATACAAATGCGTAAGTGTAACCAATTTTAATCAAATAAGATTGCAGCAAAAATTACATTTGCTTCCCTGTCAACATTATACAGAAGCCATTTCTCGCTCTTGTTCACTTAACACTGTTATCTAAAACCTCTACAAGACATTGATTCTGTTCATTTTCATTCTTTTGCACAACTATACGTAAACCACAATTTACTAGGAAATCATACACACACATCACATTTTTCGAAACCGGAAGACGAACCTTGAGGTGGATACTCAGGTTTAAACATAGGAGGCTCCGGTATGACCGTATTCCTCAGCATCTATTCAATTGAATCACAAGCATCAGCTTACTTACAAGAAACAAACAGTTAAAAGATTTCAAGTAATAAATAATCTCACTAACCTCCATCATTTTGTTATCCGTTTTCAAACGATTAATGATCAAGGCACCGATCAACGGAGCCTCCAGCACTCTGGTGAATAGCTTGAGCCAGAATCCAGTCAAATGAGGTGCTGCAATGGCAAATTCACAATAAAAAACAACAATAATAATAATAATAATAATAATAATAATAATCTAAAATTGAAATGAATGAATAGAAAAATTGAAATCGAGAAGAATGAATGAATACCTTCGATTTTTTCGTACTCGTATTTCACTGTCGACAAATCAACTTTACTCGCCCGCGGCATCACCTTCTTCTTCCCCATTCCCATTTTTTGGAATATGTGTGTATCCGTAATTCCGTTAGTCCATTGGAGTGTGTGTGTATGTATATATTGATGTTAACGTGCGCCGGTGGAGTAAATGCGGGGAGTAGAGTAGACAGAGTTGGTTGACGAATTGAGCTAAGAGAGTTGAGAGTGGGTAACCTGCGCATGGTGATTGGTGCGTACGGTAGAGAGGTGGGGTCGCAGTTGGACACTGAAATTAACAAATTATTTGGAAAAGGTCAATTCGGATTACGAAATGTAAACAGTACATGTTGACAATCCCGCAGAGGATCTTTCTGGATGCTTTCGATTACACGCCAATATATTATATATATATATATATATATATATATTTTTTTTTTTTTATTTTAATATAACAAGCATTTAAGTCTCCGTCTATACAGTTTTTGTAGATTTTCAACAACAACAAAAAAAAAGCATTAAGCTCTATAATTTTAAATTTTTGTATCCTAAAAGTAAAACAAACAAATAAAAGTGCAAATTTGGACATACTCTTTTGTGAATACGTTGTTTTGGACATACTCTTTTGTGAATTGCTTCTTCTTCAAATTTGTATGAAAACTCATAAATATATTAATATGAATCATGACATTTGGTATTAGAGCACTGATTCTGTGCGCTTACTCTGATGGAAAGAAAATCTACATATACATAACGATAAAATTGAGAAGCAACACGGCTAGATTGAAGATTTGAAAGTGGGACAAGGTAATCTTGCTACCATATGAAAGAGGTTAAAGAAACACTTAACCAAATATTACTAAATTTAAAAAATGAAAAAGAGAATAACCATGAAGCAGCCAGTTCGTACACCCCATAACCAATGAGAAACCTAATTGATCCTGGTTTAATGATTTGTACCACGAAACGAGGGCTGAACATGAGGGGATTCATGTTCAATTCCTAGTTTTGATGGGGATAACTCGAAAGCGTGGGCTGAGAAGTTGTCGACAATAATTCTCTTGAACAACTTAAATATTATGAGAAAATCATGAGAGCCGGAATGAGTACGAATAGGTGGCAAAGATATGGTATTTGAACAATATTAAAAGAAGAGAATGTATGCGAAGGAGCTTTGCATACTAATTATTGAGTGGTTCACATCAACAAGAGGTGAGGACCTGATTGGGGAGTTCAATGAATTGAAACAACATAATTAGTGGATTGATACAAACATTTGAGGAAATAAAGTCCTATATGATGCAAATGAACCACAACCTATATGAGGACTCTTAATAAAAAAAAAAAAAAAAAACCGAGTGGTTGAATGATGACATTAGCAGAAATGTTTCTACCTACTACCTTAAAGAAAACGATCTACATGAAAGCCAAACAAGAGGTTTAGATTAACAATCTTAACAAGAGGTTGAGAACCACTTATTAGTGTTTAAACAAGAGGTTGAGAACCACTTATTAGTGTTTAAACCCTAGACATGCCATAATGACTCATGATACTTTGAAACAGACCCAAAGTAAAAAAAAAAATGTCCTCCCATGAAAAAGTTAACCCCCGATGGGATGGAGAGTAGAACAAGGAGAGGTTTATGATTAAATTGTGATGGATCGTACCACAGAGAACATAAGTGTAAATAGATGTTTGTTATTTTCTCGGA
This sequence comes from Linaria vulgaris, assembly GCA_948329865.1. Lineage (NCBI taxonomy): Eukaryota > Viridiplantae > Streptophyta > Magnoliopsida > Lamiales > Plantaginaceae > Linaria > Linaria vulgaris. The sequence goes on along the minus strand of OX415249.1, from coordinate 111,162,061 downwards.
TAGAAGAGGCAGAGCAAAGGGTTTCTAAAACCATTAGGTTGTTGGAATGGTCAAGGATAACCTTATTATATTAATACTTCTGGAGTACCCACTATTTCTTGGATGAAGGTAACGCAAACACTTTAAAAGCAGCCTAAACCACACCAACTCTCAAATCGGGATTGTTTCAACTGGAGGAAAGATGAGATGCGATTCTATGTGCCTTGATATCGTTAAAGGAAACACTTTTGCCTTGAGTAAGAAACACAGGGCGCGAGAGAAATACAAGTTGCGCGCCCTAATCGCGCTAGGAGTTGAGACAACATCTAGCACTGGCAAAAGCCGTACGTGACAACATGTTCTAACACCTGACGCATTGAGGCTACTTATCACATTTCCATCACTTAAAGGACCATAGTGTAAGTGTAGTTACCTAGTGTATTCCACACTTGTATAAAGTTCTCTAAAATGAGATGATTGTCCAGTATTTTATTATTGAAAGAGTATAAAACTCTTATCACCACGATTGGATCAAATTTATCTAGGCCGTCCACTTATTTGGGCAACTTGTTTATGTAGAGGTCCTTGGGCACTTGAAAATGCACCACACACTTGGAGGCAACATTTTCAAATCACTGCATCTAAATTGGAAGAGTTGAAACGACAAAACCTAGGATGGGAAGTTTCACCATGTTAAGAAATACACTATTGATGCGAGGACCATTCGATTAATATAAGTAGTCAGTATCTATTGTAGATTGTAGTGGGACTAATTTTGAAATAAATACTTTATTTATGTTATTGTAGGTGTGCATATGGTTAATATTGTGTTTGTTGCTGTGGAGGAAACTGTTGTGCCTCTTTAGAAAAACTGGAATTATGATTGATGTAATATTAAATCACTACAAAAAAAATCGCTTATTGTGGTGAAACCCTTTCGTCACAACAAACCAACTTTTCGTCACAATAAACTTTTTGTGGCGAAAAAAAATCGTCACAGCGTCCGTCACAATAGACCCGTCGCAATAGGTCTAATGTGACAGACTCAAATTCGTCACAATAGATGACACTCTATTATGACGAATAAATTGTCCGCCACAACAGGTGCACCTCTGTCGTGACGAAATTAAAATTCGCCACTACAGCTGATGCAGTTGTGACGAATATTTCGTCACCTGAGCAGAAATTATCGTCATATAAGATCTATTTCGTCACAATACTCAACAACCGCATATGGCTGTTTTGACGAATTTAAATCGTCACATCAGACAAGAACTTTCTAAATAACTATAATGACGAATTTGTTTGTCACACCAGTATTTGGTCATTGGAGCAATTTTATAATAGTAATTTACTTGCCATTTTTTGTAATGCTCATTTTTTTCATAATAATTCCATATTAAACGTAAATTCAATCAATAATCAATAATTATAGATAATAAATTGAGAACTATTCATTTCGTAAATAACAATAATGATCCATTACAAATTAAGATAAAATTCACAATTCATAATTGCATCCAAAAATATTCAACGTTGACAACACTTGTTGAAATAAAACAAAAACTCTCCAAAATGTTGACTTGTTCGCTTCCACGAGTAAACCTGTTAATAAAGCAAACACAAAATTCATAAGACAACTAATATATATTTGATCATCATCAGCAAACAAAAATTAACTAACATTGTGGCTAAAAAAGCATAGGTACAAGCACTTTAAAGCATTGCAATAAGCCTAAAAATCATTAACATATCAGTTGCAATAGAAGAAAAAAAAAACAGCCAAATAAAAACGAACTGAGAGCAATAAACCTAATCTAATTATAGTTAATCAAACACATCATTAACTTTAAAAATCCCCAGTCTAAAGTATTGCCTTATGTACACATTAAAGAAAGTTTGTTGCTGCTGCAAATTTGCAATAATAGCATTAGTTTGTTGCTGCATATTTGCAGCAGCAACATTGCAGCATTTTTGCAAAAAAGGCTTTAGTTTGCGACTGCAAATTGGTTCCCCGATCCTCAATGAAACAAAGCTTCAACAAGTCGACATAGCACAATTAAGATAGCCAATTCTACTCCAACAACAACAACAGATGCAAGATAGATTAAGAAACAAAATCCCATTGTAGAACACACTATAACAGCATCAAAATATATTCTTTTAAATAAGACACCAAGTATTAGCTTAGCACTCAGTTTATTGAAATCTTTCAATTTAGAAATAGGAAGATAATCCTTCACACAGGAGCTGGAAAGTATAATTTTCTATAATTAAGACAAGTCAACACATCCAAATAACTACCGGACATAATAATACTTAGTACTTAGTACTCACGTATCTATCAACATTCTATCGATTATCTCAAATATCAACCCAAAAGACAGCTGAATAGAGCCAAGTGTTCAAATAAAGCTCCATCAAATTAACTAAATCATTTGTAACATAAAAAGGAAATGAAACATACCTTTTAGTTTGTCTTTATTGCTCTCGAATATAGATCATAGAATGGCCAAACGCCCTCTTTTTTGAATCAAATCTGATAGAGCGAATGTAAAGTTTTCTAAAATTATTGGATCCAATCACTATAAAAAGAATGCACTGACAATGACAATCAGCAATATAATATCATAAGAATAATAAAGCTTGTAAAGAGGTAGGCACTGAAGGGAATAAAGTTATGTTATTTACTTATTCATAATCTGAATCGTCATCTTCATCGCCATATTCTTCTTCTTCTTTTTCAGTCTCCACATCCTCCTCCACGCCTTCTTCGTCTTGGTCAGTTTCCTCATCTTCTTCTTCTTCTTGGTCAGTTTTCTCATCTTCTTCTACACCCTCATCGTCTTTTTCCGGCTCTTTCTCCCCAAGAGCATCTTCCTCAAACTTATCCTCATCTTCATCTCTAATGAAATCACTAAAACCTTGCCAAACACTTGAACCATACAAGCCCTGCACCTATCAGGTTTCTGATTTCCACAAAAAAAAAAGATTAAAGAAACAAATCAGACATGTTTTTCACCTATTTCAAAATATTAACAAACTTTCAGAAGCAATCCTTGACAAAAAGAAATAAACATTCGCGGTGTATGCGAAACCCAAAAGTTACATATCGTTCTGTCTTTTCATAAAAACAATAGAAAATAATAAGTTACTTAAGTTCATGCAACAGTAGTGAATTACATATCAAAAACTTATTGAACATAACTTAGTCTTTCATGGATGAGGCATAATAATATATCATTTTTCCATTGACAAATATAGATCCTAAAAAGATCAATATACTACCTCAAAAAGTCTATGTAATTCAGCAAACACAAAGAGTTAACCAATGCAAAACCAACTATAGCAGTTCACCGTCGCATATATCTTTATTGCAGAGGTTAGGCATGTAACGATGCAAATTAAACTTACTAAAGTAGGCCAAGAAGTTGTTAATTTTTGCTGCAATTAAGTATTAGTAAAGCTGATTTGCTATTTACAAAAAGTCTCTCCTGCAAATCTCCAATCAATAAAGATATCAATAAAGTTTCATCCACGGAGTTCCATGAGAAATGTAAATCAAACAAATAATTGAATATATAAAGAAAAGGTACATGCTCAAATTCAGTTTTTATGTGCTCAAAATTGTACATGCTGCATCAAATAGGTAAGGACTAACAAGACATAAACAACAAATTACTGAATCGCATGAAGCAAAAAAGAGAGGTTACGGACCGACCCTCTTCTTCAAAATCTCATCGATTCGGATTATGAGTCCTAAAAATCAATGACCTGAAAAAAAAATTGGAAGAATATAGAGAGTCTATTAGACAGATTGTAGAGAGATTTTGAAGATCTAAGAGAGGTTCGCGGCCTTTCCTCTCATTCTCTATTGTTGGCCTCCAAAATACCAAGATCCAAGAAGGAAAAAGATGTTTACCTTTGACTTTAACCTTTTATTCTCTTTGATGACCACCTTCAATGGAGCTGCTTCAACGGCGGGTGCATCGGTGGAGGGGGTCACGACCGCACGGGTGGCCGATTAGGGTTGTGCGGTCACCAACTCACGGGTAGCTTCAACGACGGCGGTGGAGGGGTTGACCGATTATGGTTGTGTGATTTGGGGAGAGAGAGAGTGTGAGTGAGATTTCTCTTCTGTTTATTTCTAGGTCTTTCTTTGAATTTATTTTTCATTATATGAGTGTGTGCTCATTTTTTCCTTTTTAATATTAAAGTTCATAATAATGATTTATAAAATTTAATTTAATGAAAGCAACTAATTATTGTATTTAAAATTAATGATACTAACTAATTATCATAACAAATCTTATAAGTTAAGTCACCTAACAATGGACAAAAAAATAAAAAAGGAACTTGCTTCACTTTTTATGCTACTGAGTAATATTTGTGATATGTAAAATTATTGAATAGTATAAATATAAATTACTATCTCTTTTAACTATATATGTTTGATCTAGTATAACTAGTCTTAACTCTTAATTTTTCTTTTTGAATTTTACACTAAAACTCTGAAATACATTTATATTGAACTGAAATTTTGGTCTATGGTTAACCTCTTGTTCGCTGTAGATAGTTATGCTTGATGTTTTTGTTTGTTAACCAAACGCACCACGTCAAACTAATTAACCCAAGCTCATAATTTGTACTGAGTTAGTTTTGAGTCGAGATTCTTGCATGATAACACGAAGCATGAACTAAGTTCAAACTGATTCTATGTTGAACTTTGAAGCCTAAGTCTATAATAATATGTGAAGTCTCTATCCTATGGTGCGGGCTATAGTTCCAAAATACGATAAGTTGAAATAGTCATAGGAGAAAAAATCGTATAGTTCAAGATTAAGAGAGATTAGAATCAAACGATTTTTGCACGATAACACGAAGCGTGAACTAAGTCGTGATTAGATGTTTGAACTTTGATGCCTAAGTCCGTAATAGCTCGAGATGTCTATGGCCTATTGAAGGAGCTATAGTTTCTAAAATATGATAAGTTGAATAATGATAGGAGAAAACTTCAATAGGTCAAAATCAGCAAGAGAGATTATAATAGAACGATGTATTGGAATAGGTTATAGGTTATAGAACGATGTATCAGATTTTAGTGAATTGAATCATGTTAGATCGGATTTGGATTGGATCGGATTAGTCCATTTGCCACCCCTAATTATCGAAAAGATGTGATTCAAAACGCAATTCTCGTGCTTCATAGAGAGAAAGTGTATGAATAATATATCCCTTCTCTCGGGATTATTTTGAGTTTTGATGGGTCTCGGACCCCTGAATACGGGGTTTCCTCGAATGATTTGGAGTACGTGGAGTTGAGAGTAGCGAGTCATCTAGATGCTCCGAGAGACACAAGTCATCGAGATCCGTCGTGGCCGCCTCCGAGAGACACAATCCATTGGAATATCGAATGATATTTGTTGCGAGGGCCTTCTCTTTGGGGGTAATCCAGACTTCTCAAGGTCCGTTGTATTTATGCATTATCAAATATGATAGGAGAAAACTTCAATAGGTCCAAATTATGAGAGATCGAAACCGAACGATGTAATGGAATAGATTATGGATCACACAAAGCACTTCGAGGTATAACTAGACCAAATAAGCTTACACGTCTCTCAAAACCACTATAGGACGCAATTAGAAGAATAAGCCGAGTTCTAGTAGACAAAATCTCGACTCCGATGTATCATTCGAATAATGAAAATTAATGTACCTCTCATGATGAAGATTAACCAGAAATATACTTATTTATAAAGTGTTTAATAATATAGACGTACCTAGCTATTATTGAAAATAACTAGTTATAATTAAAAAAAATATAAAAAGTTATTATTATTCGTTCAAGACTTTTAATTTTTTAACAAAATATGTATTAAGTTGATAAGTAGAATAAAAACTAATGAAAAAATGTGTGACTTCATTTTCAGTAATACATATGGCATATACACAAATAGTTGAGATTGAGACGAAAAAAAATTTCGTCATTACAGTAGGGAGTTGTAGTGACGATTTTAGATTTTGTCACATCAACTAAAATAATAATTTGGAGCCAAATTATATTGACTTAAATAGATGGAGGGGACATAAAAAAGATGGAGGGAAGATTCCCACTCTTTTTTTTTCAACACAGTGACGAAATAATTTTGTCACAACAACACTTGTTATTGTGACGAAACTTACTTTCGTCACTACAGTGAGGATCTATTATGACGACTTTTGAATGGTCACAAAAACCAAAATAATAATTTAAAAGAAAACATGAAAGAGAATGAGGGAACATAAAATAGATGGAGGGAAAAATTCCCGCCTTTGTTTTCGCACTTGTGACGAATTTTTTTCGTCACAATAGTTATTGGCTTGTGACGAAATGAAGTTTTGTCACAATAGCGTGAGCAAATGTGACAATATTAACTTTGTCACTATATGTATGTGACATAAATATTTCGTATTATTTTTAAAAAATTACCACGTGCACTGTTGTGACGATGCTTTAATCTCGTCACAATAATGTTGAACTGTTGTGACGAAATTCGACTTCGACACAAAAGGATTTGTTTTATGCGACGAATTTGCCTTTCTTCATAATAATGTTGAACTGTTGTGACGAAACTGTATTTCGTCACAAAAGCATATGTTTTATATGACGAATTTGTATTTCGTCACAAGAAACCGTCACAACAGACGATTTTTTTTTGTAGTGAATGATGATGGTTTAATGACAATGACTGTGCATTCATCTACTATTAAGGTAACATTATGTTTGTCCTTATCTTTCTGACAACATTCCACTAGTATTGTGTTTTTCTAATCTATTTTTGTTTGTCTTTCTTTTTGATATTTATGCAGTGTTAGAATGATAGAATTTGGGGATGTTGTTGACGTGCAAGCAAACTTTTCTGGTTCAGCTGCATCATTGAAGCCCATGGAGGTTGAAGCCCATGGAGGAAGGGTTCAGGGCAAAACTCAATGATTTTGGAGTCAAGGAACAAACCATTAAAACCCGATTCAAGAATGTTGCGGGTGGAGGTGAAATATTTTTACAGATCTAAAACTAGTGTTTTCTTCAAAATAAATAAATAAAAAGATGCTTACAATTTGATTTGAACATCATTAGTTTCATATGTATCAAAGAAATACAATAAAAAAAATTATATTTTGAGATCTATCTGAGTAAGCGCGAATTAATTCAATGTAGTAGATTTTTTTTTTTGCTAATTTTAAAATAACACAGAGGGTTTTTGCCAATTAAAAATAACACAGGGGGTTATTTGCCAATTAAGAATAACACAAGGGCATTTTTTGCTATTTATCTATTTAAAATTATTTACCCTATAACAAACAAGTAAAAGGGCAAATATGTGTGCAAATCGAAAGGGCTGGTCTACAAATATGAGGAGCTAATTTGTGAAATGAGAGGTTTAAGCAAAATTTTAAGCGTTTGAGTGTTGTTCGTAAACTAGGGAGTAGTTTGAGGGGTTTACTACTTTATGCAATTATGCCCATTAATTTTATGCAATTATTATGCGAAAAATACTTAAAGCCAATAATGGGAGTTGAGGACCTCCACAAAATTTTCTCCTAGTTTGGTAAATTTTATTCAAAATCTTCTCTACGTCTAATTTCTTTAAAGAGTTGTGCTAGCACTATATGCCATGAAAATACTTTTTCACCGTATAAATAACTAACTTAAAATTCGCACAAAACTCCTATAATTTGAAAAAGGTTCTCGTTAATTTTATTTAAGCATAAATATTAAAAACGCCATGTAAGTCTGTAAATTATGCTACTTTTACCTTTTATCATGTAACTTTTTAATCCTGAAAAAGGAGTGCAACTCTAAGAAAATAAAATAAAAATACCCCGCATGCAGGGATGAAGCCAGGAATTCAGTTTAGGAGGGCGAAATAATATTTTATTTAAAAAAAAATTGTGCACGTGTAGTTTTTTTGGGTAAAAGCATCAAATTCGACAAACTATACAATTTTACAAACGACCCTAAACTTTTAAAACCTTGCATTAAACCCCATAATTTATTAATGTTTGAAACTTTTGGCAAATCGAATAGACAGAAAAGCACAAAAAAATCCGCTACAAAGTTTCTCAGAACTCAGTAGGTTGGAAAGTTATTTATGCAAACTTTTTGAAGTATTTCTTGAAAGTGAGAATAGAGTTTGGGATTTTATTGCTTTAAATTGTATTTGTATGACATATTACTTTTAGTTTATTATACTAGAAAAAAAATCACTATTAAAAAGGTAACAATTAAACATAGATATAAGCGCACTTGGACCTCATCTTATATAACCGGAACTTTTAAATTCATTTGTATTTATTAAGGGCAATATATATTATTTGAATTAATTTTGAACATTAAAATTAATTAAATTAAGATTATACAACAAGCCTTTTATATAAATAGTATATAATAAAATTTGTTAACAGGATGATAATTTACCTGCTTGAAATAAACAATAAATCAATTACTGGAATCACCAAGTATATTATCATATGATTATGCGATCTGCATTCACGATACATGTATCACACCCCAAGTATCCCTCGGAGCACACCTCCAAACATAAAAAACTGGAGCAAAGTCGTGCCTAATGGCCAACAGAAGGAATCCGAAACCAAGGCAGATACCTATCGGAATATATACCTGAAGAAAGCATTCTACAGACTAACCGCTATCAGAACTACAGCAGCATCGGACAAACACTCCGCCCCACTCATGCTGCCTCTCCGAAAAGTATGAACTCTCGAAAAGGATGAGTTAAAAGAACCAATCTATCAAAGCCCACTAGAGCTGTCGGAAATCAACGGAGTCCCAGAACCTTGACAAAAACACTTCCTTGCTATGCACTCCCAACACAAACGCTCTCGGAACACTACCCCATTACTTCCTTGCTATGCACTCCCAACACAAACGCTCTCGGAACACTACCCCATTACTTCCTTGTTACGTTTAGACCCCAGGAATCCGGCCGGGAAAGGGGCAGAGAGCTGTGGAACAAGAGCAGCAGAGGAAGAGACAGGTCCCCAAAGAGATATAACCCCCTCAATTGGGACATTCACACTATGTTTGTCGTCGCGCAAAGCAAGTTAAGGTTTAAGATCATCTTGTGAAATTATGAAAGGCGAGGATTAAGGAATCTACGTGAGATATTGTGTGGCCACCATCCGAGTTTTATATTTATTCTTGAAACACGATTTAACGTTGGTCAAGCACGACGCATTGCACTTTTCTTGGGTTACACCAACTATGTTACGCATTGCTTCGAGAGATAGCGCATGGGTAATTTTTGCTATATACACGTTTGTTGAGCGTAGATGAACTAAGGAACTTTCTGTCGTTATATAGGGTTATGAAGAGGGCATTTGAGTAATTAAACTAGAGGTAAGCTAATTGCAGAGTCATTTTAAGAGTGTTTTCTGTCTTCTCTTTTACGTCGTTTTGCACATAATTGGTGGTGGATTGCTTCTTCTTTAAGTTTGTATGAAAATTCATAAATATATTAATTTAATTACGACATTTGGTATTAGAGCATTGATTTTGCGCGCTTACTTGGATAGAAAGAAATTCTATATATACACAACGATAAAGTTGAGAAGCATCACGACTAACTTGAAGATATGAAAGTGGGACAAGGTAATCTTGTTACCATATGGAAGAGGTTAAAGACTTAACCAAAGCTTATTAACTTAAAAAAATGAAAAGGAGAATATCATGAAGCAGCCAGTTCGTATACCCCATAACCAATGAGAAACACAATTGATCCCGATTTAATGACCTGTACCCCGAAACGAAGGTCTGAACATGAGGAGATTCATGTTCAATTCCCTAGGTTTGATGGGGATAACTCGAAAGCATGGGGTGAGAAGTTGTCGACAGTAATCCTCTTGAACAACCTAAAGAAGGTGGCAAAAATATGGAATCTAAACAATACTAAAGAAGAGAATGTATGCCAAGCTAAAAGATGAAAACCTTATAGGGAGTTTAATGGTTTGAAAAAGATAGAATTAGTGGATTGATACAAACATTTGAGAAAACAAAAGTCCTATATGATTCAAATGAACCACAACCTAGATGAGACCATTACATAAAAAAAGTTGAGAGTTGCTTAAAGATTTACAATCTTAACAAATATCACAAATGACCTTTTTAGAACCATGTATTAGTGTTAAAACCCTATAAATGCCATAATGACTCATGATTCTTTGAAACATACCCAAAGATAAAAAAAAAAGAAAAAAAAGAAAAAAGGAATTTGTCCTCCATGACAAGGTTAACCCGACCCGAAATGGAATGGAGAGCAGAACGAGGAGGGATATATGCTTAGAATTGTGATGAACCCCACCACAAAGAACATCGATGTAAATGTATGCTTGTTAGAGGAAGAAGAGGTGGAAGAGTTATAGAGGCAACACTTCAAGATTTCAATTCATGCTCATACATCGCAAAGGGTTTCTTAAACCATCATATTGCTGGAATGGTGAACGATTAATAATTTTGGTGGTGCTCGAAGTACCCATTATTACTTGGACAAAGGTACCTCCAAACACCTTAAATGCAGTCTAAACCACACTAACCTAAAATTGTGATTGTTGCCACTAGAGAAAAGATGAGGTGCAGTTCCAGGTGCCCCGATATCACTAACGAAACAACTTTCGCTGACCAAACAACGCAAACCACAAGGGTAATACTAGCCGCCGTTCAACACGCGCTATAGGTCAAAATAATGCCCAACACTCGCAATAGTTGTACGTAACAACCAGATCCAACTTTGACACACTGAGGCTACTTTTCACATTTTGATCATGATATTACATGGATGGATAACCCATGTGAGTAGGGGTGTCAGTAGAATAAACAAAGTGCCTCGTTATAAGAGTTCTCTACAACTTTCTTGCTAACTTATATCAACTCATAGAGAATAAAGCATGCCTCGTACGACAAATGCATAAATACTGACATACGTCTACAACCATGAAATTCAACATGAAAGAATCACGTATATAGTTACTACCTAACAACTACATGTTGGTCCAAGCCGCATTTACACTACGAACGATATAATTATATTTAAGTATTGTGAGCAGATTCATCCCAATCGAGGCAACATTATAGAACACCCATACCACCATATTAAAAGACGCTAAGTTGCTTAGACCTTAACTACACAAGAACACCTATACATACCTAATAAATTCTCATCTATAACACGTCTCAATTCCAGCACAACACTAAACTTGTACTCCTCTCTTTCTAAATAGCATTATATTAAACATTTTTAATCACTTATCTTTTATATTATATTCCACGCCAAAGCGCCTCTTATAAGTATGTTAAGAAAGCACTTAAATCCTTAAGAAACTTCTCTTATAAGTACAGATGTAACGTTCCGAACCACATTACTTACTGATAATATAAGAGTTACCTTCTCGTGCTAATTCTGTGTTATCTTATTACTTAAAGGACCATAATAATAAAGAGAAAAGTGCAAAACTAGACCCAACCTATAGGTTTTTTTGCGAAACTATACCCAACGTTTAAAAAGTTGCAAAACTATACCTAACCTTTGCATTCTGTTCGAAACTAGACCTAACGTTTAATTCCGGCCAAAAACTTCATATTTCGACGCCATGACATCATATTCCATTTTGGACGAGGGAAAAATAGTCATCTCACAAATATATACATTAAAAAACATTAAATTCAAAACATATCATTTTTTATTATTAAAATAAAAAAAAAACATCATCTTCCTCACCAGCGCCCCTCCCCCCCCTCACCAGATCGGAAAACCAGCTCCCCCCCACCCCCCACCAGATCGGACCACCAGCGCCCCACCCCCACCCCCCACCCGACACCAGAATCACCCCCCCCACCCCCTCCCCCAAAACGCGCCGTCGCGTCCAGAATGGCGGTGATGGTGGCGGTGGCGTCGATTTACACCACCACCACCGTGATTTGCAGTGGTGGTGGCGTCAAATCGACGACGCCGCCACCACTGCTTCCATCGTCGAAATCGGAGAAAGGAGAGGAGGCTGAGCTTCGAGGCGGCGATTTAGAGCTCCAAGGAGAAGGAGTCGGGGAGAGTAGCGATATGATTGAGAAAGAGATAGAGGCGGTGGCGGAAGTGGGAGATTGTTGGTGCTCCGACGTGGATCTTTGCGATGGTGAAAGTGGGAGGGAGTGGGGTGGGAGTCAAATCGCCGCCGCCGCGAATCAGGATGCGGCGGGGTGGGGGCGGGGTAGGGTGGGGGGTCGGGGATGGTGGGGGGCGGGGGTGGGGGGTGGGTCGGGGTAGGGTGGGGAGGTTTTATTTTTTTCTTTTTTTTTCTTTTCTATAATAAATAATGATTTTTTCTTTTTTTATAAATTAGAAGTGTAGTACCAGTTTTGCAAAGGTTAGGTATAGTTTTGCAACTTTTCAAACGTTGGATATAGTTTCGCAAAAAGGCCTATAGGTTGGGTCTAGTTTTGCACTTTTGTCTAATACAAAATATAGTTACCTACAACATTCCACACTTGTTCATGATCAAAATCACACACGTTTTATAAATTATATTTTAATATATATACATCGGAAGTCTTGATATTACAAATAATGTGACTACTTAAATGGTTATGCACTAGTGACTAAACACGAATATTCCAAAATGCACGCTTGAACAATTATTCACTTGTCCATGCTACCATGTTGATTTTATCGTGAGGAATGGACAGAAAAAACGAGGAATAAGTCTTTAATGACTTAGTGAGAGTCATATAAAAGAACTGGTAATGCAAGAATTAACTGTGTACTACTGGATACATTTCAGGAGTGATCTTACCGGTAGAAACAGATTAACTAGACAATTTGATGTAGCAATGGTACTGGAGTTTTCATAGAACAGTTAATGAACTTGTGCTTAACAATAAACAAATCCAACCTTATGACTTCCACTATTCTACCTTATACCTCTCGACGAGGAGCGACCTCGCAAACAATCAAGAGACATGCTCGAGTACATGGCGATCCAGCACGCGGGTTAGAGCCAACTTCTGACTACAAGTGGCGCCTCGATAGATGGGTATCAAACGAAATTACTTAAACCGACAGTCATTACTACTCGGCAGTAACTCGACTCAATCCATGGGCCCAACTTCCTAAAGGCATCCCAATGGGTATAACAAATAAACAAATAAGCTAGTAAACTAGATAATATTTGTTGCTCCTTGAGCTACATGTCCCGAACATAATTCGTTGCTCTTTGCACAATTCAAAAACCAGCAAATGAGATTATAATATTGGAGAATTATCATGATTATGAATAGATATGATAAATAATAAATGATGGGATGTGATTTAATGATGAGTAAGAAAATCATGTTATGAGATGAGATGCCAAACATGATTATGATGAAATATAGTTTTTCAAGGTTTGGTAACAGAGTAGTGGATTTTCTGTCCAAGTTCCTCAGGGCCGGATGCCAAACGAGGCTAGAACAAATCAGAAATAGAACCTCACCTTAACTCGTACGGGGAACCTTGATGGTGTTGATTAGTTCGTCAACCCTTTGATTGGATATCCAAATAAGATTTGTTTCCAAATATTTTGTTGACAGCTGATCCCTAACATCACTAAGAACATGTGTACCCGAATGGGAAGGAAAATCCAAAGGTTTGATATGCTAAATAATTCTTGAAAATATAGAACCAATTTTCGAATTTTCAGACAATAATTTACGGTTTAGGAATTTAGACATTCTAAATCACATTATTTGAAAAATATTTTTTATATGAAAGTTAGAGAACATCATGAGGAGTATTTGGCCGTTGGCCTTGATCAAAAAGGATTTTGCTACAATTAGTTATGATTTTTCTAAGGTGCATGGCCGAATGGATAATTTCTGTGCAATAAAAATTTTGGGGTATTTTCTGGTAGAAAATGATGAAATAAGAACTTGTGATGAATTTTTCCTGAAATTAGACTCACTAACTTAGAGATTCATATGAAGAAAGAAGGAAAAACCGAAATGATTTTGGGTGTGAAAATTGTTGGAAGAAAGCCTACTAAACATAAAGTATTACGATTTCACCTCTCTTTTTTTTCATCGAATTTCTTTTAATTAGTGACTCATCCTAATAAACATGCAGCATAAAAACTTTTTGGTCTTTCTAATTTATGTAATCTCAAATTATTAGAACCTATGAAAACCCCATAAACTTATTCCATAATTTTCTCTTTAACCATTGCTTCAAAAATCCTCATATCTTTAATTGAATTAGTACTTGACAATGAACATATCCATAACTTGACTCATCTCTAACTCAAATTTATAACGTCTCTTCTAAAATATTATCAATCCACTCTCAACGTGTGAATATCTAATAACCTCAAAATCACCTAGATAATTATTCGTTTAAGGTTTTAATCAATTTCATATGTCTCAAATTAAACCTTTCACCATCAAATTGTCAGTCTGGTATCCACTATTTAAATTTAACAAACTTATATCCATTAACTAGATCGGATAGTCAATTTATATTCCAAAGTGAATATCTCTTTGTAATTGATACCTAAAAGTCCATCTTTTTTTTGAACAAGACTAACATATCCCAGAAGAGAAGTATTTCTAACCGCTATTTCGATTAATTTTATCCTTAAGGACTAACACTTAACACCATAGGAAGTTCAAAACCCATTTTCTCGGAAGAAGAAAATTAATCTCTTATAATTCATGTCTAATAATTAACGAGAGTTTAGTAGTTTATTTTATTTTATTTTATTTTAATTAGCTTAATATAATTATGCAATTCAAGTTTATAACGTTTCACACATTATAACAACTATATAAGTAAAAGAAGACTACTAAAATAAATGTTTCATTATCCAATATGCAATATTTCAATTGAAATTACATAATATTAGCATACTCCTACCAAGAGCAAGAAATAAAAAAGATATTGCGAATCCTAAAAATACAATAGCAAATTCAAATGATGTTTCTTCATCATTTAGAAGAAAAATAAAAATAAAAATAACAAAAATTACAACAAGAATTACTTGAACCATATGATCTATTTTTGGTAGAGAGATGTTAGATGAAGATGAGTGTGTGTTTTGTAGTATAAAAATGATGTATTTATAGAAAGAGATATGGCCATTATATCCGTTTATAACAGCTGGGAGGATTTTTTTTTTGAATGGTATTATGATTGGGACGAAAATTAAGATCAGAAGTATGTGACTTGTTTATGAAAGATATGTTAGTTAATAAAATTTTAAACTAACGAGCATAATATAGAGAAATTAGAAAAATCTTTAATATTCTTAAAATTTCGAGTACAAAAAATTTTAATCCAATTTTTTTTTTTGTCGATAAATCATGCTAATTAATATTTTATTTATTTTAAAAAGTAACTACCACAAAGAACACGAGTAATTTAATCATAACATAACATAGAAGTTTTTGTGATTTATTATTATTGTTGATATTATTATTATTATTTTGAAAATTTGTATTCAAATGAATAAATCTGGATACTTAGACAAAACACAGGAGAAAAATAAGGTAACATAACTTTTCCTTATAAGTGCATGCAAGTATTTTAAGAATTATGCTAATATTTAATTTTTCAGTACAAATAAAATCTAAACGGTCTTATCTACACACACACACACACAAACATATATATATATATACATATTATTTTTAATAGGCACAAATAATAGATGATGGGGTACAACGATATGAATGAATTTTCTTCGATTGGTAAATGTCATATCATCAAAGATGGGTTGTAGGGAAAGCTATTCATAAAAGATGGATTGTTGGAGACGCTATTTAATTAATTATTATTTTTAAGGTGTTGTATTATTATTGTTTCAAAAGCTTCCTCGGTACGCCTGTATGTTTACTTATAAATAGCAATTTTATGATATCGAAGATCACACATTGACACATACCACATTATCAGAGAAAAAAAATTGAAATGGAAAAATCTTCAACTCGAGAAATAAAATCCATTTATGTCTTTTGTGGGTCTAGTACACAAAAAGATCGAAAGTTTTTGGAGGTAGCAAGTAGTTTGGGAAACATATTGACTGCGAGAAAGATTAAGTTGGTGTATGGGGGAGGAAGTTTAGGGTTAATGGGGTGTGTTGCGACTAGTGCATTTTCCAATAAAGGTAGTGTGTTAGAGATCATACCAAAAGCCTTAGTTGACATGAATTCCGATGGTCCAATCTAATGGGAAGTGGTTATAGTACCTAGCATGCATGAAAGAATAGCTAATATGTTGTATAATTTTGATGCTTTTATTGCATTACATGGGGGGTTAGGAACACTGGAATAAATTTTCTGCATAGCTTCACGGGCACAGTTAAACATGCATCAAAAACCTATAGGGCTCTACAATGTCAATGATTTCTATGATGGATTGTTGTCTTTTCTAGATCATTGGGTGAAGCAGGAGTTTATGAAGCCGACGGCTCGTGAAATTTTCATCTCTGCACATACTGCAAATGAATTGATTGACAAACTTAAAGCATATGTACCAAAAGTAGATCCTATTTTGTCACAAGTTCAATGATAGACAAGTAGTGATAATAGTCGTGGTAAGAAACGTGCTTTAGATGTAGACACAACACTCCGATTATAACTCTTTTATGTTTATTAATGTTTGATGTAAGAATATATATTTTAATATATATGAATATTTTAGTGAAACATCTTTGAGTGATTAATGTTTGTCCAAATATCTTAACCAATGGCTCTGATAGACTGATACCATACTGTGACGACCGCGCTCCACGAGTCATGCTGCGATCCGAGTTGGTTCAGTGGTGGCCAACCACTTCACCAAATCCAGACTAAAGCGCAACTGATAGGAAGGGATCTCACTTGTTCAGAATCAAAACCATACACGTTTTATAAATTATATTTTGATATATATACATCGGAAGTCTTGATATTACAAATAATGTGACTATTTTAATGGTTATGCACTAGTGACATAACACGAATATTCCAAAATGCACGCTTGAATAATTATTTACTTGGTCCATGATGCCATGATGATTTTATCCAGAGGAATGGACATAAGAAACGAGGAATAAGTCTTTAATGACTTAGTGAGATTCATATAAAAGAATTGGTAATACAAGAACTAACTGTGACCTACTGGATACATTTTAGGAGTGATCTTACCGATAGAAATAGTTCAACTAGACAATTTGATGTAGCAATGGTACTGGAGTTTTCATAGAATGGTTAATGAACTTGTGCTTAACAATAAACAAATCCAGCCTTATGACTTATACTATTCTACCTTATACCTCCCGACGAGGAGCGACCTTGCAAACAATCAAGAGACTGACTCGAGTACATGCCGATCCGGCACACGAGTTACAGCCAACTCCTGACTGCAAGCGGCGCCTAGATTGATGGGTATCAAGCAAAATTACTTAAATCGACAGTCCTTACTACCCGGCAGTAACTCGACTCAATCTTTGGGCCTAACTTCCCAAAGGTGTCCCAATGGGTATAACAAATAAACAAATAAGCTAGTAAATCGGATAATATCTGGTACTCCTTGAGCTACATGTCCCGAACATAGTTCGTTGCTCTTTGTACAATTCAAGAACCAGCAGATGAGATTATAATATTGGAAAATTATCATGATTATGAATAGATATGATAAAAAATAAATAATTGGATATGATTTAACGATGAGTAAGAAAATCATGTTATGAGATGAGATGCCAAACAGGATTATGATGAACTACAGATTGTTGAAGGTTTGGTAAAGGAGTAGCGGCTTTTCTGTCAAAGTTCCTCAGGGTCGGATGCTAAACGGGGCTAGAACAAATCAGAAATAGAACCCCACCTTAACTCGTATGGGAAACTTGATGGCGTTGATTAGTTCGTCAACCCTTTGATCAGATATCCAAATGAGCTTTATTTCAAAATATTTTTGTAGCAACAGATCCCTAACATCAATAGGAACATGGATGTGTACCCGAATGGGAAGGAAAATCCAAATGTTTGATATGCTAAATAATTCTTGAAAATATAGAACCTAATTTTGAATTTTCAGACAACAGTCTACGGTTTAGGAATTTCGACCTTCTAAATCACATTATTTGAAAAACATTTATTCATATGAAAGTTAGAGGACATCATGAGGAGTATTCGACCGTTAGCCTTGATCAAAAAGTATTTTTCTACAATTAGTTATGATTTTCTAAGGTGCAGGGCCAAATGGATAATTTTTGCGCAATAAAATTCTTGGGTATTTTCGGGTAGAAAACGATGAAATAAGAACTTGGGATGAATTTTTCCTGAAGGTAGACTCACTAACTTAGAGATTTATTTGAAGAAAGAAGGAAAAACCAAAATGATTTTGGGTATGAAAATTGTTGGAAGCCTACCATTTATACACAAAAAATTATATTAAAATACTTAAAAAATTAAGGCCCCATTTTGATTATTTTATAATAAATCACAAAAAAAATTTGAATTTAATCATGCTCTTAAGGATGTCATGGCTTACTTCATCAATTGGTTAATTGCATATCAAGTTTCTCAATTATTCATAATTAATATCCAAAAGTTTTGCTCTAGTCGAAAAGAAACTAGAGATAGGTATAATTAGATTTCTTTCTAATATACATATTTACTTATGTAATTTTTTTAGGTAATTCAATCAACTTGGTTAATATTTGAAATTGAAATATATGTTTTAGAATTAAAGACCTATAAATATAATAAAAGACTAACTTTTAAGTTTAGGGGCTCAAATGAAATTTTTTCTAAATATTTAGGGTCAAAAATAAAGTTTTTCAAAAGTTCAAGAACTAAAATATTAATTTATTTTATTTCTAATTTTTGGAACGTTACAATAAAAACCTTGACACTACCGATTGAATCAAATTGATATATGCCATTCATTGTGTTGAGCAACTTGTTTATATAAAGGTCTTTGGCCACTTTGAAAAGACATGAGGAATGATGAAACTCCTTCTCAAGGTCTCTTGTGCACTTTTCGCTCACTTATCTTCGTTTAACACTTAGAAAACCCACACTTTGAGGTAATTTTTTCTAATCAATAATATTGAATTAGCAAAACTGCAATATGAATAATCAATGTCGTCGTCGGGGGCAATTTTGGCACCTTATCGATTATTTGTCATGTCAAAAGTTGTTTTTTTTTCTTTTTGGTAGAGTCGAAAGTTGTTGATATAACTGTTATTATAGAAAATAATATTAACTGCCTTTATAAACAAGAGAAAGAAATGAGTAGTTGTAGGAAAAATAAAATAATAAAAAAAGAAGAAGTTATTTATGGTGTGGCCTGTTTAATTTAAGTTAGTTACATATATATGATTTCGAAATAATATTATCTACCTTTTAACAGATCATGTCGCTGCAAATTTCGGAAAAGGAACCTTTAATTTATTTAATTATTATGAAAACAGTATTTTAAGTTTGATACGTAAGATAGCAAAAAAAGAGATAACTGATCAAAAACTTTAAATAATAGACAAACCGTGTGTAAATAAATTTTAAGTTTTGTCCACATACAAGCAAACAAACATTTTAGACTATGTTAAAAGATGTAATAGCATTTTGTAGAAGATGGTCCAAGACCGTAAAAAAAGTAAAAAAAGTGCATTACGCCCAGATATATTACACACCGTGTAATCTTACCGTGTAATCTTAAAATAGTGCACAACACACTTCATTGTGTAATGAGGTCTCAATTATCAAGAGCAGGAATGGGATTAATTTTCTTGCTAAATTTCTTCGTTGAGATCAACCTTTCTAATTGGTTTGACTTGAAAAAAAAGTGATATATTAAACAAAATTACTAAATGAATAATAATATAAATATCTAAATAATAAAATTTAACAATATAAAAACTATAAATACATGAAAAGAATAAATAAAGGAAGGTGTGCACCAACTTCAAGATCATATATGGATATATGGAGATAATTTACCTATTTTATGATTATAGGAAATAATATGCTTATTGTGCATATTAAGCCCATTTGCTCAAAAAAGAAAGAACAAGAAAGAACACAATCTTTTTATAACCTGCAGAGAAAGAAACTTGGTTATTCCTAACTCACTGTTTTTTCAATTACTTGCATGAAACGGTAAACACGGGCCGGTAAAGCTTGATTATTCCTCAGTTAATTAACACGCCCGGCGCATCCTCATTCCGCTTTCTTGGCAAATCAACCATGCTCTTAAACATAAGAACGAACAATTACAAACATAATTTACAACTTCAACAACTGAGAAGTCTCGCAACAAGGAACACTAATTAATACACATAGTGCTGAGACAAATCTTCGGACGTTAGATAAAGCACAGCACATCACAACACGCATCCACAAGGCAGCAGCAACACAGAGCCGCAAGGCTGCAATTTACAACCCAAATTATTAAAGTTAAATGCACCCAACTGAGAAAAAACATTGGCATATCCAACTTGGCACAGAAAACATGTATACAAATTTTTTATTTTAATTTTTTTTGGTTGAACCGCTAAACAAATATTGTGTCTCGTTCGCACATATAGATTTTTTGTTTAGCATATTGCGTAACATAACTTCTCATTAGTGATAGCAGTACGACTGTACGAGTACATCGTTTTTTACCGAGACTCTAAGAAGTTTTAACCACAATACGCTAGTCCTTCTAATTATTCATTTTTAGACATAAAAACAATATATTAATCATTTCTTATAGTAGAAGGAATCAAAAGATGATGTAAAAAGGGCATATTATGACGTAGAGATAATATATTTAACGTACCAGGTCTCGAAGAATCCAGGATCCCTTCTAGGAGGGGGAGCAGCGAAGTGAGGAGGTACCATCACAAATGGCCCCTGGTTATATAAAGAACCTGTCCCATATGTATGTATTTCCTCAATTTCGATAAAACTACAATCATAACTAAAATAAGAAGAAAATTATTTGTTCTTTTGAGGAAAAAGAATCCAAAATATCGGAGAATTGAAGGAGTCACGTACCATGAGCTGGGTAGGGATAAGCGTATTTTGGAGGCTCAGCCATTATTGAAATTAGGAGCTATATTTAAAAAAGAGTTGCAATCTTTATTTTGGAAAATTAAAGAAGAAGAGGCTAAGGTTCTGGAATTCGTTTATTGTACTTTGTGGGAAGATGATATATTAGTAGAACCGACTGACCGACTGGAAATGTTGGACACTGAAGAATCATGGTTGCTACGTGGCGGACAGGCAATACGTATTTGTATGCAGATACTTTTCGTTTCTTATTTTAGGTGGTGTTTAAAACCTTTGTTTCTTACATAAGTATAAGGAGTGTTAAAAATCTGATCAAATTATAAGTCGAGGTGTTTGCACAACCTTTACAAAACTCAAAGAACAGTAAATTATTTTAGATTGTATTTCTTACCCTCCTCCTGAAAGGATTCAATCATTGGTAAATACATTTCTAAAGTTCTAATTTTTGTCATATTACGCTTTCATTTATTAATCGTTCGTAAGAGAAAAAGAAAAATTCCCTGAAGTAACTCAGAGTCTGGCATTGTTCATATTTCGAGAGTTTTTCTTCTATTTGGAAAAGAAAATAAGATTTTTAAGAGAAAGTTGTTCTACTACAATCGAGCGGAGTAGTTCGAATAGTTAGGATAGGTGACAAAAAAATAAAATAGAAATAAAAATATGAGTCTTTTGCTTTTATTTGTCATGTACATTTATTCAAAACTTTGAAAGAGGTTTAATTTGTTTTTGTTGGTTTAAGTCCTCTTAATCGAATCACACGCTAAAAATTTTTGTGTACTTTTATCTTATGCTATTATTTTATATTGCAACTTATTTATTATAATTTACTACCGCTGAGTTTAAGAATATCAATAAGTGGAGGAAAAAAAATTTACATATACTTCCCTAATAACGACGAGCAACGTGGGAATAGCCCAACCAACTTGAGAATCATGGTGTTACAACATCAAGCCAAAGTACCGATATAAGATCTTACAAATTGAATTAACTCTCAAGTCATGTAGAATAAGTTATCACAATTACTTACGTAATATAAGATTTATTTTCACATTTGGTAAACTCGGTATTAATTGGCTTGTAAATAGTGCAAATTTAGAAATGAAGATTCGATCCGAAAAGTATGTTGACGTCTTGTATCACAAAGGAGTAGAAGATTCGGATTAAGAACAAAAATTGAGCATGAAAGTAAGGAAGGAATTGGAGTGGAAAAGGTGAAAAAAGAGACGTATAAGAGTTGGGGACTTGAACGAGAAGATAGGGGAGATGGCGGGACCATTGATGGAACACATCCTCCAACTAGAAAATTTCAACGGCATGCTTCACTACTTTTCCCATTTATCATTATTATATCTATGCTATACAGTGGAGAGTGTTTACTGCACTCACATGGGGTGTGGGCTTCACACAGGTATCAAGCTGTGAGAGACAGGGCAGTACGTCCACTGTGTAGCTAAGATAAAATCTTTTATCACTTTCGACATTATTGTAGTTTACTATTTAATATTATTACATATATTTTCAGGTATAATATTGTTGTTTATGTTTTGAAATGACTTTAGGTACTTTATTTTGGTCTTATTTAGAACCGGGTTACAATACACCTGAAATCGTTACAAATGGGCCTGACAATGCTAAAATAATGCTAATCTATTACAATATACGGACTAGCTTGCTCCGGAACACATACTATCTATTACAAGTAATGAATTACTCTAGTTACCCGTAGAATTCGTCGGGCCAACACCCTTCCCCCAGAAGGATTTCCACAACATCCAGTGTGAATTTCTTTCATTACGTAGTTAGCCTGAGTTGGGGTCAGGCAACGGAGTAGCGGGTCTTAGAAGGACCGTTTGTATAGTTCACCATTGTGAATTGTAAACCTATAAGCCTTCTAACGCATCATGCGACATGCATTCGGGTCCCTTGGGAGAATTCCTTCCCGTAAATATGTCATAATCTCGTCCTTCTAAGAAGGATCCTCTTCAATTGACATTATGTATTCCACTCTCGCTGTAGTGCCGTTATACTTTGATATTTCAATCAATGGCTTGTTTGCTGCTAATAAAGTAACTCATTTCTTAACTCGAATTTCTGAAGAACTGGCGAACTTTGACAGGGCATCGGCCTTGCCGTTTTCATCCCGTGGGATCGGAGTGATGTAGAAAAAACTGAAGCGGGCTGCCAGTGCTTTAATCTTTGTAGCGTACAATTTCATCGTCTCTTCTCTCGTCTAATACTTTCTTGAAAAATGATTTGCTACCAGCAATGAGTCGGTGAATACGTCCAAATGCTCAACGTTGAGTGCCAATGCCAGATTTATTCCTGTTATAACATATTCATACTTAACCTCGTTGTTGGTCACCGTGTAGTTCAGAGTCATGGCGAATTCGAATTCTCTGCGATCCGGAGACAAAAGATGAATCCCCACTCCTACTCCATGGCTCGTGACAGAGCCATCGGTATGTAGAATCCATGTGGTGGCAGCCCTGCTGGTTCCTGCCTGGTATGATATAGAAAGGTTGCAATTCTTGGATCCTGCCACGCTATTACCCAATGTTTCGGCCATGAAGTCTGCCAACGCCTGCACTTTGATGGAGGTTCGTGGCCTAAATTCCAAACCGAACTCGCTGAGTTCGATTGCCCACTTGATAAATCTGCCGGAGGTTTCTGGTCTCGCTAGCACTTGCTTTAGCGACTTATCTGTTACAATCGTGATTGGGTGAGATTGAAAATATGGCCTTAGCTTTCGTGCGGTGGCCACGATTTCCAGAGTGAACAACTCTATCTCCAAATAGTTCCTCTCTGCTCCTTGCAGAACTCTGCTTACATAGTGGATCGGTAATTTCTTAATTCCTTTTTCTTTTACCAGAACCGTACTGATGGTGTGAGAGAATACCGCCAAGTACAAATACAACATCTCACTATCCTCCGGTTTGGCCAAAAGCGGCGGGCTCACCAAATATTTCTTCATTTGATGGACGACCTCCTCTCAATCTGGTCCCCAAATGAAATCATTGCTCTTCCTCATGACCTTGCAAAATGGCAGGTTCTTTTCTACCGAAGTCGATATGAATCTGCCCAAGGCTGTCAAACGGCCCACCAAACACTACACGTCCTTTACCGTCATCGGTGAAGGTAAATCTAGCACTGCCCTGATTTTATCTGGGTTGGCTTCTATTCCTCTCTCATTTACCACATATCCCAAAAGTTTTCCTGCTGTTACCCCGAATGTACATTTTTTCGAGTTTAATTTCATTCTGTAAGTTGTCATGATGGCGAATGCTTCATCCAAGTGACGCACATGCTCTTCAGCCTTTATGTTATTCACAAGCATATCGTCAATGTGCATTTCCATGGAATTTCCGATCTGATGATAAAACATCTTCGCGACAAGTCTTTGAAAAGTTGCTCTAGCGTTCTTTAAACCAAAGGGCATCACCATGTAACAATATACTCATGAATTCGTCACAAACTCCGTTTTGCTATGATCTTGCACTGCCATGAAGATCTGGTGAAAACCATTCTCAACATCCATCATACTTAGTAGTGCGTATGCCGTGGTCGAATCGACTAACAAATCTTTTCTGGGCAGAGAGAAGGGGTCCCTCGGACAATGCTTGTTCAAATATGTGTAATCTACGCACATTCTCCATGTCGCCTCCTTCTTCATGACCAGAACGACATTGCTCAGCCATTCTGAAAACCTCAATGCGTAAATATGTCGAGCCGCTAAAAACTCCTGCACCTATTTTTCAGCAGTTTCATTCTTTTCCTTGCTAAAGTTTTGTTTCTTCTGCCTCATTGGGTTCGCGTTTTTATCCACATTTAGCCAATGTACTATGATTCTAGGGTCTATTCCGTGCAAGTCGGAATCGGTCCAAGCGAATATATCTGAATTATGCCTGAGACAATCTACTAATGATGCTCCTATCACCGGTTCCAAAACTGCTCCAATCTTTATGATCTTATCGGTACTTTCCCTGAATAGCTGAACGATTTTGAATTCTCGTGATGGTTCCATTTTACATTCTTGCTACTACTTTAGTAGTTCGTTTTCTACTTTCTCCCGACCTTGCTCCCGAGGCTCGGGTCATTTTTCATTCACATCTCTAACCACCCGTGTTTTCTTCTTTGCTTTGATTGTGCCATTTGACTGTACACGTCGTCTCTTTATCATCCTAGCTACTTATATCTAAAAGCAATTTAAATGGTGTTCCCACAGACGGCACCAATATTTTGGTCTTATTTCGTCTGGGGTACAATACACGTGAAACCGTTACAAATGGGCATGACAATACCAAAATAATGTTAATCTATTATAATATACAGACTAGCTTGGTCCGGAATACCTACTGTCTATTACAAGTAATGAATTACTCCAGATATCCTTCAGATAAAGATTCAGATGGATCGAATTAGCGGTGTTCGATCCACGAGTGTCAAATGGCAGCGGTTCGATGTTGTTGTAGATCGAACCTTAAGTATATCGAATGATTCAGGTTCGATGCGGAAGAACCTCGAATGGGAGTGGTTCGATCCCAGTCAGAGTTAAACAATACTGTATCGAATTAGGCGAAAGATCGAACTCCGAAGTGTATCGAATCAAAGGTGTATCAAATTGGTGAATTCGATGTGCATGAGTATGAGGTGTGCGTTGAATGAATCCTGAGAAGGCCAGAAGACGAGGTATTTATAGACCCCGTCCAGTGTGTCCCAGTGACAGTTGGGAGATGAGTATCGAATGGCACTGATTCGATCTAACTCTTAGATCGAACTATGCACATTCGATATTCATCCCGCATATAATCGCCCATGTTTGATATACAATATTTTGGACTTTTTTTTGTGAACTGGCTCAATATTTTATATTGGGTATTTCCTAAAATACCCCACTAAAACTACTGAAATTTCTTTAGCAGTTGAATTTCGTCTCACAAATAAAGTTATTGGTACATAAGATATTTTAAAAGTACGCTCACGGCTCACCTAGTCTGAATTCGAAAATCTCGTCCTTGGAAGTCTTTCCTTGAGCACACCATATTAACTAGTAAATTAGAGTGACCATTGCCGCTCGTCAACCTTATTATATTAATAAATTGTACTATCTAAGAATATTCGAAGAATTTTGGGGTACTCAAAGCATCTAGTAGGCGTGAAGTCTAGTTTAAAAAGAAGTTGGGGTCCTCAAGATTCGTGTTTTAGATTTTTTGTGGTGCTTCTAAAAACTTAGAACTGTTTTAAAGTCTCCTAACATAAAGACCATGTCATTTGTAACGTGACCCAACAGATTGTGTTTCGAGATAAAAGTATCAAGCTAACTGTTTCATAAAAATGTGAAATGTCTCTAATCTTTAAAAAGGGATTCTTCCTCCAACCTATGTTAAAATGTGCAATCTCTTCATAAAACCAATGAAACTAGCAAAATTGCTGAGACGTCATATCCCAACGACTTAGTAAGAAGAAAGTAAAAGGTTTATAAAAAGAAAACTAGGGGGAGGTACTACATAGCGAGGCCGTATGGTGTACCCCACCCATACGATCGCCAAAAACAAAGAGAAATAGAAATCTCAACAACAAGGAAGAGCATATCGCAAAAGTGGATACCTCGAAAGTAAAGTAAGCCAAAATGTGAAAAAATCGGCCTATTACAATTATGAATAGGATCTAGTTCTCATCCTCATCTTGTCTTCTGCTCTTCGTTCTTTATTCTCTTTTTTCCGTTGACTTTTGCTTATATAAGTGGAGCAATCTCCACCCTTCCTTTTCTCTATCTCTTTTTCATATGCCGCTAATCTCTCAGCCTGTTCTTTAATACGTTTCTCTTCCCGGTATCGCCACGAAGACTGATCTATAGTAAATGGTGAGTCCTCAAGGCCGCCCATTGCAACTTGTTTCGGGATTGGAGTACAGATTCTCCTTTGATTGAATGAGGACTCCAAAACCTCAACAATCACGTCATCACTCACGGCTTCACCAAGTAGTGAGGTTGGCGAGGTGGGAGGGGTAGAGATATCACACGCGAAAGTAGCATCCGGGAAGCACACCCTTGGGGAGAGAAGTCTAGATTTAGGTTGATAGTTAGAATCTGATAACCTAGCTGCATCGTCATTGTCATCCCTCAATATCATATCTTCCATCTCCTTTTCTTTGGCCTTTCTCAACTCTTCTTCCCTTAGGAGGTCTTCATTTCCATCATTAGTCGCAACATGAATTATTGCCAACTTGAGGTGTTTCTCTTGATCCGCCTCTTCGGCCACTTCCTCAACATTGGGTACTTGTTCAAGGCTATCGACTTTCTTCGGTGATGAAATTGGAGCAATGTTCCTCTTAGCCTTCCAAACAAAGGTCGTCGGTTTTGGGACATCCTCAACCTTCTCATTAGTTCCTTGAGGTATCTCCACACCACATTCCTCAAGTGTATGGCCCATTCGTTGACATTTCCGGCAATAGGTTGGAATATTTTCATATATGACCTTTTGCTTTACGATGTCCACTTGACCATGCACATCTTCTATCCCCCATTCAATTTCTTCTTTCAATGGATCAAGTAGGTTGATCTCAACGCATATTCGAGGATAATCCGGGCGTGACATAGTGGCCGCACCTTCATCAAACAAGGCCTCAAACGTTAGTGGATAGACATTTCAAAGGATTTGAATAATGTCAAAAGTTTCTCCTAGAGTTGGAATATAGAATGGTAGGGTTGTGCAAAAATAATCGAATCAACTAAAAATCGATTGAATGATTCGATTCAAAAATCGAATCGAATGTTGGATCCGACTTTTGGTTTTTACCTTAGCATCGAAGCCCCTATGATTTGATCATCGATTTCAGAGACTAAAAATCAGATCGAATTGAATATTCATCTTATTTTTTAAAATAAATAAATAAATAAGTATATATGTAATGTTAATTATGGACCCTATTATGACTTGTAATTTAACTACTTAGAGTCATAATACCTTTTTATCTAGTATATATGTACAGTCTTGAATTGTAACCTACTAATTGTTTTCTTTTTTGGGGTTTCTATGGTTAATATTTTTTAATGAGAAACCTACTAATGCATGTTAATTTGTTATAAATTATCATTGTATTCATGTTTATTCAAGTTGTTAACGGGTTTGGAATTATACCCTAATTAACTGAATTATTTTTGGGTTGGAACGCCGATCCCGACCCGAAGAGATTGTTGGTTTTTATTGATTTGCGGCTGGACTCGATTTGTTTCGAGATGCCTACGTATCCCTTCCTCGGGAATCAAGTCACTCGTAGTTCCGATTCTTGATTTTGTTGGATGTTCGGTGCTTGTCGATTTTATCGGATGAATTGGTTTTGTATTTGCTGGAGGGGTTGCCCTCGTGAAATTATAAGAGAGAAAGAGAGGAGT
Source organism: Linaria vulgaris (assembly GCA_948329865.1). Lineage (NCBI taxonomy): Eukaryota > Viridiplantae > Streptophyta > Magnoliopsida > Lamiales > Plantaginaceae > Linaria > Linaria vulgaris. The sequence continues at coordinate 111,133,637 of OX415249.1, read as the reverse complement.
CCGAGGGGGGAGTTGTTCTCCCGTAGAGAACATAAGTTGTTGCCTTTTTTTTTTTTGGACCTCCCCCTCTTCTGTTGCTCTTGTCCCCTTTTATAGAAGTCCCGTCTTGCTCTCCAAGTTTGGGATCTTATTATTTTAATATTAGTTATTTTTATGTTATTATCTATATTGTTATTTATCTGTTCAAGCAGCACAATAAGTAACTTATCTATTAAAGCTGTGTCAGCAGATACGTGTTGTGTTCTTTGTGTATTATGTGAATATGAGTCATGTTACCAGGACGAATATAAAATCGTACGCGTAATAATATATCGAGTCGTGAGACATGTTATAAATACGAGCATAAATCGGGTAGTATTTTAGCTATAAATCCGGTCGATAGCCGTGCGTCGTGATTTACGATATACGAATAGTATAATTTTTAACGAAGTATACCGGTATTAAAACCGTGTTATAATGCGGTATCGTTTATGAATATTAATATACCAAGTAATTTTGGTAATTGAATTATCGCTTATTTTAAGCAGGTGATTTTCTACCCTGTTAACACAAGTCTTATTTGAATTTAGATGCTAAAAGGTTAATCATGTACGTTTGTTCCATTGATATTAAAAAAGAATCAAAATCGAATCAAATCAGATCGAATCGGATTGTTTTAAATTGATCAAATTTTGATCTTCATTTCTCCAGGATCGAGATCGACTTCTAGTCTTGATTTGTCCGATTCGATCCAAATGAACAACGCTAATAGTAAATAAAGTTTAAGGAGCATTTTTCATAAATAAATATTTGTAATTTACAAAAAAAAAAAAATGAAACGTACAAACATACTCATGCAAGCGTGGCCAAAATTGTGTTACGTCGTCAAATGAGTCATAAAGTTTAAATAAATGATGTAATGGTAGAAAATTTATTAGAAGTATGATATAGTTAGGGCTGTGCATTTGAATCGGATCGGATCGAGGCTAGTAGTCGATTTTGATCATGGAGAAATGAGGATCGAGATCAAATCAATGTAAAACGATCTGATTCGATCCAAAATCATTCGATTTCGTTCCGATTCGATTTGATTTTGATCCTTTTTTTCTTTTTTTCTTATTTTAATATCAATGGAACAAACATACATGATTGATTATTTTGCACCTAAAATTAAAGAAAACTTAAATAAACACGGATACCGTGACAATTTAAAGAGAGGACTGACGAGCGAGAGAGAAGAAACAACCGTCGGCCTTCGTACTTAAAGAGTTTGATGTGCTAGCGTTGTGATTGAAGCTTAGAGGCTTTTATACTATTGTTTTGTTTCATTCCTGCTTTTTCCACAACAAAAACGTGGCCTTTTTTAGACCAAGGAAAAGATTTTAAGTGTTATGTTTTTTAAACATATTATGTTAATTAGTAGCATTATATATAATGTTATATATATATATACACACACTATCATTTATTTATTTATTTATTTTTAAAAAATATATGAGTATTCGATTCGATCCGATTATTAACCTCTGAAATCAAAGATCAAATCAAAGAAGAGTTCGATCCTAAGAAAAAATTAAAATTCGGATCAAATATTCGATTCGATTTTCGAATCGAATCATTCGATCGATTTTCACCCAATTCCATCAACGCGATTCTTTTGCAAAACCCTAGATATAGTCAAGTATAATTATCCGAAACGCTTTTAGCTTCTCACTTCTGACTTCTCATTAAGGGCCCGGGCTTTGCATTTGACTCTTTGAGTAATACATCTCGCTTGTCCAAGTGTACGCTGTACTTTTGGGGAGCAGTGCGCACAAAATAAGGATAAACAGGGGAGAAGTTTTATTTCTATTTCAATTTTCAATCACTGTCATCTCGAATTATAACAAATCACATCTCCTACTACCTACCCGGTATAATAAAACGGTTCGATAAGTCTCATTTCTAATTTCACGTATTATGCAACGCACACGTGTTAGCTTATCTATAATCATTTATGGTCCACCAAATATTTGAAAGATATCGACGCAAAACCTCGACTGAATTATACATGCAAATAAAAAAATTAAAATGATTTTAGATGAAGTCTCTTCTGCAGTTCTGCCAGCTAGTAAAAGCTTCCACGCACTTTACCTTTGCTCCGCACGGGCTAGCAAGCGTGAACTGTGAAGTCGATACTAATTATAATATTACGGCACGTTTGGATGGCATTGGAGGGGAAAACACATATAATTTAATGACCATATAGTACATAACTAATTAATCAATACAACGTTTGGTTGGACATTTTGTCACTCAAATTAGTACCTTAATCATCATAATTCTATGTTTTGTAGTATGTATTATCTTACCAAAAGTATTTAAATTACCCAAAATGCCCTTAATTTCTCCCTCCCCAAAAGTAGTCATTATACCAATTTATTTGGTAAAGTCGAGGGCAAATCCGATAATTCCTAAGGTGATTGTGGTGCGATTAAATAATGAGAGGGGGGTAGGGTGCGATTATTAATATGGGCTCTTTAAGATAAATTAATCAAGATGACCAACTTATATAGGACTGGACACACTAATTATTTGTTATCCAAACACAATTGTAAGCCATATTATATAATTAATATGGGCTCTTAAGGCCTTCCAAACGTGCTCTTAGATAACTTATATTTACACCCTTCAACTTTGGTTTAATTATTCAATAATTCATTTGTTTGAAAGTTTTGAATATCTCTTTAAGATATTAAACCTAAGTTCCCTTAGGCGTAATTTGTAGCATCTAATATCCCATATAAAAGTACTTAATAGACCAATTAAAATTTTGTTTTTCATCTTACTTTTTTTTGAAGCATTAAAAAGAACAATTTTGCTAACCAAACTATATCTTGTTTTAGCAACTTGGCCTCTTGAGAACACAATGAACACATTTTTGTCCTTTACAGGAGGCACTGGAAAGAAAAAATTAAATGAAAAACTTAAATGGGGCATGAGTTTAATTTGGATTAGCCCCTAATTTTTTTTAATTCTTTAGTTCTACTAGATTTTTCTGATGTTTCGAACAGTTGGAGCTGTGACATTTAGGTCAATTATGTTTCCATGCTATAATCCCTAATTTATAAAACTAAACAGATGGATATTCATGTAACCGATGTCATTCTTTAATAGTCAACTATTATACTCCATAGTAATTCTTTCTTAGCTAAGAAAAGACCTCTTAAGCAAAAGTCTCATGGATTAATTAATTATCCCAAATAATACATGCATATACCTTGAAAGTTCAAAGTATAATACAAAATTATAATGCTATGACAAGTTAGAGAGAATAAAGAAAGTAATCTCTATATTTTAATTAGTTGAAAACGGATGAATTATTAGCGTTACAACGGGCGTTCAGATCTAAAGGTACGAACTTCAGTCCGACTGCTCTAACAGGTGGTACATTCATCGGAGAACGAGAGAAACTTTGGCGTTCTTTTATTTTTTTTATACTTAATAATCCTTAGAGAAAAATTGCCAAAATGCATAAAATAACCTCATAATTAAAAATAAAAAAGACTCATTAGATTTTCACATTAATGTACATAGCACCAGTGTTCTGAAACCCGGCCCGGTGAGCGACCCGGTGAGGCTACCGGGTAGAGGGTCAACAGGTCGGACCGGTCGGACCACTGGGTGGACCGGTTTGTTGACTAAAGTCAACATTCAATAAAATATATAATAATAAAAAATAATTGTATAAAAAAATTATAAGATTGTGAGAAATATTTGAAGTCACTAATATTTTGTTGGTTATCACAAAACTGGGACTTGAACACGTGACCTCCAACAAAAGAAGTTCTTGAAAAGTAGTGGAAACCATTGAGCTATCCAACAATATAATAAATAATTCAACAAACTATGCATTTAATACAAACTAAAACAATGTTTTGGATTTTTAAATGTTGGCCAACCGTATCACAAAATTTAATAAAAGAATAACAATATGTGACACTAAAATCTGGAAAATGAACTTAGCATCAGACGAAATACTATGCATGAAACTCTCGAATGCATGCTCGTTTAGCTTCAAAGTCAAATTAAGTATGGAAAATAGCGTTTTTTTGAAAATTTGTTCGCCCAAACCGCCGTAGGCAGTTTGCGGTGGATAGATCTCGTCGAGATACCCCAAATCAAAAAAAAATGCGTCCAAAACGGACGTTCCTACGCAAAGTTATGGCCTTTCAAAGTTTTGCACTTTTTTTTAAAAAAACAATTTCGAGGCAGATTCGTAATTTATAAAAAAATTAATGGCTAGTTCGTAATTTTCAGAAAATAAGATTTAAAAAAAAAAAAAAAAAAAAAAAAGGGCGGGCGAACCGGCCGAACTGGGCGACCGGGTCGCCGGTTGAACCGGCCTAATTCGCCGGTCCGCCCCCTGGAGCTTGCAGACCGCTCCAGGGACATAACCGGCCCGGACAAGCTGCCGGTTCCCGGTCGAACCGGTCGAACCGGCCGGTCCGGGCCGGTTTTCAAAACAGTGCATAGCACGGTAATTAACAGAAATAAACCAAAATAGATATATAGTAAATTCAGTCCACAATTACGCAAAATACGCCACAGTTTTATTGAATCGAAATTGTATATAATATGATACGACGATTAATCCCAGAATTAGCAACAAATTCCAACGTAATCACACAGAAGATTATTGCGTACCCTTACCGATAACCTTTCCTCCTGCTTCCTGGTTCAATGCACCACCAACATTCCTCATATCACCACCCATGCCTTGATACTGTCCCACTCCCATCACACCCCCCGGCGCACTATAGATCACTTGTCTCCCCATACCCGTATCGTACGCCATCTGCGCGAATCCAGATTCCGGTCTCATCACACCGTAACCGTCCGAATATCCCGTGACTTTCTGCTGCTGCGGCTGTGGCGGTAGAGATGACGGCGCCGCCGCCATCGACTGCTGCACGGCTGATTGAGGCATCATAGTGTACATCTGCTGCTGCTGCTGTTGCTGTTGCTGTTGCTGATCTCGGTACATGTCCGACGGCATCCTTTGGTATGTGTAGTAGCCCTGCGCCGGAGCTCCGGCCACCGGTCTCATCATCGGAGCGCCGTACGCGTTCGGCGGCGCTTGAACCATGTACATAGGCTGTTGTTCGTTACTCGAAGGAAAAACTCCGTACGGAACCGGAACCGGAGAGTTTCTCTCCGGCGGCTTGTAGTACTCACCGGCGTATCCTGCGCCGAGATTATCGTCGCTTTTCCGGCGATAATTTGTTCCTTGCTGTTGCTGTTCTTCCAATCTCAGCCTCTGCAGATCCTGAATGTGCTTCTGGATCGGATCTGAACCGTCCATTCCTTGAACGAAAACAGGATCCTCTGTTTCCTGAACTCTTCCGACTGCAATCGGCAGCTGCGGCGGAGGCGCAACAACCGCCGCCGCCGCGATTACGTTACTTTTCTCCATTCCAAACAGGAAATCAACATTATTCGCCGGCGGCTGCAATTGCGGCGGTGGAACCGCCATCTGTGGCGGCGCATTCACAATCGGAGCCGAATTCAACGCGTCAACAAACCTCTCCTTCTCCGATTTCCCCTCATCCGAACCAAAGCTCCGAGCCGAGGAATTTAGGCTCGGATTCTGGCTCAAATTGGGGAAAACGAAGATCCTCAGCCTCGCAGGCTTGGGAGAGACTCTGTACAGCCGATCGTACTCGTGCATCATGTGCTCTAAATCGTCGTCGTTCGTGACCGAGATCAGAGCGTCCAGATCTTCGCCAGGCAACTGGTACTTAAACGAGATGTTGTCGCAGTCGCACAGTCCGATCAGCTTCGGGAGGAGAACGGCGAATTTGATGCTCCGATCGACGGAGAGGATCTTCGTCTCGCCGCCGACGTAGGCCAGCTGGTTGTCGTGCGGACGAGGGTGAATTTTGCCTCCGTAACTGCACATGAACTTGACCTTGTAATTCTGAGGCGGCGGCTGAGAATCCTCCCACGGCGGCGGATTCTCGAAGTCGATCTCGCGAGAGCGCGGGGAGGATTCGCCGGACTCTGGGTAGGAGGAGTTGTAGGAGTAGTTTTCCATTTTGGCCGGCGCACGTTAGCGATGAGCAGGAGGTTTTTAGAGAGAGAAAGAGAAAGTTTGTTACGTTAGTCCATTGTGGAGTCTTGGCAGAGGGTACTGAATAGTGAATAAGATAACGGGGTGCGATATAAATCTGATGGCGTGCTGGTATTTGATAAAGCAACAGAGGAGTGTACTGACCACAATGGGGATTTGATGACGTGGCGTAGGGGGATTGGTGGTGACGGTAACTTGAGGAGACAGGGTGGTGAGAGAAGGGGGTTAGCTGGAGAAATTGGTGAAAAGGTGGGGACTACAGGTGGGTTGATTAAGAGCAGGAGAAGAAGATAAGAGAACGGGATAGTGAAATGTTGACTAGGATTGGACGATTAAATTATACATTAAGGTGCTGTTTGGTTGGTGTGACGAGGAGAGATGAGGAGGTTTAATAACTTAAAAACTTGTTTGGTTTGAGTGATTATGCAAATGGGCTTTTTGATTTAATAGCTGAGGCCCGCTCCTTAACTCACTTACTCAACTTATTTAATATCTACCCCCTGTTATTATTTTATCTCACTTTTTAGTCATCCAGCTCACCCGATGAAATGACTTATTTACCCCTGTTTCTTCAATTTTATCTTTTTATGCAGCAACAAGGCATAATTAAAAAATGTAATTAAAAAATGTAATTAAAAACTATAATTAAAAAATGTAATAAAAAACGTAATTAAAATAATTTAATTAAAAAAATGTAATTAAAAAATGTAATTAAAAAAATGTAATAAAAAATATAATTAAAAAATGTAATTAAAAAATGTAATTAACAAAATGTAATTAAAAAATGTAATCAAAAATGTAATCAAAAAGTGTAATTAAAAAATGTAATTAAAAAATATAATTAAAAAATGTAATTAAAAACGTAATTAAAAAAATTAAATTAAAAAATGTAATTAAAAAAAAGTAATTAGAAAATGTAATTAAATAATGTAATTAAAAAATGTATTTAAAAATGCAATTAAAAAAATGTAATTAAAAATGTAATTAAAAAATATAATTAAAAAATGTAATTAAAAAATGTAATTAACAAAATGTAATTAAAAAATGTAATTAAAAAATATAATTAAAATGTAATTAAAAAACGTAATTTAAAACAAATTAATTAAAAAATGTAATAAAAAAATGTAATTAAAAAAATGTAATTAAAAAATGTAATTAAAAAATATAATTTAAAATGTAATTAAAAATGTAATTAAAAAATATAATTAAAAATGTAATTAAAAAACGTAATTTAAAACAAATTAATTAAAAAATGTAATAAAAAAATGTAATTAAAAATATAATTAAAAATGTAATTAAAAATATAATTAAAAATGTAATTAAAAAATGTAATAAAAAATGTAATTAAAAAAATGTAATTAAAAAATGTAATTAAAAAATATAATTAAAAATGTAATTAAAATGGGGGCAATAAGGTAATTACCTGCAATATCAGAAATAGTTGTTGCACATAACATGAACCAAACACGTTTTATAAATTAAGATAAAATAGTATCTTTATTTAACTCTCCAACCAAACACGCTACTGTTACACATATGAAATACAAGACTATTTTAAGTGAGTAATAGTTAATCTACATATATAACTGTCTCTGCAACCAAACAACCCCTAATGTTATAGTTTTGATATTTTGGATACTATAGTATTTCGGTTTCCAAAGCAATTATGAGTTTCTTGAATTACTACTATAAGTTGAAATAAGAAGTAACAAACACTTCAACAACGTTGTGATATGTATATACTATTTGAGTTCTTTATGTAATGATTCAGTTCTCTTAAATATTGGTTCTTTCTTAGCTCTATAAAGTATGTTTAGCAATTACCAAATATATAAGAAAAAAGAAAATAATATAAAGCGAAATATGGGTAATGGTTGGGAGTTAATGGGGTCCCCCCTTAATATCTCTGTTTAGCTTTGTCTTTCTTTCGCCTATTTCCCCCCAAAATGTAGTTTTAGGAGAGAAAGAGTTATAACTCACTTTGCTATCAAAATTAATATGCGCATGACTATTAATTTACCCCTACTAATATACATAGGTATTATTATTATGTTGCATGGTTAGCTCAATTACTATCCTAAATTAAACCAAATTTAAATAAATAATATTATGTTTGCTTAGGTTAATTGACCAAATATTTTTATTCTTGCCACTTATTTGTGTTAAATGACCCCATTACCCTTATTCTAACTCTTAACTACACACCCACTTGTCATAATAAATCTTTAAACGTTCTTAAGAGAACCAAAAGTTTACATTTGTAGTAAACGGCTATTCAACAATATTTTCAGGAATAAAGGATTGTTGCGTTTGAACGCTTTTTCTCCCTTTCCTTATATGTGGTATTTGGTTTTTGCCCTATATGTAGTATTGTAATGGTGTGATACATGTGTCCTTATAGGCTCATTTTTTGTCGTAATTTTACGTGATTATTCGCATTCAAAATTATTTTCTCCCAAATATTCTTTTTCATCTCCTTCTAAACATTCATTTATATTGCATTTTTCTGTTTCAGATCCATATAACACAACATGTAAAATGAACCCTATGAGCTTGCTTATTTATCTCAAATCTTCAAAAAAATAGAATATTACTATTGCGATTTTGTCGCACGTATGCGTCATGTTTATAGCTAGAACATTTTGTCAAATAGCAAATTAACCTTGACATGTGTACCATATATATTCAATATTAATTATAGAAGGAAGAGAACAATTCTCTTATGACATTCTAAGTTATAGGTGAACTCGACTCATGTATTTCCTTTGAAAAAGATAATCAAAGAATTATTGATCATACGATTGAATCAAACGGTCGTATGGTTGAAATTAGCAATTACTTTATTTTTAGTTTAATACAAATTATATGTGCCATTTAAGATTACACAAACGTATAGTGCCACTGGCTTTACGCTATAATACACAAGTAGACCATAATACATTATTATAGAACTTGCTTATTTCCACTTAAAATTATTCACGACGTGGCTATATAATTCCAAAATATACAAAGTTGGATTTGATAGGGATGTGATTAAACAAGAAACAAGGAAAAAATATAATATAGAATTATAATAAAACCATAGGGTTTGGTTTAAGTTGTAAATTGCAAGACCCAGAGGGTTAGTTAGGTCTAAAAAACTAAAAAGAGAGTGGTATTTGTGTCCTTGTATTTTAATCTTATTTGGCCTAATTTGAGGTATTATTAGTTGGGAAGCGGGGGTGCCCAACTAATAATACCCCAATTAGGGTGTCAAGTAGGATAACACCACTATTAATTATGCAAACAAAACGACCTTATATTTACGACTATTAATATTATTTGGCTTGGTTGGGCAAAGCAAACGAGTCCTTTGAAACTTAAAATCTAGTGTGATTTAGTCATTTATAATGTAAAAGAAATATGCGTCAATGCGCAAACAGAACACTCTCTTATAGTAGAGTTTTTTCATCTATGGCCGATGCAAACGAATAATTGCTAATAAAGAAATAAAAGGTTAAACTATCAATTCAATGCTAATTGTGAATCTACAACGTAAATTGGCTTAATAAATTCTGAAATCATAGTGGAAGTAAGTGGTGGCATGGGAATAGAAAATCTAACAGTATGTTATGCTTGTGGTTGATTTTTAGGTACTCCACTCCATCTGTTGTCTACTTGTCTTAGCACGGGAGCCTCATGACCACATGACTCATGAGGTTGGCCACTTAATTCCCATTACTCCTCATAGTTTATTAATCCTTTGCTTTGACTTTTGAACTTGGGTTTATGTATATTTTTCTTAACATGAAAGGTAGGTTGTTATTTATTTGTCAAAAATGTATACACGAGTTTATAGGAATTGAGGGGATCGATATATATTGACTTTGAATTTAAATATTAATAACATTCATGAAACAAATGGTTTTCGTTTGCTAAGAATATAATTTGTAATGCTATAATTCATTATACTTTGTTGACTATGAATCTACGATGGTTTATGATTTATAGGAGATCTACACTTAGCTACACATCTTGCATGCGACTGCTGCGAAGAAAATGGCTGACGGGTTACTAAAAGATAGCGTAAGGGCAAGCAGGGAACCCCTTTGGTACATCACCATGTGACACTTCGTGTACTACATTCACTTAGTTGGACGCTAGCCACACTTATCCTGCCTCTGCCGACTGTTGAAAGAAACACTTAAGAAAGGACAAAGACAAACTACACGTATAATAGTTATGCATACAGTCACCTATAACCCCGTTAAATCAAATGTAACTAGCGTAAATACTTCACACCATATAAGCTTTTACTATGTCTAAAAATACAAACCAACCCTTGAGACTCAATTCACATTTCTAGATTGAATCAATGGTAAGCCCATAAGGATGGTAATAAAGAGTGTTCAAATTAAACTAATATTGGTATTTTTACTCTCTTTTTTCCCCTAGTATGTACAAGTAGATTGGTGTTCCCAGACTAATCAAAGAACATACATGAGGCGTATAATGTGAAACTATTAAATACTAACAAGAGTCAAAGCTAATCTACAAATCCTATTTAACTTATCCAAGAAAGGGAATTCTGCAATAACAAGAATTATAACAATTACACTCCAGTTGAACACACAGATGTATGTTGATTGAAGTATTAGACATGCAATAAAAGAATCTTCAAGGTCTCGGATGTTTTGTACTTTAGGTTTAATGTGTGATATCTTCGTATGCTAGTTAGATAATTTTCGTCAAATTGATCCAACTTTACTTTCTACATCAACTTTAAACTGGGGTAACCTGTACTCAAATACAACATGTGTTGTACTCAAATAAACCATGTGTGCTAACTGCTACCCTTCAGTGCTTAAGATTATAAGGCTACCATCATAATTCGTCTTTTATCACAATTTTAGTTGTCCAATATGATAGTGTTGGTTGTTGTATGTGATGATGTATTAATTCATAATAATAAAAAACGATATATGTATCTTTGTTTCGATTTTAAGAGGATATTATGAGTGATACGCATTTTAAGAGGATATTATGAGTGATACGCTCCTTTTGTGGTTAAATGTTTAGAAAAAAATAGTCTTTGAATCTTGAGATCTTTTATGATAGTCACTTGTCTAATAGGGGATGTCATGTGCTGACTGCTGCATGTAAATTATGTTGCTGCCGTCAGTGTCTAACCATGTCTTCGTCTATCAATTGACCAGACTCAACATGAGACAAATCTTAACTAAGCATTGTCGAGTGCCATACACAAATATGGCATATCATACGTATCTTGATTCATAGTGTCTTTGTTAAAGATAAATTTTAGTAGTAAGTTTGAAGATTACAACAACTAACACTTTTTAAAAGTGAGATCGACTAAGGTGCAATAGAGTTTAAAAGAAGAGTGTGAGGCGCGCTTTGCGGAGAGGTGGTTGATGGGTGTCTAAACCATGCAATTATAATGCTTACTTTACTTACTCATTTGATTAACTTGAAGCTTTCCACTGTTTTATTTGTAATTTTATCCTTTTGTAGTTCTTAGTTGAGTGGATGCCAAATTGAAATTATAGAGTAGAAACAAGACTACTTGAGGAAGTCACTCAATAGGCGCTACTCGCGTCTTTGTCGTTGCCCTAAAAATAGAGCTTACCATAAAAAGAAGGCGCGAGACATGCCACACAAGACGTGCGACCCGTGACAGTAGTTGAATAATAAGTGGGGCGAGCACGCCCAGCTATCCGCGACACGCGCCACATGTAACACGTTTGTGGGCATGCACAGAAACCCTAGAGATATTTTCTAACTTGAAAACTATACATAAAGTTCATGCCTACATTAAAAAAACATCGTGAAAAGTGAGAGAACAATCCTAGAAACAACAGTCCACGATCAGTCATTCTTCATGGTTGCTTAGTTCTTTGCATCAAAATTCAGTATCCATTGAGAAGAAGAAAAGCAAAGGAGATCAAAAGATCGAAAGCATCGAAGTTCATCTGAAATCAAGAGTTTTCCTATCTATGTTCTTTAATTATGTCGTTCTTCACTTTTATTCGTTTTGTTCTTCACTTTTATTCGTTTTGAACTTGAGATTGTGACTAGCCAAACCAGTTCATTTATGTAGTAAGGAATAGTTAAGGATTATGAATGTTTTTATTATGAGTAGCTAAACCTCTCCATTTTAAAATACAAGCTTCAACATACTTCCCGAATTTGTCTTTGCGGACGAATTCGAGATACTTTCAGCATCTTTCGTATTCGACTTAGGATTGAATTCGGAATAATTTGGATTTAGCACAAGTCCATTTTGACACAAGTTCTTTGTACACTTTGCTGATTTGAGCATTACGGGGTTTTGTAAGCCTCTTCCCGCTTAGTTCACATGTGTTAAATACTGTGCATGTGTGTTTCAAACAAACCTGGCCTACAGGGTAGCTTACGACATGAGATTACCATTTTTTGCTTGTGAAGTAGCTTACATTAATTTCAGACGAAAATACCCCAAAACATGGATGTTAATAATAACAAAAAGCCGCATATTAGTTCTCGGTTCTAGGCGGGTTTGATAAAAAGAACCCTCCAAAGTAATCACTAAAGTCAAACTATTATTAAATGAGATTAGCAATATAAATTTAGTTAATCCTAAAACTAAAACTCCCTAATTATTGCAAGAGAAGCCTCGTGGTATACTCTAATCCAAATTAATGTCATCCACCAAACACGAGAGACTGCAATAATTATCCAGTTTGACATTTGTTACATCTTGAAATATAAAATGATTTGAGACTGTATTTTAATGTGTTGAAGCAATTCAGATCATAAAGAACTGTAAAGAATACTTGGAAGAACAGGGACCAAGGGTAACTCATTAAGAATTGCTTGTATGTATTAAGAACTGTAAGTTACCTGTAATTAGAAGAAGACAACTGTATCTTCCTTGCAAGTTGCAACATTAATTCGCAACTTTATTGAACTTAATACATACATTTTAAAAATTGTTTGACCGCCTTGATATTTGGGAAAGTGTGACTATATGTATATATTTTCCAATCAGGAATCTTAACAACTAATTTAGAAAACAACACCTAATTAACTCCTAAGTGGTTATTATCTACAATACGTAGACATGTTCATGTAATTTAAAAATGGTAATTACTTGTTGCGGTACGGTCATTAAGCATAACTTTTTGTAGAACAAAATAGTAAGTACTTTCTTGTGATAATTGAAAGTGGGTCTATATATATTGAAAAATTAATTCTACAATACATATAATTATATATATATATATATATATGAGAAATCTTTTGGTGGCTCAACATGTACGTACTATTCGCTATTGTTAATTTTGTTTAACTGCGAGGTAATTTAGATATCTTATGCACAATATTATATAAGGCAACTCACTTCTAAGCTTTTATATATAGCATAATATTCTTTTGACACGTATAAAATAGACCAGTCAGGATCTTAATTGTAAGTCTTAGAAAGTAATGTAGAAAACGCATTCTCTATTATTAAAACAAAAACCAATTTGTAAAGTTTAATTACTTTGTTTTTCAGTTATTATAATGCTCATTAATTATCCTTCCACTGCACTAATATCTTGAGAGAGACCTACATAAGAGAATTCATCTGCAAGTCTTTTGTAGATTTACAGAGGAATCGATTTGCACAATTCCATATTTTTACAAAGTTTCTAAAATAGGAATACAAAAAAATCTTCCACGTTCAATTTATTCTAATTTTACGTAAAGAAGCTTGGCGAAAAACAAATAGAAAAGGGCAAATATATAGACTATATATATAGTCCATACTCCATAGTCATACAGATATATATACAAGATATTATAGTGTATTCTTCCTATCACATGGCGCCCATGCATGTTGGATCATTAATCTAATTAGCCAACAATTTGTTATTTTCAACGCTAGATATAAGCAGAGACCGTCAGATGTTATTATTAATTCAGTGGAAATCCCTATTATAAGGGTGTTCAATCGATTAATTAAAGAAGTTTTCCAAAAATAAAATAAAATATCAATTAATTAAAGAAGATACAAAATAGTCAACCCCAGAACAGTTGTGTTAGTTGTTCAGTTACACCATTAATTCTAGGCGATAATCTCTCCAAGAGCATGTTCATTACTTCAAGTTGCTGCGCATGGCTCATGCATATTATGTATGTCGCGCCTATGTAAGTTATCATGACCAGCTTTTGTATAAATATCTTCTTGGGTTGTCCCTGGATTATTTATTTGAGTGTGCAAGTCATTGGTAAAAGTAAATAAAAAACCATTATCATGTGGTAATTTGAGCACAAATTATTTTGCAAGAAGTATCAAGACAAATATATATTGAAATCGTCTTTTAACTACATTAAATTTATGTGAACTTTGTTTGTATAATATTTTGTACAGCCATAAACAATTTACTTGATACATTGATCTTCATTTGGATACATTACTAGGTTTTTTTTATTTTCGAAAGCTCAAAAATGTAATTTCTTTCTTTATAATTATGAACACGTTTCAAAAATTGCAGAAAACTACATTATTTTTGACGAGTTTGGCATTATTTTTCTATAGTTGATAATGATGTCGTCATTGTAAAAAAGAAAAACTTCTGTTATGATAATTGATAAGCATTTCATGACATGAACAAAGTACTACTATTTGTTTTACGCAAGTAATTCACTGAATAGTTTTTATATGATTCTGAGATTTAAACAGACTCTTTTTCACTTATTTGCAATATACAGCTAAAATATAATATAAATGATACTTTTCGACTACGAAATCTGAAATTTTTCAACAGAAAAATGAGAAGCTAGCTATGACAGCAGTGTTTTCAGTCACTTTCTTTCATTTAAGTTCTTGTACCTATTTGCTATGAAATGACAAGATTTGTTCAACGAGTTGTTTATTTTCGAATACGAAAACTTTTTCTCATCGAGTACGGATGCCGAGATGTTTCTCATGGCATAGGCTAATGATATGAACTTAGATTTTATTGGAGCACATTAATTATGGGTTTTTATAGAAACATGGTCCTCTCAAGTCTCATGTGTCTTACTAAGAATTTTGATACATATATATAATAATAATATGTCAGGTTCCAATTTTATCCTTCATAAATCCTAATGGGGTGTGTTCAATTTAGTCCACAACCTAAGTATCCTTTGAGGTTGTTTGGTTCTTGATATGGCACAGTAACTAGAGATAGCCCGAATTGACTAAATCGGCTGACAATATAATTTTTCGATATTTATAGCTCGTTAGGTTTTGAAGTTTCTACAAAAGATTACTAATTCTGCCATTTAATTTTTGATTTAGTTTTAATGCTATTCCCCGTATAATTTGGTGATGTTCCAATATTGTCCCAATACACCTTTCATCTTCCTCATCTTTCATCTTCCTCATAACCACCATTAAACAAAATTGGTGGACCCACTAAAACCATAAAACACCACACCACAACACCTATTCTTCTTCTTTCCCACCACCAAACAAACCCTTAAATAATTTCGATTCAATTATGAAAAACTCATGATAGAGCAACCACCTCCGCTGTCGACCATCGTTCGCAAAATAAAAGTCGAAGTAATCTCCGCCCGTGACCTCATCCCCAAAGACGGCTCCGGCAGCTCTCTTCCCTTACGTAATCCCCGACTTCGATGGCCAAAAGCACCGCACTTTCATCGTACCCAGGAACATAAACCCAACATGCAACGAGGCTTTGGAATTCATCGTCACCGACCCCAACACCATGGAGTTCGAAGAGCACAACGTCGAGGTCTACAACGACAAGAAAATAAAAACCGGGTGGCGCCAGAAAAAATTATTTTCTGGGTCGGGTCAAACTGTATAGATCCCAGTTTGTGAAGGGAAGACGGGTTGGTCTATTTTGTTGATAAGATATTGTTTCTAAAATTCATTAGAGAGAGAGAGAGAGAGAGAGAGAGAGAGAGAGAGAGAGAGAGAGAGAGAGAGAGAGAGAGAGAGAGAGAGAGAGAGAGAGAGAGAGAGAGAGAGAGAGAGAGAGAGAGGTTAAAATTGGGGGTAATTGAGTAATTTGCCTTTTCAGATCATGGGGAGGGGGCGAGAGATGAAAATTGGTGGATAACTACCATTTTTGATCGAGTTTGGACGGGCTGGGATAAGAGTCCGGGCTGACAAACGTTCAAAGCAAACAGGTTTTAGCGAAAGATAAATGCCTTATAACTTATTTATCGCTATATCCAAAACCAAATAGCCCCTTTGGGGTTTGCATTGCATGTATCTTAGATTTATTATTATCAATTTTTGAAAAGAGCCAATTTTGGGCCTCCGGTGTGCCACTAATCCAGTACCTCAGGCACCGGACCGGAGTATATAAGTCTTGCTAGAATTTAGTCCATAAATGGCACCTTTAGTTTTGAAATTCATCATTTCATAGAAAATAATTACACCTGCCACTTTGCATACTTTAAATAATTACTTTTAAGAATTTGTAATCCTTCACCTTTAAAAAACCTTGATGTTTAACTGTAAATTAATTTTAACACTCTGGTGATCTGTTATTTATTATTAACTAAGAACAAAAAAATATGATTTGAACAAAATTGAAATATTTTAGATGTCAAAGTACCAAAATTGAAATTATACCACTTGGACAGGCTAAAGACTCAATTTCCCATGTTAAAAGAAATAACTACCTATAACCCCTTGTATTCGAGAGATTATTAGGTGCAGCCGTTGTAAGATGAGGTGGTGCATCTACTCGGTTATTGCTACCAATACACGGCGAGAGTGCGGTGTTAAGTGGTTATATCCTATAATTTATGGAACCATTTTTAATCCCAACCATCGGTTGTACCACATCATCCATGCAGCGTTGTACATAACAATTTTTCCTTATATTCATAAAAATAACCGACTCATTGTACCACACACTACAGTACTACGATTTCACTAAATAATCCCTCTTAAAATCACCCAGTTCAACGAAACGAGGTGGATTATAAAGGCTTGTTTGGTAGTACAAATGAAAATGAGGGTGACTAAATCTGTGATAGATTGATTAGAGTAGTAGATTATGATCGAAACTTGCACACTCTGGTGGTGACTATTGTAATATATTGTAAAACATGTGTACACATTTGAAGGGAAAAGGTATTTATCTTTTAAAATTAAGTTAAATATAAATGAAATATTATATTACACTTAGTATTCAGGCGAAAACAAACTTTCCAAAAGAAAACTTGGCAATGCATTGATTAAAATATGCAAAAAAACGGGAGAACCACGGTGTTGATACTTTTTCCGTTTTAATAATTCAAGTCTTGTGGCCTTATATATATTATGGAAACGTACTTGAGGAAAACAAAGGAAAAAGACTGTCAAAAAATTATCCACGTAACCATTGCACAAACGAAGTACAACAAATAATATACAATAAACACTAACCATCCCGTGATCCAATCTCAGCCGTACGTCTACACGGGTAATCGACCTGTACACACCTCACGTGACTTAGTTAAAAGCAGCTCTCATTTACCACGTAAGAAGATTGCACAAGACCAGTGTGCAGTGTTGTAAAGCGTCTCTCTCACTCATTACCAGTGTTGTAAAGCAATCTCTTTTCATTTTCATTTTTATATAAATAACACTTCTTTTCGTTTGAAAGTTATGAACAGTGATTTTAATCTCTACAATATTTTCTTAAGCTAATGTTTATATTTATATATTCATACATATATATGCTTTATTTTGACACTTGAAAATACAAGTAACTATTAATTACTCTTACCAAAAAAAAAGGAACTATTAATTACTAAAAATAAAGAAGCATGGAAGATACTCCAACTGAAACTAATTCAGCCTCTCCCTACCATTCAAAATTCTCTATCGGAATATTTGCCTCTTCTTATTTGACTTCAAGATACTTGCCTAATAAACTCAATTCAATAGAATAATTGGCCATTAGCTGCATTACAAAAGCCAAATACCTATTGAGCGCAGAACTTAAAAATACAACGCCAAGAAATAAGACCGAATGATCAACAGACACTACCGCAATAATAGGCATTAAATCTCTGAGCGCCAATTAGTGGAATTTATTATAGCCAACAAAACCTTCTTTCATGAGCTAATTTTAACTGAAAAACACATCTACTACTAACAGTTCTAACTTGCCTCAAACTCTCTCAGATAGGAATTTCTAATACAACCAAGCTACTTTAGTCTAGATACAAAACACCAAAATACCTGATCCGAGCGAGAGAAGTAAACCTTACCTTAAATGCCTACTTTTTCACTTCCTCGTACTCCGCCTCGGGGGCCTGATTACCACCCTGAGCACCGCCAGACGAACCACCACCTGAACCACCAGACATGTGCTCTCCAATCTTTGACACGGCCTTATTTGCCGCATCAAGCTTGGCCTTTATATCGTCAATGTTTTCAGTGCCCATTGCACTTCTCAAATCTGATACAGCCGACTCAATTTCTGATGCTACTTCACTAGGAATCTTGTCCTTGTACTCATTTAAGCTCTTCTCAATACTGTAGATAGTGGTGTCGGCATTGTTTCTGAGATCAATCAAAGCCTTCCTCTCTTGATCCTTCTGAGAGTGCATCTCCGCCTCCTTGACCATCTTTTCAATCTCATCATCCGATAGGCCACCGGATGAGCGAATGGTGATTTGTTGCTCTTTGTTAGTGGTCTTGTCTTTTGCAGAAACAGTGACAATTCCATTGGCGTCAATATCAAATGTTACTTCTATCTGAGGCATGCCTCGAGGTGCTGGTGGGATACCAACAAGGTCAAACTCGCCTAGGAGCTTGTTATCTGAGGCCATTTCACGCTCTCCTTGCAATACTTTGATACCCACTTGAGTCTGATTGTCTGCAGCTGTTGAGAATGTCTGGAAAACAAACATACTTTATAAATAAGGGAAAGACAATTAATCTAGAGCCAGGTACATTATGTCAGCAGATCGATTGCTTTAGCATGGACAAAGCCCGATTTAAAAACATCATAATCAAGAGGACAAGAATGAAATGATTCATGTTCTCACCTGACTTTTCTTTGTAGGAATAGTTGTATTTCTGTTGATCAATCTGGTAAAGATGCCCCCTAATGTTTCAATACCAAGTGAAAGTGGAGTGACGTCGAGTAAAAGCAATTCTTTGACATCACCACGGAGAATGCCGCCCTGAATAGCAGCTCCCATTGCAACTGCCTCATCGGGGTTCACACCTTTGCTTGGTGACTTGCCAAAGACTTCAGAAACTACTTCCTGAACCTTTGGAACACGGGTCATCCCTCCAACAAGAAGCACCTCATCAACCTCCTTAATTGATATACCAGCATCTTTCAAACAACTCTTGCATGGAGCTCTGGTCCTCTCAATCAAGCTGTTCACCAGCGCCTCAAACTTGGATCTTGTCAAGGTTATGTTCAGATGCTTAGCACCAGATGCGTCAGCGGTGATAAAGGGTAGGTTGATTTCAGTTTGAGATGTCGATGAAAGCTCTATTTTTGCCTTTTCGGCTGCCTCTCGGAGTCTCTGCAGAGCAAGCCTATCCTTTGACAGATCAATTCCCTCAGTTCTCTTAAACTCGCTCACCAAAAATTCTAACAAAGTATTATCAAAGTCTTCTCCTCCCAGAAATGTGTCGCCATTCGTGGCTTTAACCTGCATTCATAGTATCAGCCATCATAACTTGAGAACACACTGAAACAGTGAATATGAAAAGGTATTGAATGAGTGAGTGGCTTGTACCTCAAACACACCGTTTGATATCTCCAAAATAGATACATCAAAAGTTCCACCACCAAGATCAAAAACAGCAACGAGGCCTTCTTTGTTGTTTAAACCATAGGAAAGTGCAGCTGCAGTAGGCTCGTTAATAATTCTTTGCACATCAAGGCCAGCTATTTTCCCAGCATCCTTGGTCGCTTGCCTCTGTGCATCATTGAAGTAAGCTGGGACCGTGACTACAGCCTTCGTAATGGACTTTCCAAGGTAAGCTTCAGCAGTTTCCTTCATCTTTGTCAAGACGAAAGCACCAATTTGACTTGGAGAGTATTGCTGTCCATTGGCTTCAACCCATGCATCCCCATTAGGAGCCCTGACAATTTTATACGGAACCATCTTCATTTCCTTCTGTGTCTGTGGGTCATCAAAGCGTCTACCAATGAGACGCTTGGTTCCAAAGATTGTGTTAGTTGGATTAGTGACAGCTTGTCGCTTAGCTGGTGTGCCAACCAATAGCTCTCCTTTTTGGCTGAAAGCAACCACTGATGGAGTTGTCCGAGCACCCTCCGAGTTCTCAATTACCTTTGGGGTCTGCAGGAAAAAAGGGCGACATAGATAAATTTACCCGTACTGCATAAGGTAATTTACAAAATGAAGAGAAATTTGTGGCCAGAAATAGAATTTCACCTTCCCCTCCATGACAGAAACACAGGAGTTTGTGGTGCCCAAATCAATTCCTATAACGTCATTCCCGGCTGGCTTAGAGCTGTATTAAAAGGGAAGGTGTCAAAGGCCATATTCCAGGTTAACGAATAAACAAACTGAGAACGAGAAGTATACCTGAACGGCCTAACAATACCAGCCCACTTGTTACTCAAAGCCCATGACGGCTTCGTGTTTCCAGTCAACTGACACAAATTAAAACAAAGGCATTCAACATCAGTAGATCCTCTAAAAAATGAAACTATACGGCTCAGCATTAGCTAGCAAAACTAAAAGCCACCAAACATGTTAAATGATAATGTAACAAACTTATCCTTCAAAAAACCAGAACAGAAAGGAAAAAGTAAAAATTATTCACCAAAGTTTCAAATCTTCAAACATCAGAAACAAGAGTACAATCAAACTCCAATGGAGGTAAGTAAGAAGCTTGAACTATAGCAAAATGAAAATGACTTGATCGTTGCTTAAAAGTGTGACTTGTGATTCAAGGCGTTTACAAGGCATAACAGTACAGTACCAACGACAAATACAGCTAACAATCGCATCAGAATTCATCGGAAAAGTAGCTAAACAAAGACAAATACAGTAGATCATATTCATATGTAACAAAAAAGGAAGATGAAAAGAAATGATCAGAGAGAGAGAAAGATATTTACCGTTTTAAAAGCTGAAATAGGAGATTCGCGGCGGCGAAGAGATCTCAGAAGAACGGCGGTCGCCATCGATCGGAATTTTGATGCGGTGGTGCTGCAGCTGCAAGGGTTTAGGGTTTATCGGGTGGTGGTGGAAATAGAATGAGGAAAATGGAAATAGAAATATAATCACTAAAGAAACATATTTCCTACATGTAAATTTAATTTATTTAGCTCATTTGTTTATTTATTCATTTTTTTTCGTTTTACCATGACTTATTTTATTTTTGCTACTAACTTATATTTTAGCTTATGAATTTTCTCCCGCAAGTTTGTAAGAAAACAAAAGGCAAAAAAAAACATCCAAGTCAACAAATTATAAGCAGTCTTATTTAAAAACATTCAATAAGCATTCAACAAAAACATTACTTTCTATTTAACCTTAAACTTAAATAGAAGATTACTTGCTATCATGTGTAAAATACATCTAAGGCACAATAAAAGCATGGTAGGTATACCCCATGTCTCAAATGCAAAACTTCATATTTTAAAAGTGCAAACCTTGCTTATAAAGATACATTTTTTTCCTAGCATCTATATCGTTGGATATAGATTTAGATTAGAATGTCATATACAAGACACGTGATGTTTTTCGGGTTGATAACAAAAATATTCCTGTCTGTCAAAATGTGACTAGAGAGAAATGGATTTTTAAAGAACCAAAATTAAATTCGATACAAATTAGACGACCAATTTTGTGACAAAGAAAATGCACGCTTAAGATACAAATATTGACATGTTAGAGAAGAATGTAATAAACGCGTATAACGTTGAGTCCTATAACTTAATACAATAATGTATTTATGGTCGAAAACAATAGTATTCTTTCAAAACGTGACTAGACTGAATTAAGGGGCTCGACCTTCGTCATGTTTACAATATACAATAATTTTGAACCTTTAGTTGAATTTGACTTCTAGATGGAATTCGGCTTGCAACGTCAATTTGACCTCCACTATTTCGATCTTCCCCGTAGCAATCATTTATCGACTTCAGCATTAAAAGGCTTACGTGAAGTAGTCGCTGGTGTAGTATGAGTTGTTTGTTGCAAAAGAGTTAAGGACTAGATAGTTTGGAGAACATAATCAATCTAACGCGAAGCATGCATTCAATTTGCCAAGACAGTTGATATAAATACGTGCATGAGCTCGGGTAACGATTATGTTTGTTGTTTATTTTCTTATTTGTATTACTTTCAAGAATAATGTGAGGGAAAGATCTCAGACCTGCATATATATATATATATATATATTTATTATATATATATACTATAATCGAATTGGTTTTTTTCCGTTTTAAATGTCACTTATTATTATAGTGCATTAAATAATGTCCCAACCCCTACCTTCTACACTTTGTGACCGCACAACTGGTTACTTTCACTAAGGATCCAAAACCCCATAAGTATGGTAATCAGTTGCAAATCCTAAACCAACTCCAGTCATATCATAAGAAACTAAAATTCGACATTAATTAAAGCATTCCTTTCTTCTATTTTCCCTTTCTCACGTGACACGTCTTAGATTTTGTTTGATAAGAACACCAGCTTACCTTTACATTATTTTTTTGTTATTTATCATTCATGTTCCAAAAGAACTTCTAATATAAAATCATTTATGATAAGTAGAAATTCGCTGCACTATGATTACTGTCACAACTTCAGCTGTATAAGAAGAAAAAAACAATGTCTGTACAAGAACTGAAGAAACCCCTCATAGCTTCTGGGGAAAGAATGACCAAAAAAAGAACTAGGGAATCAGAGTAGCCACGATATATGTTTTCTAAAACAAAGATCAGATCACAACAAACTTCGCCCCACGCAAACACTACACAGATTGTTGTGGAAGCCACCGTGCCATTTTGACTGGGACATGAATGAGTACGAGAGACGACAATAAATGCCTTAAAGCCGAAGGTACCCTCGTTTTTGTGTTCCTTCTATATCAATGTCGCTTCTTCTGAGAAAGGATCTTCGGTTGAGAGACCAACTTCTTCTCATGACCTGCCTTCTTCGCCATGCCATTATGCGACTATAAAGAGCTGGGAAAATGAAGCACAAGAGCACGATCAATAGCATCGCCGCACAAAGTATCAGCACGTTGAGGAAACCGTCTTTTAACATGGGGTCCTTCAATGCTGGGTCCCTTTGTCCCGTCCAAGGAACTCCACCAACGTTCATCCCAAACACTGTCATCCAAAGAACGAAAAAACAAGTATAATTACATTTACACTCCTAAAGTTTGATCCCACTACGTAAAATGTGCCTATTGATTGAACAATTACACAAAGACCCCTTGAAAGTTAAGAAAAAACCATATATAAGTTCTCATGAGGTCTGAATAACAACAGAGACACCTCTTAAGTTTGAAAAATACATAGGCCTTCCATTATTTAATGCTTCCGAAGATTTAGGGAGTATCTCTGTAACTATTCAAGCATTAGGGAGTGTCGAAGAGATAACACTAAAGAAAATGACTGAAGTCAGAGTTAAAAAGGAATTTAGCGACTCAAAAGGGGGAAATTTTATGCAAGAAATCTTACATCCGGTAATTATTGATAACGGTAGAAATATGATGGAGAGGAAAGAAAGGTAGTATAGTTTTCTGTTTATCTGTTCAGACTGCCAACTGTCAAGACCAGCTTGTATAGCTGTGACGCGATTAGCTATGAACCCAACATTCTCCTTCAGTCTCCTTATCCGCCCTATCAACTCTTCCAAGGCATTAACATCTTCATTGACAAACCAATCTTTTGACGAACATTTCTCCTTGACTCGAGGAAATACTTGCTCTCCATGTGCTATGACCTGCAATAAGGCAAATCATGAACCATATCATACAGAAGAAGATTATGATTATTATTAGGCAAATTATTTGCATTGTATGTGTAGTTGCATCTTCATTTGTTATATGTGGTTTGATAACTGTTGCCAATAATGCAATCTTTTCCTTCTCCCACTTCAAGTGTATTAAAGGCAGTAATCAAAAGTTCGAAACCAAGGCAGAGTTATTGGTAATAAATAGGAACATACAGAAACATGTCGTGCTGCTTTACTATCAGTAGGTAAGAAGAATTTCTTTATTTGAATACACTTTGTGATCTCATATTACTGTATCTCGAATTCATTATACAAGGCTAATATTCACTTTAATGTGCATGCCAGGTCCGGCAATTGGATATAGATTAATAATAGACTCTATATGAAAGATATTATAAGTTAGAGGTTCAACATGTCGCAAAAATAAGTACCTGCATTAGGCGCTGCAAGTCAAGATGCATTTTTGGGAATTTTCTGTCATCTAACATTTGTTTCTTCAAAGCAAAACCACCTGCAACCAAGCCATAAAGTATGGAAAAGATCAGCGATTTGGAGATGCTATGAATTTCTGATTTCTTGTTGTACCATAAAGTTTCTGTTAAAGCTGTACTACTAAACCCTACTCCTTTTGGTGAGAGCAGGAGTTAACTGTAGAAAGTCCATTTTCAAATGACTTAGCAGGATCAGATATCTCACTAGTCCAGGCAAAAAAAAGCAAAAGATTTGTTCTTTTTCTCAACCCACCTACCCGGCCCCTTCTTCACCACCTTTCACTAAAGAAAACCACATTTTTCATCTCTTTAACAATCACACATATGGATCAACTCAGGAGAAGGGGAATATGTGTGGTCAAAGACTAGGACTCTAGGGCATCAAAAAGCTGGACTTTGTCGTTATCATAAGCGTATCATCTAGTAAAGTATCCAAACGTAATGAAATTACTCAATTCTCATTAAAACTTAGAGTTTTCAGATTAAAAATGTCAATGCACCATTATCTCATCTAACATCTTTTTTGAAGACACTTGTTTTTGGTATTCTTAGATTAGAAAATAATCTTTCTTTTATATAAAACTAATCAACTTCGCAACGTATGCTATTTCTGCAATCTGTCATAAATTATGACCGTACTAATGTAATTGTTATAAGGGTAGAATAGAAATGTAAAATAGGTCAACTATTGGTAAACCATGTGGTCTATGTTTCTGTGCCGAATTTTCATCACAAATCTCCTCGATTCGACCATACGATTGTGGCAACACCAAAATTTATCTAGTTCCGAGCTATATTGTCAGAACTCAGATAAACCATTCTCACAGCAGTCCCTCAGACACACACATCAGTTTTGATGCTGCTATGACATAAGCATTCTTTGTGGTTGTTTGTATTGAATGACTTTCAGGGGCTTTCATATGATAGACCCCATAATTACCGTAATCATTCATGAGCTCGCATACGAAATGAAGAATTTTGTTTGTTCGCTAATGCGACTCAAAATTTCAATATCATCTGAACTCTGTAAGATTAAAGAAATCATCTTCAAATGCACAAGACCTAGATCAGTTCCTTTCTCCTGTAAATGAGTGATTTCATCTTGTCTATATTTCTTTATTCCTACTTATATACATCTTTGTTCCAAGAGTCGATTACTTCATACTTGTATTCATGTAAAGGATCTTATTATGTCTCTAATTCATAAAGCACTGACTGATTTTTCTTTTTCCTTATACACCCTTGTGATGGGACCCTTCTCCGAACCCTCGCATTGCGGGGATGCTTTCGTGCACCGGGCTGTCCTTTTTTTTTTATTGACATTTGAAATGTAAAACATTTTTTTTAATCATCTTCTAACAACAGCAAAACTAGTATGAAGCGCTTCGTCACTAGCATAAGTATACCTTTACAGTAACTAGTTTCTCGAGCATTAGGTAAGCAGCATCACTCTAACTTATGCAGGAGAGGAAAGAAGATAGGAGAAACAAAATATAGAAAAGAAATTAAAATTATGCAATAGTCTAAATCAAGAATTCATTTCACGAGCACAACCATGTATACAAAGCAAACAAAGCAGTAGCTTCATAAAGCTGAGAATAACTTGAAAGGGTAACAATATGCTGCCAGTACAAACATGCAGAGATTAGATTTAAATACATCCATAAAAAACATACCTTTGTCCATCTCAAACTCGACCGAATCCAGCTCAATCTCAAGTTTGGTTACGACATCTTGAAGGTGATCCACATGTGTATCAATTATGTGAACCACAAGATTCGAAAGAGATTTAGGCACGGGATTATCAGCTTCTTCCGAATGATTCATCGTCAAAAGAAAATCTAAGACATGTTCCCTGATAACCATACCACCCCTATCCTTCCTTTCGCCTCTACCCGAACTCGGACTTTCCACAACCGGAATCTCCGACAATAATGATTGATTTGCTGGAGAAAACCCCAATCTTGGTACACGACCTAACGAAACCGTAATTACCGAATTCTCAGTAACTCTTGCTGCAATTCTAAATGTAAATTTGCTAGAAGGGGGTCCAGGTGAATTAACTCTGAAAACAAGCGCGCCATCCACATAACCGCAAAAGGGTCCATTGCTAACTAGGGAGAGTATGTCTTGGAGCTTCAACGGCGGACATAGAACATCAATGAGGTATTGTGCCGATTGCGAAAGTTTTTGATTCCCTTTTGGAAGTTCGACATGATACCAACAGAATTCTTTCCCTCTGCCCTCGACAAGATCCCATTCCTTATTGTAGTAATTCCCATCTCCGTCAAATATATAAGCCTTCTTCCTCACGACACCAGGATAATAAGAGTGGTGAGGTCCATTCTCCCTAGAAATTGTAGGTGCCAATGGTTCCCTCTCCACATCCTCCTCACCCTCACCCTCTACATGATTATTCTCCATTACTAGCATTCATCAACCAACCTTACAATGAGAAAAAAGAAAAAAAATCCGGTACCGCACGATTCTTTTTCTCGACTTCAATACCCTCTTTTTATTGTTGAACAAACATCAGTAATTGACAACACCAACAAGACCTTACCCAACAATCCCTCTCCAGGAAAAGACTGAAAAAGTGATTAAGAACAACAAATCAGATCACTAAAAAAGTCAACTCTGAAATCATGAAATAATACCAAGATCAAGATAATTCATCACATTCATGAATATTCAAAAAAAAACGTATCTTTAACATGAAACAGAGCATAATCATTACTGCCAATAACTTAAAATCTAAGCTACAACCAAATTATACAATCATTTCTTCCAACATAAAATGAAAAACCCATATAATAAATAAAAAAACCCACATGGACTAAAGAAAAAGTAAGGATTTACCGTTGACCGTTGTAACCGAATTCCTCGCAAAGTTTCAAACTTGTCCTGAAAGAATGAATCTTGCTCACATCCAATGTACATACACACTTTAAAATACACCATAAAAATGCAATTAAAATGTACAAAAGAAATGGGAAAATATAATAGTGAAAAAAACGAGGGGGGATCGATCAGACAAAAAAAGAAGTTGTGGGCAGTTTCTTCGAAGTTTCTTCAACTCCCTCATTAGTCATCATCACATGATGAAAGACTCTTCTTTTATTCAATAATAATAATAATAATTTTTATGTGTTTCTGAAAATTACCCCCTATTTTATGAAGTATTAATAAATTACCCACTATGAATAATAAATATACAAGCTACCCCTATGGTTTCAAAAGATTGACCTCTCAACGCCTGATAATTTGTATTGTATTTTTCTATTTAATGATGAAATAATATTGATAGTTCTAATATTTTCTTGTGTAGTTTACGAATTTATTGTACCTATATATTTTATTCATAAAAGTATAAAAAAACACGGTGTACATGTATACTTTAAGTTTGAAACTTCATTTTAATTTTATTTTCTCTTTTTGTGATAATTTCACGTATAAAATAGACATATTTTTTGTGTTTCTTTTGAGAAAACGAGTATATATTTTTTGGAGCAAAATAATACTCCACTTTCATCTCATATATGATAAACTGAATTACAATTCCTAGCGTAAAGAGATGATATGCTAAATAAATTACAAAATCACTGGGGTATCTTGCAATTTATTATTTATAGGGGAGTTGAAGGAATTGAATAAGGGGCTGCTACTGAGTGTTGAGCTTGTTCATTTTTAACCTATCAAATTTTATTTTTTTTAGCATAATGCATGCGTAATTTATTGTAAATACTCGTTTTTAGTTTGAAATATCTGCGTAGTGATAATGAATTAATGATTTTTTTATTTACTAGCGACCGTGTGCACGCGGGGATCGCGTGCAACGTTCTTTCTGATATAAAAAATATTATAATGTAATAAGTTGCTTGTGCACATTATTAAGTTTCTAATACTAAAATAATATGGTCATCACATATTTATTCTAGTTCAAAAAGAATCAAGGCTATAAACCTCAACTATTTCTACAAAGTGTTGTAAATTCGTTAATACAATTTAAATATTACACACGCACAAGACATTAATGATGTTATCTAAACAATTTTAATTTATTGCAAAAATAAAATGAGAAGAAACAATAACTTAAACTTTTGTACAAAACTATAAAACAACATTAGTACATGTACATGAAATCGAACTTTTTAAAAATTAATAGCCAAAGATTAAAACCCCAAATATATACATGTGGCAATGCATTGTTGTCAAAGTGTACTATCGATGTTGAATTCTCCATCACATGGAAAACAAAAACATGAAAATTACCCATTTACTTATGTTTCTGAAGGAAAGTCTTTGATTCATTCTCTTTGTTGTTAGACTGGACTTTTCCCTAGTTGTCTCCATCTTCGTATTTTGTGTATCTGTTCCCTTTTCATATTGTAGGTCGAGAACCCCCATCGTGATGATCCGAGCAAAGAACAGACCTATTAAAGATTTTGTAATAAGAACAAAGAAACAAAGAAAACAGTTCAAACTTATGAAGCTAAGCTAGACATGTGATTTGAATCCTATATAGGAATGAATCATCAAATGTAACCAAGTGACATACCTGCTTAAGGTACTAAATATCATGCAAAGTTATATATATATATGTATATATATTCCATGAAAATAAGAAAAATGACAATTGAAAATCGAGTACTGTCATCAACTCCACCTAATCACATGAGTTGGAAACTACTACTCCAATAATGGCTTTAAGGTATTTACTGTACACTCAACACATATAAAAATGTGTAAGTTGTAGGTTGAATCCATTACTAAAATAGTTTTAAATGGTTAATGATAAAATTTGAAAGTGTAAGATGTTCTGTTATCAATGTTGGATGGATGTTGTGTCAACATCCAGAGGACAACATTGAAACCCGAGAACAGTCTTAACCTAAAACATGTTTCTGAACATGAGTAAAGTATTCGGTTTTAAATGTTGGATGGATGTTGAGCCAACATTCACAGGGCAACATTGAAACCAGTATATATTCTGTCAATCTGTCTTTAACTGCTTTATGTTAGTTTTGCCTTTATTCACCTATTAATCAAGTTCCACGATTTTAGTTGTCTTTGTTTATGTCCAGGAACATCTCTTAATCATAAGGAAGAACATTACAAGTTTCCTAAGTTGGAGTTTCCATAATTCAAGAGGAGGAGATCGGTCAAGTCAACACGGTTTCAAAGATGGAAAGTTTTGGAGTTCAAGTGCAACTAGGAATCTTTCCAAGATCAACTCTGAATTGAAGAAGGAGTATTTCCTTATTAGAACTCAATCTAATAAAGGGAACTATTATTCAAGAAGAAGATCGAGTTCAAGAAGGAAACAACATAAGTTACCAAAACTGTGTACAACACACCTTGGAGATCAAGTTTGAAGAAACCTATATATAGGGTGTGAAGTACATCAAGATACATAGAGAAACAATAGAGCTTATAAATCCGTAGAGATTATATCTTAAGCATTGTTGCTGTGCTTCTTGTTTTGCAAAGTTTGTGAGTTTTCGAGTTAAGTCTAGGATTATATTTAAGGAGAAAATTCTTGTCTGCTTTGCTGAGTCCAATCTACAAAAGAGCGAGAGTGATTTTGTGGTGAGGAACATCTTTGGTAAAACCTGCGTGGTTATTTTGCCGTAAGGCTAGATGGTTGATTATTTATAATAAACCATTGAAAATTTATCTTCTTGTGTTCTTTAATTCCGCTGCACATTATACTCTATCAAGAAGATTGTTTGAGATCAAGTTAAGGCAACGCCAGCTTAACTTGAGCTCTGAAACGTGAAAAGTTGTATCAATCCCGATCCAACAATTTCAATTGGCGTCAGAGCCAAGCACCGATTTCACTGGTGTTTGGAGGTGATACAACGCGATGGACAACATCAATCCCAATTCTGGCAGACTCCCAGTCTTAGAAGGATCCATCAATTATGCTTACTGGAAGACCAGGCTCAGAGTTCACATCAAATCCATTGACATGAAAGCATGGGATGCCGTTCTTGATGGATATTCTGTCCCAGAGATTGAGAACGACCGAGATGCAGATATTGTACCAAAACCGAAGTCACAATGGACAGCAAACGAGGTAACACTGTATAACTACAATGAGAAAGCTCTTAATGCTATTTTTAGTTATGTTACCAATCAGATGTTTAAGTTAATTCAGAACTGCACCACAGCTAAATCAGCTTGGGATATCCTTGAACTTCATTGTGAAGGAGATATAGCAGTTAGAAACTCTAAACATAGACAATTGCTTAAAGATTTTGAAAAACTTGAGATGGGTGATGAAGAGAGTATAGATAGTTATTTTGAAAAAATCCTTGACATTACAAATCAATGTGAAAATCTAGGATTTCCTGTTTCAAATCAAACTATGGTTTATAAAGCTTTTAGATCTTTGTCACCTAGATTTGCTCTCAAGAGAATTGCCATGGGAGAGACAAGAGATATTGCCAACATGGAATTTCAATCCTTGTTAAACACTCTTAGAGAATTTGAGCTAGAGTTTCCCGCTAGGACCACCA
The DNA here is from genome assembly GCA_948329865.1 of Linaria vulgaris. Taxonomy (NCBI): domain Eukaryota; kingdom Viridiplantae; phylum Streptophyta; class Magnoliopsida; order Lamiales; family Plantaginaceae; genus Linaria; species Linaria vulgaris. The sequence continues at coordinate 111,102,585 of OX415249.1, read as the reverse complement.
AACAACAAGCTATTGCTTTGTTAGGAACAAATTATCATGAGAGTGAAGATGAGGATGAAATTATTTCTTCTAACTATGGAAATATTAGCAAGAAACTCAGTAGGTTGAACTTTAAAGATAAATCCAAAGGGAAACAACCTAGCAATACTTCCACTGGTTTTAGAAAATTGCCTCCCAAGTTTGTTAAATATATGGCAACAAAATCTAGTCCTGAAGAAATTGAAAAGTTGAAAACTACTCAATGTTATGAATGTAAAGGTTATGGTCATATTGCTGTTGAATGTGCTAACACCCTCCGCAAGAAGGGAAAGTCTCATTGGGTTTGTGTAGATGATTTCAATGAAGAGGATTATAACTCTGGATCAAGTGCTGATACTGAAGAAAGCTTTGAAGAGATTCATACAGCTGCGCTATTCACTCATGTCAACTGGACAGAAGAAGATCTCCATAACTGCCACGGGTCCCAATGTTGCTCCAACATCCAGGACTCAACATCAGAACAGGAGACTTTCCTTGGGAATTGGACTGAATATGATACCCATATTGATCTCAATTCTTTGTCTGATTATGATGAATCTAACTTTGAATGTTTTCATGGCTCAGTTGATCTAGATGAAGAGTATTACTTTGAAGGTGAAATGTCCCAGGAGGAAATCATTGAAGACCTAAAGTCTACTTTTCATAATCTTCTGAAAGAAAATCAAAAACTCACCAAGAAGAATGAAGCTCAGAGACTGGAGATTGATGGACTGAAGAAACTGATGAGGATGTATGAAAGAGACCTTGACAAGACAGAAGCTGAACTTAAAGAGGTAAAAGGAAAGCTTGAAAAAGATAATCAGATCATTGCTAAATGGAACTCAGGTACATCTAAACTTGAAGAGGTCCTGAGTATGGGTAATCAAGGAACAAATTGTCTTGGATATATTGAGAAACCTACCTCTAAAGTTGTTAATCCTGTTTTCATTAAAGAATGTTTTGTTAAGGAATCAAAAGACTTGAGTTGTGCTAATCCCAACAATAGTAAACCTACTTATATCTGTCAATTTTGTTTTCAACCAGGTCACATAAAACCTTATTGCAAGAAATATTTGAAAGAAAATGTGAAGAAAACAGAAACTGTCTCTAATGTTGAGTTGGTCAGTGGTACAGATGTTATCTCAACATTAGGAACATGACAGAAAAGTAGAACTTGGATTGAAAAGTTAAAGACTCCTAAGATGAAACTTGTATGCAATGTTGTGTTTTCTGCTGTGTACTCTAACCTTGCAGGTAAGTGGTACTTTGACAGTGGATGCTCAAGACACATGACAGGAGACAAGGAAAATCTTAAACAATTGATTCCTCTCAATGTTGGAACTGTCACCTATGGATGAGGCACCAAGGGAAGAATCATTGGAAAGGGAGTACTAGATGTTGAAGGATTTCCACCTCTCAAAGATGTTCTGCTAGTTGAAGGATTGAAAGCAAATCTAATAAGCATTAGTCAACTTTGTGATGATAACTTGCTTGTTACATTTGATAAAAGTTCTTGTGATGTATTTAATAGTGAAAATGTCCTTGTTATGACAAGTACTAGATCTAAAGATAATTGCTACCTTGCACAGGAAGAAGCAGATTGCTTTCATGCTAAAATTGATGATGCTGCTATGTGGCATAGGAAGCTAGGACATGTTCACTATAGGAACCTTGAGAAGCTACAGAAAGTTGATGCTGTAAGAGGCTTACCAAAGATATCCAGCCCAGGTAAGGTTGTATGTGGGGACTGCCTAAAGGGTAAGCAAACCAAAGCTATTCATACACCCCTCCAGGTACAAAGTACAATTCCCAGGACTGGTAAGTGTTTTGAATTATTACACATGGATCTCATGGGTCCTATTGAGGTGAGCAACCTAAGTGGTAAGAGATATGCCTTTGTTATTGTAGATGATTTCTCTAGATATACATGGGTTAAGTTTCTTAAAGAAAAATCTGATGCATTTAACACATTTAGGATCTTACATGCTAGCATCAAAAATCTGTATGGTTCCTCTGTTTGTAAGATTAGGTCTGATCATGGAAAAGAATTTGAAAATGCTAGTTTCAGTGATTTCTGTGATAAGAATGGGATTTTCCATGAGTTTTCAGCACCTAAGACACCTCAGCAAAATGGGATAGCTGAGAGGAAAAATAGGACACTTCAAGAGATGGCCAGAGTTATGCTTAATGCTAGAAACCTATCTAAAAGACTTTGGGCTGAAGCTTTAAATACTGCATGTCATATAAGTAATAGGGCTTATCTTAGACCTGGTACAAATATGACTCCATATGAAATCTTGAAGGGTTTGAAACCAAATATTGCTCATTTTCATGAATTTGGATGTGATTGTTACTTGTTGAATGATAGAGACTATCTTAGTAAGTTTGATCCAAAAAGTGAAAAGTGCATATTTGTTGGTTATTCTGTGAATAGTTCTGCTTTCAGGGTTTATAATCCAAGATTGAAGACTATTCAAGAATCAGTAAATATAGTGTTTGATGATTCTACCTTTGATTCAGGTACTGATGGAGTTACTGTCTCTGATGTTGACCCAACATTGGAAACAGAGACTGTCCCAACATCAGGAGCAGAAGTTGGAGACACTGAAATTGAGACTGGTTCTAATGTTGAGATGACACCTGCTACTGTTAGGCCAACATCCCCACAGTCCAATTCAGAGGATGACATTGTTGATGAACCTAGGAGAGATCCCCCTACTAGGATTCAAAAGGACCATCCAGCTTCACAAGTGATAGGTGAAATCACTGGACGCATGAAGACTCGCAACAAAGACAGGGTAAACTATAAAAATATGGTAAGGTTGTGTGTCTGCATGTCTTCCACTTGCACTGTAAGTAATGCTTCCTGTTTTGTCTCAAATATTGAACCTAAGAATGTGAATGAAGCTCTTAAGGATAGTAAATGGATAAATGCTATGCAAGATGAACTGTTGCAATTCACCAAAAATCATGTTTGGAATCTAGTACCTAGACCTTCTAATGTGAATGTTATAGGAACTAAGTGGATTTTCAAGAACAAAACAAATGAAGATGGTGTAATTGTAAGAAACAAAGCTAGGCTTGTTGCACAAGGTTATACTCAGGTAGAAGGAATTGACTTTGAGGAGACATTTGCTCCAGTAGCTAGGATAGAATCTATTAGATTACTTCTTGCTATTGCATGTTGTCTTAAGATTAAGCTCTACCAGATGGATGTGAAGGGTGCTTTCCTTAATGGTTTGATAGACAAAGAAGTATATGTTGAACAACCTAAAGGTTTTGCTGATCCTAAACATCCTAATTATGTGTATAAACTTGAGAAAGCTTTGTATGGTTTAAAATAGGCACCTAGAGCTTGGTATGAAATACTAACTCAATTTTTGTTAAGTCTTGGGTTCAATAGAGGAGATGGAGACAAAACCTTGTTTATTCTAAGAAAGAGTTCTGATGTTTGTATTGCTCAGATCTATGTGGATGATATTGTATTTGGTTCTACTAACAAGTCTACTCTAGACAAGTTTGTTGAGTCAATGACAGGGACATTTGAAATGAGCATGATTGGAGAGCTGAACTACTTTCTGGGATTGCAAGTGAAGCAACTGGAGAATGGTATGTTCTTAAACCAGGAGAAGTATGCAAGGAACCTGGTAAAGAGATTTGAGCTGCATGAGTCAAAACCTTGCAAAACTCCCATGTCTTCTTCTATGAAGATTACTAAGGATGGCACTGGAGACAATGTTGACCCAACATTGTACAGATCTATGATTGGTAGTCTTATATATCTCTCTGCCTCTAGACCAGATATTATGTTTTCTGTTTGTGTTTGTGCTAGGTACCAAGCTGATCCAAAGCAATCTCACTTGATTGCTGTAAAGAGAATATTAAGATATATATCTGGAACTTCATCATTGGGCATATGGTATTCTTTTGATACAAATACAAATCTTGTTGGATTTAGTGATTCTGATTGGGCAGGTGATGTAGATGACAGAAAATCCACAAGTGGGGGCTGTTTCTATTTGGGAAACAATCTAGTTCCATGGTATAGTAGGAAACAGAATTGGGTGTCATTATCTACAGCTGAATCTGAATATATAGCTGCTGGCAGTTGTGTTACCCAGCTAGTATGGCTTAAACACATGTTGCTGGACTATGGGCTAGATAGTGATACTCTCCTCATGTTTTGTGACAATCTTAGTGTCATTAGTATCTCAAGGAATCCTGTTCAGCATTCTAGGACTAAGCATATAGATATAAGACATCATTACTTGAGAGACATGGTTGAGGATAAAATGATTAACATTGAGCATATTGAGATAAATAATCAGCTTGCTGATATGTTTACTAAACCTTTAGATAGTGAGAGATTCTTCAGTTTGAGGAAATCTCTCGGCATGTGCAATATGTGAGAATGTTAGGATCCCAGTGTTGACATAACACCACTGTCTAGCACTGGTTAATGTTTGTGGTGTAGTATGTAACTTTTTGTTTTTTGTTTGTTTCTTTTCTTTTCTTTTTGAGTCACATTGATCTTTGTTTGGCATATTTGATTATGTGGTTGATCACTGTGTTTTACTAATCTTTCTAGCTTGCAGATTCACATCTAAGTTTTGAAAAGTATAAATCTCTAAAGTGTGTCTGAGGTTGTGGTAGCCTAACATATGGAGAAGTTGGGGTACACAAAGTTCACTACTTTGATGTCTATTCAGTTGTGTCTTATTCATATGGAAAGGTTTTACAGGACATGTGGAGACGCTGGGGTTCATGATGTTGACAGCTTCAATGATATTCAGTTGTGCTTATTTGCATGTCTCTGTTTGTTTTTTGGCCAAGGGGTACATAAGAGTGGTTCTTTCTACTAGGGTGTTTGGGGTTTCGATTGCCTTCACTTGGTAGCATTGATCACTTAGTGCTCTCTTGTATGCAGGTTGGTAAACAAGTATGCATAAGGAATTGGGGTATTGGGGTGCATGATAAATGTGTTGCCAGTATTCAAGGCCTTTGTACTTGCCTAACTTGCTGCTGATAATGTTGTTACTGGGGTGTGGGGAGTCTTGTGCTGCCCTCATTCAGTAATGTCATTATCCTTTTTTAATCAACCCTCAGTTTTTGTTCTAAAGAGATAATGAAAATAGTGAAGATTTGAAGTGATGTGAACTGTTGCTGGTTTGAAAAGTGATTCACTGTGTATACCATCTGTCAATGTTGTCATAACATTGTTGCATTCATACTAGAACTGCATTGCTTTTCTTCTTTGGTTAGTGTGGTTGACTAGGTATTGGGCTTAGGGGGAGTATATAGTCCCTTTCATGTGTTGAGGCATACTCTTTGGGTGACATTCTGCAGGCGACACACTATTTGTGACCTTCTCTGCTGTGGAAGTGGATTAATTCTCTAATTCATGACTGCTTATCTCTGTGTGTTTTCTGTTTGATATGTTACTTATTCATGATTTTGATCTAAATCTTATGTTTTTGGTACTCACTTGCTAATTTGGTGAAGTTTCAGATATAAGTTTGGATATATCTCACGCTCTCACATGAAATTGCCTTGAAGAAGCCCAAAACCTCAAATATTATGGTTTAAAAACCTACTGGTTTGAATGTTACTCTACTCTCTGATCTGAATATTAGTCCAACATTGCCACACGGTCTGCACAACATTGAAGTCAGTAACTTATAAGTTTGTTTAAAATTTTAAAACTGAGTTTTTATTGTTTTATTGTGAACTGCTCTGGTTACTTCTTGTGTTTAAGTGACACGTGGTGAAGTTCTTACGCGGGAATAGAGGAGTGGGAAAACTTATTTGATCATATTCCATAATCTCACTTACATTCTTTCCTTCTCTCTCCACTCTTCACAACTTAAAAGAACAACTTGCCCTAATTTCTGTCACTTGTGCAATTTGTCTTTCTCTTTGCAAATAATTATCTAAAAATCTATCATAATTTTCTCTTAATTCTCAAAACTAACATGGCGAGCAAGACTCCTTTAGACACTCTTGCAGATTTGGCCTTGAATGTCAAGCAAACAACAACACGCACCAGGGCTGCTGCGCGTGAGGATCAAGGACGGCCTACTGCTCAAGTTGCTGCAAAACGACCAACGATTCCTTATCAACGACGGGTAAAGCGAGCTAATAATGTAGAATCTGAGTCGAATGTTGGCGCAACATCAGAAGCCCATGCTCCTCAAACCAATGAATCTGAATCTGAGGTAAATGTGGCTAACCCTAAACCCCAAGTGAATAATGTTGATGATATAATTGAGGGGGAGGGATCTGGAGCTGGTTCTGGTAGAAAGAGAACATCTATGGGGTCTAGGCCAATGAGTAAAATAGCCTTGCTGAGAGCTGAGGCTAGAAGAGCTCAAAGAGAGATACTTGAGAAGAAAAAGGCCAAGGCTAAGGCTGAGGCTGAGAGAGTGAGGAAAGGGAAACAGATTGTGGATGAGGAAGTTGAGGTAGTTGATATAGAAGAAGAGGAGAAAGAGGAAGAGGAAACTGCTGCTGAAGAGTCTGAAGCTAGTGGTGATGATGATGAGAATGAAGAAGAGTACTGTGACACTCTTGCATTATCCTATTTTAGTAAGGAAGCTAGGTCTAGATACTATCTTAATAAGGAGATAGAGGACAAGGCTTATGACTTTAGAAAGAGGGATTTTCACAAAGAGAGGGTCATGGACATGGACAGCTTTAAAAGAAACAGAGTTTTTGAGTTGTTGAAAGCAAGAGGGGTTCAGAATTCAATGAAGAAGCATGGTGATTATGCTCCTGAGCTTGTACAAGAATTCTACCTGAATCTCTCAAAGTATATCACTTGTGAGTTGTCTCCCAAATATGGTCAAGCATGGGTAAGAGGACAAGTGTTTGACATTAGTCCTAAGAAGATAAATGAGATTTGGGGACTGCCACATGTTAAGGAATCTGAAGATCCAAAGCCAGATGAGGTGATTGAGGATATCACAGGTGGTCTAGAGAGAACCTGGGTTGAACAATTACCTACAACAAAGCTCACTGCCCTAAGTGCTGTTCTGCACAAATGTGCATCATATAATTGGCTGCCTACAAAAAATTCTACTGTTTTGACTAAGAAGTCAGCTTACTTGGTCTACAAACTGAAGAATGGGCTTGCTGTGAATATTGGGGTGAGAATTTTAAGGGCTATGGAAGATGCTGCTGGGAGGAAACAAGGGATTCTACCATTTCCTTCTTTGATCACAACTCTGCTGCTAAAACAGAAGATGAACAAGAAAGAGTTTGGAGGAATGTCAGAGAACAAGGCTAGGTTCACCATCACTCAATCATACTTGTCTAGCACAAGAGTGAAGGACTTACCTTGGAATCCTGAAGGTGGAGTTGCACCTGGAGAGGAAAATGAGGCTCAACAATTTGTTGGAGCTTCAGTGCCTCAATCTGATGAGGAAGAAACCAGGGTAACAACAAAATCTTTTGTTGATCAGCAGTTGACTTGGTATAGAAGTGCTTATGCCAATCTTCAGAGAGAAGTTGCTTTCAAGCAAAAACAAATGCAAGAGCTGGATGTCTTGATTAAGAACATGGAGGAGCTTTCTTCACAAAAAGGGGGAGAGTGATCTAGTTTTTAATTTTTGATTTCTGGTTTTTATGTTTTTGTTTTGATATGTTTTGAACTGTTTCTATTTTGCTGCTAGTTCTTCTTAATTGTTTTGGTTTGTAATGGTAATGCTACTTAGCTTTAACTGCTCTTGATGCTTTTGCTTATGAAAATAGTCTATATCTGCTGTTTCTGCTGATAAACTAATGTGCAGGTACATTCTGGTCTTAATGTTGAGACAACATTGATGAGTTAAATGTCTGAACAACTTGTTTTGAGTTGTGGTGATGACTTTAATGAATAATCTTTGTTATGCCAAGTTAATACTTGATAGTTTGCATTAAGGGGGAGCAGTTTGAGTAGTTTTAGATTATTATGCTTAATTGATATTTGGACATATTATCTGTTATGTGAACAGGTTGATTGGTTTTGTGAAGAAAGGCAAAAAGGGGGAGATTGAAAGTGTAAGATGTTCTGTTATTAATGTTGGATGGATGTTGTGTCAACATCCAGAGGACAACATTGAAACCCGAGAACAGTCTTAACCTAAAACATGTTTCTGAACATGAGTAAAGTATTCGGTTTTAAATGTTGGATGGATGTTGAGCCAACATTCACAGGGCAACATTGAAACCAGTATATATTCTGTCAATCTGTCTTTAACTGCTTTATGTTAGTTTTGCCTTTATTCACCTATTAATCAAGTTCCACGATTTTAGTTGTCTTTGTTTATGTCCAGGAACATCTCTTAATCATAAGGAAGAACATTACAAGTTTCCTAAGTTGGAGTTTCCATAATTCAAGAGGAGGAGATCGGTCAAGTCAACACGGTTTCAAAGATGGAAAGTTTTGGAGTTCAAGTGCAACTAGGAATCTTTCCAAGATCAACTCTGAATTGAAGAAGGAGTATTTCCTTATTAGAACTCAATCTAATAAAGGGAACTATTATTCAAGAAGAAGATCGAGTTCAAGAAGGAAAGTAGAGTTCAACAAGGAAACAACATAAGTTACCAAAACTGTGTACAACACACCTTGGAGATCAAGTTTGAAGAAACCTATATATAGGGTGTGAAGTACATCAAGATACATAGAGAAACAATAGAGCTTATAAATCCGTAGAGATTATATCTTAAGCATTGTTGCTGTGTTTCTTGTTTTGCAAAGTTTGTGAGTTTTCGAGTTAAGTCTAGGATTAGATTTAAGGAGAAAATTCTTGTCTGCTTTGCTGAGTCCAATCTACAAAAGAGCGAGAGTGATTTTGTGGTGAGGAACATCTTTGGTAAAACCTGCGTGGTTATTTTGCCGTAAGGCTAGATGGTTGATTATTTATAATAAACCATTGAAAATTTATCTTCTTGTGTTCTTTAATTTTGCTGCACATTATACTCTATCAAGAAGATTGTTTGAGATCAAGTTAAGGCAACGCCAGCTTAACTTGAGCTCTGAAACGTGAAAAGTTGTATCAATCCCGATCCAACAATTTTAAAATTTATTAATTAAAGCATGCTTCCAAGCGATATTATTGTGCTATAGAGTCTAGCTTGTATTCCCTTTTATGAGATGTGGGAAGAATAAAAAGAGGCATACCACATCCTTGCTTTTGAACAGAAACTTGGTTGCGTCATAGCCACTTACAATCTGCTTACAGCATATAGTTTTTCCCTTTAGTATCCTAGAAACCAAATTCAAGAAAACATACACTGTGACAGGTAAAAGTTGAGAGGACAGGTAAAAGTTGAGAGGGAAGCAAACTGAATTCAACACAAATGTAAGCTATAACTAAACTCAAGTTAATAAACCAAACCAATTTCATGAGTTTGATGTTAAAGTCCTATGAGTTCACCAAAATATCTATATCATGATACTTTGAGTCTGAATATCTCAAATATATGAATTTATAACACAAAACAGTGATTGGTATCTCGCAAATCATGAATACCAAAAATAGTAAAGCTAATGTAATACTCATGCATTTTCTTATATAAATTAAAACCCCAAAGTCCTTTTTACATCTAGGACCGAAAGGCTTACGGACCACAAATGCTGAGACAGAGAGAAAGTCTATTTACCAAAGGCAAACACTTATGCAAAAATCACGTCCATGGCGTATAACATGAAAAGTGAACTTTTTTGTTGTAAAATTTCCATCATTTCGAATTTGAATTGATTTTCCTCCTGCATATCTTTTCTAATCCCAGAAATAGGAAATCATTATACATTCGAGAACGCTTAATCTTAGAATGTATATTCATGTGATCCATACGCAAAAACTCAAAAGAAACTGCCTAGCAAAAAGGCCAAATAGCATCAAGTTCATGAACAAACATAAAAAAGCCTCCAACTGAAATACCTTTAGTATGTAGTTGTTCGTCGAAATTCGGAATATTCCTTGGTAGACCACATTAAAAATCAACAACTACTCCAGTGACTTCAAAAAGCCCCCAACTGAAAAAACATGTAGATAAGATAAAAAAATAAAATGTATGATGTATCTATTACTACAATAAAATTCAATTACAGGTAAGTGGATTAAAAGTGCCACACCTTTAAGCTTGATCATTCCTCAACTTTAAAAAAATTTATGGGTAAACTACATTCCTTGTATAAGTCCCCTCGTGTCCATCTATTTTTCCCTTTTTAACCAGGACTCTAGTTGTTGCTTGAGAGACACATCTGGAGAGAGCGACGTATAATTGACCATGGCTGAATACGTGGTCAGGCAAATAGAGTCCTACAAAAGGTATTGTTTGCCCTTGTGATTTATTAATGGTCAATGCAAAGCTAAGACGAACTGGAAACTGTTTTCGTGTCATTTCAAAAGGTAGATTTGCATCCTCTGATGAATTTAGAGGGATGCGTGGCAGGAAAACTCTCGTACCCTTAAATTCCCCAGTCAATACCTCTGCGTCAATGAGATTCCTACCAAATCTGTGACATATTAATCTTGTTCCATTGCACAGGCCAGTATTGGGATCAATGTTACGCAGAAGCATTATGGGGCAGCCTTTCTTTAAAGTTAACTTGTGAGGTGGTAGATTTCCAGTAGAAATTGAGTTTAAGAATTCAGGCAAAAACAAATTGTTCACATCATCTGCGACCGAATCAAATGAATAATAAGTAGCCTCCTCTTCAGCTTGGAAATATGTAATTACCTTTTCGTTTATCTTGTTGACTTCATCATTCCTAGGAGTTATTATTGCTCTATTCGTCATGTAGTTGGCATCGTGTGAATGAGAATCCAACTGCGGAAAAGTGGCAGGAATTAATTGATCAATCGATTCTTCGCCTTCCCACGGAATCACCATAGAGTCTGGTATCTTTATCATTTCATCTTGCAGTGTCGGCTCTTCGCCGTTACCAACACGGAGTAGAAAATCAGAGAAAGTATGGTCATCTCGAGCTCTTATGTTTTCTGTCAAGCGAAGAAGCTTAACACTCGACCATAAATATGAATCCACTATGCTGGCTTGTATAGTTTGTGCTCTGGTGCCCCGAACAACGACATGAACAACTTGTCGAAAATCACCCCCTAGGATCATTACTACACCACCAAATGGTAAGTTCACCCCACGCATCTCTCTCAAAGTGCGATCAACAGTTTCAATTGCATTTTTATTAGCCATTGGAGCTTCATCCCAAATTATGGCTGATGCACGTTGTAATAATTGACTCATTTGTGATTGTTTGCTAAAACTGCAGGTAGAATCAGAATGCAACTTAATTGGTATTTTAAGCTTGGAATGAGATGTTCTACCTCCAGGAAGTTGGTTTGCTGCGATCCCTGATGTAGCAGTTGCAATCATAATAAGCCCCTTGTTTCGGAAGTATGCAAGTAGTGCTCGATATAAGAATGTTTTTCCGGTGCCCCCTGGACCATCCACAAAAAAGAGCTCACTTTCTTTTCTCATGATTGCTGACTTGATGGCATTAAATGCGAGAATCTGACACGAATTTAATTTTTGGACAACATTTATGTCATCTTCTGAAATCGGTATTCGAAGCTCATCTTCTAGCACATCCGAGATACTTTCCATCTCTTCAAAACCTTCAGTAATTTGTGGCAAGTCAAACTCTTTAAGGCTTCTTCCATGGTGTAACAGAATGTTATTTATGTCATGGAGAGGTCTATTTGTGACATAAAGATTATTTGCTGATCTAGAAGAAGGATAATCTTCGATCAGATACGGATAATTTTCATCCCACAATCTTCGCACTCCAGTCGGTTCACAATAAACTAAGATGGTAGCAAACAATCTTCTTAAGGCAGAAGGCATTCTAACAATTCTCGCCTCAATTAAGCATTGTCGAATACTATCATCTTCTTCAAGAACACCCAACTTCTCAGCGGCTATCCTAAAGGTTGAATAAACTTCTCAGCCAAAATAATACTCCACTTTCATCTCATATATGATAAACTGAATTACAATTCCTAGCGTAAAGAGATGATATGCTAAATAAATTACAAAATCACTGGGGTATCTTGCAATTTATTATTTATAGGGGAGTTGAAGGAATGGAATAAGGGGCTGCTACTGAGTGTTGAGCTTGTTCATTTTTAACCTATCAATTTTTTTTTTTAGCATAATGCATGCGTAATTTATTGTAAATACTCGTTTTTAGTTTGAAATATCTGCGTAGTGATAATGAATTAATGATTTTTTATTTATTTTATCATCATATGGGCCAAGTCAGGCTCAAAGTATGGGTCCCGTAGAAGCATGATGCCATGATCTAGTTTACTGGGTTCGTAGTGTGGGCTTAGCTGTTTTTTTATAAGGGTATACAAATATTATTTAGCTGGCTAGTAGTACTGTTTTATTTACAAGAACATATAATACAATTTCTCACCCCCAAATTTTATGTGGGTTTAAGATTTCATTTAGTTTTCAATCTGGATGTAATTATAAATAATTAATAATTGTTGTATGTATTTCTATTTGCCATTAAATTAGACCTTATTGTTTGTGTATTGTTTTCTCAAAGAGTTGAACTATATGTTTCTCTTTTAAGGTTTATCAAATGCATTTCAACTCTACGGACTTTCGGTTTTATATATGTGTGTGTATTACCCTATTTCCAATAGGGAAGTTATCAAAGTAGGCATATTTTTGTGGTACTTTCAGGGGATGATATTATTAAATTTTGAGTAAGAGTATATAGATAATTCGGTGGATTAGTAAGGAACTACTTTAAACACGAATGAAGATAAGCTGATTTCAAACGCTAATGAAAGCAGGCCTCAACATAAAAATTATAAGTTATCTCTTAGCTTGGGGAAAAAAATCTATTTCGTCATTTAAGTTGGCACCATCATCAATTTCGTCCATTAAGTAGGCAGACCTTTAAAATGGTCCATCAATTTGACAAACTCCATCAATTGCGTCCATGGTCTCCGCCTGCGGTGGTTTCCGGCAAGAATTGATGACGTGGTGACGTTGACCCTTCTTTGACCCGTTGACCACCTTATTTTTTTAAAAAAAATACGCCACTTGTATTTCCACATATTTAAAAAAAATAAAAAATAAATAAATAAATAAACATTATAACTCAGCAGGCATCGATTGTAACGGTTACAATTCACAAACCATTCCACCTCTGGCGAATCGACGCGAGGCCGCCAGCCTCCACAATTGAAGAAGGTATGTTGACCGATTAGTTTTCATTAGATCAACAAATTATCTTTACCAAATATGTATTTAAGCTAAACCTAACCCTGGTAAAATCTAACTCTTTTCCAAAATTTTAACGTTAAAAAGTTTCTAAAGATAAAATTTAGGTTGTTATGATGATGGGTTTTTCGTTTAGGGATTTTATTGCCTGAATAGCCATCAGTTTCTTCACTTAATTTGCCCATAGTTCATTTTTGGGATTTTTGAATTACTCCTCAATTGCGACTTTATTACCTGTTTTTACTGTTCGTGATATGGCGTTTCGTGTTTTTTTGAGTCTGATTGTTGCTCGTTATGTTTTGGTATTCATGATATATTTGTTTACGAGCTATGTGTTGTAGATGGTGTTCGAGTTTCCATGTGTATGTGGTCGGGGAACAATGGTTTACGGTAGGGCAGGGATAAACTCAACTCGACCTGGTCAATGTTACTATATATGTCCAGAGAGAGTTCGTCACCCAAAATTCTTTGCTTGGGTTGAGGAACTCCATATGGAAAAAAACTCGCATCTTCATCCATACATGGTGACAAGAACCACGAACTCCTCACTGCCGCGGAAAAAAAGAAATCAAGTTGTGGACGATGTCGGCTTAGGTGAAGCGGCCGAAAATTTTGATGAAGATAAGAATGAATCCATTAGCCGAGTGTCAACCACCTTTAATGGAGTCCCTCAATCTGTTTGCCAAGGATATGGATTTAATGAGTTAATTCAGAATACCAACGTTACAAAATCGGCTTTTATTTGTTGTTGTGTCGCATGGTCGATTGTGTTTTTGATGTTTGTTATGTTTTGTGTGCTTATGTTCATTTTTTTTCTAGGAATTAGTTGTTTAGATGGTTTAAGTAAGGTGTTGTGTAATAACTTTTAAGAGAATTTGGTTGTTCGTTTATGCTACTTGAATGAGAATGGATAATTTTGTTGGTAATTTGTTGCTAAATTTATTCACTGTGTGGTTGCATTGTTATTATAGACGAAAGAATGGATAACATGACGGATGCGAGACTCAAGCACCTCTTTAGGGATCCTTGCACCAATGAAAAAGATGAGCGCACTCTACTTGAACATTTGTCTGATTATGCTGTTAGGCATCGTATTAATGATCCTAATAGTTTGGCTAGAGGTTTGAGGTTGATTCAGCTTGAGATGCAGAGGGGTAATACCGAGCCCTATCCAGTTTCAAGGCTAAAAAAATGTTGAAAATTGCATGGACCAAGTATGATCATTTTTGTCGTTTTATGGAGAGGACTCATGTTTACTTTATAGGACCAATGTATGAAGTCCAAGTAGATGATGATTATGACTCGACTGGAGTAATGGAAGTTGTTCTATCTCTATGTTCATTTCACTATTTTTTAGCGGTTATTCCTAATTAAATGTCCAATTTACAGGAGACCGTGTACGACCGCTTCTTCCGCCTATATGGCCTGAACAATGCTGACCTGATCTTTCATCTATTTAAGCAAGTAGGGTGTGCGGTGTTGCCAGTTGATCCTGTCCGTGAAGTCCCTGCTGGTGTTGAAGTTGATCATGTCCCTGAAGTCCCTGCTGGTGTTGAAGTCCCTGATGTTGGATTGATGACCCGTTGATGAAGCCCCCTGAAGTCCCTACCTATTTGGCCTGACCAGTTATTATTAATGCATGTAATAATATTGATCCTAAGCTGATCAATAATCGAACTTCTGTTGTATAATTTCACTACGTATGAAGTTATTTCTATATTAATGGAAGTTTGATTAATGTTTAGTAAGTAATGAGTTTTACCATTTACCAAAAATGTGTCTGAGCTATCTTATTAACTGGACTAAAACTTGCATCCATAATTTCAAACATTAACATACAAGAACAGTAATATTACACCTCAAAAACAACAATATTCAACATGATCTGACAGTTATAGTACACTACAAAATCATGCCTTCTGTCATGTTGCTACAAAAAGTAAGAAAATTTCTTGACCATCACTTCCAAGCCGGTTTTGATGAGCCACCCTTCTCAGTAGTCTTTTGCCCAACCATGAACACCATTGGTCTACCATCCCTTCCTAATATCTTCCTCACTGGAGTTGGCCCTTCTTTTCCAGCTGTTTGCAATTGTTTAGATATGGAAGGGCAATTATTCACATTCACCCTTGAGCTATATTGAAGCTCATCAATATAGTCAGTCACAGTCTTCTTCCTCTTGCTCTGATCTAGTGGTCTCTCATTCATTCCTTCTGCTACATTAACAACTTCTTGTCCAACATTTGTTTGCATAGAGACAGAAGTGTGATCGGCTCCATTCACATTTGCCAGTGCCTGACCAATTCATTGTATAAGCATATCATGAAACACAAAATTACAAATATAAGATGTGATTTTAACAAGGTGTGACTTACTTCTTCATTGATACTGCTATTTTCTTGAATAACCTCAACTAATCCCCCTCCACATTTATATGTTTTTCTTGACTTTCTAGGCCTCCTCCAAGCCTGCTTTTTCTGCCTTTTATCAGTCATTATAGCACCATCATCTGGCACTTCTACTACATTATCAGGCTGTGAATTTGTCTCCACCCCCTCTATTAATTGATGTTCAGCTTCTTGAGTTGATTCTTGTTCTTGAGTGCACACTAGTTGTGATCCAAAAAATGGAATCTCATGAGTATTATCACAGTTGACAGTCTGGTTATTGAGATTGACAGTCTCAGTGGCTGTTCCACCCTCATATAGTACACCAATCTCATCCTCATTAAGCTGCTCCACAATAATGTCTTGCAATGTGTTTTCTTCTTCTGGATTAGTCACAAAACTCTCCACATTAACCTCGGTCATATCAGCTATCTCACATATCAGCTCATCTTCAATTCTTGATTCACAACTTCTAATATTGTGTCCAAAGCCTTTGCAATAGCTACACTTGACAGTTTTCTAACTCCTCTTAAGCCTTGTAGGATCATCCTTAGACACATGCACTGGTTTACCCCTACACCTTCTCTTCTTCTTTATGGGTTTTTCACCAGGTTCACCCCTCTTTACCCTCTCTGGCCTACCAGCAGATCTACCTTCATTTGGTGGTTCTATTGGCATGAAATCAGAAGCTTTCCATTCCTTTCTACCATTCATTGGTATCACATGCCTATCATAAGCCTCAAGATAATGACCAATGGAATATGAGGGGTCAATGAAATTATAAGCATTTATCCTCTGGGCATTGATTGTAGAAACAACATGAATATATGGGATACCACTAATATCCCATTTTCTGCATCCACAAGTCTTTGCACCAAGAACCACAGCCCATTCATTGACTGTTTTCCACTCTTTCACCAAATAGTGGCTCTCATCAAACTTCCTTGGAGTACACACCCTAGCATGATTTTCCATAAACACAGTGATAATTTTTTTAATTTTTGGGAACCACTCCCCTTGCCATTTCTGGCTAGCCTGATCCCTATTCTTTTGGTGCCTGCTCATTACATACTGCATCAACCATTCAGCCATTGACAATATAGGCATTTCTCTAGCATTTTTAATGCAAGAGTTAAAGGACTCACACCCATTATTCAACAACATATCACATTTCAGTTTAGAACTGAAATGTGATCTGCTCTAATTTTTGGGTGGCTTGTCCTATAGCCATTTCCAGGCTCTTGAATTCATTTTTTTTCAGCTCTTGCATCTTCTCAGCATCTCATTGATAGTTGTGGCTCTTGCAGCCTTCCACAAGGCATCTTTCAGAGCATCTCCAGTGAAACTTGCACTTTTGTAGTTGCCATGTAAATGTCTTACACATAACCTATGATCTGACCCTGGGAAAACATTCTCAAAGGCATTCAACAACCCCTTCTGTTTATCTGACATGAATGTCCACTGATCATTGTGTTTTATCCCCAGATCAAGCTTTAGAACAACAAGGAACCATGTCCAATTCAACGCATCTTCTGTTGCCACAACAGCCCATGCAATTGGGTATATATTGTTATTGGGATCAATCCCCTGCTGTTAACAGTATTCCCTTATGAGGACCTTTCAAATGGGCACCATCAACCCCTATAATATTTCTAAAACCACTCAGGTTTACAGCCCATAGACACATGTACAATCTGTCAACCTTATTTTTACCATCTTCAATATTTGTGCCTAATATAACCAGAGACCCAGGGTTAGTCCTCTCTACCTCAGCCTTAAACTCCCACAACTTGGCATACTGTTCCTTTGCAGTACCATTTAAAGCTCTTAATGCTTTCACCTTAGCATTGTATGCAATATTCACTGAATATTCAAGCCCAAGGACCTGTCCAGAATCTTTACAAAAGGCCTTCACATTTCTGTTTGGATCAGAGACAAATAAATGCTGAAATCTCTTGGCAACCCATGAAGACCTCAAGATCTTGACATTTGTCTGAGCTGGACATGAGTGCTTCTTGTCATATCTGGTTATCCTGAAGGTACCTTCTTCACCCTCTACCTTGCCACCATGAACCCTCCATTCACACCTTAATCCAAGACATACTGCATATAATCTTTCTTTGTTATTTCTGGGGAACTCTATATCCATCTGGAGATTGATGGCATCTGAAGTAATGGCCTCCTTCAAAAGCTTCTTAGAGGTAAATCTCATTCCCAACTTTAGATTAGGGTTGAATATGTTCTTCTCATCAAACAGTTCTCCAAGCTTCCCATCACACTCATCATCATCATCATCTGATCCTTCAAACTTTCAAACTCATCTTCTGTCAAATTTATGTTCTCCTCATCACCCTTATCTGTGTCATTGTCAACATCATTCCTCCTCTCTTTTCTTCTTTTTTCCCATGCTTCTTTTTCTGTAGTAGCCTCTGTTTGATCTACCACTTCAGAAGACCCATTTCTTTCAGTATTCTTAGTACCTCTCTTCTTATTGATCCTCTTATAGACTTTCTTCACCTTCTGCACTTTCATCATATGCTCACTGCTCTGCCCCTTCTCTTTGTCATTTACCCCTGCATCTTCACCCATTGTATCTGGTAAGCCCTGACCAACATTAATTGCATACATATTGTCCACTGCTGCTTCATTTAGTCCATTACACATTTCTTCATCCTCCTGCATGCCATAAGATCCATCTGAGAAGTCATCCAATTCAATATTAGCTTCTTCTTCATCTTCAGCATCATCTTTCACCCATTCATTTGTGGCACTTTCTTCATTTGTCTCATTCAATCCATCCATACCATCAACTGCCTCACTATCAAACCTCCCCTCACATTTCACAAACACTTCCATGAACCTTGTATTCTGACAGCCTAAGCTAAGTAATAGGTCTGCAATTCACTGTCTGCCTCAATGATAGCAAACCCATTTTCTTTCTTTAAGTACAAGCCCTCCACAAATATGAACCCCAGCTGGTCACACAGCACAAGCAAACCTTCAATACTTATAACCCTATAACTAACATAATCAACCACAACCTTAAGCCCTCCTTCATACTCAACCACTCCAACAGACTTCATATTACCTCCATAGAAAAATTGGACAGTGACATTAAGATCACCAGGTACTGTTAAGAAAGAAGCAAAAAAATTAGTCAATACAAAAATTAAGGAAAAACTGGTTATAGTCGAATTGGGGAAATTAGGGTTCCAGACCAATTTTTGTGAATTTGGGGATTAAAATTCATTTCTGGAATTTAAGGTTCATGTCGACTAAAAAAATTAGGGTTGTAGTCGAATTGGGGAAATTAGGGTTCTAAGCGAATTGAGGAAATTAAAATCGAATTGGGGAAATTAGGGTTCTTAGCTATTTGGGGGAAATCTAGATACTCACAATTTTTCGGATATAAACTCAACTTTAGCTAGACAAACAAACATAAACACGAAAATTAAACTAAAAAAGCAAATGCATGCGGATTCTACAATAATTAGGGATTGGGTCTTGGAGTTTGGATGAATGCCGAATTTTGGGCTTCAATATCGCCTTCCGTGCACGCCTCGCCATTGTTCAACCTTCTGCCGAAGAGAGATCGCCGAAAAAAAAATGGAGAGAGAGGAGAGTTCTGCTGATGAGAGAGAGTTCTGCTCTGCTGAAGAGAGTTCTGCCGCCAAATTGTGAGTAATTAGTTAGTGAAAAAAAAAGCTGAGTTATAATGTTTATTTATTTTTTATTTATTTATTTTTTTTTAAATATGTGGAAATACAGGTGGCGTATTTTTTTTTTAAAAAATAAGATGGTCAACGCCTCAACGGGTCAAAGAAGGGTCAACGTCGCCACGTCATCAATTCTTGCCGGAAACCACCGCAGGCGGAGACCATGGACGAAATTGATGAAGTTTGTCAAATTGATGGACCATTTTAAATGTCTGCCTACTTAATGGACGAAATTGATGATGGTGCCAACTTAAATGACGAAATGGATTTTTTTCCGTAACGTTACTTAGTTTTTAGAAGAAAAATAACCCGCACCTTCTTCCTCTTTCTTTTGCTCTCTTTCCAATTATTTTTTAATGTCATCTAACAGTTGATATGATTTATACGCTTTATAATTATTTTTTTACCTAAACGGTTAACACAACTCTTTACCTCCTCTTTTGTTGTTTACAATTTTTATTTCTATATGTTATCAAGTAATTTGCTAGTTAATTTTACTTAGAGGAGTTGCGTCCGTCATTGCTCATTTTCTGTGGTATCATATTTTATTTTGTTATAAGGTTTATTAATTAAAACTTCGATTATACAAGTTTATGATAGGCAAATAATAAAAAGAGAATATCCCTCTAAAGAGAGCAATATCTTATTTGCCCTTGTTACACCCTTTTATTACAAATAAGTACATTTTCCTAAATTGCGAGAAACTAAAAAAAAATCATCATATCAGAATCCGTTACACTTTTAAAATCTATCATAATCTTGCTTGTTGTAACTAAAAAGAAAAATGAGAAAAATATCAAACCTCCTAACCTTTTGGGGTCGTTTGCAGCTTACTCCCTAACTTTATTTTTTGGCAACTTGCCCCAACTTTTTTTTGATGCACATTTTAACCGTAAAATTTGTCGATATGTCAATATTTTGACCGTTAGATTTATAAAATTGCAAACATAGGGGGGCAACATGCAAAAAAATAAAATTAAGGAGGTAAGCTGCAAACGACCCCAAACTTTGGAGAGTTTGATGTTTTTTCCCAAAGAAAAATAAAATATTAAATTCCTTGACCTTAACTTAAAAATATCAATCATAGAAATTTTGTAATTTTTATTGAAACATAAAGTACGATCATATAAAATATCTAGAAAACTGCCTAACAATTTAATAATGAAAATAGAGCAAATTATTTTTTTTGCCCTTTAATTTTGGCTATGTTTGTCTTTTGCCCTTTAACTTTTCGGGCTCCACTTTTGCCCTATAATTCTTATTTCTTTTACCAAATATGCCCGTTGGGCTATTTTTCAGGCCCTTAAAGGTAAATTGTCCAAAACACCCCTGTTATATTCTTTATCACATATATATATATGTATATATATACAGATATATAATTATTTCTCTATATATATTTATATCTTTAATAATTTATAATATTTATAAAAGTTATAAAAAAAAAAATATTTTTAAAAAAGAAAATCATCATCCCCCCCCCCTCCTTCCTTCCCCGCCCCCCCTCCTTCCCCTCCCCCCCCCCCCCCCCCCCCGCCGATTTGCAGCCACCCCGCTGCAAATCGCGGTGAATCACCGCGATTTGCAGCGGGGTGGCTGCAAATCGGCACCCCCGCTGCGAATCGCGGTGAATCACCGCGATTCGCAGCAACAGTGTTGTTGGCGGCGGGCGGCGGTGCGGTGGTGTGGATCTGGTGCGTGGTCGTGGCGATACGGTGGTTGTGTCGTGCGTGGTGGTGGTGCAGCGGTGTGGATCTGGTGTCATTGTGTGCGACTGTGCGTGGTGGTGGTGCGTGCCTGGCGACTGTGCGTGGTGGTGGTGACAGTGTTGTGTGCGACTGTGCGTCGTGGTGGTGGTGACTGTGCGTGATAGTGGTGACGGTGTTGTGTGTGACTGTCCGTGGTGGTGGTGACGGTGTTGTGTGTGACTGTGCGTGGTGGTGGCACTACAAGAAAAACCATATTTAGTAACAATTTTTTTCTTTACCAAAAGCCTCTTTTCTGTTACTAAATAAATTAGTAACAAAATTTTGTTACTAAAGTTTTGTCGTTGATACCCCGTCGCTAATACGTTATTAGTAACAAATGAAAACATATTCGTTACTAATACTATAGTAACGCAATTTAAATTTGTTACTGTTGCAAGCTATTTGTAACAACTCTTTTGTCACTTATGATTGTTTGATTTGTTCAAAAAATCCAGTTTGTTACTTATCTTTTGTTACCAAAAGAGGATATATTTGTTACTATAATTTTAGATTTTGTTCTAATAGGTCCCATAATTTTGTTACAAATATTCTCAACGTTTAGAAACTATAATTTCTATTTTTTTTTTGATTTTTCATTCTAAATGCCAAAAATAATAAAGTAACAACCAATAAAATATATATGGAGAACATCAAATATAGTCAAAATACATCATGGAGCAAATCAAAACTATTTCAAAACAAATACACGATTCACTTGTTCACGAAAATATCAATTTTCAACCATACGAACAAAAGTAAATAGATGCGTTTTACGCATAGTGATATCTCTCAAGAGTATATAAATAACTACAAAATATTGTCATCAAGTGAACTTTTGCGCTACTTGCTCAAGCCATGATAGGTGATTGTTGATTGGAAAACCTGCAATACATACAAAATACAAAAGATAAATATGTGTATTACATTTTTAATATAAGCACGTTAAGGAATTTTAAGTAAGAAGACAGATTAAAGGAAATATGGTCTTCATGTCATGTGCAAGTTAAACAATACACTTAACAAAAGGGCATGATAGGCCTTAATTATACCAAGACTTAATTTTACGGTTTTCATGAAAACGCATATCACCTAAACGTCCATATATGCCAATTAACAGGAAAATTTCAATACAACAATATATGGTCCAAGCGTATCGCATTAATCTCATAAAATGAATAGAGATGTGATAAAATTATGAATGCTACAACATGAGTCATTTCCCTACCAAAAGATATATATAAAAGTAAAATACATCTAACAATTGTCTTCTTTTTTTCTTATAAAAATACCTGCGTCATTTACTTAAAATGCAAAGTTGACACATTTAGTACCATTCAACAACTTGGTTATACAAGAAAATAGTACCTATGTCAGACTACAACAATGTATTACATCCATCAACTACGATTATAACATAACATATTGCAAGAAAGAAAAATTAAAATGAGAATTAATTTGAGGTAATGGGTAGTACCTGGCAAAGTTTTAAAGATGTTCAATTTGAAAGCCTTTGTGCACACAAGGTCATAAACATTTGCTTTAGTTCTTTCTGACCATCTTTGAGACTCGTCATTTCAGCATCTTGCTTTTGAAGTTGCTCATTATAATTTTGAATCGTCTCTTGTTGAGATTTGATAAAGGAAACCGCTTCTTGCAATTCATTTTCTGCCTTGTTCAGTTTCTGTTGAACAGATTTTAGTTGAGAAGGCTCGCATCTCATTTTTTTACTTCCTTTAGATGGCACGGCTCCATAACCCTTCCTTTAAAGTGCCTATAGCTTTCATAAAACATTTCTTCGATGTTCGCTTGAACAACATGATCATTGTTTAATCCTTTAATATCAAACCATTGTTGAAAAACAACACAAATTAACAAGTAAACTTAAAGTACAATGATACCCAAGCTACATCAACATAAATTAACAAGTAAACTTAAAGTACAATGATACCCAAGCTACATAATCATAATGTGAATTAACAAAAAAAATAAGGAAACTGAAATGTATAAAAATATGCTAAATTAAAAACTAGAAATTTGTTATTAAAAAAAAAACTAGAAATCTGCATTATACTTTAAATACTTAGAACTAACAGATTTTCTTTTTAAATAACAGATGTCCAACAGAATAGAATTATGTAATTCTAACAAAACCCCAGCAAACAATTTCAAGAGAATTCCAACAAACAATACCAACTGAAATCCAACAAACAATTCAGAAATATGCATCACACTATAAACAATAAAAAATAAACAAATGTTAGACATAATAAGAGTAAACAATTCCAATAGAATTCAGCGAACTACACCAACCGAACTCCAACAAACAATCACAAGAGAATTCCAAAAAACAATCCCAATTGAACTCCATCCAACAATTCCAACAGACAACTCCATCACAATTTCACTAAACAATTCAAATAGAGTTAGAAGAACCAACATAATTCAAGTAAATTAAACAATTCCAAAAGAAATTGAGTATGTGGTTGTGACAAGTAACACTTACGTCTAATCCAGCATACACGGGCAACTTGCTACTTTCAGGAATCTTTTTCCAAGAAGTGATAAAGTCAAGTTCTGGACTTTGACGAACAATAATCCCAATTCCATTCGATAATTGTGCTGCGTATTTGATTGGCTTTTTAAAACCTTCAACAAACTCAATATCAATCCCATTCCGCCCCTAACAAGCAAGAAAATAGTATTTTATTGTTACTTATGTTAAAAAGGAATGAAGTATTTATTCACTTAGTCTTTCTTTAATGGTATGTCCAAAATAAATAAAGGTAAATAAATTAAAGCATCATCAACACTTACATTTTTCATAAGTTCTTCCTCGATCGACTTTCCCGTACTTACTCCTCGTCCTCTCTTTGTTTTGGACTCTAAGTAAGGATTAATATACTTAAAGAAACTTACAAGAACATAATAATTGATCAATATAATAAGATATAATCACTTATCGTACCTATCAAGCTTATTGGAAACTCATCATCTTGTACCTCATCTTCATCAATTGCATGAGATGGAGACGACATCTCAGAAGAAGAAGACAAAGTATTAAGTGGGACTGAGGAATTTGATGGTGGAACTGTAGAATTTGATTGTGGAACTGCAGAATCTGATGTTGGAACTAATGAGCCTGGTGACAGATTTTGAACATGTGGAGATACTTGCTCCCTTGTGTTATTTCTACTCCTGGTGGTGGGACGGTGTAGTACAACACCTTTAGGAGGCATATTGCTGCACATTACTGTAAAAAGCATATTATATATATGTAAGATTCAACAACATTATGAATAAACTGAATAAATATCTTAAAGAAACAAAGAATTGGTAAAACACTAATTAAAATAAATGTTTGAATTTAAATTTCCATACAAAGGTAAACTAAACATTCGAAATGTTCAAAACTAAACAAGAGAAAGAACACATAAAAAATACAAGCTAATCATCCTCGTGATTATCATTAGAAGAGATGACAGGGTTGTCATCATCATATTCATAATCTGCGCTTTCTGTTTCGTCTTCCTCAGTGTAATAATCACCATTCTCATCGTCTCTTTGATTCCCAATGTCATCAAGACCTTCTCCATCCACAATATCAGGTTCAACATCTTGTCTTGCCAGGTTAACCATTTCCGTGTCATCGTCCTCTACCACAACTTCAAACCCATTTGGATCACAACATGTTTCAGTCAAGATAAGAATTCACTGAGTTCAAAACGATAAAACATAAGAGTTCAATAAGTTCAGAACAACAAAACAGGATTCATCAAGAATAAACAACATGCTTCTGTAGCATTCAATAAAGGTAACATAATAAAATTCAAGTTACGGTAAAAGCAACAAAATTAGATTGACTGAACTACAAGAAAATACACTTACAACAAGCAACAGAAAGCAGCCATACCTGTAGAAAGAAAGGTGCGAGAGTAGGAACACCTGTAAATGCAACGAAAGATAAAACCAACCGAAAGCACATAAGTACGAAAAGATAGAACTCTTGCACTCGCAAACCAACAAATATAGCGAAACAACCTAAGTCTAGTGAAAAACGAGAACAAACAACCAAAACAACAATAGAAAACACTACTGGGTTTAAGGATCAAGACAAAAATAATCAATACCAGTAGATAATCATAATTACAAAATTTAAAGAATAGACTATAATCTAAGAAACAATTGACAACATACTGAAAATGCATAGGAGCCCTAATCAATTTCAGTGGGGATAAGATAAAACTATAATTGAAGAGTAAACCATAACCTAATATGAAGAAAATCCATATTTCAATGAATAAAGAGTGGTGCTAACCTTGTGCTTGTTGATTCCTTAACACCCTGTAAAAGAATTGGAAAGGTTTTAGAGATATAAAGTATATAAAATAGAAAAGTTTCATAAACTTCAAAAGAAAAGAGAGTGAAATCAATTCTCACCACAACCTATGTTTAATCCGCTACGCCTCTGGTGTTCCCTAATATTTTTGGTTTAGAAACTTCTCAATTTTGTGAATTGCCGCCCCCAAATTTTTTTTTCCGCGCAAGAATTCATTAGGAGGGAAACAGGGGAGAATGAGCGGTCTAATATGATACCTTTATGTTAATTAACTTATATGTTAAACAACTGTTCCACTCACCCATTAAAAAGGAAAACAAAGAAAGAAACGTGTTTGACTTGAATTCTTGTCTTTTCTTTTACATAGCTATTTACTTTTGTTTGTGAAACCAAATAAAAAATTATATATCCCATGAAGTGGCCGTCAAATATATAGTGTATGTATAGGTTAATTAAGTTGTGGTTAATTACACTTGTTTATTTTTTGTTTTCCTTTTCTTTTATTTGTTGGATAAACAATTGAATAGATACTCTGTTTGATTTTATGTTTAGTATTTTTTTCTTCTGTTTTTACTTGATATGATACATTTTTTTATAAGTAGGACACTTTGTTTCTGAGACAATTAAAAAGTTATTATACAATAACTCTGGACCTTATTATGATTCATGCAATTTGATTTGTCCAAGAAATTATAAGAAAATAAAAATATTTGAAATTCTTTAAAATAATTTCTCATAAACACATTTATGCTTTCTAATACCATACCCCTCTCTTATGTATTAATTTCTCAGCATGCACTATCCATATATTCATCGGTCGATTGTTAGCTTGTGACTTGAAATCAGTTATTGATACACCTCTTATGTATGTTGAACACACTTTTTTAGACGAGTTACTGTAACCAATATTAGATTTTGTTACAAGTTTACTAATTGTAACCCTATAGATATTATTTGTAACTAAATTTTCTTTGAAACTAAAGATTCCTTTTTTGTAACATGATTTTATTTTGTTGTAACAATTTGTTTTATTGTTACTAGAGATAATTATGTTTTTGTAACGATGGTAGAGTATCTATAACAAAAATTTCACGTCGTTATCAAAAACTCTATTTTTAGTGACAAATATAGTATTTTGTCACAATTATCTTGGCATCTGTAACAAATTCAGGATTTGTTATCATTTATTTGTTACCAAATATGGTTTTTCTTGTAGTGTGGTGACGGGATCCCCGCGGGTCGGGAACGGGATCCGGCCAGATTCGTGGTGGTGGTCGTGGTGGTGCCGCCGCCGGTGTGGGTGAGTGTATATATATATATATATATATGTATATCTGTGCGATTTGCAGCGGGGTGAGGGTGGGGTGGGGGGGGGGGGGGGCGACGGGGAAGGGGGGGGGGGGTGGCGACGAGGTAGGAGGGGGGGGGGGTGGGGTCTATTTTTTTATTTATTTTTTGTTTTTTTAAAATTTTTATTATAAATAAATGAAATGACTATTTTGCCCTCGTACAAAAGTCCATAGGGCATTTTTGGTCAAAAAATAGGAGTTAAAGGGCAAAAATGGAGCCCGAAAAGTTAAAGGGCAAAAGGCAAACATAGCCAAAATTAAAGGGCAGAAAAAATAATTTTCTCATGAAAATATACAAGTAGCTTTGAAATAATTATAAATAATTAAAGAAGCCCTATTCCACCTTGCAATAAAAAATTAAGAATATTTCTTTTTTTGATAATAAGAAAATTAAGAATTTCATGCACGGTGAAGAAATTTGCTAATAATATTTTATTTGAAGACATATGCACTAACATGCTTGTAAAAATAATTAATGTAAACTCAAAATAAGCAGCCGTATTTCGGGATCATCTGTATACTCTAATTTTGTTTGAATATTTATTTTACAACTAAAGGGAAATATTTTGAACTATATTATGACAAAAAATAAAAATGTTATTGCTTATCAAACTATATTGGAATATTTTTATTATAATAATTATGCGCATCAGGGCAACATAAACAGTACTTTATAAATAAGAAAGAATGTGCTCACCTGGAAAATGAATAGAATTACATGATTATGCTTTAAATAAATTACGTTGTTTTAGTGAAAAATAATTTATTATATCTCTGTGAATAAAATTTTTTATTTTGTAGTTCTTTAGAGACGGTTAATGGGTCCTAAAAAAAAAGATAGAGACGGTTAATGGATTGTATTTTTATTACCAAAGAGAATCTTTGTCATATACAAGAAAAGATTTCTATTCTTAAATTTGAGTAGATTATGGGATTAAATGATATGTATGAATATGACTGAAAACGGATTAAACAAAGAAAAAGGATTGTATAGAGAAATTATAACATATGCATATGTTTATTTTACAAGCAGATTCATTTATTATTATTATTATTATATATAACAACATGCATGGATCTGGCATTTAATTAGCAATATACTAATGTTACGTTATATAAGTTGCGTATATTATGGAGATAATATGCTTATGCATTCTAAACATCAATAATAATATATAAATATCTTTAATTAATAAACAGTTGCAATCAAATAATATTTATAAATCTTTTTTATATTGATTTGACAACTATATACCTTTTTCTCTTTCCTAAATCCAACATGAAATCCAACACTCAAACTAGATCCAATTATCTTTCAATTTCCTGACACATCTTTCAAAATATTTTATTACATTACGAAACAAAATTCGGACAAACCAAACAACTGAAAATACATCCAAACGGGCCCGTATGTTCATTGTTTCAGCTTAAGACCGTATCATTTTCACATTTTCAATCTTTAGAATACATATAAAAAACTCAGATGATATTTTTTTTTATGTACTTTGCAAAAGTGAGAGAATCGTTATATTTGAATATATGGGCCCGTTTGGATGTATTTTCTTTAGTTTGGTTTGGCTCGTTTGGATTTGGGTGTTTCAAAAATACTTAGAAAAAACTGAAACTTAATTTGGATGTAATTTTAGCGTTTGAAAGTTGGAAAGAAAAATAGGTATATAACATTGATGAATAAGTATAAAAGCAAAAGTTTAATTAGTAATGATTGTTTGTTGATGAGTAGTTTTGATATTAACAAATAAATAGGTTTTAAAAAGATTATAAATAATAATTTTAAAAAAATCTTAGAAAACAAAGCTTTGAAAAAAATCATTATAACAACATGATCACAACATGAATTCAAAAAAAAAAAAAATCAATTATTCGGTCGAGCATGTGTACAAGCAGTACATGTGTACGAAAAAAAGTGTTTCTTACCCATATTTGTAATGATTATCAACATTATCCATTGTAATTAAACTTAAAAAGAATTCAACAATGATTCTAAAAAAATGCTAGCTCCCTACGTTATCACAATTAAGTCTTTAATTTTAATATTTGAAATTAACTTAAAATTATTATAATACTCTCCCATACAAATAATTTTTTTCATTGGTTGCATACATGTTAATTATGCTATTA
This sequence comes from Linaria vulgaris, assembly GCA_948329865.1. Lineage (NCBI taxonomy): Eukaryota > Viridiplantae > Streptophyta > Magnoliopsida > Lamiales > Plantaginaceae > Linaria > Linaria vulgaris. The sequence continues at coordinate 111,073,650 of OX415249.1, read as the reverse complement.
TCCTTCTGTCAATAATAATATAGGAACAAATTATGCACAGTGATTCTAAAAACTAGCTTCCTACATAAATCTTTTTTTTTTTTGGCTTTTTGATATTTCGAATTATCTTAGAAAGATAATAATACTCCCATATAAATAAAATCTTTTATTGATCAAGAGTCTGCTAATATATGCTACTACAACTTTAGAGGGAAAATGTGTCCAGTAAAGCTTTTTAATACATGTGCAAGTTTTATAGGAACAACTCAATATAGAGTATATCAGGGATTATAAGAAACTTCTTTAATTATTATTCCACGAACGGAAATTAATGTTCTTTGTAATACATGAATATTAGAAGGGATTGGCAATTTTTTTCTCCAAAAATCAATGCAAGCCCCTTAAAAATATGTAAATAATGCCGCCAGTGATTTAAAGATTTCTAACCATTATTCTGAAAACATTGAAGCAATAAAAGTTAAGTATATACTGCATCAATCAAAATTGATATTTATCACTTTAATTAAAACGGTAATCATCTTACCTTATTGTAACTTATCAACCCATCCTGCAGAATATTACAAACGTTTGGATGACAAATTTTGTTTAAGAAAATTTCCCGGCTAATTAAGTAACTTGAATAATATATGAAAGTAGTAAATATAACAAAATTAAGATTTCAATCTATCTTACTTCATGTATTTGTACGGATTCATTTTTAAACAAATAGTGTTGTATATCCTTAATAATAAGAGCTTTATTACCGAAAATAAAAAATGATGATATAGCTAGAACTGTTTCTTAAAATTATTGATCCCATACAAGTCATCGGAGTCAAACCTAGATTGAAAATAATGTCTACCTTTAATATTTGAGTTGGGCCAAAAATTATTTCGGTTTCTAAATAATGAAAAGCACTTTGAAACACACGGGCCAAAAGTGATCCAAACAGTCCATTTTTTTGCACTTTGCATTCTCTATTAACACTTTGAACCCGCATAAACTTTGGACCGCTAAGTGCGAAAGTTCATGATCGAAAACTAAAAAATTAAAATATACCTAACTTTTCTATATGATTTTGACTGACTTGATTAACTATGGTGTGCACAGATATTCTATTTTCTAACCAAATGTAGCATTTTGAAACTAGATCTCGACTTGTGTTTGTTGGCATTACTAGAAATTGATTTCATTTGTTTAGAGTTTTGCTCGAGAATGAGCAATAGTCTTAGTTTAATTTCAACATTGCATTACTAAAACAGACAAGTACTCTCTTAGGATTCCATAATTGGGATGTAATTTACTTTACATTTTATTTTTACTTGACCGTGCACTTGCTAATATAATAGTATTACTACTACTCTCGTAATACAGAACACGCATCAAGTTTTTGACGCCGTTGTCGGGGAGTAACGGTATCTGTTAGCAATTTTGATTCCATTGTTGATGTTTGAGAAACACTTACTACGTTGTCCGCATTTTAGGTAACAAAATAGTGCATGACACGGAGAGACAATGTGACACCACTGTCGTACGGCATAAAAATAGAGGGAACCTGCAGACGTAAGCTTAAAGAAAGAATCAACATATCCAACGTAGATGAAGGCTCTGCCACACCACCAAGGACAAAATCAAATGAAACGTAACCGACACAAGCACCACAAGTTGCCAAGGTGAACGACCAATACATGTGCCGAGGTTTTTATCTCTGACCATCTAGATCTGAGATACTACCAACTCTAGAAGAAACAAGATCATCCATTATAGCTGAAGGGGAACACGAGTCGATCAATGTAGCCATGTTTTCCATGATTAATCATAACCAATTTGGAGAAAGAGCAAATAAAGACCACCTTCACCTCAAAGAATTTATTGGGACATTCAAGGTGTTCCAAATCAAAGAAGATGTCGCTGTCTTAAAACACTTTCCATTTCACTTATTGTAGAAGCAAAAAGGTGGCTAAATGAGATACCAAATAACAACATCGAAACATGCCAATATATGGCACAACTCTACTCACTAGCAAGAACAACCAAGATGAGAAGCGAAACAATCAACTTTCGTCAAATGCAAGAATAATCACTATCAGACACATGGGAACAATTCAAAGGCATAGCGAGGAAGTGTCCACCCCAGAACTTCCAAGATGAGGTATTACTTCAACAATTCTATTATGGGTTAAATCTGGGGTGTATGCACACAATCGATGATAGTTTGTGAGGGGGTTTCATGCTAAGAACCAATGAAGATGCATTTGCACAGTTGGATTCAATCACAACAAACATATCCAAATGGATTATAGAACGAGCACTAGTTAGGAGAACTATGGGTGTGAGGTAGATACAATATCTCAACGGCCTGCACAAGTGGAGTCTACCAACGCCAACTAATTCATATGGATTCTAGTACACCTCACATCATGTGTACCAATTGCGGAGGCAGTCATCTAAACACCCAGTGAAAAGGAATAAATGCGTTGATGTGTGAAGAAATCAACTATGCGGGTAACTATTCAAGGCAAAGCAATCATTACTCGAATACGTAAAACTGTGGATGGAGAAATCACCCAAATATTTTTTGGGAGTGAACAAGATCAACAAGGAGGAGCTCAAAAGCCGTTGGGATTTAAACCAATCAACAAGAAGTCCAATCTTGAAGAATCCGTGTTTAACTACCTCGCAAAAAATGATGCAAGGATGGAACAAGTTGAAACACGATGTCAAAATACTGACACATCGTTGAAGAATATTTATAATTAGAAACAACTTGGCCAAATAGCAAATTGGCTAAGTATTCGACTGATCGGGCATTATCGAGCAACTAAATAAATCCACGAGAACAAGTGAATGTAATCTCAACCAAGGAGGATATTTTGGGTAACGTATCTGAACCTGTAATGAACGAGTATTATCAACCAATTTCATTCCCTTCAAGAATTCATTATGTGGATCAGTTCGCTGCCATATTCAAAGACTTATCGGGTTTGATGACACTAAATGCAGCGGTTAGAAAAGTACCAAAGCATGTGAAGTACTTGAGTGAGAAGGCCATGATAGAAGAGACGGAGATCCAAAAAGTATGTGCAAATTCAAACAACTTGCAATTTGCCAACTAAGCTAAATGATCCATGGAGTTTTATTATACCTTACATTGTGAATACTGTTTTGCTTGAGCATTCTTTATGTAATTTAGGTAGCAATCAAAAAATCTCACGCCTTACTCTATCTATGAAACATTGAACTTACCTAGGTTGAGAGCAATTGATTTGACAATACAATTAGCTGATAGGAGTGTGAGTTACTCTAAAGGGGTTACTGACGATGTTTTGGTAAAAAATGATGACTTTACGTTTCCTCTGATTTTGTGGTAATTGACATGAGTAAAAGTATAAGATTTCACTTATTTTAGGAAAGCCAGTTTTAGCATCTGCAAATGTGCTAATTGACGTAGAAGGAGGAACTATAACTTTAAAAGTTAACAATGAAAAAGTGAGTTTTAAAGTGAACACTCGTATTTATCCTACTGATCCACCAATCAAGAATAATGCATGTGAAGTAAATTTTGCGCATCCATCTAGTCATGGTAAAGCGATTGTCACACATTAGAATTAATAGCATCGAGCTAAGCGACGTAAAAACTAAGTGTTGTTTGGGAGGTAACCCAAATTTTACTGTTTTTGAGTTAATTTTTTTAGTCCATTTAACTTTTTAGAATGTTGATCGTTTTGTAGGAAGGAGAAAATGAGCATGAAAGTTGGAGAAGAGAAAACAATTTAAATTATGAAAGAGCAAGGATCCGAAGTCCATACGAAGAACAGAGACAGCAGAGCAGCAACAATTATTTTTTTTGGATATCAGGCATGTGTTGCGCCATCCTCTGCCAATTTGCGCAATGCACTTTGAACTGGAGTGGCCGTTTGGTTCTTTGAACTACCAATGCGAGTCGTACTGCTAGGGCGCACAACATGACGTGTCGTGCAGATCTTGAAAATTGCGTGCAGATCTGGACAATCCAGGAATAAGTTTTCTAATCTAAAATTTGCGAGATTTGTTGTATTAAAAGTTACCTAATCATGATGAATATGTAGTTAAATGTTTCCATAATACCTAATTACCTATATGGAATCCTAGTCCATTTAAATCTATATGTATTACTATACTATAAATATGGTTATTAGTAGGTTATGTGTCATAATTCAACAACACAAGAGTTCAAAAATCTCGAGTTCCCTCCATCAAATTTGTACTATTTAGTCTTCTTCCACAAACGCCCTAGCGAAGTACACTATTCCAATGAAGTCACACCATCACCACCAAATGCCACATCAAGCAACAAGAAAAAGAAAGGCGACTCACCATATAGAGAAGAGGAACTAAACAAGAAATCCTTTATCTTAGAATTCCTTTTTGATATTTTTCTGGAAAAAGTTGAAAAGCTAGTATGGATAAAGCTCGTGGAAGCTCCTGAAATAGGGAATGTTGCATAGTGAGAAGCTATGTAAGGTAATTAAGGCGAATAAAAAAATATATAGTTGCTATAATTTTTCTATAGGATATTTTTTGTTGGGTCCATGAGATACTGTTTTTTTTCAAAAATTTTACGTTAAATATTTGTGTTGAAACTATCGTCATATTTTTATGTTGATACATATTTCCATAACCACAAGTTTCGAGGGTGGTGCATATTTGATAGTTCAAATACCTAACATGTTTCCAAGCTCTGTAACAATCAAAACAATATCAACATAACAAGTCGTTGGCGATTTTAGTATAATGAGTGTAAGGTTTCCTAATGAGCACCAAAAGCATTGAGAAATGGAAAAGCATTTGTTTTATCATTCATTCGACGACTAATAACAGTAAAATTTCCGCACACCTTGAGTTTTTGATATAATCACTTAAATGAGTGTTTGCATCTTTCTTGAAGTAGCTAAGTTGCTATGTATGTAAGTAGAAACCGACTCTCGTGAGAAGATTGAGCATATTCTTTCTTGAGCGGAAAGACGAAAACCAGATTTTGGTAGAGGTTTCAAGGCCAATGACGATTACTAATGTTTCATCATAGTTATGTACAAAGGTCTATCCTCTTGGAAGACAATCCCCACCTTTAAACTTTGATAATCTAAATTTGGAGTTTGAGCAACACTTGTCGTATTACATGTTTGTAGTACAATAGTAAGCGTTGGTGTTTCTTCATTAAGCCATGAAAGTAATGGCATTATGCAATTGCAAGATCTTCATCACGCCTCAAAGAATAATTCTCGATTTTGAGTCGAAGGATAACAAAGTTACAAAAGTCAACAAAGGACCTGAAGGAAAAACATGTCTTAAGGTCCTTACATTGGTACCATAACTCCATAAGGAAAAAATAGAACATATGATGTCGAAATATCACCACACTGGCCTCAACGACAATCTATACGATATTTTTAATATGTAACAAAATGTATGGAGAAGATACAATCCTACGCTAATCCACCATCAGATGGTTGTTACTACCAATTTGCATATCCATCAGAATGAAATATTTAGTTCATGATTTCCCAATCGTTCTCAGTACTTTGGAGTGCAAATGTGTCAATAAACGTGAAAATGTTTGTGCGTCGTGTGGTTCTTAATTGATATCTTTCTAAATCAAAGCTTGATAGAGGAGTTGAATGAAGGGAAACCTAACTTCAACTATGCTTTTTGCCAAAGAAGAGGTGGAAGACTCCAGTCATTTGTTTTCTGAGTGTCGTATGAGTTATCGTACATTGGATGATTTTATATGATGGGGTTGGCTTGTAAACGGCCATTCATAAAGGGGTTGAAAAGCATTTTCACTGAAATATGAAGTTTCTTTCCTCAACATCAAGGGAGTACAAGTGTATGCATTCGGTTTTTTGCTCTTAGTTTTGGAGGCCCAGAAATCACATTTTACTAGGCGAGCAAAATTGACATGGATAAGCTGTTGGATATTATCAAACTAAGGCTTTGGCATGGATTGAGGCCATTAGAAAATATTCTTGTTTCTCTTTAGTTGATTGGCTACAAGAATCGATAACTTGTATTAAGGGGTCTTGAGTTTTTTCTATTGTGATCACTTTTGAGTATGCCTTGTATTCTACTTATATATATATTCGTGATTTTAGTTCGTTGAATGTTCAATGATCGATATTAGCATGATATACAGCTATATATGTTTGATTTTCATTGTAGTTTTTTTACAATATAAAAAAAATGGCATATGCTGAAATTGAAGGCTTTGTAGTAAGCAAAGCCGTCGCTAATTTGGTGTCAAAATAAATCACATGAAAGTACACTTAATTACCTAGTGTCATGCTAATGATTCTTTTGTTCATAATATATTATGAGATTCATTGAGTAAGGAGTTCGAATTTAATGTAAAGTGACTATATTAAATTATTTAATTTTTTTTGATGAATATAAATTATTTAATTAATCTAGTTCAATTTTATATTCTTTGACTTCTTCTTATTATTCGTTCTGTTACAACTTACAAGCTTTGTTGAGTGGTTTTGCTCAATTATAAGACGTTAAAAAAATAACTTGTGCTCTATGTAATCTGCCAGAGATCCGATCCATAAACTATCACCACACGAGTGGCTCATCAATCATAATAGTGTTTTATATATAGAAGATGATTATACAAAGAAAGACGTAACAACAAACACTAGGAAACATTAGCCTTTCGTATCATGATTTTACACGTTATTAAGAAGACATCATGCTGACGTGATAGGGCGATGAAAACGAAAACCTCATTTTCCAGAAGTTTAATATAATTAAAAGCTCGTGAGTCGTGAATGACTGAAAAGAAACTGGATTTTAAATATTAAAACTATTCCCCCCGGTACTAAAGGGAAAAGTCTTACCTAAAGTGTATGCTAGTTAGCTGTTAAATATATAGCTACAGAAACATAACTGTGTCTACGAATATCTCTAATTTTGGCCGACTGTATTTAAAAAAAAAATTTTATGGACACGATCTGATAGTCTTTATATACCTTACAGTTTACACGATATGTTGAATGTTTTATAACGTTTGTGTAGTCGCCATTTGCTAGCTAGTTCTTTTATTTACCGAAAAAAAAGAAAATAAAAGAAATAAACACATTTATAAATACATAAAACAAAGTGACGAACTTAATTAAATAACAGTACACACAAATCGTAATATTGTTTTTTTGATTAATACCCACAAATCGTTAAACCTTATTTCAGACGAAGAAGCGGATCCAAAATAGTTCAACGGAAATAAAAAAAATCCGCAAGGTAACATTAGTTAACTTTCAAAGAATCAAAATACAAAGTTGTAGCGTGCACACTTAAGTCCAAACATAGCAATGCATGCATAACATATACACTACTGTCGCGGCCGCTTGCAAGCACCATGAGTTGCATAATCAAAAGGTCCTCCACATCGATAGCAAAAGTGATAGCCACACCTGCCGCATTATTGGACATAAATCAAGTTAATTATAGTTGAAATATCAAAAGCAACTAATCCATGATGATGATCGAGAGTGCACATTGTTATTCCCATTGATTTTTTGATGCTACTCCTACACTTATATATAATTAACTTTATTATCATCCACTACAAGATTTCGCAGTATTAGCTACCGCAAATTAGCTACCGAAATTTCGTAGCTAGTCATTAGCTACAGAATTTCCGTAGCTAATGAGTTTACCGACGAAATTTTCGTCGCTTAAATTATTGGCGACAACCAATCGGTGGCCACACTTATTACCGACGGAATTTTCGTCGGTAATTCCATCGCTACGAACAAGTGGCGACGGAATTTTCGTAGCTAATGACTAGCTACGGAATTTCGGTAGCTAATTTGCGGTAGCCAATGACTAGCTAAGGAAAATCGGTAGCTAATGACTAGCTACGGAATTTCGGTAGCTAATTTGCGGTAGCTAATGACTAGCTACGAAAAATCGGTAGCTAATGGTTCTTACCGTTGACATTAGCTACCGAAAATCGATAGCTCTCTGTTCTTACCGTTGGCACAAATTTGAAAATTTGATTAAACCCGTTACCCAAACCCTAACAATAGCGACCAAAGTGACACAAACAAATACCATTATATTGATGTCAGTATTCTTAGACCTTCGATCAACAATACCAAAACTCTTTTTGACTATGGTTTGTTGAACTAAATCATGACATACGAGGGAAAATCTAAACTGGCATTATTTCTATTTTCTACTCATAACGGCATTTGATTATCAAATGAAGGTGAAAAGAAGTCCGATTTCTGACCTGCAAGATATATGCAAACACCCTCGAAGCTTCTCGGCGATGAACTTGCAACGAGGGCATCTCTGCCATTTCTTCTTCTTAGCAAGTTCATACACCATCAGATCTTCACGTCCTCTATCACTCGCGCCCAACTTTGAAAACTCCTCACACTCATAACCCGAGTGCCACGGCACTTTACACTGTGCACAAAACAATCTATGGCAAAACGGACACTCCGACTCCCTAATGATCACTTTTTGCTCATCAGTATCGTTTACTATCAGCCCCGAACAATCTTTAAAAGGACAGTAGAATTTCTGCGAAGTAACAATCAGAGACTCGCACATCACATCTTCCCACATCGCAACAACTTGATTAGGCATGATTCGCCTACAAGCATCGAGTTCCAGAACTCCCTTGCAGTCCGCGCCTGCAGGGCACGTGAAAAAAAACACGTTTTCCTTACTCTTGGTGCCCTGCAGTTTTATAGAGACATATTTGATGATGCATTCTTTGCAGTAACGGTGAGTACATTTGGGACAACGAACATCTGATCGTTGGCCCTTTGGTCCGCGCATATATCGCATAAGTATTGGGACGGTCCGCCAATTTCTTTTTCTGATGTTGAATGATTAATGGTGACATAATCTTCAGTGAGGGATAATAGTATTACATCTTGGAGCTGCAACTCTTCTGCATATTTGGAATCTGACAGGAGGGCATCATCCACAGTCGTCGGACGATGAATCTTTGAAGACAATGGTAATGGACTGTTGTTGTTGTTGTTGTTGTATGAGGAGATATTTTTGGTTAATTCAACTTTGGGCTGCATGTAATTTGAAATTATAAGTAAAAATAATAGTTGTGAATTGGAGAAGGAGCTAGAGAGTTAAAACAACAATAAGCTTTAAATCATAAGTTAATGACACGTAAAACTATCACCATATATATGTAATACTACTTTCTTGATTCTACTTGTACGTACTGGACATGCATATGGATTAATTTACCAAACGTAATATATCTTTAGTTTCCAAACAAGTACAAATCGAAAGTAAAAGTACTACATAGTGAAATTGATAGAAATAATTAAAAATGACCTGCTTTAGCTTCTTATTTTGTTGCACCACCGTCGTTTCTCCTGTTGCCATCGGTTTTTCGGCTTTCGTTAGCTATTGAGAGACATCCGAAAAGAAATTAATACTTACAAACTATAACATGGAAAATTACGATATGTAATATCTAATGGCTGGTGTCACAGTAAATATTTTTGCTCGCAAATTTGAAAAGTTCACTAATTAACTCTTTTTAATTAAAGAAGAAAATAATCAAGATTCTTACTTTTGTTTATCATCCTTAATTATAGCAATTAGTTATTTACTGAATCTCTCTCGATCGTGTAATCTTTTTTTTTTTTTTCCCTTTCCTCAATTCCTCTTTCAACGATACAAACATGACTCAGATCAGATCCACGGTTTAATATTATGAATAAGAAAATATCAAGTGATTCTTTCTTACATATATATACAAAAGAAAATATCAATTTTTTTTATTTACTACTGTTTAAGCTTTAATCTTAAACATTAGAAAATGCAATCATTTCTCTTTGCTTTTAAAATGACTTCTGCTAGTTGGATGTATTATTCTTTTTCAAGGTTTATTTTCTAAAACCGTAAGATAAACACAATATAAAAAATTTAGGGTGGTTCTAATTTCACCAGAATAATGAAAACTAGTTTAATTAATGTAAGGAAAGTAGAAAACCAAAAGATAAAGATAAAAATAATATTAGGAGAGAGAGAGAGAATCAATAACGAATTGCTATGATTAAGGAGGGGAATGAATATAAGAATCTTCATTATTATACAAAATCCTTTGCTTTGACAAAATCCAGTTGTATTGAAGAAACGAGATTTTTTTTTTGTTTGTTTACTTATTAGCTATAGCTTACGAAATCCAGTTGCAGATGATCCTCCCACTCCCCATGCGAATAATCATTATTGTATCTATTGGGGGGGGGGGGGGGGGGGGGGGGGATTCATGTCCATCGTCCGGTTCACGAGCCTTATTTTTCGCCTTCCTTTGAGATGCCAAAATCGTCGATTTATTTCCTTTACCCCGTGACGTTACCGGAGCCTTCCCCTTATCACGTGACATTACCGGTGCCTTCCCCTTCTCACGTGACATTACCGGTGCCTTCCCCTTCTCATGTGACAATACCGGTGCCTTTCCTTTACCCCGTGAAGTATCCGGTGCCTTCCCCTTTCCCTTATCACACGTTTAAGAGGACTTCGGCGGGGAGTAAGTGTGAAAGGTGTACTTGTTGAAGCTACTTTGGACGGTGAACGACCACCACCACGTTTACGATTGCCACTCTTTTTTACCATTTCTACAAAAAACCACAAACACATATGATTTACTAATGCAACCACCCAAATAAAAGAAAATATACTTTGTAATACTTGATCATATTATCAAAGGATACCATACACACTAAATCCAATTATCAATTTCACAACATAACAAGAAATTACAAGCAATTTCACAACAATTAATTGCATTTTCACAACAATTCCATACACTTCAAGTCAAATTTACAATCAATAATTATTTTCGTGTTTTGTTGTTAATTGTCAATCAATCATTAACAAAGACTAAAACTACTTACAATAATATCTTCAAATTGGGCCAAATTTGAAAACCCAAAATTTAAAACCCTAATTCGAAAAAAATACATATAGTTTTTCATAATTTCAATGATTTCTAACAATAACAAGTGTTCTAAGACCAATTGGCTTAAATAATTTAACTAACTAACAATAAATTTCGATTCAATTGAAAAATTTGAAAAAAAATATATACCTTAGAGTAGCGGCGGACCGGTGGAGCGACGGAGCGGCGGTGTCGGCGTCGGAGCTGGTGAGTGGTGCGGCGGTGTCGGAGCTGCTGTGCGTGTGCTGTGTAGGCGTGCGTGGGGTTTTTTTATTAAAAGAGTGCAGAGCTGGATTTTAAAAGAGTGTACAGCGCAGCTTCAGCCTTCAATGGAAAAAAAAAAAGAGTGAAAGGCCTAAAAAAAAAAACTGGCCACTGGATTTTTCGGGAGCTCGGGTCGGATCGGATTCCGACCCTGGCTCCCGAATCCGACCCGCGGGTCGGATCTATGATCGGGTTTTTCCTGCTCGGGAAAACCCGATAGGGTCGGGTCGGATCGCGGGAATCCGACCCACCACTCCCACCCTTAACTGCTTACCTGTCCTGCTTCTGGCCTCTTGTGCTCGCTCGCGTCCCCTAACTTTGGACTCCATTTTTCGAACTTGAATGTTTATCAAGAGTTTAGATCGGAGTAATTTCCAAGTACAGTAGAAACTGAGGGCATGTATGTATAAATACTAGATAGGGCAGGACAGGTATAGAGCATCAAATCACTATGTTTCTTTTTTCTTATTTCTTTCCGGTAACGTTACTTAGTTTTTAGAAGAAAAATAACCCGCACCTTCTTCCTCTCTCTTTTGCTCTCTTTCCAATTATTTCTTAATGTCATCTAACAGTTGATATGATTTATGCTTTATAACAATTTATTTTACCTCCCGCTTTTGTTGTTTACAATTTTTATTTCTATAAGTTATCAAGTAATTTGCTAGTTAATTTCACTTAGAGGAGTTGCGTCCGTCATTACTCATTTTCTGTTGTATCATATTTTATTTTGTTATAAGGTTTATTAATTAAAACTTCGATTATACAAGTTTATGATAGGCAAATAATAAAAAGAGAATATCCCTCTAAAGAGAGCAATATCTTATTTTCTCCTGTTACACCCTTTTATCACAAATAAGTATATTTTCCTAAATTGCGAGAAACTAAAAAAAACCATCAGATCAGAATCTGTTACACTTTTAAAATCTATCATAATCTTGCTTGTTGTAACTAAAAAGAAAAATGTGAAAAATATCAAACCTCCTAACCTTTGGGGTCGTTTGCAGCTTACTCCCTAACTTTATTTTTTGGCAACCTGCCCCTAACTTTTTTCTGATGCACATTTTAACCGTAAAATTTGTCGATATGTCAACATTTTGACAGTTAGATTTACAAAATTGCAAACGTAGGGGGGCAACATGCAAACAAATAAATTTAAGGAGGTAAGCTGCAAACGACCCCAAACTTTGGAGAGTTTGATGTTTTTCCCCAAAGAAAAATAAAATATTATCTTCCTTGACCTTAACTTAAAAATATCAATCATAGAAATTTTGTAATTTTTATTGAAACATAAAGTACGATCACATAAAATATCTAGAAAACTGACTAACAATTTAATAATAAAAATATACAAGTAGCTTTGAAATAATTATAAATAATTAAAGAAGCCCTATTCCACCTTACAATAAAAAATTAAGAATTTTTCTTTTTTTGATAATAAGAAAATTAAGAATTTCATGCATGGTGAAGAAATTTGCTAATAATATTTTATTTGAAGACATATGCACTAACATGCTTGTACAGATAATTAATGTAAACTCAAAATAAGCAGCCGTATTTCGCACTACAACAAAACCATGTAATAGCATAGAAAGTTATGCATCCGAATTTTTATTTTTCGGATGCATGACCAGTAGCATCGGATAAATCCGATGCAATTGACATTAGGCTCAATTGCATCGGATTTATTCGATGCAGTTAGCATGCATCGAAAGGTTCGGATGCAGCCATGTAGGCTGCATCCAAAAATTCCCATGCAGAGCTTTGCATCGAAATTTTCAGATGCAGCCTACGTGGCTGCATCCGAAAATTCCCATGCAGAGCTTTGCGTCAAAATTTTCGGATGTAGCTTATGTGGCTGCGTCCGAAAATTTCCATGCAATTGATCTAAGGTCAATTGCATGGCAATTTTGTGATGCAATAAAATATATAATTATATTATTTAAAAAAATACGAAAATTAAGGAAAATATGTAAAATTATATAATAAATGCGAAAAATTAAGAAAAAGAAGTGGAAAAATAAGTAAATGTCTCAATTATTATCCAAAGACATTGCCAATTACGTAAATATTAATTATAAAATTACAACATCGATAAACACAAAAGTTTTTGAAAAAAAAGACCAAACCTACATATACCCACTTTTTGTACAAGTAAAACGAGCACCAATTTATCATACCACTTTTCGTACAACTAGATCAAACACCGATCTATCATATCACTTTTCGTACGAGTAAATCAAACACCGATTTATGATACCACTTTTAGTAGAAGTAAATCGAACACCGATTTATGTACCTACGTTCATGCACTATATCGAACGCCAATTTACCATACCACTTTTCGTACGAGTATATCGAATACCGATTCATCATATCACTTTTTTTACATTATATCGAACACCGATTTTGCATCGTCAAAAACAGAGTAACGAAAGACGCAAATAAACATTTTGGGTGAAAATGTAATTATCCAAAACAATTCAAAATTCACTTTTTGTTTCACCAATATTTTCTAAACAATAAGTAAGAGTGTTCGTTCAAATCTCGTTAAGAACAGAGTAACGAAAGACACAAACAAACCTTTTGGGGGTAAAAATGTATTTATTTAAAAGTTGCAACACAACTCGAAATTCACTTTTTCTTTCACCAACATTTTCTAAACAATAAGCAGGAGTGTTCTTTCAAATCTCGTTAAGAACAGAGTAACGAAAGACGCAAATAAACCTTTGGGGTAAAAATGTAATTATTTAAAAGTTGCAACACAACTCGAAATTCACTTTTTCTTTCACCAACATTTTCTAAACAATAAGTAGGTGTGTTCTTTCAAATCTCGTTAAAAATGGAGTAACGAATGACGCAAACAAACCTTTCGGGTTGAAAATGTAATTATTTAAAAGTTGCAAAATAACTCAAATTTCACTTTTTCACCACCATTTTCTAAATAATAAATCTTTTTTTTTTGCTTTTTGTTATTTTGAATTATCTTAGAAAGATAATAATACTCCCATTTAAATAAAATCTTTTATTGATCAAGAGTCTGCTAATATATGCTACTACAACTTTAGAGGAAAAATGTGTCGAGTAAAGCTTTTTAATACATGTGCAAGTTTTATAGGAACAACTCAATATAGAGTATATCAGGGATTATAAGAAACTTCTTTAAATTATTATTCCACGAACGGAAATTAATGTTCTTTGCAATACATGAATATTAGAAGGGATTGGCAATTTTTTTCTCCAAAAATCAATGCATAAGCCCCCTTTTTTTTTTGGTAAACAAGGAAATAGAACTAAATCACTTAATTCCTATCGGCATCTAAAAAGATCCTCGCACTTGGCGGAGGTGTATCCGAAAATACAATCCGCTTCATATCCCCAATGTCTAGCTTTGCGATGTGGTTGGCAAGAGCGTTTGCTTCCCTCGGAATCCATTTCAAATCAATCTCCCATGGCATGTGTAAGAGTTCGCGACACTTTTCAACCAACTCCACAAGATGTGTTGGTTCCGGGCTCGATCCCATCACTACCTTGACGCTTTCTTCCGAATCTGTCTCAACAACAAGTTTGTGCACTCTTTGCTCCCACGCCAATTGGAGACCTTCTCTTAGCGCTTCGAGCTCCGTTTCTTGAACCGTAGGAGTTGTTAACTTCCTCTTAATTCCCCAAATCCAGCCCCCCGATTCAGATCTTAACACGCAGCCTGCTGCACCTTGAAGTGTCTTGGAGCAGAAACTCCCGTCTACGTTCAATTTACACCAACCTTTCTTCGGACGCAGCCACTTGCCTTTTTTCCCTCTCGGATTGCCTTTGTTATTGAACGCATACTCCAGTTCCGAACTTAGCATCTTAATTTGGTGGAGAATGCTCTCGGTGTTTTCGTGTTTACCCCTAAATACCAAAGAGTTTCTCGCCTTCCATATATTCCAAATAGCCGCGGCAAAGATATTCCTCCAACTCGTGTTCGGTATTATGTCGCACTCAAACTTCTTGAATCTCAAATTTTTCTCTAACCATCTGTCATCCGGCATGTCATCGAAAACTTTTAGGGAATCTCCAGGGAGAAGTCCCTCCCAGACTTCTCTTGCGAGGCTGCAATTCCTAAGCAAATGGTGAACTGTCTCATCCGAGTTATCACAAACCGGAGACATTGTCGATGGCGATATTTTCCTCACCTTTCTTAGATGGTTTGTCGCCAATCTGTTCCTGCACGCTAACCACACAAAATATTGGAGTTTTGAGTTTAATTGCACCTTCCAAATCCACTTGCTTTTAACTTTAACTCTCAGATCAGCCCCGTATCTCGCATGAAAGGCTTTGTAGGCCGAGTTGCACGTAAATTGGCCGTTCCCCGTCGCACCCCAAATCATCACGTCCCTCTCTTCTTTCAAGACCACAAAACGTTGACGAATTTCACTCTTGATATGCTGGGGGATCACCGTGTCCAGATCATCCAGCCTCCAACTCCCATCTACCGAAATCACGTCGCATACCTTAAGATCTCGTTCGTGAAGGGCAATGTGCGATATCTCCTCGCTCAATTTTTTTTCTCCCCACCACAAGTCGAACCAAAAGGAGCATGTTTTCCCATCACCTATCCTCCATCTAAGAAACGGTTTCATGAGATTGAGACAACGCACAATTCCTTTCCATGTCGCGCTCGCCCCGGGTTTCGGCGTATGGTTAAGAAAATCTCCGTTCCTTAAATATTTAGACCGGATTAAACTGCTCCAAATCGTGTCCTCCTCTTTTAAAATTTTCCACGTGAGCTTTGCTAAGAGACTCTCATTACTCGTCCGGCTTGTACGAATTCCCAGCCCTCCATCCGTTTTCGGTTGAATGATTTGATCCCAACCAACTAGATGCAATTTCTTCTGTTCTATATTTGTAGACCATAGGAAATCTCTGTTAAGCCTATCTAGTTGGTCGCAAATATTTTTCGGGAGCCGCAACGCTTGCATATGGTAAATCGGCAAGGCAGACGAGATCGATTGTATAAGGGTAATGCGCCCTGCAATGGACAAAGAACTGCTCTTCCAACCACTGAATTTTTTCATCACACGGTCCATAACTTCAGCAAAGTCCTCCCGTGTAGTCCGCCCGTGTATCATCCTAACACCCAGATATTTTCCTAGGTTGCATGTTTGCTCGAAGCCAAGTATCTCGCTTATCTGTCTCTTTAAACTCGAACCCGAGCTCTTCGAGAAAAAAACTTTTGACTTTGGTAGACTGATTTTTAGCCCCGACATCTCACAAAAAGGCTTGAGGACTTTATTGATAGTACGCGCCATATCCTTTGTTGCTTTACCCATCAAGATGGTATCATCAGCGAAAAAAAGATGGGATATTTTTGGTCCTCCTCTGCTCGGGTTAATAGGCTTCCACCTATTTTTCGCCACTTCTTCCTGGATCATATACGACAATCTCTCCATGTAAAGAACGAACAAGTACGGGGACAAAAGGTCACCTTGGCGCAGCTCACATGTGTGCTTGAATGGTTCAAGCGGGGATCCATTCCACAATATTCTTGTCGCTGCGTTTCTCACACAGAACATGATGAGTTCAATAATATTAACCAGAAACTCAAAAAGGCGCAAGGTCTCTTCTAAGAAATTCCAATTCACCTTATCATATGCTTTCTCAAGATCCAATTTCATAATCATATCCCCAACTTTATTTTTTTTCTTGGATCGAAGTGAATGTAGTATTTCTTGAAGCAAAAAATATTGTCCTGAGTGCTACGCCCTCTAATAAAACTCGACTGCGTCGGACCAATAATCTTTGGCATAATATCTCTAAGCCTCATCGTTATGCTTTTCGTTATAAATTTATAAATGACATTACACAACGAAATAGGCCGGAAGTGTGAAATATTTACCGGATTCGGGATTTTAGGTATAAGGCATAGGTAAGCCTCACATATATCACCCTCAAATTGTTGGTCTCTGTATGCTGCGATCATGAACTCGAGCAGTGAGTCTTTGATCCATCCCCATCCTTTTTGGAAAAAAATTGCTTGCAACCCGTCCGGCCCCGGGGCTTTTAGTGGGTGCGACGCCCAAACAACTTCTTTCAATTCATCCATATCTATCATTCGGCCCAGCCCTTCCCTCTCATCATGATTTAATTTTCTTTGGCCAATGTTATTATTCGAGGTGAAGAGACCTTTGAAGTAGTCGCACGCATGACATTCCAATACTTCACTTTCTTTCTCCCACACATCGTTGATCTTGAGCATCACGATGCGATTCCTTCTTCTTCTCCTCATTGTGGCTCTATGAAAGAATTTTGTATTTCTTTCCCCTTCTTTAATCCACAACACGCCGGATTTTTGCCGCCAAAACTCCTCCTCTTGCTTCAATATCTCATTATATTCTCGGATTAATTCAATCTCCAGCTTCACCAAATACTCTTTATTTTTTTGTTCCTCGCTTTTTGTATGCCACCAATCCTAGCAATCACCCTTCTCTTCCTTTGGAATATATTACCAAACTAATTTTTATTCCATGGCACAAGAACCCTCGGTACTTCCTTGATGGCATTTAGAAGATTTGATGAAGAATCCCAAACCTTCCTCAAAATCCCTTCACACTCGGGGTGTCGAAGCCACGCGGCTTCAAATCTAAATGGCGCTTCCCCTCGTGAGATCGGGACCCCCAAACAGTGTGTGATTATAGGGTGATGGTCTCCCTTCGTGCACGGGAGATGGAACACCGTATTCTCGGGGAATCGGTCCATCCACCTTTGGTTCGCCACGGCTCTATCTATCCGCTCCTTGATAATCACCCCGTTTTCCCTTTTATTTGTCCAAGTAAAGGACGAACCCCGAAATCCCAAGTTGATCAGCCCACACTTGTTCAAATAATTGTTGAAAAATCTCAACCGACTCACTGAGGCCGTTCTCCCCCCTTCCTTCTCGTGCGCATAGCTGATCTCATTAAAATCACCCGTTACAAGCCACGGTAATTCCTCCTCCTCGGTTGTTCTTACTAAATTCTCAAAGACCCGAATTTTATCTCCTTTGTTAGGTCGAGCATAAATACCCAACAATCTCCATCTCTCCGGGGAATGAGGTCGGATTAAGGCATGGATTGCCTGATCCTCAATCTCCTTAATTTCAACCTCTGTCTCTTCTTCATTCCAGAACATCCATATCCCCCCTTTCCATGCCGGTCGTCGGAGCTAGAACAAAATTCGAGAAGCCTAATGTAGGCAAGATTTCCATAGCATGCTCCGCACTGACTCTTGTTTCCAAGACAAATAAAACGTTCGGATTGTGAACTCTCACAAGCTCCCGAAAATTTCTTCTGAATTCTCCATCTCCCGCTCCCTGACAGTTCCACGATATGATCTTCATGGGAGAATTTTGGACGTGGTGTTGCAACACTAGATATTCAATCCGAATACCCAACCATATCGACATCAGCTGCGTCAGAGTTTCCAACATCAACGACAATTGTCGCCGTAGTTCCCATGTGCTCAGCACTGTTTGTTGCAACCGCATCCTCGGGACTCCCTCTTCTCGTGCTCGACAAATTAATGCTTTGATTTCCCATACTGTCGCGGGTATTTTCATTACATGGACCGAGTTCACCTCCGAATTGATTCGTAATATCCTTGAGATGCCTTGAAATAGGTGTACGATTATCGGAATTTCCACCCACCTCTCTATCAGCCCTCCATGTCGAAGCAAAATTTCCACGTACCTCATCACGTTCCCTTAATTCTCCACGGTTATTTTTTTCCAATGCGCTGCTCTCGTTATCGACGCTGCCTAATTGTGTTTCTCTTATGGCCTGTTCTTCAAACAATATTCCTTTTTCTTGCCTGGTGCTCTCCGCGGGAATTAATGCCTTTTCTGGAATCAAATTTTCCTTCTCCACCAGTGCTGCGAAAGGATTAAACTCTTGAGATTTTTGGTTTGTTAATTTCTTTCCCTGACTGGATGCCTTACCTTTATTTTTAGGAGTTGCTTTCCTTGTTAGCATATAACTTGGTAGCACTCTTTTCCCAACCGTATCCTTCTCGAGGACGTTCTCCTTTCCCGGATGGAATTTAGAAGTCCTTCCCTCTTTAGGATTTTGTTTCCCTTGAGCCAGATTTCCTACGGCTGTAACTCCCCTTCCGAATTTACCCTGATTAACCTCGGTTTGTTTCCCCGCACCCACATTTCGCTGATTCTTCCGCGGTTGCACCACCAACCATTCCCCGAACTCTTATTTTTTTGCTTTTTCGACTAACCACTCATTCGGACTAAGAGTTTCCCCTGTCGACGGCTCCCCCTCCTCCATCTCATGTGTATCTTCTTTGCCATGCTCCCGGTCTTTCCCCGAAATGCAGTCTTTCATATTATGATTGCCCCTCCCACAAGTCTTGCAAAAATTAGGCAAGTTTTCATAGACTAGTTGGTAAACTCTCCCCTTTATCCGGATTATTTGTTTGACTGATTTATTCAGGGGGATTTGGATACAAACTCGTGTATATTTTCCCCTTGCAGCCACGAATGTGTTACCGTCAATTTTTATCGGTTCCCCAATCGCACATGCAATCGCCTCGATCATGGCCTCATGAAATAACTCTAAGGGCAGATGAAGTATGCGTACCCACGTAATGGCACAATCAATTTTGTCACAATCCGCTCTAAAATTTGGAGTCCACTTCCGGATTGAGAGGAAACTCCCCGCAAGTTGCCACGGTCCTTGCGTAAGAATTTTTTCCTTGCACGCGCTAAATATTCCTTTCAAATAGTAGGTATTGAATCCGAAGTCTACCAATTCGCTATCTCCCGAGAGTTTCCACATTATGCTTAATTTATTGACAAGAGCATGATATTGCCATGGTCGGTCCAGAATTTTGATTAGGATTGAATCCCTCCATTGTTCGCACATCATATCATCGATGTCCTGGTCCAGATCAAAGCTCACGAGCGGATCCTCTTTCGTTGGTTTCGTAACCCTAATCCTCATCTTAATTGCTTCATTCTTCCCAGTACCGATACGCACATCCATTGGCTTCACCTTGCTTGCGTATGTCTGCTGCTGCGTCGGGATTTGCGTTGGTGGCGAGTTGAACATCTCTTCGATTGCTTGAATTGGCTGGGATTTGTAAATTGTTCGCATACATTTTTGCGTCCCCTGTTCGAGGTCTTGTTGTACCCCTAACCTCTCAATTTCGTTGTTATCAACATTTCTATATGGCGTAGAGTTGATCGTTGTGAATTTTTGTTGATCTCTGGCGATCAACGGGAATTGATCGGAGTAATTAGTGAAGTCCGCCACTTTTCCGCCGTTTTTTCTGCCAATTTTATGTTGCTTTAGATCGTAACTTTTTTACAGTTTTTCTTCCCTTTTTATGCATGAGCCCCTTAAAAATATGTAAATAATGCCGCCAGTGATTTAAAGATTTCTAACCATCATTCTGAAAACATTGAAGCAATAAAAGTTAAGTATATACTGCAGCAATCAAAATTGATATTTACCACTTTAATTAAAACGGTAATCATCTTACCTTATTGTAACTTATCAACAAAACCCATCCTGCAGAATATTACAAACGTTTGGATGACAAATTTTGTTTAAGAAAAATTTCCCGGCTAATTAAGTAACTTGAATAATATATGAAAGTAGTAAATATAACAAAATTAAGATTTCAATCATCTTACTTCATGTATTTGTACGGATTCATTTTTAAACAGATAGTTGTATACCCTTAATAATAGGAGGTTTATTGCAGAAAATAAAAAATAATAATATAGCTAGAACTGTTTCTTAAAATTATTGATCCCATACAAGTCATCATAGTCAAACCTAGATTGAAAATAATGTCTACCTTTAATATTTGAGTTGGACCAAAAATTATTTCGGTTTCTAAATAATGAAAAGCGTCCCAAACAACATCCAAAAAATGAAACTTTGAAACACACGGGCCAAAAGTGATCCAAACAGTCCATTGCTTTTGCACTTTGCATTCTCTAGTAACACTTTGAACCCGCATAAACTTTGGACCGCTAAGTGGAAAGCTCATGATCGAAAATTAAAAAATTAGAATGTACCTAACTTTTCTATATGATTTTGACTGATTTGAATCATTTGATTAACTATGGTGTGCACAGATATTCTATTTTTCAACCACATGTAGCATTTTGAAACTAAATCTCGATTTGCGTTTGTTGGCATTACTAGAACTTGATTTCATTTGTTTAGAGTTTTGCTTGAGAATGAGCAATAGTCTTAGTTTAATTTCAACATTGCATTACTAAAACAGACAAGTACTCTCTTAGGATTCGATAACTGTGATGTAATATACTTTACATTTTATTATTACTTGACCGTGCACTTGCTAACATAATAGTATTACTATTGCTCTCATAACACAAAATACGCATCAAATTTTTTTTGCCGTTGTCGGGGAGTAACGGTATCTGTTAGCAATTTTGATTCCATTGTTGATATTTGAGAAGCACTTACTACGTTGTCCGCGTTTTAGGTAACAAAATAGTGCATGACACGGAGAGACAACGCGACACCACTGTCGTACGCCACAAAAATAGAGGGAGCCTGCAGATGTAAGCTTAAAGAAAAAATCAACATATCCAACGTAGATGAAGGCTCTGCCACACCACCAAGGACAAAATCAAATGGAACGCAACCGACACAACCACCACAAGTTGCCAAGGTGAACGACCAATACATGTGCCGAGGTTTTTATCTCTGACCATCTAGATCTGAGATACTACCAACTCTAGAAGAAACAAGATCATCCATTGTAGCTGAAGGGGAACACAAGCCGATCAATGTAGCCATGTGTTCCATGATCAATCATAACCAATTTGGAGATAACGCAAATAAAGACCCAAACCTTCATCTCAAATAATTTATTAGGACATTCAAGGTGTTCCAAATCAAAGAAGATGTCGCGGTCTTAAAACACTTTCCATTTCACTTATTATAGAAGCAAAGAGGTGGCTAAATGAGCTACCAAATAACAACATCGAAACATGCCAACATATGGCACAAATTTTCTGGGGATAATTCTACTCACTAGCAAGAACAACCAAGATGAGAAGCGAAACAACCAACTTTCGTCAAATGCAAGAAGAATCACTATCAAACACATGGGAACGATTCAAAGGCATGACGAGGAAGTGTCCACACAGAACTTCCAAGATGAGGTATTACTTCAACAATTCTACTATGGGTTAAATCTGGGGTGTATGCATACAATCGATGTTAGTTTGTGAGGGGGTTTCATGCTAAGAACCAATGAAGATGCATTTGCACAGTTGGATTCAATCACAACAAACATATCCAAATGGATTATAGAACGAGCACTAGTTAGAAGAACTATGGGTGTGAGGTAGATGCAATATCTCAACGTCCTGAACAAGTGGAGTCTACCAACGCCAACTAAAGCATATGAATTCTAGTACACCTCTCATCATGTGTCAAATTGCAGAGGCAATCATCTAAACACCGAGTGCAAAAGAATAAATGCGTTGATGTATGAAGAAATCAACTATGCGGGTAACTATTCAAGGCAAAGAAATCCTTACTCGAATACGTAAAATCGGGGATAGAGAAATCACCCAAATATTTTTTAGGAGTGAACAAGATCAACAAGGAGGAGCTCAAAAACCGTTGGGATTTAAACCAATCAACAAGAAGTCCAATCTTGAAGAAATCGTGTTTAACTACGTGGCGAAAAATGATGCAAGGATGGAACAAGTTGAAACACGATGTCAAAATACTGATACATCGTTGAAGAATATTTATAAATAGAAATAACTCGGTCAAATAGCAAGTCGACTAAGCATTGTCGAGAAACTAAATAAATCCAAGAAAATAAGTGAATGTAATCTCAACCGAGGAGGATATTTTGGGTAACGTATCTGAACCTGTAATGAACGAGTATTATCAACCAATTTTATTTCCCTTCAAGAATTCATTATGTGGATCAGTTTGCTTGCATATTCAAAGACTTATCGGATTTGATGACACTAAATGAAGCGGTTAGAAAAGTACCAAAGTATGTGAAGTACTTGAGTGAGAAGGCCATGATAGAAGAGATGGAGATCCAAAAAGTTTGTGCAATTCAAACAACTTGCAATTTGCCGACAAAGCTAAATGATCCAGGGAGTTTTATTATACCTTACATTGTAAATAGTGTTTTGCTTGAGCATTCTTTATGTAATTTAGGTGGCAATAAAAAAATCTCACGCCTTACTCTATATATGAAACATTGAACTTACCTAGGTTGAGAGCAACTGATTTGACGATACAATTAGCTGATAGGAGTGTGAGTTACTCTAAAGGGGGTACTGATGATGTTTTGGTAAAAAAATGACGACTTTACTTTTCCTCTGATTTTGTGGTAATTGACATGAGTAAAAGTATAAGATTTCACTTATTTTAGGAAAGCCAGTTTTAGCATCTGCTAATGCGCTAATTGACGTAGAAGGAGGAAGTAGGAACTGTAACTTTAAAAGTTAACAATGAAAAAGTGAGTTTTAAAGTGAACACTCGTATTTATCCTACTGATCCACCAATCAAGAATAATGCATGTGGAGTAAATTTTGCGCATCTATCTAGTCATGGTAGAGCGATTGTCACACATTAGAATTAATAGCGTCGAGCTAAGCGACGTAAAAACTAAGCGTTGTTTGTGAGGTAACCCAAATTTTACTGTTTTTGAGTTAATTTTTTTAGTCCATTTAACTTTTTAGAATGTTGATCGTTTTGTAGGAAGGAGAAATTGAGCATGAAAGTTGGAGGAGAGAAAATAATTTAAATTATGAAAGAGCAAGGATCCGAAGTCCATACGAAGAACAGAGGCAGCAGAGCAACAACAATTTTTTTTTTGGATATCAGGCATGTGTCGCGCAATCCTCTGCCAATTCACGCAATGCATTTTGAAATGGAGTGGCCACTCGATTCTTTGAACGACCAATGTGAGTCGTAACGCTAGGGCACACAACATGACGTGTAGTGCAGATCTTGAAAATCGCGTGTAGATCTGGACAATCCAGGAACAAGTTTCCTAATCTAAAATTTACGAGATTTGTTGTATTAGAAGTTACCTAATCATGATGAATATGTAGTTAAATGTTTCCATAACACCTAATTACCTATATGATGGAATCCTAGTCCATTTGAATCTATATGTATTACTATACTAAAAATATGGTTATTAGTAGGTTATGTGTCATAATTCAACAACAAAAGAGTTCAAAAATCTCGAGTTCTCTCCATCATATTTGTACTATTTAGTCTTCTTCCACAAACGCCCTAGCGAAGTACACTATTCCGATAAAGTCACACCATCACCGCCAAATGCCACATCAAGCAACAAGAAAAACAAAGGTGACTCACCATCTATAGAAGAGGAACTGAACAAGAAATCCTTTATCTTAGAATTCTTTTTTGAGATTTTTCGGGAAAAAGTTGAAAAGCTAGTATGGATAAAGCTCGTGGAAGCTCCTGAAATAGGGAATGTTGCATAGTGAGAAGCTATGTAAGGTAATTAAGGCGAATAAAAAAATATATAGTTGCTATAATTTTTCTAAAGGGTATTTTTGGTTGGGTCCATGAGATATTTTTTTTTTATTTTCAAAAATTTTACGTTAAATCTTTGTGTTGAAATTATTGTCATATTTTTATGTTGATACATATTTCTATAACCACAAATTTCGAGGGTGCGTATTTGATAGTTCAAATACCTAACATGTTTCCAAGCTCTGTAACAATCAAAACAATATCAACATAACAAGTTGTTGGCGATTTTAGTATAAAGAGTGTAAGGTTTCCTAATGAGCACCAAAAGCATTGAGAAATGGAAAAGCATTTGTTTTATCATTCATTCGACGACTAATAATAGTAAAATTCCCGCACACCTTGAGTTTTTGATATAACCACTTAAATGAGTGTTTGCATCTTTCTTGAAGTAGCTAAGTTGCTATGTATGTAAGTAGAAACTGACTCTCATGAGAAGACTGAGCATATTCTTTCTTGAGCGGAAAGACGAAAAACAGATTTTGGTTGAGATTTCAAGTCCAATGACGATTACTAATGTTTCATCATAGTAATATACAAAGATCTATCCTCTTGGAAGACAATGCCCACCTTCAAACTTTGATAATCTGAATTTGGAGTTTGAGCAGCACTTGTCACATTACATGCTTGTATTACAATAGTAAACGTTGGTGTTTCTTCATTAAGGTGCCATGCAAGTAATGGCATTATGCAAGTGCAAGATCTTCATCACGCCTCAAAGAATAATTCTCGGTTTTGAGTCGAAGGATAACAAAGTTACAAAAGTTAACAAAGGACCTGAAGGAAAAACATGTCTTAAGGTCCTTACATTGGTGCCATAACTCCATAAGGAAAAAATAGAACATATGATGTCAAAATATCACTACACTGGCCTCAACGACAATCTATACGATATTTTTAATATGTAACAAAATGTATGGAGAACATACAATCCTATGCTAATCCACCATTAGATGGTTGTTACTACCAATCTGCATATCCATCAGATTAAAATATTTAGTTCATGATTTTCCAATCGTTCTCAGTACTTTGGAGTGCAAATGTGTCAATAAAGGTGAAAGTGTTTGTGCGTCGTGGGGTTCTTAATTGATATCTTTCTAAAGCAAAGCTTGATAGAGGAGTTGAATGAAGGAAAACCTAACTTCAACTATGCTTTTTGTCAAAGAAGAGGTGGAAGACTCGAGTCATTTGTTTCGTTATCGTACATTGGATGATTTTATATGATGGGGTTGGCTTGTAAACGGCCATTCATAAAGGGGTTGAAGAGCATTTTCACTGAAATTTGAAGTTTTTTTCCTCAACATCAAGGGAATACAAGTGTATGCATTCTGTTTTTTGCTCTTGGTTTTGGAGGTTGAGAAATCACATTTTACTAGGCGAGAAAATTTGACATGGATAAGTTGTTGGATATTATCAAACTAAGGCTTTGACATGGATTGAGGCCATTAGAAAATATTCTTATTTCTCTTTAGTTGATTGGCTACAAGAGTCGATAATGTGTATTAAGAGGTCTTGAGTTTTTTCTGTTATTGTGATCACTTTTGAGTATGCCTTGTATTCTACTTATATATATATATGTATATATATATATATATATCGTGATTTTAGCTCCTTGAATATTCAATGATCGATATTAGTATTATATACAGCTATATATGTTTGATTTTCATTGTAGTTTTTTTACAATATAAAAAAAAATGGCATGCTGAAATTGAAGGCTTTGTAGTAAGCAAAGTCGTGGCCTAAATTTTGGTAAATTTGGTGTCCAAATAAATCACATGAAAGTACACTTAATTACCTAGTGTCATGCTAATAATTCTTTTGTTCATAATATATTATGAGATTCATTAAGTGATTTTAAGGAGTTCGAATTTAATGTAAAGTGATTATATTAAATTATTTAATTAATCTAGTTCAATTTTATATTCTTTGACTTCTTATTATTATTCGTTCTGTTACAACTTACAAGCTTTGTTGAGTAGTTTTGCTCAATTATAAGACGTTAAAAAAATAACTTGTGCTCTATGTAATCTGCCAGAGATCCATAAACTATCACCACACGAGTGACTCATCAATCATAATAGTGTATTATATATAGAAGATGATTATACAAAGAAAGACGTAACAACAAACGCTTGGAAACATTAGCCTTTCGTATCATGATTTTACACGTTATTAAGAAGACATCATGCTGACGTGATAGGGCGATGAAAACGAAAGCCTCATTTTCCAGAAGTTTAATTAAAAGCTCGTAAGTTGTGAATGACTGAAAAGAAACTGGATTTTAAATATTAAAACTGTTCCCACCGGTACTAAAGGGAAAATTCTTAGGTGGACCAGGTCTATATAGAACTCTGTAGACCGTGTGGTTGTAATTCACTCCAATGTTTCATTAACTAAATAAAAAATAAATAAAACCAACTGCTAAAAAAACTATCCTCATTTAACGGATCATCTCATCCATAACAAAAGAAAAGAAAAACGTCCTCCTATTATGAATATAATTGTATTGTGAATGTTGTTTGTCCCACATTGGAAAATTGTGAAGACGTTCATCCCAGCCTTTCTATAAATAAAAGGCCTATCACCTTTGTATTATATACACTTTTACCTTATGGAATAAGAAAGAGTTTGATAAATACTATTACTCTCTTTTATTTTCTTTTGAGTTCTAAACATTTATAACACGTTATCAGCACAAAAGGCTCGATATTTTGTCGACATTCTTGTTTGAGTTCCAAAAAAAAAAAGAAACATGGAAATTGATTTGACGACATCTTCAAACAACAAAGGAGAAATATGTCTACCAAATTGCACTACTACTCACTCCATATTCAATGATAGCAAATATTTTTCTCACTTAAATATGCAAAATGCAAATGTCAGTACTATAGCTAGTACTAAAAAATTAATTGAAGGCTCCGGAAGAGCAACTATTTTACTATCGAAATGAATCAAGTTGGTAATGGAATATGCATTATTATCTCGAAAGGCTCGAATAAATTTATTGAGTGTCAAAGATATCCGTTTGAATGGATATCATATTGAAACACAAGAGGAATGAAATAATGAATATCTTTATATTACTTATACTGTTTTTGAAAAGAAACGTGTCTTAGAAAAATTGCCAACTTTGGTACCTAAATTGTATTTTACCAAAATCAAATTTATTGAAACTTATGCCACAGTAAACCATAAGTTTACTAATGACTTTCAAATTTGGCATGACCGGTTGGGCCATCCTGGTTCAATAATGATGCGAAGAATTATTGAGAATTCAGTTGGTCACCCATTGAAAAACCAGAAGATTTTTCAATCTAATGAACTTTCATGTGTTGCTTGCTTTCAAGGCAAACTAATCACAAGACCATCACCAGCCAAAATCAAACATGAAAATCCTAAATTTCTTGAACATATTCAGGGTGATATATGTGGACCTATCCATCCACTGTGGGACCATTTAGATACTTTATGGTATTGATTGACACATCAACTAGATGGTCACATGTGCGTTTGTTATCCACTCGCAATTTAGCATTTGCGAGATTGCTTGCACAAATAATTCGTTTACGTGCACAATTCCCTAATTATACTATAAAGAAAATTCGTCTTGATAATGCTGGTGAGTTTTCATCCCAAGCCTTCAATGACTATTGCATGTCAATTGGAATAGACATTGAACATCTTGTTACTCTTGTTCATACACAAAATGGTTTAGCTGAATCGTTTATTAAACGTCTTCAGTTAATTGCAAGACCATTAACTATGAAATCTAAGCTTCCCACTTCTGCTTGGGGACATGCTATTTTACATGCAGCAACACTTGTACACATCAGACCAACAAGTTATAATAGTAATTCCCCTTTACAAATGGTTTTCGGTCTAGAACCAAGTATTTCCCATATGAGAATTTTTAGTTGTGCGGTATATGTTCCGATATCTCCACCACAACGCACAAACATGGGTCCACAAAGAAGACTTAGAATATATGTTGGATATGAATCTCCATCTATAATAAATTATTTAGAACCATTGACTGGAGATTTATTTACAGCAAGAATTGCTGATTGTCATTTTGACGAATCTATTTATCCAACATTAGGGGAGAGAATAAACAGTTGGAAAAGACTATCTCTTGGAGAGAATTATCGCTACCAATTCGAGATCCTCGTACAAAGCATAGTGAACTTGAAGTTCAAAAGATAATTCATATGCAAAATATTGCGAATCAGTTGCCAGATGCATTTACTGATCCGAAACGAGTGACTAAGTCTTATATACCAGCTGTAAATGCTCTAATTAAAATTGATGTCCTTGAAAGACAACCAAGTATTGCCAATGAGTCTGTAACATGACAAAAGCAAGGTAGACCTATCGGTTCCAAAGATAAAAATCCTCGAAAAAGAAAAGGAGCACGTGTTGAAAATGATCAAAAATAGGAAACAACAATTCTTGCAGAACCTATTGACATAGATGACAAGGTTCCATAAGAACCTCAGTCGCCAAAACCTACTAGAAATGAAGAAATATCAATCAACTATATCACAACAGGCAACAAATGGAATCGCAATAATATTCACATTGATGAAATTTTTGCTTACACTGTAGCGGTCAACATTATGGAAGAATGTGATGATTTTGAGCCTACATCTATTTCAGAATGTCAACGTAGAAAGGAATGGCCCTTATGAAAAGACGCAATCAATGTTAAATTAAATTCACTTGCCAAACGTCAAGTATTTGGATGTGTGGTTCGTACACCAAATAACGTACAACCAGTAGGATATCGATGGGTATTCGTACGTAAGAGAAATGAAAATAACGAAGTTGTGTGATGCAAGGCAAGGCTTATGGCACAAGGATATATCCAAAGACCGGGTATTGATTATGAAGAGACATATTCTCCAGTAATTGATGCAATTACCCTAAGGTATTTGATTTGTTTGGCAGTATGAGAGAAACTTGAAATGCGATTAATGGATGTCGTTACAGC
This sequence comes from Linaria vulgaris, assembly GCA_948329865.1. Lineage (NCBI taxonomy): Eukaryota > Viridiplantae > Streptophyta > Magnoliopsida > Lamiales > Plantaginaceae > Linaria > Linaria vulgaris. The sequence continues at coordinate 111,043,907 of OX415249.1, read as the reverse complement.
CTATCTCTATGGATCCTTAGAAAATGATATTTATATGAAAATCCTTGAAGGATTTAAGTTGCCTGAAGCACAAGCTTTAAATCGTAATGAGATTTATTCAGTTAAACTAAATAAATCTTTATATGAATTAAAGCAATCTGGGAGAATGTGGTACAATCGCTTGAGTACATTTTTGTTGAAAGAAGGTTATAAATGATCTTATATGCCCTTGTGTTTTCATCAAAAGATGTGGATCTGAATATGCTATCATTTCTGTCTATGTTGATGATTTAAATATTACTCGAACTCATGAAGAGTTATCAAAAATTATGAATTATTTGAAAAAGGAGTTTGAGATGCAAGACATTGGAAAAACAAAATTTTGTTTATGTCTTCAAATTGAGCACTTAAATGACGGAATATCTATTCATCAATCTAATTATACATCAAAAGTACTTAAGCGGTTTTATATGGATAAAGCACATCCATTAAATACACCTATAATTGTGAGATCTCTTGATGTGAGAAAGGATCCATTCTGACCATCTGAAAATGATGAAGAACTACTCAGTCCAGAAGTACCATTTCTTAGTGCAATCGGAGCGCTAATGTATCTTGCTAATAATACGAGGCCTGATATATCATTTGCAGTGAATTTATTAGCAAGGTACAGTTCTTCCCCAACCAGAAGGCATTGGAATGACATTAAGCAATTTTTCGATATCTTCAAGGTACAATCGATTTATGATTGTATTATTCATCTTCATCCAAATAAAATCTAACTTGTCATGCAGATGCAGGATATTTATCAGATCCACACAAAGCACGATCTCAGACAGGGTATGTTTTTACTTGTGGTGAAACAGCTATTTCATGAAGATCAGTAAAACAAACCTTGGTCGCTACATCAACTAACCATGCAGAATTATTGGCAATTCATAAATCTAGTCGCGAATGTGTTTGGTTACGATCTATGCCGCAACATATTCTTGGAGCATGTGGTTTACCGACCAAGCGAGAAGTTCCAACAACCTTTTATGTAGACAACGCAACATGTATAGCACAATTGAAGGAATGATTTATTAAAGGGGATAGAACAAAGCACATTTCGCCCAAATTCTTCTTCAGTCACGATCTTTACGAGAAATGCGAAATCAATGTCCAACAAATCCGTTCAAGTGACAACCTGGCAGATCTATTCACTATGTCCCTCCCTACAACCACATTTGAGAAACTGGTGCACAAGATTGGAATGCGGCGCTTCAAAGATATCAATGGAAGTAATGATCAAGGGGAGTAAATAGGCACTCCACTCTTTTTCCCTTCGCTAAGGTTTTTTCCCATTGGGTTTTTCTTAGCAAGGTTTTTAACGAGGCATGTGTCAAACGAACATTCAAGGGGGAGTGTTATGAAATATAATTGTATTGTGAATGTTGTTTGTCCCACATTGGAAAATTGTGAAGACATCCATCTTAGCCTTTCTATAAATAAAACGCATATCACATTTGTAATATACACTTTTACATTATGGAATAAGAAAGAGTTTAATAAATAATATTACTCTCTTTTATTTGCCTTTGAGTTCTAAACAGTTATAACACCTCCACTTTTATTGCTGCAGTCCGCCATGGTTGCGGAAACTGTAGATATTTTTTTTCTTTCTATTTTCCCAATTCTCCTTGAAATATTTTAATGAAGAATTTATGGATTAAAAAGAACATATATTGTGTTAACATAAGAAACCCACTTCATCATGAAATTTTTGTAATTTGCTAAAATTATATAAATGAAGCCTCGGATAATCTGCATAAGTAAAAAAAAAAACTAACATAACAAATTATGTTTTTGACTGCATAAATTTACATATAAAAGGTCGAATCTCTTATTATTTTAGACTCGTAACTTAACAAATTCAAACTTCTTGTATTTGGTTAATTTTTTATTCAATTTTACGAATCCTCAAGCCCAGCAATCATTCTCCTTTTCATCGTTTCTTAAAACTCAGAGCCAACTTATAACCCAGCAAATTAAACAAACTTATGGGAAAAAAAAGTTAGAATAATATTTATCTCATAATTTGCATGACTAAAACATGAAAAATTCTACAAGTTATGAAATTCTTCTTTATATTCAACAAGCTATGAATTGATGGAGGAAATAAAATTGGAATTAAAACAGAAATTCTTCTCGTAAGAAACTGATTTTTTTCTCCTATTTTAGCAAATGAGGTAATTGAGGATAATTTTTGCAGCACATTAAGTACTTTTTTTTTTATTAATATTATATTTAATGAATGGATAGAGCGAATTAGTTTTTGAGCAAATAGTTTTATTTATTTTTTATTTAGTTAATGAAAGATTGGAGTAAATTACAGCCACACGTACGATCTACATAGTTCTGTATAGACCTGGTCCACCTAAGAATTTTCCGTACTAAAGTGTATGCTAGTTAGCCGTTAAATATATAGCTACAGAAACATAATTGTGTCTACGAATATCTCTAATTTTGGCAGACTGTATTTTAAAAAAAAAATTATGGACACGATCTGATAGTCTTTATATACCTTACAGTTTACACGATATGTTGGATGTTTTATAATGTTTGTTTAGTCGCCATTTGTTTTTTTTTTACCAAAATAAAATAAAATAAAATAAATAAACACATTTATTGATAACTTGTGCAATTGGGTTGAATTGAACAAGAAGAAATAAAGAAACATTGCAAATTTTATTCAAGAACAAGAGAGAGAAAATGACTACTGAATATGTTACAAGAATTGAAAGAGGAGGAGAGAGAATTGTGAAGTGTCTTCTCCCTCTTCTGTGTGTGTGTGTTTATATACAAGTTGGGATACCAATCCTATTGAGAATCGGACTGGTGCTCTGCTAACTGACTAACTAAAACTAATAGAAACTAATTGTTGGTTAACAGTTGCTAAGAATGGAAAGCTGTTACTAACTATAGTAACAGAATTACAAAAACTTGCTAAAAATAGAAATGTATACAAAATTATATTTTGATGATTTAACACCCCCCAGCAAGCTCGGCATGGATGTTAAGAAGGCCAAGCTTGGAGGCAAGTTCCTTGAAAGGCTGAGGAGCCAGTGGCTTTGTCAATATATCAACAAGTTGAGAAGTGTTTGGAATATGAATGACTTTGATGATTTTCTTTTGAACCCTTTCTCTAACAAAGAAACAATCGATTTGAATATGTTTTGTCCTTTCATGATGGACAGTATTCAATGCAATTGCAGCTGCACTCTTGTTATCAGTGCATATCAGAGGAATTTTGGAATTATGAACTGAGAGGTCTTTGAGCAGTTGTTGTAGCCATATAACTTCACATATAGCTGTAGCTAGGGCCCTGTATTATGCTTATGTCGAAGACCTACTTACTGTTGGTTGTTTCTTGGATTTCCAGGAGACAATGGAGTTACTAAGGAATACAACATATCCTGAGATACTTCTTCTTGTTTCCTCACATCATGCACAGTCACAGTCTGTGAATGCTTAGATTTGAAGGTCTAATTTTGCTGATAGAAAGACACCATTTCCAACTGTTGTCTTGAGATACCTTAATACTCTGTGTGCAGCTGCCATATGATTATTTGTAGGCTTTGCCATATGTTGTGTTAGACATTGCACACTGTAACTTATATCATGTCTTGTTATGGTGAGGTAGAGGAGTCTACCAACAAGCCTGCGATATTCTGAAGGATCGGCCAACTCAGTAGAATCATTAGTGAGTAACTTTAGTTTATAATCCATTGGAGTGGAGCTAGGCTTACAACCTAGATAACCAGTGTCAGTTAAAATGCCAAGACAATATTTTCTTTGACAAAGAGAGATCCCAGACTGTGACCTAGCAACTAAAATGTATTTTAGGGATCCAAGGTCTTTTATTGTAAACATGTCATCTAAATATTATTTTATCTTATTGATTTCATCCATGTTGTTACATGTGAGAATAATATCATCAACATAGATACATAATGCAGTGAATGTACTGTTACATTGTCTAGTAAAGAGAGAAGAATCAGAGACTGACTGAGTGAAACCATAAGATATTAAACATGAAGTTAACTTTTGATACCACTGTCTAGAAACTTGCTTTAAGCCATTGAGACTTTTCTTCACGAAACAAACTCTTTTATCCTTCTGTTTAAGATATCCAGGAGGTGGTTTCATATATATATATATATATATATATATATATATATATATATATTTCTTCATCTAAATCTCCATAAAGAAAAGCATTATTCACATCTAACTGAGTGAGAAACCAATTATTTGCTGCAGCAACAGCTATTAGTACTCTAACTGTTGTGAGTTTAGTTACTGGACTAAAGGTATCAAAGTAATCTAACCCCTCTTCTTGAGTAAAGCCTTTTGCTACTAATCTGGCCTTATATATCTCTATTGTGCCATCTGCTTTATGTTTAATTTTGTAAACCCACCTACATCATATTAGATTCTGACCAGGAGGAAGATCAGTAACGATCCAAGTTTTGATTTTAACTAAAGCTTCTATTTCAGCATTCATGGCAATAATCCACTTAGGTGATTTACTAGCTTGAGCGTAAAAAGATGGTTCTTGATCCACAATAATAGATGCAGTGAAAGCTTTGTGTAGTGAAGAAAGGTGAGCTGTTGAAAGAAATTTAGATATAGGATATTTGACAGTAGAGTTAGAAGTAATGCAGTTAGCTTTATGTAATGATTGAGGTAAATTGTAATCATAAACATTAAGGTATGCTGGAGTATGTATGGTTCTGGATGACCTTCTAGTCACAGGTAACTCAGTGTGAGAATTATGAGTTTCAAGAATACCTGGTGCAACATGAGGATGTTGCACATCTTCATGAGAGTGTGAAATAGAACCCGGTGTTGCTGAGTTGGTGAATGAACTTTCAACTTCTAATTATTGATCAAACTCAGGAGTTTATGGCATTTGATTGTTGCTGAAGCTGTCAGCGGGAGCCACAACATTCTCTTCATTCAGTTGAACAAAGTTTCTAGGAACAACTTGCATTTGAGCATTATTTCTAATGAATGGATCAATACACAAAGAGCTATATGTGTTTGTAAGCTGAGAAGTAATAGAATTATTTGTATGATTCTTAAAAGGAAATATGTGTTCATGAAACAGTACATTTCTAGATATGATTGTTTCCTTTTGAAGAATCTCATAGCAAAAATATCCCTTTGTTCCTTTAGGATAACCAACAAAACACATTGCACTCTAGGATCAATTTTTGTCCTATGTGCAGTGATAGTTGAAGCATAGCATAGACAACCAAAACTCTTTAATAAATTGTAGTCTGGAGTTTTGTGATATAACAATTCATAAGGTGATTTGTTATTAAGAGTAGTGGAAGGTAATCTATTTATGATGTATGTAGCAGCAGAAACACATAAATGCCAGAAACTTAAAGGAACATTAGATTGAAATCTTAAAGCTCTTGCAACTTGAAGAAGGTGTTGATGTTTTCTCTCGACTAAACAATTTTGCTGTAGTGTTTCAACACAACTAGTCTGATGTGATATGCCATAAGTATTATAGAAGTTCTTCAGAAGGAACTTACTTCCATTATCAGTTCTAATAGTTTTAATAGGAACATTAAACTGATTCAACACAATTTGATAGAAATAAAGCAAGTGATCTTTAACTTCTGACTTTTGTTTAAGTAGATAAAGCCATGTACAATGAGTGAGGTCATCAACAATAGTAAGAAAATATCTAAAACCTTATTTACTAGGTACAGAATATGGTCCCCATACATCACAATGGATCAATTCAAATGCAACAGTAGTACAAGTGTTACTGGAATTAAAAGTAAGTCTTTTCTGCTTTGCTAGATGACAAACTTCACAGTGATGATCTTTAATTGGTCCAGTGATGGAGATGGGAGAAATATTCTTCAGTTTAGCTAAGGGAGCATGGCCAAGTCTCAAATACCAAACATTATTAGAAGTAGCAAAGTTGCAGAAAGCACTATCAGCAGCAGAGTGTCTAATATCAAGTACATATAGATTGTTTTGTATGCTAGCAAAACCAATCATCCTTCTGTTTATGTAGTCCTGTAATAAACATGAGGAAGCCTTGAACATGACAAGTAGCTTATTATGAGAGGTAAGTCTTGAAATGGATAACAAATTGTAAGTGAAGGAAGGCACAAATAACACATTATCAAATGTAAGACCAGATATCAGATTGACAAAACCCATCAATGTGGCATTAGTTATACTATTATTGGCCAAGTAAATGCTTCACATGCTTAGAAGTGTTAATAAACCAGTGTTTTTGACATATCATATGATCTGTTGCCCCTGTGTCCAAGATCCATTTATCATAGTAAATTTGAATGAGAGGATAGTGCAAGGGGAACATAAATACCAGTAGCTGCTGAAGCAACATAGTGTTGAGAGGTATCCAATCCAGCTGAGGAAGTGTGAGCTTGATCATGAGCTTGTTTGAAAGCCATGAATTGCTCAAAGAGAGCCAGATTAGTTGCAGCAGGAGTTTTCATACTAGTAGAAGCTTCAACAGGAGTAACTTGAGCAATGTTTGCTGAGTTGTTCTGCATCTTCCTTTTGCCTTTGGGACCTTCCCAACCAGGAGGGTAACCATGCAACTGAAAACATGTATAAATGGTATGGCCATTGAAACCACAATGAGTGCAGCGCAGCTTCTTCTTTTCCTCTTTTGACAGCTGAGGTTTAGAATTCTTAGAAGCTGTGTTTGGAGGGAATGATCTCTGAATACTTTGTTGGTGAAATCCTTGTGTATCTTGACTAACCTTCTGTCTAGTAAACATAGCTAGGGAGTCTGAAACTGAAGTGTTAGAGTACAAATCTCTCTGTTGCTCTTCTTGCAACAGTAGTGAGAAAACCTTAGAGAGACCAGACAGAGGAACGACCAACAATATGTGACTTATAATAGCAGAAAAGGTGTCATTCAAGCCAACCAAAAACTTGAATACTGAGTCATATTGTTGCATTTCCACCATAGTCCTATTGGCATTGCAAGTACAGAGCCCACAAGTGCACATTGCAATGGGTCTTTGGCTTACAAACTCATCCCAAAGAGATCGAAACATATTGTAATACTCAGTTATAGAGAGAGAACCCCGTGTGATGATGGAGAGAGATTTCTGTAGCTGATAAACTCTTGAACCATCTGTCTTATCATACCTATTCTTGAGTTCAAGCCATAACTCTCGAGGATTATCAAAGTACATCAAACTTTGTTTCACAAGCTTCTCAATAGAATTAAACAACCAAGACAGGACAAGAGTGTTGGCTCTATTCCAACACACAATTAAAGAAGCATCATTACCAGCAGGTTGCAACAAGGAGCCATCAATAAAGGACAGTTTATTCTTGATACTCAATGCCATAACAATACTTTTACTCCAAGCAATGTAATTGGAGCCATTAAAATTTTCACTCACAATGGACTGACCAGTGTAGTCATGAGTGCCGAGGAAATAGACAGAGGAGGAATCCTCACTTGGATTCTTGACTTGAAGAGTGGTAGTTGCAGAAGAGGAGGCGCTTGGTTCTGTCATTGGATCTCAATCAATGGCACACCGTTGCAAAGCAAAGAGAAGTTGCAGAAAAGTGAAAAATTGCAGAAACTACATAATTTGCAGAGAGAGGTGATCGGAGAAGACAACCAATGGCGGCGGCGAACGACGATCTTGGCGGAGTAGCGGAAGCGGTTGTGATCGGGACTAACCAGAAAACTGATACCATGATAACTTGTGCAATTGGGTTGAATTGAACAAGAAGAAATAAAGAAACATTGCAAATTTTATTCAAGAACAAGAGAGAGAAAATGACTACTGAATCTGTTACAAGAATTGAAAGAGGAGGAGAGAGAATCGTGAAGTGTCTTCTCCCTCTTCTGTGTGTGTGTTTACATACAAGTTGGGATAACAATCCTATTGAGAATCAGATTGGTGCTCTGCTAACTCACTAACTAAAACTAATGGAAACTAATTGTTAGTTAACAGTTGCTAAGAATGGAAAGTTGTTACTAACTGTAGTAACAAAATTACAAAAACTTGCTAAAAATAGAAATGTATACAAAATTATATTTTGATGATTTAACATTTATAAATACATAAAACAAAGTGACGAACTTAATTAAATAACAGTACACACAAATCGTAATATTGTTTTTTTGATTAATACCCACAAATCGTTAAACCTTATTTCAGACGAAGAAGCGGATCCAAAATAGTTCAACGGAAATAAAAAAATCCGCAAGGTAACATTAGTTAACTTTCAAAGAATCAAAATACAAAGTTGTAGCGTGCACACTTAAGTCCAAACATAGCAATGCATGCATAACATATACTCTACTGTCGCGGCCGCTTGCAAGCACCATGAGTTGCATAATCAAAAGGTCCTCCTCATCGATAGCAAAAGTGATAGCCACACCTGCCGCATTATTGGACATAAATCAAGTTAATTATAGTTGAAATATCAAAAGCAACTAATCCATGATGATGATCGAGAGTGCACATTGTTATTCCCATTGATTTTTTGATGCTACTCCTACACTTATTTCTCTATATATAATTAACTTTATTATCATCACACAATACAAAGTGACACAAACAAATACCATTATATTGATGTCAGTACTCTTAGACCTTCGATCAACAATACCAAACCTCTTTTTGACTATGGTTTGTTGAACTAAATCATGACATGCAAGGGAAAATCTAAACTGACATTATTTCTGGACGAAATATTAAAACTGCCCTGTAATTTTTTTTCAGAAGTTAAAATGCCCGTTTTTTGGGCCTTGCAAAAATGCCCCGTAAGTTTTGAAATTTCTTGTAAAAATGCCCAATTGCCTTATTTGGGCCAAAATTGCATACGTGACGGTACAATCAACGAGGGAGTTCATATATACAGAACAAAATCCCTAGTCACATATCAGTTTTATATAATATATGTCTGTTTTACCTTTCCAAAATATTAAACTAGATATTTTCCTTTTTATTTCTTTAATTTCTCATATCTATAAATTTGAAATCAGCTATCCCAATAAGTACAAAGATGTTTTCCTTCTATACTCCAACCAAAATCCATATTATATTGAAGTTACAGCATTCCAATATATGTGTGTAATCTATCTTGTATTATCCATTTCATTATTGATTATATTTTATTACCGTAATACATACATGCATAATAAATCACTTTCTTCTACTTTATTTCTTAATATATAATTGTAAGCAGAATGACTCGTGAAATCCGTTAATTTATTTTAGTGAGATATTTCTTCTCTTTGTTTGTTATTGCAATTCAAAATAATTTCAAAACTCAGTAATTATTTTCTTTTGAGAATTAGAATGTATGCAAAAACCTCTAATACTGAGAAATATTTTCTACAGAATATATGGAACTACAACAAATATAGTTATAAAATGTAGTATAAAGAAGTTTGGTAATAAAATTTCCACATTTATTTAAATTTTTATTTGCATTAATTAGTGCTTTATATTAAGCGACTCTACTTATGTCACTACAACAAATCAGTCCAAATACAACCGAATATTATGCATCGAAATTCAAATTTTGATGCATAAATCAAATACATCGCTTTATTCGGCTGCATTTGGACATTAGCTCACGAGCGGGGTCCGTGACCAGACTGTGCAACACAAAACAGCGCAGCACATGAGCAAATGCTGCGAAATCTTGCGTTGCCAGGCTGGCAACGCAATATTTTGCAGCATTTGTGAAGCTGCTGTCAAATATTTCGCAGTAATTGGCCTGCTGCGAAAACTTTTGCAACATAAGACATTGCTGCAACGCAAATTTTCTTTGCAACAAGCACTGCAAAGAAAAATTGCGTTGCAGCCCATTAAAAAACAAAAGCCCTCTTTCTTCCTCATTCCACGCGACATACACACACAAACACACATTAAATCCGACCATTGACCGTCGTGGACCGCCGATTTTCGTCCAACTAACACCGGTAAGCAATTCTACTCAACCCAAGGAATAATTTTGATGTAATTTATTTCAAATTTGTCCATTATTTACGTTCGTGAAATTTGACCATATCATGTTTCCATTATATATTGATGATTTTGTGATTATACTTGTTGTTTACTGTTGGTTTATATTCCGTTTGGATATGATATATGCTTTATATGTTGGGTTTTCGAATTAATTTGTGATATTGTTTGTTAATATTGAACTTTAGGGGTTTTTTTTTTGGTCAATGAACTTTAGGGGTTAATTTGTAGTTTAGAAGAAGTTTTGGGACAAAAAGTGTAGTTGAAATAAAATTAGAGCAAATTACTTTTTCTGCCCTTTAATTTCGACTATGTTTGCCTTTTGCCCTTTAACTTTTCGGGCTCCACTTTTGCCCTATAATTCTTATATTTTTTACCAAATATGCCCGTTGGGTTATTTCCCAGGGCCGATTACTGTTTGGCTGACGTGGACGTTGACGTGGACGCCATTGGACCGACACGTGGCACCACGTCATTTATGTATTTTTTTACTGGACTTAAAGGTGAAATGTCCAAAATACCCCCGCTTATCTTCTTCATCACACACACACACACACACACACACACACACACATATATATATATATATACACACACATATATATATATATATGTATATATACACACAGATATATATATATATATACACTCACACCCACACCGGCGCCGCCACCACCACGAATCACCGTCGCCGTCGCCTCCACCACCACGAATCACCACCGCCGTCGCAATCTGGTAAAAACCTCCGTCGTCCCTTCCCCTCCCCTCTTTATTTCCAAATGCCCAATTCCCCCTGCTTCTGCATTATCAAGTTGAAAAATTCCCCTCAACAAAACGCCGTCGTTCCGTACGACAATGAGGCTAACAGTCAAACCCTAGCCGCCACCTTCCACCTCAGCAAATCCGACCTCGACAAGCTCAACGGCAAGACCTCTCTCCCCTTCGCCACCGCCAAAAAGCCGCGTCTCAAAATCCACCTCTACTCCGGCCGCCGCGGATCGTCGTGCGACGTCAACTCCGGCAGCCTGCTGGGGAAAATCTCCGTCGAGCTCGATTTATCCGTCGCGGAGTTGCGGTCGGTGGTTTTCCACAACGGCTGGATCAACGTTGGGAAAATCGCGGCGGTTCAATTTCACCTCCACGTGAAGGCGGAGCCGGATCTTCGATTCGTCTTCAAATTCGGCGGCGAGCCGGAGTGCAACCCTCAGGTTTTTCAGATTCGCGGCAACTGGTTTTCACCTGCAAATTCAGCTTCCGTGCTGCTTTTGACCGGAACCAACGGTCGATGTCGTTACCGACGCAGCACGGTAGCGGTGGGGCTCGAGGTTGGTTAGGTTCGTTTGGGAGCGAGAGAGAAAGTCCTGGAAAGGAAAGGAAAGGATGGTCGATTACGATTTTCTCCTCCGAATCGCTCTCAGCCGTCCGATCTGAGGCCGTGGCGGGGATGGTGAAGCTCGGCGAGGTGGTGAGGGCGATTCGTGGTGATTCGTGGTGGTGGAGGCGGCGACGACGGTGATTCGTGGTGGTGGAGGTGGTGGTGGCGGCGCCGTTGTGGGTGTGAGTGTATATATATATATATATATATATCTGTGTGTATATATACATATATATATATATATGTGTGTATATATATATATATATATATATATATGATGAAGAAGATAAGCGGGGGTATTTTGGACATTTTACCTTTAAGTCCAGTAAAAAAAATACATAAATGACGTGGCGCCACGTGTCGGTCCAATGGCGTCCACGTCAGCCAAACAGTAACCGGGCCTGGAAAATAACCCAACGGGCATATTTGGTAAAAAAATATAAGAATTATAGGGCAAAAGTGGAGCCCGAAAAGTTAAAGGGCAAAAGGCAAACATAGTCGAAATTAAAGGGCAGAAAAAGTAATTTGCTCATAAAATTAGGACTCAAATATCAAGTTTAAAGTTCGTTTGGGGTGGAAATATAATTTATAGGAACGTTCTTGTACGTACAAGTATGATTATTAAAAGATTTGTGGTTATTTGCAAATATTTAGCGTGTTAAGAAAATTATAGGGTAGAAAATATAATTAAATTATCTTAGTTATTATTTGGTTGTTAATATTGCACTTTAGGGGTTAATTTGTAGTTTAGAAGAAGTTTTATAGCAAAAAGTGTAGTTGAAATAAATTTAGGACTCAAATATCAAGTTTAAAATTTATGTGGGGTTGAAACGTAATTTTTAGGGACTTTCTTGTAGGGGTACATTGGATGATTTTATATGATGGGGTTGGCTTGCAACCGGCCGTTCATAAAGGGGTTGAAAATCATTTTCACCAAGATTTGAAGCTTTTTCCCTCAACATCAAGGGAATACAAGTGGATATACATTCGTTTTTTAACTCTTGGGTTTGGAGGTCGAGAAATCACATTTTACTTGCCAAGCAAATTTGACATGGATAAGCTTTTGGATATTATCAAACTAAGGTTTTAACTTGACATGGATTAAGGCCATTAGAAAAGATTATTGTTTCTCTTTGGTTGATTGGCTACAAGAGTCGATAATTTGTATTAAGAGGTCTTGAGTTTTTTCTATGGCTATCACTTTTGAGAATGCCTTGTACTCTACTTCTTTGTATATATTCATGATTTTATCTCCTTGAATGTTCAATGATATTAGTATGATATACAGCTATATATGTTTGATTTTCATTGTAGTTTTTTAAAATAAAAAATAAATTTGGCATGCTGAAATTGAAAGCTTTGTAGTAAGCAAAGCCGTGGCCTAAATTTTGGTAAATTTAGTGTCAAATTAAATCACATGAAAGTACAAACCTAATTTCATGCTAATGATTCTTTTGTTCATAATATATGATGAAATTCATTAAGTGATTTTAAGGAGTTCAAATTTAATGTAAAGTGACTACATTAAATTATTTTAATCTAGTTCAATCTATATTCTTTGACTTCTTATATATTATTATTCGTTCTGTTACAACTTACGAGCTTTGTTGAGTGGTTTTGCTCAATTATAAGACGTTAAAAAAATTATTTAATTTGTGCTCCATGTAGTCTACTATAGAGATCCCTAAACTATCACCACACGAGTGGCTCATCAATCATAATAGTGTATTATATAGAAGATGATTATCAAACAAAGGAGAAAGACGTAACAACAAACACTAGGAAACATTAGCCTTTCGTATCATGATTTTACAGGTTATTAAGAAGACATCATGCTGACATGATAGGGCGATGAAAACGAAAACCTCATTTTTTTTCCACAAGTTTAAAAGCTCGTAAATGACTGAAAAGAAACTGGATTTTAAATATTAAAACTGTTCCCATCGGTACTAAAGTGTATGTTAGTTACCATGTTAAATAGCTACAAAAACATAACTGTGTCTACGAATATCTCTAATTTTGGCCGACTATTTAAAAAATAATAAAAAATTATGGACACGATCTTATTATAGTCTTTATATACTTTAGAGTTTACACGATATGTTGGATGTTGTATAACGTTTGTGTAGACCTCAATTTGTTTCATTATGTGTTAAATCTTTAAAGAAGAAAAAAAAGGTAAGTGGACCAGATTTTAAAGATTGTATTTACTGTCTCAACTCTCAACTTTTTTCATATAATACATTCCGAAGATATGAATGAGGTTTGAAAGTATAGAATTTGTCTTTATCATAGGTTTTGGACTTTTATTACCAATAATTATTAATGGTCCTACATTTCAATTTCCACTAGGAAATCTTTTCCCGAAATGAATTCTGCCGTCGACTTAGAAAGTATTCGAGAGCGGCAATCCTGAGCTATCAACGTAAACAAAATTATGGGTGAGAACATATAAATAAAGCAGAAGTTCCACACCCATGTGACAGGTCACGTCACGCCTATCCTTTTCTACATTCAAATCCGAAAAAAAATCATTCTCTTTACACACTAATGTAGGAAGCAACAGTGTTTTTTGCAAAATCATTGCGTAGTGAGAAGAGTTTCTATAAATATATTTCAGGTACAATAGAAGTAAAGCTTTCTAAGGTAGGTGTTTGAATAATTTAAAAGAATTTAATAGTAATCTTTTTTTTTTTTGAAAAATGAATTTAATAGTAATCTCAAAAACGTATATAGGCTCTTACAGTCCTAAGACCACGAGAGTTGAATTAAATTACATAGACGCCTCTTAAAATTCATAAAGGGAGAAATGCTTTAAATTCTCCAACCTTTGCCACTTTTACAAAGTATCCTAATTTATGAAAATCTGCATTAATCATCAAAATATTAATTTTGAAGAATTTTGTCCCTGAGTCACTAATTAACTGTTTAATTAGAACACCTGTCTGTATATATTGAATTTGATCCTAGAAAGCAAAACTCTTCAAAATCAATAGGTTGAGATATAGTGCAACTTTAATATGTTAGAGGGCACATGGTAAAAGGAGCATAGGTTAGAGGTTTAGATCATTTGACCCATTTATAAAAGATTACAAGAAAGGGGCATCTCACATTCTACCTATGAATTTGTGAATTACATCCCTTTGGTGTGCACTTTCCATTATTGTAGTATGACCAACGAGATATAGAATTCCTTTACTCCGATAAAAAGGAAAAAAAGATAGACTAAATATCGTATTAGATGAATATGGGCTAACTTCTGTCACAAATATCATTTCCTCGTTACCATAATACCAAACACATGATCCTCAAAACTCAACCTCATACGCACGATTCCTAAACTTAACACCTAATCCGTCGACTGGGTAGTAAGCATCGAACTGTTGTTGTTTTCTTATGACACCGCTATCATGATGTTACCATCACCTAAACTGTCATCAAAGTGTGGGTGCTCCTGCCGGCGACATTTAATCACCATTCTATCATTGTCCTCAAAACATACAATTTTTTACAATCTTTGTCATAAATATCCCTAAAATAGTCACCTCTTCAATCATATCTACGAGGGTATTCACGAATTGAAAGCTCAGCCATTGTAGACATCCCCCTCGCTCGTGATAAAATAAGCCTTGAATGAGCGTTAAAGATAAGCTCAATTGACTGCATTTGCCTTGTTTGTCCGTTCCACAATTAGAACTCACATCCTCAAGGGCATACAAATTGAAAAGTTATTGTCTTTTGCCTCCATAATATCTCATACAAAGCTCGATACCCCTTCAATATGGAGGACTTCTAGAGTCTTACACACTGGACTTGCACATTAACTCTTAACAACTTCACAAAATCAAAGTGTTGTATATTTACTTGTTACAAGGATTTTACGTTTGAAGTCTTTTCTCTTGATTGTATCCTCATCATTTTCTTTACGTACAGACTCAACAAGTGTATGTTACGGAATATATATAAGTCTCATTCGAAAGATTTGATTTTCGTTTGTTTAATTAAGGTGCGATGTTTGTTAAATTGATAAAATACTTACTACTAAGTAAATTAAAAGAGAGTTTATCACAAAATTACACATTACATCTAAAACAACTTAGTGTATATGATTATTAGTTGTAGAACATAAAATAGGTTATTCGTTCATAACTCGCCTAATCACATCTAATTCGCTATTTTAATATGTTAATTACTAATGTTGTACTAATTTATTACTTCAATTCACATGTAGTAATGAGACTTATTGTTAAAAATCATAAACACATCAAGATGAATCCATAAAATCAAATTTTCTTTTATGAATATTATTCGTGACCGTTGGGCGGTCACGAATGAGGGTCTTTCGTGACCGCCCAGCGGTCACTAATGCCAACTGCTAGTTTCATTCGTGACCGCCCGGCGGTCACGAATGCCAACGGCTAGTTGGCTTTCGCGACCGCCCGGCGGTCACGCATGACAACGGCATGTTGGCATTCGCGACCGCGAGGCGGTCACGAAATGACAACGGCATGTTGGCATTCGCGACCGCTAGGCGGTCACGAACTGCCAGATTTTCATTTATAAATATCATTTCCCTTACTTTCCTAATTTACAACAATCTTCACCATTTCTCTTAAGGTATTCTCGTTTTTTTACGCTTCAAGAAGTAAGTTGATCAATTTATCACTCTACAACCTTATCGTGCATGATAATTGTTACATTTTAAATTGTTAATTATTAATTGTTTGTAGTATTAATTGTAGTTAATTATTTCCTTTAAAATTTACATCTTAGATAAATAATGGACTATTAAGTAGATAGGAATTGGGGTTCGCACATTCATAGAATTTGCTTCGCGACAAGATGGCTATTTAGATATAGGGGGCGTATTAGGTGCCCGTGCAAAAAATGTAACAATTCAAAGTTTTTTGATCGATACCAAGTCCGTGATCATCTTCATAAGTTGTGTTGTAAAAGACATTACAATAATGAAAATTTAACAGTCCAACATTACAATAATGAAAATTTAACAATCCAACATTACAATAATGAAAATTTAACAATCCAACATTACAATAATGAAAATTTAACAGTACAACATTACAATAATGAAAATTTAATAGTCCAACATTACAATAATGAAAACTTAATAGTCCAACATTACAATAATGAAAATACAACTAATCATCCGAACTATCATCCAACCCACATCCATTCCCGTCTTCATCCTCACCATCATCCTCCCCATCATCCTCACCACTCCCAACACCATCCTCAACACCCAGTTCCACAAAATCGTCAGTCTGCAACGACGCCATAATATCATCGACATCGTCGTCACCATTGTCATCAGAGTACTCCTCGATATACGCAGGCCCATCGGAAGAACTGGGAGCAAATGGATCTGGCCTACGACGAGGCATACGAACTGGTGGAATCACAGCTCCGGTCCTACGTGCATGCCCCATGAATATAGAATCTGATATCGGTGGAAGGTCCACGTCCACCTTCTTATTAAGCAAGCATCTCCATAGCTCCATAGTGGCTTTCATATAAGTCATCCTTTGATCACTACGATAGATAGTGCGGTCATTCTGTGTTTGTAAGTCGTCGATGCAGGCCTGTGAATAATCTTCTTGTTTCCTGTATTTAATCTTGAACGCCTCCGGGCGTGCATCCCTCGGCAAGCCTTTCGCCTTCCCCTCCTTCACAGGACCAAATGCCTCGGTCCAACAGTCGGGATCGAACACCGGGAGCTTAGCTGGGCGGGGATATCTTGTCCTCAATAGTTCCATGTACTTTTTCTGCATTAACATTTGAAAGAATCAGTACTTATATTGGAATAAATAATTTAAAGCTAGTTGAGGAAGATAAAAAGGAGTATGCGGTTGAAATAACTTACATATTGCGCTTTCGTCGCAGCATCTACCCAAGTCCGCCGAGCTGGAACTCCTGTGTCACCGCCCGTCCCCTTCACCCGCTGCGTGTGACCACGTCTGTAGGCCTCATCATATCGAATAGGGTCTTTTCGTGTTGGGTCCTCCTCAGCCTACACATTTCAAGAAAGAGTACGTTAAAATTGGCTTACGCATATATTAAGATTACTTAATTACACCCATATTGTTAATTTTCATAATTCATACCAGCACACGTCTGAGCTCCTCTAGGTCGCGGGATCCACCAAAAAAAGTGGGAGGTGCCTTCACCCCCTCTATTGGATCCTTGCCTCCTCTCCTGTTTTTCTTAGACTTATGCGACACCTCTTGATGATCCTCAGTGGCCCAATGCTTAATCGCCGCCGCCTCTAACCCGTCGTGCATCCAAGTCTTGTCTTTTCCGGCCCATTTTGGATCCACAACCCTCTCAAAGTATTGTTTCTTCGTGTTGTAAATCAAATTCTTATAACACAACTTCGCCTTCGTTTCGTAGGCCCGTTGTACTGCGTGTTTTTCTCTCTCACGAATACCATATATTTTCTGCCAATTAATAAAATTCGATTTATGAATATATTAAATTAAATAATATGATATACTTGTGAAATAATTCCTCACCGTAAATTTAATAAACATTTTGCCTCGCAAAGTTTCGGGCATCGTCAAGTAGGTAGGCCAGAACTCCTTCATGAACTGTCTGATCAACAGTCAATCAGTCTGGTTGCATTTAAACTAATAGTTTAACATTAAATTACCGCGACGAATAATAATACATTAAATTACCTAAACTAACAATTTAATATTAAATAAAGATTCTCTAAAGGCATAATTTCTAAGTTATAAAGTTCCCTAAAGATCATTTGTACTAAGTTATAAAGAACCCCTAAAGATTATTTGTCCTAATATATAAAGATTTTGTAAATGCATTATTTCTAAGTTATAAAGTTCCCTAAAGGCGTTATTTCTTCCAAAAAAACATTAACCAATAATTTGACATGCATTTAAACTAATAGTTTAACATTAAATTACCGCGACGAATAATAATACATTAAATTACCTAAACTAACAATTTAATATTAAATAAAGATTCTCTAAAGGCATAATTTCTAAGTTATAAAGTTCCCTAAAGATCATTTGTACTAAGTTATAAAGAACCCCTAAAGATTATTTGTTCTAATATATAAAGATTTTGTAAAGGCATCATTTCTAAGTTATAAAGTTCCCTAAAGGCGTTATTTCTTCAAAAAAAACATTAACCAATAATTTGACATGCATTTAAACTAATATTTTAACATTAAATTACCGCGACGAATAATAATACATTAAATTACCTAAACTAACAATTTAATATTAAATAAAGATTCTCTAAAGGCATAATTTCTAAGTTATAAAGTTCCCTAAAGATCATTTGTACTAAGTTATAAAGAACCCCTAAAGATTATTTGTTCTAATATATAAAGATTTTGTAAAGGCATTATTTCTAAGTTATAAAGTTCCCTAAAGGCGTTATTTCTTCAAAAAAAACATTAACCAATAATTTGACATGCATTTAAACTAATAGTTTAACATTAAATTACCGCGACGAATAATAATACATTAAATTACCTAAACTAACAATTTAATATTAAATAAAGATTCTCTAAAGGCATAATTTCTAAGTTATAAAGTTCCCTAAAGATCATTTGTACTAAGTTATAAAGAACCCCTAAAGGTTATTTGTTCTAATATATAAAGATTTTTGTAAAGGCATCATTTCTAAGTTATAAAGTTCCCTAAAGGCGTTATTTCTTCAAAAAAAACATTAACCAATAATTTGACATGCATTTAAACTAATAGTTTAACATTAAATTACCGCAACGAATAATAATACATTAAATTACCTAAACTAACAATTTAATATTAAATAAAGATTCTCTAAAGGCATAATTTCTAAGTTATAAAGTTCCCTAAAGATCATTTGTACTAAGTTATAAAGAACCCCTAAAGATTATTTGTCCTAATATATAAAGATTTTGTAAATGCATTATTTCTAAGTTATAAAGTTCCCTAAAGGCGTTATTTCTTCCAAAAAAACATTAACCAATAATTTGACATGCATTTAAACTAATAGTTTAACATTAAATTACCGCGATGAATAATAATACATTAAATTACCTAAACTAACAATTTAATATTAAATAAAGATTCTCTAAAGGCATAATTTCTAAGTTATAAAGTTCCCTAAAGATCATTTGTACTAAGTTATAAAGAACCCCTAAAGATTATTTGTTCTAATATATAAAGATTTTGTAAATGCATCATTTCTAAGTTATAAAGTTCCCTAAAGGCGTTATTTCTTCAAAAAAAACATTAACCAATAATTTGACATGCATTTAAACTAATAGTTTAACATTAAATTACCGCGGCGAATAATAATACATTAAATTACCTAAACTAACAATTTAATATTAAATAAAGATTCTCTAAAGGCATAATTTTTAAGTTATAAAGTTCCCTAAAGATCATTTGTACTAAGTTATAAAGAACCCCTAAAGATTATTTGTTCTAATATATAAAGATTTTGTAAAGGCATTATTTCTAAGTTATAAAGTTCTCTAAAGATCATTTGTCCTAAAAAACATTAACCAATAATTTGACATGCATTTAAACTAATAGTTTAACATTAAATTACCGCGACGGATAATAATACAATAAATTACCTAAACTAACAATTTAATATTAAATAAATATTCTCTAAAGGCATCATTTCTAAGTTATAAAGTTCCCTAAAGATCATTTGTACTAAGTTATAAAGAACCCCTAAAGATTATTTGTTCTAATATATAAAGATCCTCTAAAGGCATCATTTCTAAGTTATAAAGTTCCCTAAAGATCATTTGTACTAAGTTATAAAGAACCCCTACACATTATTTGTTCTAAAATATAAAGATTCTCTAAATGCATCATTTCTAAGTTATAAAGTTCCCTAAAGATCATTTGTACTAAGTTCTAAAGAACCCCTAAAGATTATTTGTTCTAATATATAAAGATCCTCTAAAGGCATCATTTCTAAGTTATAAAGTTCCCTAAAGATCATTTGTACTAAGTTATAAAGAACCCCTAAAGATTATTTGTTCTAAAATATAAACATTCTCTAAATGCATCATTTCTAAGTTATAAAGTTCCCTAAAGATTATTTGTACTAATTTATAAAGAACACCTAAAGACGCTATTCCTAAATTATAAAGATTTCCTAAAGGCATTATTTCTAAGTTTGACATTAATAAAAATAAACTTATAATTAAACAATTAAAACTATTACTAAAACATTAAATATAAAACATAATTAAAAACTAGAAAAATAAATATTTAAGAGAGAGAGAGGAGAGGACTTACAAAGGTAAGGAATGAGAGAGGAGAGGTAAGGAATGAGAGAAGAGGAGGGGGGTTTATATAGAAAACCCCCCTCCCATCCGCGACCGCCGGGCGGTCGCGGATGTCACTCATCCGCGACCGCTGGGCGGTCGCGGACGCCATGGCGGGCAAAATCCCGCCCACTGGCATCCGCGACCGCTGGGCGGTCGCGGACGAGTGGCATCCGCGACCGCCCGGCGGTCGCGGACGCCAGTGGGCGGGATTTTGCCCGCCTATGGATTCCCGTGACCGCTGGGCGGTCACGAGTATTATGTCCGTGACCGCTCAGCGGTCACGGGGCTATTCGTGACCGTTGGGCGGTCACGGCGTTGTTTACCGCGACTGCTCGGCGGTCATGGTGGCATCCGCGACCGCCGGGCGGTCACGGTGGCATCCGCGACCGCCGGGCGGTCACAGATGCTCTCGACCGCCCGGCGGTCACGAGCCGGCGGTCACGAATGACCCCGGATTCTTGTAGTGATATAAGTATCACTGGAACCTGTATATTAACATTTGCATCAAAAGACTTACATTTCCTTCCTTCTTCCAATCTTTCTTCATTTCTTTATTTTCAAGAAAACTTCCAAATACTTTTCTCTAAACATTTTTTTGTGTTCTAATCGAAAATATTCGTAATCTAACAAAAAAAAAAACAACAATATTCCGATAAAAATTTAACGGAATATTGTTTTTTTTCGTTAAATATTATTGGCGACCGGAATCCGATCGCGAATACCATGAATATTATTCCCTACTGGAATCCGGTCGCGAATATTAGTTAGGCATTCACCACCGGATTTCGGTAGCAAATGCCTATTTAAGTATTCGCGACCGGATTCCGGTAGCGAATGCCTATTTAGGCACTACTGACTGGAATTCGGTCGAAAATGTTCAAGGATGACCGAATTCCAGTCGCCCTTAACTTAGCGACCACGGTTTACGCGACCGGCCATTGACGACCGAATTTCGGTTGCCAATGGCCTTTGGCGACCGTAAATAATTTTCAGTCGCGAATGCCTTTTTATAGTGTAGAGAAATTTAGTTTGCAACAACGTGGCATCTTTACATGAGGGACTAGGGCGTGATTCACAAGTTATAATGTAGAAATGCAGATGAAAACGTTGGACATCTCTTTTTCTAGTGTGAGGTGATGTATGAGATTTGGATGTATGTTGAAATTGGTTGAGAGCTACTACTGTCCTTCATAATGGTCGTTGGAGTAATTTCGTGGAATTTGCTCATCTTAGGGCGAGAAAAAAATAGTCCGTTGTTTGGAAGTAAATTTAGCTCTTTGTAGTATGGGAGATACGAAAGTTTAGAAACTCGAGCTAATTTAGAAGCAAACAAGGTGATATTGGCATAAGTATCGAGCTTATTGAAATTCTTGTTTCGGAGTTGGATTAAAGTTCAGAAGGATAACTTGCTTTTTTTATTTTTTTTTTGATTGGCATGTTTTTCCTAGGCTCAGTTTGTTGTAGTTGGTGGGTCACGTGTTGATGTTGAGGGGTATCTCTAGTACCCTCTTTGTTTTTTGCCAATTTTAATGAAGTATGCATTTGCCCATTAAAAAGAAAAACTATAATTGTAGAAAACATTTTCATTCTCCACTTATGTGATACAAAGTATAGCAGAGCAGTAATTCATCAAGTAAAAATTATTCCGTACACCGCCACTATAAAATACACAAATAAATCCCAAATTCCGCACCACTCTTCACATGCTTAAAAGATTAAAGATGATACGGTATAACAACAAATCTTTTCCATCCCTTTTTCCACGACGAATATATCACCTCTAGAAACGCATAATATTTTCAAAATTGATCTTTTGAAAATATATACATAATTTAATATTGTATTGTTAATTAATAATAAATAGGATCTATTTGTCGTAAGCGCCATTTTATAATCCCATATAGGTAGCATTCTTGGACTAAGTTAGAATAATTTTCTCCAAAGTATATGATCTAATAAAACAAGTTCCACTCAATCAAATACAAATACAGCTTTACATAAAATTCTACGTTTGCCATAAAGATTCCAAACACACAGCACCAATCATAATATCAAAGCCTTTTAATTTTTTAACAACCTCACCTCACCCACCCCTACCCAACCTCTACTTACTTATATACCCCCCAAAGTTTGGCCTAAATATCTATTCAAAAAAAAAAAAGAAAAAAGAAATCCAAACACACACACACACACTCAAACACACCATGGGAACTTTAGAATTGGACACTCCTCCTCTCTATTCCAACTCCAAAAAACAAGAAGAAGAAGAAGAAGAAGACGAGTCACCCATCGAAGAGGTCCGGTTAACCGTAACCAACACCGACGACCCGACTCTACCCGTATGGACCTTCCGCATGTGGTTACTAGGCCTCATCTCATGCGCCCTTCTCTCCTTCCTCAACCAGTTCTTCGCGTACAAGATCGAGCCCCTTGTGATCACTCAGATCACTGTGCAGGTCGCCACGCTCCCCATCGGCCATTTCCTCGCCAAGGTACTGCCCGAGAGTAAGTTCCGGATCCCCGGGTTCGGGTCGAGGGTGTTTTCGTTGAACCCGGGCCCGTTTAATATAAAGGAGCACGTGCTGATTTCGATATTCGCAAATGCGGGGAGTGCGTTCGGGAACGGATCGGCTTACGCTGTCGGGATTGTGACTATTGTCAAGGCTTTTTACGGGAGGAGTATTTCGTTCTTGGCGGGTTGGTTGCTTATTATTACCACTCAGGTACATTTACAGTTATTTTGTGTCCAAATATACTATTAATTTAATTCATTCATTTTCTTTTTCTAATACACAAAACTTTCATTATTGTGTAAAAAGGATACTTTATTGTTAAGTTTTTTTCTATATATAGATGGACCTTTTTGTTTTACTTTGATGTTTTGAACAGACAACACAAACCTTTTTCAAATGTGTATTTTACGGACCGGGACATGTTCTTTTCATTTCGTATAATTACATGATTGTGTTATACCCTACGCATAAAAGTAATAATCAATTAGTGAAGTGCATTGATTTGCTCAATATCGAAAGATGTTTTTAAATTTTTGTAGAAAGTGGGCGTAGAAGATGTACTTTTTGTTGTTTACACTGACACAGAAGTGTATGCACATTCTTTTTTGAAATGTGTGGAACTTTAATCCATGAAGAACAATTATGTATTGTCATATGGATAAGATCAGTGAATTCTGAATTTCTGATACATGTTTTTTTACTATTAAATATTTTCGGAAGCAAGTTGTATTGAGCAAATTCATGATATGGGTAATTCGACATTTTTTATATAAAAACAATTAGGAAACTATGATCTATGAATCTACTAATGCAACGGATGGCAAATTGAATAATGAAAAGAATCTCATATCTAACGATATTCTCTGCATAGTTTGAACGCAAGCGTATTATTTTTATAGTTCCTATATTCACCAATAAGTACAGTTTATCATTATTTGAAGATAGGTTTAAGTATGTAATACATCACATCTTTTCCAATGATTCTTTTTGGATTTTAGTGCTCTTAAACTATAGTGATAATTGATGTTTTAGTTGAAAGAAAACAAAAAATAACACCTTACGTTCTCCGAATGTAATGGCAATTTAGATGATAAATTTGTCACTTGCATCAACCTTTTGTTAGTGAACCTTTTTCTTTTTTTTAATCTTCAACGTCATCCATTTGTATATTTTATATGGGTTCCTTTCCTTCATATATGTGTTGAATTAAATAATACGAGATAATATATTTGTAGGTACTTGGATATGGCTGGGCCGGGCTGTTGAGAAAGTATGTAGTCGAGCCTGCCCATATGTGGTGGCCCAGCACTCTAGTCCAAGTCTCCCTTTTCCGGTTAGTTTGTTCACACTTTCACACTTCACAGTTCACACCCACTTGACTCTTAATTCAACCTTTATTAGTTAACTCCTCTGCAGTCTCTTTGGCAATACACTACTTTTGCTAAACCCCACTTACTCAATTTGCAATATACTATATTAATTTGCAATATACTATATTTTGTTGAACTCGAATAATGTGCCGTCATAATTATGTATCTTAAAAAATGAGTTTATATATTAATAGAACAGAAGTAAATACAAATTTTTATCATTTTTGGACCACAACCACATAATTTTTGAAAACTCTGGAGTCTGGACTTATTTGGAACGCTCTCTTATTGCTTTATTTTCCACCGCTAGAACATATAAACCAATGAGAATCGAAAAGAATCTGGCTTTCATAGGATTCGGTGGTTTGCTATAAATGAACTCTACATGATTCCTGCCTTCCTGGGACAGTTGATAATTTTTTGATAGAAAAAGGGGACAGTTGATTAAGTGTATTGACCTGCAATTTGAGTCATTATACATGTCCCAATAACAATCTACATCACCCACGCTGTATGTAGCCGTAATTTCCCTTCTTATTTGAATTCACGTGCAATCTTTCAAACAATATTATACAGCTCATCACTAACAGCTTGCAACTACTTGCACTTCACTTTCGTCGCATGTAATTATTGAATACTCAAGTTCCTTCAATTACGCCTAGATGCAGGATAAGTCTTATACGAAGTCAGCAGATGAATAATTGTATGTTCTAAATGATTTAGTTTATTGGTTTTATTGGCTTGACATTCAGCTAAGTTTTGAATTGATTTTTACTCTAGCTCTAAGCTCCTACATATTCAAGGTAAGCTTAGTGACAAACCTAAGCAATAGACCCAGTTCAGAATCTTTTTGTTAGCGTACCTCCAATATTATAAACACTCCATGTGATAAAAAAGAAAAGAAAATTGGACGCTCTAAAAAAGTTGACTAACCGGAGCAACAAATATGCTTCAAACTTTTGAGCTTCATCACAAAATATCTCGTTTGACATGTTAATACCTAAATAACTCCTTTCGAATGTTAAAGAGGCAAAAAGACGTGTTTTTAAAACTAGTAGCATACCATGGCATTTTATATGATGCGATAACCTATTGTGGTTTGAAAATCTGCACAAAAGTAGTTGTGTGATTAATCAGGGAGATGATCATTTATTCCACCATTGTGTCCTTTTAATTAAATTTTAAAAGTCTCTCTCTTTCTCTCCCTCTCTCTCTCTCTCTTTCTCTCTCCTCTCTCATCCTCCTTCCAAAAATATTTTTCTCCTCTATTGTTTACAAATTTTACTTGTTATTATCCATAAAAAAATTCTTCGCTTATTCATAGAAAGTAGTTATCTACATATCAAATTTATATAAAATTACTGTTGTAACCTTCACTTATTCATACTATAATTTTTTTACATTTGTGCTCCTTAGAAATATAACTTAATGTTATATGGAAAGGTTCCTTTGTGTTAAATAATGAATTGATCATCACAAAATCACTCAGACGAGACTTCCTTTTCATAGATAAAATCACCAAATTAATATATAAGTCAAATAATAAAATTAACCTTTTCATAATATGAATTCATTACAACATACTCGCATGTTCACAAATCATAAGTAAATATGTAATACTTTAAAATAATATATGTTCGGAATGAATATTCAATTTTTTTGGTTACAATGATTGTTCTTGGTCGATGAGGCATTTTTCCATTTTTTTAACGAATTAAGATTAAATTGGTTTTAACTTTTTTTGACAAGACAAGAAATTATCATTCTTTAGAAATAAAAGAATTATTGTTTGCCGATATTTAAATTGGAAACGATAAAATTTATGAAAATCCATCAATATCTTTAAAATTCAAGATCTTGGCAGAGTCCTAAAAATGTATTGCTTCTATATTACTTTGACCATGCCACTCTAGAAAAATGGGGAACATAAATACAAAAGATAAACTACACAACGCAAACGCATGAATATAATGTTGTAATTAAAAATAAATTGAACATTTAAAATTTAAATTGTGAACAATATATGAAAGAATTAAAACTTCATTACATTAACTTCTTTTCTTTGAAGTTACCATTGGCATGAGAGTTTTGTGTGCATATAATAGTGATGAAAATACTAATTTATATTTTACAAGATCATATGATGATTAGAAAAAAAGAAAATAGAAATACTTTATTTTATATAGAGCAATCTAAAATAATTTAAAATTTGTTGTCCTATTTTTTAGGAGCTAGTTGGTTAAGTAAGAAAAGATAATTAGAAGAAAAATGCAACTTTTTTTTATCCAAGGAGAGAGACTGTGAGAGAGAGAGAGAGCCATTAGTATGAGAAGAGCATTTGTGTGAGAGAAGGAGGAGAGAGAATAATTTAAGAATTAGTGGGGGTGTAATTAATGAATTTATTATGAATCTTAATTAATTATTACTATTTTAAGAAATTGGACACAAAGTGAGATAAAATAGTAGGATAAAAGATCCTCTCTCTCGATTGATTAATCACTGTATAGATGATCACAAAATAAAGTCTCTCTAGTCTCTAATAGATGATCACAAAATAAAGTCTCTTTAGCTCTCTCTCTCTCTCTAGAAAGACATAATCGTAATTTTAGCTATACATTGGACAATCATTGGACAGAAACTGTTAGTTACTGTTATATAATCTCGATGCTAATTTAGAATAACATGGCAATTACATTATCTAATTTCTCTTCTTTGATGAACAACACTGTTAAGGTGCAAATGCTACTGCACTTTGTCTTAATTAACAGAAGCTACGTTGCATGGCCTTGTTCCATCGAACATCACATAGAAACTCTGCTTCGCTTGAGAATAATCTTAACCAATGATTTCACTTGGACTTTGCAGGGCGTTGCACGAAAAAGACGAGCAGCGCATGTCGCGAGGCAAATTCTTCCTGATTGTACTAGTCTGCAGCTTTTCTTGGTACATAATCCCGGGATATCTCTTCCCGACAATCTCAAGCATATCATGGATCTGTTGGGCATTCTCAAAGTCAGTCACGGCTCAACAAGTCGGATCAGGCCTAAACGGCCTTGGCCTAGGAGCCTTAACTTTAGACTGGACGGTCGTAGCATCGTTCTTGTACAGTCCCCTCATATCCCCTTTCTTTGCCATTATGAATATCTTTGCGGGATATGTACTCATAATCTATCTAGTTATCCCTGTGGCTTATTGGGGATTCGACTTGTATGGTGCCAGCAAATTTCCTATCTTCTCGTCTCACTTGTTTACCTCTCAAGGTCAGAGGTATAACATCTCCGCTATTGTGAATGATAAGTTTGAGCTGGACATCCCGAGTTATCAAGAGCAAGGAAGGATTCATCTTAGTATGTTTTTTGCTCTCACGTATGGTTTTGGTTTTGCGACTATTGCGGCTACTTTAACACATGTTGGATGCTTCTATGGAAGGTACGTACTTCTCATCAGTTTATTTAATAGCTCTGTAATTGTTGAGTATGGATACAGAATCAGGGCAAGAACAAGTCATATATATCTATCATATTATAGTTAATAAATCTCACTATCTATAGTTTCACATGCATGTTGGGCTTCGCGTAAAGGGAGTAATTTGAAAAAACCATAAATTTGTGATGTCTACAAGCTTAAACTCCTAGATAAAAGGTGCTCATTTGATACTTGTAAACTTGTGTTTCACAGGGAAATCTATACAAGGTACCGTGCTTCATACAAGGAAAAGGAAGATATTCATACAAGACTTATGAAGAGATACGCCGACATACCTTCATGGTGGTTTTACATATTACTAGCAGTGACATTGTTGGTCTCTCTAATGCTATGCATTTTCTTGAACGACCAAGTTCAGATGCCGTGGTGGGGACTCGTCTTTGCTAGTATCCTTGCTTTTGTTTTCACACTTCCAATCAGCATCATTACCGCCACTACAAACCAGGTAATTGAGAAACTACATTCAACTCGTTCACACTTTGGAGTAACAAGAATGAGGCTTGATAATGTACCTCCTATGCTGCAACTCACTTAATAAAAACTCATATTGCAGACACCGGGCTTGAACATAATCACAGAGTACGTTATGGGTATCATATACCCCGGTAGACCAATTGCCAACGTCTGCTTCAAAACATACGGCTACATGAGCATGTCTCAGGCCGTTTCTTTCCTCAGCGATTTCAAGCTTGGACACTACATGAAAATCCCACCAAGATCTATGTTCATAGTTCAGGTACATTTCAATGTTTCATCTACAAAAGAGACATCCCCTGTAGATTAAAAACCATAGGAAGCATGCCCTTAATGTTTTTTAATAATCCTTGTACAATGTCTATGCCAGTTTGTAGGAACAATCATAGCTGGGACCGTGAACATTGGCGTGGCGTGGTGGCTGCTCAACTCCGTCACGAACATATGCCACGACGACCTCCTTCCCCCAGGCAGTCCATGGACATGCCCCGGAGACAGAGTCTTCTTCGATGCATCAGTCATATGGGGATTAGTAGGACCAAGACGAATATTCGGAAAAATGGGAAACTATAGTTCCATGAACTGGTTCTTTCTTGGAGGCGCCATTGGACCGGTTCTCGTCTGGTTATTGCACAAGTTTTTCCCAAAGCAATCATGGATCCCTCTAATAAACCTTCCTGTTCTTTTGGGAGCAACGGGGAATATGCCGCCCGCTACCCCATTGAACTACAATGCATGGGTCATTGTTGGTACTATTTTCAACTGCTTTGTGTTCCGGTACCGAAAGAGTTGGTGGCAGAGGTATAACTACATTCTGTCGGCGGGGCTCGACGCCGGAGTGGCGTTCATGGCGATTGTGCTGTACTTCTCGTTGAGCGTGGAGAATGTAGGGATAGATTGGTGGGGAAGTAGAGGTGAGCATTGTGATTTGGCTCATTGTCCTACTGCTAAAGATATACGTGTTAATCAGTGCCCTGTGAAGTAGTTAAAGGATGTATGTCTGATAGGATTTATCTATATACTGTTTGGTAACGCAGATGTTTAATTATGTTTTGAATGTTTTAATGTAAGTATTTGTAAGAATTACATCATTGCCAATTAAAGAAGGCTTTGATTTAAAGTTATATATAGTTTACTTGTGTTTTTTATTGCATAATGCTTGATTTCTTTTATTGCAAAACATGAATTCCCCCAAAAACGAATGCATGCATTTCATGAGTTTGTGAAACTATAATATATAGGAAGACGAATCTGCTACTTCCAAACACTTGTAGAATAATTACTTAGGGCGAGGATAATCAGCTTAATATTTTATTAAAGAAAAACACATTTTTAGAGATCAGGCGAATCATTAGTATACAGAACTAGTCTATATTAATATTCAAGCAATATAGAATAGATTCAACAATTGATCGGTCTATATCAGAAGGAATTTGTTTTTTTGTCTTCATTATATATAATTTC
Source organism: Linaria vulgaris (assembly GCA_948329865.1). Classification (NCBI taxonomy): domain Eukaryota; kingdom Viridiplantae; phylum Streptophyta; class Magnoliopsida; order Lamiales; family Plantaginaceae; genus Linaria; species Linaria vulgaris. The sequence goes on along the minus strand of OX415249.1, from coordinate 111,013,881 downwards.
ATGAGATCGAAGAAACTCGTTAAAATGCCTGGAGTAGCTAGAACGGTAAATGTTAATTGAATCGCCAATCTTAATAGACTACAAGAGAACTATGTTTCCTTTCCGCATCAACTTTAATCTTACAACCCCATATATCTTTGCCGTAGCAAATGATTACCAATTCCAGCAACTTTAAAAATTGCTCTCTTTAGAGATGAATTTCACTTTGTTTTTACATACTTTAGTTTATTAAATGTTACGCATGCAAGTAAAAACGAAAAACTATGCAAGCTAAGCCAACTCTGTGCTATTCCATGTCATGAGTTGTAAGTGCAGAAATAATGAAATCTATTAAACTATTTATTTATGTGCTATGCCTAGCTAGTCTCCTATTAGCCATAATTAAAGGGACTCTTTTGTAAATAACTTTTTGTCGGTTAGCAGGTTAGTTCACATTGACTTTCCATCTCTTTTCAGCTCGATTAGTTTCAGTTGGTTCCTCCATAAAATCGGCAATATACATCTCATTTCTTCTGATTCGATACATTTTGTTACATTTTATTTCTCTGTCTTCTCTTATCATGGTATCATTCCCTAATCTTCGATTCGATTTTGTGTTTGCTGCTCTCTGATCTTCGATCAATTGTCTATGGATTGTTACGGTGTTTAATTGATTTATATTCGTGTTTTTTGTGCGTGTTTCGCCATGTCGAACTCGAAATCGAGCACTTTACACTCTGAATATGCTCTGACCGTCATTAATGGCCGTCAAGTATTGGTGCGTTGCATTTTCACACATCGAATAATCCGAATATGTCCCTTACTTCAATGCCTCTCATTGGCATTGCTAGTTACCTACCATGGAGTCATTCAATGCGGATTGCTCTCGGTGCAAAGAGAAGACTTGGATGCATCACTGGATATGTACCTAAACTAAATTCAGATCTCGTTGGCGATGCGCAGTGGTTGCGTGTTGATTGTATGGTTACATCGTTGTTATTGCACTGGGTGTCTGATGAATTACATGATGCGTTCATATTTTCTGATTCTGCAATAGCGTTGTGGAAGTAGTTGGAGACTCACTATGGTATGAGCAGTGGACCTTTGATTTACCAGCTACAACGTGATGTTGCTTCCGTTTCACAAGGTTTTGCTTAGGTTTCTACCTATTACACAAAATTGAATCGCATATGGGATAACTTAAGTTGTTTAATTCATGAGATTGTATGCCATTGTGCTACTGCTACTACTTGTCTTGTCAAATTGCACATAGTTCCTTGAATTCTCACTCACAAACTAGACTAATGAAATTTCCAATGGGATTGAATAATGAATATGATAGTGTTAGGAGTCAATTCCTAGGTTTTGATCCCATTTTGTTGGTTGAAAAGGCTTACTTTATGGTTTTGATAGTTGAAAAATAGTAGGTGCAATCACTGAATATTTTTTTAAGGTAAAATATTGCTTTGTTGGTTAGAACCCCTGGTACTCCTCATATCTCTCAGGGTAGTTCATCTAAGGATACTGGTAAGCCTAAATCTGAAGATTTTGTGAGTTGCAAGAAACAAGGTCATACCAAGGATGTATGTTTCAAGCTGGGGGGGGGGGGGGGGGGGGGGGGGCTGACTGATATAAGGACTTAAAAAACAAGATGACAGGGCCATCTGGCAAGACCTGTGCAAATGTTGTTGATATTGTGGGATCTGAGTCCTCCCCTTCAACTAATTTTTAGTAGAATTTCTTCAAGCTCATGGCAAGGTTAGACATCAATGCATGTAGGGTCCAGATATTATGACTTTGCACACTTTGGAGATTTTGCTGGTATTAGTACTTGCTCTCCTCTCCATGTCTTCTTAAATCTTGGTTGTTGGTAATTGGATACATGTGCATCAAATTACATAGTTTTGGATGCAAAACTATTAACATATCCCCTCCTTCCCATGTGCTCTTACCATATGGAGAAATTAAGTTGGTTACTCAAAGAGAGAATGTGACACTTACACCCCATATCACTCTCAAGAGTGCACTACATATACTAGATTTCAAGTTTAACTTGATCTCTGTTTTTAAACTTTTTATGGATGCTCAATTGAGATGTACTTTCACTCCCACAGGTGTGATTCGCAGGACCTTCAGACAAGCAAGGTTGTTGCAGAAGGCAAGCTTGTTGGCAACTTATATCTACTGGACCCCAAGGCTTGCTTTCTTCTTAATATTGCATGTTTCAATTGCAGTTCAATAAGAGTGTTGATGTATTCAGTTTGTGGCATAAAAGATTATGCCATGCACATCATCAGTATTGAAAATTGTAGGACCGTGGATTGACACAAACACCTTTTTGAGAGTTAAGCTGGAATTGCCTTAACTCTATTTTGATCTTCTTGATAATAATAATATGCAGCGGAAGTAAGAACACAAGAAGATATAATTTTAAGAAGTTTTCAATATAATTAAAAAATTCCGAGCCTTAGGCGAAATAACCATAAAGGTTTAATCAAAAACGTTCCTCACAACAATTTACTCACGCTCTTTGTTGATCGGACTCAACGAAGCAGACAAGTAAGAACTACTTAACTTCTATGGACTAGACTTAAGCAGTTGATACAAAAACTTCGCAAAACAAAATGAAGACAATACAAAGAATAATTAATCCCTTGGATTATTGGCACGATTGTCTTGTCTTCATCTTGATGAACTTCACATCTTTATAGATTTCTTGAGTCTTGAACGCCAAGATGTGTTGTTCACAGTTTTGGTAACTCTTGTTGTTTCCTTGTTGAATATTGCCTTCTTTGTGAACTTCATATCTTTCCAGAGAATTGTGTTTCCATTGTTACTGATTTAACAAGGCAACACATCTTCTTCAATTCGCAGAATCTTGGAAAGAATCACAGTTGCAGAGAATCCAATATTGTTTCCTTCTTTTGAAACCGTGTGAGTTGACTATTCAACTTAGCTTGAATTATGGAAACTTCAAGTAAGGAATCTTCCAAAGCTCTTCCTTATGTTTAAGATATTTTCCTGGACATAAACATAAACAACTAAAACCGTGGAACTTGATTAATAGGTGAATAAAGGCAAAACTTAATTTTGGCAACTAAAGAACAGTTTTCACAAAAGCTCTCGGCTTTCAATGTTATCCAATGTTAACCCAACATCGTCTAACATTGTACCGTCTAACATTGATTCCAGAAAACCTGCACTTTCAATCTCCCCCTTTTTTCCTTTCTTCACAAAACCAATACCTGTTCCAATCAAGTCTTATATCCAGAAAGTTATAATCAACAAGAAACAAATTAAACCACCAAACTGCTCCCCCTTAATACAAGATATCATAATCAAAGTTAATTTAACAAAGACATGAATAAAGGTCATCACTACAACCACATATGTACATATGTTCAGACCTCAACATTCATCAATGTTGCCTTAACATTGAAACCAGTAAGTTTCCTGCATAAAGGTTAACAATACAAACAGTTCAAAAAGTTCCTTCACAAGGAATAGCAGTTAAGAACAATTAGAGCAGTTCATCAGTAGTACTTAGAGTTACAGGCCATAGCTATATATCAAGGACAAGCCCCTTGATCAAATAAAACCAAATAGAGATTAGTGTACCAGCAGTTCAAAGATATTAGCAGTTCATAGGAAACAAAACAAAAAACTAGAAGACTAAAATTAAAATTGGAACTACTCTCCCCCTTTTTGTGAAGAAGGGAGTTCCTCTAAATTTTTCACAATGTCCTCCAGTTCTTTGAGGTGTTCCTTCCTCTCCTCGATCTCCCTCTGAGTGTCAGCAATCTGCCCCCTATACCAATTCAGCATATGATCCACAAAAGCAGAAGTGATAACCAAGCAATCCTCTTCTTTGGACATTGGCACTGAAGTTCCAGCAAACTCCTTAGCCCTTTTCTGCTCAGTTCTTGGTCTCACCACTCCTTGTGGATTCCATGGAAGGTCTCTCACCCTTGATCCAGACAAGTAGCTTGGGAGAATTGTTAATTCAGAATCATTCTTCCTCCAGCCCACAGTGACATTTGTCTTCAATCCTTGACTGCCAAGGATTTTGCAGATGAGTGAGGGATAGGGTAGCATCCCATTCTTCCTTCCAGCAACTTCAGACAAAGACTTCATAATCCTCTCACCCATATTTATAGCTAGCCCATTTTTGATTTTGTACACCAAGATTGTTGATTCCTTGGTAAGTACAGTCACATTCTTGCTTGGGAGCCAGTTGAAGCAAGCTATCTTGTGCAAGACAGCACTTAAGGAGGTGAGTTTTGTGGTTGGCAGAGCATCTCTCCAGATTTTGACCAACCCTCCAGTCAAGTCCTCAATTACATCATCATAATAGGGGTCAATGTTGAAGACTCTCCCCCTCACCCAAGCCTTTCCAAACTTTGGAGATCTGTAGTCCCTAATCCACTTGGAGAGATTAAGGTAAAACTCCATGACAATCTCAGGAGCATAGTCACTCAGCTCCATCACTGATTGTTGCAGCTCTCTTGCCTCAAGCAAGTTCATCACTTTGTTCTCTTTGAAACTGGCCATCTCTATAGCCATTTCAGTGTGAATCTCCCTTCTTTTGAAGGAATCCCACTTCTTCTCCAACTCTTGAGAAAGATAGTAGGGAGAATAGCAGTCCTCTTCCTCCTCAGGGTAGACCACATATAGCCCATCAGTGTACTCCTATGTTCCTGATGTTGCCCCAACATCAGCAGCAACATCCTGCTCCTCTTCAGTCTCCTCTTCGTTCTTCTCTTCTTCTTCCTCATCCTCAACATCTATCACCTCAGTTTCCTCTTCCATTACTTGCTTTCCTTTCCTCTTTCTCTCAGCAGCAGCAGCATCAGCCTTCTTCTCTTCCTCAACTTTCTTCTCCTACTCAACAGTCCTCTTCCTAGCTGATCTCTCAGCCTGTCTTTTCCTGGCCTCAGCCCTAGCCTTAGCAGACTCAGACATATTTTTCAATTTCTCACCATTGCCCTTTCTCTTTTTCTTTTGAGCCCTAATCCACTTCCTCACCATCTTGTCAACAGACACATCCGCAGACACCTCCACAGATTTTTCAACAAAACCACTGCCCTCCCCCTCAACAGGTATATCAGCATCAAATTCAGGGATGGGTTCAACAGTGTTTACCTCAGTTTCAGGCTCATAGGTGATGGGAGTGGTTGGTTCCACTGTTGGCTCAACATTGGAGGTCGATTCTCCCTGTTTGGTCTTCTTTCCTCGTCGCACATAGGGAATCGCCTTCCTCTTGTCAGCAACAGGGGCCTCAACTGTTTTTGCAGCAGCACTTCTAGTGTGTGAGCGAGTGCGTGCAGCAGTGGGTTCGCTTCCTAGGGCAACATCTGCAAGAGTTTGCATGGGGGACTTGCTTGCCATAGTTAGTACAGAGATTTTGAGAGTAATTGCAGAGAAGATCAAGAGAATTTTGAGAGTAAATCTTGCAAAATAGGCACAAATAAGGAACTTGCAAGTTTAATTAAGGAAAATAGGGTTTTGATTTCAATAATAACCGTGGATAGGAGAGAGAGTGAATGTTAATGGGCAGTTACCAAATTTGAATCAATTAAAACTTTCCCACTATGTTTTCCCGCGCACACGTGTTGATGTTAAATTAACAGTTAACCAGAGCGGTTTTCAGAAAAAAACTGAAAACTTATAAGTTCCTGTTTTCAATGTTGACCTTAGTCTGTGCACAATGTTGGGATAACATTCAATAACATTCAAAACCGAAGGTGGAGGTACAGGCTTCACCAAGGCAAATTCATGTGAGAGCTTGAGATACATCCAAAAATACATCTGAAACTTAACCAATATAGCAAGTGAGTACCTCAGACATATTGTTCAGATTAAAATCATGAGTAAGTAACATAGATAACAATAAACACACAGAGATAAGCAGTTATGAATTCAAGGAACAATTCACTTCTACAGCATAGAAAGTCACAGAACAGTGTGTCACCTGCAGTATGTCACCCAATTGTATGCCGCAACACATGAATTAAACTCCCCCTAAGCCTAAACCGACACAACTCACAAACAATAAAGAAAACAATGCAGTTCTATATGAATGCAACAAAGTAATGTCAAATAGGCAGATGGTAAACACAAATGAAAAACTCCTCAAATCAGCACAGTCACATCTTTTTAAAATCTTTATTATTTTCATAACTCATCTGAACAAAAACTGAAGGTTGCTAAACAGAAAGTTAATGTCACAACTGAATGAGGGCAGCCTGAACTCCACACACCCCAGTAACAACATTAACAGCAGCAAGTTAGGCAAGTACAAAGGCCTTGAATGTTGGCAATTCATTTATCATGCACCCCAACACCTCAATTCCTTATGCATACTTGTTTACCAACCTGCATTCAAGAGAATCACCAAGTGATCAATGCTACTAAATGTAAGAAATCGAAACCTCAAACACCCTAGTAGAAAGGATCACCCTCATGTCATGTACACCTTCCATATGAATAAGACACAACTGAATAGACATCAAAGTAGTGAACTTTGTGTACCCCAGCTTCTCCATATGTTAGGCAATCACAACCTCAGACAAACAGAAGAGTTTTATTAACCTTTTCAAAACCAAGGATGTGAAACTGATAACTAGAGAGAGTTGTTAATCAAAGAGTTCAACCACACAAACCAAATATGATAAAACAGTGATAAAATGAGACTCACAAGGAATGCAACTCAACAAAGGAATGACAACAGAATACCTACTACACCACAACCAATATACCAGTGCTAGTCAGTGGTGTTATGACAACACTGGTTTTTCTCAACATTTTCACATATCACACATGCCAAGAGATTTCCTCAGGCTGAAGAATCTCTCACTGTCTAAAGGTTTTGTAAACATATCAGCTAGCTGATTTGTTGTCTCAATATGTTCCATGTTGATTACTTTGTCCTCTACCATATCTCTTAGGAAATGATGCCTTATGTCTATATGCTTAGTTCTAGAATGTTGGACAAGATTCCTAGAGATACTTATGGCACTTAGATTGTCACAGAACATGAGAAGTGTATCACTATCTAGCCCATAATCTGAAAGCATGTGTTTGAGCCACACAAGTTGGGTAACACAGCTGCCAGCTGCTACATATTCTGATTCAGCGATTGATAATGAAACACAATTCTGCTACATATTCTGATTCAGCGGTTGATAATGAAACACAATTCTGCTTCTTGCTATACCAGGAGACCAAATTATTCCCCAAATAAAAACAGCCCCCACTTGTGGATTTCCTATCATCCACATCACCTGCCCAGTCAGAGTCACTGAAACCAACCAAGTTAGTGTTAGTGTCATAAGAGTACCAAATGCCTAATGGTGAAGTTCCAGAGATATATCTAAGAATCCTCTTCACAGCAATCAAGTGAGATTGCTTTGGATCAGCTTGGTACCTAGCACAAACACATACTGAAAACATGATGTCAGGTCTAGAGGCAGAGAGATATAGCAAACTACCAATCATGGATCTGTACAATGTTGGGTCAACATTGCTACCAGTGCCATCTTTTGTTATCTTCACTGAAGAGGACATAGGAGTTTTGCAAGGCTTTGATTCTTGTAGCTCAAATCTCTTCACCAGATTCCTTGCATACTTCTCCTGGTTCAGGAAGATACCATTCTCCAGCTGCTTGACTTGTAGTCCCAGAAAGTAGTTAAGTTCACCAATCATGCTCATCTCAAATGTTCCTGTCATAGACTCAACAAATTTGTCTAAAGTAGACTTGTTAGTAGAGCCAAATACAATATCATCCACATATATTTGAGCAATGCATATATCTGAACTTTTTCTAAGGACAAACAATGTTCTATCTCCATCTCCTCTATTGAAACCTAGGCCTAACAGAAAATCAGTTAGCCTCTCATACCAAGCTCTAGGGGCCTGCTTTAAACCATACAAAGCCTTTTCAAGTTTGTACACATGGTCAGGATGTTTAGGGTCAGTAAAGCCTTTAGGTTGTTCTACATAAACCTCTTTGTCAATTAAACCATTCATAAAGGCACCTTTAACATCCATTTGGTAGAGTTTAATCCTAAGACAACAAGCAATAGCAAGAAGTAATCTAATTGATTCTATTCTAGCCACTGGAGCAAAAGTTTCATCAAAATCTATACCTTCTACCTGAGTATAACCTTGTGCAACCAACCTAGCTTGTTTCTCATAATTACACCATTCTCATCAGTTTTATTTTTGAAAATCCATTTTGTACCTATTACATTCACATGTGATGGCCTAGGTACTAGATTCCAAACTCTGTTTTTGGTGAATTGTAAGAGTTCCTCTTGCATGGTATTAATCCAGTAACTATCCTTAAGAGCTTCAGTTACATTCTTAGGTTCAATGGAGGACACAAAACAAGAAGCATTTTCAATAGTACATGAAGAAGACATACAAACACACAACTTAGCCATATCCTTGTAATTTACCCTTTCTTTGTTGCGTGTTCTTACTCTTTCAGTAATTTGACCAATTACTTGAGAGGCTGGATGATCTCTTTGTATTCTAAGAGGGGGATCTCTTCTGGATACAGGAATCACTTCATCTTCAGAATCTGACAGCACAGATGTTGGCCTAACATTGGGGGTTTCTGGTGTTAAGTCAACATTAGTCCCAGTTTCCAGTTCAGCGTCTCCAGCGTCTGTGTTCAATGTTGAGTCCAATGTTGGAGTAACATCTGAACCAGTGACTTCTTCAGTACCTGCAGAAACAGTTAAATCATCAAATATGACATTCACTGATTCTTGAACAGTATGCAATCTTGGATTGTAGACCCTAAAAGCAGCACTATTAGGAGAATATCCAACAAATATACACTTTTCACTTTTGGGATCAAATTTGCTCAAATAGTCTCTATCTTTTAGCAAATAACAGTTAATACCAAATTCATGAAAGTGTGCTACTGTTGGTTTTGAACCCTTCAAGATTTCATAAGGTGTCATAGTAGTACCAGGTCTAAGATAAACTCTATTACTAATATGAAATGCAGTATTCAAAGCTTCAGCCCAGAGTTTCTTAGATAGGTTTTTAGAATTCAACATAACTCTAGCCATCTCTTGAAGTGTTCTATTCTTCCTCTCAGCAATACCATTTTGCTGAGGTGTTTTAGGTGCAGAGAACTCATGGAAAATGCCTTTAGATTCACAGAAATTAGCAAAGCTAGCATTCTCAAACTCTTTTCCATGGTCAGACCTAATTCTTCCTACAGAAGTGCCATAAAGATTCTTAATACTAGCATGCAAAATTTTGAATGTGTTGAATGCTTCTGATTTTTCTTTCAAAAATTTAATCCATGTATATCTTGAAAAATCATCAACAATAACAAAAGCATACTTCTTACCATTCAGGCTACTAACCTCAATAGGACCCATGAGATCCATATGTAGAAATTCAAAGCACTTATTAGTTCTAGGGTTAGTACTTTGTACCTGTAGTGGTGGATGAACAGCTTTTGTTTGTTTACCTTTCAGGCAGTCTTCACAAACAATTTTACCTGGGCTAGTCAACTTAGGCAGTCCTCTTACAGCCTCTAACTTCTGTAGTTTCTCCAGATTCCTATAGTGCACATGTCCTAACTTCTTGTGCCACATGACAGATTCATCTACCTTGGCATGGTAGCATTCTGCTTCATCTTGAGCAAGATAGCAGTTATCCTTTGATCTTGTACCTGTCATGACACATACATTGTCACTATTAAACACTTCACATGAACTTTTATCAAAAGTAACTAGCAGATTGTCATCACAAAGTTGACTTATGCTAATTAAATTTGCTTTCAATCCTTCAACCAACAACACATCCTTGAGTGGTGGAAATCCTTCAACATCCAGTACTCCTTTTCCAATGATTTTCCCTTTGGTGCCTCCTTCATAGGTAACTTTTCCAACAGTCAAAGGGATTACATTTTTCAGGTTGTCAATGTTTCCAGTCATGTGCCTTGAGCATCCACTGTCAAAATACCACTTACCTGCAAGGTTAGAGTAAACAGCAGAAAAGACAACATTGCAAACAATTTTAACCTTAGGAGTTTTTACCTTCTCAGTCCAGGTTCTACTTTTATGTCCTTCAGATTTGTTACCTAATGTTGGGATAACATTCAGATCAGAGGTTTTCCTAACATTGGTACATCTATTAATTATTGTTTTCTTCTCAATCACAATTTTATATTTTTTACAATAAGGCTTAATGTGACCAGGTTGAAAACAATATTGACAGATAAAAGTAGGCCTTTTCACAGTGTGGGAAGAGATTTCACAACTCAAGTTATTGCTATCCTTGATGAAACCAGCATTCAAGTAGACAGAATTAACATCTTCAGAGGAAGGTTTCTCAACATAGCCCAAACCATTTTTACCTTGATTTCCCATACTCAGCACTTCATCCAGTATAGATGTAGAGGAGTTCCATTTGTTAATGGTTTGTTCAGCTTTATCTAATTTTACCTTTACCTCTTTCAACTCAACCTCAGTTTTGTCAAGGTCTTTCTCATACAGTTTCAGTATCTCCTTCATGCATTCAATCTCTTCCTTCAAGCTTTTGTTGCTCTTGATGAGTTTGTGATTCTCAAGCAGCAGTTTGTGGTAGATAGACTTCAGGTCTTCAATGATTTCCTCCTGGGACATTTCACCTTCAAAGAAGTATTCTTCATCTAGATCCACTGTACCATGAAAACAATCAAAGTTAGCTTCATCAAAGTAGGACACAAGATAAGGTTCAGAATCATTATCAAATTCATCCCAATCTGCAAAGAAGGTCTCCTGTTCTGATGTTGGATCCTGAATGTTGGGGTAACATTGAGATCCGAAGCAGTTCAGGGAGTCTTCTGGTGTCCAGTCAATCTGAGTGAGTAGCGCAGCAGTTTGAACCTCTTCTGATTGTTCTTCAGCTTCTCCAGAACTAAAGTCATCTTCATTGAAATCATCTACACAAACCCAATGAGAATTTCCTCTTTTTCTAAGAGTGTTAGCAGATTCATTAGTCATGTGACCATATCTTTTACATTCAAAACATTGAACATCTTTTAACTTATCAGCTTCTAAAGGAGTAGGTTTTGATGCCATGTACTTCACAAACTTATGAGGTAATTTCTTATAACCTGTGGAACTATTACTAAGGTTCTTCTCTTTACCTTTTCCTTTAAGATTCAACTTATTGAACTTCTTAGTAATTTTCCCATAGTTTGAAGAAATTATTTCAAAATCACCATCACTTTCATAGTCAAGATTTGAACCTCTTAAAGCAACAACCCTATGTTTGCTAGGTTGTGAGGCAAGCTCCATCTCAAATTCTCTAAGAGTATTCATCAAGACTTGAAACTGTAGATTAGCAAGGTTTCTAGATTCACTCATTGCAATTTTCTTGAGAGCAAATTTAGATGACAGTGTTCTCATAGCTTTGTAAACCATTTCTTGATTAGTCATAGCAAAACCTAGATTTTCACATTGGTTAGCAATATCAAGAATTTTCTCAAAATAACTGTCAACACTTTCATCTTCTCCCATCTCAAGTTTTTCAAATTGCAAAAGCAGTTGTCTATATTTAGAATCTTTAACAGCAGAATCTCATTCACAATGTAATTCAAGTATATCCCAAGCATGTTTGGCTTTTGTACAATTCTGGATTAACTTGAACATGTGATGATTAACCCAACTAAAGATAGCATTAAGAGCTTTTTCATTAGAGTTATAGAGACTTACCTCTGCTGCTGTCCAGTCTGCTTCTGGTTTTGGAACTAGATCACCTTCACCATCTTTTGGTAATGTTGGAAGAGAGTATCCATTGATCACGGATTGCCAGGCTCGAATATCAATAGCTTTGATGTGAGACCTCATCCTGATCTTCCAATATGCATAATTGGAGCCATCCAAAACTGGGATCCTGTTGGTATTAGGATTGACACTGTCCATGGTGTTGTATCACCTCTAAACCACCAGTGTAGTCGGTGTTTGGCTCTGACGCCAATTGAAAATTGTAGGACCGTGGATTGACACAAACACCTTTTTGAGAGTTAAGCTGGAATTGCCTTAACTCTATTTTGATCTTCTTGATAATAATAATATGCAGCGGAAGTAAGAACACAAGAAGATATAATTTTAAGAAGTTTTCAATATAATTAAAAACTTCCGAGCCTTAGGCGAAATAACCATAAAGGTTTAATCAAAAACGTTCCTCACAACAATTCACTCACGCTCTTTTGTTGATCGGACTCAACGAAGTAGGCAAGTAAGAACTACTTAACTTCTATGAACTAGACTTAAGCAGTTGATACAAAAACTTCGCAAAACAAAATGAAGACAATACAAAGAATAATTAATCCCTTGGATTATTGGCACGATTGTCTTGTCTTCATCTTGATGAACTTCACATCTTTATAGATTTCTTGAGTCTTGAACGCCAAGATGTGTTGTTCACAGTTTTGGTAACTCTTGTTGTTTCCTTGTTGAATATTGCCTTCTTTGTGAACTTCATATCTTTCCAGAGAATTGTGTTTCCATTGTTACTGATTTAACAAGGCAACACATCTTCTTCAATTCGCAGAATCATGGAAAGAATCACAGTTGCAGAGAATCCAATATTGTTTCCTTCTTTTGAAACCGTGTGAGTTGACTATTCAACTTAGCTTGAATTATGGAAACTTCAAGTAAGGAATCTTCCAAAGCTCTTCCTTATGTTTAAGATACTTTCCTGGACATAAACATAAACAACTAAAACCGTGGAACTTGATTAATAGGTGAATAAAGGCAAAATTTAATTTTGGCAACTAAAGAACAGTTTTCACAAAAGCTCTCGGCTTTCAATGTTATCGAATGTTAACCCAACATCGTCTAACATTGTACCGTCTAACATTGATTCCAGAAAACCTGCACTTTCAAGTTTGTTAAACAGTTATATGTTTTAAAAAATGTTGAGATTGGTGATTTTCACAATCATCCTTGGGATGTCTGTTACAAATCTAAGCAACATAGTGTTCCTTCTCCTCACAGTATGTCATGTAGCTCTAAAACTTTTCAGTTAATACATGTTGACTTGTGGGGCACCTACAGAGTTGCTACTGCTTCATGTGCTCATTATATGCTCACCATTGTTTATGATCACTATAGGTCCACCTGGACGTTTTTACTCAGTAATAAAACTCATGTTGTTATTTTACAACATTTCATCTCTTATGTTGCAAACCAATTTGCTTCTTGTATTGGTTGCCGTAAGATTTGATGATGGCACTGAGTTTACCAACTCACATTGCAAGTCTACTTTTAGTGCTTATGGGATTATTCAGCAAAGTCTTGTCCTTACACTCTACATCACAATGGAGTGGTTGAAAGAAAGCATAAACATGTATTGCAACTCACTAGAGCTCTAATGTTTCAAGACAATTTGGCAGTGCATTTTTGGGGCCATGCTGTTCTCATAGCTACGTATCTGATAAATAAAACCCCTAGGCAACAGTTGGGTGGGTCACATCTTATGAAAAACTTCACAACAAACCACCTGATTTATCTAAAGTTGGGATGTTTGGCTGCATAGGTTACTTTGCAAACATAAACCACACAAAACAAGCTGAAGGCTAGAGGTTTTAAGGGTTGATTTCTTGGTTTTGCTCCTGACTAGAAAGCTCACAAGGTCTATGGTTTTCATGATCACAATGTTGTTGCCAGTAGAGATGTGGTTTTTCATGAAAGCCATTTGCCCTTTAAGTCATATGGTTCTACTCATGTACCATCTGTTGACATCTTTGCAGATGTTGCTGACTCTCCTCTATCACAGTATGCTGATACGTCTACTATAATATATTTGAATGAATTCGATACACCATCTCTTGAGGTGTCATCTACTATGCCTATAACAGAGTCTCTTGCTTCTACCATTGTTGCAGTTCCACATGCTCCTCTCAAAAGAAGCATTAGAACCAACAGTTTACTTGCACATCTCAAATTTTTTTTGCTCAACCGTGCCTCATATCCTCTAAGTTCTAATTAGAATCCTACCAATTTGAAGTCTCACTAAACACCTCTTACTTTTTCTTATCATATTAACCATGGGTTATGACCCTTCTATCTCAGTTTTCTTGTTAACTTGTCCTTACAAGCTAATCCTAATTCCTTTAAGGTGGCATGCACTGATCAAAAGTGGATTAAGTCAATGTAACATAAGATTAATGCTCTTGAGAAAAATTACACATGGTCTCTTGTTGAATTATCTCCTAGAAAGCACCATATTAGTTGCATGTGGGTGTACAAGCTGAAGTTGAAGCCTGATGGCTCTGTGGATAAGTATAAAGTTTGTCTGGTTGCAAAGGGGTACAACCAAGTTTTTAGCTTGGACTATGTTGATAGCTTCTCTCATGTGGTGAAGCTGGTAACTGTTAGAATTATGTTGTCCATTGCTACTCACTACAACTGGCGTATTCACCAGTTAGACATCAATAATACTTTCTTTATGATTTCTTAGATGAGGATATATACCTCTCTCCCCCCACAAGGTTACTCAAAGGCTGGACCTGATCAAGTTTCCAAATTAAAGAAATATTTATATGTCCTTAAACAAGCTCCAGACAATGGGACTTAGAATTTACTAAGTGTCTGGTTGCTTATGGTTTTTCACAGTCCAAGTTTGATGATTGTTCTTTCACTATGGGGTCAGGAGACTCCTTTATTGCTCTATGTATCTATGTTGATGATATTATGTTAGTAGGACCTGGCCTTCATCTCATCAACTCTATCAAAAATCATTTACATCAAAAGTTTACTAGTAAAGACTAAGAGACTGGAAAGTATTTTCTTGGCCTTGAATTGCTCAGAACCTCTATTGGTCTCTAGAGAAAGTATGTTTTGGATATTGTCAGAGATGCTGGTTTGACAGAAGCCAAGCCTTATGACACTCATTGTCCTAAGAGACTGAAACTCTCCACTTTGCATCCTGACAAGTATATGAGATTGGTGGGGTGCCTGGTATACTTGAATATGATAAGGCATGATGTTTCCTACATTGTGAACCAGCCTAGCCAATTATTACAAGCTCCTACCAAGAAACACTGGGATGCTGCTGTTGATGTACTCCTCTATTTGAAAAACACGACTTCATTGGGTTTGTTTTACCCTTCTGCTCCACCTCTCAAGTTGGAGTCTTACATTGATGTTGATTGGGTATCATGCCCTGACGCGAGAAGGTCTATTACTGAGCTTTGTATCTTCCTTTCCCACTCTCTCGTAAGTTTGAAGAATAAGAAATAGACAACAATGTCTTGACGTTCCACTGAAGTAGAGTATAGGAGCATTGGACACACCACATGTGAGGTCAAATGGATCTCCTATATCCTCAAAGAATTCTATGTCTCTGTCCCACTTTCTATCGCCTTTTATTGTGACAACAATTATGCAGTGCAAATTACACAAAACTCTATGTTTCATGTGTGCACCAAACACTTAGTAATTGACTGCCACCTTGTGTGTGAAATTATTTTAAAGATGGCTTCATCCTTCGTCGACATTACCCCGGATCAAAGCAAGTAGTTGACCTCTTCACAAAAGCTGGTTTATTGTTCAAATAATGGATTTCCAAGTTGTACTTAGCTGATCCTCACCAAAGTACAACTTCATGGGGCCATATTAAGCTATTTTTTTATGTTTTGTGCCTAGTCATATTAGTCATAACTATATGGACTCTTATGTAAATAACTTTTAGTTTGTTAGCAGGTTAGCTACGACAAACTTTCCCTCTCTTTTCAACTTGATTAGTTTCACTTGGTTTCCTCTATAAAACCAGCAATGTACATCTCATTTCTTGTGATTCAATATATTCTGTTACATTTTATTTCTCTCTACTCTTATCAAAATCTAATGTAGCTACACCGACATTTCATGGTGGCTTGGTTCTTATTACGCGCCTTAAGAGGATAATAATGTGATCAATAATAGCTAAGGTGCACAAGAAAGTGAGGATTTGGTCAATTTGCATGGCAGGTCCAATGCTCTAAATATGCTTCGTTTTCTCCACCTTTTAAACCTAAATAAAAGCACTTAAAAAATATTAAGAATACCAGAAGAGATAACAAGTAAATGGCATGCAAGATGGGCATATTAGACACTCACCAGGCCTTGCAAAACTTACTTTATTGCTCACTCCGAAGCAAAAAAACAAAAGCTAAAAAGAAAAATCATAAATTTGACAGGAATTACAAAGCCTAAATTAACTTCACATCCTCGTTTAAATCAAAGATTTACGCTCAAAGTCGCTTAAGCAACAAATGACAAGGTAATAAATTCAAGGAATGATATAATTAGTCACAACTCATATTTCATCTTCATCTTTAGTGGACATTAAATGCAGATTTTCTCGAATATTATGCATTATAATCTTTTATCAAGTGTATATTTATTAAACAAGGTATTACAAACTATGTTATAACGTTTTAGATATCATTGAAATTAAATAAAAACAGAATAAATTAACCGGCTCTATACCTACGTGTTCACAAAAGAAAATCCAAAAAATATTATAATATATGCTTATAATTTAATTTAAACAATAATATCATGTTTGGTGACACATCACTTTTGCTAATTCGTTTAACATTACAAGAAATTCTTCGCTAGATAAAATAGCATACGAGGTTATTTGCTAAATAGACATAAGAAAGGGATGGTTTTGCAATTTACTCCACGTACGTGCTCAAATATTTTCTTCTCTCTCTTTGCCAACTCTCCAAAGTTTAGCGTAAACAACTTTGTCACTCATTAAACTATTCCAATGCATTGTTCTTCAACTCATCTTTTTCATCGGAAGGTGCGGCCTCAAAAGGTTAAAATTATTCTCTACATGTCTGTAATTTCTTTTCTTATGATACTGCTTAAGTTTTCGTAATTTACAGGTTTGTTGTTTGTTATGCTCAAATTTGAATTGGCTACACTTGAGTCATGTTCGTGGAATTTCCCTTGTGGAGCTTCAGTACTGTTTGCATTGTCCTTCTTTATCGTTTCTATTGGACAAATCAGATTGTGTAAATTTTATAAATTCTGGTTGTGATTGCTCATCACTTTATTTTATTCGTCGTTATCGTGCATCCTTTTTTTTTCTTCCAATAATTGATGGTTTGGAAGAGTATCATAAATTACCTATTCCTAGATTAGTTTTATCGGTAATGCCTATATCTTATTTGTTAAGAAGCAATGGTATGCTTTAGATGTTTGTTGTAGAAGACATCGACATGGATATACTTGTCGTTCACATTATCCTTCCCGTCACATTTCCAATCACCAGTTATGCAATTAGACTTCGTAATATGTTGTTTACCTTTTTGAACCATACATTGTTATTATTCTACTTTTTCTATAATATAATGTGTTAACAGGTTTGGAATTATTCCCTATTTAATAGAAGATATTTATATTGGGTTGGAACGCCCTGCCCGTGATTCAAAAACAACAATGGATGGAAATAATTGGAAATAACAAGGGATGCAAGAATATTCCTTCTTTTATTCACTGAACTTTTCCTCCTTTTATCTTTGTATGAATGTGTCAAGTTGTTCTTCTTCTATTGATCACCTCCCTTTATATAGACTTTGGTAGGGGCATGTGTCATTGTGCATGTGCTTTAGTGAAGACAGGTGTCGTTATATTGATATAGGTGTAAAAATGAGGATAAGGTTTATCTTTTAGTCTACTAGACGCTGACTAGACCAATCTTTATGTCTTCCGATGGCTCCGAGGATCTCCGATGAATGGTTGTTTTGGGGGCGCTACTCTTCCGAGGGGCTATGCTGTTGTTGATAAATAATTAGGATGCTCGTCCGGGGGTATCATGCTTTAGCATAAGTGTATTCGGGAGTAGGGACTGCTGTATATGCCTTCCGGGGGGTTTTATTTCTCTTTCTTGACTCGGGTCCGTTCTTCAATGATCTGGGGTGATCTCCGAGGGCGTAATGTGATCTCCGAGGACTTGATTTACTCTGCTTGAAACGGTATTTTCTTGTCTAAGTCCTCGGAATATATTATCTAGGTGCTATGTTATTCTTTTCCTGGTTTTTCTCTGAGAATAGGTCCTCGGGTGACGGTTCGAGGGCTGGTCATGTTGAGGAGTGTTCAGCAAGGAAGTTTTCTTGTAAGTTCGTGGGACTCGGGGTCCGTTGTGGTCCCTCTTGGCGCATTGGTGGATATCGGAGTCGCGCGGATCCACCGGGGTTTGCTCTTTTTCCGATGCCGCGGTGATATCTGTTTTTTACTCACCATTTGACTTTCCAAGGGACGGTTATGTTCCTCCTCGTTTGCTCCTTTGTGCCTTCTTATGTCAGTGACTTAGGGGTATGGAAACATCCGATGGGGCCTCCTTATTAGGAGTGGGTACATCTCATCGGAAGTACTCGTGACAATTGTATTGTCCATTTATTAATTCCCTTGATTAGGATTAACCTTCTTCTTTCCCTTTTATTTATTTTTATGCTTAACACTACCCCCCCCCCCCCCCCCCCCCCCAAATTTCGATCGCCTTCGTAGAGGCGAGGGAAATTTTATTCATCGTCCTCAGTGAGGCGAAGGGTTAGTCAATGTCTGGGTTTTCAATATATTTATTTTTTGGTATTTTTCCGAGGGAATATGCATATATATTAATTATTTTAAAAAAGTCAAAGGGGTTTTACCTGAATACCCCTAGGGATATTGTACGCAGAGTTCTCGGGGCGTGGGGGACAGGTCGTCGTTGACCGGCTTTGAAGTTTTAAAATATCTGACCGTTGGTAACGGTCAAATTAGTGATGGCGTGGCGCGGTCATGCGGCGGTTACGTGGAGCATTGAATGTGCTCCACGTTTAATTTTCATTTGATCGTTGCCACCATTTGGCTATAAATAGGGGAACTATTTACCCTTTTTCTCACTTCTGCAAATTTCTCTCCAGAGCAAAATCCGATTCTTCTCTTCTTCTTTTCTTCTCACACTTTATTTCTTCAGCAATATCACGCGCAATTTATCTTTTTTCTTTTTCGAATAAACACTCCTTTTTTATCTTTGTACAAATGGCTTCCTCTGCCAACGTGGACCCCATTGCTGCCTCCACTATCTCCGAAGTCACTGCTCCGGTCGATTCTTCTGCAAATTTGAGGGGTATTCCGATAGGGGTAGTTACTCGTAAGCGCAAGGGAGAGGCCGCTGCTGCCGCCGAGGGTGGCGCTGCTTCTTCTAAAAAAGCTAGGGTTCCCAAATCGAAGAAGGCGGCTCCTTGGAATTTTGCCAAAGTGGAGAGGGTTCCTAGTATCATCACTCGTGAACAGGTATTGGAGTTATTTACTTCAACTGGGGCTTTCCAAAAGAACATGGTGTTCCAAATTCCGACGAAGGACGAGAGAGCGTGTTATCCTCCTCCGGGTATGTTAACGGTTTATTTTGCTCAAGTGAGATACGGGTGGCGTTCATTCATGCCGCCTTTCTTCTGTGAGGTTTTTAAGGCTTGTAATATCAGCCCGAGTCAAATGGTTCCGAATGGGTTCGCCGCTCTTTGTATTTACGTTTTTTGGTGCTAGGTGAATGGGTTAGAGTGTGGGGTAGACCATTTTCTTTCAATTTTTGACGTGGGGGTGTCGCCTGGGGGTATCCCGTTTACAATGTTCGCCATCGGGACAACTCGGGGAACTCCACAAAGAGGATTCTGGGTGCGTCGATCACCTCGCACAGCTTTTAGAAGAATAGATATTTTTTTGTGAGACCCGCTAAAGGTGAATGGGATATGCCCTTCGATTGGAGAGAGGGCACCTCTCCCGTGCATACTTTGGACCCGGAGATAGTTTTATCTCCTATAATTTCTCAGCACAAGTTGATGGAGTCGGAGGACTTTACGATGTTGTTTGAGACATCCGGACTTCATCATGTGGTTTTTACCGATGACGCCGTGGAAAAGCCCTTGTCCCTGTCTTCCGAGGCGAGGAATCTTTTTAGTAAGTTCTTTATTTTCTTCTTTTGTTCCTTCTCTGAGTATAGTAGTGAATTATACTTATATATGTTGACTTTGGGGTGACGCAGAGGAGGTTATGGAAAATTACTATTTGCAGTCGGGTCCGAGGGAACCTACTCTGAGTGGTACTTCCGATGTGCCAGAAGAGGGTGATCATGAAGAAGGAGAGGTCAATGCTCCCGAGGGCAAGCATACGGCTCCGGAGGCAGGATGGGCTCACGAGAACCATTCTCCTCTGTATATAGATATGACGGGGGTTATCGGAAGTGTCGTTCCCTTACGCCAGGTAGCTCCTTCTTCCTCTTGGGCTTTGGTGCCGGTCTCTAGGTCCGATACAGGAGATCTGCCCGCCTCTGGATCCGATATAGGAAATTCTCCGAGGGTTTCCGAAGAAGGGACATTTCCGAGGGCGAGTGAGGAAGAATCTGTTTAGAAGACTACTGATGTGATAGACTTGTCTTCTGATGATCCCTCTCTTGCTTCTATTTATGGAGCTGAGCCTACGCCCCTGATAGTTCCTGAATCTATCCCTCGTGGTGAGTTCTTATGGGTCTTTAAAGAATTTTTTCATACCTTTATTGAAGAGTTTATTCATGTGCTGATGTTCTCCTTCTAGATGCAAAGACTGTGGACAAAGGTAAGGCTCTGATGGTGGAAGAGCCTTCTTTATACGGTAAGCATTCTTCACTAGTCCTTTTCTTCTAGTGATAATTTTTTCTAGTTTCATTCTCTTTCTTACACACAGATGTTACCTTTTGTAGAGGAAGATTTCTTGGCACAGTTCAGTGTTTCCGGGCAGGAGGCCTTACGAGGGGATTCCGAGGATACTCAAGGGGAGTTTGATCCCTCGTTCGAGGACAGAGACATGAAGGAGGGGATCTTGAATTCGTTGTTGGGGGAGACTGGCCCGTCCGTCGTAGCTGGTGGTTCTCGGGCCGTATTTACTAACTCGGAGGTGGTGACTTCAGTACCGGGAAATACTCCTCCGAGGGGTCACATTCCAGCGTCTCTGTCTGTTCCCGTGACTCTATCTTCGAGAGGTCACACTTTTCAGGCACCCATACCTCCTGGTGGGCTAGAGGGGCATTTCTCGTCTCGGACCGTGGGGGAGGCCTATCAGGACATCCTCCAGTTCTTTGCTTCCTCTAGTTCAACACCCGCCGAGGGGTATCAATTTTTGTACACCAGTCTTAACTGGTTGAGACTCATGGTAAGTCTCTTCGTACTAGTCTTCTTGGAGTTGTACGACGTATCTGCAATAATTTCTTTTATTCGCTTATCTTTTCGTAGATTGGGAAGACTCGGGAGGCAGTTACTGCGGTAGAGGAGCGTGGTCTGAAAGACGTGAAGGAGGTGGAAGCTCTCCGAGAGCAATTAGCGCCGCTTTTATCCAGGGATAAGGAGAGTCAGATGAGGGAAGAGGTGCTCCTCACAAAAATTTCTAACTACGAGTTCACGCTGCAAGAAGCAAAGAAGACAAACGAGGGCCTGCAACGTAGGTTGAACCTGGCAGAGTCTGCCTATAAGAAGATAGAGGTCTCCGAGAAGACTGCAATGGCTAAGATAACCTTTTTGGAGAAGGAAAAAGGGGAGTCCGATGGGGTTCTTAATGCTCGGATCGATGCTCTCGAGAAAAAGATAGCGGAAGGTTCAGAGAGGGAGAGGAGTCTTTAGGAGACGTTGGGTCAGGTCACCGATAGGGCTGAGTCGGCCGAGGGGAAGTTGATAAATTTCCTTTCTCCCGAGGAGGTGAAGGCTAAGATTGATGCAGCGGTTCAATTTGCTCAACGAGAGATCTCTAGACAGCACTCGGGAGTTTCCGATACACCTTCTCAGGAGCTTTTGACATGCCATCTTTCGTGGGGCTATTTGGAATGTGCTAGGCTGGCCAAGTCTTTATTACGGTTGGATGTGGACTTTTCCAAGTCTTTTGACCTTCGCAAGTTGAAGAGGCCAACTCCCGATGACTGTCATTACTTTGTGGGGAGATTTGGGGGTTTACTATCCCCTAGGGATTCTCCTGTACCCTCTCCGATACGTTCTGACAGTAGTCCGGGTTCGAGGGCTAGCGGTTCCGGGGGGTATTTTCACCAATTTCTCGCCTTGCTCCGCTGGGTACTTCTGTTGAGGAGATGACTCCTTCACACCCTTCTACCACGGGGGCATAGTCTATTCGTTGGAGCTTTTATTTCTTGCTTTTAATAAATGTCTTTTGTACATACTACCTTTTCCGAGAGCTCTTCGACTTTTAAATAAATAGTCATTTTTTCTATCTTTCATTTCTTTACCTTTTGTCTTTATTGTTAAAATCTAATCAAGGAAGATAATTATAAACCACTTAAGATTGCTGACTAGGTTTATCTCCTAAGTAGGAGGTGTTGTCTTGCATGGCGATGTGGGATACGTGTCATTCGTAATTAAGAAGATTTCTTGACACGTGTCCTTTACTTTATGTAATGGGGATTTAATCTTATTTCTCTAATCAAGGGATGAATAATATATATGCACTTAGGCCCTTCAGCAATCATGTTTACCACTAACCTCACAACCATAACTAGTTTTTGATCTTCTTACCTTTTCAATTTTGACAATAATCGTAAGCGTGAGGATAATACTTACTTGAAAAGATGATGCCTCCTTACTATAGGCGAAGTGGTTCAGTTTCATCTTGTGGTTCTTCTCGAGACACTGCTCGGAGTCCTTCTAGACCGTCAAGGGCTCCCCCTATCCTTGGTGAGAGTTTACCTCCGGGGCCGAGGGATAGTTTGTCTGGAAATCAGGTGACACTTGGCGCGAGTTCCTCTTTGGGGGTAGCCCATAGGCTTTCATCTACAAACTCTCGTATAGTAAATCATATTAGGGAGATATTTATGGGTAGGGAGCCATATTCTTTGGCAGATGAGTCTTCGGAATTTGATTTGATTCCTCTTAATCCGTCCAGATTGATAGGTAGAGGACGTGTGGGATCCACTATGAGTACGGAGTGCGAGAGCTCAGTAAGGTCTCTTTTCACTGGGTATAACTTGGATTTTGAAGAATATGACGTGATAGTGCCTTCCGTGGGTCAGAGAACTTATGCGCCTCCCTCGGGTTATCTGACTGTCTACAACGAACAAATGTGTTGCGGGTTACTTTTTCCACCCTTTTTTCCAAATACTCTTTCGGTATTGGCAGGTATGTCCGAGTCAGCTAACGTCAAGTTCATATAGTCATTTGGTGGGGTATGTCCTGCGTTGTGAGCTTTTAAACCTTCATGTGTCCCCTTATCGGGTGGGAACAATATTTGCTCTTCGACCCTGTTCAGAGGGGACTCCCTTTTTTAGCCTGACCTATCGGGACAAGGAAAGTACCTTCACTCGTGTATTCAATACCCACTCTTGTAGAGGGGACTGGAGGCGGAGATTTTTGTTTGTCCGTCCGAGAGGTCAATCAGCCAGATCATGGGGGGTGCCCATCCGATGGGGTCTAGTATATATTGCTCCCAACACCGAAACACAAGGTCATGAAAGGGATGTATTGCTTCACTCAGGACTTTTTTCTGGTTCCTATGACATATCCGGGCTACTGGATTTCCCCGAGGCCCTGATTTTGGTGGGTTTGCAAGAGGGGGTGGAGGGATGTACCTCCCCATCTCGTCCTCTTCACAGTAACTTTTATTTTCGTAAGTTTTTCTGATCACCCTTTATCTGTTCAGCTTGTAAATTCTCTGGGTGTCCTCGGACTGTTTGCACACTGAGGCGCAGAGATGGGAGCGTTTTCCCTCGGGTCTTCTAATGATGTTTTTCTGGGGCGGGCGTTGCATGGTAGTCCCGGGATGCTGGAGATTGGCGGTTCTGATCCCCTCGTAAATGAGGCGATGGTTGATATTTCTTCGGAGGAGGAGGGACTGGAGGCATCGCCTGTGGTAGCCCCCCAGTAAGCTTTATAGTTCCTCTCGGGGTGTCGGATCCGATAACGGCTACCTCCCAAACGGACTTTCACACGACTCCAGTGGTGTCACAACCTTTTCCTCGTAACTCCGCTGTAGTGAATGTGTTAGATGAGTATCTTCTCTCTCCTGATACGGAGGACTTGCAGCCCCTTGAAGGTGGCCTTGATCGTGTTCCCTCGGGAGATCCTACCCCCCGGGGATAATCAGGATATTTATACCCTCGGGTCAGCGGTGGGTTTTTGCCGAAACTTTCTCAGTGGTTTATTAAACGTTACGGATTGCTGCCTGATGAAAACCCTTCCGGTATCCGTTCTTCAGGACTTAGCTTGTAAAGACCTGTGTGAGGTATTCCGTTATTTTATTTATTTAATTTAATACTAACATGTCGTTCCCGTCTGATGTAATTTGCTTTGTTCTTAGGCAGATTTATATGGTGCTAGATGCCCTCGGATCTTGCGGGAGTTCTTCTTCTGATCCTGGTTTAGTATACCGCCGCCGGGACGAGTTAGAGCAAGGTCTCTTAGAGGCTCAAACGGAGATAACTCAATTGAAGAAAGTACACGAGTCCACTCGAGAGATCCACATCAATGCGTTACAATCCGAGAAGGATAAAGCGTGGGAATTGGAACGCCAACTAATGCTCGAGAGAGCTCGTGTATTGAATTTAGAGAGGAGAATTGAGGAGTTACGTGACCAGATGCGGTCCTCGGAAGAGCAACTGGCGCAGGCTACGAAGGAAAGAGATGCCTTGAATCAGCAACTACTAGGGATAACTCGCACCCAGGCGGTGGCGTTGGTTATGGCTCGAGTCCATGCAGTGTTGGAAGTGGTGGGTCCATCTAGCCTTCGTGAGTCTCTTCAGGGTGAGATGCGTGATTTGGTTCATATAGGCTACCGGTTGTGCCAAGACGCTGTCCAAGCTTTGCCAGAGTTTCCCTCGGGCTTGATCATTCTGGAACTTAGTATTCGTCAGATTTTCGAGGAACTTCCTCTCTCACCGACTAGGGATTCTGCAGCTCCGATTGTGTTTGTGGATGATCCGGTTTCTTTTTCCGAGGAGCAGCGTCGGCGACTTATTTGAGAAGGAAAACGCCCTATAGGAGGGGCTTAGCTTGTAGAAGGATATTGTGTAGTTTAGTTCGTAATAAGAGGGACTTGTTTTGTGGGGTTGCTAAGATGACTCATGTGTAGAGTTATCCTTTTGTCAGGCAACTCTACTTTCTTTTGTAATGGAACCCTTCGTATATGAATAACCTTTCTTATTTATGCATGACTGTTACATTAAGCATAATACTTTCTAAGGTTGATTGAGTTCCAGGTATTGCGAAGCACTATTCCCTCGGAATCGGCAAGACGATAGGTCGCAGGCCCCACGATTCCTACTATCTTATAGGGTCCTTCCCATCGTAGATCAAGCTTGCCTACATTCTTGGAAGCCTCTACTCGTTTCATTACTAGATCTCCCACTTGAAAAGTTTGGGGCTTTACCTTAGTATTGTAGTATCGTGACATCCGGGTCTTGTATTCTTCCACTCGGAGGGCTACTCGGGTTCCCTTTTCTTCGAGTAGATCAAGGGCAAGGGCTAAATTGGAGCTATTGGCTACTTCCTCGTATTCTCTGACTCACCAACTTTCTATGGAGACCTCCGAGGGCAAGACAGCTTCACACCCGTAGGATAGGCTGAAAGGAGTTTCGCCCGTAGCGGCGCTTTGCGTGGTCCGATAGGCCCATAGTATACCGGATATTTCTTCAACCCACTTGGTTTTGTGCCAATCGAGTCGGGCCTTCATGTTTTTCAAAAGGGTTCTGTTGGTCCTTTCAACCTGTCCATTTGCTTGGGGGTACCCCACCGATGCGAAGCGGTGTTTAATCTCCCAATGGTCACACCACTTTTGTAACTCTTGATTTGTGAACTGTAGGCCATTATCACTTACCAAACTCCGAGGGACGTCAAAGCGACACATGATGTTTCTCTATAGGAAGTTGATGACGGCTCCCGCTGTGATCCGAGCTAAGGGTTCCGCTTCTACCCATTTAGTAAAGTAGTCAACGGCTACCAGTAGAAATTTCTTCTGACCGGCGTCAGGGATGAGGGGTCCAACTATATCAACGCCCCATTTGGAAAACGGGTAAGGGGTCAGATGGGGTTCCCATGGGGTCGCGGGTTGATGAACCCGAGGGCCTTAAGCTTGGCACCGTTTACACCTTTCAGCATGGCTTTTACTGTGTTTAGCCATCGTGGGCCAGTAATAGCCTTGTCTAATTAAGCGTCCGACCATGCTTTCGCCGCTAGTATGGCTCCCACATGTCCCCTCGTGAGTTTCCGCTAAAGCCAGTTGGGCTTCTTCTTCATTAAGGCATAGAGCATGGGGACACGAGTACGTCCTTTGGAAAAGTATTCCATCTTTGAGGAAATACCGAATGGTTTTTCTGGACATCATTCGCTGGATACTTTTGTCCGAGGAGTATCCCGCAGGATCCTGCAAATAGGCTTTGATAGGAGTCACCCAGCTAGACGAGGGATCTGAAATGGTATTTACCTCTTTGCCTTCGCTTTTTTCAGATTCGTTGACATGAATTAGAGTAATTCTCCGAGTGTGTATGACGGCTGTTTGAGTAGCCATTTTAGATAAGGCGTCCGCCTCTTGGTTTTCTTTTCGGGGAATTTGAACTATATCATATTCCTCGAACCATTCTAGCCTTTGACGGACAACCCGGAGGTACTTTTGCATTCTTTCTTCTTTTGCTCCATATGATCCTTTGACTTGCTGAACAATTAATTGAGAATCACTATGGAGGAGTATTCTCTTCATTCCTCCTTCATTTGCTAGTCTCATACCAATAAGGAGAGCTTCATACTCAGCTTCATTATTAGAGAGGGGGTAATCTATTCTGATTGCAAAATGGAGTCTTTCATCTTCCCCTTCTTGATTTACAAAAACTATTCCTGCCCCCCCATGCGTGCTCACCGAGGACCCATCTACATAGGCGTACCACAATGGTTCTTTCCCCTCGGATCCGATGCCCGTAAGTTCCATTACAAAGTCCACCAGGACTTGTGCCTTGATGGAGGGTATCGGAGCGTAGGAAATGTCATACTCGGTGAGTTCTACGGCCCTTTTTATTAACCTCCCCGATGACTCAGGCTTATTAAGAATTGCCCTTAGGGGATGCTTTGTTAGCACTGTAATCGGGTGGGAAAGAAAGTAGGGGCGTAGCTTGCGGGCCGTAGTTACCAATGCTAGGACGAGTTTTTCAGTTAGGGTATACCTGGTCTCGGCTCCGAGGAGGGTTTTGCTGACGTAATATACCGAACGATGTTCTCCGTCTTGTTCTTTGACTAAAACGGCGCTAATAGCCTCTTCTCCGACCGACATATATAGAAATAACTCTTCTTGAGGTAAAGGTTTTACCAGCAAAGGTGGTTTCAACATGTACCTTTTTAGTTCTCCGAGGGCTTCCTCGCACTGGGGGGTCCACTGAAATTCCTTGACATTTCGAAGTATCTTGAAGAAGGGAAGCCCTTTTTCTGCTGACTTGGAGACGAACCGACTCAGCGAGCCCATTCTACCAGTCAGCTTTTGAACATCTTTCACCGTCTTCGGGGTGGGTAGTCCCATGATGGCCTTCGCTTTCTCGGGATTTACTTCTATTCCCTTCTCCGTAACCATAAACCCCAAAAATTTTCCTCCTCGGATACCAAAAGAGCATTTCCTAGGGTTAACTTTCATGCCAAAGTTGTTCATAATAACCAACGCTTTTCGTAGGTCCTCGGGATGTTCCTCAGCAGTATTACTTTTAACTACCGTGTCGTCCACGTAAACATCTACTGATTTTCCGATAAGTCCTGCGAACATAAGACTTACTAACCTTTGGTAGGTAGCCCCAACATCTTTTAGCCCGAAGGGCATCACGAGAAAACAGAATGTGCCTGCATCCGTAATGAAGCTAGTTTTATCTTGGTCCACTGCTGCCCTCGGGATTTGGTTGTATCCCTGGTCTCCATCT
The DNA here is from genome assembly GCA_948329865.1 of Linaria vulgaris. Lineage (NCBI taxonomy): Eukaryota > Viridiplantae > Streptophyta > Magnoliopsida > Lamiales > Plantaginaceae > Linaria > Linaria vulgaris. Next base: position 110,985,993 of record OX415249.1, on the reverse strand, counting down.
ATGGTTGACAGTAGTGCACATCCAGCGGTGGAATCAACTAACTGGTCTATGCTTGGTAAGGGATAACAATCTTTTGGGCATGCTTCATTGAGGTTAGTAAAGTCAACGCACATCCGCCATCTCCCTCCGTGCTTGGGAACTAATACGACGTTAGCTAACCACTCGGGATAGATAACTTCCCGAATTTGCTTCAAGTTGAGAAGGCGTTGTATTTCAGAGCGAATGATTTTGTTACGCTCGGGTCCCATTTTTCTTTTGTTTTGTTGGACAGGTTTAGTTCCGGGCTTCACATTAAGAAAATGCTGACATACCTTGTTGCTGATTCTCCCGGGCGGTCCTCCTTCCCATGCAAATAGGTAATGGAATTGCTTGAGGAGGGAAATCAGTTGAACCTCTATTGCTGATGTCATGTGGGTACCCATTTTGATCACCTTCTCGGGGCTTCCTTCTACCAACTCTACCATCTTTAATTCTTCCACAGGTTGGACTCGTGTTTCCTCGGTCTTACGCTTTTTATTGTTTCCGAGGGAAGGTTCGTCTTCCTCCGAGGGGATGTCATTCATGCAATATTCTCTGGCTTTATACTGACTTCCTCGGACTTCTCCGATTCCGGAAGAGGTGAGGAATTTCACTTTAAGATGCAAGGTAGAAGGGATAGCTTCAAAGGCTCGCATGGATGGTCTCCCGCAGATGGCGTTATACGTCCGTGAAGAAGCTTCCACTACCCAAAACTTGGTGGATTCCGTTCTTCGAAGGGCTCCCTTTCCCCATGACATTGGAAGAGTCACGGTTCCTAGGGTATGGCAGGTCTCCCCAGAGAACCCTACCAAGGGGACTTCAGCGGTTTCCAATTTTTCTTGTTTCAGCCCCATAGCAAGATAAGTAGGCAAGAAGAGTACGTCCACAGAGTTGCCCGTGTCTATGAGGATCCGTTGGGTTTCATACCCGTAAATGACAGCTGAAATAACAAGTGGGTCTTCGTGAGGGTATATTATGCCTGTGAGATCCTCGGGTCCGAAGGTAATGCTAGGCAGCTTTGACTATTGGACAGAGCAGACGGGGAATCCTTGCTCTGCTCGTCTGGCTTCTTTCAAATATTTCTTCTTTTTACTTTGGGGCGTCATTGAAATTTCACCTCCTTCAATCATATTGATTGTTCGTCCTGACGGGGGATTGTTTTTATAAGAGTCAGGTGGAGGAGGCAAACTCTGATACCCTGTCGTCCTCTCTCGTGAACTTTGTCGACGGTCTTTGGTTCTCTCTTGGGGTCGTAGGCGTCCAACTGTCCTTTCTCGTAACCTCCAACTGGGCGTCCTTTCCTCTTCTTCTTCCTCTTCTTCTCTTCGCGACCTCTTTCATACGTTTGTCTTGGGCTCCCCGAGATTATTTTCCTTGAGGTAATTCTTCAAGTATCATATTTCTAGGAGACGAAGTACTTCTCTACGAAGGGTAGTACATTCTTCAGTGGTATGTCCGTAGGTTTTGTGGTATTTACAATATTTCCCTGTATTCTTGTCTCGGTTAGGAAATTTAACTGGTACATGCTAGTGCAACTCGTTGTTGCCTCTCATTATATTGAGTACTTCTGGGGGAGTAATAGTCATCGGCGGTAAGGGCACGGGTCGGAGGAATTTCTTAACCACCCCGCCCTCATCTTTACGCGGAGGAGGTTTTCCCTCTTTACCCTTTTCTTTAGTCTTTGCCTCTCTCTCTCTACGCACTCTAGGTGTTCATTATCCTCCTGCTCCATTTGCTTCTTCGTTCCTTCCGCCTCTTCCATCAGAATGTGGACTTCCGCCTTTGGCATAAGTTCATTCATATCCGTGACACAATTTCCCATAAGGTATCTGAAGAAATCCCCCGTTCGAAGTCCTTGAGTCAATATGTCCGCCATGATGGTTGGACTAACGTTGGGAACATCAAGCGCTTCGTCCGTGAAGTGCTGTATATACCCTCGTAGGGGTTCATCCTTTTTCTGTTTAATAGTGAAAAGATGTGTGGCGGACTTGGGGTACCTTCGATTGCAAGCAATTGTCGTACAAACAAATGAGCTAATCGGTCAAAGCTCGTAATGGAACACGGTGGAAGGTGAGTGAACCACGCCTGAGCCCGCCCTCCAAGGGTAACAGGAAACACGCGGCATAACACATGGTCAGGGGCGGAAGATAGGTCCATTCTGACCAGATATTGATGGATATGATCCTGCGGATCTCTCCCATTAGCTTCTCCGGTATATATCAGGATATTAATGGGTCGCATCCCCGAGGGCACAGAGGCTAAGGCAATTTCAGTAATGAAAGGAGAGGTCTTGAATGTGGGATCCTCCTCGGGGGCCATGGTTTTCTTGAGGTCGCCCAATTCTTTTCGCAAGTCATCCATCATTCCCCATAAGGAGTGCTCAACATCTCCCCGATACTCCGAGGGACGGGAAATTTCTCCCCGACCCCTCTCTGGGGTTCTTTCACGACAAACATACCTTCGGGACGTTTTTCGGGGGTTCCTGGTGCCAAAGGATTGAATTTGGGTTCCACGCCGCCTGAGATGTGTCTCCTTTCGAAGGGAAATTTCTGCCCTCGGGGGGATATAGAGGGCATGTTTCCGAGATGTCCCCCCCTCCGGGGTGCCCGTGTAGCATCTACAAGTCTTTCATAGACAAATCGGGGAATATTAATAAAATCTCTCGTACCTGATTCGTGATTTGACATAGTTTCTTCCGATTCACTGTGATGAATTGGAAGGTTTTCACTTTCGAAGAGATCATCCATCCTAGTCGATGTTTGCTGAATTCTCTCGAGGACAGATATTATGGCGTTCCCACAGACAACGCCATTTTGTTAACAGGTTTGGAATTATTCCCTATTTAATAGAAGATATTTATATTGGGTTGGAACGCCCTGCCCGTGATTCAAAAACAACAATGGATGGAAATAATTGGAAATAACAAGGGATGCAAGAATATTCCTTCCTTTATTCACTGAACTTTTCCTCCTTTTATCTTTGTATGAATGTGTCAAGTTGTTCTTCTTCTATTGATCACCTCCCTTTATATAGACTTTGGTAGGGGCATGTGTCATTGTGCATGTGCTTTAGACATGTGTCGTTATATTGATACATGTGTAAAAATGAGGATAAGGTTTATCTTTTAGTCTATTAGACGCTGACTAGACCAATCTTTATGTCTTCCGATGGCTCCGAGGATCTCCGATGAATGATTGTTTTGGGGGCGCTACTCTTTCGAGGGGCTATGCTGTTGTTGATAAATAATTAGGATGCTCGTCCGGGGGTATCATGCTTTAGCATAAGTGTATTCGGGAGTAGGGACTGCTGTATATGCCTTCCGAGGGGTTTTATTTCTCTTTCTTGACTCGGGTCCGTTCTTCAATGATCTGGGGTGATCTCCGAGGGCGTAATGTGATCTCTGAGGGCGTAATGTGATCTCCGAGGGCATAATGTGATCTCCGAGGGCTTGATTTACTCTGCTTGAAACGGTATTTTCTTGTCTAAGTCCTCGGAATATATTATCTAGGTGCTATGTTGTTCTTTTCCTGGTTTTTCTATGAGAATAGGTCCTCGGGTGACGGTCCGAGGGCTGGTCATGTTGAGGAGTGTACAGCAAGGAAGTTTTCTTGTAAGTTCGTGGGATTCGGGGTCCGTTATGGTCCCTCTTGGCGCATTGGAGGATATCAGAGTCGCGCGGATCCACCGGGGTTTGCTCTTTTTCCGATGCCGCGTTGATATTTGTTTTTTACTCACCATTTGACTTTCCAAGGGACGGTTATGTTCCTCCTCGTGTGCTCCTTTGTGCCTTCTTATGTCAGTGACCGAGGGGTAGGGCAACATCCGAGGGGCCCTCCTTATTAGGAGTGGGTACATCTCATCGGAAGTACTCGTGACAATTGTATTGTCCATTTATTAATTCCCTTGATTAGGATTAACCTTCTTCTTTCTCTTTTATTTATTTTTATGGTTAACATAATGTTTTATTGCGAGCTTTCTCCATGTGTTTTGCGATATTGATTGTGTTGCAAACTGAGAGAATAATTACACCCAGATTTTGTGCTTGTGGGGGTGAGAAACCCTAAGTACGAGATTTATACATGACAACATAGTTGATAGCATTATAATGTATTGCTAATTAAATCTTGGTCGATTCGTGGATCACAGTAGCCAAAACTTGACAACTGCGTTTTGGTTTTGATGTTACCTCTATGTCTCCGACATTAACTATGTGAATGTGGTGCATATTTTATGGAGAAAGATGCAATTGTTGTAGTTGTTGTCATCACTTAATCTGAGCAATTCACCTTGTTTATGATTGTGTGACTACAGTTACTACGTTGATGAGTGAAGTGATTGAGTGAGATAAACCTACCTTGAGGTATATGTGATATACTGGTATTATATAATCTGGGCATTTCATAGATTATATTAGAAAATTGGTTAAGTTTTGTTTCTAAGGGAGATAATATGATGCAACAACATTAGAGTATGGTACTGAGTATGTATGTATATATATTATTTATACTTTCCATTATCATGCACACCGCCATTGCATCAATGGTTAAAGTGAAACATGTAGTGTGATTAGAAAATAATATGATGTTTGTTTCTTGAATCGCATTTGATCATCAGCTTCTTTATATTATGTGTTCAGGAATCGAATTGACAACCTTAGGTAAATTACCTATGGAATATTGCAGCAGAAGTTATGCTTTCATTATTTGTTGAGATTGAAATAAAGTTCTTTAAAAAGGGGGTAGGTATTATGTTCCGAATAGCACCATGGGTATTATACTATTGGCCTCCTCGAAGAATAGCCAGGTATGCACCTATAGGCAAAGAAGTGAATACATAATTTCCTATTTATAAATTGAGGTTGCAGTTGAAGTGAATAGCATATTATTAGTTATACATTCTTTCAACTTTAAAGGCAGCAAGGAAAATCCACATGTACTATGCTTATAAGTCAAGTTCAATACCGTATTACAAAACAATTGTTCTCACACATTTATAGTTAAGAGCAAGTCTTGCACTTCGTTTCCTTCCTGTCAGAACTTATTACACAACTTTACATATGTGTGAATGGAAATCTTTTCACTTGAAATTCTAAATTCAAGAAAGTTTTATCAAACAATATTCTGATATCCTTGATACTCTATGCACATTCACCATGCTACTTTGGAGGCAGTTGAAACTTGTTCTTCTGAACTGTAAAGCAACTTGATGCAGGGCTGATAATCAGAATTTTAAGGCTTCCACCAACTCTTTATCCAAGTTGAAGCCTGTTGGGACAACCAATGTTAATATGGTGCAATGGTTAAGTCAAAGAAGCAATGAAAATGATTCCCAGGCAGAATCTGACAAGCAGCAATACATTAAATCAAATTACCCGAACTTTATCACATTTGGCGTGTGGTTTTGCTGATTCTGTGGCTGACTTAGCTTGAGGTTTTTGGCATCATACTATTTAGTGCTACCATGTGTAGTGTGGGGTGCTCTATTCACATCGCATATACCCCCCGAACCATAAACCAAGATCAAAACTTGTGTTACGTTCAGCTGGTATGTATCCTCATTACCTTTCCTAGTAATGTGCAATAGGCGCATTTCTATTTCAGTATTGATCTAATCTGCTGATACATTTTTTTTTTTGCAATTCTGCATTTTCTTGTTGAACAAGGTTTACCTTCTTGTGAAGTTCTAGGTTTTCTTGATGAATGAGGTTACCCTGCAACAAGTTTGATGAAATTATTCCACATTTCAACTTGAAAATACTACAAATATTTGAATATGTAATTGGATTCTAAGGAGGACCTTCTGGTTCAACTCTTGAATTTCATCTGTCAGAATTTGTTCATGTTGAAAAAAATAAAGTTTTGTGAACTTCTTGCTGGATAGTGATTGCCATGGTTTTCTGATTATTATGTTAGAAGAAAATTTACATACATTTTTGATACGCACGCCATTCAAACTCATTTCCAGTTGGTTTTCCAGATTTTGTAGGTCTTTCATGCTCAGTCCAGAAAGTTCTTCTCCCAGATGCTGCCTGCATTAGTGAAAAGTGTGGTATTGTATTCGTCGTTATTGTTCATCTTTTTTTTTCTTCCAATAATTGATGGTTTGGAGGAGTGTCATGAAGTACTTGTTTCGAGATTAGATTGATCGGTAATGCCTATATGTTATTTGTTAAGAAGCAATGGTATGCTTTAGATGTTTGTTGTAGAAGACATCGACATGGATATACTTGTCGTTCACATTATCCTTCCCGTCACATTTCCAATCACCAGTTATGCATTACTCTTCATAATATGTTGTTTACCTTTTTGAACCATTCATTGTTATTATTCTACTTTCTCTATAATATTGTTTTATTGCGAGCTTTCTCCATGTGTTTCGCGATATTGATTGTGTTGCAAACTGGGAGAATAGTCACACTCAGATTTTGTGCTTGTGGCGGTGAGAAACCCTACGTACAAGATATATACAGGACAACATAGTTGATAGCATTATAATGTATTGCTAATTAAATCTTGGTAGACTCGTGGATCACAGTAGCCAAAACTTGACAACTGCATTTTGGTTTCGAAGTTACCTCTATGTCTCCGACATTAATTCCAGGGGTTGTCGTAGTATGTGAATGTGGTGCATATTTTATGGAGAAAGATGCGATTGTTGTAGTTGTTGTTATCACTTAATCTGAGGAATTCATCTTGTTTATGATTGTGTGACTACAGTTACTACGTTGATGAGTGAAGTGATTGAGTGAGATAAACCTACCTTGAGGTATATGTGATATACTGGTATTATATAATCTAGGCATTTCATAGATTATATAGAAAATTGGTTAAGTTTTGTGTCTAAGGGAGATAATATGATGCAACAACATTAGAATATGGTACTGAGTATGTATGTATGTATATATATATATATATATATATTATTTATACTTTCCATTATCATGCACACCGTCATTGCATCAGTGGTTAAAGTGAAACATGTAGTGTGATTAGAAAATAATATGATGTTTGTTTCTTGAATCACATTTGATCATCAGCTTCTTTATATTATGTGTTCAGGAATCGAATTGACAACCTCAGGTAAATTACCTATGGAATATTGCAGCAGAAGTTATGCTTTCATTCTTTGTTGAGATTGAAATAAAGTTCTTTAAAAATGGGGTAGGTATTATGTTCCGAATAGCACCATGGGTATTATACTATTGGCCTCCTCGAAGAATAGTCAGGTATGCACCTATAGGCGAAGAAATGAATACATAATTGCCTATTTATTAATTGAGGTTGCAGCTGAAGTGAATAGCATATTATTAGTTTATACATTCTTTCAACTTTAAAGGCAGCAACGAAAATCCACATGTACTATGCTTGTGAGTGGTGTGCTCACAATTTTAGTACTTAGTTTCATGTGCAATTTACGAAGCCAGAATACTAAATTACAATTGGAGTTTGGAATTCATGGTCTTAGTTGTGTTCCGTGAAACTTATTATACAAGAACACATTAATATTAAAGCCTTCTTTCTTAATAGTTACACTTATGTTCTCACAATTAATCATATTAGTTTGTCTTTGCCATTATTCTGGAGCAAAATAAGACTGAAAAGTCTTATATTGTGAGCTTATAAATGAAAGCTCTTTCATGTACTCACTAGAAATATAACTTTATATTTAGAAGTAATAGCACTAACCCACACAGAGTATCATTCTAAGCCCTTTGACCTTCACCATAAGCATACTAGTTTGCTTCCTGAATACTGAAAAGAACATAGAACTTTGCTCTCTAGGTAAAGTTTCTCACCAATCTCAAGGGCTTTTTGCTATTTGCACATTTTTTAGGAGGCAACATATTAGGTGAAGTGCAAATATCGGCAATTACACATACATTAAGGGACAAAGTATCTAAATTTGTAAGGGATAACAAGTTGATCTTTTATGTGTAAAGCGTAGAGTGCCAAAAACTGCACATTAGAGATGATTCTTTCTTTAACGAATTATATATTGAGTTACATTGGAGTCGAAGTAATTTCCATATATCAAAGTTGCATACTATATTAGGTCTTGGCAATAGTACCTAGATACTTCAAAAGTATACCTAAACTTGTTCATAAAAGAACTATTTGTGTAAGCATTAACAATAAGAATGTTATAACAATTTGGCAATAGAGGTGGTGCTCTTCTTTAGAGTTTTTACTTCTTGAGTCTGCATATATAAAACATGCATTCACTGTTTCAGCTTTCAAGACATGAGCGATAATAAATCTTATTTTAACATGGAACATGTTTTCATATTGACTCTTGCTTAAAAGAAGAAGTGAACAACTGGTTTAATTAACAAGTTTACTCCTACTTATATTAGAACATTACTCATTAAGACTATCTTGTAGGTTTTAGGATCTAAAAGTTTATGGGCGTAGATGTGGTGTAGGAATTTGAATTTTTGACGGGCTCTTATGAAGGCATATGCTGATAAGCGTTAACCATTTATGTTGTGCAATTTTTATAATATTTTAAAAGAAAGTTTTTTTTGCTAATAATTGGATTTAGCCTACCCTAGTTAATAGGAAAAAAGGCTTTGTTGTTTGTTTTTGCTTGGAAGTATTTTGCTTCAGAATATAACTAGTTTGTCACAATGAAAAACCTACACTTCCCTCGTAGTAGTTTAAGTTGTAACATTACACATAGTATGCTAATTGCACAAGAGACTATATCATTGTTCACTGCCTATTGTTCCTTCCAACGGAAAGGCTGCTTAATAGTACATGCACCCCGCCTATCAATATCTGGTATATCGTTGCAGTAACCATAGTGATTTTATAAGTCAAGTTCAATACAGTATTACAAAACAATTATTCTCATACATTTATAGTTAAGAGAAAATCTTGCACTTTCATTTTCTTCCTGTCAGAACTTATTACACAACTTTACATATGTGTGAATGGAAATCTTTTCACTTGAAATTCTAAATCCAAGAAAGTTTTATCAAACAATAATCTGATACCCTTGATACTCTATGCACATTCACCATGCTACTTTGGAGCCAGTTGAAACTTGTTCTTCTGAACTGTAAAGCAACTTGATGCAGGGCTGATAATCAGATTTTTAAAGCTTCCACCAACTCTTTATCCAAGTTGAAGCCTGTTGGGACAGCCAATGTTAATATGGTGCAATTGTTAAGTCAAAGAAGTAATGAAAATCTGACAAGAAGCAATACATTAAATCAAATTACCCTAACTTTATCACATTTTGCGTGTGGTTTTGCTGATTCTGTGGCTGACTTAGCTCGAGGTTTATGGGATCATACTCTTTAGTGCTGCCATGTGTAGTGTGGGGTGCTCTATTCACATCGCATATACCCCCCGAACCATAAACCTGAATCAAAACTTGTGTTAAGTTCAGCTGGTATGTATCCTCATTACCTGTCCTAGTAATGTGCAATAGGCGCACTTCTATTTCGATTTTTATCTAATCTGCTGATACCTTTTTTTGTAATTCTGCATTTTCTTGTTGAACAATGTTAACCTTCTTGTGAAGTTCTAGGTTTTCTTGATGAATGAGGTTACCCTGCAACAAGATTGATGAAATTATTCCACATTTCAACTTGAAAATACTACAAATATTCAAATATGTAATTGGATTCTAAAGAGGACCTTCTGGTTCAACTCTTGAATTTCATCAGTCAGAATTTGTTCCTGTTGAAAAAAAACAAAGTTTTGTGAACTTCCTGCTGGATAGTGATTGTCATGGTTTTCTGGATAAAGAGAATTCACCTACCTTTTTGATACGCACGCCTTTCAAACTCATTTCCAGTTGGTTTTCCAGATTTTGTAGGTCTTTCACGCTCAGTCCAGAAAGTTCTTCTCCCAGAAGCTGCCTGCATTAGTGAAAAGTGTGGTATTTTATTCGTCGTTATTGTGCATCCTTTTTTTTTCTTCAAATAATTGATGGTTTGGAGGAGTATCATAAATTACCTTTTCCGAGATTAGTTTTATCGGTAATGCCTATATGTTATTTGTTAAGAAGCAATGGTATGCTTTAGATGTTTGTTGTAGATCTCGTCGAGATACCAAAAAAAATAAATGCGTCCAAAACGAACACTCCTACGCAAAGTTATGGCTTTTCAAAGTTTTGCATTTTATTTTATTTTTTCTTTTCTTTTTAGTTTTGAGGCAGGATTGTAATTCACAAAAAAAATAGAGGGGCTGGTTCGCAATTGACCAAAAAAAAGAGGGCACACCGGTTCGTAGACCGAACAGGTTCACCGGGTCGACCGGTCCGATCGGAAAATTTTCTCATCTGCTCGCTTGAGGTTTGCAGCCCATTTTTTGGGGAGAACCGGACCGGACTAGGCACCGGTTTTTGGTCGAACCGGTCGAACTGTCCAGTTCGGTCCGAGTTTCAAAACAGAGCTTTCTAGGAGAGCGGCGAATAGCAGAGGAGTAATGTGTAGCGGAGTGTCCGATGTGGTATGGTTCGCGGGTGGAGTGAAGTGAAATGAAGAGTGAAGGTTATTTTTTTCATTCATGTTTTTTTTTAATGCCCGCAATTCATGTGTCCAGGTGGCATTGCCATGTGATTTGTTATTTTTTTTTCGTGACAAAATCCCCAGTTTTAAGTTAACAGAGAGCAGCATCAGCAAAAATCGACGAGAACTGGCGAGTTTAGGGAAGTTCAACGACTTAACACTAAAATGAGCGGTTTTGTTAACTTACAAGGGTAAAAGGGTGGGTGACAAATTATGGGACCAAATGCGTGAGGGTGCTGGCTTATGGGACCAAACGCATTTTTTACCTGTTATCGCTTATGAATTTGTCACTAGAGCAACATTATGTTCTCATCTTTTCGATTGTGTAAGAAGCTCATTTTTGCGATGGTTGCAGAAATCTTAGGTTGCTGCTCTTTGCCTACAAATCTTTCGAGTTGTCCAACTCTTTTCTTGCCATCGTGTTATTAGACAACGAAATACAAAAGAGGTGAGAGCAACAATTGTTTGGCTTAGCTACTATGGAAATTCGTTTGACATGATCATTTTCCATGTCAGACATCACCTATTGAATTTTTCTTTATCAACACGATTCATGTCGTGTTTGATTTTGTCCCTGGCATTCTCGAGCCATATTCATATTGTAGGCGTCTTGGAATTGAAACTCTTCCTTTTTCCCAACTTTCTGGCAAATTCAAGCGTTCTAGTCGTGATAAAGCTAGCTAGTTGGGCAATATTTGTAGCAATAAATAAAAGATTCTTAATTTAGTTTAACATGTTAAAGGCTAATATGATCTAAATGGACAAGGTTTGCTAGGGTGTGCAAAATGTTCGGACATGGTGTATGGATCACAACGACTACCTAAAGCTAAGCGCAATCACGAAGCAGCGTAGATTACTTGATAAAACTTTGGCCAAGATCCTACCTCTAAAAATTAGCTATCTATCAAATGATGAACTTCAATTTTAACTTTACTACATAGACAAGGTTGACTTTTTTATACAAAGATGAACTTTGGTGGAGACCGAACTTGGACATAGTTGCCGTGTTGATCCAAATTATAGGACCTATTATTAAATTTATTGAGAAATGACCATTTTGGACAAAGTTTAAGTTTGGCCTAAAAGTGAAAAATGACATAACATTGAGCATAGATGAGTACTAATCATGGCCTACCTTGAATAGAATTTTTGGCTAATCACTAGCACACTAGCATGATCGAACTTGAACAAGTTTTAACTACAAGGCCGACACTCCTTTTACCTTGACTAAGGATGTGCATTAAAAGATCTACCTTGTGAATGGAGTGGCTTGAGTTATTCTGCGCTAGGTTAATGCATGATTAGTGTGGTATCTCGTATGTTGATCTTGAGCCATATTGTTGAATATCTTACGTCTTTTCTCATAGCTTTATATACTAAGGTAGTATCACTCAAGGCACCAAACATTTATTACAAAGCTAAATTTGATCAATTCTTATGCCTAGATTATACTCAAGTACCAGAGCGTGTTAATTCCATGTGGCTAGTCTCACACTTAGTTGCAACAACAAATTTTGATCTCATACACTAGTGTGATTAGGATCAATAAGGCCTACAAATGTTTCGTGACTACCTAATTTAGCAATTAAGTTAGTCTAGTCAAAATCTCTTTCTTTTAAAGACCGACATGAACAAAGCAAGTTACACCTTCATCAAGAGTGAATAATCTTTTTGAAGTAACTTCGTGGATTTCAATCCACCTAAATGGGATATATATAACCTCTAATTAAGCCATCCTTTAGTAAATTGAACCCTCAGGAATGAAAACCAATGTACAGTGCTTTTAATTTAATTGCGGAGATAACATGTCAAATACACTTACCTCTGGCTTTCTTGCAAGTGTTGTAACTGTTGCCTCAAGCTTGATGCTTCTCTTTGCCAAAACTAGCAACAAACACAAAATACAAAATAAACATATTTAATTTCGAGAATTGACCATAATAATCTAGGTAAACTGTGCCACATTACAAAATATACATGTCAAATTCAAGAAATAATCGTGAATGATGTTTTAGTCGGTGCTCGTCATTTGAAATCGTGTATTTAACATTGATTGGGTTAATCTTGTAAAAACAATCGTGCCGAGGAACTATTAAATCTTATAGAAGTTGTATTGTCCTGATGTAAATATTTAGCTCATGAACTAAGCTCGTTCAGGAATGTAAAATTCTTAGTAATGCATCCTCACCTTCTAGAGTGAGCCTAAATATGAATATTGTTTGTTGATCTTCAATTTGAAAGTCTATAACATCAGCATTTCTTAAGTAGTTTATTGGAATTCATGAGGCCTTTCTATCCTTTTCATTTCATCTGGGCAAAGTGGAAAATTCGAAGCAGCAAAAATTTCAGATATCATTTATGTCTTAGATTAACGAATTTGAGTTAAGAATTGTGGTATTAATCAGGAGTAGCAGGCTACAAAACCTAAATGGAGAAGCAACGGAAACTTTGTGTGGTGGACGGAAGTAGTATCTGGAAGGGAGTCCCACCATCGTATTCCATGGGAACCTGCAGACCGAGTTCAGAACAATGTTGTGAGTTACTCTTCAGCGAATTGTAAACAGCATCTATCATTAGATTCAATGTTACATTGAAGAGCTGAGAGAAGCTGAATCTGATGTTTAAGGTTTGTTTAACCTCTCCTGTCAGAGTTATAGATTCATGTTTAGAATTGTGCTATATTCTCTCCTCCATTTGGTTCTACACTATATGGAGTATTTGGATCACCAGAAATAAATGCATCTTCAGGTCCCCGCCGCCTTGTATCCTCAAAGAAATCGATATGATTAAGGTCCATACGTGGGTTTGGCTTAAAGCTAGAAATCAGAATTTTGTTTTCTCTTTTAATGATTGGTACACCAATCCTAGGCTTTGCATTTAGATGGTGTTCTTGCTTGTTTCTCCTTGTACTTTTGTTGGGTGTACCTCTGGTACCCTCCCTAAATAAATATTGTTTTGTTTGCCGATTAAAAAAAAAACATAACATGAAAAGCTGACAATGAAGTGAGCGCGATGATTCAGTCTGGAGAAAATTCTCAAATCATTTTTACTGAACACAAGATCTTCATCTTAATTAGTTTGAAACCTCAATCGGCTTAAATGGGCCAAGACGTTATGTTGGCGTGTAGTGGCTAAACACGCACTATTCACAAAGCCTTCTAAGTTCTACCTGAATCTGGTGTTAGAGGTCTGATCATCTTGCGTGGGTCAATTAGCACATCGAGGTCCAACTTTGTGGCATTATCCACAGGTGGGGCTGTCCAGGTCATGGTTTGGATCCAAGGAAATCAATCGTCTGAGTAAAAGTGACCAATACCCACATCAACGGAAGGGGTGGTTATAAAGATCTTGGCACATCACTGGAAAGTGTGGTTTATAAAGATTTTAGATTCTATTTGGCAAGTTAGATAGACCGACAATGGAGACAAGAAGACAAAAGCCTATCCGGGTAACCAAAAAGGTTGACGGACCAGAAAGAGAACTTGACTGTTCGCGTGTGGCATCAGTGCCGACTTCATGGGTTACCCATAGAGTGGTCAATGGTCACAGGTGGACTTTTCAGGGACCTCCAGTAAATGGGGATTATTCTTCCGTGCCTCTTCGGTTGTACAAGGAAAGTTTGATTAATTCTAAAGCTTTGATAGCAGTTTAACTTGTTTAGTGAAACTCAGACAAAGCAGAAGTCTAACACTGCATGGGACATACTTATGTTGACACTTAGATATAAATACAAGTTATTCCTCCGATGCTACATTATTGGGCTTTAGTAGCTAGTACTTAACACCTGACTCTAAGTACTAAGTAGGATGGAGGAGTTAATGGAACCATTCAACTTTCCCCCAGTAATCATCCATGTGGGATGGGGGAGTCACAGCTGCATACTATTCAGAAACATTGAGTAGGAATCAAATACTATCCACTGACTTTGTTGTATGCACCGCAAGTTCTCCCTACTCTCTCAGTAATTGATTTTTATTCTATCGTATTTGGATTCTGAACTACTTGCTGAAGATGGAGCTTAAACTTATTCTGTCTCGGGAACTTGTTTATCTGCTTCTTGCAATTATAAGACATATTGCATTGGACTGTAAAGCTCCAGACCTATAGAAGGGCCACCGTGAAGTTGAGCTATGTCAGGACCCATATCATACTGCAGCAATCTTTTTTAAGTACGTGAATCTCAAGGTTTCACTCGTACTTTAATCTTTTAGGGTATCTATAGTATGCTTCTTGTATTGTTTTCATTCTTTGATTTCATGCTTTGCATCGTGATAATGTTTGAATATTTAAGCCTGCCCTAGCACAATGGAACAAGCACAAATGTTTCTTTAATTGTATACATCTTTTTATTTTGTTGCAGCGGTCTGATGATCATTGAATTCAAACTATATTTTGTTAGCTTGAGTTCTGATGCATAACATAGTAAGAGAGCATTCCCATAAGTTTCAAAAGAAGACATTTGAACAGCTTATTAAATGGGTTATCTGATATTTGAGAGCAGAATGCTACCTTTTATTCAGGGTCTTCTTTTGTTGATGTGCTCTTCAGGTAGTACGGTCCTTTACCTGTAGATGTGTTTGACATCTTCAACTTATGCAGGTCCTCTGATCTCTAAAGAAACGAACTATTTTTTAAGTGAACTATGTGTAAATATACAGTTGCAGAAGCGTCACTGTACCACTTGGGGGGGGTTAAAACAGTACTTTATTCCTTCGTCAATGGCAAGAGGCATCATTCTCTAGTTTAGCCTGATTCATGAACTGCAAATTTTGATATTGGCAAACTACTGATGCATCTTTCCAGGTTTCTTCATACTCATTTTGCCCACTCCCAGTAGCTTAATTTGAACAGCTCTTCTGCAAGATAACTGTATAAAATGGTTCTGTCATTTTGGGGCATCAATCCGGGTTACGATCACTTTGTTCCTTTCGTAATTCTGCTCATCATAGCTAGATACGCGTCCCATGTTTTACACTTCATGTTGGCTGCTGCGCTTGGAAAAAAATTAGTACTTTTTTCAAGCTACCTATATGTCTGTGTATTGTAGACAATTTCTACATACGAGGAGGAGGGGGAGAGGGGGGTTAGCTGATATCTTCACCAGTTACATATAAAGGATCACTCTGCACAAATAGACGCATTACAAGTATCCTAAAGATTACTTCTGAATACAATTTCTTTCAAATTCATTAAAGTGTCTGATTTTATGATGACTGGACTGCTTTAACTTGATAGTTTTTTTTGTTTTTTTTTTAATCTTTAGGATGTAAGTTTGATAGCTGTGGTTTTTGTAGAATTCTGATTTGTATTTCATATGCTGCACGGTTGTTAATTTGCTGATTCTAACCATGGTAAATACTAAATAGTATATACTAATTCAAGGTGATTAATGGCATTGTCCACAACAAAAATTGAGGGTAGCCCTTCTTCTAGCAAGTGGTTACATGGGATGCATGTTTTAACTCATGACCGCTTTTCGACCTCTGTGGTCTATCAGCAAAAACAAAACAACTATGAATTAGGGTTTAGGATCCTTTTTACCATCCTTTTTTTCTTCCTTTTGGTCTGTTTTGTTGAAGAAATAATATTTTTATCATATTCCTAATATATCCTTGAACACCCTACATGTGGTATCAGAGCCATCCCTGGCTCGATATCTTTCCAAAAAAAGAAAATTGAATCGAACCCCTTCCAACGAGCTCACCGTCGCTTATTCGCAACAAAAAGAATGAATGTTTGTTGCACATTAATTATGAAGCGTCCAAACGTAAAGACGCTAGTTCAATCCCACAAACTCTGGGATATTGTCGACCAAGACGACAAGCACAAGACGGAGGAAGAAGCATCGTTGATGACAGCAAAAAAAAAGGAAAAGAAGAAGGAGCATAAGGAGAACAAGACCGGAGATGCGAAAGCCTTGTCCTTTATGTACCAGGGGGTAAGTCGATCCATTGTTCCGCACATAGCGAATATTAAAAAAATTATAAGGTGAAGGGAATATTTTGCAAAAAGTAATTTCGTAGCTATGAAAATTAAAATTGCAAGATGATCCTTAAATAAAGTAAAGGATCACAAGAAGCTCACAAAGAGCTAAAGTTGAAAAAAGCAGTCCAAGTTGAAGTTACTGCAGGTGGAAAAAAAAAATGACGCCAGCAGAATAACAAAAACGCCACAGATGGCAGTGAAGCAAAAATTGTTGCAGCTACCAATGTAGCACGTGAAGCTATAAAGCTCACAAGAAAAGTAGAGGACATTCAACAGCAGCAAGAAGCTTCTACTACAAAAATTGCGACACAAAGTCGACCACTACAAAAATTATCTGAAGTCTCGTTCAAAATCAGGAAGAGTGTGAACTGGAGATTCTGAAAACTAAGGAACAACTCGCGGAGAACGTCACGAAAGCAGTCACCGCAAAGAGTCAGCATTACAGAATGAAGACCCCATTGCAAATTAAGAGGGGGTGTTGAAGAAATAATTTGCAACCATGATTATAAAGAAGGTTCTAGCTACAAGATATTTTAATTAGCAACAAAAAGAAGAAAAGAAAAAAATCAGAAATCTCTAGATGATATCATACGTATGCCAATAAGAATTATTCGTGAGGGTTGGTAGTTAAGAATACACATCACAATAAACATGATTAATAGATATTTAGATTAAATATAATATATGTGTCGGTTGAATCTCCTTATAAATAGAAGTGCTCTCATGCAATTGTAATCAGGAGAGTTAGAGAAAAAGTAGCCCTAGGCTACATGAGTGATATGTAAATTGCATTGTAATATTGCATTATGGTAATTGCATTCCTCTCCTCCAATAATGCATAATTCATCATATCTAGCCCCAAATATTTTTATCATATTCCTAATATATCCCTAAACACCCAACATGTTTCTCAAAATGCACTTTCTTGTATTTTATATCAGAACTCAGAGTTCCATTACAAGGATGCCACAAGTGCCTATACATTTTGGTTGGTACTCTCTAGAAACGAAGAAAAAACCGTAGTATATCACTTCTAGTATCACTTTTGCTCCCATAAGCTTTTCTTTCCATTGCCAGCTCAAGTTATTTCAAGACTTATCGGCTGACTTGACAGGGATCTTATTTCTAGTCTATTTCCAGTCTTTTGCAACTTTCACTTGCATTTTGATTTCCTTTAGGTTTCAATCCAGTTTTAGCATGCAAAAGGCTGTCCTCCATCAACCATTCTGTAAATGTTTTGAAACTCAAGTATTTTAAACATTCGCTGCAGCTAGCTCAAGTCCCCCTGTTTTACAGCCCCAACCACATTTTTAATGTGGATAAAAGTAAAAGTGATGGGCAAGGTGGTCACTTTACCTTCAAGTTTAGAACTAGTTGAGCATGGATTTGTAATCAAAGTCTAAGTTGTGTTGACATATTCAGTAAGCCAAAATCACAACTCATGTTAACTGACTGTTATTGCTGGTCTACCTTCCTGGCTAACCAAATGTCAAACTTCTATGCAGATTGGTGTTAAACCAGCACTATTGGGTTATCTAGCTAGCTCGAGCGAGATTTGAATCGAATTGCTGGGTCAACAACCACAAATTAAGTTTCCAGCTTCGTATCCATTGGCTTGAGCAAATTAAATCTCTATGGGAAAGGTTTGCATACACACAGATCTTGCACCAAATATGTTCTCTTCATATATTGTTCTTCTTGCTCTCATAGTTATGAACTTATGAACTTTATCAGACTTTGGATTATTTAAGTCTACATCATCTCTTCCTCTTACATATTTGACGAGGCCTACATGGCATAAGAAAGTACTTCTTGATCTGTGGAGTGTATAGGAAATTTATTAGGTCCTATCTAATATGTTCCGCAACAAGAGCCTATCTTATTCTCGAGCTATAATTATGTTTCAACAATCAACTCTCGATCCTTTTAATAATTTAAGGGAGCTGCAGCTTTGTTATGGTACTAATTCTGAGGTAGAGTTACGTTACATTTGATGATATGAGGTATTGATGTGAGATTTGTATGACGTTAGGCTTACCCACCTTAAAACCTAGCCATTGAGGGTTGGGTTCTCACAAAATAATAGCACTGTTATCAGAGCCACAAGCCATCTGTATGGCACAGGTGGTGACGCTAGCATGCATGCTGCTCACCTGGGGTTAGGTTGAGCATTTACAAAGCTAACACGTGTGGACGATGACATTGCAGAGTGTGGTGGATTTTTGTGATCCATACACTAATAATATTGGATACTAAGGTGGAGTTTATATGATTTTGTAGTTGAGATTCCCTGAATTCATAAGAAGCTCTACCTCAGTTCACCGACCATAGACCATTGCAGTGACCATGGTGTTTACCAGAAACATCAAGGTCAAATAATCAGCTGGGAAACTGTAACCAAGCATGTTCTAGTTTCAACTTCATACCCCCTAGACTTCAGAAGAATTATGATTTTACCATTGGAGAGTTGTAACCAAGAAGGCTATGCCTAGCATCTGTAAACTTGTTTTGTACATCTTCCCGGAACTAGTTTCTAGGAAAAAAATAATTAATGCAACCGTTGTCTTATGACGTGGTGCAATCGACGAACTAGATTTAATTTTAGTTTAAAATTTCCTAAAATATGAGAATAAGAATCCTATTATTTAAAAAATAAGGATTTGTATAATTTTCGATGAAGTTTGATGTCCTGGGATTTAGTTTTTCACATAATTGAAATGAAGAATTTGTGATTACTTGTCGAAAATGTTGACACTAATTGTAAATAGTTGATATAATGTACCTTGATCTCTGAAGAAGGGTTCAGCAATTGATAATGCTCCTCTTTCAGTTTGTTGTATCGATCAATCACAGATTTCATACTGATAAAAATGGAAATAGAGCAAGATTATGTTATTGTGCCCGTACAAATTCAAAATCAGGTGAGAGATACTAGTTCGTGCTTTGTACACCGCAGGACTGAGGCGGCAGTACTGTAAGAAGATGTGCTTCACATAATTTGTTAGCTGTGTGTGTGACTGATAATCAAGGTTATATGAAACTATATTGTGTTACAGAAAAAAGTTATGATATAGCCATAGCAATTCTCCTAAAGTGAAAGTATTGGAACATGTAAATATATATTATTAACCTAACTATAAGCATCTCTTCTCGATCTCTAATCTGCATGCCTCTAAACGTTTTGAGATGCTTCTAAAATCCCAATAATCTTATTTCTGTAGTCATCTAATCCTTCAATTATTTTCACCTCTTTAGTCGCTCGTTTCCAGAAAAGAAGAAAAGATCAGAACTCTCAATATAAGTTAGGCACAACCATATCTCTCTCTCTGTACCCCTAATAGTACGTCATTTTTGGCTAATCTCATCCCTACTTCCGCTTGTAACCCTTATTGAGATACTCTTAATCAAATAGCAGACCCAAAGTGCATAAAAAGTTCAAACAGCAGGCCAGTTATAAGGTACCAAAATGACCTTGTTTTTTGAAGAAGATGCTAAAGATTACTTAAAATGTCATGCTGAAGGTGTTGCGGATAAAATGTGAGCACACCTTTTTTTTCTGATGAATTAGGACTTTCACTAAATGAAGTTGATGGAGTTTGAGAGAGGTTTACCCCGTCACAATAAGTACTTATGGGAAGGTCACAAGGACAATTTCGAACCTATCAAAAGCTCTAGCCCAAGCGGTTAGATTCTATGAGCTGCCTCATTCGAATTTCTATGCGTGAAATCTATTTTCATTTAGGTTAGAGAAACCATGTCTGATCTCAATAGTATTTTTTTTTTTGATCTCCAACTGAGTTTGCTCTCTCCGACGACTTAAGCATGTTAATCACTTTTAAACAGTCAGTCTCAAAAGTAATCTTCTTTGCTTTAAAACTATCAGCTAGTAGCTTCAAAAGAAAGAAAAATAATTCAGATTTCTCCTCTTACAGAATGGGTAATAAATATTATTATATCTCTAAGATATTCAAACTTATTGTCTTTTCCTGAAAAAGAGCAGGAGAATATTATCAAATGTCAAAAAAAATTAAAGCTTCAATAAATCGCAATACTCATTTTCTTACAGATGTCAAAATAGGTGTCAATTTGAATTTTTATATATAAGTGAAAAAATTAATTATTGTTATATTACCTGTCAAATAATAAGAATCGTATCTGAAGTTCAGTTTTTATAGAAGGTTTTCTTTAGAAATAGATTAGGGTAAATCCCATCAAGCCCCCTAACGTATATTGTGTTTTTCACATTACACCTAAGGTTTCAAAATTAGTGATGTGCCCCTAATGTATACTAAACACCCCGTGGCCTAAATCTAATGAAAAAAAATTGTGAACACGTGTTGAAAATGAACGACTGATCAACGGTCAGCGGGCATTATTATTACCTTGAGGGGTACAATGCTAATTTTGAAACGTTAGGGGATAAAGTGAAAAACACACTATACGTTAGGGGGCTTGACGGAATTTATCCAATAGATTAATTTAGTTTCTTTTAATTGCATTAGATAATAATTCATTAGCAAGACTAAATATTGTTTCAGGTTTTTTTTTTTCCTTATTTTGATTGAGTCTGTATTCCATAATCTCGAGATTATAAATTTGTGCGTTGAAAATTCAACAGCATAGTATTTGTTCGATGAGAATAATTAAATTTTTAGAAAGTTTATAAAAATATATTGAGAACTTCAATACTAAAACTTTAACCAATTTAATGGAATATCTTTTAATTTACATGTTATCTTTTAACACATACTTTAGATCTCACTACAAGAAAAACAGTTTTTTGCGACGGCATGTGGCCGTCGGAAAAGGTCTTTTCCGACGGGCTTAAGCCCGTCGAAAAAGAAAAAACAATATTTAAAAAATACGTTTTTTTTCGACGGCACATGGCCGTCGAAAAAGGTATTTCCCGACGGCCAGGTGCCGTAGGAAATGTTATTTTCCGACGGCACCTGGCCGTGGGAAAAGAAAGAAAAAAAAATTAAAAAAAAGGGTCCCCATCTTTTCCGTCGGCCAAGTGTCGACGAAAAAGATGGGTCCCACGTCATTTCCGTCGGCAGTTGGTCGACGGAAAAGATGCCAACGGAAATGACGTGGGACCGGCGCCTTTTTAAAAAGGCGCCGGTAAAAGTTAAAAAAAAATTAAAAACAAAAAAAAAAAATTAAAAAAATTTCTCTATATCGACTATTTATAGATTGTGATGACTTGAAAAATCACCCGGAAATGGTCTTTTCCGACGGCACCATGCCGTCGGAAAAGACCCTTTTCCGACGGCATGGTGCCGTCGGAAATGACCATTTCCGAGTGATTTTTCACCCGAATCGGTGACGTGGCACCATTCTCCCTCCCCCATCTATAAATACCCTCAAATTTAACACCTAAAATTCATTTATTCATACACAAACACTCAATTATATATCCCTATAACTACAATTCTTCTCCCAATTCTTTTTTCAAATTGTTTTCTTACTTATATTTTTCTTTATATTTTTTATTTTATCATATATATTTTGTTTTCTTACAATTTTATTATTTCTTAATTTCACATATATGTTATTACATTCATAATAACCCATTTTTATTTATCTATATATATTACAAATTAATTTATATTTTTGTTTTTTCGTAATAAATAATTTATTTGTTTCATTTTATTAACTAAATATATGCAAAAAATAAAAACTATTTTTATAGCTTTTTCCAAATATTCGGACGAAAATGAGAGAAAATTTAACAAAAAAAATAGTTTTTTTTCGTAAAAAACAAAAAAGTTCTTTTTTTATTTTTATGAATAATATTTCCGACGGCATATTGCCGTTGGAAATAAAATTTAAATACATTTAAATATTATTTATTTCCGACGGCAATATGCCGTCGGAAATAACATTTAAATAAATTCTTTTAAAATAATTGAATACGTATTATAAAAAAGAAATACGTATTTTTTAAAAAAAATACAGTATAATTAAAAATAATAAAATTTTAAAATACAAAAAAGACCCATTTTCCGACTGTATGATTTCGTCGGAAAAGGGGTGTTTTCCGACGGTATGATTCCGTCGAAAAATGGGTCTTTTTCGACGGCATGATGCCGTCGAAAAAGGCTCTCGATAATTCTGACGGCACTGGGCCGTCGGAAAAGAGCTTTTCCGACGGCATTTGGTGTCGGAAAAGCTCTTTTCCGACGAAACTCTTTCCGTCGATCTTTTCCGACGGGTAATGTCGTCGGAAAAGACCTTTTCCGACGATTTTCGTGCGGTTGGAAAATGGCTTTTCTCTTGTAGTGAGATTTCAAAGTATATAATCATAATTAACAAAAATAAATTATACGAAGTACAGAAATCTCGACAATAATGATTTCTTTTGCAAAAATTGCGAACACGTGAAAAACAATGGAACATTTTAGTTTTCTATAGAATCTCCTTTAGAAAGTCTTGTTTTTACCAATAATCATGAACATATAGTCGTTTCATTTCACGAGGAAAAAAGTCATTGCATCGAATGCATGTAGGCAAGGCCAATTTAAATGGGGCAAACCCGAGCATTCTTTGTCTCATTATTGTATCTTACTAACCATCTATTGTCATGTCCAAAGTTAGATGAATGAAGTGAATGACTAGTACGTAAAACAAAGAGTGAAACAAAAGTGGGATAATATTTTTTTGCGAGAAATAATCTAAGTCAATTAATAGGAACAAGGTATTCATTGTGCCCTAACCCTAGTCCAATTTATGCAGACACCCTAGTGAAACATACAACAGCAAATGGCACGCCAGTAATTGAATATGAATTTTTTTCTATCAGCAATATAATAAAATCTCTATTCACCCAAGAAATAGAAAGGCGAGTTAACGTTAACCAACCACAACCATCAACTCATCATTTCCCTCAATACTCACCAAAGGAAGTCTGGTGTCAAGAAAAGAAAAATCAAATTATTTTTTATGAACTTTAATCCAAACTTACGACTTTACCATAACATGGTTGGTGACTTCTTTTTTTTGTTTATTTGTTTGATAAGTCACGTGGTCGATGACCTTATCAAAATTAACTTGATTCGCCTTGAAAGAGCGACTTGTTTTAAGTCTTCCACATTAATATAGTTGGCGCAATCTGACAAATAATACTATAAAACAGTCATATTTTTAGTATCAATTTTGTTAGACAACAAAAGTAATTAGCGTGCTAATCATGGGTATAAAATATTTTAAAACTGACAGGTTGCGGGAAAATTGAGCTGGCCGATCAGATTAAAGGCTTGGGAAGGTGAATGGGAGGAGTGATTGCAACCAAGCAGGTCCAGAACCAGTTAAGTCATATAATAAAAAAGAAAATAACGTAACAGATGTGATTTTGTACGTGTATTTAATTTGAAATTATAAGGACTTCCTCTGTAGTTACCAATCAACAAAACTTTACAAGCATGTTATATAGGAATTAAACAAGGTTTAGGCCGATATCCCAGTAAAGTAAGAAGAAGGTTGGAAAACAAAGGAAGATGGAGGATATGGTCCAAAATGTGAAATCTCTGTGGACCAAATTTTTTAGAAGGGACACAAAAGTTCTTGAGTGATGAACGGGTTGATGGAAATGAAGCACATTAACATCCATGAGGCATAACATATTATTCAGCATTGATTTGCACCCTTCACTGGAATTGGGATGTTAGCGGTTGATACCATGGTATTTAGCTTGCATCAAGAACAATGAAAATGTAAGTCACAAGACTTTACAGTACCCTAAACCTTTCCTCAATAAATTTCCCTTTTGCTGATCTTTTATTGATAATATGGGGTTTTGGTATTTATGACATTTTAATGTTATCGTAAAATAATTAATTACAACTTCCATTTACAAACCCAAAATAAGATGATCAACTTCTTTTGGGAACCATCACTTTGAACTTCACACTTCATTGTGGCGTGGAACTAAGCCGAGAAAATATTGGAAAGATTTGTGGTGTGTTACGGTCTGGATGATTTGGATAGCGAGGAACAAGGTGACGTTTCAAAATGAAGAATCACACATTATAGAACGGTGGAGCTAATCAAACTTAAAACTTGGGCGTGGATTAAAGTAAAATATGAAGATTTTATTTTTTCTTTTTATGATTGGTGTATGCAACCTGTGCCCTTTGTATGGGGAGTAACCGTATGACAAAGTAATCTGTGTAAGGGTTAAGCACCCCTTGTGCTTCGTATTTTTCTTTTAATGATAAAAAAAAAAGTAATACCTTTTCTCCAGTTATTTGTCAAAATAGGGTAATAATAAAATATTATCTCATATATATTATGTGTCTTAATTATAGTAATACCTTTTCTCCAATACTCATATTTTGTATGTATATAAAACCAAGATGTAATGTTTTGTTCGCCAATGTATATATATATATATATATATATATATATATATATAACCCAACATGTTTCTGAAATTTAGACACTCTGGGTGGTTTTCGTAATACAATGTTATCATAGCCATATAACCAATGAACCAAATAAAGTCTTTAATTTCGGTCTGATTCTTTTGGTTGAAAAACCTTTTTGCCCAAACAAAAAAAAGAAAAAAAAAAGAGGAACAATAAAGGGATTTTTGAGGAAGTTCTTCATAAATAGCATCCATAAATAAATGTTCAGATCTTATTTCAATTTTCTCAACATACATCACGTTAATTAATTCTTGATTCACTGCTGGCTGAGATTTTTTCCCCCTTGTCTTGGATAAATTAATTTAGTAAAAATTCATTTCATAGTTATTTACATGCGTTGAATAGTTAGCGCATTCGCAAGAGATCCTCACGTGTGCGCGTGCATACACGCACATCCGTGAAAACGCATCTGGACTGAAGCTGGTTTGCTCAAATTCATTTCATAGTTATTTACATGGGTTACATAGTCAGCACATTCGCAAGGAATCCAACACGCGCGCGCGTGCATGCACACGCAATCGTTAAAATGCATCTGGACTGAAACTGGTTTGCTCAAATTCATTTCAAAGTTATTTACATGCGTTACATAGTCAGAAGATGTTAACAAAATGATCGATCTTGTCAAAGTAAGATCTTGGGTTTGGGTTAAGGCTAAGGTTCCTCGTTTTGTGTTTTCGTTTGTTGATTGGTCCTTTGTCCCTGGGCTTTGCATGTCATAAACTTTGTAAGGGTGAGCACCCCTTGTGCTCTTTGAATTTAATTTGGCTTATCAAAAAAAAAAAATAGTCAGTGCATTCGCAAGAAACGTGTACGCGCGCGCGTGCACATTCCTGAAAATGCATCTGCACCGAAGCTGGTTTGCTCAAATGCAAAGCAAAAGAAGGGCTTCTAGTAGTAATTTTAGGAACATTTGAAATTAACTACACGTGAAAAGTATGAATTTTAGGGGAAAAAGTAATTAAGATATTTACAAAAACAAACAAGTACATATATGACATATATATATATATTAAGGAAGCAATCAGATGAAACAAACCTGGTGTTTGCAAAATCATAAAGTTTGCCAGTGCTAGAGAAGACGATCAATCCCACTTCAGCATCACACAGGATGGCTAACTCCCTTGCCTTTTTGAGTAGTCCATTCCGTCTCTTTGAGAAAGTGACTTGCCTGCTTGTCAAATTGTCGATCCTCCGTATCACGATCTTACCTCTCCCCATTGATCCGATAGATCGATTGGTTAAAAAGAAAATCTAGTGTCTCTTGAGCTTGCTCTTGCTACACCTAATAAGTCAAAATCAATTAACGATAAGCGTTTAGTCAAAACTGATCGATGATTTCACCAAAGTAGAAAAATTATTAATAGAATTTTATCTAAAAAGAGACAAGGAACGCTTACTAATTTGAGTTTTTGAGGGACTTACTTCGGAAAGAGAAAGGGGACAAAGTTTGGGAGCCCTTTTGGAACAAAGTGTTTATGTTGTAAATATTAATAGTACTAGCTCTATAAGGAAAGCATAAAAGTGGTTTCTCAAGAAAGGTAATACCGCTTTAACTAGAAAACATGGAGCTCGTTTATTTGGCAAACCAAAATCCTAATAGCGGTTTTAGCTAGGGACTTAATTAATTCATTGTTATAAAATAAAATATAAAAGAGTACGACTCAAGATAGGTAATCACTAGTCATATTATAACATCTTATCATAACTGTATTATTCTCAAACTCATCCTTGCACGATAAAACTTACATAATATTTGATATTAATTAGAAATTTCTATATTTTCATAGAAAAGTTAATGTTGGATAATGTATAACACGCCCTTGATCAAATGGAAGTTGAAATCGAAACGATCATTAAATCTTATCACCTATATGTAATCGGCAAACTCATATTGATTTGGCAGGACTATGAGAAAATTAAAGGTCCTTGAAGTTGTATTCAAAAGATCTTATTAACTATTACCCTAAAAAATTAAGACACATTTGAACACTTGACGAGACGCGCGTGCACAAATGTTGAGAGATGGAGAGAGGATACCTTGTTTTTGTACTCGAGGGAGTTAGGGTAGTGGCTTCCTCGTACACTCGAAAAGATGAGAGTACTTGTGTAATTTGATTGGTGGCATGGATCGTAAATTTTGATGTTGTTGTCTAGCCAATAGATCACTGACACTTGAGGAAAGTTCTTCTACCAATACGGGGTGTACTCGGCCATTAAAATAATATATCTTCACTTATGTTTGGTAAGCAAAAGTCTTTCTGAAATTGGGGTTTGTAACATGAAACCCTAGCGTACTTTTGCCATCATGTGCGAACGCTTGCAAATATTCATTGTAAATTGAGGAGATAAGGTACTATATATATTTTTGATGGTATTAATGTACAATTTTATTTGTTTTAAGTATAAATGGTGTCTTGATTGGAGAGAATCTTTAACGCCCTCACCAATTATTAATTCTATTGGACCATATAAAATGTTTGGCTCTAGAATCTTAACACAAACTAAAGTATAGCCGTTGCCACAAAAGGTAAAGTTTAAATATTCAATATAATATTGTAAACAATTTAGGTTTAAGGGGGTCTCTTTAAACTCGGAGAATCCATTTTTACGTTGATTTTCTTAGATTCTATGCAGTCGAAAGTCTGATAGTTGTGCAAACTTGTTTAGTATTAGTTATACACATACACAATTATTCATTGTGTTCATTAGCTTTTGATTGTTGTGCTTGGAGGTCAAGCAAATGGTGTTGCATCTCTTGAGTCAAGTACGTGGTGAATTAATAAAGTCAAATACTGGTCAATTAATCAAATCATCGCAGTGATATATATGAAACCCCCCTATAAATACCCCTCCCTATTCCACTTGAGAAATCATTACAACATTCATCCCTTGCTAAGGTATATACGATTTCCTCTTGTTATAACTGTTTTTGTTAGTTTTTCTCAATTAAGATCATTTTTATTAACTTTTTTTTTAATGTTTCTTTGTTTTAGATATTGCGGTAAATGCAACGAGGGCGTGTGTTTGCAAAGAATACTTGATCTAAGTATTTTCTACGCTACAACAAGTAAGTATTAATTGTCTTGGCTTCGTCGTACTCGAGTTTTAAAATTTTTATATAAATGATAAATATATTGATTGGTGAAATTAATTGTAACAATTTCTTTTTAATTTTCTTAGATTAGAAATGGATTATCGTCCCGATAGATCTTGGATGTACGATAGGATAGATAGTAACATTGGTTATTTGAATCAACATTACGTGGTTGGGGTTCGTGAATTCGTACAATATGCATCACAACAGACAGATTACGTAGATCTAAGAAATCGTATTAGGTGCCCGTGCCAGAGATGCATCAATTTAAAATTTTTTGATCGAAACGTAGTACGGGATCATCTTCATAAGTGGGGGTTTGTGTATCAATATTGGATATGGGTGTTGCATGGAGAGATGGCGAGCGAGGCATCTACATCATATGTACATGAATTACCGTCTGCTAGTATTCACGTTGATAGTCCGGTTCATGCCGATACTTCGTTTAGAGAATTGGTTGTGGATGCATATGGGGGTCGATTTGTTGAGGGAGAGGTGCGCAACGAAGATCCAAGTCTCGAGGCAAAGGAGTTCTACAAATTGATGCAGATGGGAGACATAAAAATGAACAGGAAGAAGTCGAAGATTGTGCTTCAGTGGTTTGCCGAGTTCTTAACTACCAAGACGATGCACAAAGTAGTTAATGTCGCTTGCGAAAAGTACTTAAGTTTGTCTAAAGATATTATGGACCCAGAGATTGAGGAAATGCTACCGAATACGGTTCCAGGCATGAATAAGATGCTCGCGGGTTTGGGTTTAGGGTTCGAAAAGATCGACGTATGTTGGAATTTTTGTTTCTTGTACTACGACGATAATGCCAACAATGATCTCACATCGTGTTCGATATGCAAGACCGATAGGCACGAGGCTTGTAGAAAGTCCATGGTCGCAAGGAAGGAATTGTGGTACTTCCCCCTAGGCCCTCGATTACAGAGGTTGTTTTATACTGTAGGCACTTCGAGACATATGACTTGCCATTTGAAACGCCGAGAGTCAACAGATAGAATGATTCATCCAACTGCAGGCGAGGCGTGGAGAGATTTTGATCGTACGTATCCGGACTTCGCAGCAGAGCCTAGAAATGTCCGACTCGGCCTATGTACTGATGGGTTCACACATATTGGGCCATCTGGGAAGAACTACTCTTGTTGGCCTGTGTTTGTTACCCCTTATAACCTTCCGCCAGATTTATGCATGCGACCGGAGTTCATTTTTATGAGCCTTATTATACCCGGTCCAAAGAGTCCTGGAAAGAACTTGGATCTTTTGTTGAGATCGTTGATTGATGAGTTGAATGATTTGTGGAGTAATGGTTTGTGGACATATGACAGCTCACGAAAGGAAAACTTCCAAATACGAGCGACCCTAATGTGAACTATTAGCGATTTTCCTGCTTACGGAATGTTGTCCCAGTGGAGCACGCACGGTAAGCTGGCGTGCCCTTATTGCATGGGTGAGACAGATTCTTTTACACTTAAGTATGGTGGGAAAGCCTCGTGGTCGAATTGTCATCGTCGGTTTCTACCAGAGGGTCATAAATGGAGGTACAACAAGAAGGATTTCTACAAGGGTAGGGAGGTACTTGAAGCGCCCATTCTAAGGAAGACAGGAGCGCAGATGAGGGCAATTGTGGATATGCTACGATCGGTTAGATTTGGGGCAAACTCCACAAAGCTTCCGGGCTTTAACACAACTCATAACTGGTGTCGTCGAAGCATCTTTTGGGAACTACCTTATTGGTCCACGAACTTAATTCGCCACAATCTAGATGTGATGCATTGTGAGAAGAACTTTTTTGAGAACATCATCAACACGGTGTTGGACGATGCTACGTCGAAGGACAACATTAAGTCGAGGCACGATCTTAAGCTGTTGACCAACCGTAAAGAATTGTTCTTGAAACCCAGTGGCAGAGGAAGTGAGTACATAAAGCCAAAGGCAAAATATTGTCTTACGAGGGATCAAAAGAACATGGTGCTTGATTGGCTGACCGAACTGAAGTTTCCTGATGGATATGCCTCGAACTTGCGACAATGTGTGCAAAAACAACAAGGAAAATTGTATGGAATGAAGAGTCATGATTGTCACGTCTTCATTCAGAGATTGATCACGATTGCATTTCGCGAATTCTTGGAACCCGAGATTTGGGGGACCTTAGTATAGATTAACCTTTTTTTAAGGTGATTTGCGCCTCAGAGGTGTCGGCCGAAGATATGGAGCGATTGGAGGAATCATTTATTGTTACCATGTGCAAAATGGAAATGATATTTCCTCCTTCATTTTTCGACTCTATAGAGCATTTAGCCATACACCTTCCGTACTAGGCTAGAGTTGGTGGTCCAGTTCATTATAGATGGATGTATCCATTCGAGAGGTACGATCTTATATTTTTAATAACAATTATCTTTTAAAAATATCGATTCTTTGCCTAATCTTTCATTTCTATGAACTAGCCGGATGTTCGACATGAAGGGTTCAGTAAAGAACAAGGCGAGGGTGGAGGGATCCATAGCCAATCAATACCTACTTGCTGAGCTATCCAATATGTGTTCTCAATATTTGGAGGTTTATTTTCAGACTAAATATAAAAAACTCAACAGGAACGAGACACTAGATAGCACGGAGTGGGACAATGAGCTTGCAATATTTCAAAAGAAAGGGGCGCCAATAGGGCCACTAAACAAAAGGCGATACTTGACTTCCGATGAGATGGAGCAAATAGAGCTTTACACGCTTCTAAACTGTCCAGAGCTTGACGAATGGGTGGAGTAAGTGGTAGTTAATTATTTTTAATAATGAAATGATTAAGCGCTTTACAAACAACTAACTTATGATGATTTTCCTATGCAGACTGTTTGTAGAAGAGGAGTGCGGCGGACTAAGTCCAATGGAGATACAATCCAAGAGGAACCAAGAGTACGTAGCATGGTTCAAGCAGACATATTCAAGTGGGAAATACGAGACCGACATACAAATAGATCCTATAATCACAGGTCCGGCTTATTCAGTGGCAACCTACGAGGGATACATTATGAATGGGTTCAAATTTCACACCGATATGATTTTGGGCACGAAGAAGAGTGATTGTAGCGGTGTTTATGTGAAGGGAGACATGGGAGGATCCGATGCTACCAACTTCTATGGAACATTGAAAGACATTATACATGTGGAATTTTGGGGCAGAATTCGGCCCCTATACATAGTCTTGTTCAAATGTGTTTGGTATAATATAAACGCAGGTATGCAGGAGCATTCAACGTACAAGTTGGTTGACATCAACCCGAGGCGTACCCTCAACACCAATGAGCCGTTTGTATTCGCTAACCAAGCAAAACAGGCGTACTATGTGCCCTATCCAAAAAAGACGACAGGGCGACCGGGACAGAGATGATGGTTGGTCGTATCCACTATTCCTGCCAGACACATAATCGATATGTCATCAGTTGCAGGATCAAAAGATGTCGACGTAGGGATGCCGAACCAAGTGCTACAAGAGAATGCATCTGAAGGGTTTAACTTATGCGTGGACCTTTCCTCATTCAATATGAATATCCAATTGGCCAACGAGGGATTTGATGTAGTTGTCGAGGAGGCAGCAACGGAGGGCAACGAGGAAGATGAGGGCTATGAGGACGACGACGACAATGAGGAAGAGGAAGAGGAATAGATAATGAGTGACTCAAATTCTGAGGATAGTATGTATGACTAGCATCGATTATGGTTTAGTAGGTCAAATTTTATTTTATAAAAAAAATTGATTCACGTTGTTTAATTTCATATTATAGGCATAATTTCCAATAAACAAACAACTAACAACGTTTTCAATACTTAGATTAAACGAACAAATAATACTACTACTCCGCATCAAACGAAAAAATAATATACAACATAATTACAGAATAAATACGAAACTAGTTTAAACATAACATAATTTGTCCAAGCATCAAACAAATTACATAAATACAAACAACTAACACAGTTTTCAATACTAAAATATCCCTAAAATAAATAAAACTTTTCCTACTCATAGTCCTCGTCATGAAATCCAAATGTATCAGGAGCTGTAGAGGGTCCAGCACCATCAACACCATCACCGGCAAGATCGGCTGCATCACCACCGAGAGTGTCATCCTCGGGGGCCTCATCGGGGCCATCCTCGTACTCATCATCATACATCGTGCAGCCCGGAGCACCATGCACAAAAGGATCAGGAGGGCCGTCTCGACGAGCATCACTCATGAATCCCCCTGAAGGCATGGGTCGAGTAGGAGGAGGAGTACCTGTAGTCTGGGTGATGTGATGGGTCAAGTAATCTACCTGAGTAGCAAGCTCGTCAATCCTCGCATCAGTAACAGTCCTAAGACGACGGTTCTCCCTCTCCAACGCCCTCGCATAATCATGTGTCGTGTCTGGGTGCTTCTTCGTCGAGAAACCAAACTGATTGTGACGTGCATCCGAAGAGAGACCCGCAACCTTTCCCTTCTTCAATCCTCCTATCGCCTGACTCCACAGCTCCTGATCTAACGGTGGCCACGTAGAACGATCCGCCTCGTACCTCTCGGTCATAAGGCGCATGTACTCCTCCTGTTCATTTTGTCATAATTGTTAGTACGTAATTAAGGAAGACATATATTAATACAGTAATCAGAGAATGCTATACAAGTTAAATACTTACGTAGATAGCCCTAAACTTGGGGTGAACCCAAACGCGGCGACGTGAAGCTCCCTCTGGCAGACCACTGGGCACATGTGTGTGCTGATAACGATATGCCTCATCGTGCCGAGGTGGAGGGGCCCCTGGAGGTCTAGAAGCAACCTGCATATTGATATACATTTGTTATTTTAGATATTTAAAGACAATAATATTATTCGTATAGAAACTCAATTTAATAAGACATACCGTCCTACGTCGAATCTCCGTGTAGCTTCGGGACCCACTAGCATGAGTAGCTCGTGCAGGACGATCAGGGTCTGGTGCCTCTCCCGATCGCCTGTTCTTCTGGCCTGTCGTGGATTTCTTCGCATGGTCCTCCGACTCCCAATCCGTCACGAACATCCTCTTTAACTTGTCGCTCATCCAACTGTTCTTCGGACACGACGCCCACTTTGGATCATCGAGCCTGTCGTAATAGTTCTTCTTTGCATTGTACACGATTTCCTTGTAACACTTCTTAGCCTTCGCATCGTATGCGGAATGTGCACAAGCATGTCATCCAGATCAATGTAGTATATGCTCTACAATTAAATAAGGTTTTTAATTAAGGTTTCGTTAAATAATAATCTTACTATTTATATATATATAGTAAACTTTCTAAATCTCACCTTAAACTTAGCCCACATCTGTCCCTGGACTGTCGGATCGACCTCGGTGTATGAAGGAACACACGTCTTCATAAACTCCCTAATGATCGAGGTAATCGCCGTCGATATCTTTCTCCCATCCATAAATACGTCGTGCTGATCCAGCTGGACCCTAAGACGGGCTCTACGGTCAGCCGAAACCTGCGGCCCTCTCGATACACCTCGGCCCGGTCTCTGCTGCGTCGCTGAAGATGGTCCTGCACCGGCAACGTCTGCAGGGGAAGAAGTACTAGGACCCGCCGGTGTAGACTCTGTAGAACGTGGCCTAGGTGTCGTAGGTCTCGATGATGGCGGTGGCCTCGATGAAGACAATGGCCTAGATGATGACGATGGTGTCGATGCTACGTGATCATCATCTAGTCCAAATGGTACTACTAGATCTGGTGGAGTACTGCCGCTCGATCCGATACGCCTATGTGGATGTGAAGAAGTAGGGGACTCGCCAAGATCTGTATCAGGTGCATCCACAGGAGCGGGTGGTGCACCGCCAGAATGAATGATCCGTAGACGATGACCTATCCTTGGTGGACCAGTCGTAGGTGGAGTACTCGATGGAGTGCTCGATGGACCACTACACCCTCTCTTCGAGGGCTGGCCACGATCGCTATCACGGGACGCCATGTCGTCGAAGATGAGTGCTACGAACTAAGTAAAAGCATTTAAGTTAGAATTTTTCTAATTGTAGAGATGACCTAAGTTTAATCAATACTAGGTTATATAGTTTTTTCCTAAAGGTATAAATATTTCCCAAAGCCTAACAATTTCTAAAGGAATTTACAAATTAAATCCTAACAATTTCTACAATATCTAATAATTAATATTAAAACATTAAATATAACATTAATAATTCATATTAAAACATTAAATATAACATAAATAACTCCATAATTAACGTCCAAATAAATAAATTAACACATATAAAATTCATATATAGTTTTCCTAAAGTCATAAATAATTACTAAACTATAACATTTCCTAAAGTGTAACAATTCCTAAAGGCATAAAAATCTAACATTTTCCCAAAGCCTAACAATTCCTAAAGGCATAAAAATCTAACATTTTCCCAAAGCCTAACAATTCCTAAAGGCATAAATAGTTAAATTCTAACAATTTCTACAATATTTAACAATTAAACCTAGAAAATTAATATTAAAACATTAAATATAATATAAAATATTAAATATAACATAATAAACAAGATAAAGCGAAAAAAATTACCGGATCGGAAGTGGCGACGGATTTGCGATCGCGAATAGAGGCTAGGCGGTCGGGAATAATTTTTGGGAAGAGAAGAGTTGAGAGTGAAAATGAAAGAGGAGGAGGGAGGTATTTATAGAAATACCTCCCTCTTTCCCGACCGCAATTCGGTCGGGAATAACTCATTCCCGACCGAAATGCGGTCGGGAACGCTCGGCCCAGCTGCGCGGCCCAGCTGGGCCGAGATTAGGGTTACATCCTGGGCGGGAAATTTTCTGCCCAGGTTTTCCCGACCGCAGTTCGGTCGGGAATAATATTCCCGACCGAAATGCAGTCGGGAATACTCTTTCCCGACCGATCTGCGGTCGGGAATTGTTTTTTGAAAATTCCCGACCGAATATCGGTCGGGAAAAGTCATCCCGACCGAATATCGGTCGGGAATGCTCTCGACCAGATTTCGGTCGGGATTTTGCGGTCAGGAATGGGCGTGAAATCTTGTAGTGACAAGAATTTCTGTTCAATTTGTAACGATATTAATTGACATATGAATGGTGAGTAATCTAAGGCATCATATTGTCATTCGGCTATACCAGTGTTTTCAAACTCGGCCTAATCACAGAATCGGTGAGCCTACTGGTTAGTGGGTCGGCAGGTCGGACCGGTTAGACCATAGGTTGGACCAGTTTGTTGACTTTAGTCAACGTTCAATAAAATATCTAATTCAAAGTTTCAAACTTCAATGTATAAAAAAAGTCATAACAAGATACTCAATTCCTGAACTACAAGATCTCTAGCTAAATAAACATATCATGCTATTATATTATCATAACTAATCACTTAATAAGCAAACAAAATATTAAACAACTCCAAACAAATCCAAATAAAATTATTTTGTTATATAATGAGTGACGTAATTATTTCGTTATATAATGATTAAAAAAATATAATTATATGGCAAATGCATATTTACTCTAAGAAAAACATAACTTATACAATGATGTAGTTTTTTCTTTCATAGGAAGTGATAAGCCACTTTTTTTCCTAATAAAATGAATTTATTTAACTCCATCAAACATATAAGACATGAGATATTTGCCTATTACTATGCATAATTTTTTCAGTAAGTATATATATAGAAATATTTAAACCAAATCTCTTTCTATAGTATAAACTGTCGTGCCAACTCTCTAAAATAATACTAACCCCTACAATCAAGGTAGTAAAAATATAACAAATCCTATAATTAAGTTGTTTTATCTAGAAATTGATTATTTTGCTAAGGTGGACGCGGCGAATGTCTCTCCCATGAGATTTCTCGTCTCTAAAGTTAGGGCATATACATACTACTTTCCGACAAGGGCTCCTAGATCTTGGCACGGCATCATCTCCGGATTTTCACTGTCTGTCATCGAATCTTCGGTTCTGACGTTCGCTAACACCTTGCTATTTTTTCTCGTTCTTTTGTTTTCGTTCTTGGGTTTCTAGTAGTTTTCTTACGTCACACGTTTCTTCGTTTCTTGTGATCTTGTTTGCCTATTTTTCGTCGCTTGAGTCGGGATGGAATCTGTTTCTCTCTTCTCGACTACTCGTCGTCGGGGGTTTACAGGGATACTAACTTTTTCTATTTTTTTTGTTACTTTTTTGGTGGGGATTGTTCGCGCAAGTAATCTAGATCACCTCGGGACTGTTCTTCGCTCGCAATTCAGTGCACATACCGTAGCTGGAACTGTGGGAATTATGGAAAGAGAAAGTATTTGGTTGCACAAGGGTTTATCCGTCACGAATGAGGAGGGGGTATGCGAGGGATTTTTTGTATCCGATGACTTATGGCAAAAAGACAATGCGGGGGCAGAATTGGTTTTGGTAGGCCGGTTGCTTATGGGGAAGAATTTCCACTTCACATCTTTTTGTGAACTCATCAAGACTCTGCTCAAGGCAGGTAAAGGGATCGAGATTACTCGGATTAGTGAGGATAGGATGTTATTCCAGTTCTTTCACAAACTGGATAAACAACGAGCGCTATAAAAGTGCCCATGGTCCTTCGATAAAAATGTTCTTATTCTTAGCGACGTGAATCCAAATGACAATCTCGCCACAATGGACTTGGATTATTGTAGTTTTTACGTTCAAATTTATGACATTCCACTGATTAGACAAACTCGAGTCACGGTGTATGGTATCGGAAACTTGTTGGGTAAGATGGAGGACGTAGATATGGCGGAGTCATGGGGTACCAGCATGCGTATACGGGTGAAGATCAACGTCATGAAACCATTGTGCAGGGTTTTAAAGCTCTGGGGTTCCGAGGGTTAGGAGATGCTTGTCTCACTCAAATAAAAGCGTCTTCCAAACTTCTGTTATTTGTGTGGCATGCTAGGCCATATCATGGCTGATTGTGATAATAAATATGAACTGGGCGACAACATTGATGAATCCCAATTACCGTATGGGGAATGGCTCTGGGAAAATTCAGGAAGACAAGGAACGGATACGGGGCAACATTTTACTGATAGGGGTGGATCACGGGGTAACTTGTTTTCATTGGGAAGGGGTCGGTTTACGACAGGAGGGCGGGGTTTTTTTAGTCAACAGCAGGAAAGGGACTTTGATCGACCATGGCACGGACAAAAAAATTCTGAGACAGGAAACTCGGCTGAAAGTACGAATGATGGCCTCAACATGACATCACGCCATAACATGATTGGACAAAATGGTATGAAATGGGATACTCATCCGGTTCGGGTAGACTTGGGTCGCACGCATGCAACGGATGCGCATGGAAATGAACTGGTGATGGAGGCCAGCGCATTATCCAAGACCACGATGATAATCAGAATAGGCAGTGGGGATCTAAATCCATGTAGTCTATGGAGATAACAACCATTTTTGCACGTCGTATGGAGGTCACTAGTCAATGTCGCCAAAATTGGGTGAGAATAAATCGACATGAGGAGACGACTAATGGTCAGGGTACGTGTCAGGATCTTGGAACGGGGAGGAGACATCTGAAAGAAGAAGATATGACGTGTGATGTTATACGAGGTAAAAGGGTGAGGTTGAGGAGTTATCAAAGGGGATGCACGAAATTTTGGCGGAGACTGCTACGCAGTCCCGCCGCGACCAATGAGTTTGTTATGTTGGAAATGTCAGGGACTGGGAAACCCTTGGACAGTTCGGGAACTAAGACACTTTCCATTCATCACCCCCCTCTCCCCTCTGATTTCCCTATCGGAAATAAAATGTCGGATGAGGAAAATAGAGGCGATTAAGAAGCAATTGATTTTTTTGGAGTTTTTGTTTAGGTAAAAGGTTTATCCGGGGGATTGACTTTGTTATGGGACAAGGCAATGGTTGTGAATTTACTTAGTATGTGAGCAAATCACATCGATGTAGTGGATGAAGGAACAACGGGGGAATAGAATTGGCGGTTCACGCGTTTTTACGGGGAACCAGGTAGCACGAGGAGAATGCATACGTGGAACCTCCTGAGGCACCTTAACGAGGTTTTATCTATTCCATAGCTGTATGCAGGGGATTATAATGAAATCCTAGGACACGAGGATAAACGTGGAAGACCAAGACATCCAAATTGGCTTATAAGGAATTTTCAAAACACTCTTGTGGACACGGGGCTTAGCGAAATTGAGTTTTATGGCCTTAGATTCACGTGGTGTAGTCGAAGACCCGACCCACATACTGTTTGGGAGAGACTCGACAGTGTGTGTACTAACTCGGGGTGGCGGAGTCGGCATCCTCATGCTCTGGTGAAGCATATTGTTATGTTGACGTCAGATCACCATGCACGTTCAAACACTACTACGAATCAGGATGGGCCGCATAAAACTCCATCTTGGTTTTGGTTTGAAGCTGCGTGGGTGCGAAAGGCGGGGTAGGAGGAGATAATCGCCAATCATTAGGGTAACACGGGAAGTCGAGGATTGACACAAAAGATGGATGAATGCAGTGAGGATTTGGGATAATGGAAAAGGGTTGATGGGGTGGAGATGAAGAGGCGCATTGAGAGTCTGCGAAAGGATATTGCAGGGTTGCGATGAGGATTGATCACGGCCGAGACCAAGTTGGAGGAAAAAATGTTGATCGGAAAAATTGAGAAGTTGTTGGATACTGAGGAAATATATTGGAAGCAACAGGTGAAGGTTCAATGGTTACAATAGGGAGACCAAAATACTGCATACTTCCACAAATGCACCAATGAACGGAGAGCAAAGAACGAAATTACGGGGATTTGTGATTCGGGGGGAGAAGGGTCCTTCATTCGAAATCATAGGATATAGACACGACTGCAACTGAAAACCTTATATCTATATTCGCATCTAGCATTCCTACGGATTTGGCTATTGAGGATGTGCGGCGTGACGTTGATGAGCGGATCAATCCTGAGGTGAACGAATGCTTGAGTCAACCATTCACTAAGGGGGAAGTGCAGAGAGCTTTAAAAGACATGTTTCCTTTTAAATCACCGGGGCCGGAAAGTTTTTTGGTTGTTTCTCACAAAAAGTTTTGGAATATTGTTGGTCCGCATGTTATTTCCTTTTGAGCTTGTTTATCTTAATGATCGTTGTTAACAGGTTGGATATTATTCCCTATTTAACAAATTTATTTAGGGTCGGAACGCCTTGCCCGTGATTCAAAAACAGTAATTTGATAGAAGATAATGGTGCGAGAATATTCTTTCCTTTATTCACTGAACTTCACTCTTCAATTTTGTATGTATGATTGTCCCTTTTTTTTCAAGTTAAATTCTTCAACCGATCACCTCCCTTTATATAGACTTTGTTAGGGACATGTGTCGTTATGCATGTGTTTAGTAAGTACAGGTGTAAAAACGATAAGATAAGGTATATCTTGAGTCTACTAGATGCTGACTAGGCTGATCTTTTCCTCTTCCAAGGTCTCCGAGGGGTTGTTTCTTCAAGATGTTAGTTTCACGAGGAGCTTTATTTGGTGATGATC
Source organism: Linaria vulgaris (assembly GCA_948329865.1). Lineage (NCBI taxonomy): Eukaryota > Viridiplantae > Streptophyta > Magnoliopsida > Lamiales > Plantaginaceae > Linaria > Linaria vulgaris. The sequence goes on along the minus strand of OX415249.1, from coordinate 110,946,419 downwards.
TGATGGACCGGTTTAGGATCTTCTTCGGGTGGTGTTGTTGCTTTGGTAGAGGTTTATTCTAGTGTAAGGACTTCTGTATGTGTTCTCCGAAGGGTTTTTCTTCAATGAATGGGGCTCCGAAGGGTTTTGACTTGATCTACGAGTGCTTGGTTTGATCTCCGAGGGCTTGGCTTAACTTCCGAGGGTTTAGTTTAACCTTTTAGTGCCTGGCTTGATCTCTGAGGGCTTTATTTGGCCTTCGTGAAATAGTATTTTTTTGTCCAAGTTCTCGTAGAGTGTCTTCTAGTGGCTCTTGTAGTTAGATATAGCTTTGTTCTTGATTTTGGTCTTCGGAGTGATGTTCCGAGGGCAATTTATGTTGAGGAGTGTTCAGCAAGGAAGTATTCTCGCAAGATTATGGGACTCGGGGTCCGTTTTGGTCTCTCTTGGTGCATTGATGGATATCGAAGTCGCGCGAATCCATCGGGGTTTGCTCTTTTTTCGATGCCGCGTCGATATCTATTTTTTATTCATCATTGACTTTCCAAGGGACGCTTAAGTATCTCCTCGGATGTGCCTTCATTCTGTTTTAGGTCAGTGACCGGGGGGTTTTGATAATATCCGAGGGGCCTCCTTATTAGGAGTGGGTACATCTCATCGGAAGTACTCGTGACAATAGTATTGTCCGTATATTATTTCCTATATTTAGAAATAATACTTCATTTTAGTCCCATATTTTATTTTTTACGGTTAACACTAGCCCCCCAAATTTCGATCGCCTTCGTTGAGGCAAGGGAAATTTTATTCATCGTCCTCCGTGAGGTGAGGGGTTAGTCCGAGTCTTGGTCTTCAATGTACTTATTTTTTGATATTTTTCCGAGGGAGTATGTACATATTGTTATAATTATTTTAAAAATGGATCAGAGGGATTTTACCTGACTGCCCTTGGGGGTGCTGTTCTTCACGCGCGCGGAGGTTGCGGAGCGCTTGTTGCAGGTGACCGTTGACCGGCTTCAAAGTTCAAAATATCTGACCGTTTGGCAACGGTCAGATGGTTAACGGTGCGGTGGCGCGGAAGATACGTGGAGCTTTAAACACGCTCCACGTTTTAAATATTTGTGACCGTTGTCTTCTCCAGTTATAAATAGGGGAACTGTTGCTCTTCTCTCCTCACTTTCACAATTCACTTGTGGTAAATTTTCCTTCGAGCAAAAAAGTTTCCTCTCTTCTTCTTCCTCACTCCAAATTCTCAGTAAATTCGCGCACTCTTTTTCTCTTCCTTTTTTCAGATAAGCACTTTCTTTTCGTTATCACCCAGATGGCTTCCTCTGTCCACGTTGACCCTATTGCTGCTTCTACCACAAGCACCACTTCTGGAGTTAACACTCTGATTGATCCTCTGGCGAGTACGGTTGGTGCTCCAATGGGGGTAGTCACTCGTAAGCGAAAGGGGGAGACTTCTACTGTTGTCGAGAGTAGCGCCACCGCCCCTAAAAAAGCTATGGTTCCTAAATCGAAGAAGGCATCCGCTCGTGATTTCGCCAAAATCGAGAAAATCCCGAGTGCTGCTACTCGTGAGCAGGTATTAGATCTGTTCACCAATACCGGAGATTTTCAGAAGAATATGGTGTTCCAAATCCCTACGAAGGACGAGAGGGATTGCTATCCACCTCCGGGGATGTTAACGGTTTATTTCGCTCAGGTGCGGTATGGGTGGCGCTCATTTATGCCACCCTTCTTCTGCGAAGTGTTTAAGGCATGCAACATTAGTCCTAGCCAAATGGTTCCGAACGGGTTCGCGTCTCTTTGCATTTACGTCTTCTGGTGCCAGGTAAATGGGTTGGAGTGAGGGGTGGATCATTTCTTTTCTATTTTTTATGTGGTGGTCTCACCCGGGGGGTATCCATTTTACCACCTCCGCTATCGGGACAACGCCAGGAATTCCACGAAGAGGATCTTGGAGGGGTCTATTAGTTCGCACAGTGTTTGGAAAAACAGATATTTCTTCGTACAACGCACACAAGGCGTATGTGATATGCCTTTCGATTCGAGAGAGGCGGGCATCTCCCGTGCGCACTTTGGATCAGGATGTAGTCTTGTCTCCAGTAATTTCTCAACAACTTCTAATGGATTCGGACGATTTTCTGATGTTGTTCGAGACCTCTGAGCTCCATCACATGGTTTTTACTGACGACGCGGTTGAGAAGCCACTGTCCCTATCTCCCGATGCCCTGAACCTTTTCAGTAAGTATTTCGTTTTTGTTTTCGTTTCCTTTCTTTCCGACAAACGGTTTGGTGGTTCTCGGATGATGCAGGGGTTATTTTAGTGAATTATTTTTCGCAATCGGGTCCCTCGGAGCCCGTTCCGAGTGGTGTCTCTGATGCTCCGGAGGAGGGTGACCATGACGAGGAAGAGGTTAAAGCTCCCGAGGGGGCGCATACGGGTCAGGAGACAGGAGGGACTTACGAGGATCACTCCCCTCTATACATAGATGCTGCGGGGGTGATCAAGAATGCAGTTCCCTTACGCCAGGTTGGTCCTTATTCAACTTGGGCTCTGGTGCCAGTCTCCGAGTCCGATACAAGGAGTTCTCCGAGGGTTTCAGAGGAAAGGATTTCTCCGAGAACTGGTGTGGAAAGTTCTGCCCAGGACGCTGCTGAGGTAGTAGTCCTATCTTCTAGGGATCCATCTCTCAACTCTCCTTGTGGAGTTGAGCCCATATCTTCGATACTTCTGGAAGAGCCTGCCCCTCTCGGTGAGTTATGGTTAAGTCTTTGTAAGATTTGCTGAACTTTTTTGAGGAGTTTTACTCCTATATTGATGCTCTTTTTTCTGGTGCAGGCGTTGTAGATTAGGGAAAGGCTCCTATGGTTGAAGAGTCCATCTTCTTCGGTAAGTCTCCTCTGTCTGTCTTGTATTTTTTGTATGATAATTTTTCTAGTTCATTCTCTTTTCTTACACATGTATATTATCTCTTGCAGAAGAAGAGTTTTTGGCACAGTTTCAGGTTCCCGGTCCGGAGGCGTCATTAGGGAACTCTGAGGACATCCAAGGGGAGTTTGATCCCTCGTCTGAAGACAGGGAGATTAAGGTGGAGCTTCTAAGCTCACTGGTAGGGGAGGCGGGCCCATCTATAGTTGTTGGGGGTCCTTGGGCGGTTTTTACCGACTCGGAACTGGTGACACCAATTCTGGGGACCATTCCTTCAAGGGATCATGTTCCGGTGACTTTATCTCCGAGGGGGCATACTTTTCAAACGCCTGTGCCTCCTCGTGGACCAGAGGGGTATCCTTCGTCCCAGACTGTGGGGAATGCTTATGAGGAGATCCTCCAGTTCTTTGCTTCTTCCAACTCTGTACCTGCCGAGGGGTTCCAGTTTCTATATACCAGCCTTAACTGGATGGGACTTATGGTAACCTTCAAGCTTTCCCTTCTTTTATTCGTATTTGCTTCATTGTGTTTGTATGTTCCACTCTCAATAATTTTTTCTTTTGCTTTTCTTCTTGTAGATAGGAAAGACTCGGGAGGCAGTCACCGCTGTTGAGCAGCGCGGGTTGAAGGATGTGGAGGAGGGGAAAGCACTCTGATAGCAATTGGTACCTCTCTTGTCCAGGGATAAGGAGAGTCAAACGAGGGAGGACGTACTCCACACGAAAATCTCGGCACTTAACTATGCTCTAGAGGAGGCTCAGAAGATGAACGAGGATTTGTGCTTCCAATTACAGCGCGCAAATTCTTTATTTGAGAAGATGGAAGCATCTGAAAAGGCTGCCAAGGCTAGGGTGGCTCTGTTGGAGAAGGAGAAGAAAGAGTCTGAGGGGACTCTTAAGGCCCAGATCGCTGCTCTCGAGAAGGAGAAAGCCGAGGGTTTGGCGAGGGAGAAGGGACTCCAGGAGTTGTTGGGTCAAGTTACCGATAGGGCTGAGTCAGCCGAGGGGAAATTAGCCACGTTTCTTTTGCCCGAGGAGGTGCAAGCCAAGATTGATGCGGCGGTCAATTTCGCTCAGCAAGAGACTTTCAGGAAGCACTCGGAAGCCTCAGATAGGCCGCCTCAGGAGCTTCTAACAGGCCATATGCTATGGGGTTACTTAGAGTGCGCTAGATTGGCGAAGTCTTTGCTGCGGTTGGACGTGGACTTTTCTAAGTCATTTGACCTTCGGAAATTAAAGAAGCCATCTTCCGAGGACTGTTGAGTACTTGTGGGGAGGTTTGGTGGCGTGTTATCCCCTCGGGATTCTCCTGCGCCTTCTCCGATGCGTTCAACCAGTAGTCCGAGTCCAAGGCCCAGTAGCTCTGGAGGGGTATTCTCTCCGATTTCTCGTCTGGCTCCAATGAGTACTTCCGCGGACATGACGACCACTTCGCATCCTGCCCCGCCTCCATCAACCACGAGCGCATAGTATAGGGTTTTTGCTTTCTCGTAACTATTTCTTGTACTTTTAATAAATTTCTTAATAAATGTACTCTGTCCTCCGAGAACCTCTCGGTTTCTGAATAAATAAATAGTTATTTTATTTTGTCAAATTATGTCCTTCTCTGCTTCATTTTAATCTTGTCATTAACAAATAATCTACTTATTTCTGATTTAATTTGAGCGGAGAAAGATAAGGATAGAATTCTAATCCTTGCTGACCAAGCTTTCCCCAAGCAAGAGGTGTCCGTCTGCATGATGATGGAGGATTAAGCACAATTGTTTAATCAAAGGACAACAAATATATAAGAGCTAAATATTTCAGCAAATATACCTACACTTACATTAAAAAGAAGTTCATTAACTTTCCCGTGAATTTCGTTTTTTACTTTTACTATAGTTAGTTCTTTCTTTTCACTTTCTACAATTAAGTAATCGTGAGAAAAGAAAAAAATACTTACTTGAGGAGATGATGCCCCCACATTTTAGGCGAGGAGGATCCGTCTCATCTCATAGCTCTACTCGGAACTCGGTACGGACCCCTTCGTTATCGCTAGGGGTGCGTCATGCGTCTTCGGATAGCTTCTCCTCTCGGAGAGATAGCCTGGAGGATGACATAGCTGCTATTTTGGGTAGTTCTTCGAGGGGAGCATCGGCACGGTCTTCCCATACTAGTTCTCTTAGGATGAATCATATTCGAGAGGTATTCATGGGTCGGGGACCTTACACCTTTGTGGATCAATCTTCGGTCCTTGAAGTGCTTCCCTTGAGCCCTTCCAAGTTAATGGGGCGAGGTCGTGTCGGGACTGCCGCGAGTAATGAAAACGATGGGTCCCTTATGACCCTCTTCTCCAAGTATAATATGGACTATACTAAGTACGATGTGCTTGTACCGTTCTACGACCAAAGGGCTTATGATCCCCCATCGGGCTACCTAACAGTGTACTGCGATCAGGTACGTTATGGGCTTCGGGTGTTTTTGCACCCTTTTTTGCAAACTCTCTTTAGCTATTGGCAGCTATGTCCCAGTCAGCATGCCGAACTCCTACCGTCACTTGGTGGGGGTATGTTCTCTGTTGTGAGCTCTTGAATCTCCCTATGACTTCTCATCGGGTGGGGGCTATTTTCTACTTACGCCCCTGTCCGGGTGGTCCTCCCTTCTTTGGCCTGGTCTATCGGGAAAACATTAGAGCCTTCACTCGTGTATCCAACCCTTGCTCTCGTAGAGGGGATTGGAGGCGGAGGTTCTTTTTTGTTCGTCCGAAGGGCCAATCAGTTAATTCATGGGGAGGTATGTTACCCCCACCTCCGAGACTGTGGTGCGGGAGGAGGAGATGCTATCTCACTCCGGGTTGTTTCGGGATCTTATGACGTGAACGATTTCTTAGAATTTCCTAAATCCATGATCTTGCCGCGGCTTCAAGAAGGGGTAGAGACGCTTAGTCTCCCTGCTCAGCCGCTTTGCCATAATTTTTATTTTCGTAAGTTTTTCCACGGGTTTCTATCATCCATACTGCTTTTATCCTCTTCAGGCCCCTAATACGTTTTTCTTTGTAACAGGTTCGAAGATGGTCGCATTTGCGATTGAACCTTTTGAGAAAGCTTTTTTGACACAAACTTCATATGATGATTACCTTTTATCGGAAGACGGTGATTCTGATCAGCAGAGCTTTGAAGAGGTGACAAGTCCTTTCTCGGAGATAGGGAATCAGAGGGCTTCTCCTATCGCAGCCCCCCAGTGAACATTCGAGCTCCTGCTGTTGGGGAAGATCCAATCTCCACTCTTCTCGGAATGGAGTTTCCAATTCCTAAGCGGATATTGCGTCATTCTCCTTTGTTAGAGGTTGGTGTTATTAATATGGTAGAGGAGGATCTCTTCCTTTCTGTCCCGGGTGGATCCCAACCCTTAGGGGAGGGTCCGGATCGTGTTGCTCGCCCCCCGCTAGAGGGAAATCCTCTCCTCGCAGGGGCGCCTCCCCTCGGAGAGCGTAGTTCTGTTCCTGCTTCCCCTTCGGTTACAGATTTTTGCCGGAATTTTTTGAGTGGTCTTTTAAATGCACCAGATTGTAAGTTAATGAAGATTCTTCCTCTATCAAGCCTTCAAGATTTGGCCTGCAAGGATTTGTGTGAGGTATAGTAGTGTTCATTCGTTCTATCTAATACTAACCTTGTTCATTATCTTGGTGGTATGATATGTCTTCATGCAGCTTTACATGATTCTGAATGACATTGGATCCCGAGGAGATTTCTCTTCTGATCCCGATTTGGTCTATCGCCGTCGGGACGAGTTGGAGAAGTGTTTGTTTAAGGGTCACGAGGAGATAACTCATTTGACCCCTGAAAGGGAGGCCGCTAGAGATGTTACCGGAGAAATATTGCAGTTCGAGAGGAACAAATCTTGGGAGCTGGAGCGCCAGTTGGTGCTTGAAAAGGCCCGGGTCTTGGGTTTAGAGAGGAGTATGGAAGCTTTGAAGGACCAGATTCGGTTTTTCGACGAGAGATTGATGTGTGTCACGAGGGAGAGAGATGTGGCTACTCAACGGCTGCTGGAGACTACTTGTACCCATGAGGTAGCCTTAGTAATGGCTCAGGTTCAAGCAGTGTTGGAAATAGTGGGTCCATTTAGCCCTCGTGAGTCCCTTCAGGGAGAGATGTGTCATCTGGTCTGTATAGGTTATCGGTTGTGCCGTAGTGCGGTTCAGGCTTTGCCAGGGTTTCCCTCGGGTTTGGCCATTCCAGAACTTGACATCCGTAGGGTCTTTGCGGAAGGTTGTTCTTTAACGTTTGGGGATTCAGTGGTTCCGATAGGTGATCCGGTTTCTCTATCCGAGGAGCACCATCGTCATCTTATTCGGGAAGGGAAGCGTCCAATCGAGGATGCTTAGCGTAGGTGGGGATAACGTTGATCTCTTTGTATCGGATACGATCCAATATCCCTTTGGGGTGAGGATTTGCTACTAATGCTAAATGTTTTGTTTTAGTTGTTTGTATTAGATGGCTCCTCGGAGTCAGATTGCTGTGATGACATTCTTGTAGAGTCATCGTTTTGTTTTAGCAATCTTTTTCTTTTGATCTTTGTACATGAGCCTTCTATATATAGAAACAACTTTTTATTTATATACAATTGTTGCATTACATTAAGCATAGTATTTCCTAAGGTTGATTGAGTTCCAGGTGTTGCGAAGTACTGTGCCTTCGGAGTTGGCGAGGAGATAGGTTGCGAGTCCCAAAATTCCGCAATCTTATAGGGTCCTTCCCATCGTGGATTGAGCTTGCCAACGTTCTTGGAAGCTCCGACTCGTTTCATTACTAAATCTCCCACTTGAAAAGTTCTAGGTTTTACCTTAGCATTGTAGTAGCGTGATATTCGGGCTTTGTATTCTTCCATCCGAATAGCTACTCGGTTTCTTTTTTCTTCAAGTAGGTCAAGGGCCAAGGCTAAGTTGGAACTGTTGGTTATTTCCTCATACTCTCGGACTCGCCAACTTTCTATAGAGACTTCCGAGGGCAGGACTGCTTCGCAACCATAGGCTAGGCTGAAGGGAGTTTCGCCTGTAGCGGTGCTTTGCGTGGTTCGATAGGCCCATAGTATGCCAGGTATTTCTTCAACCCACTTGGGCTTGTGCCAATCGAGTCCGGCCTTCATGTTCTTCAAGAGGGTTCGATTAGTCCTTTCTACCTGTCCATTTACTTGGGGATATCCCACCGAGGTAAAGTGGTGTTTTATTTCCCAGTGGTCGCACCACTTTTCTAGCCCTTGGTTCGTGAACTGTAGGCCATTGTCACTTACCAAGTTCCGAGGGATGCCGAAGCGGCACATAATGTTTCTCCATAGGAAGTTGATGACGGCGCATGCGGTGATTCGAGCTAAGGGTTCCGCTTCGACCCACTTAGTAAAATAGACAACTGCTACGAGGAGGAATTTCTTTTGACTGGCATCGGGGATAAGTGGGCCCACTATGTCAATGCCCCACTTGGAGAAAGGACAAGGGGTCAGATGGGGTTCCCATGGGGCTGCGGGCTGATGGACCCGAGGGGCGTAAGCTTGGCATGGTTTACACCTTTCAGCATGGGTTTTGCTATCTTTTGCCATCGTCGGCCAGTAATAGCCTTGCCGAATCAGGCGTCCGACCATGGTTTCTCCGCTGGTATGGCTTCCGCATGTCCCCTCGTGAGTTTCCACTAGAGCTAGTTGAGCTTCTTCTTCATTTAGGCATCGGGAATGGGGGCAAGAGTAGGTCCTTCAGAACAGTATTCCATCTTTGAGGAAGTATCTAACGGTTTTCTTGGACATTGTCCATTGTATGGCTTTGTCCGTGGAGTACCCTTCTGGATCTTGTAAGTAGGCTTTGATTGGGGTCACCCAACTGGACGGGGGATCCATAATGGCATTCGCTTCATTACCTTCAGCCTTCTCGGACTCATTGACCTGAAGTAGAGTGATCCTTCGGGTATGGACAGCAGCCATCTGACTGGCCATTTTAGATAAGGCGTCTGCCTCTTGGTTTTCTCCTCGTGGGATTTGCGTGACCTTGCACTCATCGAACCATTTTAGTCTTTGGTGGACTACCCGGAGGTAATCCTGCATTCTTTCATCTTTGGCTTCGTACGAGCCATTAACTTGTTGAACAATCAGCTAAGAGTCACTATGAACGAGCACTCTTCTCATACCTCCTTCCCGAGCAAGTCTCATTCCAATCAGAAGGGACTCGTACTCAGCTTCGTTGTTGGAAATGGGGTAGTCAATTCTGACCGCGAAGTGGAATCTCTCCTCTTCCACATCTTGGTTTACAAATACTATTCCTTCTCCTCCATGTGTGCTCACAGAGGATCCATCTACATAGGCATGCCATAGGGGCTCCTTCTCCTCGGACCCGATGCCTGTCAATTCCATTACAAAGTCTGCCAAGACTTGAGCTTTGATGGAAGGTCTCGGGGCGTAGGAGATATCATACTCAGTGAGTTCTACCGCCCATTTTATCAACCTTTTCGATGTCTCGGGTTTATTAAGAATCGCCCTTAGAGGGTGTTTTGTTAACACAGTGATCGGGTGGGAGAGGAAATAGAGGCGTAGCTTACGTGCTGTGGTGACCAAAGTTAGGACAAGTGTTTCAGTCAAGGTATACCTGGTTTCCGCTCCGAGGAGAGTTTTGCTGACATAGTACATTGGATGATGCTCTTTGTCCTGTTCTTTGACTAATACAGCACTGATGGCCTCTTCTCCGACTGATAGATAAAGGAAGAGTTCTTCTTGAGGTAAAGGTTTTACCAGCAAGGGAGGCTTCAACATATATCTTTTCAATTCTTCGAGGGCTTCTTCGCACTGGAAAGTCCATTGGAATTCCTTAACATTTCGAGTATCTTGAAAAGGGGGAGTTCTTTTTCTGCTGATTTAGAAACGAATCGGCTCAAGGAGGCCATTCTGCCTGTTAATTTTTGAACATCTTTGACAGTCTTCGGGGTGGGTAGTCCCACAATAGCCTCCGCCTTCTCAGGATTTACTTCTATTCCCTTCTCTGTGACCATGAATCCTAAGAATTTCCCTCCTCGGGTGCCAAATGAGCATTTTCTAGGGTTAACCTTCATCCCAAAATTATTCATAATGGTCAATGCCTTCCGTAGGTCCTCGGGGTGTTCTTCAGCAGTGTTACTTTTAACCACCGTATCGTCCACGTAGACTTCTACCGACTTTCCGATAAGTCCTGCGAACATAAGACTTACCACCCTTTGATAAGTGGCTCCGACGTTCTTAAGTCCGACGGGCATTACCAAGTAGCAGAATGTGCATGCGTCAGTAATGAAGCTAGTTTTGTCCTGGTCTGCTGCCGCCATCGGGATTTGATTGTACCCATGGTCCCCATCTAGGGTTGATAATAGTGCACATCCAGCAGTGGAGTCGACTAGTTGATCTATACTGGGCAAGGGATAACAATCTTTCTGGCAGACTCCGTTGAGATCAGTAAAGTCAACACACATCCGCCACCTCCCTTCGTGCTTGGGAACTAGCACAACGTCAGATAACCATTCGGGATGGATGGCCTTTCGAATTTGCTTCAAGCTGAGAAGGCGTTGTATTTCCCAGCGAATGATTTTATTACTTTCGGGTCCCATCTTCCTCTTTTTTTGTTGGATAGGCTTAACTCCGGGTTTCACATTAAGAAAGTGCTGACATACCTTGTCACTGATTCGCCCGGGCGGCCCTCCTTCCCATGCGAAAAGGTGATGAAATTGTTGGAGACCAGAGGTCAGCTAGGCTTCCACTGCAGGTTCCATGTTGGTGCCCATCTTAATCACCTTTTTAGGGTGTCCTTCCACTAATTCTACTATCTTTAATTCTTCTACAGGTTGAACCCGAATCTCTTCTGCTGTGCGCTTCTTATTGCTTCTGAGGGCGAATTCATCTCCTTCCGAGGGAATAGCGTTCATGTGGCATTCTCTGGCCTTAGATTGGCTTCCTCGGACTTCTCCGATACCTGAAGGGGTGGGAAATTTTACCTTAAGATGTAGGGTAGAGGGGATCGCTTCGAAAGCTCGGATGGAAGGCCTTCCGCATATAGCGTTGTATGTTCGTGACGAGGCCTCCACCACCCAAAACTTGATAGGTTCCGTTCTTCGAAGGGCTCCCTCTCCCCATGACATTGGAAGGATTACTGTTCCGAGGGTGCGGCAGGCCTCTCCTGAGAAACCTACTAAGGGAACGTCCGCTATTTCCAACTGTTCTTTTTTCAATCCCATAGCCAGGTAGGTAGGAAGGAATAGGACATCCATGGAGCTGCCCATGTCAATGAGGATTCGCTGGATTGCAAATCCGTGGATAACGACCATGACTACTAAGGGGTCTTCGTGGGGATAAATTATACCTTTCAAGTCCTCGGACCCGAAAGTAATGCTGGGTAACCGTGTTCCTTGAATGGAGCACACGAGGGGTCCTTGCTCTGTTCGCCTGACCTCTTTTAAATATTTCTTCTTCTTACCTTGGGGCTCTATTGAGATATCTCCTCCCTCGATCATGTTAATTGTTCGTCCCGACGGGGCGTTATCTTCGTATACTTCTGGTGGAGGGGGTAAATTTCGATGTCCCGTCATCCTCTCTCGTGAGTACCGTTGACGTTCTTTTGTCCACTCTCGGGGTTGCCTATGCTCCAAGGTTCTCTCCCGAGACCGGCGGTGTTCTGTGGTCCTCCCTCGTGACTGGCGGCTATGAGTTACTTCTCTTGTTCCCTTCACGGCCTCTTCCACACATTGGCTTTAGGTTATTCAGGGTTATTTTCTTTAAGGTAATTCTTCAAGTATCCTGCTTCTAGATGGCGAAGCACTTCTCTACGAAGGGTGGTGCATTCTTCGGTGGTGTGCCCTTAGGTTTTATAGTATTTACAATACTTACCCGTGTTCTTGTCTCGGTTAGGGAATTTGGCCGGTAGAGACCAATGCAACTCGTTGTTGCCCCTCATTACATTGAGTACCTCCGGGGGAGCAGTAGTCATTGGGGGTAGCGGTACGGGTCGAAGGAATTTTTTGACTATACCGCCCTCATCTTTACGCTGGTTGAGTTTTCCTTCTTTACCCTTTTCCTTAGCTTTTGCTTCCCTCTCGGCGCGCTCTAAGTGTTCACAGTCGTCTTGTTCCATGCGATTCTTCATACCTTCCACTTCTTCCATTAAGATGTAAACTTCCGCCTTTGGCATGAGTTTATTCATGTCCGTGACACGATTTCCCATGAGATATCGGAAAAATTCCCATGTTCGAAGCCCCTGAGTTAATATATCGGCCAGGATAGTTGGGTTGATGTTAGGGACATCCAAAGCCTCGTCCGTAAAGCATTTTATATACCCTCGCATGGGCTCATCTTTCTTGAAGAGATGAGTGGCGGATTTGGGATATTGTCGATTGCAAGCAAATTGTCGTACAAATAGATGAGCTAGTTGGTCAAAACTCGTCACGGAGCTAGGAAGAAGGTGAGTAAACCAAGCTTGAGCTCGTCCTCCGAGGGTAACAGGAAACACGCGGTATAAGACGTGATCCGGAGCAGAGGTTAGATCCATTTCAACCAGATATTGATGGATATGGTCTTGTGGATCCTTTCCATCAGCCTCCCCAGTGTATAAGGGAACATTAACAGGCCGCATCCCCGAGGGGACTGAAGCTAAGGCAATTTTAGGAGAAAAATGGGAAGTTTTGAACGTGGGATCTTCTTTAGGGCCATGGTTTTCTTATTATAACTTATTCTTTACGCAGGCCATCCATCATTCCCCATAAGGTAGGATCACTATATCCACGATATTCCGAGAGGTGGGAAAGTTCTCTCCCTTGGCCCCTTCTCGGGGTTCTTTCATAACTAACGTACCTTTGTGATTCTTACGGGGATTCGTGGCGCCAGGGGATGGGAGTAGGTCTCCATCCCTCATAGGGTGCGCCTTCTTTCGAAGGGAAATCTCTATGTCTGGGAGAGATAGAGGGCAAGTTTCTAAAGTTTCCCCTTCTTTGTTGCGCTCGTGTAGCTGTAGCATCTACAAGTCTTTCATAGACAGAGCGAGGAATATTAATAAAATCTCTTGTACCTGATTAATAGTTCGATAAAGTTTCCTCCGAGTCGCTACGGCGAGTTTGAAGACTTTCACTTATCATCCATCATAATCAAAGTTTGTTGAATTCTCTCGAGGATAGATATTATGGCGTTCCCACAGACATTGCCATTTTGTTAACAGGTTGGATATTATTCCCTATTTAACGAATTTATTTAGGGTCGGAACGCCCTACCCGTGATTCAAAAACAGTAATTTGATAGAAGATAACGGTGCGAGAATATTCTTTCATTTATTCACTGAACTTCACTCCTCAATTTTGTATGTATGATTGTCCCTCTTTTTTCAAGTTAAATTCTTCAACCGATCACCTCCCTTTATATAGACTTTGTTTGGGACATGTGTCGTTATGCATGTGTTTAGTAAGTACAGGTGTAAAAAAAGATAAGATAAGGTATATCTTGAGTCTACTAGATGCTGACTAGGCTGATCTTTGCCTCTTCCAAGGTCTTCGAGGGGCTGTTTCTTCAAGATGTTAGTTTCACGAGGGGCTTTATTTGGTGATGATCTGATGGACCGGTTTAGGATCTTCTTCGGGTGGTGTTGTTGCTTTGGTAGAGGTTTATTCTGGTGTAAGGACTTCTGTATGTGTTCTCCGAGGGGTTTTTCTTTTATGAATGGGGCTCCGAGGGGTTTTGACTGGATCTACGAGTGCTTGGTTTGATCTCCGAGGGCTTGGCTTAACTTCCGAGGGTTTGGTTTAACCTTTTAGTGCCTGGCTTGATCTCCGAGGGCTTTGTTTGGCCTTCGTGAAAGAGTATTTTTGTGTCCAAGTTCTCGTAGAGTGTCTTCTAGTGGCTCTTGTAGTTAGATATAGCTTTGTTCTTGAGTTTGGTCTTCAGAGTGATTTTCCGAGGGCAATTTATGTTGAGGAGTGTTCAGCAAGGAAGTATTCTCACAAGATTATGGGACTCGGGGTCCGTTGCAGTTCCTCTTGGCGCATTGATGGATATCGAAGTCGCGCGGATCCATCGGGGTTTGCTCTTTTTTCGATGCCGCATCGATATCTATTTTTTATTCATCATTGACTTTCCAAGGGACTCTTATGTATCTCCTCGGATGTGCCTTCATTCTGTTTTAGGTCAGTGACCGAGGGGTTTTGATAACATCCGAGGGGCCTCCTTATTAGGAGTGGGTACATCTCATCGGAAGTACTCGTGACAATAGTATTGTCCGTATATTATTTCCTATATTTAGGAATAATACTTCATTTTAGTCCCATATTTTATCTTTTACGGTTAACAATCGTATTTTGGACCCCTCGGTGAACAATCGTGTTGATTCCTAAATGTCATAACCCTGACTTGATGACTCAGTTTAGACCAATTAGTCTTAGTAATGTGTGTTTTAAAATTGCATCTAAAGCCATTGCTAATCGGCTAAAATTGTTTCTCTCTAATATCATCTCCTCCTCTCAGTCTGCTTTTGTTCCAGGGTGCCTTATCACTGATAATATCCTAGCGGCGTTCGAACTGAACCACTTTCTTAAGAACAAAAGGACTGGGAAACGATGTCATATGACGTTGAAGGTGGACATGAGTAGTGCCTATTAACTGAGTCGAGTGGGCCTTCTTCGAAAAGGTAATGCTTAAACTTGGTTTTGACTCGCGTTTTGTGTCACTTATCATGATGGGGTCCGGACAGTGTTGTACTCTATTTTATTAAATGGTAAGGAATCAAGGGTTTCTCCCCACCCCCCACCCCCCACCCGAAAGAGGCATTAGGTAGGGGGATCCGTTATCCCCTACCTATTCTTATTTATTTTTGAGGTTTTTTCAGCACTTATAGCAAAAGCGGAGGAGAGGGGCATGATTAAAGGTGTTAGGATCAGCTACCATGCACCTTCGGTGTTGCACCTTTTATTTGCCGATAATACTTTGTTGTTTGTTGATGCGAACGAGGAGACGACACGTGACATTAGCGGTATTCTGGAAAAATTTGAGGCGGCCTCGGGACAGAAAATTAATCTTGAAAAACAATGGTTGTGTTTAGTCGGAACACAAATGAAGCGATTTGGGTTGTAGTGGGTGCGGTCTTGGGCGTTACTGTGGCAGAACGGCATAAGAAGTACCTTGGCCTACCTTCAGTGGTCGGGAAATCAAAGCGGGAGTTGTTTGACTATATAAAAGAAAGAGTTTGGAAGAGGGAACAAGGGTACAAAGGCAAAACCCTGTCGGGAGCGGGAAAGAAGGTTCTCATGAAGGCAGTCTTGCAATCAATTCCGACTTTTGTGTTGAGCTGCTTTCATTTACCTGACACACTGATCTGGGAGATTAAATCCATCATCAGCAACTATTGAGTGGAATAATGGGGCGCAAAATAAAATTTACTAGGTAGCATGGGATAGGATGTGTAGAAGAAAAGACGAGGGTGGACTTGGTTTTCACAAATTAAAGGCTTTTAATATGGCGTTTCTTGCTAAACAAGCGTGATGTATCTTGCAGAATCCGGCTAGTTTGGTGAGTAGACTTTACAAGACAAAGTACTTTGCAAATTGCGAGTTTCTTGATGCACGGCTTGGGGTTGCACCGTCCTTCTCCTGCCGATGTATTTGGGTGACCATACCGATCTTTAAGAGGGGAATATGTTGGCAAGTTGGTAACAATGAGACGATTTTGGCAAGGCATGATGCGTGGCTGCCCCGTCCAACCACCTTTCGGCTGATTACACCAATCAATGATGCAACTCCTTTTATCTTTGTGAGCAACTTGATCGACACTGGTACGGGATGTTGGGAATTTGCTATTGTTCGAGAATTATTTTGGGAGGAGGATGCGAAACTGATTTTATCAATCCCTTTAGGAAGTCACATTAATGGGGATCGTCGAGTTTGGGATTATGAGAAGAATGGTATTTTCACGGTACGTAGCGCATATCATCTTATCATGTCATAGGGTTTACTAAAGAATAATAGTATGTGACATCGATCTCGGATTCGCACGCATCATGGAAGGAATTTTGGAAGGTGGAGTGCGTCGGAAAAATTAAATTATTCGTTTGGCCGAGTTATATGGATATCCTCCCTACAAGATGGAAGCTTCAGAGACGCCGAATTTGTGTGGATACTACGTGTGTGGTGTGCAACGAAGGGATTGAGAGGATATAGCGCGACAAGTGTGGGCGTTGGCTAACTTTTAGATTTTTTTATAGATGTTGGAGCACGAGAATTTTGGGGACTGGATGGTACGTATAGCTCAGATTGAGTCTTCCCAGTGCCTTAGCTTTATTGTCACCGTTTGTTGGACCTTGTTGGGGAATCGTAATAGCGTTTGGCGGGGGATAAGGTGGGGAGGCCGAATGAAATTGTCATGTTTGCGCAGCTCTATGTGGAGAATTGGTTCGCGTATAATAGGAAGAAAGGAGGACGTAGGTGTGATAATAAAACCGAATGGGAAGCTCTGGATGGTGAGATGATTAAGATTAATTTCGATGGGGCATTGTTTAGAGATGAGGAGGCAATTGGGGTGGGCGTTGTTGCACACGATAGCAATGGGGTTATGATTGCATGGCATCAACGACGACTTTCGGCGCTCATGGTGACGGGGGGAGTTGAATGTTTAGCAGCTTTATGGGCGGTTCGGATGGCGGTTGAGAAGGGATGAGACAACGTTGTGTTTGAAGGGGATTGCTTGACTGTTGTTTATGAAGTTTTATATGGCACCCCCGGGGGATTTATCGCATTTTAACATCTTGAACTACATTCACCGCTTGTTTAGGCCGGGTTTTGGCATTAAATGGGTGGGTCGTGTGTCGAATGCGGTGGCTCATGAGTTGAAACGCGTACGAGGATGCGGATGATTTTTAGTTATTTTTGCATGAACTAGTTTGATGTCTTTTTTGTTTCTTCGTTTCATAGTTGGGACCTAATGAACATTTTTGTACACTACGGATTATGCCGTAGCATTTTAGTTGGGACTTAATGAACATTCTGTACACCACGGATTATGCCGTAGCATTTTTGCTAGGTTACTGGAATGCAAGTTGGTTGATCAAAAAAAATATATATATCAAAATCAAATCTCTTTCTATAATATAAACTGCCATGATCAACTCTCTAAAATAATATTAACTCCTACAATCAAGGTAGTAAAAATATAACAAATCCCTATAATTAAGGTACTAATATCTATACATAAAGTTGACAAGATATACACGCAAAACAAATCTCTATATGTATACTTCTCCTTCTTCATTAGACGTCCATGTTCTAAAAGATATGTAAGTATTTTCCATCTACTAAAGAACATATATATCATATTTTAAAATTTATATATACATATGTACATAGGGGTGGGCCGTAGCTGATTTTTCCTTTTGATTTTGCAAAGGTAAGTGGGGGCAAATCTGGTAATTCATAAAAAAGAAAAACAAAAGGGGGGCAGAATGGTTAGCTAGCCGAACCAGGCGACCGAGACGCTGAGCAACCTGGAATAGGTGCAGACCCGAACCGGTAAGGCCATCGGTTCTCGATCGAACCGGTCGAAACGAGCCAAATCTAAAACAGTGGGATATTGTTAATCAGTTGAGGCAGTGTAAGTCGGCATCCCAGTGACCTTGTCTGCTGGCAACACTTAGTTTAATGAAATAGTTGTTATTGAATTAGTGATGTATACAACAAAGAACATTGTGGTAGATTCTGCTGACGCTACGTATCGTGTTCCTGTGTGTACCAAAATATTGTACATCAACATATATTAATGCGCGTGCAAAAATAAATAAATCTTGCAATATTAAGAAAAAAATTATCTTGTAACATTATGCTCACTATTCTTATTTTTTTAGCTAAAATAAGTGTGATAAGAACTAAAGCTTAATAATTTACTTTTTAACAAATTGTTAGATACAAACAACCAAAGTGATTGGTTGAGGATACCTACGGCATTGCAGAATGATCCATAGAGACATTTCTAGCTTAATGCAACATGAAAGCTTGTGGTCAAGGAAAAACAGGATTCAGTTATGGACTATGATGCATGGATACACAAGAAAATTGCTTGTTACAACATCGGATATGTATCAAATACGCCACATAATGTATTGTGCTTTACAAATAATTAAAAAAGACAGATACACGTATCAAATACATTGTGAGGCGTATGCGATACGTATCAACAATTCAATAATATATTAAGATTTGAGGTACTAAATTGCAATATCTTATCAGAAAATTAGACATAGAAGAAACACCCGAGCTCAACACTATTATAAGGTCTACAAGAGCAACTGAAAAGGCCAACACCACCACAACTACTCAACAACGTCAAGGATCCTCTCCAAAGACTAACATGTTGATCCCCTAATACAACGGTAATAGAACAACAAATTCAAGAGGAACAACATCACTTGTTGTGCAATCAATCAACCCAGAGAGAAAATAAGTTCAAACGCATAACACACAATCTGACAACGATCAACAGGTGTCTCACTACCTCGTCACTCTATACAACCCGATAGAGTGCATTCACATGCATATCACAAGACACGCCACATATAATCCAACATTTGCAAAGAGATGGCAAATACAAATCTCCTTCGAGACAATCAGGCCGTTGAGATGCTAATATCATGGTGCTTCCATCATTATCAGCTTAACTACGATACATAACTGAGGGACTCACCATATAGCCAAAACATCTTATGCAAACTATTGTTACAATGCAAGTAACAACGTTAATACATACTAGAATCGTGCCACCATCACAACAACTATTTAAAAACAACCATTTGAGTGATCTAATGAGATCAGACCATCGCTCAAGCTTTAACCAGGGATTGGACAGTGAGCCTTACTTTACACAAGGAACAATAGAGAATCGTTATACACTCTAGCTAAAGAGTACAAGAATAATAAACGTACTTCAACTGAGGCTACCACCATCTGCAAGACTAAATCGAAAGGCATCTAAGTGCAGTCTTAAAATATATAAAACCTTCTTCTGGGTACTAATACTTTACTTAAGAATGTGCAGATAATTGTTTCTCAATGCCGACACAAGATTTATCAATCAACACTTATTACCTTTAAGAAGCGTACAAGCAGCACGTCCAAAAAGGTTAAGGCATTAGAACTCAGTAAGACGCACAAATAAGCAACAATAGAGAGGAATGAAGATTTAGAGCCACAAATGTTTGACAATTACATATTCGACGAACCATTGGTAAAATTCCCATAAATTAGAGCAACAAGTTCTCGACAAATACACATGTGACAAACCTTTGGGTGAAATTCTCATAAGTTGGATGCACAAGTGCTTGACAAACATAACAAGCAACGAACAGAAATGCACCAATGCCAACACTCTCCTGCAAACAAAGCTATAATGATGATTGCTAGCATATTAGAACAAACTATTGACAAGGAAGTTAAGAAAAGACTTAGACAAGTGAAGACACATAAATCACACAGGCTGATGAAAGTACATTAGGTGAAGAGCTAATTGGGTGAAATTCCCATAAAGTAGGCCCAACCCAAGCGCTACCAAAATAAACTAGGTGAAATGTCTATTGAGTGAATGTCCCATATAGTAGGCAATCAATGTAATCCATACCAAAATAAAATAGGTGTAGAGCCTATTGGGTGAATATCTCATAAAGTAGACCCAATGTAAGCCCTACCGACATAAACTAGGTGAAGAGCTTTTTGGGAAAATATCCCATAAAGTAGGCCAACTAGTAAGTCCTACATGTGAAAGCTGGATCACAAATACATTTGGTGAATATTACCATAAATCAGGCCATCTATCTAAGCCCTACAACAACAAATTACTTCGCTACATAAACTTTAATCAAAGATATAAAGAGATGTGGTATCACACGCAAAACAGACAAGCACATTATAAGTCAAACCAATAGAACACAAAGCACAACAACCATCGAGAATCCAAAACAAGACAAATGGCCATCAAAGGAAAGTCATAAGGCAAACGTACAAAAGCAGGAAAAAGGAATAAGATCTGCATAAGTGCCAAAATCAAGCTAATACAACCATTTACCATGCTCGTAACCTGCCTACTCAGCAGTAACCACAACTCCAACAGGTTTTGCTTTAAGACAAGAATCTCAGCTTTAAGCACTTGATGGCTATTGCACCAGTTGATAAGTGTAGCGTCACAACTCTCAACATGCTCAGTCTTGGCCGTCTGATCTCTGCTTTACAATTTTGATCTCTGCTCGTGTTTTTGTGACATGCACCCCGCCTATCAATATTTGGTATATCGTTGCGGTAACCATAGTAATTTTATAAGTCAAGTTCAATACCGTATTACAAAACAATTGTTCTCACACATTTATAGTTAAGAGAAAATCTTGCACTTTCGTTTTCTTCCTGTCAGAACTTATTACAAAACTTTACATATGTGTGAATGGAAATCTTTTCACTTGAAATTCTAAATCCAAGAAAGTTTTATCAAACAGTAATCTGATACCCTTGATACTCTATGAACATTCACCATGCTACTTTCGAGCCAGTTGAAACTTGTTCTTCTGAACTGTAAAGCAACTTGATGCAGGGCTAATAATCAGAATTTTAAGGCTTCCACCAACTCTTTATCCCAGTTGAAGCCTGTTGGGATAGCCAATGTTAATATGGTGCAATTGTTAAGTCAAAGAAGCAATGAAAATGATTCCAGGCAGAAACAATGAAAATGATTCCCAGGCAGAATCTGACAAGCAGCAATACATTAAATCAAATTACCCTAACTTTATCACATTGGGCGTGTGGTTTTGCTGATTTTGTGGCTGACTTAGCTCGAGGTTTATGGGATCATACTCTTTAGTGCTGCCATGTGTAGTGTGGGGTGCTCTATTCACATCGCATATACCCCCCGAACCATAAACCTGAATCAAAACTTGTGTTAAGTTCAGCTGGTATGTATCCTCATTACATGTCCTAGTAATGTGCAATAGGCGCACTTCTATTTTGGTTTTGATCTAATCTGCTTATACCTTTTTTTGCAATTCTGCATTTTCTTGTTGAACAAGGTTTACCTTCTTGTGAAGTTCTAGGTTTTCTTGATGAATGAGGTTACCCTGCAACAAGATTGAGGAAATTATTCCACATTTCGACTTGAAAATACTACAAATATTCGAATATATAATTGGATTCTAAGGAGGACCTTCTGGTTCAACTCTTGAATTTCATCTGTCAGAATTTGTTCCTGTTGAAAAAAATAAAGTTTTGTGAACTTCCTACTGGATAGTGATTGCCATGGTTTTCTGATTATTATGTTAGAAGAAAATTCACCTACCTTTTTGATACGCACGCCTTTCAAACTCATTTCCAGTTGGTTTTCCAGATTTTGTAGGTCTTTCACACTCAGTCCAGAAAGTTCTTATCCCATAAGCTGCCTGCATTAGTGAAAAGTGTGGTATGTTCTGAATTTCTCGATGTTTCTTCTTCTTTTGCAATAGCTTTTATGAAGGATTCATGTGCCTATCTTATTCCAGTTAGGTAATGTTGTATTGCCTTGTAAGTCTTACGTGGGTTGATATTATAGACATTGATACCCTCATACATGTGCATCTCATCCATGATGATAAACTGTCATTCAGCTAGGTTTTTTCGTATGAGTTAAGGTAGGTTGCCAGTAGTGCAGTCTAATCCACCCCTTATCTCGCAACTTGAGCTCTAATACCAATTGTCACAAGTGTGGACTATCACCACCATTTGCTAGGTTCTAAAGAAAAATAACGTAGAAAAAATCAAAAGGCATATACTCTTTACTATGCTAGTTTCCATGGCCGTTTCTTAGTCACGTGATTAATTAACCGCTATGTATTGCATCTGCTCCTCTCACTTCCATTCCCCTCTTTCATTTTCTCTTTTGCTTCATTTTCATTATTTTCTCTGCTTTTTTTTTCATTTTCTTAATACTAGTATTATCGCTGGGAAAAAGATATGTTTGGTCCAATGAATTGGCATCTTCACGCATTTGGTCCCTTAATTTGTCACTCCGCTCTTTTAGTTTCGTAAGTTGGCGAACACGCTTAATTTTAGTCCTAGGTCGTCGAAATTCCCTAAGGTCGCCGGTTTTTGCTGATGTGGCTCCTCGTGACTTAAAAGCTAGGAATTTTGACCCAGAAAAAGAAACCCACTTATGATGCCATGTAATCAAATAAATAAAAAAATTAATAGGAATTGAGGGCTTATAAAGATGAAAAAATAAAAAACATTTACTCTTCATTTCAATTCACTCAACCCGCGACCAGCACCACACCGTACACTCCGCCACAGCCCTCCCACACCCCCAGAAGCTCGCGGTCCACAAATGGAAAATAAGTGCGCCAAACGAAGTTGTGCGTGCGCCACTCGACCAAGAACGATGAACCCATCCCCATATACGGTTAGAATCCCTGGATATAATCTGCTTTCAAATGAGCGTTTACTTTATATGGGGATGGTTCGTCGTTTTTGGTCAAGTGGCAAATGCACAACTTCGTATTGGCACGCTTCTTCGCCATTCGTCGGTCGCGGGCTTTTTAGCAGTGTTTTCAGGCCCAGCACGGTAACAGAACCGGTGAGCCTAATGGGTAGCGGGTCAACAGGTCGACCGATTGGACCACTGGGTGGACCGGTTTGTCAACGTTCAATGAAAAATATAATATAAAAATTATTTGTATACAAAAATTTATAAGATTGTAGAAATACTTTAAGTCACTAATGTTTCATTATATTATAAGAAAAATAAGAATATGGTTATCACAATACTAGGACTTGAACACATGACTTCCAACAAAACAAGTTCTTGTGAATTAGTGGAAGCTATTCAGCTATCCAACAATTTAATAAATGATCCAACAAACTATATATTTAATACAAGTAAAAAAGTTGTTTTGGATTTTTAAATGTTGGCCAACCGTATCAAAAAATTCAATACAAGAACAACAATATGTGAAATTAAAATCTAGAATATGAACTTCGCATCGGATGAAATACTAGGCTTGAAATTCTAGAATGCATGCTCGTTTCACTTCAAAATCAAATTAAGTATAAAAAAAACGTTTTTTTTTAAATTTCTTGGCCCAAACCGCCGTAGGCAGTTTGCGGTGGATAGATCTCGTCGAGATACCCCAAATAAAAAAAAATGCGTCCAAAACGAACACTCCTACGCAAAGTTATGGCCTTTCAAAGTTTTGCATTTTTTTTTAATTTTTGAGGTAGGATTGTAATTGGCAAAAAAAATAGGGGGACTGGTTTGCAATTGACCAAAAAAAAGAGGGCACACCGGTTCGTAGACCGAACCGGTTCACCGGGTCGACCGGTCCGACCGAAATATTTTCCGATCGGCTCGCTTGAGGTTTGCAACCCATTTTTTGGGCAGAGCCGGACCGGACTAGGCACCGGTTTTCGGTCGAACTGGTTGAGCCGTTCGGTCTAGTCCGGTCCGAGTTTCAAAATAGAGCTTTCTAGGAGAGTGGCGAATAGCAGAGGAGTAATGTGTGGCGGAGTGTACGATGTGGTATGGTCCGCGGGTGGAGTGAAGTGAAATGAAGAGTGAAGGTTATTTTTTTCATTCGTGTTATTTTTTAAAGCCCGCAATTCATGTGTCCAGGTGGCATTGCCATGTAATTGGTTTTTTTTTCGTGTCAAAATCCCTAGTTTTAAGTTCACAGAGAGCAACATCAGCAAAAATCGACGAGAACCGACAAGTTTAGGGAAGTTCAGCGACCTAACACTAAAATGAGCGATTTTGCTAACTTACAAGGGTAAAAGGGTGGGTGACAAATTATGGGACCAAATGCGTGAGGGTGCTGGCTTATGGGACCAAACACATTTTTTACCTGTTATCGCTCATGAATTTGTCACTAGAGCATCATCATGTTCTCATCTTTTCGATTGTGTAAGAAGCTCATTTTTGCGATGGTTGCGGAAATCTTAGGTTGCTGCTCTTTGCCTACAAATCTCTCGAGTTGTCCAACTCTTTTCTTGCCATCGTGTTATTAGACAACGAAATGCAAAAGAGATGAGAGCAACAATTGTATGGCCTAGCTACTATGGAAATTCGTTTGACATTATCATTTTCCATGTCAGACATCACCTATTGAATTTTTCTTTATCAACACGATTCATGTCGTGTTTGATTGTGTCCTAGGCATTCTCGAGCCATATTCATATTGTAGGCGTCTTGGAATTGAAACTCTTCCTTTTCCTAACTTTTTGGCTTATTCAAGCGTTCTAGTCGTGATAAAGCTAGCTAGTTGGGCAATATTTGTAGCAATAAATAAAAGATGCTTAATTTAGTTTAACATGTTAAAGGCTAATATGATCTAACTGGACAAGGTTTGCTAGGGTGTGCAAAATGTTCGGACATGGTGTATGGATCTCAACGACTACCTAAAGTTAAGCGCAATCATGAAGCAGCGTAGATTACTTGATAGAACTTTGGCCATGATCCTACCTCTAAAAGTTAGCTATCTATCAAATGATGAACTTCAATTTTAACTTTACATAGACAAGGTTGACTTTTTTACACAAAGATGAACTTTGGTGTGGAGACCGAACTTGGACGTAGTTGCCGTGTTGATCCAAATTATAGGACCTATTATTAAATTTATTGAGAAATGGCCATTTTGGACAAAGTTTAAGTTTGGCCTAAAAGTGAAAAATGACATAACATTGAGCATAGATGAGTACTAATCATGGCCTACCTTGAATAGAATTTTTGGGTAATCACTAGCACACTAGCACACTATGAGGAATACTTTGTCGCCATGGAAAAATCGATTTTTATCTTATGGTGGTAAAATTATTTTGATCAATTCAGTTTTGAGTAGTTTACCGGTGTACTTCTTTTCTTTTTTTAAGGCGCCAAAGAAGGTGATAGAGAACCTCACCAAGATCCAACGTAATTTTTTATGGGCGGGTGGTGAGGATAATAGAAAGGTGGCGTGGGTGAAATGGAGTCAAGTTTGTAAAGATAAAGGTGAAGGAGGAATAAATGTGAAAAATCTTGAAGTTTTCAACTTGGCTTTACTTGAGAAGTGGAGATGGCGTATGAAGAATAATGAAGAAGGACTGTGGCTGAAAGTCTTAAAGGCCAAGTATGGAACAGATCTTGAAGGAGGGGTGAACTTGACTCACTTGAATAATAGAGGCAAATGTTCTAAATGGTGGAATGAGTTGTTTAAAATTGATAAACAGTTTAGGTGGTTCGAACAGGGGACTGAAAAGGTGGTGGGCAATGGCAAGAATACCAATTTCTGGCACGATATGTGGGTGGGGGATGACACTCTGGCAAATAAGTTCAGTAGGCTCTACCAAATCTCACTTGATAAAAATACGAAAGTGGGGGATATGGGACTTTGGGTTGACAACATGTGGCAATGGATATGGAGGTGGCGTAGAACTCTTTTATCTGATTCTTCTCATCAATTCGAAGAGTTTGCGACAGTTTGAACGGGATGGATGGAGATGGAGGTTCGATAACTCGGGAACGTATACAGCAAAATCAGCATATAAAGCCATTTCTAAGCACATAACAGATAATCAGGTTCGTGATTTTCGTTTCATTTGGGAATCTTTGGCGCCTCTTAACATTAAATTCTTCGTGTGGAGACTCTTCTTGAATCGAATTCCCTCGAAAGATAATCTCGCTAAAAGAGGTATTATTTCTCCTAACGATTCTTTGTTGTGTTTGTTATGTGGGGAGGAAGAGGAAACAACTACTCACATCTTTGGTGAATGTAAGGTGGCATGTAGTATCTGGAAAAAATGTATGGCATGGATTGGTGTTAGCTCGGCTCTGCACGTTACTCCAGAACTCCACCTTGATCAGTGGAGAGGCCTATTTCCTAAAAGTAGAGGAAATGAATTGTGGATTTGTGTATGGTTCTTTGTTGTTTGGGTTATTTGGATGACTAGAAATAGAATGTTCAAAGAGGGAGGAGAGTATGATGTGGGAAAAATGGTTGAGTTAATCAAAGTAAGGTCATGGAGGTGGATTAGTGCTAAAAAGAGGGACTTTTATTTTTCTTTTTCTGATTGGTACCTTAACCCATGTGATTGTGTTGGGTAAAAATGTTCTGTTTTGGTTTTGTAACTTTTTGCACTTCTTGTGCTCTTTTAATTTGAATTTTGCTTATCAAAAAAAACTAGCACACTAGCATGATCGAACTTGAACCAAGTTTAACTACAAGGCCGACACTCCTTTTACCTTAACTAAGGATGTGCATTAAAAGATCTACCTTGTGAATGAAGTGGCTTGAGTTAATCTGCGCTAGGTGTGTGGCTGATAACATTGACGATTGAGATGTTCGAGAGATATGGTTAATGCATGATTAGTGTGGTATCTCGTATATTGATCTTGAGCCATATTGTTGAATATCTTACGTCTTTTCTCATAGCTTTATATACTAAGGTAGTATCACTCAAGGCACCAAACATTTATTACAAAGCTAAATTTGATCAATTCTTATGCCTAGATTATACTCAAGTACCAGAGCGTGTTAATTCCATGTGGCTAGTCTGACACTTAGTTGCAACAACAAAATTTGATCTCATACACTAGTGTGATTAGGATCAATAAGGCCTACAAATGTTTCGTGACTACCTAATTTAGCAATTAAGTTAGTCTAGTCAAAATTGCTTTCTTTTAAAGACCGACGTGAACAAAGCAAGTTACACCTTCATCAAGAGTGAATAATCTTTTTGAATTAACTTCGTGGATTTCAATCCACCTAAATGGGATATATATAACCTCTAATTAAGCCATCCATTAGTAAATTGAACCCTCAGGAATGAAAACCAATGTACAGTGCTTTTAATTTAATTGCGGAGATAACATGTCAAATACACTTACCTCTGGCTTTCTCGCAAGTATTGTAACTGTTGCTTCAAGCTTGATGCTTCTCTTTGCCAAAACTAGCAACAAACACAAAATACAAAATAAACATATTTAATTTTGAGAATTGACCACATTACAAAATATACATGTCAAATTCAAGCAATAATCGTGAATGATGTTTTAGTCGGTGGTCGTCATTTGAAAATCGTGTATTTAACATTGATTGGGTTAACCTTGTTACCGAGGAACTATTAAATCCTATAGAATTATTTTACGCTGTTGTATTGTCCTGATGTAAATATTTAGCTCAAGAACTAAGCTCGTTCAGGAACGTAAAATTCTTAGTAATGCATCCTCACCTTCTAGAGTGAGCCTAAATATGAATATTGTTTGTTGATCTTCAATTTGAAAGTCTATAACATCAGCATTTCTTAAGTAGTTTATTGAATTCATGAGGCCTTTCTATCCTTTTCATTTCATCTGTGCAAAGTGGAAAATTCGAAGCAGCAAAAATTTCAGATATCATTTATGTCTTAGATTAACGAATTTGAGTTAAGAATTGTGGTATTAATCAGGAGTAGCAGGCTACAAAACCTAAATGGAGAAGCAACGGAAACTTTGTGTGGTGGACGGAAGTAGTATCTGGAAGGGAGTCCCACCATCGTATTCCATGGGAACCTGCAGACCGAGTTCAGAACAATGTTGTGAGTTACTCTTCAGCGAATTGTAAACAGCATCTATCATTAGATTCAATGTTACATTGAAGAGCTGAAAGAAGCTGAATCTGATGTTTAAGGTTGGTTTAACTTCTCCTGTCAGAGTTATAGATTCATGTTTAGAATTGTGCTAATTACATAACATGAAAAGCTGACAATGAAGTGAGCGCGATGATTCAATCTGGAGAAAAATCTCAAATCATTTTTACTGAACACAAGATCTTCATCTTAATTAGTTTGAAACCTCAATCGGCTTAAATGGGCCAAGACGTTATGTTGGTGTGTAGTGGCTAAACACGCACTATTCACAAAGCCTTCTAAGTTCTACCTGAATCTGGTGTTAGAGGTCTGATCATCTTGCGTGGGTCAATTAGCACATCGAGGTCCAACTTTGTGGCATTATCCACAGGTGGGGCTGTCCAGGTCATGGTTTGGATCCAAGGAAATCAATCGTCTGAGTAAAAGTGACCAATACCCACATCAACGGAAGGGGTGGTTATAAAGATCTTGGCACATCAGTGGAAAGTGTGGTTTATAAAGATTTTAGATTCTATTTGGCAAGTTAGATAGACCGACAATGGAGACAAGAAGACAAAAGCCTATCCGGGTAACCAAAAAGGTTGACGGACCAGAAAGAGAACTTGACTGTTCGCGTGTGGCATCAGTGCCGACTTCATGGGTTACCCATAGAGTGGTCAATGGTCACAGGTGGACTTTTCAGGGACCTCCAGTAAATGGGGATTATTCTTCCGTGCTCTTCGGTTGTGCAAGGAAAGTTTGATTAATTCTAAAGCTTTGATAGCAGTTTAACTTGTTTAGTGAAGCTCAGACAGAGCAGAAGCTAAGTCTAACACTGCATGGGACATACTTATGTTGAAACTTAGATATAATACAAGTTATTCCTCCGATGCTACATTATATATTGGGCTTTAGTAGCTAGTACTTAACACCTGACTCTAAGTAGGATGGAGGAGTTAATGGAACCATTCAACTTTCCCCCAGTAATCATCCGTGTGGGATGGGGGAGTCACAGCTGCATACTATTCAGAAACATTGAGTAGGAATCAAATACTATCCACTGACTTTGTTGTATGCACCGCAAGTTCTCCCTACTCTCTCCTCAGTAATTGATTTTTATTCTATCGTATTTGGATTCTGAACTACTTGCTGAAGATGGAGCTTATCTTGTTTCTTTGTTATTCTTCCCTGAAACAGCTTGCTTAGACTTATTCTGTCTCAGGAACTTGTTTATCTGCTTCTTGCAATTATAAGACATATTGCATTGGACTGTAAAGCTCCAGACCTATGGAAGGGCCACCGTGAAGTTGAGCTATGTCAGGACCCATATCATACTTTTCGGGGGACTATTCTGAAGCATGATAATATGATACTATTCTTTCATTAAATACATCTTTTTATTTTGTTGCAGCGGTCTGATGATCATTGAATTCAAACTATATTTTGTTAGCTTGAGTTCTGATGCATAACATAGTAAGAGAGCATTCCCATAAGTTTCAAAAGAAGACATTTGAACAGCATATTAAATGGGTTATCTGATATTTGAGAGCAGAATGCTACCTTTTATTCAGGGTCTTCTTTTGGTGATGTGCTCTTCAGGTAGTACGGTCCTTTACCTGTAGATGTGTTTGACATCTTCAACTTATGCAGGTCCTATCTGATCTCTAAAGAAACGAACTATTTTTTAAGTGAATTATGTGTAAATATACAGTTGCAGAAGCGTCACTGTACCACTTGGGGGGGTTAAAACAGTACTTTATTCCTTCGCCAATGGCAAGAGGCATCATTCTCTAGTTTAGCCTGATTCATGAACTGCAAATTTTGATATTGGCAAACTACTGATGCATCTTTCCAGGTTTCTTCATACTCATTTTGCCCACTCCAAGTAGGGGTGGGTAAACGTACCCGAAATTCGGGTACCCTAACCGCCCCGATCGGGTTTTACCCGAATTTCGGGTATTAATACCCGACCCGTACCCGAAAATTCGGATACCCTAACCGATTAGGGTATTTCGGGTACGGGTTCGGGTAGCAAACTCCAAAAATTTCGGGTATTAGGGTACCCGATTAAAAAATAGGGTTTTTTATATTTTATTTTTTCTTTCTTCCTTTTTCTTTCCTTTTCTTTTTCCTACTCTTTCACTCTTCTTTTCTTTCACACTCACCACCGCGCCTCACTCTCTCTCTCTCTCTCAGTTCACTCTTTTTTTTTTTTTCAAATCTCTCTCTCACTGGTCCGTCCGCCGCCGTGCGCCTCAGCGCCGCGCCGCCGCCCGTCCGTCGCCGTCCCCGAGCCGCGCCTCACCCTTTCGATTTCGCCTCCCCTCCGATTACTCGCGCCCGAGAGCTGCATCTCTCTCCCTCTCAACCGACGGTATGAAGCTCCCTCTCCCTCTCAATCGATAACGTGGTATTGTAATTGTACTATTGTGTGATTCTTATAAATTTGTGTGTATTAATGTATTGTGTTATTCTTATATTAGATTAGTTAGGGTTAATGAATTTGGGCATTTTGTTAGATTAGAACTTAGAAGGATTTGATTTGATGATTTTGGTAATGAAGTATTGAAATTGAAAGCATTTTGATAATGAAGTATTGAAATTGAATAATTGATAATAAATTGATAGTTGATATGAAGTATGAACTATGAATTGTGTTATGATGTAATGAGTTGATTTGGGCATTTTGTTAATGAAGTTGGTTAGTGAAGTGTGTTATTGTTATATGATAAATTGATTATCATATGATATGGAGTGAAGTGTGTTTATGTGTTATATGATTTGGGCATGTTAATTGATAGTTATTGATAATTGATATGGAGTGAACTAGTGAAGTGTGTTTATGTGTTATATGATTTGGGCATTTTTTGTAATATCCTATGCATGTTCAATGTTGTAACTTGTAAGTTGTAACGGCAAATGGGTAACTTGTAACTAAGTCCTATTGTTAATTCATATAGTTCATGGCACCTTCAAATTCGAAGGGAAAACAAGTCGTGTCTTCAAAAAAGAATGGAAAACAAGTTGCTCGTCCAATTGCAAAAACAAAACGCTTGAGTGCCAAAGCCAAGGGGAAGCGAGTAATGGATGAGAGTGCGAGGAAAATTCCTAAAAAGAATCCAAACTCTTCAATATCTATCAACGATGAAGAGGTGCGATCTTCACATTCTATTTTCAACCAAGACTATGATGATTCTTCCGATAGCGATGTTGCCGAGAGGTTGGAAAATCCGGACAACATTGAGGTTGTTGATGAAGAAAAATGGTGGAGTGACACAAGTGATAGTTGTCGTGATTGGAGTAAAGTCACGGAAGAGATGAGACTTATGAGGAGGAAGGCTATTGGGAAAAGAGCCGAAGTGTGGGACCATTTTAAACCGTGGTACTGCAAAGAAGAGAAAGAAAATAAGGCGACTTGTAGATATTGTAAAAGAACTTTGGCTGCCGATTCTGCCCAACATGGTATATCTAGTTTGATAACTCACCACAAGAATTGCAAATTGAAGCCAGACGAAGTTGAAACTAATCAACAACGTATAAGCTTTCAGCCACCAAGAGGGTCTCGCAAGGGTGGCCTATTGAATTGGCGTTTTGAGCAGGAGACGGTCACAGAAAGCTTTTGCAAAATGGTTATCATTGATGAAATGCCATTTAAGACCGTAGAAAAGAGGGGGTTCCGAATTTTCATGGCAGATGCATGTCCTATGTGGCAAATGCCTACAAGGAAGACGTTGTCGAAGAACATTATGGCGATGTATTTGAAAGAGAGGACTAAGTTAATGTATTTCATAAAGGCAAATTGTCAAAGGGTTAGCATCACTACGGATACTTGGACTTCAATTCAACGAGTCAACTACATGGTGATTACCGTGCATTTCATCGATGACTCTTGGACTTTGAACAAAAGAATCATCAACTTTGTTACAATTTCTAGTCACAAAGGTGAGGCTATTGGGGTTTTTCGTCGAATGCGATTGGGATATTTATGCTTCGATTCTTTGTTTTTAGTTGAATGCGATTGATTTATTTGTGCTTGCTTATTAAATTTCCCCCAAAAAAAGGGGCAACGAATTGAAAACAGGGGCAACGAAGTGAAAATACCCTGTTTTCGTAAAAAACGAAAACAGGGGATATTAGGGGTAATTGTCCAGTGGCCGAAATTGGCCACTGGACAATTTTCGGGTACCCCATACCCGAAGGTTGGGGTACCCGACCCTAATACCCGATCGGGTACCATAATACCCGATCGGGTATTATGGTACCCGAACTCCCAGAGTTCGGGTAACCCGCATTTCCAGTGGCCAATTTCGGCCACTGGAAACCATTCGGGTACCCTAAACCCGAATGTTAGGGTACCCGAATTTTAGGGTATCCGATCCGATCGGATACCCCCAAACACAATAGGGTATCGGGTAGGGGTTTTACCCTACCCGAAAATACGGGTACCCTACCCGAAAATACGGGTACCCTAACCGAATTGCAGTTTACCCACCCCTAACTCCCAGTAGCTTAATTTGAACAGCTCTTCTGCAAGATAACTGTATAAAATGGTTGTCATTTTGGGGCATCAATCCGGGTTACGATCACTTTGTTCCTTTCGTAATTCTGCTCATCATAGCTAGATACGCGTCCCATATTTTACACTTCATGTTGGCTGCTGCGCTTGGAAAAATAGATTAATTGCAATTTCTACATACGAGGAGGAGGGGGAGAGGGGGGTTAGCTGATATCTTCACCAGTTACATATACAGGATCACTCTGCACAAATAGACGCATTACAAGTATCCTAAAGATTACTTCTGAATACAATTTCTTTCAAATTCATTAAAGTGTCTGATTTTATGACGACTGCTTTAACTTGATAGTTTTTTTTGTTATTTTGAAATCTTTACGATGCAAGTTTGATAGCTGTGGTTTTCGTAGAATTCTGATTTGTATTTCATATGCTGCACGGTTGTTAATTTGCTGATTCTAACCATGGTAAATAGTATATACTAATTCAAGGTGATTAATGGCATTGTCCACAACAAAGATTGAGGGTAGCCCTTCTTCTAGCAAGTGGTTACATGGGATGCATGTTTTAACTCATGACCGCTTTTCGACCTCTGTGGTCTATCAGCAAAAACAAAAGAACTATGAATTAGGGTTTAGGATCCTTTTTACCATCCTTTTTTTCTTCCTTTTGGTCTGTTTTGTTGAAGAAATAATATTTTTATCATATTCCTAATATATCCCTGAACACCCTACATGTGGTATCAGAGCCATCCCTGGCTCGATATCTTTCCAAAAAAAGAAAATTGAATCGAACCCCTTCCAACGAGCTCATCGTCGCGTATTTGCAACAAAAAGTAATTTGGTGGCTATGAAAAATAAAATTGCAAGATGATCCTTAAATAAAGTAAAGGATCACAAGAAGCTCACAAAGAGCTAAACTTGGAAAAAGCAGTCCAAGTTGAAGTTACTGCAAGTGGAAAAAAAAAATGACGCCAGCAGAACAACAAAAACGCCACAGAAGGCAGTGAAGCAAAAAATGTTGCAGCTACCAATGTAGCACGTGAAGCTATAAAGCTCACAAGAAAAGTAGAGGACATTCAACAGCAGCAAGAAGCTTCTACTACAAAAATTGCAACACAAAGTCGACCACTGCAAAAATTATCTGAAGTCTCGTTCAAGATCAGGAAGAGTCTGAACTGGAGATTCTGAAAACAAACGAACAACTCGCGGAGAACGTTACGAAGGCAGTCACCGCAAAGAGTCAGCATTCCAGAATGAAGACCTCATTGCAAATTAAGAGGGGGTGTTGAAGAAATAATTTGCAACCATGATTAAAGAAGGTTCTAGCTACAAGATTTTTTGGATGAAGCAAATTAAATTGAAGAAGCACCAGAGGTGCAAAAGAGTCACACAAATATACAACAAAAAAAGTCCAGACCCCAGATCACAAGAAGAGAAAAACCAACAAACAAGAAAGAAAAACAAACAACAATCACCAATCACACAGCAGCAAGACAGATCAGTGGACAGCAGCACCAATCCGAAAAAGAGTACGAAAAATTCGCTTGAGTCGCCTTCAACCAGTTCCATGTTTTGACTTTAATGAGTTCCAACGCTTGGAAAACACTGACATCGGTCGCACGGAAATGCAGATTATTCCTTGCAGACCAAATCGTCCAAACAACAATGCACCATACTCCTCTCCAGATACGTTTATTCCCCCGCACAGAAATGGCATCACAAAAATGAAGGAAGTGAAGTCTAGTAATATTGCACAACACTATACTAATTTGCACCCATTCAAAGAGAAGCATCCATAATTGATAAGAATATGGACACTCGAATAAGAGATGAGCAGTAGCTTCGTCGACTTCCCCACATCTTTCGCACAACAAATCGTTTGACCGAAGAACACCTCTCTTAGAAAGATTGAGCTTGGTAGGGATTCTATCATATATAACTTTCCAAGAAAAAACTGAGGTTTTTGGTGGGGCTGAGTGGTCCCAAAAGATCTTGAAGAAGCATGCATCATCATTACTTGACATGCAATTCAGCCTCTCGTACATAGATTTAACCGTATACATCCCCGAAGGATCAAATTTCCACAACCAGTCATCTTTCACATTTTGTTTAAGGTTAGCATGATGAAGAAGAAGTTTGAAATTCTCAAAATCCTCAAGTTCCCATTGAAAAAACTCCCTACGCCAGTTTAGGTGCCATTCCCACACTCCATCAATCCATCTACCCAATTCACCTACACAACACCCTTTGTCATTTGAAACCGAGAAAAGTCTAGCGAATCTCACTTTTAAGGAAACATCCCCGAGCCAAAGATCTTCCCAAAATAGCGTGTCTTTACCATCTCCGATCACCTTCGACATCCCCTGTCCAAACAAATCATCCCCCCCTCTATCCAAAGAAATGTTTTGAATATCTCTCCACCACAATGAGCCATTTCCATTCCCAGCCTGACTACTTCTATAAATCCCACCAGTCCTTCTACAATATTTTGAGCGAATAATTCTATTCCATAAAGCATCCTTTTCCTTTATCATCCTCCATCTCCATTTACCCAAAAAAGCAAGATTAAACCACTTAAGGTTTTTAATCCCCAACCCGCCTTCTTCTTTCTTTTTGCACACTAACTCCCAGTTAATCCAAGCAATTCTTCTTTCTTCCCCTGTTCCTCCCCAGAAGAAATTCCTTTGGATACTCGTTAATGATTTAATTACTTTACAAGGAGCTTTATAGAACGAGAAAAAATAGGAAGGGATACCTGTAAAGACAGAATTAAGAATGGTCGTCCTGCCCCCAAGTGAGATATAAGAACTCTTCCAATTAGTAAGTCTGCTTTGCATGATATTCTGAATCGGTTGCCACATAGAACAATTTCTCGGATTAACCCCGACAGGTACACCAAGGTACTTAAACGGAAGTGTTCCCACTTTGCAACTAAGAAGTTCCGCCCACTCCCTAGTCTGAACTTCATCACCATTGATTCCAATCAACTGAGATTTTTGATAATTAACTTTAAGCCCCGAAACCAACTCAAAATTCATAAGAATACCCTTAATGGCTCTAACATTATATTCTGAAGGCTCACAGAAGAAAACAGTGTCATCCGCAAATTGGACATGAGACACCTCAATGTTTGAATGTCCGACCTCAAAGCCTTTGAATAACCCGAGAGTCACTGCCTTTTTAACCATGCCACTTAAGGCTTCCGCAACAATGAGAAAAAGGAAAGGTGATAGTGGATCACCTTGCCTCAGACCTCTTTGTAACTGAAATTCTTCTGTTGGGCTCCCATTAACAAGAACCGAACCCTAAACCCTAAACCCTAGCTACAAGATATTTTAATTAGCAACAAAAAGAAGAAAAGAAAAAATCAGAAATCTCTAGATGATATCATACGTATGCCAATAAGAATTATTCGTGAGGGTTGGTAGTTAAGAATACACATCACAATAAACATGATTAATAGATATTTAGATTAAATATAACATATATTTCGGTTGAATCTCCTTATAAATAGAAGTGCTCTCATGCAATTGTAATCAGGAGAGTTGAGAGAAAGTAGCCGTAGGCTACATGATATGTAAATTGCATTGTAATATTGCATTATTGTAATTGCATTCCTCTCCTCCAATAATGCATAATTCATCATATCTAGCCCCAAATATTTTTATCATATTCCTAATATATCCCTAAACACCCAACATGTTTCTCAAAATGCACTTTCTTGTATTTTATATCAGAACTCAGAGTTCCATTACAAGGATGCCACAAGTGCCTATACATTTTGGTTGGTACTCTCTAGAAACGAAGAAAAAACCGTAGTATATCACTTCTAGTATCACTTTTGCTCCCATAAGCTTTTCTTTCCATTGCCAGCTCAAGTTATTTCAAGACTTATCGGCTGACTTGACAGGGATCTTATTTCTAGTCTATTTCCAGTCTTTTGCAACTTTCACTTGCATTTTGATTTCCTTTAGGTTTCAATCCAGTTTTAGCATGCAAAAGGCTGTCCTCCATCAACCATTCTGTAAATGTTTTGAAACTCAAGTATTTTAAACATTCGCTGCAGCTAGCTCAAGTCCCCCTGTTTTACAGCCCCAACCACATTTTTAATGTGGATAAAAGTAAAAGTGATGGGCAAGGTGGTCACTTTACCTTCAAGTTTAGAACTAGTTGAGCATGGATTTGTAATCAAAGTCTAAGTTGTGTTGACATATTCAGTAAGCCAAAATCACAACTCATGTTAACTGACTGTTATTGCTGGTCTACCAAACTTCTATGCAGATTGGTGTTAAACCAGCACTATTGGGTTATCTAGCTAGCTCGAGCGAGATTTGAATCGAATTGCTGGGTCAACAACCACAAATTAAGTTTCCAGCTTCGTATCCATTGGCTTGAGCAAATTAAATCTCTATGGGAAAGGTTTGCATACACACAGATCTTGCACCAAATATGTTCTCTTCATATATTGTTCTTCTTGCTCTCATAGTTATGAACTTATGAACTTTATCAGACTTTGGATTATTTAAGTCTACATCATCTCTTCCTCTTACATATTTGACGAGGCCTACATGGCATAAGAAAGTACTTCTTGATCTGTGGAGTGTATAGGAAATTTATTAGGTCCTATCTAATATGTTCCGCAACAAGAGCCTATCTTATTCTCGAGCTATAATTATGTTTCAACAATCAACTCTCGATCCTTTTAATAATTTAAGGGAGCTGCAGCTTTGTTATGGTACTAATTCTGAGGTAGAGTTACGTTACATTTGATGATATGAGGTATTGATGTGAGATTTGTATGACGTTAGGCTTACCCACCTTAAAACCTAGCCATTGAGGGTTGGGTTCTCACAAAATAATAGCACTGTTATCAGAGCCACAAGCCATCTGTATGGCACAGGTGGTGACGCTAGCATGCATGCTGCTCACCTGGGGTTAGGTTGAGCATTTACAAAGCTAACACGTGTGGACGATGACATTGCAGAGTGTGGTGGATTTTTGTGATCCATACACTAATAATATTGGATACTAAGGTGGAGTTTATATGATTTTGTAGTTGAGATTCCCTGAATTCATAAGAAGCTCTACCTCAGTTCACCGACCATAGACCATTGCAGTGACCATGGTGTTTACCAGAAACATCAAGGTCAAATAATCAGCTGGGAAACTGTAACCAAGCATGTTCTAGTTTCAACTTCATACCCCCTAGACTTCAGAAGAATTATGATTTTACCATTGGAGAGTTGTAACCAAGAAGGCTATGCCTAGCATCTGTAAACTTGTTTTGTACATCTTCCCGGAACTAGTTTCTAGGAAAAAAATAATTAATGCAACCGTTGTCTTATGACGTGGTGCAATCGACGAACTAGATTTAATTTTAGTTTAAAATTTCCTAAAATATGAGAATAAGAATCCTATTATTTAAAAAATAAGGATTTGTATAATTTTCGATGAAGTTTGATGTCCTGGGATTTAGTTTTTCACATAATTGAAATGAAGAATTTGTGATTACTTGTCGAAAATGTTGACACTAATTGTAAATAGTTGATATAATGTACCTTGATCTCTGAAGAAGGGTTCAGCAATTGATAATGCTCCTCTTTCAGTTTGTTGTATCGATCAATCACAGATTTCATACTGATAAAAATGGAAATAGAGCAAGATTATGTTATTGTGCCCGTACAAATTCAAAATCAGGTGAGAGATACTAGTTCGTGCTTTGTACACCGCAGGACTGAGGCGGCAGTACTGTAAGAAGATGTGCTTCACATAATTTGTTAGCTGTGTGTGTGACTGATAATCAAGGTTATATGAAACTATATTGTGTTACAGAAAAAAGTTATGATATAGCCATAGCAATTCTCCTAAAGTGAAAGTATTGGAACATGTAAATATATATTATTAACCTAACTATAAGCATCTCTTCTCGATCTCTAATCTGCATGCCTCTAAACGTTTTGAGATGCTTCTAAAATCCCAATAATCTTATTTCTGTAGTCATCTAATCCTTCAATTATTTTCACCTCTTTAGTCGCTCGTTTCCAGAAAAGAAGAAAAGATCAGAACTCTCAATATAAGTTAGGCACAACCATATCTCTCTCTCTGTACCCCTAATAGTACGTCATTTTTGGCTAATCTCATCCCTACTTCCGCTTGTAACCCTTATTGAGATACTCTTAATCAAATAGCAGACCCAAAGTGCATAAAAAGTTCAAACAGCAGGCCAGTTATAAGGTACCAAAATGACCTTGTTTTTTGAAGAAGATGCTAAAGATTACTTAAAATGTCATGCTGAAGGTGTTGCGGATAAAATGTGAGCACACCTTTTTTTTCTGATGAATTAGGACTTTCACTAAATGAAGTTGATGGAGTTTGAGAGAGGTTTACCCCGTCACAATAAGTACTTATGGGAAGGTCACAAGGACAATTTCGAACCTATCAAAAGCTCTAGCCCAAGCGGTTAGATTCTATGAGCTGCCTCATTCGAATTTCTATGCGTGAAATCTATTTTCATTTAGGTTAGAGAAACCATGTCTGATCTCAATAGTATTTTTTTTTTTGATCTCCAACTGAGTTTGCTCTCTCCGACGACTTAAGCATGTTAATCACTTTTAAACAGTCAGTCTCAAAAGTAATCTTCTTTGCTTTAAAACTATCAGCTAGTAGCTTCAAAAGAAAGAAAAATAATTCAGATTTCTCCTCTTACAGAATGGGTAATAAATATTATTATATCTCTAAGATATTCAAACTTATTGTCTTTTCCTGAAAAAGAGCAGGAGAATATTATCAAATGTCAAAAAAAATTAAAGCTTCAATAAATCGCAATACTCATTTTCTTACAGATGTCAAAATAGGTGTCAATTTGAATTTTTATATATAAGTGAAAAAATTAATTATTGTTATATTACCTGTCAAATAATAAGAATCGTATCTGAAGTTCAGTTTTTATAGAAGGTTTTCTTTAGAAATAGATTAGGGTAAATCCCATCAAGCCCCCTAACGTATATTGTGTTTTTCACATTACACCTAAGGTTTCAAAATTAGTGATGTGCCCCTAATGTATACTAAACACCCCGTGGCCTAAATCTAATGAAAAAAAATTGTGAACACGTGTTGAAAATGAACGACTGATCAACGGTCAGCGGGCATTATTATTACCTTGAGGGGTACAATGCTAATTTTGAAACGTTAGGGGATAAAGTGAAAAACACACTATACGTTAGGGGGCTTGACGGAATTTATCCAATAGATTAATTTAGTTTCTTTTAATTGCATTAGATAATAATTCATTAGCAAGACTAAATATTGTTTCAGGTTTTTTTTTTCCTTATTTTGATTGAGTCTGTATTCCATAATCTCGAGATTATAAATTTGTGCGTTGAAAATTCAACAGCATAGTATTTGTTCGATGAGAATAATTAAATTTTTAGAAAGTTTATAAAAATATATTGAGAACTTCAATACTAAAACTTTAACCAATTTAATGGAATATCTTTTAATTTACATGTTATCTTTTAACACATACTTTAGATCTCACTACAAGAAAAACAGTTTTTTGCGACGGCATGTGGCCGTCGGAAAAGGTCTTTTCCGACGGGCTTAAGCCCGTCGAAAAAGAAAAAACAATATTTAAAAAATACGTTTTTTTTCGACGGCACATGGCCGTCGAAAAAGGTATTTCCCGACGGCCAGGTGCCGTAGGAAATGTTCTTTTCCGACGGCACCTGGCCGTGGGAAAAGAAAGAAAAAAAAATTAAAAAAAAAGGGTCCCCCTCTTTTCCGTCGGCCAAGTGCCGACGAAAAAGATGGGTCCCACGTCATTTTCGTCGGCAGTTGGTCGACGGAAAAGATGCCAACGGAAATGACGTGGGACCGGCGCCTTTTTAAAAAGGCGCCGGTAAAAGTTAAAAAAAAATTAAAAACAAAAAAAAAATTAAAAAAATTTCTCTATATCGACTATTTATAGATTGTGATGACTTGAAAAATCACCCGGAAATGGTCTTTTCCGACGGCACCATGCCGTCGGAAAAGACCCTTTTCCGACGGCATGGTGCCGTCGGAAATGACCATTTCCGAGTGATTTTTCACCCGAATCGGTGACGTGGCACCATTCTCCCTCCCCCATCTATAAATACCCTCAAATTTAACACCTAAAATTCATTCATTCATACACAAACACTCAATTATATATCCCTATAACTACAATTCTTCTCCCAATTCTTTTTTCAAATTGTTTTCTTACTTATATTTTTCTTTATATTTTTTATTTTATCATATATATTTTGTTTTCTTACAATATTATTATTTCTTAATTTCACATATATGTTATTACATTCATAATAACCCATTTTTATTTATCTATATATATTACAAATTAATTTATATTTTTGTTTTTTCGTAATAAATAATTTATTTGTTTCATTTTATTAACTAAATATATGCAAAAAATAAAAACTATTTTTATAGCTTTTTCCAAATATTCGGACGAAAATGAGAGAAAATTTAACAAAAAAAATAGTTTTTTTTCGTAAAAAACAAAAAAGTTCTTTTTTTATTTTTATGAATAATATTTCCGACGGCATATTGCCGTTGGAAATAAAATTTAAATACATTTAAATATTATTTATTTCCGACGGCAATATGCCGTCGGAAATAACATTTAAATAAATTCTTTTAAAATAATTGAATACGTATTATAAAAAAGAAATACGTATTTTTTAAAAAAAATACAGTATAATTAAAAATAATAAAATTTTAAAATACAAAAAAGACCCATTTTCCGACGGTATGATTCCGTCGGAAAACGGGTGTTTTCCGACGGTATGATTCCGTCGAAAAATGGGTCTTTTTCGACGGCATGATGCCGTCGAAAAAGGCTCTCGATAATTCTGACGGCACTGGGCCGTCGGAAAAGAGCTTTTCCGACGGCATTTGGTGTCGGAAAAGCTCTTTTCCGACGAAACTTTTTCCGTCGATCTTTTCCGACGGGTAATGTCGTCGGAAAAGACCTTTTCCGACGATTTTCGTGCGGTTGAAAAATGGCTTTTCTCTTGTAGTGAGATTTCAAAGTATATAATCATAATTAACCAAAATAAATTATACGAAGTACAGAAATCTCGACAATAATGATTTCTTTTGCAAAAATTGCGAACGCGTGAAAAACAATGGAACATTTTAGTTTTCTATAGAATCTCCTTTAGAAAGTCTTGTTTTTACCAATAATCATGAACATATAGTCGTTTCATTTCACGAGGAAAAAAGTCATTGCATCGAATGCATGTAGGCAAGGCCAATTTAAATGGGGCAAACCCGAGCATTCTTTGTCTCATTATTGTATCTTACTAACCATCTATTGTCATGTCCAAAGTTAGATGAATGAAGTGAATGACTAGTACGTAAAACAAAGAGTGAAACAAAAGTGGGATAATATTTTTTTGCGAGAAATAATCTAAGTCAATTAATAGGAACAAGGTATTCATTGTGCCCTAACCCTAGTCCAATTTATGCAGACACCCTAGTGAAACATACAACAGCAAATGGCACGCCAGTAATTGAATATGAATTTTTTTCTATCAGCAATATAATAAAATCTCTATTCACCCAAGAAATAAAAAGGCGAGTTAACGTTAACCAACCACAACCATCAACTCATCATTTCCCTCAATACTCACCAAAGGAAGTCTGGTGTCAAGAAAAGAAAAATCAAATTATTTTTTATGAACTTTAATCCAAACTTACGACTTTACCATAACATGGTTGGTGACTTCTTTTTTTTGTTTATTTGTTTGATAAGTCACGTGGTCGATGACCTTATCAAAATTAACTTGATTCGCCTTGAAAGAGCGACTTGTTTTAAGTCTTCCACATTAATATAGTTGGCGCAATCTGACAAATAATACTATAAAACAGTCATATTTTTAGTATCAATTTTGTTAGACAACAAAAGTAATTAGCGTGCTAATCATGGGTATAAAATATTTTAAAACTGACAGGTTGCGGGAAAATTGAGCTGGCCGATCAGATTAAAGGCTTGGGAAGGTGAATGGGAGGAGTGATTGCAACCAAGCAGGTCCAGAACCAGTTAAGTCATATAATAAAAAAGAAAATAACGTAACAGATGTGATTTTGTACGTGTATTTAATTTGAAATTATAAGGACTTCCTCTGTAGTTACCAATCAACAAAACTTTACAAGCATGTTATATAGGAATTAAACAAGGTTTAGGCTGATATCCCGGTAAAGTAAGAAGAAGGTTGGAAAACAAAGGAAGATGGTGGACTTAACGTTTAAAAACTCAACAAATGGAAATGGAGGATATAGTCCAAAATGTGAAATCTCTGTGGACCAAATTTTTAGAAGGGACACAAAAGTTCTTGAGTGATGAACGGGTTGCTGGAAATGAAGCACATTAACATCCATGAGGCATAACATATTATTCAGCATTGATTTGCACCCTTCACTGGAATTGGGATGTTTGCGGTTGATACCATGGTATTTAGCTTGCATCAAGAACAATGAAAATGTATGTCACAAGACTTTACAGTACCCTAAACCTTTCCGCAGTAAATTTCCCTTTTGCTGATCTTTTATTGATAATATGGGGTTTTGGTATTTATGACATTTTGATGTTATCGTTTTTTTTTTTTGATAAGCCAAATTTAATTCAAAGAGCACAAGGGGTGCTTGCCCTTACATAGTTTATGACATACAAAGCCCGGGGAAAAAGGACCAATCAACAAACGAAAACACAAAATGAGGAATCTTAGCCTTAACCCAAACCCAAGATCTTACTTTGACAAGATCGATCATTTTGTTAACATCTAAAACTCCTCTTTTAAATGCCACATTGTTTCTTTCCAACCAAATCTTTTGATGTTATCGTAAAATAATTAATTACAACTTCCATTTACAAACCCAAAATAATATGATCAACTTCTTTTGGGAACCATCATAAACCAGTAATACCTTTTCTCCAGTTATTTGTCAAAATAGGGTATATAAAAATATTATCTCATATATATTATACGTCTTAATTATAGTAATACCTTTTCTCCAATACTCGTATTTTATATGTATATAAAACCAAGATGTAATGTTTTGTTCGCCAATGTATATATATATAACCCAACATATTTCTGAAATTTAGACACTCAGGGTGGTTTTCGTAATAAAATGTTATCATAGTCATATAACCAATTAACCAAATAAAGTCTTTAATTTCGGTCTGATTCTTTTGGTTGAAAAACCTTTTTGCCCAAACAAATAAAAAAAAAAAGGAACAATAAAGGGATTTTTGAGGAAGTTCTTCATAAATAGCATCCATAAATAAATGTTCAGATCTTATTTCAATTTTCTCAACATACATCAAGTTAATTAATTCTTGATTCACTGCTGACTGAGATTTTTTCCCCCTTGTCTTGGATACATTAATTTAGTAAAAATTTATTTCATAGTTATTTACATGCGTTGAATAGTTAGCGCATTCGCAAGAGATCCTCACGCGTGCGCGTGCATACACGCACATCCGTGAAAACGCATCTGGACTGAAGCTGGTTTGCTCAAATTCATTTAATAGTTATTTACATGGGTTACATAGTCAGCACATTCGCAAGGAATCCAACACGCAATCGTTAAAATGCATCTGGACTGAAACTGGTTTGCTCAAATTCATTTCAAAGTTATTTACATGCGTTACATAGTCAGTGCATTCGCAAGAAACGTGCACGCGCGCGCGTGCACATTCCTGAAAATGCATCTGCACCGAAGCTGGTTTGCTCAAATGCAAAGCAAGAGAAGGGCTTCTAGTAGTAATTTTTGGAACATTTGAAATTAACTACACATGAAAAGTATGAATTTTAGGGGAAACAGTAATTAAGATATTTACAAAAACAAACAAGTACATATATGACATATATATATTAAGGAAGCAATCAGATGAAACAAACCTGGTGTTTGCAAAATCATAAAGTTTGCCAGTGCTAGAGAAGACGATCAATCCCACTTCAGCATCACACCGGATTGCTAACTCCCTTGCCTTTTTGAGTAGTCCATTCCGTCTCTTTGAGAAAGTGACTTGCCTGCTTGTCAAATTATCGATCCTCCGTATCACGATCTTACCTCTCCCCATTGATCCGATAGATCGATTGGTTAAAAAGAAAATCTAGTGTCTCTTGAGCTTGCTCTTGCTACACCTAATAAGTCAAAATCAATTAACGATGAGCGTTTAGTCAAAATTGATCGATGATTTCACCAAAGTAGAAAGATTATTAATAGAATTTTTATCTAAAAAGAGACAAGGAACGCTTACTAATTTAAGTTTTTGAGGACTTACTTCGGAAAGAGAAAGGGGACAAAGTTTGGGAGCCCTTTTGGAACAAAGTGTTTATGTTGTAAATATTAATAGTACTAGCTCTATAAGGAAAGCATAAAAGTGGTTTCTCAAGAAAGGTAATACCGCTTTAACTAGAAAACATGGAGCTCGTTTATTTGGCAAACCAAAATCCTAATAGCGGTTTTAGCTAGGGACTTAATTAATTCATTGTTAAAAAATAAAATATAAAAGAGTACGACTCAAGATAGGTAATCACTAGTCATATTATAACATCTTATCATAATTGTATTCTCAAACTCATCCTTGCACGATAAAACTTACATAATATTTGATATTAATTAGTAATTTCTATATTTTCATAGAAAAGTTAATGTTGGATAATTAATGTATAACACGCCCTTGATCAAATGGAAGTTGAAATCGAAGCGATCATTAAATCTTATCACCTATATGTAATCGGCAAACTCATATTGATTTGGCAGGGCTATGAGAAAATTAAAGGTCCTTGAAGTTGTATTCAAAAGATCTTGTTAACTATTACCCTAAAAAAATTAAGACAAATTTGAACACTTGACGAGACGCGCGTGCACA
Source organism: Linaria vulgaris (assembly GCA_948329865.1). Classification (NCBI taxonomy): domain Eukaryota; kingdom Viridiplantae; phylum Streptophyta; class Magnoliopsida; order Lamiales; family Plantaginaceae; genus Linaria; species Linaria vulgaris. The sequence continues at coordinate 110,901,494 of OX415249.1, read as the reverse complement.
AATGTTAAGAGATGGAGAGAGGATACCTTGTTTTTGTACTCGAGGGAGTTAGGGTTGTGGCTTCCTCGTACACTCAAAAAGATGAGAGTACTTGTGTAATTTGATTGGTGGGATGGGTCGTGAATTTTGATGTTGCTGTCTAGCCAATATATCACTGACACTTGAGGAAAGTTCTTCCACCAATATGGGGTGTACTCGGCCATTTAAAATAATATATCTTCACTTATGTTTGGGGTCAATTCGACCCTGGTGCAAAAGTCTTTCTGAAATTGGGGTTTGTAACATGAAACCCTAGCGTACTTTTGTCATCATGTGCGAACGCTTGCAAATATTCATATTAAATTGAGGAGATAAGGTACTATATATATTTTTGATGGTATTAATGTACAATTTTATTTGTTTTAAGTATAAATGGTGTCTTGATTGGAGAGACTCTTTAACGCCCTCACCAATTATTAATTCTATTATATTGGACCATATAAAATGTTTGGCTCTAGAATCTTAACACAACACTACAAGATTTTTCGCCCTTTCCCGATCGGAAAATCCCGACCGGAATTCGGTCGGGAGCATTCCCGACTGCAATGCGGTCGGGAAAAGTTTTTCCGACCGCATTGCAGTCGGCAATTTCTAAAAAAACATTCCCGACCGCATTGCGGTCAGGAAATATTATTCCCGACTGCAACGCGGTCGGGATTAATATTCCCGACTGCAACGCGGTCGGAATTAATATTCCCGACCGCAACGCGGTCGGGAAAACTCTGGGCGGGAAATTTCCCGCCCAGAGTGTCGCCCTAATCTCGGCCCAGCTGGGCCGCGCAGCTGGGCCGAGACTTCCCGACCGCCATGCGGTCGGGAATACCCTTATTCCTGACCGCACGGCGGTCGGGAAAGAGGGAGGTATTTCTATAAATACCTCCCTCCATCTCTTCATTCTCACACCCTCAATTTGTCTCTCCCTCCTCTTTTTCCCGACCGCCAGGAGCCTTTCGCGACCGCAGTTCCGTCGGCACTGCAAAATCGGTAATTTTTTTCGCTTTTTCTTGTTTTTTAGGTTATATTTAATGTTTTAATATATATTTTTTATGTTTAATTGTTAGATATTGTAGAAATTGTTAGGATTTAATTAAGAAATGCTTTTAGGAATTGTTAGGCTTTGGAAAAATATTAGATTTTTATGCCTTTAGGAATTGTTAGGCTTTGGAAAATATTAGATTTTTATGCCTTTAGGAATCGTTAGGCTTTAGGAAACAGTATAGTTTTAATTAGGAAATGTCTTTAGGAATTGTTAGGCTTTGGGAAATGTTAGACTTTTATGCCTTTAGGAATTGTTAGATTTTAGGAAATGTTATAGTTGTATGATTTTAGTAATTATTTATGCCTTTAGGGAATGTTATAATTTTATGATTTTAGTAATTATTTATACTTTTAGGAATTGTTAGGCTTTACGAATATTACAGTTTAGGAATTATTTATGACTTTAGGAAAACTATATATTTATTTTTATATGTGTTAATTTATTTATTTGGACGTTAATTATGGAGGTATTTATGTTAGATTTAATGTTTTAATATTAATTATTAATGTTATATTTAATGTTTTAATATGAATTATTAGATATTGTAGAAATTGTTAGGATTTAATTTGTAAATTCCTTTAGAAATTATTGGGCTTTGTGAAATATTTATACCTTTAGGAATAACTTAGTATTGATTAAACTTAGGTCATCTCTACAATTAGAAAAATTCTAACTTAGATGCTTTTACTTAGTTCGTAGCACTCCTCCTCGACGACATGTCGTCCCATGATAGCGATCGTGGCCAGCCCTCGAAGAGAGGGCGTAGTGGTCCATCGAGCACTCCATCGAGTACTCCACCTACGAATGGTCCACCGAGGTTAGGTCCTCGTCTACGGATCATTCATTCTGGCGGTGCACCACCCGCTCCTGTCGTTGCACCTGATCTCGATCTTGGCGAGTCCCCTACTTCTTCACATCCACATAGGCGTATCGGATCGAGCGGCGGTACTCCACCAGATCTAGTAGTACCATTTCGACTTGATGATGATCACGTAGCATCGACACCATCGTCATCATCTAGGCCATCGTCTTCATCGAGGCCACCGTCATCATCGAGACCTACGGCACCTACGCCACGTTCTACCGAGTCTACACCGGCTGGTCCTATTACTTCTTCCCCTGCAGACGTTGCCGGTGCAGGACCATCTTCAGCGACGCAGCAGAGACCGGGCCGAGGTGTATCGAGAGGGCCGCAGGTTCCGGCTGACCGTAGTGCCCGTCGTAGGATCGAGCTGGATGAGCACGGCGTATTTATGGATGGGAGAAAGATATCGACGGCGATTACCTCGATCATTAGGGAGTTTATGAAGACGTGTGTTCCTTCATACACTGAGGTCGATCCGATAGTCCAGGGACAGATGTGGGCTAAGTTTAAGGTGAGATTTAGAAAGTTTACTAAATATATATATATAGTAAGATTTTTTTAACGAAACCTTAATTAAAAACCTTATTTAATTGTAGAGCATATACTACATTCCTCCGGAGGACAGGCTTCGTGCACATTCCGCATACGATGCGAAGGTTAAGAAGTGTTACAAGGAAACCGTGCACAATGCAAAGAATAACTATTACGACAGGCTCGATGATCCGATGTGGGAGTCGCGTCCGAAGAACTGTTGGATGAGCGACAAGTTAGAAAAAATGTGGGTGACGCATTGGGAGTCGGAGGGCCATGCGAAGAAATCCGTGGCAGGCCAGAAGAACAGGCGATCTGGAGAGGCACCAGACCCTGATCGTCCTGCACGAGCTACTCATGCTAGTGGGTCCCAGAGCTACACAGCTATTCGACGTAGGATGGTATGTCTTATTAAATTGAGTTTCTATAAAAATAATATAATTGTCTTAAATTTAAATATCTATAATAACAAATGTATATCAATATGCAGGCTGCTTCTAGACCTCCAGGGGCCCCTCCACCTCGGCACGATGAGGCATATCGTTATCAGCACACACATGTGCCGAGTGGTCTGCCAGAGGGAGCTCCACGTCGCCGTGTTTGGGTTCACCCCAAGTATAGGGCTATCTACGTAAGTATTTAACTTATATAGCATTCTTTGATTACTGTATTAATATATGTCTTCCTTAATTACGTACTAACAATTATGACAAAATTAACAGGAGGAGTACATGCGCCTTATGACCGAGAGGTACGAGGAGAATCGTTCTACGTGGCCACCACTAGATCAGGAGCTGTGGAGGCAGGCGATAGGAGGCTTGAAGAAGGGGAAGGCTGCGGGTCTCCCTTCGGATGCACGTCACGATGGGTTTGGTTTCTCGACGAAGAGGCATCGAGACACGACACATGATTATGCGAGGGTGTTGGAGAGGGAGAACCATCGTATTAGGACTGTTACTGATGCGAGGATTGACGAGCTTGCTACTCAGGTAGATTTCTTGACCCAGCACATCACCCAGACTACAGGTACTCCTCCATCTCGACCCATGCCTACAGGGGGACTCATGCGTGATGCTCGTCGAGCCGACCAGCGTTCCTCGCCACCTACTCTTGATCCTTTTGCATATGGTGCTCCAGATTGCACGCTGTATGATGATGAGTACGAGGATGTCCCCGATGAGGACCCCGAGGATGACACTCTCGGTGGTGATGCAGCCGATCTTGCCGGTGATGGTGATGATGTTGCTGGACCCGCCACAGCTCCTGATACATTTGGATTTCATGACGAGGACTATGAGTAGTAGTAGTTTAATTTATTTTAGGGATATTTTAGTATTGAATATTGTGTTAGTTGTTTGTATTTATGTAATTTGTTTGATGCTCGGACCAATTATGTAATGTTAAACTAGTTTTGTATTTATTTTGTCATTATGTTGTGTATTATTTGTTCGTTTAATCTAAGTATTGAACATTGTGTTAGTTGTTTGTTTATTGGTAATCATGCCTATAATATGAAATTAAACAACGTGAATCAAATTTTTTTATAAAATAAAATTCGACCTACTAAACCAGTCTCGATGCTAGTCATACATACTATCCTCAGATTCTGAGTCACTCATTATCTCTTCCTCTTCCTCTTCCTCATTGCCCTCGTCTTCCTCTTCCTCATTGCCCTCGTCTTCCTCGTAGCCCTCCTCTACCTCGTTGCCCTCCGTTGCTGCCTCCTCGACAACCACGTCAAATCCCTCGTTGGCCAATTGGATATTCATATTGAATGAGGAAAGGTCCACGCATAAGTTAAACACTTCAGACGCATTCTCTTGTAGCACTTGGTTTGGCATCCCTGGGTCGACATCTTTTGATCCTGCAACTGATGACATATCGATTATGTGTCTGGCAGGAATAGTGGATACGGCCAACCATCCTCTCTGTCCTGGTCGCCCTGTCGTCTTTTTTGGATAGGGCACATAGTACGCCTGTTTTGCTTGGTTAGCGAATACAAACGGCTCATTGGTCTTGAGGGCACGCCTCGGGTTGATGTCAACCAACTTGTACGTTGAATGCTCCTGCGTACCTGCGTTTATATCATACCAAACACATTTGAATAAGACAATGTATAGGGGCCGGATTCTGCCCCAATATTCCACCTGTATAATGTCTTTCAACGTTCCATAGAAATTGGTAGCATCGGATCCTCCCATGTCTCCCTTCACATAAACACCGCTACAATCACTCTTCTTTGGGCCCAAGATCATATCAGTGTGAAATCTGAACCCATTCACAATGTATCCCTCGTAGGTTGTCACTGAATACATAGGACCTGTGATTAGAGGATCTATTCGTATATCGGTCTCGTATTTCCCACTTGAATATGTCTGCTTGAACCATGCTACGTACTCTTGGTTCCTCTTGGATTGTATCTCCATTGGACTTAGTCCACCGCACTCCTCTTCTACAAACAGTCTGCATAGAAAAATCATCATAAGTTAGTGGTCTTTAAAGCGCTTAATCATTTTGTTATTAAGAATAATTAACTACCACTTACTCCACCCATTCGTCAAGCTCTGGACAGTTTAGAAGCGCGTAAAGCTCTATTTGCTCCATCTCATCGGAAGTCAAGTATCGCCTTTTGTTTAGTGCCCCTATTGGCGCCCCTTTCTTTTGAAATATTGTAAGCTCATCATCCCACTCCGTGCTATCTAGTGTCTCGTTCCTGTTGAGTTTTTTATATTTAGTCTGAAAAGAAACATCCAAATATTGAGAACACATATTGGAGAGCTCAGCAAGTAGGTATTGATTGGCTATGGATCCCTCCACCCTCGCCTTGTTCTTTACTGAACCCTTCATGTCGAACATCCGCCTAGTTCATATAAATCAAAGATTAGGCAAAGAATAGATATTTTTAAAAGCTAATTGTTATTATAAATATAAGATCGTACCTCTCGAATGGATACATCCATCTATAATGAACTGGACCACCAACTCTAGCCTCATACGGAAGGTGTATGGCTAAATGCTCCATAGAGTCGAAAAATGAAGGGGGAAATATCATTTCCATCTTGCACATGGTAACAATAAACGATTCCTCCAATCGCTCCATATCTTCGGCCGACACCTCTGACGCGCAAATCGCCTTAAAAAAAAGGCTAATCTCTACTAAGGTCCCCCAAATCTCGGGTTCCAAGAATTCGCGAAATGCTATGGGGATCAATCTCTGAATGAAGACGTGACAATCATGACTCTTCATTCCATACAATTTTCCTTGTTGTTTTTGCACACATCGTCCCAAGTCCGATGCATATCCATCAGGAAACTTCAGTTCAGTCAGCCAATCAAGCACCATCTTCTTTTGATCCCTCGTAAGACAATATTTTGCCTTTGGCTTTATGTACTCACTTTCTCTGCCACTGGGTTTCAAGAACAATTCTTTACGGTTGGTCAACAACTTAAGATCGTGCCTCGACTTAATGTTGTCTTTCGACTTATCATCGTCCAACACCGTGTTGATGATGTTCACAAAAAAGTTCTTCTCACAATGCATCACATCTAGATTGTGGCGAATCAAGTTCGTGGACCAATATGGTAGTTCCCAAAAGATGCTTCGACGACACCAGTTATGAGTTGTGTTAAAGCCCGGAAGCTTTGTGGAGTTTGCCCCAAATCTAACCGATCGTAGCCTATCCACAATTGCCCTCATCTGCGCTACTGTCTTCCTTGGAATGGGCGCATCAAGGACCTCCCTACCCTTGTAGAAATCCTTCTTGTTGTACCTCCATTTATGACCCTCTGGTAGAAACCGACGATGAAAATCGAACCACGAGGCTTTTCCTCCATGCTTTAGTGTAAAAAAATCTGTCTCACCCATGCAATAAGGGCACGCCAGCTTACCGTGCGTGCTCCACTGGGACAACATTCCGTAAGCAGGAAAATCGCTAATAGTCCACATTAGGGTCGCTCGCATTTGGAAGTTTTCCTTTCGTGAGCTGTCATATGTCCACAAACCATTACTCCACAAATCATTCAACTCATCAATCAACGGTCTTAGCAAAAGATCCAAGTTCTTTCCAGGACTCTTTGGACCGGGTATAATAAGGCTCAGAAAAATGAACTCCGGTCGCATGCATAAATCTGGCGGAAGGTTATAAGGGGTAACAAACACGGGCCAACATGAGTAGTTCTTCCCAGATGCCCCAAATGGTGTGAACCCATCAGTACATAGGCCGAGTCGAACGTTTCTAGGCTCTGATGCGAAGTCCGGATACGTACGATCAAAATGTCTCCACGCCTCGCCTGCAGCTGGGTGAATCATTCTATCTGTTGACTCTCGACACTTCAAATGCCAAGTCATATGTCTCGAAGTGCCTACAGTATAAAACAACCTCTGTAATCGAGGGCCTAGGGGGAAGTACCACAATTTCTTCCTTGCGATCCTGGACTTTCTACCAGCCTCGTACCTATCTTCCGTGCATATCGGACACGATGTGAGATCCTTGTTGGCATTATCGCCGTAGTACAAGAAACAAAAATTCCAACATACGTCGATCTTTTCGTACCCTAAACCCAAACCCGCGAGCATCTTATTCATGACTGGAACCGTATTCGGTAGCATTTCCTCAATCTCTGGGTGCATAATATCTTTAGACAAACTTAAGTACTTTTCGCAAGCGACATTAACTACTTTGTGCATCGTCTTGGTAGTTAAGAACTCAGCAAACCACTTGAGCACAGTCTTCGACTTCTTACTGTTCATTTTTATGTCTCCCATCTGCATCAATTTGTAGAACTCCTTTGCCTCGGGACTTGGATCTTCGTTGCGCACCTCTCCCTCAACAAATCGACCCCCATATGCATCCACAACCAATTCTCTAAACGAAGTATCGGCATGAACCGGACTATCAACGTGAATACTAGTAGACGGTGATTCATGTACATATGATGTAGCTGCCTCGCTCTCCATCTCTCCATGCAACACCCATATCCAATATTGATACACAAACCCCCACTTATGAAGATGATCCCGTACTACGTTTCGATCCAAAAACTTTAAATTATTGCATCTCTGGCACGGGCACCTAATACGATTTCTTAGATCTACGTAATCTGTCTGTTGTGATGCGTATTGTATGAATTCACGAACCTCAACCACGTAATGTTGATTCAAATAACCAGTGTTACTATCTATCCTATCGTACATCCAAGATCTATCGGGACGATAATCCATTTCTAATCTAAGAAAATTAAAAACAAATTAAATTGTTACAATTAATTTCACCAATCAATATATTTATCATTTATAGAAAAATTTTAAAACTCGAGTACGACGAGGCCAAGGAAATTAATACTTACTTGTTGTAGCGTAGAAAATACTTAGATCAAGTATTCTTTGCAAACACACGCCCCTCGCTGCATTAACCGCAATATCTAAAACAAAGAAACATTAAAAAAAAGTTAATAAAAACGATCTTCATTGACAAAAACTAACTAAAACAGTTATAACAAGAGGAAATCGTGTATACCTTAACAAGGGATGAATGTTGGAATGATTTCTCAAGTGGAATAGGGAGGGGTATTTATAGGGGGCCTGACAGTTATTCCCGACCGGGTTGCGGTCGGGAATAACAACGGTAATTATTATTCCAGACCGCAACGCGGTCGGGGATAACAACGGTAAACATTATTCTTGACCGCAATGCGGTCGGGAATAATACTAACCGTTGTTATTCCCGACCGCAACCCGGTCGGGAATATTAGGGTTTAGGGTTTAGGGTTTAGGGTTTAGGGTTTAGGGTTTAGACTTATTGGCGACCGATCCGCGGTCGGGAATAATATTCATATTCTTAATTTCACAATTTCGCTCTCAATTTTAGATCAATCGTTCATTTAATGATCAAGTAAAACAATATTACTTATATATTACTAAAAATCTCAAAAAACATTAAATTTAGTTACACGTTGATGAATCGTTTGAAGCGTCTATTCATATTGTCACTTATAAATAGATTAGTATATGTAGTTGCTAATAATGTAACTACTTACGATTATGTTAAACACATGTTAATATATATATCACAATTAGCCTCTCTATACTAACGTTCGTAACAAATTTTAATCGCCAATTGTGAACTCCTATATACTACGTATGATTATTAAATGTAACACTCCAAACTAACTTAACCTATACTGCGATAAACTATACTAATTATTTAATAATTAAAAGTACATTAAACTAACTAACTAATAGTGCAATTCATGAATTTAATGAGATTCTATAGTTATACTTAACAAACACATCAAGATTTTCCAAAAGATTGAAAAAAGGTAAAATTTACTATTTTTCCCGACCGATATGCGGTAGGGAATAATATTCAACCACATTCCCGACCGCATTTCGGTCGGCATTGACCATTATTGCCGACCGCTTGACGGTCGGGAATAATATTTAAACTTATTCCCGGCCGCAATGCGGTCGGAAATAAGATTTAAAGTTATTCCCGACCGCCAAACGGTCGGGAATAATATTCATAGTTATTCCCGACCGACATGCGGTCGGGAATAAGTTTAAATATTATTCCCGACCGGCATGCGGTCGCTAAAGTTTTGAAAATTTGGCGGTTTTTTGAAATTTTTGAAAAAAATAAACATTCCCGACCGATAATCGGTCGGGAATAATCGAAAAACTTGGCGGGAAACCAAATTTGACGAAAATTCAAAATTTTTCAACTTTTTCTATAAATACACTTCATTATTCTCCTCATTTTTTCATCTCCACACAATTTTTTCAAACACTTTTTTCATTTTCAAACACTTTTTTCATTTTCAAACACTTTTTCAAAACCTTCTTTCTTTCAACTTCAAAATTAAAAATTTTCACTGTAAACAGGTTTGGAATAATATCCGATTAACTGATTTATTTAGAAGTTCGGAACGCCGTTATCCGTGGTTCAAAGAAAGTAAATGACTATTTGGGAAAAATTACGAAAATATCCTTCCTTTATTCACTGAACTTCTTATTCCGAGGAGCACAAATATGATTTTATGCTTTTTGGGTGAGTTTTTTTTATATGTTCCTTCTTTTCTTTTTTCCTTTTCCCTTATATAGGTATGGGAGGGAGTATGTGTCACTATGCATGTGGTACAAGTGTAATGTTGCATGTATTACAAGTGTCCTTCTATAAGATAAGGTATATCTTGTTGACAAGGTGCTGATTAGGCTGATCCTTATCTTGTCCGAGAGTTGTGGGGAGTTCCGAGGGGTTATTTCTTCTGTTTTCTTCCCTTTGATAGACGGAATCTTATGTTTTCTTTTCTCCGAGGGGCTGAATTTCATGAGGAGGTTCACTAGTTGAAGTGAAGTGGGTGTCCGAGGAGTTTTCTGTTTCGGGGACGGCTATTTCTTCATTGACTTCTTTAGTAATATTTTCCGAGGGGCAGATTTGTCTCTCTAGGCTTGTAAGGTGGGCTCCGAGGGCATCAATGTGCATGTGAGGCAGTATTCTTGCGTATGGATCCCCGTAGTATGGATTCCGAGCGTTTTTTGCTATTGCGAGAGTAGTAGCTCCTTCGGGAGTCATTCTCCGAGGGCTTCCCGATCTTTGTTAAATGACCTTCTTGGTTTGTGCCTTCGGAGTAAGGGAGTTTAGTGGTTGGTGCTTTGAGTAGAACATTGTTTTGTGAGTTTTGGCCTTCGAGATAGTGATTCCGAGGGCTTTGGGAGTGTTCAGCAAGGAAGTATTTTCGTATTGTGGTCCCTCTTGGAGCAGTGATGGATATCCGAGTCGCGTGGATCCATCGGGGTTTACTCTTTTTCCGATGCCACGTTGATATCTTATTTTTATTCATCTTGACTTTCCAAGGGACGCTTGGGTGTCCACTCGGGTGTCACATCGTACCCTAGTAGGATATGTGAGTTCCGAGGGATTCTATTATCTCTTCGGGTGCCACGTCATACCATAGTAAGGTATGTGACACTAGAGTGACGATAGTATCGTCTTAGGGATTAATCCCTAATTTAAGGGTTAATCTTTTGTTTAACCCATATAACCCCTTATTTATTTTTTAGGGTTAACACTAGACCCCCCAAATTTCGATCGTTCTCGTAGAGACGAGTGAAATTTTATTTCGTGGCCTTAATAAGGCAAAAGGGGCTTTTTCTTTATTTTTTGGTAATTTTTCCGAGGGCTTAGGATTTTCTCCATTCTTTTTTATGATTTACGGGGGTATTATATGTATATAAATATATACTTGAAATACCATGAAATAAAATTACCGTTATGGTCTTGGGAAGCAGCGGTCCAGATGAAGAATCACTTTTATAACGGCTCTTTTTAGCCGTTGGATGTCTTAAATGACATTCACTCATCCGTGCGTTAATCTGCAGTAACGGCTAGCGCGTGGAACGACACGTCGCTTCCTGAGTGGAGACGTGGGGCGTGGGAGACGAGGAACGTTTTTAATGGCGGTCTATTTATAAATATACCTGCCCGTACCTTTTTTTCCCCTATTCTCTTCACAAAATCTTCAATCTTCAGGCTTCCAAATTTTTCTTAGTTCTCTAATTCTTCTCAAGCGGAAAAGAGCGACTTTTGTTTTTCTCATAGTTTTTTATTCACTTTTCTTTCCTTTCACCCAACTCGTAAAATCTTCTTTCCGCTCAAAAAATAGATGGCTTCCTCCGCCAACACGTCCTCTACTGCTGCTGCTCCCATTGATGCTCCTATCCCTGTTGCGACTACCGTTCCTCTCGTGGGGCCTGCTGCCGTTACTCGCAAGAAGAGGGCTGCCGTCGCCGAAGGGAGTGGCGCCGCCGCCACGAAAAAGGCTAGGGTTTCGAAATCAAAGAAACCCCCTCTCCGTGACTTCTCCAAAATTGAGAATGTTCAATCTGTGGTTACTTATGAACAGGTCATGGATTTGTTTGAGGCTACAGGAACTGCGATGGCGAATGTGACCGTTCACATTCCTTCGGAGAATCAGAGGGCGTGTTACCCTCCTAAGGGTATGCTCACGGTGTATTTTGCGCAAGTGAATTACGGGTGGCGTGCGTTTATGCCCTCTTTTTTCTGCGAAGTCTTCAAGACTTGTGGAATCTGCCCGAGTCAGCTGGTTCCCAACGGCTATGCCGCCCTCTGTATCTACGTATTCTGGTGTATGGTCAAGGGGTACGAGTGCAATGTGGATCATTTCTTGTCTATCTTCGATATGGGAGTGTCACCTGGGGGATATCCCTTCTATCACGTTCACCACCGAGATCATTCGGCTAACTCTACGAAGAGGATTTTGGGTGCGACGATAAGTTCACACGGTGTTTGGAAGGACAAGTACTTTTATGTGAAGCCTGTACGAGGGAAATGGGATATGCCCTTCAAGTGGGGAGAGGGTGTGACTCCGATTCACACCTTAGCTGAAGATATGGTGCTCTCTCTAGTGATTGCCCAGCACGCCCTAATGGAGTCAGAAGATTTCTTGTGGTTATTTGACAAGTCTGGACTTCACTTCGTGGTGGGTGCTAATGACAACGTGAAGAAACCTCTTTTCGTTACGAGCATGCTCATGCCAGCTTTCAGTAAGTTTTCCTCCTGTTGCTCGTATGCTCTTTTATTCCATATCTACTTTCTTCAAGCAGTTTTTCGTACTCTTCCATTACTTGTTCTAAGACATTTTGGGGTGGCGCAGAGGAGGTTCTGGCGAGGTACTATTTAGTACCTGCTTCCGAGGAAGTGGCTCCAAGTGGTCATAGCGGAGCTTCCGAGAAAGGAGATCACGAGGGGGCGGAAGCGCAGTCCGAGGAGGTAGGGATAGGCGCGGAGGCCGAGAATGTTTGTGAAAATATTTCGCCTCCTTCCGGGGAGGTCGGGGGAGTGCCTCTAGAGGCTGTCCCGTTACGACAGGTAGCTCCTTCGTCCGTCCTGACTTGGAGATCTGCCTCCGAGTCACACACTGGTAGTCTTCCGAGGGGCTCGCAAGGGGGGCAATCTCCGAGGGCTGAAGAAGAAGAGTCTTCGCCTCCAGATGTGGTTTTAGTCTCTTCTCGAGACCCTTCTCCCATTATTCCTGATCCTTCTTCTACCCGTCCTCGTAAGTTTCTTTCTTTTCTACTTCTCTCCAACTTTTGTTATCGTTATCTGACCATGTATTTGGCGCTTGTAGATGTCGATAAGGGCAAGGCCCCTATGTTTCCAGGTGCAGATTTATTCGCTCAACTACTCCATCCGGACTCGGAGAAGCCGTCCGAGGGGATCGGTCAAGGTCCCACGGATCTACTGAAGGATTTTGAAGCGAAGAAGGAAGTGTGGGATACTCTGTTCCGGGGAGAGGGTCCCTCGACCACTGCAAAAGTTCCGGAAGCGGTCACAACGGAAGCCGTGGCCACGACTCCTGCTACTGACATTCCTTCTCCTATAGGATATCTCCCGAAGAGGGTTCCCCTGCGGAGGTCAGCTTCCGAGGCGGATTTTTCATCTCAAGTGCCCGAGAAGGAGCCTTCGACTGTAGGGGAGGCATACCACGAGATCCTCCATTTCTTCGGATCTTCTCTTGCTGCGCCCGCGGAAGGTTATCAGTTTTTGCGGGCCAGCATGATCTGGATGGAAACAATCGTAAGTATTTATTCAAATTCTCAATAATCAAAAACTTATTTAATTTTTTTGTGTTTGAGACTGAGCAATGAATCAAAGATTTAATTGCTCATCTAAAACACAAAAATACTAAATAATGTTTTTAAAATATTATAATATATTAAAAAAATAATATTCCGGTAATTTATTATCGGAATATTATTTTTTTTGTTCTGATGATTATTATTCCGGACCGCGTGCCGGTCGGGATTACTTTGAATATTAGTCCCGACCGCGGGTCGGTCGGAATTACTTTGAATATTAGTCCCGACCGCTCGCCGGTCGGGATAAATATGAATATTAGTCCCGACCGCTAATCGGTCGGGACTAATATTCAAATTTAGCCCGACCGGCGAGCGGTCGGGACTAATACCGACCGCCGATTGGTCGGAAATTTGCGTAAAAAGGCCCGACCGTTATCCGGTCGGAAAATTGGGAAAAGTCCCGACCGCCTTCCGGTCGGGACAAAAATTCATATAATCCCGACCGCAAAGCGGTCGGGAATAATATTCAAGCATTTCCCGACCGATATGCGGTCGGGAAATATTCCGACCATTTTGCGGTCGGAATAATCGGTCGGTAATTTCCCGACCATAATTCGGTCGGGAAATGCGGTCGGGAAAGGTCCGTGTCGACCGGAAGGCGGTCGGAAAACTTTTCCCGACCGAAGCAACACCGACCGCGGTTTCCCGACCGCGGAAGGGTTATTCCCGATCGATTTTGCGGTCGGGAAAGACCCAATTTTTTTGTAGTGCAAACTAAAGTATAGCTGTTGCCATAAAAGGTAAAGTTTAAATATTCAATATAATATTGTAAACAATTTAGGTTTAAGGGGGTCTCTATAAACTCGGAGAATCCATTTTTACGTTGATTTTCTTAGATTCTATGCAGTCGAAAGTCTGATAGTTGTGCAAACTTGTTTAGTATTAATAACTTATACACACTACAAAAAAACTGCACAATTGGAACCATTAATTAGGTTCCAATTGCCCCTTTTTTGGTTCCCGTAGACCATATGGGAACCACTTATGGGCACCAAAGGCTCTGTCTCCGTTACCCCCGTGGCGATTAACTTGGGAACGAATTAAATGGTTCCCATTGCTAATAGGAACGAACGTGTTTGGTTTTCGTTTGGTTCCCATTGCTTTAGGACTAGGACCCCCAATGCTGACATGAGATACACATTATTCTGCCAACGAGAACCAACTTGTCCAAATTACGGGAACGAAATCTTCGTTCCTATTGCTTAATTAAAAATTAAAAAAAAATGGTGGAAATTTAGAATTTTGTTAAAAAAACAGGGGGGAAATTTGAATTGTTTTCAAAACAGTACAATTTTCGAATTTTTCATATTGGCGCCATTTTGATTTTGAAAATTTTCAAAGATTTCATTTTTTATTATTGTTGTTGTATAATCTGAAATTATCATTTTCATGGTAATATGCTTAATTTCGTTTTATGTTATAACATTGTTGTATAATATTTAAATTATTCTATTTTTTGAATATCACTTATATTGTAATAGGTAAAATGTGTAATATTATAAATTAAACAATACCACTTCTTCTTCTTCTTCTTCTTCTTCTTCTTCTTCTTCTTCTTCTTCTTCTTCTTCTTCTTCTTCTTCTTCTTCTTCTGAATAACAAACACAAATCTCTGAAATCAGGAAAAGGGGTACCCCCAAAATCAAATCTTTATCACTGCAAACACTGTATATACTCACTTATAATCGAACCCAAATGAATGTTGACAAGAACCCTTAACAATAATCAATCTCCACTGTACAAATCCAATGTAAAAATCAAAAAAGTAATTAAATAAATCCCAATAGAGAACTCAACTAAACTATTCCAAATCAGAACTCAACGAAGAATCCGAACCTCGCTAGTCCTCGTCACGACACCGCTCACCGATACCAGTTTCCCGATCTCCGTCGTCGCGCCAGCTACCTCAATTTCTTCACCAGCGGCGGATTATAAAACGTCGCGTTCACGGCGGGCGGGGTGGGCGGGGTGGTCGGCCGGAGAGAGTGGTCAGTGGGCTGCAACCTGAAAAAGCAAAAAAAATAGAGGTAACCCGTGAGGGGTGAGAGAGCGAGAGACAGAGAGAAATAGAGGGAGAGAGAGAGAGAGAGAGAGAGTGTGCGTGAACGACTTACCGTGAAGAGGTGGTCTCCGGTGGAGAGCTGGTCGGCGGTGAGGCTGAAAAAGAAAAAAAAAAGTGAGTCGATGGCGATTTATATGCCTGCGACGGTGAGAGAGAGAGGGAAAGAGAAAGAGAGAGTCATACTTACCGTGGAGCGATGGTCGTCGGTGTAGCGTTGGCGCGATGGGTGAGGCGGCGGCGGCGCAGTGTGGGTGAGAAGGGTTTCGTGTGTGAATTTTTTGTGTTAAGTGTGTGAAAGGCAAGGTCACAAGGCAGACTTATAAAACCCAGACTTATAAAAATTAGAACCCAGACTTATAAAAATAAAATTACATTTTTGACCACAAATATATTTTTAACGTGTTTCGCTTCTCCATTTGTCGATAAAATTTGAATTTATATGCCTCATTAGTGTTGTGAAAATAGTTGTTCAAGAAAAAATTGAATTTGAAGTTGTTTTGCATCTTTTGTATAATTGCGCTTTCTTCCCCAAATTGTTTTATAAACATCTTCCGACATTCCGTTTTGTACGAAATTTGGAGGAACACTCCTATTTTACATATGTTAGTGTATGCTTAAAAAACATTAGTGATTAAAGGTGTTTCACAACCTTTATGTATGAAAATACAAGTTAGAACTATGTTGTATAGGTTTTAAGGATAGGGTTTAGGGTTTATAGGGTTTAGGGTTTAGGGTTTAGGGTTTAGGGTTGAAGAGAGGTATAGTATTTTATATTATAATGTTTGTTTATTGTATTTCGTTACTTCATTTTGGATGAGATTTGGAATGACACGCTTAATTAGTGTTTTTAAAGGATTGGAAAAAGAAAAAACTTAATTCGGATATTTCTTTAAGTTTTCTATAATTACATAAACCCCACGTTTATTAGTTTATCGTATTTCGTTACTTCTTTTCGGACGAGATTTGAAATGGCACGCTTAATTAGTGTTTTTAAAGGATTGGTAAAAGAAAAAAACTTAATTTGGATATTTTTTTAACTTTTCTATAATTATATAAATCACTCGAGTATTTGTTTATCGTATTTCGTTACTTCTTTTCGGACGGGATTTGGAATGACACGCTTACTTAATGTTTTTAAAGGATTGGTAAAAGAAAAAACTTAATTCGGATATTTCTTTAACTATTCTATAATTACATAAACCCCCCGTTTATTTGTTTATCGTATTTCGTTAGTTCGTTTGGGACGAGATTTGGAATGACATGCATAATTAGTGTTTTCAAAGGATTGGTAAAAAAAAAACTTAAATTGGATATTTATTTAAATTTTTTATAATTACATATTTCTCCCATTTATTTGTTTATCGTATTTCGTTACTCTGTTTTGGACGAGATTTGGAATGACACGCGTAATTAGAGTTTTCAAAGGATTGGTAAAAGAAAGAACTTAATTCGGATATTTCTTTAACTTTTTTATAATTACATAAATCCCCCGTTTATGTGTTTATCGTATTTCATTACTTCGTTTTGGACTAGATTTGGAATGACACGCTTAATTAGTGTTTTCAGAGGATTGGTAAAAGAAAAAACTTAATTCAGATATTTCTTTAACTTTTTTATAATTACATAAACCCCACGTTTATGTGTTTATCGTATTTCGTTACTTCGTTATGGACGAGATTTGGAATGACACGCTTAATTAGTGTTTTCAAAGGATATGTAAAAGAAAAAACTTAATTCGGATATTTTTTTAACTTTTCTTTAATTTTATATTCTTCCCGTTTATATGTTTATCGTATTTCGTTAATTCGTTTTGGACGAGATTTCGAATGACACGCAATATTAGTGTTTTCAAAGGATCGGTAAAAGAAAAAACTTAATTCAAATATTTCTTTAACTTTTTTATAATTACATATTTCTCCCGTTTATTTGTTTATCGTATTTCGTTACTCTGTTTTGGACGAGATTTGGAATGTCACACTTAATTAGTGTTTTCAAATGATTGGTAAAAGAAAGAACTTAATTCGGATATTTCTTTCACTTTTCTATAATTACATAAACCCCTCGTTTATGTGTTTATCGTATTTCGTTACTCTGTTTTAGACGAGATTTAGAATGACACCCTTAATTAGTGTTTTTAAAGGATTGGTAAGAGAAAAAACATAATTCGGATATTTCTTTAACTTTTTTATAATTACATAAATCCCCCGTTTATTTATTTATCGTATTTCGTTACTTCGTTTTGCACTAGAAGAGTTATGACACGCTTAATTTCTGTTTTCAAATGATTGGTAAAAGAAAGAACTTAATTCGGATATTTCTTTCACTTTTCTATAATTACATAAACCTCTCGTTTATGTGTTTATCGTATTTCGCTACTCTGTTTTGGACGAGATTTGAAATGTCACACTTAATTAGTGTTTTCAAATGATTGGTAAAAGAAAGAACTTAATTTGGATATTTCTTTCACTTTTCTATAATTACATAAACCCCTCGTTTATGTGTTTATCGTATTTCGTTACTCTGTTTTGGACGAGATTTAGAATGACACCCTTAATTAGTGTTTTTAAAGGATTGGTAAGAGAAAAAACATAATTCGGATACTTCTTTAACTTTTTTATAATTACATAAACCACCCGTTTATTTGTTTATCGTATTTCGTTACATCTTTTCGGATGAGATTTGGAATGACACGCTCAATTAGTGTTTTTAAAGGATAGGTAAAAGAAGAAACTTAATATGGATATTTCTTTAACTTTTCTATAATTACATAAACCACCCGTTTCTTTGTTTATCGTATTTCGTTACTTCTTTTCGGATGAGATTTAGAATGACACGCTCAATTAGTGTTTTTAAAGGATTTGGTAAAAGAAAAAACTTAATTTGGATATTTCTTTCACTTTTCTATAATTACATAAACCACGTGTTTATTTGTTTATCGTATTTCGTTACTTCGTTTTGGACGAGATTTAGAATGACACCCTTAATTAGCGTTTTTAAAGGATTGGTAAGAGAAAAAACTTAATTTGGATATTTCTTTAACTTTTCTATAATTACATAAACCACCCGTTTATTTGTTTATCGTATTTCGTTACTTCATTTTGGACGAGATTTGGAATGACACGCTTAATTAGTGTTCTTAAATGATTGGTAAAAGAAAAAACTTAATTTGGATATTTCTTTAACTTTTCTATAATTACATAAACCACCCATTTCTTTGTTTATCGTATTTCGTTACTTCGTTCTGGACGAGATTTGGAATGACACGCTTAATTTGTGTTTTCAAATGATTGGTAAAAGAAAAAACTTAATTCGGATATTTCTTTAACTTTTCTATAATTACATAAACCCCCCGTTTATTTATTTATCATATTTCGTTACTTCGTTTTGCACTAGAAGAGTTATGACACGCTTAATTTGTGTTTTCAAATGATTGGTAAAAGAAAAAACTTAATTCAGATATTTCTTTAACTTTTCTATAATTACATAAACCCCCCGTTTATTTGTTTATCGTATTTCGTTATTTCGTTTTGGACGAGATTTGGAATGACACGCTTAATTAGTGTTTTCAAATGATTGGTAAAAGAAAAAACTTAATTTGGATATTTCTTTAAGTTTTCTATAATTATATATTCTTCCCGTTTATTTATTTATCGTATTTCGTTAAACATTACGTATTTTAAATAAGTGATTGATTTATGAAATAAAATATACAAAAGTTTCAATTGTAGTAATTACCCTTTACAAGATAAAAAAAACATAAGGTATTTATTAAATATGAGTCCAACTAAAAGAGATTAAATCATAATACTACCAATTAACAATCATTATTTATCCAAACAGTATAAAATAAACCACCACCACAAAGTTGTTCCAAAAGTTATTATTTTTTTGTTTTTTTTAATCAATGGGAACCACATTTTGGTTCCCATTGCGATGAGCTGTCACTAACGGGCACAACACTCAATGGGAACCAAATACTAGTCCCCTTTAATATGTGCATATAGTGCTTTAATATATAATATGGATAACAGGCAATGGGAACGGAAATGTCGTTCCAATTAGGTAGGAACGGATTTTGGTGCCCATATTTTCGTCCCCTATGCGGATTATTCTTGTAGTGACACATACACAATTATTCATTGTTTTCATTAGCTTTTGATTGTTGTGCTTGGAGGTCAAGCAAATGGTGTTGCATCTCTTGATTCAAGTGGTGAATTAATAAAGTCAAATACTGGTCAAGTAATCAAATCATTGCAGTGATATATATGAAACCCAAGACAAATAATGTAGTGAAATCAGTTTTGTGGAATTAATTCATTTTTATTATATTTATATGGCATATATTTACAAGGAGAAACGCCAAAAATGGTTCCATAATAATGCTTTAAAATAATTTGGCACTCATCCTTAGCTTCATGCATATATGTTAAGATTTAGACCGCTTAGATTTTTGCCCATCCTACAATTTCATCCTTTTTTTATTGAACTAATTAAAATATATAAATTATATTTGTTGGGGTTATTTAATAATGGACAAAATTTCCGCTCCATTTATATATATATATAAAAAAACATAATCGCTATTCTAAAGACTGGTTTCACACTGAAATCTTCTTAATCCATCAATATTAGTTCCAAAATAATTCCTCACACGAAATTCTGTTCAATTTGTAACGATATTAATTGACATATGAATGGTGAGTAATCTAAGGCATCATATTGTCATTCGGCTATACCAGTGTTTTCAAATCCGGCCTAATGATCACAGAATCGGTGAGCCTACTGGTTAGTGGGTCGGCAGGTCGGACCGGTTAGACCATAGGTTGGACCGATTTGTTGACTTTAGTCAACATTCAATACAATATCTAATTCAAAGTTTCAAACTTCAATGTATAAAAAAAGTCATAACAAGATACTCAATTCCTGAACTACAAGATCTCTAGCTAAATAAACATATCATGCTATTATATATATTATCACAACTAATCACTTAATAAGCAAACAAAATATTAAACAACTCCAAACAAATCCAAATATAATTATTTTGTTATATAATGAGTGACGTAATTATTTCGTTATATAATGATTAAAAAAATATAATTATATGAAAAATGCATATTTACTCTAAGAAAAACATAACTTATACAATGATGTAGTTTTTTCTTTCATAGGAAGTGATAAGCCACTTTTTTTTCCTAATAAAATGAATTTATTTAACTCCATCAAACATATAAGACATGAGATATTTGCCTATTACTACGCATAATTTTTTCTGTAAGTATATATATATAGAAATATTTAAACCAAATCTCTTTCTATAGTATAAACTATCGTTCCAACTCTCTAAAATAATACTAACCCCTACAGTCAAGGTAGTAAAAATATAACAAATCCTATAATTAAGTTTTTTTATCTAGAAATTGATTATTTTGCTAAGGTGGACGCGGCGAATGTCTCTCCCATGAGAGTTCTCGTCTCTAAAGTTAGGGCATATACATACTACTTTCCGACAAGGGCTCCTAGATCTTGGCACGACATCATCTCCGGATTTTCACTGTCTTTGTCATCGAATCTTCGGTTCTGACGTTCGCTAACACCTTGCTATTTTTTCTCGTTCTTTTGTTTTCGTTCTTGGGTTTCTAGTAGTTTTCTTACGTCACACGTTTCTTCGTTTCTTGTGATCTTGTTCGCCTATTTTTCGTCGCTTGAGTCGGGGTGGAATCTGTTTCTCTCTTCTCGACTACTCGTCGTCGGGGGTTTACAGGGATACTAACTTTTTCTATTTTTTTGTTACTTTTTCTGGTGGGGATTGTTTGCGCAAGTAATCGAGATCACCTCGGGACTGTTCTTCGCTCGCAATTCAGTGCACATACCGTAGCTGGAACTGTGGGAATTATGGAAAGAGAAAGCATTTGGTTGCACAAGGGTTTATCCCTCACGGATGAGGAGGAGGGTATGCGAGGGCTTTTTTGTATCCGATGACTTATGGTAAAAAGACAATGTAGGGGCAGAATTGGTTTTGGTAGGCCGGTTGCTTATGGGGAAGAATTTCCACTTCACATCTTTTTGTGAGCTCATCAAGACTCTGCTCAAGGCAGGTAAAGGGGTCGAGATTACTCGGATTAGTGAGGATAGGATGCTATTCCAGTTCTTTCACAAACTGGATAAACAACGAGTGCTATAAAAGTGCCCATGGTCCTTCGATAAAAATGTTCTTGTTCTTAGCGACGTGAATCCAAATGACAATCTCGCCACAATGGACTTGAATTATTGTAGTTTTTACGTTAAAATTTATGACATTCCACTGATTAGACAAACTCGAGTCACGGTGTATGCTATCGGAAACTTGTTGGGTAAGATGGAGGACGTAGATATGGCGGAGTCATGGGGTACCAGCATGCGTATACGGGTGAAGATCAACGTCATGAAACCATTGTGCAGGGTTTTAAAGCTCTGGGGTTCCGAGGGTTAAGAGATGCTTGTCTCACTCAAATACAAGCGTCTTCCAAACTTCTGTTATTTGTGTGGCATGCTACGCCATATCATGGCTGATTGTGATAATAAATATGAAATGGGCGACAACATTGATGAATCCCAATTACCGTGAGGGGAATGGCTCTGGAAAAATTCGGGAAGACAAGGAACGGCTACAGGGCAGCATTTTACTGATAGGGGTGGATCACAGGATAACTTTTTTTTCATTGGGAAGGGGTCGGTTTACGACAGGAGGGCGGGGTTTTTTTAGTCAACAGCGGGAAAGGGACTTTGATCGACCATGGCACGGACAAAAAAATTCCGAGACAGGAAACTCGACTGAAAGTACGAATGATGGCCTCAACATGACATCATGCCATAACATGCTTGGACAGAACGGTATGAAATGGGATGCTCATCCGGTTCGGGTAGACTTGGGTCGCACGCATGCAACGGATACGCATGGAAATGAACTGGCGGTGGGGGTTAGTCATGCATGCCAGCGCATTATCCAAGACCACGATGATAATCAGAATAGGCAGTGGAATCTAAATCCATGAAGTCTATGGAGATAACAACCATTTTTTCACGTCGTATGGAGGTCACTAGTCAATGTCGCCAAAATTGGGTGAGAATAAATCGACATTAGGAGACGACTAATGGTCAGGGTACGTGTCAGGATATTGGAACGGGGAGGAGACATCTGAAAGAAGAAGATATGACGTGTGATGTTATATGAGGTAAAAGGGTGAGGCTTGAGGAGTTATCAAAGGGGATGCACGAAATTTTGGCAGAGACTGCTAGGCAGTCCCGCCGCGACCAATGAGTTTGTTAATGTGGAAATGTCAGGGACTGGGAAACCCTTGGACAGTTCGGGAACTGAGACACTTTCCATTCATCACCCCCCCTCTCCCCTCTGATTTTCCTATCTGAAATAAAATGTCGGATGAGGAAAATAGAGGCGATTAAGAATCAATTGATTTTTTTGGAGTTTTTGTTTAGGTAAAAGGTTTATCCGGGGGATTGACTTTGTTATGGGACAAGGCAATGGTTGTGAATTTACTTAGTATGTGAGCAAATCACATCGATGTAGTGGATGAAGGAACAACGGGGGAATAGAATTGGCGGTTCACGAGTTTTTACGGGGAACCAGATAGCACGAGGAGAATGCATACGTGGAACCTCCTGAGGCACCTTAGCGAGGTTTTATCTATTCCATAGTTGTATGCAGGGGATTATAATGAAATCATAGGACACGAGGATAAACGTGGAGGACCAAGACGTCCAAATTGGCTTATAAGGAATTTTCAAAACACTCTTGTGGACACGGGGCTTAGCAAAATTGAGTTTTATGGCCTTAGATTTTACGTGGTGTAGTCGAAGACCCGACCCACATACTGTTTGGGAGAGACTCGATAGCATGTGTACTAACTCGGGGTGGCGGAGTTGGCATCCTCATGCTCGGGTGAAGCATATTGTTATGTTGACGTCAGATCACCATGCACGTTCAATCACTACTACGAATCAGGATGGGCCGCATAAAACTCCATCTTGGTTTTGGTTTGAAGCTGCGTGGGTGCGAAAGGCGGGGTAGGAGGAGATAATCGCCAATCATTGGGGTAATACGGGAAGTCGAGGATTGACACAAAAGATGGATGAATGCCGTGAGGATTTGGGGTAATGGAAAAGGGTTGATGGGGTGGAGATGAAGAGGCGCATTGAGAGTCTGCGAAAGGATATTGCGGGGTTGCGATGAGGATTGATCACGGCCGAGACCAAGTTGGAGGAAAAAATGTTGATCGGAAAACTTGAGAAGTTGTTGGATACCGAAGAAATATATTGGAAGCAACAGGTGAAGGTTCAGTGGTTACAATAGGGAGACCAAAATACTGCATACTTCCACAAATGCACCAATGAACAGAGAGCAAAGAACGAAATTACGGGGATTTGTGATTCGGGGGGGGGAGAGGGGTCCTTCATTCGAAACCATAGGATATAGACCTGATTGCAACTGAAAACCTTATATCTATATTCGCATCTAGCATTCCTACGGATTTGGCTATTGAGGATGTGTTGCGTGACATTGATGAGTGGATCAATCCTGAGGTGAACGAATGCTTGAGTCAACCATTCACTAAGGAGGAAGTGCAGAGAGCTTTAAAAGACATATTTCCTTTTAAATCACCGGGGTCGGAAAGTTTTTTGGTTGTTTCTTACCAAATTTTTTGGAATATTGTTCGTCCTCATGTTATTTCCTTTTGAGCTTCTTTATCTTAATGATCGTTGTTAACAGGTTGGATATTATTCCCTATTTAACGAATTTATTTAGGGTCGGAACACCCTGCCCGTGATTCAAAAACAGTAATTTGATAGAAGATAACGGTGCGAGAATATTCTTTCCTTTATTCACTGAACTTCACTCCTCAATTTTGTATGTATGATTGTCCCTCTTTTTTCAAGTTAAATTCTTCAACCGATCACCTCCCTTTATATAGACTTTGTTAGGGACAGGTGTCGTTATGCATGTGTTTAGTAAGTACATGTGTAAAAACAATAAGATAAGGTATATCTTAAGTCTACTAGATGCTGACTAGGCTGATCTTTGCCTCTTCCAAGGTCTCCGAGGGGTTGTTTCTTCAAGATGTTAGTTTCACGAGGGGCTTTATTTGGTGATGATTTGATGGACCGGTTTAGGATCTTCTTCGAGTGGTGTTGTTGCTTTGGTAGAGGTTTATTCTGGTGTAAGGACTTCTGTATGTGTTCTCCGAGGGGTTTTTCTTATATGAATGGGGCTCCGAAGGGTTTTGACTTGATCTACGAGTGCTTGGTTTGATCTCCGAGGGCTTGGATTAACTTCCGAGGGTTTAGTTTTACCTTTTAGTGCCTGGCTTGATCTCTGAGGGCTTTATTTGGCCTTCGTGAAATAGTATTTTTGTGTCCAAGTTCTCGTAGAGTGTCTTCTAGTGGCTCTTGTAGTTAGATATAACTTTGTTCATGAGTTTGGTCTTCGGAGTGATGTTCCGAGGGAAATTTATGTTGAGGAGTGTTCAGCAAGGAAGTATTCTCGCAAGATTATGGGACTCGGGGTCCGTTGTGGTCTTTCTTGGCGCATTGATGGATATTGAAGTCACGCGGATCCATCGGGGTTTGCTCTTTTTCCGATGCCGCGTCGATATCTATTTTTTATTCATCATTGACTTTCCAAAGGACGCTTAAGTATCTCCTCGGATGTGCCTTCATTCTGTTTTAGGTCAGTGACCGAGGGGTTTTGATAACATCCGAGGGGCCTCCTTATTAGGAGTGGGTACATCTCATCGGAAGTACTTGTGACAATAGTATTGTCCGTATATTATTTCCTATATTTAGGAATAATACTTCATTTTAATCCCATATTTTATTTTTTACAGTTAACACTAGCCCCCCCCCCCCATCCCCCAAATTTTGATCGCCTTCGTTGAGGCGAGGGAAATTTTATTCATCGTCCTCCGTGAGGTGAGGGGTTAGTCCAAGTCTTGGTCTTCAATGTACTTATTTTTTGATATTTTTCCGAGGGAGTATGTACATATTGTTATAATTATTTTAAAAATGGATCAGAGGGATTTTACCTGACTACTATTGGGGTGCTGTTCTTCACGCGCGCGGAGGTTGCGGAGCGCTTGTTGCAGGTGACCGTTAACCGGCTTCAAAGTTCAAAATATCTGACCGTTTGGCAACGGTCAGATGGTTAACGGTGTGGTGGCGCGGAAGATACGTGGAGCTTTAAACAGGCTCCACGTTTTAAATATTTGTGACTGTTGTCTTCTCCGGTTATAAATAGGGGAACTGTTGCTCTTCTCTCCTCACTTCCACAATTCACTTGTGGTAAATTTTCCTTAGAGCAAAAAAGTTTCCTCTCTTCTTCTTCCTCACTCCAAATTCTCAGTAAATTCGTGCACTCTTTTTCTCTTCCTTTTTTCAGATAAGCACTTTCTTTTCGTTATCACCCAGATGGCTTCCTCTGTCCACGTTGACCCTATTGTTGCTTCTACCACAAGCACAACTTCTGGAGTTAACACTCCGATTGATCCTCTGGCGAGTACGGTGGGTGCTCCAATGGGGGTAGTCACTCGTAAGCGAAAGGGGGAGACTTCTACTGTTGTCGAGAGTAGCGTCGCCACCCCTAAAAAAGCTAGGGTTCCTAAATCGAAGAAGGCATTCGCTCGTGATTTCGCCAAAATCGAGAAAATCCCGAGTGCTGCTACTCGTAAACAGGTATTAGATTTGTTCACCAATACCGGAGCTTTTCAGAAGAATATGGTGTTCCAAATCCCTATGAAGTTCCGGAGGAGCCTGCCCCCCTCGGTGAGTTATGGTTAAGTCTTAGTAAGATTTTTTGAACTTTTTTGAGGAGTTTTACTCCTATATTGATGCTCTTTTTTCTGGTGCAGGCGTTGTAGATTAGGGAAAGGCTCCTATGGTTGAAGAGTCCAACTTCTTCGGTAAGTCTCCTCTGTCTGTCTTGTATTTTTTGTAAGATAATTTTTCTAGTTCATTCTCTTTTCTTACACATGTATATTATCTCTTGCAGAGGAAGATTTTTTGGCACAGTTTTAGGTTCCCGGTCCGAAGGCGTCATTAGGGGACTCCGAGGACATCCAAGGGGAGTTTGATCCATCGTCTGAAGACAGGGAGATTAAGGTGGAGCTTCTGAGCTCACTAGTAGGGGAGGTGGGCCCATATGTAGTTGTTGGGGGTCCTCGGGCAGTTTTTACCGGCTCGGATGTGGTGACACCAATTTCGGGGACCATTCCTCTGAGGGATCATGTTCCGGTGACTTTATCTCCGAAGGGGCATACTTTTCAAACGCATGTGCCTCCTCGTGGACCGGAAGGGCATCCTTCGTCCCGGACTGTGGGGAATGCTTATGAGGAGATCCTCCAGTTCTTTGCTTCTTCCAACTCTGTACCTACCGAGGGGTTCCAGTTTCTATATACCAGCCTTAACTGGATGGGACTTATGGTAAGCTTCAAGCTTTCCCTTCTTTTATTTGTATTTGCTTCCTTGTGTTTGTATGTTCCACTCTCAATAATTCTTTCTTTTGCTTTTCTTCTTGTAGATAGGAAAGACTCGGGAGGCAGTCACCGCTGTTGAGCAGCGCGGGTTGAAGGATGTGGAGGAGGTGAAAGCACTCCGATAGCAGTTGGTACCTCTCATGTCCAGAGATAAGGAGAGTCAAACGAGGGAGGACGTACTCCACACGAAAATCTCGGCTCTTAACTATACTCTAGAGGAGGCTCAGAAGATGAACGAGGACTTGCGCTTCCAATTACAGCGCGCAAATTCTTCATTTGAGAAGGTGGAAGCATCTGAGAAGGCCGCCTCAGGAGCTTCTAACAGGCCATATGCTATGGGGTTACTTGGAGTGCGCTAGATTGGCGAAGTCTTTGCTGCGGTCGGACGTGGACTTTTCTATGTCCTTTGACCTTCGGAAATTAAAGAAGCCATCTTCCGAGGACTGCCGAGTACTTGTGGGGAGGTTTAGTGGCATGTTATCCCCTCGAGATTCTCCTGCGCCTTCTCCGATGCGTTCAACCAGTAATCCGAGTCCAAGGCCCAGTACCTCTGGAGGGGTATTCTCTCCGATTTCTCGTCTGGCTCCAATGAGTACTTCCGCGGACATGACGACCACTTCACATCCTGCCCCACCTCTATCAACCACGAGCGCATAGTATATGGTTTTTTCTTTCTCGTAACTATTTCTTGTACTTTTAATAAATTTCTTAATAAATGTACTCTGTCCTCCGAGAACCTCTCGGTTTCTGAATAAATAAATAGTTATTTTATTTTATCCAATTATGTCCTTCTCTGCTTCATTTTAATCTTGTCATTAACAAATAATCTACTTATTTTTGATTTAATTTGAGCGGAAAAAGATAAGGATAGAATTCTAATCCTTGTTGACCAAGCTTTCCCCAAGCAAAAGGTGTCAGTCTGCATGATGATGGTGAATATGTGCCCTCCTTAAGTAGGAGGATCATATCAACACATGCCCTCCCTTTTTAGATTATGGAGGATTAAGCACAATTGTTTAATCAAAGGACAACAAATATATAAGAGCTAAATGTTTTAGCAAATATACCTACACTTACCTTAAAAATAAGTTCATTAACTTTCCCGTGAATTTCGTTTTTTACTTTTACTGTAGTTAGTTCTTTCCTTTCACTTTCTACAATTAAGTAATCGTGAGAAAAGAAAAAATACTTACTTGAGGAGATGATGCCCCCACATTTTAAGCGAGGAGGATCCGTCTCATCTCATAGCTCTACTCGGAACTCGGTACAGACCCCTTTGTTGTCGCTACGGGTGCGTCATGCGTCTTCGGATAGCTTCTCCTCTCGGAGAGATAGCCTGAAGGATGACATAGCTGCTATTTTGGGTAGTTCTTCGAGGGGAGCATCGGCACGGTCTTCCCATGCTAGTTCTCTTAGGATGAATCATATTCGAGAGGTATTGATGGGTCGGGGACATTACACCTTTGCAGATCAATCTTCGGTCCTTGAAGTGCTTCCCTTGAGCCCTTCCAAGTTAATGGGGTGAGGTCGTGTCGGGACTGTCGCGAGTAATGAAAACGAGGGGTCCCTTATGACCCTCTTCTCCAAGTATAATATGGACTATACTAAGTACGATGTGCTTGTACCGTTCTACGACCAAATGGCTTATGATCCCCCATCGGGCTACCTAACAGTGTACTGCGATCAGGTACGTTATGGGCTTCGGGTGTTTTTCCACCCTTTTTTGCAAACTCTCTTTAGCTATTGGCAGCTATGTCCCAGTCAGCACGCCGAACTCCTACCGTCACTTGGTGGGGTATGTTCTCTGTTGTGAGCTCTTGAATCTCCCTATGACTCATCATCGGGTGGGGGCTATTTTCTACTTACGCCCCTGTCCGGGTGGTCCTCTCTTCTTTAGCCTGGTCTATCGGGAAAACATTAGAGCCTTCACTCGTGTATCCAACCCTTGCTCTCATAGAGGGGATTGGAGGTGGAGGTTCCTTTTTGTTCGTCTGAAGGGCCAATCGGTTAATTCATGGGGAGTACCTCTCCGATGGGGTTTAGGGTATGTTACCCCCACCTCTGAGACTGTGGTGCGGGAGGGGGAGATGTTGTCTCACTCTAGGTTGTTCTCGGGATCTTATGACGTGAGCGGTTTGTTAGAATTCCCTAAATCCATGATCTTGGCACGGCTTCAAGAAGGGGTAGAGACGTTCAGTCTCCCTGCTCAGCCGCTTTGCCATAATTTTTATTTTCGAAAGTTTTTCCACGGGTTTCTATCATCCATACTGCTTTTATCCTCTTCATGCCCCTAATATGTGTTTTTTTGTAACAGGTTCGGAGATGGCCGCATTTGCGATTGAACCTTTTGACAAAGCTTTTTTGACACAAACTTCATATGATGATTACCTTTTATCGGAAGACGGTGATTCTGATCAGCAGAGCTTTGAAGATGTGACAAGTCCTTCCTCGTAGATAGGGAATCAGAGGGCTTCTCCTATCGCAGCCCCCCCATGAACATTCGAGCTCCTGCTGTTGGGGAAGATCCAATCTCCACTCTTCTCCGAATGGAGTTTCCATTTCCTCAGCGGATATTGCGTCCTTCTCCTTTGTTAGAGGTTGGTGTTATTAATATGGTAGAGGAGGATCTCTTCCCTTCTATCCAGGGCAGATCCCAACCCTTAAGGGAGGGCCTAGATCGTGTTGCTCGCCCCCCGCTAGAGGGAAATCCTCTCCTCGCAGGGGCGCCTCCCCTCGGAGAGCGTAGTTCCGTTCCTGCTTCCCCTTCGGTTACAAATTTTTGCCAGAATTTTTTGAGTGGTCTTTTAAATGCACTAGATTGTAAGCTAATGAAGATTCTTCCTCTATCAAGCCTTCAAGATTTGGCCTGCAAGGATTTGTGCGAGGTATAGTAGCGTTCATTCGTTCTATCTAATACTAACCTTGTTCATTATCTTGGTGGTAATGATCTGTCTTCATGCAACTTTACATGATTCTGAATGCCATTGGATCCCGAGGAGATTTCTCTTCTGATCTCGATTTGGTCTATCGCCGTCGGGACGAGCTGGAGAAGTGTTTGTTTAAGGCTCACGAGGAGATAGCTCATTTGACCGCTGAAAGGGAGGCCGCTAGAGATGTTTCCGGAGAAATATTGCAGTCTGAGAGGAACAAATCTTGGGAACTGGAGCGCCAGTTGGTGCTTGAAAAGGCTCGGGTCTTGGGTTTAGAGAGGAGTATGGAAGCTTTGAAGGACCAGATTCGGTTTTCCGACGAGAGATTGCTGTGTATCACGAGGGAGAGAGATGTGGCTACTCAACGGCTGCTGGAGACAACTCGTACCCATGAGGTAGCCTTAGTAATGGCCCAGGTTCAAGCAGTGTTGGAAAAAGTGGGTCCATTTAGCCCCCGTGAGTCCCTTCAGGGAGAGATGCGTCATCTGGTCTGTATAGGTTATCGGTTGTGCCGTAGTGCGGTTCAGGCTTTGCCAGGGTTTCCTTCGGGTTTGGCCATTCCAGAACTTGACATCCGTAGGGTATTTGCGGAAGATTGTTCTTTAACGTTTGGGGATTCACTGGTTCTGATAGGTGATCCGGTTTCTCTATCCGAGGAGCACCATCGTCGTCTTATTCGGAAGGGAAGCGTCCAATCGAGGATGCTTAGCGTAGGTGGGGATAACGTTGATCTCTTTGTATCAGATACGATCCAATATCCCTTTGGGGTGAGGATTTGCTACTAATGCTAAATGTTTTGTTTTAGTTGTTTGTATTAGATGGCTCATCGGAGTCAGATTGCTGTGATGACATTCTTGTAGAGTCATCGTTTTGTTTTAGCAATCTTTTTCTTTTGATCTTTATACCGGAGCCTTCTATATATAAAAACAACTTTTTATTTATATACAATTGTTGCATTACATTAAGCATAGTATTTCCTAAGGTTGATTGAGTTCCAGGTGTTGCGAAGTACTGCGCCTTCGGAGTTGGCGAGGAGATAGGTTGCGAGTCCCACAATTCCCGCAATCTTATAGGGTCTTCCCATCGTGGATCGAGCTTGCCAACGTTCTTGGAAGCTCCGACTCGTTTCATTACTAAATCTCCAACTCGAAAAGTTCTAGGTTTTACCTTAGCATTGTAGTAGCGTGACATTCGGGCTTTGAGTTCTTCCATCTGAATAGCTACTCGGTTTCTTTTTTCTTCAAGTAGGTCAAGGGACAAGGCTAAATTGGAACTGTTGGTTATTTCCTCATACTCTCGGACTCGCCAACTTTCTATGGAGACTTCCGAGGGCAGGACTGGTTCGCAACCATAGGCTAGGCTGAAGGGAGTTTCGCCTATAGCGGTGCTTTGCGTGGTTCGATAGGCCCATAGTATGCCAGGTATTTCTTCAACCCACTTGGCCTTGTGCCAATCGAGTCGGGCCTTCATGTTCTTCAGGAGGGTTCGATTAGTCCTTTCTACCTGTCCATTTTCTTGGGGATATCCCACCGAGGTAAAGCGGTGTTTTATTTCCCAGTGGTCGCACCACTTTTCTAGCCCTTGGTTCGTGAACTATAGGCCATTGTCACTTACCAAGTTTCGAGGGATGCCGAAGGGGCACATAATGTTTCGCCATAGGAAGTTGATGACGGCGCCCGCGGTGATTTGAGCTAAGGGTTCCGCTTCGACCCACTTAGTGAAATAGTCAACTGCTACGACGAGGAATTTCTTTTGACCGGCATCGGGGATAAGTGGGCCCACTATGTCTATGCCCCACTTGGAGAAAGGACAAGGGGTCAGATGGGGTTCCCACGGGGCTACAGGCTGATGGACCCGAGGGGCGTAAGCTTGGCATGGTTTACACCTTTCAGCATGGGTTTTGCTATCTTTTGCCATCGTGGTCCAGTAATAGCCTTGCCGAATCAGGCGTCCGACCATGCTTTCTCCGCTGGTATGGCTTCCGCATGTCCCCTCGTGAGTTTCTGCTAGAGCTAGTTGAGCTTCTTCTTCATTTAGGCATCGGGAATGGGGGCAAGAGTAGGTCCTTCTGAACAGTATTCCATCTTTGAGGAAGTATCTAACGGTTTTCTTGGACATTGTCCGTTGTATGGCTTTGTCCGTGGGGTACCCTTCTGGATCTTGTAAGTAGGCTTTGATTGGGGTCACCCAACTGGACGGGGGATCCATAATGGCATTCACTTCATTACCTTCAGCCTTCTCGGACTCATTGACCTGAAGTAGAGTGATCCTTCGGGTATGGACATCAGCCATCTGACTGGCCATTTTAGATAAGGCGTCTGCCTTTTGGTTTTCTCCTCGTGGGATTTGCGTGACCTTGCACTCATCGAACCATTTTAGTCTTTGGTGGACTACCCGGAGGTAATACTGCATTCTTTCATCTTTGGCTTCGTACGAGCCATTAACTTGTTGAACAATCAGTTAAGAGTCACTATGAACGAGCACTCTTCTCATACCTCCTTCCCAAGCAAGTCTCATTCCAATCCGAAGGGACTCGTACTCAGCTTCGTTGTTGGAAATAGGGTAGTTAATTCTGACCGCGAAGTGGCATCTCTCCTCTTCCACATCTTGGTTTACAAATACTATTCCTGCTCCTCCATGTGTGCTCACGGAGGATCCATCTACATAGGCATGCCATAGGGGCTCCTTCTCCTCGGACCCGATGCTTGTCAATTCCATTACAAAGTCTGCCAAGACTTGTGCTTTGATGGATGGTCTCGGGGCGTAGGAGATATCATACTCAGTGAGTTCTACCACTCATTTTATCAACATTTCCGATGTCTCGGGTTTATTAAGAACCGCCCTTAGAGGGTGTTTTGTTAACACAGTGATCGGGTGGGAGAGGAAATAGGGGCGTAGCTTACGTGCTGTGGTGACCAAATTTAGGACAAGTTTTTCAGTCAAGGTATACCTGGTTTCCGCTCCGAGGAGAGTTTTGCTGACATAGTACACCAGATGATGCTCTATGTCATGTTCTTTGACTAATACAGCACTGCTGGCCTCTTCTCCGACCGATAGATAAAGGAAGAGTTCTTCTTGAGGTAAAGGTTTTACCAGCAAGGGAGGCTTCAACATATATCTTTTCAATTCTTCGAGGGCTTCTTCGCACTAGAAAATCCATTGGAATTCCTTAATATTTCGGAGTATCTTGAAAAATGGGGAGTCCTTTTTCTGCTGATTTAGAAATGAATCGGCTCAAGGAGGTCATTCTGCCTGTTAATTTTTGAACATCTTTGACAGTCTTCGGGGTGGGTAGTCCCACAATGGCCTCCACCTTCTCGGGATTTACTTCTATTCCCTTCTCTGTGACCATGAATCCTAAGAATTTCCCTCATCGGATGCCAAAGGAGCATTTTCTAGGGTTAACCTTCATCCCAAAATTATTCATAATGATTAATGCCTTCCGTAGGTCATCGGGGTGTTCTTCAGCAGTGTTACTTTTAACCACCGTATCGTCCACGTAGACTTTACCTGACTTTTCGATAAGTCCTGCGAACATAAGACTTACCAGCCTTTGATAAGTGGCTCCGGCGTTCTTAAGTCCGAAGGGCATTACCAAGTAGCAGAATGTGCCTGCGTCAGTAATGAAGCTAGTCTTGTCCTGGTCTGCTGCCGCCATCGGGATTTGATTGTACCCATGGTCCCTGTCTAGGGTTGATAATAGTGCACATCCAGCAGTGGAGTCGACTAGTTGATCTATACTGGGCAAGGGCTAACAATCTTTCGGGCAGGCTCCGTTGAGATTGGTAAAGTCAACACACATCCGCCATCTCCCTCCATGCTTGGGAACTAGCACAACGTTAGCTAACCATTCGGGATAGATGACCTCTCGAATTTGCTTCAAGCTGAGAAGGCGTTGTATTTCCGAGCGAATGATTTTATTACGTTCGGGTCCCATCTTCCTCTTTTTTTGTTGGATAGGCTTAACTCCGGGTTTCACATTAAGAGAGTGTTGACATACCTTGTCACTGATTCGCCCGGGCGACCCTCCTTCCCATGCGAAAAGATGATGAAATTGTTGGAGAACAGAGGTCAGCTGGGCTTCCACTGCAGGTTCCATGTTGGTGCCCATCTTAATCACCTTTTCAGGGTGTCCTTCCACTAATTCTACTATCTTTAATTCTTCTACAGGTTGAACCCGAATCTCTTCTGCTTTGCGCTTCTTATTGATTCTGAGGGCGAATTCATCCCCTTCCGAGGGAATAGCGTTCATGCGGCATTCTCTGGCCTTAGATTGGCTTCCTCGGACTTCTCCGATACCTGAAGGGGTGGGAAATTTTACCTTAAGATGTAGGGTAGAGGGGATCGCTTCGGAAGCTCGGATGGATGGCCTTCCGCATATAGCGTTGTATGTTCGTGACGAGGCCTCCACCACCCAAAACTTGATAGGTTCCGTTCTTCGAAGGGCTCCCTCTCCCCATGACATTGGAAGGATTACTGTTCCGAGGGTGCGGCATGCCTCTCCTGAGAAACCTACTAAGGGAACGTCTGCTATTTCCAACTGTTCTTTTTCAATCACATAGCCAAGTAGGTAGGAAGGAATAGGACATCCATGGAGCTGCCCGTGTCAATGAGGATTCATTGGATTGCAAATCCGTGGATAACGGCCATGACTACTAAGGGGTCTTCGTGGGGATAAATTATACCTTTCAAGTCCTCGGACCCGAAAGTAATGCTGGGTAACCGTGTTCCTTGAATGGAGTACACGAGGGGTCCTTGCTCTGTTCGCCTGGCCTCTTTTAAATATTCTTCTTCTTACCATGGGGCTCTATTGAGATATCTCCTCCCTCAATCATGTTAATTGTTCGTCCCGACGGGGCGTTATCTTCGTATACTTCTGGTGGAGGGGGTAAATTCCGATGTCCCATCGTCCTCTCTCGTGAGTACCGTTGACGTTCTTTTGTCCACTCTCGGGGTCGCCTATGCTCCGAGGTTCTCTCGTGAGACCGGCGGTGTTCTGTGGTCCTCTCTCGTGACTGGCGGCTATGAGTTACTTCTTCTTGTTCCCTTCACGGCCTCTTCCACACATTGGCTTTAGGTTCTTCAGGGTTATTTTCTTTAAGGTAATTCTTCAAGTATCCCGCTTCTAGATGGCGAAGCACTTCTTTACGAAGGGTGGTGCATTCTTCAGTGGTGTGCCCATAGGTTTTATAGTATTTACAATACTTACCCGTGTTCTTGTCTCGGTTAGGGAATTTGGCCGGTAGAGGCCAATGCAACTCGTTGTTGTCCCTCATTACATTGAATACCTCCGGGGGAGAAATAGTCATTGGGGGTAGCGGTACGGGTCGAATGAATTTTTTGACTATACCGCCCTCGTCTTTACGCTGGTTGAGTTTTCCTTCTTTACCCTTTTCCTTAGCTTTTGCTTCCCTCTTGGCGCGCTCTAAGTGTTCACAGTCGTCTTGTTCCATGCGCTTCTTCGTACCTTCCGCTTCTTCCATTAAGATGTAAACTTCTGCCTTTTGCATGAGTTCGTTCATGTCCGTGACACGATTTCCCATGAGATATCAGAAAAATTCCCATGTTCGAAGCCCCTGAGTTAATATATCGGCCAGGATAGTTGGGCTGATGTTAGGGACATCCAAAGCCTCGTCCGTAAAGCGTTTTATATACCCTCGCAGGGGCTCATCTTTGTTGAAGAGATGAGTGGCGGATTTGGGATATTGTCGATTGCAAGAAAATTGTCGTACAAATAGATGAGCTAGTCGGTCAAAACTCATCACGGAGCTAGGAAGAAGGTGAGTAAACCAAGCTTGAGCTCGTCCTCCGAGGGTAACAGGAAACACGCGGCATAAGACGTGATCCGGAGCAGAGGTTAGATCCATTTCAACCAGATATTGATGGATATGGTCTTGTGGATCCTTTCCATCAGCCTCCCCAGTGTATAAGGGAACATTAACAGGCTGCATCCCCGAGGGGACTGAAGCTAAGGCAATTTAGGAGAAAAATGGGAAGTTTTGAACGTGGGATCTTCTTTAGGGCCATGGTTTTCTTAATATCACTTATTCTTTACGCAGGCCATCCATCATTCCCCATAAGGTAGGATCACTATCTCCACGATATTCCGAGAGGTGGGAAAGTTCTCTCCCTTGGCCCCTTCTCGGAGTTCTTTCATAACTAATGTACCTTTGTGATTCTTGCGGGGGTTCGTGGCGCCAGGGGATGGGAGTAGGTCTCCATCCCTCACAGGGTGCACCTTCTTCCGAAGGGAAATCTCTATGTCCGGGAGAGATAGAGGGAAAGTTCCTAAAGTTTCCCCTTCTTTGATGCGCTCGTGTAGTTGTAGCATCTACAAGTCTTTCATAGACAGAGCGAGGAATATTAATAAAATCTCTTGTACCTCATTAATAGTTCGATAAAGTTTCCTCCGAGTCGTTGCGGTGAGTTTGAAGACTTTCACTTTCGAACAGATCATCCATCGTAATCAAAGTTTGTTGAATTCTCTCGAGGACAGATATTATGGCGTTCCCACAGACGGCGCCATTTTGTTAACAGGTTGGATATTATTCCCTATTTAATGAATTTATTTAGGGTCAGAACGCCCTGCCCGTGATTCAAAAACAGTAATTTGATAGAAGATAACGGTGCGAGAATATTCTTTCCTTTATTCACTGAACTTCACTCCTCAATTTTGTATGTATGATTGTCCCTCTTTTTTCAAGTTAAATTCTTCAACCGATCACCTCCCTTTATATAGACTTTGTTAGGGACAGGTGTCGTTATGCATGTGTTTAGTAAGTACAGGTGTAAAAAAGATAAGATAAGGTATATCTTGAGTCTACTAGATGCTGACTAGGCTGATCTTTGCCTCTTCCAAGGTCTCCGAGGGGTTGTTTCTTCAAGATGTTAGTTTCACGAGGGGCTTTATTTGGTGATGATTTGATGGACCGGTTTAGGATCTTCTTCGAGTGGTGTTGTTGCTTTGGTAGAGGTTTATTCTGGTGTAAGGACTTCTGTATGTGTTCTCCGAGGGGTTTTTCTTCTATGAATGGGCCTCCGAGGGGTTTTGACTTGATCTACGAGTGCTTGGTTTGATCTCCGAGGGCTTGGCTTAACTTCCGAGGGTTTGGTTTAACCTTTTAGTGCCTGGCTTGATCTCCGAGGGCTTTATTTGGCCTTCGTGAAATAGTATTTTTGTGTCCAAGTTCTCGTAGAGTGTCTTCTAGTGGCTCTTGTAATTAGATATGGCTTTGTTCTTGAGTTTGGTCTTCGGAGTGATGTTTCGAGGGCAATTTATGTTGAGGAGTGTTCAGCAAGGAAGTATTCTCGCAAGTTTATGGGACTCGGGTCCGTTGCGGTCCGTCTTGGCGCATTGATGGATATCGAAGTCGCGTGGATCCATCGGGGTTTGCTCTTTTTCCGATGCCGCGTCGATATCTATTTTTTATTCATCATTGACTTTCCAAGGGACGCTTAAGTATCTCCTCAGATGTGCCTTCATTCTGTTTTAGGTCAGGGACCGAGGGGTTTTGATAACATCCGAGGGGCCTCCTTATTAGGAGTGGGTACATCTCATCGGAAGTACTCGTGACAATAATATTGTTCGTATATTATTTCCTATATTTAAGAATAATACTTCATTTTAGTCCCATATTTTATTTTTTACGGTTAACAATCGTATTTTGGACCCCTCAGGGAATTTCACTAATATTGTGTTGATTCCTAAATGTCATAACCCTGACTTGATGACTCAGTTTAGACCAATTAGTCTTAGTAATGTGTGTTTTAAAATTGCATCTAAAGTCATTGCTAATCGGCTAAAACCGTTTCTCTCTAATATCATCTCTTCCTATCAGTCTGCTTTTGTTCCAGGATACCTTATCACTGATAATATCCTAGCGGCGTTCGAACTGAACCACTTTCTTAAGAACAAAAGGATTGGGAAATGATGTCATATGACATTGAAGGTGGACATGAGTAATGCCTATTAACCGAGTCGAGTGGGCCTTCTTCGAAAAGGTAATGCTTAAACTTGGTTTTGACTCGCGTTTTGTGTCACTTATCATGATGGGGTCCGGACAGTGTCGTACTCTATTTTATTAAATGGTAAGGAATCAAGGGCTTCTCTCCCCCCCCCCCCCCCCCCCGAAAGAGGCATTAGGCAGGGGGATCCATTATCCCCTACCTATTCTTATTTATTTTTGAGGTTTTTTCAGCACTTATAGCAAAGGCGGAGGAGAGGGGCATGATTAAAGGTGTTAGGATCAGCTGCCATGCACCTTCGGTGTTGCACCTTTTATTTGTCGATGATACTTTGTTGTTTGTTGATGCGAACGAGGAGACGGCGCGTGACATTAGCGGTATTCTGGAAAAATTTGAGGCGGCCTCGGGACAGAAAATTAATCTTGAAAAACAATGGTTGTGTTTAGTCGGAACACAAATGAAGCGATTTGGGTTGTAGTGGGTGCGGTCTTGGGCGTTGCTGTGGCAGAACGGCATAAGAAGTACCTTGGCCTACCTTCTGTGGTCGAGAAATCAAAGCGGGAGTTGTTTGACTATATAAAAGAAAGAGTTTGGAAGAGGGAACAAGGGTACAAAGGCAAAACCCTGTCGGGAGCGGAAAATGAGGTTCTCATGAAGGCAGTCTTGCAATCAATTCCGACTTTTGTGTTGAGCTGGGTTATGATTGCATGGCATCAACGACGACTTTCGGCGCTCATGATGACGGGGGGAGTTGAATGTTTAGCAGCTTTATGGGCGGTTCGGATGGCGGTTGAGAATGGATGAGACAACGTTGTGTTTGAAGGGGATTGCTTGACTGTTGTTTATGAAGTTTTATATGGCACCCCCGGGGGATTTATCGCATTTTAACATCTTGAACTACATTCGCCGCTTGTTTAGGCCGGGTTTTGGCATTAAATGGGTGGGTCGTGTGTCGAATGCGATGGCTCATGAGTTGAAACGCGTACGAGGATGCAGATGATTTTTAGTTGTTTTTGCATGAACTAGTTTGATGTCTTTTTTGTTTCTTCGTTTCATAGTTGGGACCTAATGAACATTTTTGTACACTACGGATTATGCCGTAGCATTTTAGTTGGGACCTAATGAACATTTTTGTACACTACGGATTATGTCGTAGCGGTTTTGCTGGGTTACTGGAATGCAAGTTGGTTGATCAAAAAAATATATATCAAAATCAAATCTCTTTCTATAATATAAACTGCCATGATCAACTCTCAAAAATAATATTAACTCCTACAATCAAGGTAGTAAAAATATAACAAATCCCTATAATTAAGGTACTAATATTTATACATAAAGTTGACAAGATATACACGCAAAAGAATCTTTATACTTATACTTCTCCTTCTTCATTAGACGTCCATGTTCTAAAAGATATGTAAGTATTTTCTATCTACTAAAGAACATATATATCATATTTTAAAAATTATATATACATATGTACATAGGGGTGGGCCGTAGCTGATTTTTCCTTCTGATTTTGCAAAGGTAAGTGGGGGCAAATCTGGTAATTCATAAAAAAGAAAAACAAAAGGAGGGCAGAATGGTTAGCTAGCCGAACCAGGCGACCGAGACGCTGAGCAACCTGGAATAGGTGCAGACCCGAACCGGTAAGGCCACCGGTTCTCGATCGAACCGGTCGAAATGAGCCAAGTCTAAAACAGTGAGATATTGGAAATCAGTTGAGGCAGTGTAAGTCGGCATCCTGGTGACCTTGTCTGCTGGCAACACTTAGTTTAATGAAATAGTTGTTATTGAATTAGTGATGTATACAGCAAAGAACATTGTGGTAGATTCTGCTGACGCTACGTATCGTGTTCCTGTGTGTACCAAAATATGGTACATCAACATATATTAATGCGCGTGCAAAAATAAATAAATCTTGCAATATTAAGAAAAAAATTATCTTGTAACATTATGCTCACTATTCTGATTTTTTTAGCTAAAATAAGTGTGATAAGAACTAAAGCTTAATAATTTACTTTTTAACAAATTGTTAGATACAAACAACCAAAGTGATTGGTTGAGGATACTTACGGCATTGCAGAATGATCCATGGAGACATTTCTAGCTTAATGCAACATGAAAGCTTGTGGTCAAGGAAAAACGGGATTCAGTTATGGACTATGATGTATGGATACACAAGAAAATCGCTTGTTACAACATCGGATATGTATCAAATACGCCACATAATGTATTGTGCTTTACAAATAATTAAAAAAGATAGATACACGTATCAAATACATTGTGAGGCGTATGCGATACGTATCAACAATTTATAAGGGCGTTGTGGTAGTTTTCTTAAACTAAGAGAGGCCCAACATAATATATTAAGATTTGAGGTACTAAATTGCAATATCTTATCAGAAAATTAGACATAGAAGAAACACCCGAGCTCAACGCTATTATAAGGTCTACAAGAGCAACTAAAAAGGCCAACACCACCACAACTACTCAACAACGTCAAGGATCTTCTCCAGAGACTAACATGTTGATCCTCTAATACAACGGTAATAGAACAACAAATTCAAGAGGAACAACATCACTTGTTGTGCAATCAATCAACCCAGGAAGAAAATAAGTTCAAACGCATAGCACACAATCTGACAACGATCAACAGGTGTCTCACTACCTCGTCACTCTATACAACCTGATAGAGTGCATTCACATGCATATCACAAGACACACCACATATAATCCAACATTTGCAAAGAGATGGCAAATAAAAATCTCCTTCAGAGACAATCAGGCCGTTGAGATGCTAATATCATGGTGCTTCCATCATTATCAAATTAACTACGATACATAACTGGGGGACTCACCATATAGCCAAAACATCTTATGCAAACTATTGTTACAATGCAAGTAACAATGTTAATACATACTAGAACCGTGCCACCATCACAACAACTATTCAAAAACAACCATTTGAGTGATCTAATGAGATCAGACCATCGCTCAAGCTTTAACCAGTGAATGGACAGTGAGCCTTACTTTATACAAGGAACAAGAGAGAATCGTTATACACTCTAGCTAAAGAGTACAAGAATAATAAACGTACTTCAACTGAGGCTACCACTATCTGCAAGACTAAATCTAAAGACATCTAAGTGCAGTCTTAAAATATATAAAACCTTCTTCTGGGTACTAATACTTTACTTAAGAATGTGCAGATAATTGTTTCTCAATACCGACACAAGATTTATCAATCAACGCTTATTACCTTTAAGAAGTGTACAAGAAGCACGTCCAAAAAGGTTAAGGCATTAGAACTCAGTAAGACGCACAGATAAGCAACAGTAGAGAGGAATGAAGATTTAGAGCCACCAATGTTTGACAATTACATATTCGACGAACCTTTGGTAAAATTCACATAAATTAGAGCAACAAGTTCTCGACAAATACACATGTGACAAACCTTTGGGTGAAATTCTCATAAGTTGGATGCACAAGTGCTCGACAAACATAACAAGCAACGAACAGAAATGCACCAATGCCAACACTCTCCTGCAAACAAAGCTATAATGATGATTGCTAGCATATTAGAACAAACTATTGATAAGGAAGTTAAGAAAAGACTTAGACAAGTGAAGACACATAAATCACACAGGCTGATGAAAGTACATTAGGTGAAGAGCTTATTGGGTGAAATTCCCATAAAGTAGGCCCAACACAAGCGCTACCAAAATAAACTAGGTGAAATGTCTATTGAGTGAATGTCCCATATAGTAGGCAATCAATGTGATCCATACCAAAATAAAACAGGCGTAGAGCCTATTGGGTGAATATCTCATAAAGTAGGCCCAATGTAAGCCCTATCGACATAAACTAGGCGGAGAGCTTTTTGGGCAAATATCCCATAAAGTAGGCCAACTAGTAAGTCCTACATGTGAAAGCTGGATGACAAATACATTTGGTGAATATTACCATAAATCAGGCCATCTATCTAAGCTCTACAACAACAAATTACTTCGCTACATAAACTTTAATCAAAGATATAAAGAGATGTGGTATCATACGCAAAACAGACAAGCACATTATAAGTGAAACCAATAGAACACAAAGCACAACAACCATCGAGAATCCAAAACAAGACAAATGGCCATCAAAGGAAAGTCATAAGGC
Organism: Linaria vulgaris; assembly: GCA_948329865.1. Classification (NCBI taxonomy): domain Eukaryota; kingdom Viridiplantae; phylum Streptophyta; class Magnoliopsida; order Lamiales; family Plantaginaceae; genus Linaria; species Linaria vulgaris. The sequence goes on along the minus strand of OX415249.1, from coordinate 110,859,717 downwards.
AAACGTACAAAAGCAGGAAAAATGAATAAGATCTGCATAAGTGCCAAAATCAAGCTAATACAACCATTTACCATGCTCGTAACCTGTCTACTCAGCAGTAACCACAGCTCCAACAGGTTTTGCTTTAAGACAAGAATCCCAGCTTTAAGCACTTGATGGCTATTGCACCAGTTGATAAGTGTAGCGTCACAACTCTCAACATGCTCAGTCTTGGCCGTCTGATCTCTGCTCGTGTTTTTGTGACATGCACCCCGCCTATCAATATTTGGTATATCGTTGCAGTAACCATAGTAACTTTATAAGTCAAGTTCAATATCGTATTACAAAACAATTTTTCTCACACATTTATAGTTAAGAGCAAATCTTGCACTTTCGTTTTCTTCCTGTCAAAACTTATTACACAACTTTACATATGTGTGAATGGAAATCTTTTCACTTGAAATTCTAAATCCAAGAAAGTTTTATCAAACAGTAATCTGATACCCTTGATACTCTATGCACATTCACCATGCTACTTTCGAGCCAGTTGAAACTTGTTCTTCTGAACTGTAAAGCAACTTGATGCAGGGTTAATAATCAAACTTTTAAGGCTTCCACCAACTCTTTATCCCAGTTGAAGCCTGTTGGGACAGCCAATGTTAATATGGTGCAATTGTTAAGTCAAAGAAGCAATGAAAATGATTCCAGGCAAAAGCAATGAAAATGATTGCCAGACAGAATCTGACAAGCAGCAATACATTAAATCAAATTACCCTAACTTTATCACATTGGGCGTGTGGTTTTGCTGATTCTGTGGCTGACTTAGCTCGAGGTTTATGGGATCATACTCTTTAGTGATGCCATGTGTAGTGTGGGGTGCTCTATTCACATCGCAAATACCCCCCGAACCATAAACCTGAATCAAAACTTGGAGTAAGTTCAGCTGGTATGTATCCTCATTACATGTCCTAGTAATGTGCAATAGGCGCACTTCTATTTCGGTTTTGATCTAATCTGCTTATACCTTTTTTTGCAATTCTGCATTTTCTTGTTGAACAAGGTTTACCTTCTTGTGAAGTTCTAGGTTTTCTTGATGAATGAGGTTACCCTGCAACAAGATTGAAGAAATTATTCCACATTTCAACTTGAAAATACTACAAATATTCGAATATATAATTGGATTCTAAGGAGGACCTTCTGGTTCAACTCTTGAATTTCATCTGTCAGAATTTGTTCCTGTTGAAAAAAATAAAGTTTTGTGAACTTCCTGCTGGATAGTGATTGCTATGGTTTTCTGATTATTATATTAGAAGAAAATTCACCTACCTTTTTGATACGCACGCCTTTCAAACTCATTTCCAGTTGATTTTCCAGATTTTGTAGGTCTTTCACGCTCAGTCCAGAAAGTTCTTCTCCCAGAAGCTGCCTGCATTAGTGAAAAGTGTGGTATGTTCTGAATTTCTCGATGTTTCTTCTTCTTTTGCAATAGCTTTTATGAAGGATTCATGTGCCTATCTTATTCCAGTTAGGTAATGTTGTATTGCCTAGTAAGTCTTACGTGGGTTGATATTATAGACATTGATACCCTCATACATGTGCATCTCATCCATGATGATAAACTGTCATTCAGCTAGGTTTTTTCGTATGAGTTAAGGTAGGTTGCCAGTAGTGCAGTCTAATCCACCCCTTATCTCGCAACTTGAGCTCTAATACCAATTGTCACAAGTGTGGACTATCACCACCGTTTGCTAGGTTCTAAAGAAAAATAACGTAGAAAAAATCAAAAGGCATATACTCTTTACTATGCTAGTTTCCATGGTCGTTTCTTAGTCACATGATTAATTAACCGCTATGTATTGCATCTGCTCCTCTCACCTCCATTCCCCTCTTTCATTTTCTCTTTTGCTTCATTTTCATTATTTTCTCTGTTTTTTTTTCATTTTCTTAATACTAGTATTATCGCTGGGAAAAAGATACGTTTGGTCCAATAAATTGGCATCTTCACGCATTTGGTCCCGTAATTTGTCATTCCACTCTTTTAGTTTCGTAAGTTGGCGAAAACGCTTAATTTTAGTCCTAGGTCGTCGAAATTCCCTAAGGTCGTCGGTTTTTACTGATGTGGCTCCTCGTGACTTAAAAGCTAGGAATTTTGACCCATAAAAAGAAACCCACTTAGGATGCCATGTAATCAAATAATTAAAAAAATTAACAGGAATTGAGGGCTTATAAAGATGAAAAAATAAAAAATATTTACTCTTCATTTCAATTCACTCAACCCGCGACCAGCACCACACCGTACCCTCCGCCACAGCCCTCCCACACCCCCAGAAGCTCGCGGTCCACAAATGGAAAATAAGCGAATCAAACGATGTTGTGCGTGCGCCATTCGACCAAGAACGATGAACCCATCCCCATATACGGTCAGAATCCCTTGACATAATCTTCTTTCAAATGAGCGTTTACTATATATGGGGATGGTTTGTCGTTTTTGTTCAAGTGGCAAACGCACAACTTCGTATTGGCACGCTTCTTCGCCATTCGTCGATCGCGGGCTTTTTAGCTGCGTTTTCAGGCCCGGCCCGGTAACAGAACTTGTGAGCCTAATGGGTAGCGGGTCAACAGGTCGACCGATTGGACCACTGGGTGGACCGGTTTGTTGACTTTAGTCAACATTCAATAAAAAATATAATATAAAAATTATTTGTATACAAAAATTTATAAGATTGTAGAAATATTTTAAGTCACTAATGTTTCATTATATTATAAGAAAATTAAGAATATGGTTATCACAATACTAGGACTTGAACACATGACTTCCAACAAAATAAGTTCTTGTGAATTAGTGGAAACTATTGAGCTATCCAACAATTTAATAAATGATCCAACAAACTATATATTTAATACAAGTTAAAAAGTTGTTTTGAATTTTTAAATGTTGGCCAACCGTATCAAAAAATTCAATACAAGAACAACAATATGTGAAAATAAAATCTAGAAAATGAACTTCACATCGGATGAAATACTAGGCTTGAAATTCTAGAATGCATGCTCGTTTCACTTCAAAATCAAATTAAGTATAAAAAAAATGTTTTTTTTAAGAAAATTCTTGGCCCAAACCGCCGTAGGCAGTTTGCGGTGGATAGATCTCGTCGAGATACCCCAAATAAAAAAAATGCGTCCAAAACGAACACTCCTACGCAAAGTTATGGCCTTTCAAAGTTTTGCATTTTTTTTTCTTTTTTTCAATTTTTGAGGTAGGATTGTAATTGGCAAAAAAAATAGGGGGACTGGTTCGCAATTGACCAAAAAAAAAAGAGGGCACACCGATTCGTAGACCGAACTGGTTCACCGGGTCGACCGGTCCGATCGGCTCGCTTGAGGTTTGCAACCCATTTTTTGGGCAGAACCGGACCGGACTAGGCACCGGTTTTCGGTCGAACAGGTCAAGCCGTTCGGTCTGGTCCGGTCCGAGTTTCAAAACAGAGCTTTCTAGGAGAGTGGCGAATAGCAGAGGAGTAATGTGTGGCGGAGTGTACGATGTGGTATGGTTCGCGGGTGGAGTGAAGGTTATTTTTTTCATTCATGTTATTTTTTAAAGCCCGCAATTCATGTGTCCATGTGGCATTGCCATGTAATTGTTTTTTTTTTCGTGTCAAAATCCCTAGTTTTAAGTTCACAGAGAGCTACATCAGCAAAAATCGACGAGAACCGACGAGTTTGGGGAAGTTCAGCGACCTAACACTAAAATGAGCGGTTTTGCTAACTTACAAGGGTAAAAGGGTGGGTGACAAATTATGGGACCAAATGCGTGAGGGTGCTGGCTTATGGGACCAAACACGTTTTTTACCTGTTATCGCTCATGAATTTGTCACTAGAGCATCATCATGTTCTCATCTTTTCGATTGTGTAAGAAGCTCATTTTTGCGATGGTTGCGGAAATCTTAGGTTGCTGCTCTTTGCCTACAAATCTCTCGAGCTGTCCAACTCTTTTCTTGCCATCGTGTTATTAGACAACGAAATACAAAAGAGATGAGAGCAACAATTGTATGGCCTAGCTACTATGGAAATTCGTTTGACATGATCATTTTCCATGTCAGACATCATCTATTGAATTTTTCTTTATCAACACGATTCATGTCGTGTTTGATTGTGTCCTAGGCATTGTCGAGCCATATTCATATTGTAGGCGTCTTGGAATTGAAACTCTTCCTTTTCCCAACTTTCTGGCATATTCAAGCGTTCTAGTCGTGATAAAGCTAGCTAGTTGGGCAGTATTTGTAGCAATAAATAAAAGATTCTTAATTTAGTTTAACATGTTAAAGGCTAATATGATCTAAATGGACAAGGTTTGCTAGGGTGTGCAAAATGTTCGGACATGGTGTATGGATCTCAACGACTACCTAAAGCTAAGCGCAATCACGAAGCAACGTAGATTACTTGATAGAACTTTGGCCATGATCCTACCTCTAAAAGCTAGCTATCTATCAAATGATGAACTTCAATTTTAACTTTACATAGACAAGGTTGACTTTTTTATACAAAGATGAACTTTGGTGGAGACCGAACTTGGACATAGTTGCCGTGTTGATCAAATTATAGGACCTATTATTAAATTTATTGAGACATGACCATTTTGGACAAAGTTTAAGTTTGGCCCAAAAGTGAAAAATGACATAACATTGAGCATAAATGAGTACTAATCATGGCCTACCTTGAATAGAATTTTTGGGTAATCACTAGCACACTAGCATGATCCAACTTGAACAAGTTTTAACTACAAGGCCGACACTCCTTTTACTTTAACTAAGGATGTGCACTAAAAGATCTACCTTGTGAATGGAGTGGCTTGAGTTATTCTGCGCTAGGTGTGTGGCTGATAACATTGACGATTGAGAAGTTCGAGAGATATGGTTAATGCATGATTAGTGTGGTATCTCGTATGTTGATCTTGAGTCATATTGTTGAATATCTTACGTCTTTTCTCATAGCTTTATATACTAAGTTAGCATCACTCAAGGCACCAAACATTTATTACAAAGCTAAATTTGATCAATTCTTATGCCTAGCCCTAGATTATACTCAAGTACCAGAGCTAGCATGTTAATTCCATGTGGCTAGTCTGACACTTAGTTGCAACAACAAATTTTGATCTCATACACTAGTGTGATTAGGATCAATAATTAAGGTCTACAAATGTTTCGTGACTACCTAATTTAGCAATTAAGTTAGTCTAGTCAAAATCTCTTTCTTTTAAAGACCGACATGAACAAAGCAAGTTACACCTTCATCAAAAGTGAATAATCTTTTTGAAGTAACTTCGTGGATTTCAATCCACCTAAATGGGATATATATAACCTCTAATTAAGCCATCCATTAGTAAATTGAACCCTCAGGAATGAAAACCAATGTACAGTGCTTTTAATTTAATTGCGGAGATAACATGTCAAATACACTTACCTCTGGCTTTCTCGCAAGTATTGTAACTGTTGCTTCAAGCTTGATGCTTCTCTTTGCCAAAACTAGCAACAAACACAAAATACAAAATAAACATATTTAATTTTGAGAATTGACCACATTACAAAATATACATGTCAAATTCAAGCAATAATCGTGAATGATGTTTTAGTCGGTGGTCGTCATTTGAAAATCGTGTATTTAACATTGATTGGGTTAACCTTGTTACCGAGCAACAAACACAAAATACAAAATAAACATATTTAATTTCGAGAATTGACCATAATAATCTAGGTAAACTGTTCCACATTACAAAATATACATGTCAAATTCAAGAAATAATCGTGAATGATGTTTTAGTCGGTGGTCGTCATTTGAAATCGTGTATTTAACATTGATTGGGTTAATCTTGTAAAAACAATCGTGCCGAGGAACTATTAAATCCTATAGAATTTGTATTGTCCAGGACTAAGGTCGTTCAGGAATGTAAATATTTAGCTCAAGAACTAAGGTCGTTCAGGAATGTAAAATTCTTAGTAATGCATCCTCACCTTCTAGAGTGAGCCTAAATATGAATATCGTTTGTTGATCTTCAATTTGAAAGTCTATAACATCAGCATTTCTTAAGTAGTTTATTGGATTTCATGGGGCCTTTCTATCCTTTTCATTTCATCAGTGCAAAGTGGAAAATTCGAAGCAGCAAAAATTTCAGATATCATTTATGTCTTAGATTAACGAATTTGAGTTAAGAATTGTGGTATTAATCAGGAGTAGCAGGCTACAAAACCTAAATGGAGAAGCAACAGAAACTTTGTGTGGTGGACGGAAGTAGTATCTGGAAGGGAGTCCAACCATCGTATTCCATGGGAACCTGCAGACCGAGTTCAGAACAATGTTGTGAGTTACTCTTCTGCGAATTGTAAACAGCATCTATCATTAGATTCAATGTTACATTGAAGAGCTGAGAGAAGCTGAATCTGATGTTTAAGGTTTGTTTAACTTCTCCTGTCAGAGTTATAGATTCATGTTTAGAATTGTGCTAATTACATAACATGAAAAGCTGACAATGAAGTGAGCGCGATGATTCAGTCTGGAGAAAATTCTCAAATCATTTTTACTGAACACAAGATCTTCATCTTAATTAGTTTGAAACCTCAATCGACTTAAATGGGCCAAGACGTTATGTTGGCGTGTAGTGGCTAAACACGCACTATTCACAAAGCCTTTCTATGTTCTACCTGAATCTGGTGTTAGAGGTCTGATCATCTTGCGTGGGTCAATTAGCACATCGAGGTCCAACTTTGTGGCATTATCCACAGGTGGGGCTGTCCAGGTCATGGTTTGGATCCAAGGAAATCAATCGTCTGAGTAAAAGTGACCAATACCCACATCAACGGAAGGGGTGGTTATAAAGATCTTGGCACATCAGTGGAAAGTGTGGTTTATAAAGATTTTAGATTCTATTTGGCAAGTTAGATAGACCGACAATGGAGACAAGAAGACAAAAGCCTATCCGGGTAACCAAAAAGGTTGACGGACCAGAAAGAGAACTTGACTGTTCGCGTGTGGCATCAGTGCCGACTTCATGGGTTACCCATAGAGTGGTCAATGGTCACAGGTGGACTTTTCAGGGACCTCTAGTAAATGGGGATTATTCTTCCGAGCCTCTTCGGTTGGGCAAGGAAAGTTTGATTAATTCTAAAGCTTTGATAGCAGTTTAACTTGTTTAGTGAAGCTCAGACAAAGCAGAAGTCTAACACTGCATGGGACATACTTATGTTGAAACTTAGATATAATACAAGTTATTCCTCCGATGCTACATTATATATTGGGCTTTAGTAGCTAGTACTTAAACACCTGACTCTCTAAGTAGGATGGAGGAGTTAATGGAACCATTCAACTTTCCCCCAGTAATCATCCGTGTGGGATGGGGGAGTCACAGCTGCATAGTACTATTCAGAAACATTGAGTAGGAATCAAATACTATCCACTGACTTTGTTGTATGCACCGCAAGTTCTCCCTACTCTCTCCTCAGTAATTGATTTTTATTCCTCGTATTTGGATTCTGAAACTTGCTGAAGATGGAGCTTATCTTGTTTCTTTGTTATTCTTCCCTGAAACAGCTTGCTTAGACTTATTCTGTCTCGGGAACTTGTTTATCTGCTTCTTGCAATTATAAGACATATATATTGCATTGGACTGTAAAGCTCCAGACATATGGAAGGGCCACCGTGAAGTTGAGCTATGTCAGGACCCATATCATACTTTTGGGGGGGGACTATTCTGAAGCATGATAATATGATACTATTCTTTCATTAAATACATCTTTTTATTTTGTTGCAGCGGTCTGATGATCATTGAATCAAACTATATTTTGTTAGCTTGAGTTCTGATGCATAACATAGTAAGAGAGCATTCCCATAAGTTTCAAAAGAAGACATTTGAACAGCTTATTAAATGGGTTATCTGATATTTGAGAGCAGAATGCTACCTTTTATTCAGGGTCTTCTTTTGTTGATGTGCTCTTGAGGTAGTACGGTCCTCTACCTGTAGATTTGTTTGACATCTTCAACTTATGCAGGTCCTATCTGATCTCTAAAGAAACGAACTATTTTTTAAATGAATTATGTGTAAATATACAGTTGCAGAAGCGTCACTGTACCACTTGGGGGGGGTTAAAACAGTACTTTATTCCTTCGCCAATGGCAAGAGGCATCAGTCTCTAGCTTTAGCCTGATTCATGAACTGCAAATTTTGATATTGGCAAACTACTGATGCATCTTTCCAGGTTTCTTCATACTCATTTTGCCCACTCCCAGTAGCTTAATTTGAACAGTTCTTCTGCAAGATAACTGTATTAAATGGTTCTGTCATTTTGGGGCATCAATCCGGGTTACGATCACTTTGTTCCTTTCGTAATTCTGCTCATCATAGCTAGATACGCGTCCCATATTTTACACTTCATGTTAGCTGCTGCGCTTGGAAAAAAATTAGTACTTTTTTCAAGCTACCTATATGTCGTGTATTGTAGACAATTTCTGTTGGAGAATTTTAAATAAATTCCCTTGAACCCCTGTCCCCCTGTTTACTAGCTGTTGTATTTACCGTTTGAGCGTGCTTTCTTCTGGATTTGAACCCGCATCCTCTGCAGTATTGAATGAGCTCCTTATCGTTAGTCTATGTGTTAATTCGTGTTAAAAGCATGCGTTATTCTGTATTAATAATAACTGAGATGCCGCAGTTAATTATTTTGTTTAATTCATTGTTCATGCGTTAAGATAATGATTTGGTGAAGAAAATTCCATGATTAATTATGATAAACTTGTTCACAGTTTCGATATGGCGGGGGATGATGTATCCAACAACGATGGAATCGAGACATCCTCGAAGATTGTCGGCACTGAGGTCGACGCGCAACATCAGAATAGTGGTACTGAGGCCACTATACCAATCTTGAGGAACCCTCCAATGCCTTACTCTCATCCGGAGAAACCGGAGAAGTTCAAGGGCTCGAACTTCAAACGGTGGCAACAAAAGATGCTCTTTTTTCTGACGACACTCAATCTGACCAAATTTCTCAAGGAGGAGAACCCAAAAGAAGATCGTGAGGATCCTCTGTCCGTTGAGAAGATGGAAATCTGGTCAAATGGCGATTACCTTTGTCGTAATTACGTGTTGAACTCATTTGATGATTCCTTGTTCAACGTGTACTCCCCAAAGGAGAGCGCTCGAGAACTTTGGTCTTCGTTGGAGACGAAGTACAAGGTTGATGATGTTGGGGCTAAGAAATTTGTGGCCGGACGTTTCCATGAGTACCGGATGGTCGATGGGAGAAGCGTGGTGGAACAATGCGAAGAACTGCAGTTGATTTTCCACGAATTGGCAGCGGAAGGAATGCCTCTACCCGAACCTTTCGAAGTGGCAATGGTGATTGAAAAATTACCATCCTCATGGAAGGAGTTCAAGAGCTATCTCAAGCACAAGCGAAAGCAGATGGGGCTTGAGGATCTTGTTCGTAGACTGCGGATAGAACAAGACAACCGCAAGATGGAGAGGAAACCAGATGGGGCGTATTCAAAGGCCCACGTGATCGAATCTGGGGATACTTCTAACGGCCAAAAGAGGAAACATTCAGATGTTTCAAAGGCAAAAGGAAAAGAGAAAGAAGAATTCTCGGGGGATTGCTACACATGTGGCAAGGCTGGACACAAAGCAAAGGATTGTCGCCGACGTCCCAAGGGGAAAGGTAAAGGCAAACGATCAGTTGCAAATGTGGCAGAGGCAAGCCAAAACTCCGATGAAGACACGTATCTAAGTGCTATGGTCTCGGAAATCAATCTTGTTGGAGGAAACTCCAAGGAATGGTGGGTTGATACGGGAGCTACGAGGCACATATGTGCAAATAAGTGGATGTTTAAAACCTACCAAGCTGTTGAGAACGAACAATGCTACATGGTAAATTCCGCTATATCTAAGGTGGAAGGCAAGGGAACGGTAGTGCTTAAAATGACCTCCGGGAAGATGGTGGGTTTAAGCGACGTTCTTCATGTCCCAGAAATTCGGAAGAACCTGATACCCGATTCTATGATGAGCAATAAGGGTTTTAGGCTCGTTTTCGAGTCCAACCGGGTCATCCTTTCAAAGGGAGGAACATTCGTGGGCAAGGGATACTTGACCCAAAATCTGTTCAAAATGCCGGTGATGACTTTGGCAAATAAGAGTGAAGCTACCAATGAAGCTAGCAACTAAGTTGAAGATTTAAATTATTGTAATAAAAGTCTTGAGAGAATAGACTAATAATTTAAATAATTGTAATAAAAATTAGTCTCGTGAGAGGAGGCTAAATATTATGAATAAAATTTTTTCCTTTGATTAATTGCGATGTGTTTGCTACATTAAAGGATAAAATAATATATATATATATATAGATATAGATATATACTTGTTTGAAAATAACACAAGTGTGAGACTTGTATGTTATATATATTTGTAAAAAATAAAACCAAGTGCGAGACTTGTAATTTATTATATATATATATATATGTGTGTTTGAAATATTTGGAATTGAGTCCAAATATAAATGTGTAAATTAAATTGCTTAGTGAGAAGTAAGTGAGATTTAATACTATTTATTTTACTAAATAGATTAAATATTTAGATTTATTTGATGTAAGACGCGAAGTACGCAAACAAAATAAATTCTGAAATAAGTGATTTCTTTAAGGCTAGAGACATTTTTTTTTTTAGGAAAAGAAAGAAATGTGGGGGCTTGAAGAAGAAAGTATTGGTTAAGATTATTCTAAACTTTTAAGTTGAATAATAATCATAATATTTTTCGAATACTTTAAGAGGTTAAAGAAAATATTGGAGGCGATTGACGGAAGGTCTAGCGAGAGACTAAGTAGCAAATTCATCGAGGGAAATGGGAAATTTGAGCCCACCAAAAGACATCACCCCATGATGACAACCCTACCTGAATTGTAAACCCCAATTTGCAGGTTCAAATGGACAACCGAATTGTGGGGGCGAGTCGAACAAAGCACTCGGGAAATTGAGTTCCCAACCCATTTCTATGATGAAAGAGTGATGGACCTGTACAGGTTAAGGAGAACTTGAGGTTCTAATGATCTTTATGTCTTGTGAACACAAGCGGGGTATTGCAGGATACCCTTAATGAGAGATCACATATGTCGAATGTGAAGGGGCCGCTTCGTTGAGATGAGTTAAAGGGCTAAATCTCTAGAGCATTCGATGAATATCGCCAAGGCAGTCCAGGGCCGAAACGGACAACAACGAGGACCAATATGGTATTGGAATGAGTTGTGTGAGTACCATTGTTTTGGTATACACAAAACGCCGAACAGTTCAAGGCATCACGTCCACTGGTTGGCAAGTATATCCGATGGTATTTCACTAAGGAAGGTTCAAGGCCGAAAACCACATATCCTGATGCAACAAGTTCCGGCAGAACTCTGAAATTGCATTTAACATTGTTAGGCTCATGTGCATTTCAGTCAATTACATTCATGTGGGGGATTGTTGGAGAATTTTAAATAAATGGGCTTAATTGAGTAAGCCCAAGTAAATAAGTATGTAGTGAATGTTCATTGACTTATGCAAGTATAAGAGATTTTGTCCCACATTGGAAAAATTTCTACAAATTCTATTGGTTATATTGAGATACCAAACTAGAGAGTGTAGTGAACTAGAAGATATGGGACTCCTCGCGCAATCGTCGTCGTCCGTCCGTCTCGACTCGACTCGACGCGTGTCGCTACCGGGAAGGCAGTAAATATCTTTTTGGGAGAAATTTATTTTATTATATTATTAAATAAAATACTTAAGCTAATTCAAGAATAATTATTACACACTTAATAGCTACGGATTTAATTAGAAAATTAAATCTGCTGATTTAATTTGTGTCTGATTTCTTTCAATTTCTTTCAAATTCATTAAAGTGTCTGATTTTTTGATGACTGCTTTAACTTGATAGTTTTTTTTTTTTTTTAAATCTTTAGGATGTAAGTTTGATAGCTATGGCTTTTGTAGAATTCTGATTTGTATTTCATATGCTGCACGGTTGTTAATTTGCTGATTCTAACCATGGTAAATAGTATATACTAATTCAAGGTGATTAATGGCATTGTCCACAACAAAGATTGAGGGTAGCCCTTCTTCTAGCAAGTGGTTACATGGGATGCATGTTTTAACTCATGACCGCTTTTCGACCTCTGTGGTCTATCAGCAAAAACAAAAGAACTATGAATTAGGGTTTAGGATCCTTTTTACCATCCCTTTCTTCATCTTCCTTTTGGTGTGTTTCTCAAAATGCACTTTCTTGTATTTTATATCAGAACTCATCAGAGTTCCATTACAAGGATGCCACAAGTGCCTATCTCATTTTGGTTGGTACTCTCTCTAGAAACGAAGAAAAAACCGCAGTATATCACTTCTAGTATCACTTATGCTCCCATAAGCTTTTCTTTCCATTGCCAGCTCAAGTTATTTCAAGACTTATCGGCTGACTTGACAGGGATCTTATTTCTAGTCTATTTCCAGTCTTTTGCAACTTTCACTTGCATTTTGATTTCCTTTAGGTTTCAATCCAGTTTTAGCATGCAAAAGGCTGTCCTCCATCAACCATTCTGTAAATGTTTTGAAACTCAAGTATTTTAAACCTTCGCTGCAGCTAGCTCAAGCCCCCTGTTTTACAGCCCCAACCACATTTTTAATGTGGATAAAAGTAAAAGTGAGGGGCAAGGTGGTCACTTTACCTTCAAGTTTCGGACTAGTTGAGCATAGATTTGTAATCAAAGTCTAAGTTGTGTTGACATATTCAGTAAGCCAAAATCACAACTCATGTTAACTGACTGTTATTGCTGGTCTACCAAACTTCTATGCAGATTGGTGTTAAACCAGCACTATTGGGTTATCTAGCTAGCTCGAGCGAGATTTGAATCGAATTGCTGGGTCAACAACCACAAATTAAGTTTCCAGCTTCGTATCCATTGGCTTGAGCAAATTAAATCTCTATGGGAAAGGTTTGCATACACACAGATCTTGCACCAAATATGTTCTCTTCATATATTGTTCTTCTTGCTCTCATAGTTATGAACTTATGAACTTTATCATACTTTGGATTATTTAAGTCTACATCAGCTCTTCCTCTTACATATTTGACGAGGCCTACATGGCATAAGAAAGTACTTCTTGATCTGTGGAGTGTATAGGAAATTTATTAGGTCCTATCTAATATGTTCCGCAACAAGAGCCTATCTTATTCTCGAGCTATAATTATGTTTTAACAATCAACTCTCGATCCTTTTAATAATTTAAGGGGGCTGCTTTGTTATGGTACTAATTCTGAGGTAGAGTTACGTTATATTTGATGATATGAGGTATTAGGATAGGCTTACCCACCTTAAAACCTAGCCATTGAGGGTTGGGTTCTCACAAAATAATAGCACTGTTATCAGAGCCACGAACCATCTGTATGGCACAGGTGGTGACGCTAGCATGCTGCTCACCTGGGGTTAGGTTGAGCATTTACAAAGCTAACACGCGTGGACGATGACATTGCAGAGTGTAGTGGATTTTTTGTGATCCATACACTAATAATATTGGATACTAGGGTGGAGTTTATATGATTTTGTAGTTGTGATTCCCTGAATTCATAAGAAGCTCTATCTCAGTTCACTGACCATAGACCATTGCAGTGACCATGGTGTTTACTGTTTACCAGAAACATCAAGGTCAAATAATCAGCTGGGAAACTGTAACCAAGCATGTTCTAGGCTTTGGAAGAATTATGATTTTACCATTGGAGAGTTGTAACCAAGAAGGCTATGCCTAGCATCTGTAAACTTGTTTTGTACATCTTCCCGGAACTAGTTTCTAGGAAAAAAATAATTAATGCAACCGTTGTCTTCTGACGTGGTGCAATCGACGAACTAGATTTAATTTTAGTTTAAAATTTCCTAAAATATGAGAATAAGAATCCTATTATTTAAAAAATAAGGATTTGTATAATTTTCGATGAAGTTTGATGTCCTGGGATTTAGTTTTTCACATAATTGAAATGAAGAATTTGTGATTACTTGTCGAAAATGTTGACACTAATTGTAAATAGTTGATATAATGTACCTTGATCTCTGAAGAAGGGTTCAGCAATTGATAATGCTCCTCTTTCAGTTTGTTGTATCGATCAATCACAGATTTCATACTGATAAAAATGGAAATAGAGCAAGATTATGTTACTGTGCCCGTACAAATGCAAAATCAGGTGAGAGATACTAGTCCGTGCTTTGTACACCGCAGGACTGAGGCAGCCCGCAGCAGTACTGTAAGTAGATGTGCTTCACATAATTTGTTAGCTGTGTGTGTGACTGATAATCAAGGTTATATGAAACTATATTGTGTTACAGAAAAAAGTTATGATATAGCCATAGCAATTCTCCTAAAGTGAAAGTATTGGAACATGTCAATATATATTATTAACCTAACTATAAGCATCTCTTCTCGATCTCTAATCTGCATGCCTCTAAACGTTTTGAGATGCTTCTAAAATCCCAATAATCTTATTTCTGTAGTCATCTAATCCTTCAATTATTTTCACCTCTTTAGTCGCTCGTTTCCAGAAAAGAAGAAAAGATCAGAACTCTCAATATAAGTTAGGCACAACCATATCTCTCTCTCTGTACCCCTAATAGTACGTCATTTTTGGCTAATCTCATCCCTACTTCAGCTTGTAACCCTTATTGAGATACTCTTAATCAAATAGCAGACCCAAAGTGCATCAAAGTCCAAACAGCAGGCCAGTTATAAGGTACCAAAATGACCTTGTTTTTTGAAGAAGATGCTAAAGATTACTTAAAATGTCATGCTGAAGGTGTTGCGGATAAAATGTGAGCACACCTTTTTTTTCTGATGAATTAGGACTTTCACTAAATGAAGTTGATGGAGTTTGAGAGAGGTTTACCCCGTCACAATAAGTACTTATGGGAAGGTCACAAGGACAATTTCGAACCTATCAAAAGCTCTAGCCCAAGCGGTTAGATTCTATGAGCTGCCTCATTCGAATTTCCATGCGTGAAAATCTATTTCCATTTAGGTTAGAGAAACATGTCTGATCTCAATAGTATTTTTTTTTTTTTTTTGATCTCCAACTGAGTTTGCTCTCTCCGACGACTTAAGCATGTTAATTACTTTTAAACAGTCAGTCTCAAAAGTAATCTTCTTTGCTTTAAAACTATCAGCTAGTAGCTTCAAAAGAAAGAAAAATAATTCAGATTTCTCCTCTTACAGAATGGGTAATAAATATTATTATATCTCTAAGATATTCAAACTTATTGTCTTTTCCAGAAAAAGAGCAGGAGAATATAATCAAATGTCAAAAAAATTTAAAGCTTCAATAAATTGCAATACTCATTTTCTTACAGATGTCAAAATAGGTGTCAATTTGAATTGTCTTTATATATAAGTGAAAAAAATAATTATTGTTATATTACCTATCAAATAATAAGAATCGTATCTGAAGTTCAGTTTTTATAGAAGGTTTTCTTTAGAAATAGATTAGGGTAAATCCCGTAAAGCCCCCTAACGTATATTGTGTTTTTCACATTACACCTAAGGTTTCAAAATTAGTGATGTGCCCCTAATGTATGCTAAACACCCCGTGGACTAAATCTGATGAATTAGGACTTTCACTACATGAAGTTGATGGAGTTTGAGAGAGGTTTACCCCGTCACAATAAGTACTTATGGGAAGGTCACAAGGACAATTTCGAACCTATCAAAAGCTCTAGCCCAAGCGGTTAGATTCTATGAGCTGCCTCATTCGAATTTCTATGCGTGAAATCTATTTTCATTTAGGTTAGAGAAACCATGTCTGATCTCGATAGTAAATTTTTTTGTTCTCCAACTGAGTTTGCTCTCTCCGACGACTTAAGCATGTTAATCACTTTTAAACAGTCAGTCTCAAAAGTAATCTTCTTTGATTTAAAACGATCAGCTAGTCTGGTTGCTTCAAAAGAAAGAAAAATAATTCAGATTTCTCCTCTTACAGAATGGGTAATAAATATTATTATATCTCTAAGATATTCAAACTTATCGTCTTTTCATGAAAAAGAGCAGGAGAATATTATCAAATGTCAAAAAATTTTAAAGCTTCAATAAATTGCAATACTCATTTAGTTACAGACTTACAGATGTCAAAATAGGTGTCAATTTTTGAATTGTCTCAATATATATATAAGTCTGAAAAAATTAATTATTGTTATATTATCTGTCAAATAATAAGAATCGTATCTGAAGTCCAGTTTTTATAGAAGGTTTGTCTTTAGAAATAGATTAGGGTAAATCCCATCAAGCCCCTAACGTATATTGTGTTTTTCACTTTACACCTAAGGTTTCAAAATCAGCGATGTGCCCCATAATGTATGTTAAACACCCCGTGGACTAAATCTGATGAAAAAAAATGTGAACACGTGTCCAAAGTGTCAACGGTCAGGGGGCATTATTATTACCTTCAGGTGCACAATGCTAATTTTGAAACGTTAGGGGGCAAAGTGAGAAACACACTATACATTAGGGGCTTGACGGATTTTATCCAATAGATTAATTTAGTTTCTTTTAATTGCATTAGATAATAATTCATGTTTCGAGTTATTTTTTTCTTATTTTGATTGAGTCCGTATTCCTTAATCTCAAGATTATAAATTTGTGAGTTGAAAATTCATCAGAATAGTAGTATTTGTTCGATGAGAATAATTAAATTTTTAGAAAGTTTATAAAATTATATTGAGGAGAACTTCAATACTAAAACTTTAACCAATTTAATGGAATGTCTTTTACATGTTGTCTTTTAACACATACTTTAGATTTCAAAGTATAATCATAATTAACAAAAATAAATTATACGAAGTACAGAAATCTCGACAATAATGATTTCTTCTGCTAAAAATTGCGAACGCGTGAAAAACAATGGAAGATTTTAGTTTTCTATAGAATCTCCTTTAGAAAGTCTTGTTTTTACCCAGTTACATATAATCATGAACATATAGTCGTTTCATTTCACGAGAAAAAAAGCCATTGCATCGAATGCATGTAGGCAAGGCCAACTATTGTCATGTCCAAAGTTAGATGAATGAAGTGAATGACTAGTACGTAAAACAAAGAGTGAAACAAAAGTGGGATAATATTTTTTGCGAGAAATAATCTAAGTCAATTAATAGGAACAAGGTATTCATTGTCCCCTAACCCTAGTCCAATTTATGCAGGCACCCTAAGCTAGTGAAACATACAACAGCAAAGGCACGCCAGTAGTTGAAGATGAATTTTTTTCTATCAGCAATATAATAAAATCTCCATTCACCCAAGAAATAAAAAGGCTAGTTAACGTTAACCAACCACAACCATCAACTCATCATTTCCCTCAATACTCACCAAAGGAAGTCTGGTGTCAAGAAAAGAAAAATCAAATTATTTTTTATGAACTTTAATCCAAACTTACGACTTTACCATAACATGGTTGATGACTTCTTTTTTTGTTTGTTTGTTTGATAAGTCACGTGGTCGATGACCTTATCAACATTAACTTGATTCGCCTTAAAAGAGCGACTTGTTTTAAGTCTTCCACATTAATATAGTTGGCGCAATCTGACAAATAATACTATAAAACAGTCATATTTTTGGTATCAATTTTGTTAGACAACAAAAGTAATTAGCGTGCTAATCATGGGTATATAAAATTTTAAAACTGATGACAGGTTGCGGGAAAATTGAGCTGGCCGATCAGATTTAAAGGCTAGGGAAGGTGAATGGGAGGAGTGATTGCAACCAAGCAGGTCCAGGAAGGAAAAAAAGAATTAATAGCAAAAATAGAAAGCCAAGAAAAAGGCAGATTCAAAATACAAAATTACACAAGAGTTTTAGTACCTCTAGTTTCACAGTTGATGAGTTTCCTTCAACGCGAATACAAAATTAATTCCCAGACAAAATTTCCCAATTAACAAAAATAAATTTCACATTGAATTTACGTATCTACTAACCTTTTACAGCATATATTATTTTGACTTTGGAATTGTTAGTCTAGTGAAACCTTAATCATGCTTCAGAGAACGTTTCTGGGTGGAATATGATGATCATGAAAACTTAAAAGAAAATCGATTGGACAAGGAGCAAATGCATAGAATCAAGACGTGGTTTGGGAAACCTGCACAAAACTTTCTTTTCCATTTTCTGAAGTTATTTTTATAATTTCAAAAACTCTGCACATAAATCCTATGTGTTAAGTGTTCTACGCTTGATTTAAATGATAGTATATCTGGTTTTTGTATACTTTTCTGTTTTAAAAGGTATAATGTATCCTTTAAATCTTAAGGACAAATTAATATTTATGTCCTATAAGTTTGTCCATTTAATGAATCTGCCCAATAAGTACCGAATTTTTAAAACTAACCCACGAATCGGCCTTTTTTCAATTTTTATGCCCACCCAGTGCCACATAAGAAAAAAAGCCGATGTGTCAGCCGAGTTGGATGTGAAGGCACACGCCATAGCTGCCACATGGAATATATTTAAACCAAAAATATATTTATATCTATAATATATATAAATATATAAAAAAAATCATAAATATAAAAAAACAAAAAAAAAAACATTTTATTACTGAAATTAAAAAAACAAAAAAAAAACATTATTACTTAAAAAAAGATAGACCTAACCCCCACTCACCCCCCCCCCCCACCCCCACCCACCGCTGCAACCGCGTTGCAGCGGTGGGGGGTGGGGGGTGGGGGGGGAATTAATTTTTTTTTATTTTTTTTATTTCAAAATTGGGATGTTTGCGGTTGATACCATGTTATTTAGCTTGCATCAAGAACAATGAAAATGTAAGTCACAAGACTTTACAGTACCCTAAACCTTTCCTAAATAAATTTCCCTTTTGCTGATCTTATATTGATAATAATATGGGGTTTTGGTATTTATGACATTTTAATGTTATCGAAAAATAATCAATTACAACTTCCATTTACAAACCCAAAATAAGATGACCAACTTCTTTTGGGAACCATCATAAACCAGTAATACCTTTTCTCCAGTTATTTGTCAAAATAGGGTAATAATAAAATAATATCTCATATATATTATAGTAATAGCTTTTCTCCAATACTCATATTTTGTATGTATAAAGCCAAGATGTAATGCTTTGTTCGCCAATATATATATATATATATATATATATAAGCCAACATGTTTCTGAAATTTAGACACTCAGGGTGGTTTTTGTAATAAAATGTTATCATAGTCATATAACCAATGAACCAAATAAAGTCTTTAATTTCGGTCTGATTCTTTTGGTTGAAATAACCTTTTTGCCCAAACAAATAAAACAAAAAAAAAAAGGAACAACAAAGGGATTTTTGAGGAAGTTCTTCATAAATAGCATCTATAAATAAATGTTCAGATCTTATCTCAATTTTCTCAACATACATCACGTTAATTAATTCTTGATTCACTGCTGGCTGAGATTTTTTCCCACTTGTCTTGGATAAATTAATTTAGTAAAAATTCATTTCATAGTTATTTACATGCGTTACATAGTTAGCGCATTCGCAAGAGATCCTCACGCGTGCGCGTGCATACACGCACATCCATGAAAATGCATCTGGAGTTATTTACATGGGTTACATACAGGGGCGGAGCCAGGTGGGGGCTCACCTGGGCTCCAGCCCAGGTCAACTATTTGCAACTCAAGTACTTGTATTATAGTTTTTATAATTTATATTGCCTCATAGAATAGTTTATTTTTTATCAGCCAACTTTAACTAGTTTTTATACAATTAAACCCAAAATATCTAATAGTTTTTGATTAGAACATACAGATCCAACATTTCACATTTTAGGTTGGATTAATTTCAGCTTATTTGTAAAATTAATTAGCTTGTTATATAAACTTTGTAACAATGCTCTAACATATCTTATAATTATAGAGTACATATATTTAAATTAAGAGATGTGGTAATATGTATCTTTTTTACTAGAATATATTATATTTAATTTGTATATTGTTTATGGATTTGTAGAAAATGCATGTAAGTTTTTAGAGAAAAATTAAGAACGAAAAAAAATTTCAATCGAGGTAGCTAACATGATATGTATATTATTTCTTAGCCCGGGTCAATATATTTTTCTGGCTCCGCTCCTGGTTACATAGTCAGCGCATTCGCAAGGAATCCAACAAGCGCGCGCGTGCATGCACACACAATCGTTAAAATGCATCTGGACTGAAACTGGTTTGCTCAAATTCATTTCAAAGTTATTTACATGCGTTACATAGTCAGTGCATTCGCAAGAAACGTGCACGCGCGTGCGCGCGTGCACATTCCTGAAAATGCATCTGCACCGAAGCTGGTTTGCTCAAATGCAAAGCAAAAGAAGGGCTTCTAGTAGTAATTTTAGGAACATTTGAAATTAACTACACATGAAAAGTATGAATTTTAGGGGAAACAGTAATTAAGATATTTACAAAAACAAACAAGTACATATATATTAAGGAAGCAATCAGATGAAACAAACCTGGTGTTTGCAAAATCATAAAGTTTGCCAGTGCTAGAGAAGACGATCAATCCCACTTCAGCATCACATAGGATTGCTAACTCCCTTGCCTTTTTGAGTAGTCCATTCCGTCTCTTTGAGAAAGTGACTTGCCTGCTTGTCAAATTGTCGATCCTCCGTATCACGATCTTACCTCTCCCCATTGATCCGATAGATCGATTGGTTAAAAAGAAAATCTAGTGTCTCTTGAGCTTGCTCTTGCTACACCTAATAAGTCAAAATCAATTAACGATGAGCGTTTAGTCAAAATTGATCGATGATTTCACCAAAGTAGAAAGATTATTAATAGAATTTTATCTAAAAAGAGACAAGGAACGCTTACTAATTTGAGTTTTTGAGGGACTTACTTCGGAAAGAGAAAGGGGACAAAGTTTGGGAGCCCTTTTGGAACAAAGTGTTTATGTTGTAAATATTAATAGTACTAGCTCTATAAGGAAAGCATAAAAGTGGTTTCTCAAGAAAGGCAATACCGCTTTAACTAGAAAACATGGAGCTCGTTTATTTGGCAAACCAAAATCCTAATAGCGGTTTTAGCTTAGAGACTTAATTAATTCATTGTTAAAAAATAAAATATAAAAGAGTACGACTCAAGATAGGTAATCACTAGTCATATTATAACATCTTATCATAATTGTATTCTCAAACTCATCCTTGCACGATAAAACTTACATAATATTTGATATTAATTAGTAATTTCTATATTTTCATAGAAAAGTTAATGTTGGATAATGTATAACACGCCCTTGATCAAATGGAAGTTGAAATCGAAGCGATCATTAAATCTTATCACCTATATGTAATCGGCAAACTCATATTGATTTGGCAGGGCTATGAGAAAATTAAAGGTCCTTGAAGTTGTATTCAAAAGATCTTGTTAACTATTACCCTAAAAAAATTAAGACAAATTTGAACACTTGACGAGACGCGCGTGCACAAATGTTAAGAGATGGAGAGAGGATACCTTGTTTTTGTACTCGAGGGAGTTAGGGTAGTGGCTTTCCTCGTACACTCAAAAAGATGAGAGTACTTGTGTAATTTGATTGGTGGGATGGGTCGTGAATTTTGATGTTGCTGTCTAGCCAATAGATCACTGACACTTGAGGAAAGTTCTTCCACCAATATGGGGTGTACTCGGCCATTTAAAATAATATATCTTCACTTATGTTTGGTAAGAAAAGTCTTTCTGAAATTGGGTTTGTCACATGAAACCCTAAGCGTACTTTTGTCATCATGTGCGAACGCTTGCAAATATTCATAGTAAATTGAGGAGATAAGGTACTATATAAATTTTTGATGGTATTAATGTACAATTTTATTTGTTTTAAGTATGGTGTCTTGATTGGAGAGAATCTTTAACACCCTCACCAATTATTAATTCTATTGGACCATATAAAATGTTTGGCTCTAGAATCTTAACACAAACTAAAGTAAATAAATATAAAAGTACCTCCATGTATTTGTAACATAGACACAAATCTTCCTTATGTATTTTTATAAGTCACAAATTACCCGGGAAAAAATCGAAATTGGTCCTTTATTGTGTCTTAGTTACAGTTTTCGTCCTTTATTGTGTCTTTGTTTTATTTTGGTCCTTTATTGTGTGTTTCAGTACGATTTTGGTCCTTCAGATGGAATCGCAGCCGAAAATGTCATGTACGAGCACGTGTTGCCCTCAATTCAATTTTTTTGTCTTTTCCACAAACATATTCGCATGTTGGAACAACAATTTTAATTTTTTTATTTAAAATTCTGACCCGTCCGATCCGGATAACCCGGTCAAATCGGGTTGGCCGGGTCAGAATTTTAAAAAAAAAAAAAATTGAAACTAGCGTTTCCACATGTGAATTTGCATGTGGGAATTAAAAAAGTTTTTATTTTGGCCGGCAAGTGCTCCCACGTGATATTTTCGACTCTGACTTCTTCCTGAGGACCAAAATTGTAGTGAAATACACAATAAAGGACCAAAATAAAACAAGGACACAATAAAGGACCAAAACTGTAACTAGGACACAATAAAGGACTAGTTTCGATTTTTTCCCCAAATTACCCCCTCGTAATGCAAGGAATAATTTGCCTGTTTTTAATATCAAATGGGGGGAATTAATACGTCATATTTAATATAGTACAAGGTGTAATTTGCTTGTTTTTGTCATCATATGGGGGTAATAGTATAATAATACACCAAGTCTAGCATTAAACAAGAGGTAATTTGTATATTTATATTCTGAAAGAGACTAATGTGTCTCTTATTACTTTATTAGATCACCGGGGAATAAAATGCCATTAGCTCCAATATTATTTCACTTTACCAAAATATTACAAGGTCATAAACAATATACTCCAGACAAAGTAGTAAACAATATATTTCACTCTTCATATATCTGTTACAATAATTTAGTTATATGATTAAAGTCATTATCTAGTCTCCACCCCCTTTTACTTTAATTTATCCTAATCGATTCCGTTGCTTGTAATCCAGATTTTGATTATAGAATTAGTGCCACAAATCTGATCCGTTTTGGCTCTTTAATTAGTATCCATTTCACATGCATAAGGTTTGGCGGAATATATGAAATTAATTAAATTCCCACTTGCAGTTTACTAAATTAGCAACCAGGTGCACGCGGGACCGTGTGCAACGTTTTGTGTGGTATAAAAAGTAATATAGTGAAAGAAGCTCCTTGTGTACATAATTAAGTTTCTAATACTTAACTAAAGAACATCTGCATCACATATTAATCGTATATTTTTCACAAAGTGTTGTAATCCGTTAATACAATTTTAATATCACACGCACACTCAATATATTAAGAATTTAATAAAGTATGATATTGTGTAAACAACTTTAATTTATTGCGAAAAACTTAAATTAGAAGAAGAAAATTCTGAACAATAACTTGAAGTTTTGCATAAAACAATATCCCAACATTAGTTTATGTACAGGAAGTTGAACTTTTTGAAAATTAAAAGCCAAGGATTACAACCCCAAAGTATATAGATGTGTCATGCATTGTTGTAAAAATGGATTGGCAATGTTGAATTCTCCATCACATGGAAAAACCAAAATATTGAAATTGCCCATTTTCTCAAATTTTTTATGTTTCTCAAGGAAATTCTCTTATCCATTCTCTTCATTAGTTTTAAATAATGTGTGCGTAGAACATATAATATCAAGAACTAAATCACAACCATAAGAAAAAAGAAATAAATCACAACATGAAAAAAAAAAGAACTAAATTCACTACAAGAATACTTCCATATAGGAGGCGCGGAATGGCCTCCTATACCATCAAAATCGCCTCCTATATAAAGGATAGGAGGCGATTACGTGCGAGCAACAGGTTGCCACTTATATGGGGGCCTTTTACTAGATGGGAGGCGATTAGTTGCCTTCTTTAGTGTGAAGGCGCGTGGAAGAGGAATAATCGCCTCCTACCATTTTGGCGTGGAAGGCGAATAATTGCCTGCAGAGTATGTGGGGTCATCAGCAGTGATGACGTGGTGGGAGGCGATCTATCGCCTCCTGTATTTATTTTTCATTTAAAATAATTAATATTCATGTTTTAATTATTTTTAAAAAAATAACAATGTTGACGTGGTGGGAGGCGATTTATCGCCTCCTGTAATTTATTTTTATTTAAAATAATAAGAACAATTCACGTTTTAATTATTTAAAAAAAAATGTTGACGTGGTGGGAGGCGATCTATCGCCTCCCTTATTTTATTTTTATTTGAAATAAAAAAGCGGCAAAATTTGCCGCTTCATTATTTTTACTAAATTTCATTCCCCCAATTTCTTTTTTTACTTTTGCCGCTTAAAATTTTCAACAAATTTGATATTCCCCCAAAATTGTTCCAATTCTTTTGTGATAGTGAAAGAATTATATTTGAAATTAAAAATTAAAAATACACTACATGTTTAATTTACAAACATATATATTTATTCAAAAAATAATCATTAACATAATAAAATAATGAGATTGATATAATATCATCAAATTAATTAGTTACATTTATTAAATACTATGACATGTAAATAGAAAAATTCAAACGAAATTAATTTACAAGATACATCATTATATTCCAATATATTACATACTAAATCCTAGAAAGCTATTTATTGTGGTGTTGAATAAACTAGCTAGCTATAAAAAAAAAAAAAAAAAGGAACTCCATCTTCATCTTGCATTACTCTTGTAACATGCCACAAATTGAAATGTGCTATAATTTGTAAAAACTAGCAAAAGAAGTGTATTTGTAATTTTTGGGTGGGGAAAGTTGAAGGAATGGTGGGAAGATAATGAATGTTGTGAATGTTACGAGGGAAAATGGCATATTTATAATTTTTATCAGAGGTGGGAGGCGAAAAATCGCCTTCAATCTTTGACTAGGATCGTGGAAATCTTACGGTCCAGATGTGCGCATTGAGAAAGTTTAACGGTACAGATGTGCAGATCTTATTGTCACACGGATCATGGTTTTGTTGATGGGAGGCGAATTTTCGCCTCCTAAATTAAAAAAAAATTATTAAAAATAAATAAATATTGACATGGTGGGAGGCGATTTATCGCCTCTTATATTTTATTTTTATTTAAAATAATTAGTATTAGCGATTTAATTATTTTAAAAAAATAAAAAATGTTGCTGCTTCCAACAATTTTCATATTTGTGAATTAAAAAAAACGGCAAAATTTGCCGCTTCATTTTTTTTACCAAATTTCATTCTCCCAAAATTCTTTAAATTTTGCCGCTTAATATTTCCAGCAAATTACATATTCCCCCAAAATTGTTTTAATTCTTTTGTGATAATAAAAGAATTATATTTGAAATTAAGAATTGAAAATTAAAAATACACCACATGGTTAATTTACAAACATATATATTTCTTCAAAATGATGAGATTATATATTTCTATAATTACATATTCCTCCCGTTTATTTGTTTAACGTATTTCGTCACTTCGTTTTGGACGAGACTTGGAATAACACGCGTAATTAGTGTTTTCAAATAATCGGTAAAAGAAAAAACTGAATTCGGATATTTCTTTAACTTTTCTATAATTACATATTCATCCCGTTTATTTGTTTCGTTACTCTGTTTTGGATGAGATTTGGAATAATACGCATAATTAGTGTTTTCAAAGAATCGATA
Source organism: Linaria vulgaris (assembly GCA_948329865.1). Lineage (NCBI taxonomy): Eukaryota > Viridiplantae > Streptophyta > Magnoliopsida > Lamiales > Plantaginaceae > Linaria > Linaria vulgaris. The sequence goes on along the minus strand of OX415249.1, from coordinate 110,834,015 downwards.
AAAGAAAAAACTGAATTCGGATATTTCTTTAACTTTTCTATAATTACATATTCCTCCCGTTTATTTGTTTAACGTATTTTGTTAAATCGTTTTGGACGAGATTTGGAATGACACGCGTAATTACAGTTTTCAAAGAATCGATAAAAGAAAAAACTGAATTCGGATATTTCTTTAACTTTTCTATATTTACGTATTCTTCCCGTTTATTTGTTTAACGTATTTCGTTAAATCGTTTTGGACGAGATTTGGAATGACACGCGTAATTAGTATTTTCAAAGAATCGATAAAAGAAAAAACTGAATTCAGATATTTCTTTAACTTTTCTATAATTACATATTCCTCCCGTTTATTTGTTTAACGTATTTTGTTACTCCGTTTTGGACAAGACTTGGAATGACACGCGTAATTAGTGCTTTCAAAGGATCGGTAAAAGAAAAAACTGAATTCGGATATTTCTTTAACTTTTCTATAATTACATATTTCTTATGTTTATTTGTTTAACGTATTTTGTTACTCCGTATTAGACGAGACTTGGAATGACTCGCGTAATTAGTGTTTTCAAATGATTGGTAAAAGAAAAATCTGAATTCGGATATTTCTTTAAATTTTCTATAATTACATATTTCTCCCGTTTATTAGTTTAACGTATTTCGTTACTCCGTTTTGGACAAGACTCGGAATGACACGCGTAATTAGTTTTTTCAAAGGATCGGTAAAAGAAAAAACTGAATTCGGATATTTCTTTTAACTTTTCTATAATTACATTTTCCTTATGTTTATTTGTTTAACGTATTTCGTTACTCCGTTTTAGACAAGACTTGGAATGACATGCGTAATTAGTGCTTTCAAATAATCGGTAAAAGAAAAAACTGAATTCGGATATTTGTTTAACTTTTCTATAATTACATATTTCTTATGTTTATTTGTTTAACGTATTTTGTTACTCCGTATTAGACGAGACTTGGAATGACACGCGTAATTAGTGTTTTCAAATGATTGGTAAAAAGAAAACTGAATTCGGATATTTCTTTAACCTTTCTATAATTACATATTCCTCCCGTTTATTTGTTTAACGTATTTCGTTACTCCGTTTTGCACAAGACTTGGAATGACACGCGTAATTAGCGTTTTGAAAGGATCGGTAAAAGAAAAAACTGAATTGGGATATTTCTTTAACTTTTCTATAATTACATTTTCCTTATGTTTATTTGTTTAACGTATTTTGTTACTCCGTATTAAACGAGACTTGGAATGACACGCGTAATTAGTGTTTTCAAAGGATCGTTAAAAGAAAAAACTGAATTCTGATATTTCTTTTAACTTTTCTATAATTACATATTCCTCCCGTTTATTTGTTTAACGTATTTCGTTACTCCGTTTTGGACAAGACTTGGAATGACACGCGTAATTAGCGTTTTCAAAGGATCGGTAAAAGAAAAAACTGAATTGGGATATTTCTTTAACTTTTCTATAATTACATTTTCCTTATGTTTATTTGTTTAACGTATTTTGTTACACCGTATTAGACGAGACTTGGAATGACACGCGTAATTAGTATTTTCAAATGATCGGTAAAAGAAAAAACTGAATTCGGATATTTCTTTAAATTTTCTATTATTACATATTCCTCCCGTTTATTTGTTTAACGTATTTCGTTACTCCGTTTTGGACAAGACTCGGAATGACACGCGTAATTAGTTTTTTCAAAGAATCGATAAAAGAAAAAACTGAATTCGGATATTTTTTTTAACTTTTCTATAATTACATTTTCCTTATGTTTATTTGTTTAACGTATTTCGTTACTCCGTTTTGGACAAGACTTGGAATGACACGCGTAATTAGTGTTTTCAAATGATCGGTAAAAGAAAAAACTGAATTCGGATATTTCTTTAACTTTTCTATAATTACATATTTTTTATGTTTATTTGTTTAACATATTTTGTTACTCCGTATTAGACGAGACTTGGAATGACACGCGTAATTAGTGTTTTCAAATGATTGGTAAAAGAAAAAACTGAATTCAGATATTTCTTAAAATTTTCTATATTTACATATTCCTCCCGTTTATTTGTTTAACGTATTTCGTTACTCCGTTTTGGACAAAACTCGGAATGACACGCGTAATTAGTTTTTTCAAAGAATCGATAAAAGAAAAAACTGAATTCGGATATTTCTTTTAACTTTTCTATAATTACATTTTCCTTATGTTTATTTGTTTAACGTATTTCGTTACTCCGTTTTGGACAAAACTCGGAATGACACGCGTAATTAGTTTTTTCAAAGGATCGATAAAAGAAAAAATCGAATTCGGATATTTCTTTAATTTTTCTATAATTACATTTTCCTTATGTTTATTTGTTTAACGTATTTCGTTACTCCGTTTTGGACAAGACTTGGAATGACACTCGTAATTAGCGTTTTCAAAGGATCGGTAAAAGAAAAAACTGAATTGGGATATTTCTTTAACTTTTCTATAATTACATTTTCCTTATGTTTATTTGTTTAACGTATTTTGTTACTCCGTATTAGACGAGACTTGGAATGACACGCATAATTAGTGTTTTCAAATGATCGGTAAAAGAAAAAACTGAATTCGGATATTTCTTTAAATTTTCTATAATTACATATTCCTCCCGTTTATTTGTTTAACGTATTTCGTTACTCCGTTTTGGACAAGACTTGGAATGACACGCGTAATTAGTGTTTTCAAAGGATCGGTAAAAGAAAAAACTGAATTTGGATATTTCTTTAACTTTTTTATAATTACATATTCCTTCTGTTTATTTGTTTAACGTATTTCGTTACTCCGTTTTGGACGAGATTTGGAATGACACGCGTAATTAGCGTTTCCAAATGAGCGGTAAAAGAAACGACTTAGTTCAGATATTTTTTTAACTTTTCTATAATTACATAATCCTCCCGGCTATTTGTTTAACGTATTTCGTTACTCCGTTTTTGGACGAGATTTGGAATGACATGTGTAATTAGTGTGTGTTTAGTGTTTAGTGTGTTTGATGACACTTTATTTTCATAAATGATTTTTACACCTTGAAAACTATTGGGGAATAAAATATAAATATACCAAAGTTGTAAAACACCTTAAAAACAACTCCAAATTCAATGATGTTTTTCCAAAATCCGAATTATGATAATTATGTGAGTCCCATAAATTTTCATGAAAAACGGAGTAACGGTTGACGATAAAAAAATAATTGGGGAGAAAAATATAAATATACCAAAGTTTGAAAACACCTTAAAAAAACTCCAAATTCAATGATTTTTTTTTTTCCGAAATCCGAATTATGATAATTATGTTAGTCCCGTAAATTTTCATGAAAAACAGAGTAACGGTTGACGATAAAGAAATAATTGGGGGAAAAATATAAATATACCAAAGTCTGGAAACACTTTGAAAGCAATAATTGGGGAATTACAGTTTTGCCCTTGCTACAAATAGCCAAATATGTACTTACTATTTTTGGCGCCTAGGTATAAAAAAATATTTTTATTTTTTTATTTATTTTTTTAAATGGGAGGCAATCAGTCGCCTCCCACCACATTATAATTTTTAATTTTTTTTAAAAACAAATTTGACCATTACGTGATTTTTTTATATATATTGTTTATTTTATTTACGAATTATGGGAGGCATATATTCGCCTCCCACCACGTAAAAAAATATTATTATTTTTTTTTAAAAAAATGGGAGGCAATTAGTCGCCTCCCACCATATTATAATTTTTAATTTTTTTTAAACAAGTTTGACCATTAAGTGATTTTATATATATTTTTTTTAATTTGATTTACGAAATATATATATATATATATATATATATATTTTTTTTTTTTAATTGTTATTTTTTTATTTTTTTAAGAACAGAAGGCAATTATTCGCCTCCTAAAAATTTGTTATTTTTTTTTTAAATTTTAATAAAAAAGAGAAGGCAATTATATGCCTCCCACCAATTTTTAATTTAAAATATTTGTTTTGAGAATACAATCGACATTTTCCTTTATTTTTTTTAAGGTTGTGGGAGGCGAATTTTCGCCTCCCACCACGTGGCTGCTTCTGATTGGAAGCTTATCGCACTTTTGACTGGGCTGTCAACTTAAGAGATATAAGAGGCGAATATGGGCCTCCTGAATTGTAGAAGGCCTGTAATCGCCTCCTATATTGCATTCTACTGTAGGGGGCCTAAAATCGTCTCCCATATCCAGCAGCTATATTGAAGTATTGTTGTAGTGATTGCAAATTTCAGCGATACCACAATTAAAAATATACTATTGTTAATTATTTGTGTAAAATTTAAATCATGCACACAAAAGTTATTAATATAGACCGGTCTCTCGTTTTTAAGATACAAATACAAAAGCCAACGAACATGCATGCTTGGTTCTAAAATCTAGAATATCTAGAAGCTAAGTCTATCAAGAAAAAAAAATCAACAAACATATTGAAATAGCAAACAAATGCACTAATACAAAATAATATAAAGGACAGAATTTAGGGATACCACAAATCTAAAATGTCATTTATTTATTTGAGAATTTTTTGCCATCTCTCTTTTTGTATGACATTGAACGATTGGATAAGCTAGTACAAACTACAGTAATGAACAAATTCAGTTGTTATACACTGTAAATAAAATCATACCTGGTTCATCTCTACACTGAAAAAAAAAAGATTCACATAGAGAAATTTTTAAACAGTGATAAAATTGAGAATAATATTAGTACATGTAAAAAAATAAACAAACAAAATAGTCATGTATTTGCAAAATAGAAAAACTGCTCATCAAGCAATACATCATATAATTGAAACGTGTTTACTTTTTATTCAAATTCTGAATAATCATGAATAAGAACGCGTGTTACATGCAATATTAAAAAAAATAAAGGGGTAAATGATATGTTTTCAATTTTTTAATAATTTATGACTGGTGTAATCTTAACTCGTCTAAAATTAAAGAAAAAAAAATTGTAAAGAAGAAAAGAAGTGAAAAGGTTGAAAAGGTGTCCATTATTAAGAAATTTAACAATTCGAAACATGATTTTAAAATATTTTGTACTTATCTACTAACATGATTAAGATAGAAGATACGAATATTATACAAATTAAACCTCCTTCATATTTTTAAATAACTGATGAACGTACCTTTTTTTATTAATCTCCATCAGAAAAATACACCTATAATACATGCAAAAAATATGAGTGTTAGTAATCCTTTTGAAAAACAAAACAAAAAATGTAATGTTTATAACGTACCTACTAATTATATACCTTCATAAAAAGCAATTAAAGTAATAAGCCTTAGTACTTCAAAAATATAAAAATTCACAAACGTGAATGGTTCCAAAATCTAGTTTCTGTTGATATACTCAATCTTTTAAATCATCAGGAATTGTGCAATTAAAAATATTTTTGATTCGGCTCCATGTTATTTGCTACAGTAATACTTGTTTCATTAGAACTGACTTACAAAAAAAAAAAATTGCAAATCGTTTTTACCATTTGAAAGTCAAATTCTGGAATCTCCACTCCCCCAGAGCCATCTGCATGTATATTGTATAATCACACACAATAAGTAAAAAAGGATAATAGTTAGGAAAATAAATTAAATCATGTTTGCTTGAAAGACAACCCGATTAATTAATTGGAATTGAACCTCATATTACTTAAGAAACTTGGGGAGAAAACAAATGAAATACAGAGATTTAAACTGAAGTAACGGTTCCTTGACTGATGGAGAGTTTTAAGGATAGTGGAATTCAAATTTTAAAACTTTATCCAAATTTGAAATTCCATAGCAATTGGTCGTAAGGTAGAAAAGGTGGGAGCAGTTTTGGTCCAATTGGTCCATGGTCTGCTAACTTCCATTTTGTGAGACAAATACCTCTTCCTTTATAATAATAATAGATTATATACCTTCATAAAAAGCAATTAAAGTAATAAGCCTTAGTACTTCAAAAATATAAAAATTCACAAACGTGAATGGTTCCAAAATCTAGTTTCTGTTGATATACTCAATCTTTTAAATCATCAGGAATTGTGCAATTAAAAATATTTTTGATTCGGCTCCATGTTATTTGCTACAGTAATACTTGTTTCATTAGAACTGACTTACAAAAAAAAAATTGCAAATCGTTTTTACCATTTGAAAGTCAAATTCTGGAATCTCCACTCCCCCAGAGCCATCTGCATGTATATTGTATAATCACACACAATAAGTAAAAAAGGATAATAGTTAGGACAATAAATTAAATCATGTTTGCTTGAAAGACAACCCGATTAATTAATTGGAATTGAACCTCATATTACTTAAGAAACTTGGGGAGAAAACAAATGAAATACAGAGATTTAAACTGAAGTAACGGTTCCTTGATTGATGGAGAGTTTTAAGGATAATGGAATTCAAATTTTAAACTTTATCCAAATTTGAAATTCCATAGCAATTGGCCGTAAGGTAGAAAAGGTGGGAGCAGTTTTGGTCCAATTGGTCCATGGTCTGTTAACTTCCATTTTGTGAGACAAATACCTCTTCCTTTATAATAATAATAGATTATATATGCTTCTACTTATAGTAAAATGATGGCTTTGAAGACGTTTCAAAGTTATTATAGGGCAAATTCATTATTATGCCCGATAATTTATTATAAACTTCACTTTTGCCCTCTATCTTTCGAAAAAAAATAATTGCCCGCTAACTTAATTATTCTTAACTAAAAATGCCCGTCGGGCCTTTATTTGGGCTTGCACATGGATCGGTTGACGTGGCGAGTGACGTGTCAGCTACAGTAAGGCCACGTCACTGCCACCTAATATATTTTTTTTCATTTTCCCGTGGTCAATTGCAATAAGGCACCCCTGACTTTTATTTATTCAAATTTTCTAGAATTTTTCTCCTTGTAACTTCTCTTCGGTGGTTAATTGCAACAGAACCCTCGCGACTTGGATCAATTACAACAAAGGTCAAACTTTTAAAATGTTAACATTTTTAAACTTTTAAACTAATTTCTCATTTTATATAATTTTGTGATGATGTAAATAAAGGACGCCAACGTTTTTTAATTGTGTTGTGGAGAACTTTGCGTTGAATGCGATTTTGTTTCTTGCAACATTTTAATACATACTGAATAAACATTTTTAGTTGGCCCTTAAACCTAAGAAATTCCAAATAAGTTGTCAATTACATGATACTAAAACTAAAACTGAGATGTGAATTCATGAAACCACCATGCGCGTCTTTGAGAAGCCACCACCATCTCATCACAAACCTTGAGCCCACTCCGGCTCAGAATTCCCAGAGTTATAGTGCACAACTCGTTCCTCAGGCAGTAACGCTGCCTTACCCAGAATGAAGAACGCATGGCACTGCCGGAACGCGGGATATCCAAATTCACTCAATTCTTGTAGCGTTGCAAAATCCTGGAACATATTCCCTTAAATGTTAATATGCGCGATTGTTTTATTTAAGTAAATGAAATGCACGTAGGTGAGGGAATTCGACGAATTACTTACAGAAAAAGGTAGTGTCTTATCCTCGGGACGTAATACAATTTTCCCGGTGTCCAAGTCGACTTCGCGCATTGTGTCTTCAATAATCTTCCACTTTCTTATAAACTCATGACGCGATTTTCTGACCCATCTTTGAATGGTATCTTTTGGTATCATAAATTCTTCTTTTGCCTTGTCAATAGCCATCATTAATCCGCCCTCCGTGCTAACGTCATGATCCTTTGAGAAGTCACTGAGTTTGCCAAAAAAAATTCCTCCATGTGTGTGTTGTCGCCTCCGCAGATACATGTCTATAAAATCTAAAGGTAGCAATTTGTCTCCTCCGGCCATATAGTAGACATGTTCCTATGGGAAATAAGCAGTCCCTCTTTCAATGTAGACGATAAAATAATTGAAGAAGAACGGGAAACCATCGACTCTGAATTGATGTTCCAGCACAGGTCTCATGTCACGGGGTACACCGTATTATATGATATTGAGTAGAGTTTACAATATTAAGAGAAGTGTGATAACAAAAAATATGGTAAATATTTTTTGGGTAAGATAAAGCAGTAACTACCTTAGTAATATGGCGGGCGTAGTCACTTGTTTCTGATATTGGTGCTACTTTTCCCGTATTAGAGTTGAAGTCCAGGCCATACTGCACAACAAATTCAAAGAACTTGAAGAAAAGTACACTCGTCCGCATAAACTTCCTCTTCACTTGAGCTTCAGATGGAAAATCCCTTTGACCATATCTGACAGGAGCTGAGTTGCGTGCTTGATTGCATAGGTCACACCTTCAAGGGTCCGTACGTCATTTGATAGACAAAACGTATGAAGCACGCTAGCCATTGCCCTCTCTGTCGACATGTCCCATAAATCCTGAGCTTCAGCATCACCATTACCAGCCTAATGGACAACAAATCAATACAGTCCCAATACACCATTTACAAACACTCAAAACAATATTAATAGCCACTCAATGGCCACTCAACAACATCAACACCATTAACAGCCACTCAAAACGCCATTAGCATCCTAATCTCTTCAACTGAACACAAATTACTACAAAAACCAATACAAATCACAATTCAGCACCATTACCAGCCACTCAAACACCATTAATATCTTAATTTCTTCAATTGAACACAACTTTTTTGTCTTTGCAACTATCAGTTAAGGTCTCCAAATAAGCAACATGCGAACAACTATACAGTTTTTGGAAAACAAACTCACTTTAACAATATCCGAGACCAACAAAACATAAACCGTATACCTTAGGCCAATGTTCGGATGCATAATCAAACTAACCTCGTCTTGCGCGACTACAACGCTACCTCCCGCGAAGCCCTCTGGTTCAGAACTCGCCATCGGACCCCCAACGCTTGGAACCAGACCCGCGTCTAGTTGAAGCAATTCGCCATCAGACCCGCCCGCCACGATTGGAATGCTTGGAACTAGACCCGCCTCTGGTTGGAGCACAACGCCACCAGACCCACCCGCCTCTGGTTGGAGCACAACGGTAAGAGACTCGCCTTTGGTTCGTGGGATTTCCGTCGAACCAGACCCACCACGCTTGCGACGAGAAAGTTTTTCCATAATTTCCGTCGTTGTGGAGAGATTGCTCGCCATTTCCACTTGATTTGAATTGAGGAGAGATTGCTCGTCGTTCCACTTGATTCGAATTGAGGAGAGATTGCTCGCCGTTTAGGGTTTGTGATTGAGAATGTTATGTTATCCCCCCCCCCCCCCCCAATTAATTATGGTATAAAAAAAGTCAGGGTGTCTTATTAACCACCGAAAAAATGAAAACAAAATATTAGGTGGCAATGACGTGGCCTTACTGCAGCTGACACGTCACTCACCACGTCAACCAATCCATGTGCAAGCCCAAATAAGGGCCCGCGGGCATTTTTAGGTAAGAATAATTAAGTTAGCGGGTAATTATTTTTTTCGAAAAGATAGAGGGCAAAAGTGAAGTTTATAACAAATTATCGGGCAGAAAAATGAATTTGTCCGTTATTATATGAAAGTTTTTACGATAAAAGTATAGTTCCTTCATTATGTATTCTTTCTTTTTAAATCTGTTGATGTTTATAATAATCATCTCATGATTATAATAATGTTTTGGTCATAAATCTTAAATAGCATTTAAACACATCTTTAAGCCATATAATAACATATTATTGATTCTGCAGTACCAAGTTTCTTAGCTTGTGATTATGAAGTTAATTGATAATATCAACAATATTATCACATCTCTTGAATGTTAAAATTATTAGAGAGATCTTGCTTGTGATTTAGAAATTACAAATGTATATTTTGTAAAACCATTACAGTCAATTCGACCGATAAAAAAATAATCGAATTTCCATACTGGTTCAAGATTGTAATGAAAATCAGGTTTTCATCATTCAGTCAAATTCTGTGATTGACTTTTTAACTAATATTGTGAAGAATGTACTAATTATCTTTTATCTATCACTTCGATCTGTTATGTTTTTTTTTTCTCATGAATAACGTTTTTGTTGTTTGTCTTGATAAATGATAATATCTATCATATGCAAGGTTGACCAAGTATCGCACTAGTATTACCTCCGTTATACTCTCTCTCTCTCTCTCTTGTAATTTAAGGTTTATTTAACTCTTACGTCCATTTCTGTATTTTAGAAATGTTACGCTGATAAACGTCATATAAGCATTTGCTAAGCATTTCTTCTTCGGTGGTGTTTGCAAACTCTAGTGAAAAGTAGAAGTTCATAATTTTAAGTTAAGTTTCAAAAGTACTTAAATTTAAAAGTTGAGAGTGTTTGCAAGATAATCTTGAATTTAAAATTATTTTATTATTTTATTTAAAAATACCTACCATAAATCAAAAACACTCACATGCCAGTTTTAAAATTGTGGGGGGGTTTTTAGTTAAAAAAAAATTGTGTAACCGAAAAAGCTAGATTTGCAAACACCCTAAAATCACTTATTCAAATAAAAAGCTAATTATAGCTTTTTTTAAGAGTTTGCAAACAACACCTTCAATTTCTCTTTAAACTCGCACGTTTTATTTTAAGATCTTTTTAATTAATGTTATTAATTAAGTAAGTAAACATAATATACACTTTATTTGTAGAATTAATCACTGGAATACCAAAAAAAATCAGTACAGTGAGAATTGAAAGAACATTATTGTTTTCAATATGATAAAACTATTGCCTATTAAGTTCTTATGATGTATACACTATCATAGGCTTTAGGTTAAACTACAAGTTATTCAGTATCTTAATTTTTTTTCTTTTCCACGAAAGGTAAATAGATAGAAACTCAAAGAGCGCCATACACAGATATGAGGGGCATACCTCAAGCTGAAACAAATATCTAGACACTTTAAAGATTCAAGAAATGAGGAATATATAGAGCTTTAGCCTAGGACTACGACTCATGTAAAGCAATATCAAGCAGAGGAATACATAGAGGTTTAGCCTAGGACTACGACTCATGTAAAGCCTCACATCATCTCTACACTTCTAGGCCCTTCTCCAGACCCATAATCTTTAGATGCTACCCCCTTCATTCCAATTCCGGCTCATGCCTGTGACGGTATTCTTCATGTATCATCTTGTAAACCATGGTTGCTTTTCTACGATAGTAGCTTCCAGACTGATCAAACACTCTTTCAGGTGAGAGGGGAGAGAGAGTAGAAGGCTACCCTACTGTCTTCAATGGTGGACTAGCATCCCTTCTTATATTGCTTATCTTCATGTAATATGTAACATTTGGTCCTCTATCCAAGATCAAGTGTAAAATGAAAATATTTAGACCAAGATCAAGTGTAAAATGCATATATCCAGATCAATCACAACCAAGACATGCTAGACAGTAACTTAGATTCTAGCTAGGTTGGAGAGCACACTTTTAATGAATCTATTCTATTTTTCCCCACCTTGTATCTGATCCTTACCTGGAGTTCTCGTGATATGTCTCTGCAAAGGTCTGGGACATGTGTTAGTTTGTTCTCAAAAGTCTTGAAGTTTTTCCATCTCCAGATATTTGCTACAAACAATGCTGCCTGGATTTGGAAAACTACACTCTTCTTTTTCCCAGAGCTACTGAACATCGCAATCCATGTCATCAACGACATATTATGTGCAAACATACCCACTGTCCTCAACATAGTATCTAGTATAGGTTTCACCATGGAGCATTGGAAGAACAAATGCTCCAAGGTTTCATCTTCTTTGTTGCACAAGACACAGTTTTTGTCGGTAATAACATTAAATTTAGCCAATATATCTCTAGCGGCTAACCTATTATGCATGACAATCCAGTTAATAAAAGAAACTCTAGGAGTAGAGATATGATTCCATACCTGCTCACTCCACTTCACTGTAGAGGATTCACTATGAAAAGCATGATAAGACTTATATGTTTCCTGATTGTGGCCTATCTTCTTCCATGCACCATGTTCCGTATCTGAGATCAGATTCTTCATTTCATCTCTCAGTCTTAGTAGTGTCCTCCACCATGGAGAGTCTCTTGGTCTCATCTACACTCTCCAGATATTCTCATTCTTCAGTTTGTATTCTCTGATCCATGTGGACCAGATGGTAGGTTTCTGCTAGTGGTTGTCAATGCCAATAATTTGTATGCATAACAGTGCTTTATTCCAACTGAGTATTTTTTTTCTGAAGTTCCCCATGCTCATGATCTTGACACAATCTAGCGCAGGCCACAAGATCTCTTTACCAGTTCACAAGAAATCTCTACATAAGCCTTCAATCTTCTTGACCACTCATATTGGGATCGGAGAAACATAACTCCAAAACCTTTGAATTGCCCTCAGGACAGCCTTCACTAACTGCAGTCTTCCAGCATAACTAAGATGATTTGCAGCCTCACTCTGAATCCTAGCACTTATTTTATTTTTTTATAAATGACTCATATTCTGTGATTTTCAGCTTCTTAGGGCTTAGAGGAATACCCAAATATCTGACAGGGAACTCACCCTCATGGAAATTGCACACCTTCATAAGGTTCTCTTTTTCTTCTCCCTGAACTCCAAAAAGACATAGAGATCTTGGTACTGTTTATCTGTAAGCCCGATATGTAGAGAGTTCTTCCATTGTGATTTTTAGAGTTTCGAGGGATTTCTTGTCTCCTTCATAGAACAAGAGTAAATCATCTGCAAAACTCATATGAGTAAGGTTAATTATAGCAGTCTTTGGGTGGAAATTGAAGTTTCTTTTATCCTGCACATTTAACCTGATTAGTCTAGACAAATATTCCATACATATCACAAACAGATAGGGGGACATAGGTTCCCCTTGTCTTAATCCTTGTTTAACAGGCATATTACCCTTCAGGCTTCCATTTACGCAAAAGAAAAATTTAGCAGTGGTAACACAAATCATGATCAAATGCACAAACTCTTTTTCAAAGCCTATCCCTATAAGAACTTCCTAAAGAAAAGACCAGTTTATGGTGTCATGTGCTTTTCTAAGACAAATATTAAGCATGCATCTAGGTGAGATATACTTCTTGTTGTACCCTCTAATCAATTCCTGAGCCAGGAAGACATTTTGGAACAAATCCCTCCCACACACAAAAGCATTCTAGTATGAGTTTTTCAAGTCAGGCAGAAGATTCCTAAATATATTAGCTAGCATTTTCGTTATGATTTTATAAATAACGTTACAGAAAGCTATAGGCCTATAGTCAGCTATGGCAGATGCATTTACAGCCTTTGGGATAAGACAAATAGAAGTTGCATTTATTTGTTTTAACGATTTTACCTGTCAGTTGAAATTCCCTAATTGCTTCAAAGATCAGGTTACATGTGATTGACCAACTCTTTTTATATAAACATGCATTCGTCCCATCTGGCCCATGGCTTTTGTAGTCATGCATGCTAAACAACGCAACTTTTACCTCCTATTTCACTATAGGTAGCTTTAACTTCATGTTCACGCAGTGAGCTTGGGACCAACTTGAAAGACCTCTGGTTTCACTGATTTCACATGCTTTTCTACACCAAATAAATCTTTATAGAATTCCAAAATATGGTTAGTTATATCAATTTTGGTGTTAAGAATTGTCCCATCAGGTTTTGTAGGTAAAAGGATATTGTTTGTCTTTCTTCTAGCTTTGATGTGCTGGAAGAAAGCCTACGGTTTAGCTTTCTGTTTAAGTTGTTAAATGAGCAGATGTTGAAGATTGATATACTCCTCCTTTATTTGGGCTATGTCCTGTTGTAGCTGTTGATTTCCATGGTTAAGAAACGGTTGGTTCTGCTTCTCGTGCATCTCACTTTGCTTATCATGCACTTTAGTTTCCATATGTTGAAACTTTCTTGTATTCAGATCCTTCAGCTTCTCTTTCAGATACTTCAACTTAGTGACTAGCTGATACATTTTGCAACCATGCACCTGTGCTTCCCAAACTTCAGACACCACACTCAGAAATTTCTCATCAGTAGCCCATATATTTTTGAATTTGAAGGGGATCTTAGCTTTGTGAATAATACCAAACATTCTTGTAACACTAGGAGGGTGGTCTGATATTCCTGGTAGGAGGAACTGTACTACTGAGTCCTTGTTAGAGTCACTCCATTCCTGGTTCACCAGTATCCTATTTAGCTTACAAAAGGTATGAGAATTACTCCAAGTGTATACTAGGCAGCAAATTGATGGTCTTGTGATCCAGTGGTGTCTAACACTTCCTTCAGCTCATTCCCTACATGAATCTGGTTGCCCTCCTCATTCCATTTTTCCTTATTAACTGTATTCAAGTCTTATGCCACCATCCAAGGCCCTTGCATATGCTGAGCAATACTACCAATCTTTTTCATAACTCCTTTCTTTGATCCACTTTATTATGTTCATAGATGAAGGTCTTGTGCCCCAACCAAGTCCCGTCTTTAATTTATTGTCAATGCTACAGTGAACAAATTAGTCACCCATCTCTTTCACTTTCAACTTCACCAGATCACTCTTCCACACCACAAGAATCCTGTAATTCTTGCTTAGTAGTTGATTATTTTTCACCTCCAAAGTGGTTTGCAGTTTATTCCTAACCTTCTCATAGTTCCCTTTCTTTAATCTAGTCTCAATAATAACTCATATATTACAATTATTCTTAAACAAAAATTGACTCATAGCTGCCTGCTTAAGGGGATCAGTCAGGCCCCTTAAGTTCCACACCCCCACTATAATGTCTCTATCCATTGGTAGGGGTGGGAAAGGGTAAGGGAAATTCCCTTACCCGTCCACTCCCGCGGGAAAAATTCCCTCGGGAAAATAAGACGGGAAATTTCCATCCCAACAAGTAGACGGAAAGGGAATTCCCGTTCACCACGGGTCGGGAACGGGAAGCCGTTTCCGATTCCCGCAGGAACGGGAAATCCTGCCTAAATATATATATATATATATATATATATATATATAATTTTTTTTATATGGGGTTATATGCTAAAAAAAAGAATCTAGGATAATTTTACAATTAGAGAAAGTGTATGGCAAAAAGTAAAAAAAGATAATTGTGTTATAACCACAAAACAAATTCACTCCCTCATACCCTAACTCTCTCAAACTCATGGCCGACACCCATCCCTCAACTCTCAACTCTCAACTCTCTCAATCCTCTCTCACTCGCCGACCGCCGTTGTGTCGTCGCGCCGTCGTCGCGCTTGCAGGCATGCGAGCAGACGCATCTCAGCGCCTTCCATCAGCCCAGCAGTTGTTCCTCTCTCACGCAGTGACGCACGCGGCGGTCGCACCTCCACCACCTCTCGCACGTCGCCGCCACCCGCGCACCCAACACACGGTATTTTCGTCCCCTTATTGTTAGAAACTTATAATTGTTGATTTAAGATTTTTGAAATAGGCATTAGGGTTATGAATTAGGGCTTTTGTGTGTTGTGTATACTTTGATGTCAAATTGAATTTGAAAGTGAAGTTGAATGTGAAATTAGATACTTGAAGTGGTAGGTGAAATTGAGAAATGAGAATTATGAATTGTGAAGTGTTTCATTGTCTGTGACTGACTGACTGTGATGACTGATGAGACTTGAAGTTGAGTTTATTGAGAAATAAGAATTAAGTTTGTGTTGGTAAGTTGCCAGTTGGTTAACTAATTGGTAGTTATTGGACTAATTGGTATTGGTAATTTGGTATTGATTATTTGTCGACTTGTTGTTGATGTTGATTAATGATTATTGAAGAAATGAAGAAAAAATTGGCACATAAGGAAAACGTACCTCAAAAGAAATCAAGTGGCATTCGCAAACGATCTCGCACCGTGACCGATGTTTATACTTCTGAACGTGAAAGTGATGCTCCAGAGGCGCCTACTTCGCCATATAATTCTTTCCAATATTTCACACATCAGAATCTTCAAGCCGAAGAACTCCTTGAGTCACAGCCGCCAATTTCCCAACCACCACAACCACAAGAGGCGGAGCCTTCAGTACCTCCGCCCGAAATTGTTGAAGAGAGGGACATCGTAGTCGACAAAGGAAAAAAGCCACAAAAGTATGAAAAGTTATTCCAAGAAGAAGTCAAAAATGTTGGGCAAGATGGTAAAACCATCATCATTAGCTTCAAAACGACTAAATTGACGTCGCTGTGGTGGGAACACTTTGAGCCGTTTCGTTGTCCAGTTAGAGGTACAATCAAGGGGAGATGTTTGTATTGCAAGAATGAAATTGGTTGTGATGGTGGTGGTCAAGGGACATCCGAATTGAGGAGGCACATAGAGTCTTGTAAAAGAAAACTCGAAGCCCTCAAATAGCTATTATTCCAAACTCGTTTGAACTTCGACAAAGCGTCTCATCAAGTAGGAACATGGAAATTTGATCAGGATTATATCTTGAAGGGGATTATGGAGTGGATGGTTGCGACTGAACAACCGTTTAGTACGGTGGATCATCCTAAATTTAGGGAGATGTGGAGGCGAGGATGCCCAAACTTGAGATTGTTTTGTCGCAAGACAATAAGGGAGAAGATTGTGCAGATGTATTTGGACGATAAGACGATATTGAAGCAGTTTATTAAAGAAAATTCTCAGAGAGTGTGCTTAACCACGGACACGTGGACTTCTATTAGGCGGGACAACTACATGGTCCTCACCGCGCATTTCATTGATAAGGAGTGGGTGTTGAGGAAACGCATCATTAATTTTTGCTTGATTTCGGGCCATTCGGGAGAAGATATAGCTCGAGATATTGAGGGGTGTTTGAAGGATTGGGCAATAGATAAAGTCTTTACAATCACGGTGGATAATGCCACTTCGAATGATTCCGGGATTGAGAACTTGGTGAGGAAGTTTTCGGTGCGAGGTGATTTCTTCCTTTTGAACGGGATCCATGTGCAAATACGGTGCCTTGCACACATCCTTAATCTTGTGGTGCAAGATGGGTTGAAAATGAACGTTGAAGGCAATTCGGTGGATCGAATTAGAAGTGCGGTGAAGTGGATCAAGGGTTCCGCGGGGAGGTTGAAGAAGTTCAAGCAATATCTCGACGATGAAGGTGTACAAAGTAAGAAATTGCTTTGTCTTGATGTGCCCACACGATGGAACTCGACATACTCTATGTTGAAGGCGGCTTTGGAGCTCAAAGTGGGCTTTGACTCTTTTGAGCTTCGTGATAATCAATATAAAGTGGACTTGAAGGACTTTACACCGCTGTACAATGATTGGAAGACAGCGGAAATGTATGTCAAATTCTTGAGGCCGTTTAAGAATTTGACCAAAATCGTCTCGGGAACATCCTACGTCGTCTCGAACGAGGTTTTGGGTCAAATTTCCACAATCGATGAGATATTGGGGGATTGGATGAATCTTCAAGACAAAGAAACTCAAATGGGAAAGGAGCCCCACGAACTCAAGCTCATGGCGATGAAGATGAAAGAAAAATATGACAAATATTGGGGCGTGGGAGAAATGAGAATGAACCATATGTTATACTTTGCGGCGATTTTGGATCCCCGTTACAAGTTTGAGTATATCAAGGAGATGGTGTCGGATGACCACGTGTTCGTATCGACGCTATGGGTAGAGTTTGAGACGTTGTACAAGGAGTACAAGAGAATGTATGACGCAACTCCTTCAACGTCGATATGCCCTCCTCCAAAACCCGCTAACGAGAAGAATAAGAACACAAGAAACGGCGGCTTTGTTAGGTGAGTTAAATTGCAATCTTAACTTAATGTCAATTCATTATTTTTTCATAACCGTTTATAATTTAAATGCAATTGTATTTTGTAGTAAGAGGACGCAAAATCGGGCTAAACCGAAGAGTGAGTTCAAAAGATACTTCGACGATGACAATGATGAATTATGTAATCTTGACGACGATGAATTCGACATTTTGGCATGGTGGAAGGCAAACTCGTTACGGTTTCCGATCTTGAGTACAATAGCTCGGGATGTATTGGCTATTCCCGTTTCTACCGTGGCGTCGGAGTCTGCGTTCAGCACAGGAGGGCGCATTCTAGACCGATTTAGGAGCTCATTGAGTCCTCGAGTGGTACAAGCCGTTATTTGTGCACAAGATTGGCTACGCGACGAAAGCGGTCATTCCGAGCCTCTTGACATAGAAGAGTCAATTGTGGAGTTGGAGAGTTGCGAATCAGGTATTTGTAAAGTGAAATTAATGGTATGTCGCATTCCTAATATTAGTATCAATATTGATACACTTATTTTTATTGTTTTTGATATACTTGTAGCTTTTGCACGAATGGGACTCGACGCATCCTTCCTTGAAGCATAAATTATATGGATGGTTGAAGTGGTTTAGTGGATCCATTTTTTATCGTTTGAACTTTGAACAATCTCTAGTTATTACTTATTTGAATTGTGGATTTGTTGTATTTGACGATTTGTAATAGACTAATTTGAGGCGTGGCGTTTTGGTTTGGTGATTTGTGGCGTTTTGGTTTGATGATTTGTGGCATTTTATTTTGATATTTTGTGGTTTGTACTTGTGAATTGCGATTGCGAGCCGAATGGTGCTTTTGTGATCTATATTATATTGTAAACAGGTTAAAAAAACTCGGAGACGAGACGAATAATTGAAACGAAACACGGAGGTCATTGTCATTTGCCAGGAGGTTCACAGCTGATGAACCTCCTGCCAATTGACGGGATTCCCGTGCGGGAATCCCATGATGACGGGATCCCGCCACCGCGGGATCCCGTCAACTCGTGGACGGGAACGGGATTAGAAGTCCCATTCCCGTCTAGGCAGGATCCCGCGGCACGGGATCCCGTGGAACGGGATTCCATCCCGTTCCCACCCCTATCCATTGGGGTCACCCTCTTTTCTTCCTCTCCTTCTCCTTTGATGTTGCTCTTGTCCTTCATGTTTTCCTTTTAGAGGGAACCTCTTGCCATTCTTCCTTTTCCATTTCATGTTCCACTTCTTTTTCATTGTAATTTCTCCATGCTGTTGATCTCTCTAATGTCTGAGTTTGTGGTCTAACTTGTTTATTTCCTCCTCCCATGATTGTTTTAGTACTGCTTTATGTCCCCCTCTGTTCTCTTCCTCCCTATGTAGTTTGTGTCATCTGTTCCATGACTATATGTTCTATTCTAGTAGTATTATGTAACACCACTTTCAAATCCCCTACCTTCAGATCCCTAATAGATGTGACCATTGAACTTTCTCCCATTTTATTCACTTACGTAGGTACTTCTCCAGTTTTCTCTTCCACCATTTCTTGACTCTCTTTACTTGGTGTTCCGTCCACTTCACCCCTCATGAGTGTTGTTTCCATCTCCCCTTTTTTGTTCTGTTCTCATCAATGTTCTCTTCTCTACACTTTTCTCTATCCAAACAGTCTTAATAGCTTGGCACACTCTAACATTGTCTAAATTTGTTATATTTGAAACATTGATGTGGCCTCTGCTCATACACAATCCTATGTTCCATTTGTACTCCATCAGGTCCTCTAAATGTGAACTTTTATTTATCAAAGGTAGCTCTGCTTACAGTTCCATGAACACACGTGCAAAAGCTAGCCTATCTTTAGAGACTGTGAGTTTATCTTTGTACATAGGTTTGCCTACCATGCTTGTTATTCTTCCTATCATTGTTGAGGTCCAGGATTGCAAATCAAGTTGAGGAAGTTGTATCCACGCCTGATAATTCTGGAGTTTGTTAGGATCGAGTTTTATACATGTCTTCCACCTTTGTAAGACCAAAGGGAAGGATCCCTTAACCATCCACGGGTCGCCCCATAGATTTCAAGCATTGCTTCTTCTATTTCAAATCTGAAAATGTATATCCCCTGTTGCGCCACGTGTACGTAGGGCTGGATATTCCATCTACTCTCTATGTATTGTTTTATCGCCTCAAATGGCATCTTCAATCCTACTATTGTACCAATAAGGGCAAACGTCCAATAGTCGATCGATTAATGGACGTCTTCCCTCGTGTACTCCAGTACCTTCCAATTTTCGGTGGGTAATAGTTGATTGGAAACCCATTCTCGAATCTCGTATTTCAAGCAAACAACTCATTAACCTCTTTGTGTTGCGTTGAAGGGTCACTCCAATGTCTGTGTACGGCGGAATCCTAGCTGGCGATCTCGATTTTGCCTCTTTCTCTCCCGATTTGTTGCCCTCTGTTTCCCTCTGTTTTTCTCTGATTTCTTCTTACCCGATTTCTTCTTCCTCCGGATCTGTAAATTGTCCCTCCTCCATTTCATTGACAAACATGCTCAACCCATTGAGGGTCTGGTTCCTCAATTGAGATCTCATTTTCGTCATGGTAGGGACAAATGTATGAAGCCCTAATTTGAATTGGAGAATCGCGTGCACTGACGGTGAAATCACCCACACTAAGGCGCGTGCATTTCACGGTACAACAAGTGTAAAATATTATTCTAGAACATTTAAAACAAATAAGCGTAATATAGTTAGTTTCAGTATCTCATTTCCAACACGTGATATCACTCATACATTGAAATTCAATAATGTACTAAATCAAATTAAAGTATTATACATGATCAAATGAAAAACAAATTAGGTAGACCTTGTCTATATGGGAATTTTGACTTTGTAGTCCTTTATAGTAACCCCGTTTCAAAATTAGTCCTTTATACTACCTCGGGCCGTTTTTGGTCCTCTAAAGTAACCACAATTTCATTTTTGGTCCTTTACAGTGTCCTGTTTGGTCCTTTTTGCTGTGAAATTACGAAGTTATCCTTATTTTTTGGCATTTGACTTGCACATGATTTCTAATTTCGATTTTTTTCTTTAATTTCGGTACAAATCTTAGAGTTATTATACTTACACCCCCACAATTTTATAATAACTATTTTTTTGATAGTTATGTAATAATCATATTTAACATATTAAAAAGATAAGCCTAAACATTTATTATTGTGTCATTCTTTTTAGTTATACAAAATGTGTACATTAGCAACTTAATAATTTTCAATAATTTGTTTTTTCATTATATAATTTCTATCTAAGTTTTTTAAAAACCCTATAATTCATATTAAACAAACAAATTTGAAATTATAAATATTAATATTTTCCTCAATTCAAAATATCATTCATGTTTATCTATGTAAATTGTGAAATTTTATTCGCAAGTTTGATTTAATTAAGCGTAATTCCTAAATAAATCACATTTATTTTTGTTTTTAAAGGAAAAAAAGGAGTTGTTCAAACGATCATCAGCTTAACCTAGCATTTTGGGGAGGAAAATAACAACTTGAAAAATTACACTTTATTTAAAATTACAAGTATATAATAATAAAATTTACTATGTGTTTAAATTGTGAAGTATATTTGCCATTCTTTTTTAGTTTTTAGGTTATATTAATGTTAATTTTTTACCTTCAAAATTAATTAAAATGTTCTAGGATACAACTGTTAATACAAATAATAAGTAATAAAACTATAGAATTTCACAGTTGATGAAAATATATTGTTTTAATTATTTCAAGATTTTCCTTTTATTAAATTTTTGGAGGTAAAATTATTCTCATTATTATTATTATTATTAGTGTGTTGTTAATGTGCAAATTTTGTACAACTAAAAAAGAATTGAAACAATAATGAATTTTTAGGGCTTATGTTTTAAGATATTAAATATTATTATTACAAAATTATGAAAAAAATGGCTATTATATTATGGGGGTGTAAATATAACAATTGAAAAGATTTAATTGTAAATTGATGGAGAAAAATTGAATTGGAGGTCATGTGCACATCACATGCTAAAATAAAGGGCAAAATGGTAATTTTACTGCAAAATGACCAAAAACGAAATAATGTACTATAAATGACCAATTTTGAAAGTTGGTTACTATAAAGGACCAACTTTGCGAAATTCCCTGTCTATATAGACCTTATAGTTTTAGTTGCATAACATCATCCAACATTTGTGATACTTAATACATGAAATTAATAATTCCATATATATCTCTACAAATATAGCCAAAAGGTCTACATACCAGTCTATCTATATATTTTCTGGTCAAATGCCTAGTACTGGTCCATACACTTTAATTAAATATATAATAATTAAATTAACAATATTAAATTTTCAAACCTAAACCATTTGTTTCAGTACTAGAATATTATTATCAGTTCATGCTGACCAATAGCAATTCGAAAACTCGTCAACCTAGCTGCTGCACGCATCTTGAAAGATTCCAGTTGTATTCTTCTTCAAATGGCAGTAATGGAGTACTTACTAATTATTATATATCCTCGTACCGAAACAAATCGATGTGACGTCGGGGATAAGTCTCGATATGACGTCGATGATGATCCTCGATGTGACGTCGGGCATCAGTCTCGATATGACGTCGATGATGATTCTCGATGTGACGTCGGGGATAATCCTCGATGTGACGTCGGGGATAAGGTCGTTATAGGAGGCAGAATGATGACGTGGGCAAGACTATGTCGAATGTCTATATCGGGTATAATATCGGATATTTCTATTCGATGTGATGCGGGAGGACCGAGGCGAAGAATTAATTATCTTTCTCGGTGTGCGGGGCAGGATATTTATAGGCGCGGCTGGCCTATGTCGAATTCTACTTTCGATGTCATATCGGAGTTGATCCCCGATATGCTCGTTCATGGCCGTGGCCCAGAATGGGCCCACATGCTAAAAACCTCCATATCAAAAGACTAGTTTGATTTTAATGCATATCTTATTTAACTTTGTATATTCGTTAAAGTGACATTGTTTAACTGCACTTGTTGATAAATATAACTTCAAATTATGAATGGACAAAAAGAACAAACATATTTTGACATCTAAAATTCCAAAGCATAATTTTAGTTTTAATTTCCAATCAAAATTAAATGCATAAATTTCACAGGAAAAGAAAACATGTAAAGTACAAAAAGAAGAGTCTATATACGGTCGCCTTGACACCAACAAAAAGAAACAAAAAAGACGAAAATTAATTTAATTTGACTAATAACTTGTTTTTTATAATAACTTATAATAATTGAGAGGCACTAAACTTACTAATAACAATGAATACAATATTTTCTTTGTCAAAAGAAAAGTATCTATGTAACGGAATGTTAAACTTGAAGCTGGAAAATAAAGATTTAAATAAATAGCACACAAACTGCAGTGCTATTAAAAATGGAAAAACAAAAAACTTACTGCCAAAAAAGTTATGACTAAAAGAAAATAACATAAGCCAAGGTAGATTCAAATATTGAACTATCCACATTTGACTCATCTCTACATTCTGCAAAAAAAAAAAAAAAAAAAAAAAAAAAAAAAAAAAAAAAAAAAAAAATTGATTTAGAGAAAAAACATGACTCTAAAGTGTATTTCATGCTTATCTACTAATTACATGATTAAGAAAGAAGAAGTTAAATAATCGAAATTAATTTTGCTCTGATATTTTATTTTTTTCAACAGCTTTACCTGCTATTACTATTCACGAATAAAGAAGAGACTTTACATGGTTCACATTGAACGATTACATTTTCTTGATGGTTTTGGACATGAAAAGAATCGAATGATCAAAATTAAAAGAAATAATATGAATTGCTTTTGCTAATTCGGTAAAAGTGAAATAAAAAGGAAGAAAAAATTGTTCCGAGTTTAATATTTTTTTCTCTGAATATATCTCTCCCCGTATCAATTGTTGCCCATAAGCGACTTCCCATGGAAAGAAGTACGATTAATTAAGTTGGCACTTGGTACGTAGTAACCAAGAAAAAGAGTGTGCTCACGTCAAATTGTCTTATGTTCACTTGCCTCTTTTAATCATCACCGACGTCACATCGAGACTCATCCCCGACCTCGAGCAACAGGTTCCGGACCAAGTCTACGCGAGATACATAGTGTAGGCCTGATTTGAGATAGACTCGTTGTATTGCCAGATTATTCACTTGTAACCGACACTCGCATATATATAAAACGATCTATTGTCAAATCAGTGGTGTCGTCTGTGGGAACCAAGGTTCACTAGATCGGGAGCTCATCAGATGAGATGTCAGGGAAGAGGCAGCGAAGTATTGAGGGGCAGGAACTGAACACGATAGATCCCAATATGACGAAAAGTGGCAAGAGGTTGAGGCTTGATCATAAGGGGCAACGCGCTGAGATGGAAATGGCGGTTATTCCTTATCAGAGTGAACCGAGAATGGAGCCGGCCAGAGATTTTATCACGATAGAGATCGACCCGGGACAACTGGAGCACACGTTGAAGATATGAGCTACAATGTCGCCTGATATTTGGAAGGCATTGATTGAATGCTTAAAAAGGAATGACGATATATTTGCCTGGAGCGATTCTGACCTGATTGGAATCGACCCAAAGATTATAGAGCATAAGCTGAATGTTGATCCACGGGCCAAACCAATATGACAGAAGAAAAGGAATTTTAGCAAAGAGAAGAGCGAGGCAGCAGAGAAAGAAGTTGTGGAAAAGCTTAGAGCAGGACATATTTACGAATTGCGTTATTTGGTGTGGCTCAGCAACATCGTCCTAGTTCAGAAGAAAGCAGCAGAGTGGAGAATGTGCGTGGATTACAAAGACTTGAACAAGCATTGCCCACGAGATCCTTTTCCGTTGCCAAGGATCGACCTTCTAGTAGATTCGACAGCCGGGTGCACCCTATTTAGTTTCATGGATGCCAAGAGCGGGTTCCACCAGATTTTTATGGCAACGGAGGATCAACCGAAAATAGCCTTTGTTAGAGACACGGGTGTGTACTGTTATCGTGTAATGCCTTTCGGTCTGAGGAATGCCGGAGCAACGTTCCAGAGAGTGGTGACGAAGATGTTTTACAGCCTAATAGGAAAGTCGATGGAGGTATACGTGGATGATATTTTGATCAAAAGTTTGAGGGCACAAGATCACGTAGAACATTTGGAGGAATCGTTTGCCATTATGAGAAATTATGGGATGAAGCTCAACCCCAAGAAGTGCACCTTCGGAGTGGATGCAGGAAAATTTCAGGGATATATGGTTAACGAGCGCGGAACCAAAGCCAACCCAGACAAGATAGAGGCCGTGTTGAATCTCGCATCCCCACGCTCGGTATGGGATGTGCAGTGCCTTTTGGGACGTATAACAGCCTTGGGACGTTTTATTGCTACCTCAGCAGAGCGGAGTCTTCCTTTCTTAAAAATCTTGAAGAAGGCCAAGGACTTCCAGTGGACCGAAGAATGCGAAAGAGCGTTCCAACAGTTCAAGAAGTATCTGGTGGCACAACCACTCTTGGCAAAACCAGATCCAGGGGAGACGCTTTATCTGTATTTGGCGGTCTCCTCCAACACCATTAGCACAGTGTTAGTGAAGTAAGCAAACGGAAAGCAATCTCCAGTTCATTACGTCAGCCGTGTTCTTCACGGAGCAGAAAAGAATTATCTGCAAATTGAACTATTTGCCTTGGCCGTCGTCATGACGACTCGCAAGTTGAAACCTTATTTCCAAGCTCACCCAGTAGTGGTCATGACAGACAGACCACTCCGCCAGATCATGACCAATCCTGATACCTCGGAGAGATTGGTAAAATGGGCCATAGAATTGGGCGAATTTGGGATCGAGTACCGTCCCCGTACGACCATTAAGCACGGGTGCTAACCGACTTTATGGCAGAGGCACTAGGTAACAGCTTAGACCATTCGTGCCACCACATATTTCCTGTAAGCCAGGACCCTGGTCCTAGTTCGAAACCCGCAGCATGGCTACTTCATGTGGATGGCTCCTCCACATAGGGGTGTTCATATAACCGCCACCCGCCCGCCACCCGCCCGCTACCACCCGCAAACCCGCGGTTTAGTAAATTTTTGCAAAGAAAACAGTTTAAAACCATGGTAACCCGCTGTCTGGCGGGCGGGTCGCGGGTTACCCATTCCACCCGCCCGACCCGCCCGCCACTTATTAGTTATTATAAATATATATATATACCTCTTCATTAGGGTTTTATTTTTGTTCAGCCACACTCACCACTAGCCCCTCTTCTCTCTCACTCTCTGCCGCCCCCGACCTCCGCATCGCCACCACTGCCCCGCTTCCCCGAAGTCACCTCCGCACCGCCACCACTACCCCGACAGCCATGAAGTCACGAATGACACCACACCACGGCCCCGCTTCCCCGATGTCCGCACCGCCACCACTGCTGCACGAACGAACTCCGCACTTCCGTTGCACGCCCACAAGGTACGACAGACGCCACCACGCCTCCACTGCTGCACGAATCGGTAAGTTCCCCAAAGCAGCGATTATTATGATGATGAGATTGGTTTAGATCGAGATGATTATGATTTATGATGATGATGATGTTATAATTTGTTGTTGATGATGATGAGATTTGTTGTTGATAATTTGATGATGATGATGATGTTACAATTTGTTGTTGAATATGATTTATGATTTATGATGATGATGAGATTGGTTTCGATTTATGATTATGATCGGCGTACCAGAAGCTTTTGAGCGTTGGTTTTGATTTATGATGATGATTTATGATGATTAATAAAATTGATGATGATGATTAATGATGATGATTAATAAAATTGATCGATTTATGATTGATGATGATGATGATGATGATGATTAATAAAATTGATCGATTTATGATGATGATTTATGATGATTAATAAAATTGATTTGTTGGTTTTGATTTTTGAAGGAGCCGGTGTTGTTTATGAAGCCTACGTCGTCGTATCTTCAGAACGGCGGCAGAATCGAGGTGCCGGAGCCGCTTGAGGCGCTGGATCACGAGGTGGAGCTCGCGGCGGTCATCAGTCAACGCGCTTGCGATGTTCCAGAAGTCGTTGCCATGAACTACGTCAGAGGTACCTCGTTTATCCGATTTAACCGCGATGTTTTTTTGTGGATTTTCTGGCGATTGGATCTTTGTAGTATTTCTAATTTGCGAAAGCTTTATGTTATAAGTTTGATCGCTATGTGCAATGATTAGGAGGATTTTGATTTATTTATGAGGATTTGATTGTTAAGTTAGGAGTAGTTAACTAATAATTAGTTATTAGAGATTATGAAGTATGTATTAATCTTTATGCTTATATTTCATGTTGTTGCAGATTGCAGATGAAAGTTGAACAAGTTGATTACAAAAACAATCAAGAATTATGCAGATTAAAATGCTTGTACTTTTTTTTTTTGAAGGGTATGCTTGTACTTTATTTGTTTAATACTAATCTGTTTTTTTTTCTCTTCTCATATCATGCAGAGTAATGTATCTGCTTTGGTTATCTGCTTTGGCATTGGAGTACTTTTTGATTGCTTTTGTAATTCTGAAAACAAGATTTCTAATGTTGGTTTTGGATTATGTTTTTTTTTTTTAAATATGTTGATGAGCTATGTTGGATTATGTATTGTTGGTGTTGAGAAGTTCTTTTAAACAAATGTTTATTGTATTCTTCTTCTTCTTTGTTGATGAGCAATGACATGTTTTAGTTTAAACCAATTATTTGTTGCATGATAGTTTGATTAATGTACCTAAATTAGGCACAACGAATATTTGATTTTTTTTTTTGTTTTTCTGAAATTGTGTTATAACCCGCCACCCGCCCGCTAACCCGCACCACCCGCCTAGTCCGCAATCCGCATGGTTTCAAAGTTAAAATAACCCGCTCGGTTGAAGATTTTGGTAACCCGCTATATGTGGGTATGGTGTATTTTTTTGTGGTAATCCGCAAATAACTGCCCGCGTGCACCCCTACCTCCACAGCAAACGGCGGGGGAGCAGGAATTCACCTGGTATCCCCAGATAGTAGGGAATTTGATTTTGCTATCAGTCTGAACTTTCCTATAACGAATAACGAGGCGGAGTATGAGGCGATTCTGGCAGGAATCAGAATGGCTAAGACCCTCTGTTCGGATCACCTGGAAGTCTTCACGAATTCGCAGTTAGTGGCTAACCATTTCTCGGGATTCTTCGAGGCAAAGCAAGAAACCATGGTTTTATACTTGGCAAAGTTGAAAGAATTGGCGGCCGAGTTCACTACATTCAATTTGACACAAATACCTCGATCAGAAAATGCAAAGGCCGATGCTTTATCAAAATTCGCTAGTTCCTCAGATACCTTTGTGGAAAAGCGTGTGACCTTGCTGACCACCTCTAGGCCGGCGATCGGAGTGACAAAGGCCAACAAAAAATGGGCTGACGTGGAGTTTATTTTTCCTATCGCAAGCACGCCGTGTTGGAAGGACGAGATATATGATTACCTCGCAAACGGAACCCTCCCGGCCGACATTAACGCCCAAAGGCGACTGAAGCACAAGGCATACAGGTTTACCATTTACCAGGGCGAACTCTATAAGAGATCTTTTGAAGGCCCGCTGCTGAGATGCGTATCACCAATGGACGCCCAGTACATACTGAGGGAGATACACGCAGGTAGTTGCGGAAATCATTCAGGAGGGAGAGCGTTAGCCCAGAAAATATTAAGACAGGGATATTTCTGGCCAACAATACGACAAGACGCCACCCTGTACTGCCGTAATTGTGAGAATTGCCAGTACCACGCCAAACTGGTACACAGGCCAGCTGTGCTGATGTAGCCCCTAGAAATCACTTGCCTATTTGATCAGTGAGGAATCGATATAGTTGGTCCCCTACCAATGGCTAGAGGTCAAAAGAAATTTCTCTTAGTAGCAGCAGAATACTTTACGAAATGGGTGGAGGCTGAAGCTTTAATGCACATCACGGAGAAAAATATGATAGACTTTGTCTGGAAGAATATCGTATGTCGCTTTGGACTACCCCGAGTTTTGGTATCGGACAATTGTACCCAGTTCAGAGGGAAGACAATGGTTGCATGGTGCAAAGAATTAAAAATATCCCAACATTTTGCTGTGGTATCCCACCCACAGGCAAATGGACAAGTGGAGTCCACCAACAAGACTCTTAAACAATATTTGGAGCGGCGACTACACACCACCGGAAGGAGTTGGATCGACGAACTGCCAGGTATTCTATGGGCATATAGAACTACACCCAGAACATCCACAGGAGAGGCACCGTTTACTCTAGTATATGGGTCCGAGGCAGTAGTCCCGGTTGAGATCGGCATGCCAACATACAGAATAGTGGAATATGACCCGCAGCACGCTGCACGACTGCGAAAAATGGACTTAGAGATGATTGGTTCCACAAGAGAGCAAGCTTACCAACGTACGGTGATGGCCAAAAGTTTCGATAAACGAGTGTACCTTCGAAACTTTCAAGTGGGCGACTTGGTGTTGAAAAGTGTGAAAGCAAGTAAACACGTTGGGAAACTACAAGCCAATTGGGAGGGACCCTACAAGGTCACCCACGCCAACGCAAAAGGCTATTATTATCTTGAGGACATGCATGGCGAGCCCCTTCCCAGGCCATGGAACGTGCAACACCTTAGGCGCTTTTATTCTTAAGAAATTCAGCATTTCAATCGCTATTAGCAATGTAAAGAACTACGCGAGGCTTGATTCCCTGCACGGGATACGTAGGCAACCGGATACGGTTCAGCACCAATCTATCATTAAAATTATCATGATAAGAAGGAAGGCTCCTGCCCAGGAGCGGTAGCGGGTCACCTACCCAAGAAAAGATCCCATGTGATAACGGGGTCGATTCAAGAAAAATTTCCTGTGATAACGGGGCCAATCCAAGAAGAAATCCCCTGTGATAACGGGGTCGATTCGACAAAAGATCCCCTGTGATAACGGGGTCGATCTAAGAAAAAATCTCCTGTGATAACGGGGTCGATTCAAAGAAAAAAATTCTCTGTGATAACGGGGCCAATTCAAGAAAAAATCCCCTGTGATAACGGGGTCGATTCGACAAAAGATCCCATGTGATAACGGGTTCGATCCAAGAGAAAATCCCATGTGATAACAGGGTCGATTCAAAGAAAAAACTCCTTGTGATAACGGGGCCAATTCAAGAAAAAATTCCCTGTGATAACGGGGTTGATTCGACAAAAGATCCCCTGTGATAACGGGGTCGATCCAAGAAAAAATCCCATGTGATAACGGGGTCGACTCAAAGAAAAAATCCCCTGTGATAACGGGGTCGATTCAAGAAAAAATTCCCTGTGATAACGGGGTCGATTCAAAGAAAAAACTCCCTGTGATAACAGGGTCGGCTCAAAGAAAAAATCACATGTGATAACGGGGTCAATTCAAGAAAAAATTCCCTGTGATAACGGGGTCGATTCAAAGAAAAAACTCCCTGTGATAACGGGGCCAATTCAAGAAAAAATCCCCTGTGATAACGGGGTCGATTCAAGAAAAAATTCCCTGTGATAACGGGGTCGATCCAAGAAAAAGTTTCCCCTGTGATAGCAGGGCCACCACAAGAAAAAACATCCCATGTGATAACGGGGTCGATCATAAAACGGTAGCGAGTTCCCTATGATAACGGGATGTGCCCCTACCCACAAGAAAAATATCCCCTGTGATAACGGGGTTGATTATAAAACGGTAGCGGTTTCCCTGCGATAACGGGATGAACCCCTACCCGCGAGAAAAACATACCATGTCACAAGGGGATGGCTCTCACTCATGAGTGGTAACAAATCACCTACCAAAGATAGGCAATTCCATGCCCATAACACCAGACATTCATCAGGCTGTCACAACTACTATACGACAAGGATTGAGTATTCATGATCACAGAAAGAATTACACAAGATAGGAATTCTACAAATAAGACGCATTTCATTAAACATCATGAAAGCGGCTCCCAATCAATAACATGGGACACACTTCACATACAAAAATTTGCCCGAGGAAATAAATGCTACAATATCAAAAAAGGCCACCAGCCGACAACACAACTACATATCGTAGAGAAACTTGTTACTCGCGAGATCAGTGAATAACTCAGCCCGAATATCGTCCCGATGAAAGGGCCCAAGCCCAGATACATTCATTTCAAATTTGGGAAATTTCCAGGGCTCGACGCAAATATCGTCAGCAAGTTCATCCATTCCCCGGGGAGACAAAACTTCTGGGTATTTCTTCCATTTCGGACTACTACCTTCTGGATCAGGTGATAACCGGGAATACCGCATCGCACGGGGGACCCTATAACGTTCCCTAACGTACGGTCTTGCGGCAGCCCATACGGGCACCCTTCCGCCATAAGGCTCGGTAGTCCCACTCATATCAGCCCCAACCGGGGTACCACCATACGAGGGGGGAGAGTCTTCGAAGTTAAAATCACTATCCTTTATAGAACCACTAGCACCTGCCTTGGTATAAGGCGAAGATACAGTTACCCCGTGGCGAGCCAAGGTTTCGGTTAATTTCGCATTCTGAATTTCTAAGTTTTCAAGGGACTCTCGATACGCATTGCGTTCACGCTCTAACCTAAGATTACTGGCACGCAGACGTCGTGTCTCGGCCTGGCTTCTAGCCAATTCCTTCTTCATCTCCTCCTCAGCGACTAATGCCTTCTACGTTGCGTCACAGGCAATGCATTTCTGAGTTTCAGCAGCACGAGCCCGGCTGTTAGCACGATCACGACTAATTTCACTACGCGCAATCATCGCGCGTAGTTCTTGCACCAAAGCATCGTGACGAGTCTGCACCTCCCCAAGCAGCATGCAATCTCTGCACAGTTCATGGAACGTGTGCCCAAACTACCAAGGAACCGAATAATCATCAGTAAAGAATAAGAAGGTATGAACATTAGTAACAATCTACAAACAATGGGGCAAGCTCCTTACTGTATATAGCAACATCAGACATATGCGTGGTGCTAACTCCACCCCCAGATCTCGGCACAGTTCAGAAGGATCAAAATTTTCATAAATAGTTTCCAAGCCTCGGATAGCATCCTCTTCACGGATATTATTATTCCCAATCCGCATAATTAACCGTTCCGAAAGAGGATCACGGAGAAAAGAGTAATCTTCCCTCAATGGCGCTCTACTGTCAGATGTCCCTTCAATATCAGTGTTACCAGGGGAGGCCGCAGTACGCTTTGCGGCCGAAGTAGATGAGCTCGGAGCGGCCGACTCAGCAGGAACCTCATCAAAACTTTCTTCATCCGGATCAAGCTCCCCACTCCCAGCACCGGGCGACACCGTAAAATGTTGTGGGTCAGAATGAGAACTTTCCCCAAGCCCCCGTGTCGACGCCTCAAAGCGAGCCCGAGCCCGAGGATGCCAATAGTTAGCCAGTGCGCCTTCCGGCGGCAGAGTCACTTTAACCCGGGGAGGGTTAGCAGCCATACGTTGATGGGAACCATGATCCACGGTCATAGCATTAATTATATCCTCTTCCAACCGAATACCTTCCGCTATGGCAGTGCGATCTCCAACAATAACACTCCCACCATAAATATTTGACTGCATTACGACATACTTATCAGGGAATCGAGAGTTCTGTTCATGTAGACGGACTCGGGATAACCTTAGATTGGCGGAAATTCCGGAGACTTGCACCAAACCGTCATCTAATGACGCGTCCCTCGCAGAAGTTTCAGAATCAGAAGATTCGTCATCTGACACGACGAAAGCATTTCGCCTAGCAGGGCCAGCTTCATAATACTGCGGCGATACAACAAGTTTTTTCTTCTTCGGAGATTTCTTACCACGAACCATCCTCATGCAAAATAACTAAGGCGATTTATTACAAAAACGCGCAGAATATCGAAAGCAATGTCGAAACATATATCGAAATCTATATCGAGGAAGATATCGGGGAAAGTTACCGATGTCAAATTCAACGTAGTCCCGACAGTGACAACACGGGGAAATAAAATAAGTGAAGGATGACAAGGCAGGGACCGACTTTCATAAACAAACAAAAGCTGGAGCCCGCAGCATTAAATGCGCTATATCAGGGATTACATCAAAAATCATATTCGATTTGACTTTCGACGTGAGTTCACCGTACCAGCAAGAAATGGCACTAAGCGTGACACAGGGCTCGACCCAAACTTAGCACTACAAAAAATTGAGGACTGCCATACGCTTTGAATTCTTGTATCCGTATTTGCAAGATCGCGTTTTTTTAAACAACTTAGAGTTCAAACGAGGACCTCATGCAATGCGGTAACTGCACTGGGGAACTGCACAAACTAGTTCCAAGTGCACTTCCCACATTTTCGATTTCCGTCCTTCGAACTGGGGGGACGTGGGGTACAGGTAACCCGAAAATTCAAACTAAATTTGCGAATTCTTATTCCTAGGATAATAATCCCCAAATTGGGGGACTACATAATATGGAGGTTTTTAGTATGTGGGCCCATTCTGGGCCACGGCCCATGAACGAGCATATCGGGGATCAACCCCGATATGACATCGAAAGAAGAATTCGACATAGGCCAGTCGCGCCTATAAATATCCCGCCCCGCACATCGAGAAAGGCAATTAATTCTTCGCCTCGGTCCTCCCGCATCACATCGAATAGAAATATTCGATATTATACCCGATATAGACATTCGACATAGTCTTGCCCACGTCATCATTCTGCCTCCTATAACGACCTTATCCCCGACGTCACATCGAGGATTATCCCCGACGTCACATCGAGGATTATCCCCGACGTCACATCGAGGATTATCCCCGACGTCACATTGAGGATCATCATCGACCTCATATCGAGACTTATCCCCGACGTCACATCGAGGATCATCATCGACGTCATATCGAGACTTATCCCCGACTTCACATCAAGGATCATCACCGACGTCACATCGAGACTCATCCCCGACCTCGAGCAACAGGTTCCGGACCAAGTCTACGCGAGATACATAGTGTAGGCCTGATTTGAGATAGACTCGTTGTATTGCCAGACTATTCACTTGTAACCGACACTCGCATATATATAAAACGAGCTATTGTCAAATCATCTTTATAACAAAAAGGTATATAAACTTATAAAAGTGCACGTGAATTCATAATTTTGTAACCATCAAAAAGAAGTTTCACGTGCACTCATCTTTGTAGAGCAATTAAACAATTTTAATTGAGGCGCGTGAACTCATGTTATTAAAAAAAGAGCAAATTGATTTAGAGAAAAAACATGACTCTAAAATATATTTGTAGACTCTTCTTATCAACATAAAATACATGTTATTTAAAATTAATAATTTGC
Organism: Linaria vulgaris; assembly: GCA_948329865.1. NCBI lineage: Eukaryota > Viridiplantae > Streptophyta > Magnoliopsida > Lamiales > Plantaginaceae > Linaria > Linaria vulgaris. Next base: position 110,799,968 of record OX415249.1, on the reverse strand, counting down.
ACGAGGACCGCGTGCAAATTATTAATTTTAAATATGTTGATATATTAAAAAGCAAAGCCCTTCCACTTACAAAAATGTAGTTGGGATACCAATTTTTGTGTTTCTTAAAGTACCCTCATTCTCTCTCCTCAAATAAATTAATAGCATGGTTTATAATGTCCTTTTACATACTTTGCTCAACTGCACATCCTAAAAAATAGGAATTCTCACGCATGTTCATTTATCAAATAAATTTTAATGTAACACATGCTTTAATATAGTTTATAAAATTAATAAAAATAATAAGAAAACTAAGATGTGGATGTGGTTGATTTTTATTTAACTAGCTCATACATATTTATGTAAATTTCATAAATTATGCTTTGGAGTTTTAGATCATAATTTGAAGTTATATTTATCAACAAGTGCAGTTAAACAATGTCACTTTCATGAATATACAAAGTTAAATAACATGTGTATTAAAATCAAATAAATTTTAATGTAACACATGCTTTAATATAGTTTATAAAATTAATATAAATAATAAGAAAAATAAGATGTGGATGTGGTTGATTTTTATTTAACTAGCACATACATATTTATGTAAATTGGTATCCCAACTACAATAAGGTAGTTGGGATACCAATTTTTGGGTTTCCTAAAATACGCTCATTTCTCTCTCCTCAAATAAATTTGGTTCATGAAAGAGTAAGCTATTATCTTTAGCAGGAAGAAATACTCTCATCACCTCTGTCTCTTCTGCAATGCATGTATATTCATCACAATCAGCTTGACTACCAGAGAACTTATGTGATAAAATGGATAGACTTAATAGAGATTTCTTGTGGTCAAGTGATGTTAATGCCAAGAAAATCCACCTGGTCAATTGGCATGGCAACAAGTGACTTAACCCAAGAAGGAAGGAGGTTTAGGCCTAAGAGTAACCAGAACTAGCAATGAAGCACTGCTTGCTAAACTTTCCTGGAAGATCCTCTCAGGAGAGGAGAATATGTGGAGTGCTCTAATTAAGGCCAAATACCTGAAGAACCAACATCTGAATAACTACTCAGTGAAGATGTCAAGTAGTCCAACATGGAAGGGAATTATTAAATGCATGGATTTGATGAAACCTTTCCTAAGATGGAAGATTGGGAAAGGAGATCATATCTCTTTCTGGTATGATAATTGGAGGGGAATAGGTAGATTATATGAGGAAACCCTAACTGTCCATTAGGAAGATAGGAACCTTAAACTCAAAGATGTAATTCATGATAATGGTGATTGGATCCTGGAGGATATTGCCTCTCACATACCACCAGAAATCCTATCAGACATCACAAAGAGAAGAATAATCTTGAATTCTGAGGAGGATAGAATTCTTTGGAGTGAGAATTCTAATAGAGTTTTTTACTTGTCAATCTTCTTACAAGTATTTCAAAGGAGACACCAGAGACTAGGAAAACATCATGTTAATTGTAGCTGAGTATGGAAGATTGACACCAGCTCCAAACTCCAACACTTCCTCTGGCTGTTAGCTCAGGAGAGACTGGCAACAAATTTACTGAGATTCCAAAGACATGCAACTCTCATATCAATGTGCTCCTTGTGTGATGCAGCTCAGGAAACTGTTCTTCATTTACTCAGGTACTGCGAAATTGTAAGAGAACTTTGGGTTAGAATCATAGCTTCTCAAGACTTGCCTAAATTTGATGAGCTATCATATGACAATTGGTTGAAGGCCAATCTAGAAGAGTTGGAGATAAGAAACAGAATCAGTCCTGTTTCAGCATGGAAGTGGATATTTCTAGCATGTTGTAATGACAAATTTCTTGAATTCTGAAAATAAAAGACAAGAAAAAGATTACAAAGTAAATTTGATAAATTTAAAGTATAATTTAGGATACAATCTCTATCTAATCCTCTGATTCAATTCTACAAGAACAATATCAAAATTTGTAGTGAAAATCTTCAATTTGATCTTCGTTGAAATAATTTGAACTTGGAGAAACGTTAATTCGAGGGTCTTGGACTTGATCTCGGATTAAACGGTGATTGATTTGAGGATTTGAATTGAGGATTTGATGGACACCGATTTAACTTGGGGATTTGATGAACACCAATTTGACTTGGGGATTTGATGAACGCCGATTTAACTTGGGGATTTGATGAACACCAATTTGGACTTGGGGATTTGATGGACACCGATTTGACTTGGGGATTCGATGGACACCAATTTGACTTGGGGATTTGATGGACACCGATTTGACTTGGGAACTTGATCTTTTTGGCAGAGACACGATCTTCAAAAAACGGTTTTTGGGTGAACTTGAGGCTTGATAGCAGATTGAAAGAAGTTCTTAACGAAGAACACCTTGAAGATGGTTGAAGGATCCCTTAAATGCCGCGAAGAACGCTTGAAGATGGTTGAAGGATACCTTGAATGCCGCGAAGAACGCTTGAAGATGGATGAATTTGGTGGAGCGAAAAACTTAGAGCTTTTCTCTCTTCAACTTGTGAATATTTTTTGTGTGTTTTTTTTCTTCTTCAAGACCACCTCTATTTATAGTTGTGGAGTAACTCTCAATTAGAATCTCCTGATGAGATGAACGGTTGTGATCGCGTCTACAATTCCTTGATATGGAAGACTTTATCTAGGAGAATCTTCTTTCCATCTCTTGAAGATTGAGACTTGGTGGGGAATTCTATCCTTATGGAGATTTGCTGGAGATTTTTTTTCATCTCTTGAAGATTGAGACTTGGAGGAGAAGACTTTCCATGTCTTGAGATTTGATGAGCAATTATTTCCTTGTCTTAAGATTTAATTAATATATTTATTTTAATCCCTCAAAATATTAAGATTAAATAAAATATATTTTATATTTCTTGCATCTTAAGAGTTACCATCATTTAATTTAATTAGACACAAAATTAACATGTCTACACATGCATATGGATATCGTGGAAGCATAGGAATGCAAGAGTCTTTCATAATAAAGAGAATAATGTTGAGGGGGCGTATCTCTCAAATCAAACAGCTGAGCTTTGAGCTATTTGCAGGAAAAGAAAGAACATGATCAGATCAGGTAGTGTGGGTTGGAGGAAACCAGTGAAAGGATGGTTCAAAATTAACATTGATGGAGGCCTGAACAGAAGAAGTGACTCTGGTACAACAGCTGGACTGGCAAGGACTGATGATGGCAACTGGTTATGGGAATTTGGCTTGTCTGTTCCTTATCCAACAGTTGATGAAGTGGAGCTCATAGCTCTTAAGCGTGACTTGGAATTAGCCTGCGAGAGAAGGATGAATAATATTGAAGTTGAAACGGATTCTCTCAATGTTTTCAAGATGATCCGTGGTGATCCTCTAGTTCAAGTTGTCAACTCTTCATTGGTAGAGGACTGCAAAGCTCTACTTCACAAACCATGGAACATAACGTTCAAGGGGATTTCTAGAAACGCAAATATGGTTGCCGATGGACATCCTTTAGGAGTGTCCTCTTTCTCATTGTATTAATAGTTTGTTAACTAAGGACATGAGTTGAGGTTGTAACCTCCTTTGTTTTATAAAAAAAAAAAAAAACTCGATATCTAGCTTCAAATTATTTAATATTATTTCTGTACTCCCATTAATTAAATATAATTCTTTAAAATCTCATAGATGTATATATTGTGGCAAACTTTTTGATTATATTAGCAAACACCGAATTGAGCTTAGAGAATCTGAAAGACTAAACGCAAGCGATGAGTTAAGTTATATTTAATTTGTGCGTGAATATACATAAATTATATGTTAAAAGTGAAGCATATGTACTATTGGAAATTTGGAATTTATAATTGTTCAAATATATTATATACTATTGATTTAATTGTCTTTTCACTTGAAAATGTCTTTTATTCTTTGTTGTTGGAAGAAGTTCGTAAAATATTTGTTCATCTGAGGGGGTGTTTGCAAATGCTTTTAAAAGCAGTTTGTGGGCAAATTACTTGTCGTAATCTATAAAATATACATACACTACTCCCCGTAATTTTGAAAATAGGCAAGTTATCCCCTTGTAATATTAAAGTTGGTGCACACCACCTCCTGTCCATTTTTCCATGCACTATTTTTCTTTGAATCAACAAAACCACCCTTAGTTGAATTAATGGTTATTTTTAATAAAGTTTATCCACACTCTAAGTTTTTGACAAGTGAGTTGCACTGACTTGAGACGAAAATTGCACCGTTTTAAAATTATATGAGGAGTAATATGCATATGTTTATTTTATTTTTTTACAGAAGAATAAGTGCCTTCTTTATTATTACATAGGTGGTGTGCAAGAAATGTAAAAAGAACATGTGTGACTAATTAGATATCAGTCTCACTTTCCGATATTATTGATTCTCATTGTTTTACTAGACCTCATATTATAGAATAGTCTTGAAACTGATTAGTACCATGCGTTGTAATGGTACTTTAAATATATGTTTAAAGGATAATCTCATGGATACCCATGTGTGCTCTAATATTTATAGGGGTGTGCAAAAGAATCTGTTGGTGAATTTGTCGAAAATGTCAAACACTGGAACTTGAAAGTCGCGAAAATACAGACGCTTTCCTTAAAGCGTTATTCGCCCCCACCTCGTGTGCCAAAAAGGGTTACAACGAATCGCCTCCCAGGATACAATTTAAGCCCAGAAAATAAAAGACTATTAACTGCATTTTTGGACGTACGAAGTTAATAAACAGAAAAAGAACAAGAATGCAATTAATACAGAAATAATTTCTGCAGCAATTATTTTTGTATGTATATGAGAGATACGAAAATTTGATGTGTTCTGATCTCTGATTATCCCACGAATATATAGACGTTGAAAAGTTGTACGAAAAGTCACGACTTTTCCACTGGTATTCTTTCACAGAAAGCCACAACTCTCCAGCTCCAAAATATGTGACTGTTAATATTTGAATCTGAGTTTTTCAAATATTCCCTCCATATTTTCCCGGATTAATCTGAGCCGTCGGATTTAAATCTTAAGTAAGATTAAATCCACACCATCCAATTTAATCTATATTAATTTAATATTCAGATTAAATCACAGCCGTTCATCTTATTTAATTTATTAAATAAAATCTACGACCTAGATCGATGAGCGATGCAAGCGTGCTAAGTGCTTTTTAAGTGCGCCAAACAAAAGCGCCACTTAAGCGCCACGCGCACGCGCGCGCGCGGGGGGCGCGGGCCCGGGCCCGGGCTCGGCTCGGCGCGCGTGTGTGCATGAGCACCACCTATGTCTTGCACTTTTTATTACCCAAGTAATATAGTGCAAACATATATAAACCCACAAATAAGTCTTTACTTTTTCTATGTGGGACACTTAAGCCACTTTATTAAAATTGGCCTATAAGAGCTAAAGCTCTTAAAGCCCATAAAAGTTCTTATAGGTACCATGAGTTAGAGCCCAACATACTTAACCAATGTGGGACAAACTCAAAAAGGACTTTTATTGTACTTTGCATTCACATCATATCAACACATAGCCAATGTGGGATACCTCTCACAAGATTTATTATTTGAAAACTAAATCTAACAGAATCTGGATCGGTCAAATCATTGATAACCGTATCATTTGGTACATATCATTTATCGAATCATTTAAATGATCCGATAAACTATTTGATGCAAAATACCTAATCTGATGCGACTCATCATATTCCAAAAGTTTGCGCTCATCTAGGCGTTGTTGGAGTTGTTGCACTTGTCTCCTCAAGTATTCCAACTCGACATCACGTTACTCCCTTGGATCTTCGCCTGAAAAAATCCTACAATGAGGGGCCATCATAAACCTCGGCTATGGTACCACTTTGATACCGGTAAATTGGACAAGTGAGGAGAAAACACAAGAGAACACTCAATAAACACTCTTCACTCAATGAAAAACCTCCAAAGAGCGTAGAGCCACACGTTGCTTTAAGAAATCCACCAAAAGGAATAAGAGTTCAAGAAAGTCTAAGACTTTATAAAGGAAGTTGATATTTTATTCACCTAAGTTGTTCAAAACACTACAAGGCCATGAATTATTTATAGGTGAGATAGACTTCTAGAATGACATTTTAACTCTTCAACTTCCTAGACATTAACCAACACAAATTAACTCTTGGAAATATAAATTCTGCCTATAAATGAAGATACGAACGGATTCTAATTATAGACTAAAGGAAGTAACAACTAAAATTAAAAAGGAAGACAAAATGACTCAAACTAGACATAATTCGAAGCAGTCTGTGAGGCCTTAGTAAATCCGCCATAACTCTCTCTAGAAAATTCTAAATGGCCTCTTGTTTAATTCAATGAAAAGAAGACTCGTAGAGCTTTTCAACCATATGTCTCACGCCTTTTGGAACCTTCCCAATCAGAGTAGTTTTACATAACAAGTTGGGCTTCTTGCTAGACCGAATGCTGAAATCTCATGTTAGGACCTATAACTTTCTTGGACTTGTTTCCTTGAACAAAACTTGATAATTAGACTTGATTCTTACTTGGATCATTCTCTTTCTTCTGCGATATTTTTGGGTGGGGGATTCTACTAATTAGCATTCCACGTCTGATTTTCTTCTACATACTATCTTCGGGGAACAACCTCCCTGCAACGGGGGAATCTTTGAATGAACAATTCCTAACCTGCAAGAAACACACTTACAACACGGTGAATTAAACTGTCACATATCAAAAGTCAGCATATCGAATATTTACATCGAAAGTCGACATATCGAAAATCTTATAATATCGAATAAGAATGATGACAAGGCTACATTCGACATGCCTCCAATTTTGATATATTCTGGAAATTCGATATATCTCTCCAGAAAATACAAGAATTCTCCCAATAAAACAATGTTAATCTGACAATGGGGGGACCATCTTATATTGATAATGACAGGAGATGGTCCTCGGTGAGCCACGCCGGTAATAAATGCTCACCCATATCGGGCATACGATATCGGACATATATGTTTGATATCAATTTCTCTATATCAGGGGTTCGACCCCCGACATTTTATCGAATCAGACAAATTCGATATTCAGCAGATCGGGTCATTTTCGATCCCCAACATTTTATTGAACCACAAAAATTCTATATTCACGAAGATCGGGTTATTTTCGATTTCTGCTAGAATTTCTAATTTCTCCTCACATCGGTGACCCCGAAAAACTTGGGGAGTATCAACAATTCAATTTCCTCTTATTACCTCAAAGATGTTTTGAGTCCTAAATTAATAACTTGGAAAATTTTAACAACAGTGGTCAACGTCTTCACCACTTCCCTAATTAAGTAATTATACTAGCTAGACTAGTCTAGATACATTCCAACAAATTATTACGTCAGGTAATTTTTCGAAATGCTTGACATAATTATTCTCACAAAATATTTGTAAAACACAATTATGAGCAAATACAATCAAACTTTAATTAAAAGACGACCGAAACAAATTATTGACACACTTTACACTTACTAGCTACCACCAATAAATAAAGGCAGAAATGCTAAAAATACCCGTTATCTTTTTTCAACTTTAGTTTTTTCCTTCTAACTTTTTAAGTCTGAGTTTATGCCCTGTAACTTTGCCAAAATGCTGAAACAGTGGTCAATGCTCAGTGTCAGCCATGTCATCAAATTTTGACATATGTGGTCAAAATGTGGCTGCCATGTCATAAAATATTTAATTATTAATTATATTTATTATATAAATTATAAAAACTCATTTATAATTCTATTTTAATTTTTTTAATAACTAACTTTTTTTATAAAAAAACAAAAAAATAAAAAGTTAAATCTTTAGAATTAACTATTATTTAAATTTTAAAAACTTACTCTATAATATATTCTTTTAATATAATAAACTTTATTTATTTAAATCATAAAAAACTTTATATATAAATCTAATTTCAATTACTTAATTTTTTAACAATTTAAAAACTTTCAAAAAAAAGCAGAAAAATGAAAAAAAAAGGTCGTCACTTCCACAGCGCCCCCCCCCCCCCCCCAAAATCCCGCCGGCACCCTCCCCCCAGCCCATCACCACCTCCATTGCAATGCCGCCGCACCGCACCACACCACCACCTCAACCTGCACAGCCGCCGCACCACACCACCATCACCTCCACCCCCACAGCTGTCGCACCACACCACCACGAATTGGCCCCACCGCCGCGCACCACACCACATTTCGAGATCCACACCGCCGCACACTACACTACCACAAATCGGGGAAGTGACGAGGTGATGGTGGTGGTGGGCTTTTTTTGGGGGGGGGGGGAGGGGGTGAAAAAGTTTTAAAATTTTCTATTTTTTAATATATATATATGTTTTTTTATTTATTAGTTATTCAAAATTAAGTTTTCTTAATTTAGAATTATTTTATAACAGAAAAATATAAAGGAGGGGGTATTTTCTTTTTTTCTTTTTATATTTTAAAGATTTAAGGTGTAATAAGTAAATTTGCCACGTTGGACGTGATTTTGCCACGTCGGACACGATTTAATGGTTTGGCGGATAAAGAGTGGATCGGACATTTATGTAAAAGATAACGGACATAAACGACGACTAAAAAAGATATTAGGTAAAAACTAAAGTTGGCAAAAGATCTAGGCCAATTTTGACATTTCTGCCATAAATAAATATACTTCTTTTTATAGCCCGCCATCAGTCCATAAATAAATATACTTATTTTTATAGCCCGCCATCAGTCCATTGCAATTGCATCACACACTACAAGTACAAACAAAATCATTGTTTGATCTTTACCCAAATTAAAAGACCAAATAAAGGCTTTTAGTAAAAACAAAATCCCCAAGCCAACTCACTGATGAAATTAATTATAATATATATATATATATATATATATATATATATGAGCAGGTAATTAAGGGGAAAGTGTATCAATCATCAAACTCAATAAAAAGCATTTAGGCTGAAATTCACTTGTTGTTCGTTCTGCAAAGATGTTGCAGTTATCTCTTCAGCGTGGTAACCAATTTCATCAATTTATTATTGATCGGATCAATTTGAGTATGAAATGGTGATTTGTGGAACCCTAATTTTGTGTGTTTGTAATTTGTGCAGTGAGAAACATGAGAAGGCTGAGTCACTGTGGAGTTGCAAGTTATCATCAGTTCTCAACTGCTGCTCAACAATCTTACAACCTTGGAGCTTCCCTTGTCAGTCTTATTATTATTTCTCGGATTTATTTATGAGTCTTGATTGATTAGAGCAACACGATTTCATTAGAGTAGTAGAGTGTGTGTGGATTGGCAAATGAGAAGCGCATCTGTAACAGAATTTTGGGCTCATCAAATTGTTTTCAGAACTTTATTTCGGCTCTCTCGTTTAAACTTGAAAAAGTTGACATACTTGTCAGGAATAATGTCTCTAACACAAATGCATTTAAAAGATATAATTACTAGAGAAACGTTAGTTAGTGCTCGTTTCGTTTTCTGTTTCTACTTGCTAAAGCTTGTGTCTTTTGTGTTGGTTTATCTGTGGCAGAGAGTTCCTAATATTATTGGCGGTAGCTTCGTCGACTCAAGTTCTTCAGAACACATTGATGTCTTAAATCCGGTGAGTTGTTAATAATAATAATAATAAGGTTTGTGGATGGATTGGTTGCTCTAAAGTTATTTATTGTATTTTTTCATTTGCTATATTCTTTTGAATAGGCTACACAAGAGGTGGTCTCCAGAGTTCCCCTCACGACAAAGGAAGAATTTGACTCTGCAGTATCTGCAGCAAAACAGGCCTTCCCATCATGGAGGAACACACCAATTACTGCAAGGCAGCGCATCATGTTTAAGCTTCAACACCTTATTCGCCAAAACATGGTCAGTGAGTTTAAGGCTTGCTTTCCATACACTTCATCTCTTTTCGGGGGTCTTCGCTTATGGATGGCACTGACTTGAAGGATTATGATGCTTGTTGTAGGATAGGCTTGCCTTGAACATTACCACGGAACAGGGGAAAACACTGAAGGATGCGCAAGGAGATGTATTCCGTGGGCTAGGTTTAGTATCTTTTAACCTCTTAGGGTGTATGAATTTGTATTTAGTCATACTTTTGTATCTAAAAGATATTGATATCGTTGAATTCTTACTTTTCTGGGGATTTTCTTAAAGAGGTGGTGGAACATGCATGTGGAATGGCTACTCTACAGATGGGCGAGTATGTTTCCAATGTGTCAAATGGAATCGATACCTATAGCATAAGAGAGCCTCTTGGTGTTTGTGCTGGGATTTGCCCCTTTAATTTCCCTGCTATGATCCCCTTGTGGGTAAGTTTGTCTCTTTTATAGGGGTTCACTGTCATCCATGGTTATTCTTATACCTTCTCCTCCATATTTATCCGATATTAAAATTATTTTGAATTTGCAACTTCTTGACTCATTTTCAGTGCTGTCTTTGACTTGGATCTTGTAGTTATTATTGATGCATGCAGCTTTTATCTTACAGCTTTGTTTTTTTCTTTTCTTTTCTTCAAGAAGAATTGCTTCATAAGATAATCCAGGACTTGATTTATCTCCTTGCTAATGTCATCTTGCAGATGTTTCCTGTTGCAGTCACGTGTGGGAATACGTTTGTTCTCAAGCCATCTGAAAAAGATCCAGGTGATTAGGGGCTTCAGTCACTTCTGTGTGTTTTGTTTTCTAATGTCTTAGTGCATGGTAATGAAACAAAAGGGCGGGTAAGCATACTAATAGCCGATTGGATTGAGTGCCAGACAATCGTAAGCTTGTCAGTTAATTTCTTGCTGCTGCTAATGTTACAACTGTTTTTTATTGAAAATTAATCTGTTACTGTGGCATCAATCCACTAAGTCTTGTCTACAGAATACGGGGGCTTACTTGGATTGTAAGTTTTGGGCAAGAAAAGTTTAGCTTATTCATATACAGCACCCCTACGGTTACTATCAACATTATGCCATTCTTTTCGTTTTTAACCCACAACAGGAACCTTGTGCTTCATGGGTACACATATGTGTGTTAATATGAGTTTGAGATAATTCTCTAAGTTCACTATGTCCTCTTATGACATCAATATCCCATTCGTTTTCTCTATAAATTTTAAGACTTGTTGGCTTGCTATCTATTTAGTGTTTGTTAATATTTTCTCAAATATCAAACAATTTGCCATATGTGTGATCCGTGTCAAATACATTTCTTCATGAAGTATGGAAAAAGGTCAAGTTCCTGATATTTCATTATCTGTTATTGCTTTTCTTTCAGGGGCTTCAATGATTCTTGCTGAGTTGGCCATGGAGGCTGGTTTGCCTAGTGGAGTGCTAAATATTGTCCATGGAACTAATGTATACTGTTCTGTTCATTTTTAAATTTTTATTATCTTCCTTGAGACAATCATAAACATTTCTGAATTGTGAAAGAGGATGTCCATGCTAATTGAAGGAAAATAACTTTCATTTTGCATCTACTAATTTTCGCCTTTGTTCCCTTATGTTGCAGGATGTTGTTAATGCAATATGTGATCATGAAGATATTAGAGCTGTATCATTTGTTGGCTCAAATACAGTTAGTAATCTGTTCATGTTTAAGCTTCTTCCTGTTTCAAATTGCAATTCTTGGTTCACCTTTCTAGACCATTGAAATTTCATTTGTCCACATAATTATCTCATTAAGAAAGTTCATTTACTTTTATTGGAAAAAGATACATAATAGCAAAGTACTCATACTTAGATCAGACTATCAGTGTTTTTTACCAATATAATTTAATATGGAGTATATAAACTGTTGTGATGACGTTTTCTTAATATGAAGCCTGTTATGAGGTAGTAGTTCTTAGTCTGAGTCTTCAAGCACAATTAGAGGTATGTAAAACACAGGAAGCTTCTTCAATTCTGCGTCTATTTGACTCTCTTTAGTAATGGATGGTGATCTATGTAACTCTTGTCCTTTGCTAGAGTTGGCGCCTTAGTTCCCTTTCTTCAGCACACGTGTGATGACCGCCAATTCCGCCAAGATCTCTTCGTTAGTTGGGGGAAGAATCCGCACAAATCAGATCTTTTGAGGGACGTATTGAGAGATATTTGATTTGGTTAGATAATGTGTGGTTACATGCTATCGGTGGTCCCTGTTTCTAGAATTGGGTTCTTAGGCTTTGTCTCCACGAAGGATGAGGCAAGAAGGCAGACAAAAAATTACAATATTGAAATTTAAAAGACCACTTTTTTTAAAGAATACCGTTTTCCCTCTTTCCTCTCTGGCTAATCTAAACTGTTGTAATTGATTTTGGTGAAGAACCTCAGCATGGATTCGTAGGTAGATGCTAATATCGTTTGGCTTCTTGAAGTAGTCCACTTTGTATACAACACTAATTAAATATGAAGAAAGAACTTGATAATCTTCTATGAAGCCTTCATCTATTCGTTAAGGCATGGGATTGATCTTCTCTATCTGCGGTTGGGGGGCTTATTTTGTTTTTTTCTTCTCATATCAAAGGCTGGCATGCATATTTATTCAAGAGCATCAGCTAGTGGAAAACGTGTTCAGGTCAGTGCTTGGATCTATTCTACATCATAAAGATAATGCTTTCCTCCTGTGGTGATGAATATAATCACCAAAGAGTAAGTCCTGGACTAAGAGTTAAAAAGTTGACTGAAAATTGACTTCCTAACTGATTAATTCTTCAGTCCAACATGGGAGCAAAGAACCACGGTATTGTGATGCCTGACGCCAACGTGGATGCCACTTTAAATGCTCTAGTTGCAGCTGGTTTTGGTGCTGCAGGACAAAGATGCATGGCACTTAGCACGGTGGTGTTTGTTGGAGACTCCAGATTTTGGTATTTTCTTTGTTTCTACTGAAGAAGATAATACTTTGTATTTAACTTGTCATCTGCTGTTTTTACTAGCTTAAAATTGCTGCATGTCTAATGACGCCTTACAGAAATGATAATTGTCTTCCCCATGGAATCTTTCAATTCCATAAATCAAGACTCAAGAGTCATGTTTTAGCTTTCCTTTTATGCTGAGGAAACTCATTCTGGAAATTGTATCCCTTTCCAAATTCTCTTTTGGTATTCTTCCAGTTTGCCATGAGCCTTAACCAATTTAAGTCTGTAGGGAAGAAAAGCTACTGGAGCGAGCCAAGGCTCTTAAGGTAAACACTGGAACAGATCCTGAGGCAGACCTTGGGCCAGTCATCAGTAAACAGGTGAGGCCAAAAGACTCATATTAGATTATTATTACGTCTCTGAAAACTTTCTCCATTGATTCTTGATGTGTCAACACTTCGCATGTTATATGTCTCATCTTTGTTCTTCTGTGCTGCTTACTTTCATTGAGAACCTGTTCATATGTTTACTTCTTAGGCAAAGGAAAGGGTCTGCAAGTTGGTTCAAAGTGGGGTAGAGAGTGGAGCCAGGCTAGTGCTCGATGGAAGAGGTATTAAGGTGCGCCTCTATTTATTGAATTGCGACTCCTTTACAAAACTTGAGCAAGAACCAATGTTTACTGTTTGATTTTCTTTTGGCAAGTCTATGCTTTACACCATTTTATGAGTTTTATATGTTTCTGGTCTTGTTGTAAAATTTTAGGTTGCGGAGGACTTGTAAGTGCCTAAAAGAATTTGCTAAAAATTCATTGAAAATTCCGTGCACAGTGAGCAATGCACGTCACTTCACTGTAATAGCCCGTCTTGGTCACAGTTAAAATACTTGTCAGATAGAAATTTGAAGAAATACTGACTATTTTACGTGCATATAGGAACAACCAAGCCTGTATTAGTTGTGATAGGCTATAGGAACCAATCTAGAATCAGATACAGTTGGACATGTGAATATTTAAATGCATGTTATAGGATAAATTAGTTGATGCATTTCCTGTACAGGCTTTTTTCTTTCATATTTATACATGTATTTTCATAGACTCGATATCCTTTTAAGTGTCTGATCTGGCAAGATCAACAAGCTTACCTTCTTCTACACTGATTATTAATAGGTTCCAGGATATGAACAAGGTAACTTCATTGGTCCCACCATCTTAGCTGACGTCACCTCGGACATGGAATGTTATAAGGTATGCCATCAGACGTTGATGTGTCTTATTCTATGTCTTGGGAAGTTAGATAATTTTTTCTGCATGGTTTTTACACTTAATTTCTCACAATGTGATCTTCCAGGAGGAGATATTTGGCCCTGTTCTTATTTGCATGCAGGTATATAAATAATTAACATTTTTTCTATTCCATGACATAGCTTTTAGTGCGAAAATAAGTAATCTTGCTTGGTTTCTCCTTTCAGGCTGGCAATTTAGATGAGGCCATAAGCATAGTAAACAAAAATAAGTAATTCCTCCATTTCTTGTGCTCAGGTTTTTTTATTATGTTATATTTATATTTATATTTATTGATATTATCTGATTCCGCAGATATGGAAATGGCGCGGCTATTTTCACATCCTCTGGAATAGCTGCAAGGAAATTTCAAACTGAGATAGAAGCAGGCCAGGTAACCAATTTGTTTCATTGATTTATAAGCATATAAATACAGCCTGAATTTTCTTGACACTGTTCAAATTCGATGGGTTTTTATTGTTCTTGGAACAAAATCCATTTCTCCTTTTTTATTTTTTATTTTTTATTTTTCAATCTGACGTGAGTGAGATGTTTTGTCTCAGGTTGGCATCAATGTTCCTATTCCCGTTCCTTTACCCTTCTTCTCATTTACTGGATCCAAGGCTTCGTTTGCTGGGGATCTGAATTTCTATGGTAAAAGCATACTCCTTTTATGAAGTGTGCATTCTTTTAAATTTGGTGGTGCGATACAAATCAAGCATAGAAAGACATTTAAAGCTTTATTTAGGAATTTAACTGCAAGAAATCAATGCATACGTAAGCCCTGGATGTTGCTTAATTTGTTGTGTTGATTGCAGGCAAGGCTGGAGTTCAGTTTTTCACACAGATCAAGACGGTGACTCAACAATGGAAGGATTTACCAAGTGGTGCTGGAGTTTCTCTTGCAATGCCAACATCGAAGTTATGATGTGAATGAATGCTTTTATACTCTGGAATTTAAATCTTTTCAATGAATTTGTTTCAGATATGCATCTAATAAAGTGAAGGTTCATTCTCCATTTAGACTTCCTTTTCCTCCTCTCAACTCAGTACTTTTGCCTCTCGTCTGATAGAAAATATGTTCTCACGTAACAGAACAAGCCAGTGTATAATTTATTTCAGGAAGTGTAACGCTAGAATTATTCAAAATTAGCACTCGCAAACACGTACAAAGTATATGTTAAAAAATTGCAATATAATATGGAATGTATAGTTTCAGTTAACTTCATTAAGTCCAGTTCAGCCTTGCAGCTCAAGATCCAGGACAATACTTTTTTAAGAATGAAAAGGATTGCTAATGAAAACTTCTGAAGTGCTACTTTAATGTTCATGGTAATGTTCTCCTCCAAAACAGTTATATGATAGTTAGTCGAACCTAAATTGTTGAACAAGCTTTGAAGCTTCTTAACAGAAGCAGATAGATATCCAGCTACATAGTTAAAACACAATCAACTAATACGCGTTAAGAGGCTAAGTATGTGCCACAGCTCTTTCCTTCAAAAACTTAAATTTTGCTCACTAATCCTTCGAATAACTCCAGAATGAGACTAAAGACAGCCATAATGTCAAACGTGGTGGCGAGTTCCTGTCCAACTTCATATTACAAACACCACACTATAACTTAATTGATGATCAAGTTGCAGTTCATGTACATTAATTTGCATTGTGGTGGTCAAATCCGAGTTCCGCTATCTTGGATTTGTGTTTATTTCCTTGTAGATGGGCACTTAACATTTTCTCGCTTGTCGCTGTCACTTTGCACCAAGGACAAATCCATTTGTGCCCACCTTTCTTTGTTTCTGATGGTATCATCTTCTTATTAACCTCAGAAGCCGCAACATCATCCTTCTTAACTGGGGCACCATTGTATGACTGTGCATGTTTTGCCTGCCATTGCAGCGAATAGACATGCATGAGCAATCTTAATTTTAAAGAGCATGTATTTTACAATTTACATTTCTATGTCTTAAGATTTTGTCTAATTATACATTAACAAAAGACACATACGATTTTTTGCCAGTTGTGAATCAGAAGAAAAGTACAGCATTCAATGTCTTAAGTATGAATCTTACCAGCTGTTACGAGGTTGTTTTCAACAACCACAGTCCATAAGGTTTGAGAAATGAAAAACAATTTTTGAACGAGTTTCGAAGACCCTAAGGAAACCAATATACTTATTGATGCATCGTCTTAAAAAGTAGTATTAGGAAAGGGGATATACGAAACTAGTAAACTTCTAATGAAAACGAGACAATTAGGCACATTATTCAGTAACTTGGTACTCAGTTTGATAAGGGTTAAAATACAATGCACCAAATATTTTCTCGCTTTATTGTCAGGCAACACCTAGAGTTCACCCAAACACTTCAATAGACTATCAGTAGTACCTTTCATTAATCAAGGGAAACTGTCCTAGTGAAGTGATTTGGGGAAACTCAAGCGGAAACCGGACTCTTTTATGTGCTTCTTCTTAAGTTAGTCTTGTCGCCATTTTATAGAAAAGCTCAATACATTTTGGAAAATAAAGAAAAAAGTCATATTTACGAAAAATTGACATCCTGTGCTATAGAACACATGATACATTCAAAGTGAATCACTTTTTATCCATCCATGGAATTTCCAAGTTATGAACCTGGTCTGTTATGCAGGTCAAATAATGAAAAGGGAATAACTTGGTTCATCCTTTGTCCAGATTATATTCAACTGCAATAATACAGTTATAGTACTCCTCTTTAAACATGTATTTAACAGGTAGATTTTGATGGTAAATTTCTGTATAAGAGAATGATTCATATGCTACAAGTTGGAAAATGCAGGGCAGGCGTATATTCTTAATACTTTGATTCCATATCTTACGATGTTCTTCAATTATCCCATGACTGTGGCTAGGTTCATAAGAGAAGGCCCATCTATCCTTATTTTGTTACAAACAGAAGACGTAAGAAGCTCATGAGCTTGTTTCTAAACATCCAAGTCAACGCACGTGCTTTCTCAATCAAAATCTATATATACCAAGTGGTAGCACAAATCCACAAGCAGAAACAAGTTATCAGGTTTTCTCCAGAGTTCCCTTAAACGCTTCATTGAATACTTAATTTCTTCAGAAATCATAGTCACTGAAGTGTTTGGGAGAACTCCTGAGTTTGATCTGGTATAAATTCGAATTGATAACTGGAAACACGAACAAACGGGATTATTCATCGCCATGTTTGTCACAGAAATTATTAGAAAAAAACAGAATTCATCAGGTTTCCTCTAGAGTTCCCTTAAACGCTTCATTGAGTGCGTACTTAATTACTTTCTTGAGAGAATTGTAATTTTTTTCACTGAAGTGCTTGGGGGAACTCCAGTGGCTACCGGGTATTTAACAGGTTCCACAAAATTCTTCTATAGAATGATTCGAAAAAGTTTGAGAGTTTGAATATAGTTCCAAAAGTTCCCTCCAAACGTTTTGATTAGACGCCTTCGAATTTGAATAAGCCTCTAGAATTAGCAACCCTCGTTGTCAATTGTGATATAACAATTACACCGTGTAGAAGCTGCAAAAAGCCAAATGTGTATTTGTATACATGGCAAATTACCGTGTCTTACTACGTAGAGGAATATTAAGAGGCTGATTTGTGTTTTGGCATGTAAAGAGACTATTAAATCCTTTTAATGAGGCAATTGCACCTGGTGGCATGTGATTTTCTTTAACTAGGGATATTCTAATCTTCTCAAGTAAGGCAGGGGTCGTGAGCTACCATTGAAAATCACATAAAGAGCCATTTGCTTCTCTTATTCAGCTAGAAAGTTATTTTACTATTAGGTGTAAGCTAATGGTGTTTTACTGTTAATTAGCTCAACTGTTACGAATAGCACTCATGCCATCGGTCTTTTCTAAGCCTTGTGGGGCATCTATATAATTACTCAAACAAGCCTCAGAGAAGGGCAAGCATACGGTTGGAGTTAGTTCTGATTATAGTGTAGTTAAGTTACATAGTAAGGTAGTATATCAACGTAGTTAAGTTGCATTGTTACCAGCTTTGGCTCGTGTGATGAAGCCTGCTCAGACACTTCTATCGTTCCTTTATCCTCATGAGCAAATCCTGTTTCTTTCAGCTGTAAAAATGATAACAATTCAGTGGATTTGAGTAACAAACTGAACATACAACGATGTCGAATTTACATGTTTTGGTGTGGCTGAAGGATTTTGCTGATCATCTTGTTCTTGAACTTTGATATCACTATGAGAACTATCAGAGTTCTTTTGTTCCTTCTGTAAAGATAAGCAAACAAATTACTAGTTTGATAATATAAGAAAAACCCAAAACATAATAAAAGTTCAAATTAAAGCAGACAAAAAATGAGAAATCTTTGTAACATCATGACCACTTTAATGAAAGATAGATTGGAAAATTTCTTTTCCACGTAGAGTAAAGTAACAAGTACATTTATACTCAATAATTGCAATATATGTGTCATGTATGTAATGGGTATTTAGAAAACTCATTTGGTATCCGATTTGAAGAAATTGTAAATTTGTAATAAATCACATTGCGTATATATGCTTTAGGTACTTCAAATCTCTATGACACAGCCAACCATGCTGATCCAAACTCATGTCTGACCACTACCTCAACATTTCTGGCAGCCATATCAAGATCTTTATGTTTTACTCACCAATTTCTGAATAGTGGAAGAGTGTTTTTTCCCCTTAAGATGAGCAGCCATATCAGTATCACTAAGCAGCTTCACATTACAAAAACCACACCAAAAATTAAATGTCTGACAGCCAGCTCTCGATCCAATGTTCCCTGTAGAATGGAACGGAACCTTTTCATCTTTTTTATTGGATGGTTTTTTCTGCGATCCTTCCCCAACCCTCTTCTTAGCTGCTCTATCGGCCTGATTTATTATACCTTTTGTTGAAGACAAGGATCCTGTATTTTTGACATTATAACGGCTTGTTATAAGTTCTCGGATTTTGGATTTATGCTTATTTCCCTGAAGATGGGCGATAAATGGTATTTCGCCCATGGTTGTCACCTGGCACATAGCACAGGTCCATTCGCGCGCAGCTATCTTTGGTTGTATCATCTCATTTAACTCGGTGGATACTTCTGTTTTCATCTTTATCAAACCAACATTGTCTGGATGTGCATGTTGCACCTGTCATTGCAGTGAGGAGATACAAATGAGGGGTCAAATAAGGCTCTCATAAAGTTTGGAATTTGAATCATTATAGAAACCCATTCTTAAGTTTAAAGACACCATAACTAAGCCACTTGATGTTTCAATAATCATCAAGAAACTCCCTAAGGGAACGCCAGAATATTACAGATTGCACCTTGAGGTTTGAATAACTGTCAGACATTCCTAAAACATAGAGAGATATCAGAGTAGGCGTTACCTAGGTCCTGTTTTCAACCTTAAAAATCACAAACATTAGCATTAAGTACACACAAAAAAGATAACGAGGGTTGAGAACTATAGGAGGTGTCGCTGTTTTTGGAGCTTTAAGAGGTGCCTAGATATATAATTAAAAGCTTAAAAGCTATAACTGTTGAGAAGTTTGTGAAACTGTACAAAACTATTACCGGCTTCGGTTCAGATGATGCAGTATGCTCAGATTCATTGTCTCTAGTGTAGTATTTCTCTGATATATCCGAAAAAGTTTTGGTTGTGAGGGTCATCTCCTCCTTTGGCTTGTAAAAGCTTCTGATAGTTGCTTGCAGTTTCACAGACAAGCATGGATGCACAAAACTTTGATAGACTTCGACTGCACCGTTAAATCGATTGTAAACTAACCAGCATGTAGCAATCAGTTTTATACAAGACCAAAATGGTAACCTGTCAAAGCAACAAAAAATTGTAAAATCACATAGTACTACTCTTTGGCTAATATCATGTCCCATTAATGGAAGAAACTTGGTAATTTATTTAGTATCCATAGCATTCTAATATTAAAAACAAAATGTATTAGAGAAGCAATGGAATTACTACTTACCAGTACCACCACTGAATGATTTTCACAAAAGTAAGTTCAAATAGAGAAATTAAAGAAAAAAGGGTCCAATATGTGACCAAATTCCTCATCTGATACGTTGAGCCTGTCTCAATGGCCATGATGGAAGCACACCTACAAAATTAATTACCAAAGTCAAAAAATCTAGTGAACAAGTAAAAAAACACCTAAAATTAACTTTACTGTTTTTCCGTATCAAAGGTGGGATTGAACTTACAGAGGATAAACCAGAGCAAATAATGGCCTGCAAATCATATTTCGACAGGAAAATTAAAATTAGAAATAAATATTATTGTACGTAATGTACATGCACTGTATGCTCGTATATTATTCCAGATATATATATATATATAAAGTATAGTCTTATATTATCCATTGACATTTTGTTTTGTAAATGTAAATCAGAGAACAATATAATAGATGAAATAAACAACATATTATCTAACTAATTAACTAATAAATCAAGAATACTTACCAGACTAGAAAATCAGTGCATAATAGCATAAACTTGAGAAATCCCATTTGGATTAATCTGAAAATGATGTACAGATTAGTTTTCAGGTAGTTTAATTTTGTCAGTAATATGCAGTTTGCTACAATAGAAATGAGTTGAAAAATTGAAGTACCAAAAGGACTTAAAGAGTCGTTGAAAAGAAGTCTTTACGTCTTCCAACAAGATGAAAAAGAGTAAATAATGACGATAACTATTGTAATATAATTTAAATATATACATATATATATATATATATATATTTAGAGTAAAAAGAATCGAACAATTTTCTAGGGCCTTTGTGGGTGCCACATCCTAAGCCACAAATAAAAATTGGACACCTGTACTACTTTTTGCAGGCCTTTTCTGTTCACAAGCATGTCTCTTCAGCGGCTTATTTGCACATTAGACCTCATATTTCTTTTTCATTTTAAAACTACCACACATGTTAAACAAAAAAATAAGTGAAATAACTAATACCTCGAATTCTCCATTTATCACGTTAGAATCAAGAGCATCTTCAAAACCATCCTACATTCCTATCTTCAGGTTTTGCAAAAAAAACTTTAGTAAAAAAATAAAAAATCTTGTATGAACCCTTACCCTTCTTTTTTCCCTTCCCATGAAAGTCTTGTATGAGTTATAAAATACAAGATTAATTTATATAAGTCCCGAGTTCATCAAGCACTTATATAAGTCCCGAGTTCATTAATTTATGAAAGTCTTTGTATTCAAATATGATATTAGTATATGATTTATTTTGTAACATCTAAAAGGCAATATTAATTTTTACAACTTAAAACTACTATATTATTAAACAAAAGCTCCTACTATGCAAAAAGAAATACAACATGCAAATAACCATTACATTACTCTCCTTCACTAACTTATGCAATTGTTTCATACTTGAGTAAGCTAATATATCAAGGCAAATGGCAAATTAAACATAATTGTATCAAGCACCGTAAGGAAATCAAGAAAAAACAACATATCTTAGATATTCAAGTTTTCTCTATTGATATCATAATAAATCGCTTAAAAACAGCAAATGATAAACGTAATATACTAGTATCATATTTGTTTACAAAATCACTTCTACAAATATGATGAAATCAAGACTTGTAAAAATAAATATTGCTATTTAGATGTTACATAACAAATCATATACTGAATTCATATTTGAATACAAAGTACCCTCTACAAATATGAAGGAACCGAGACTTGTATAAATTAATGTTGTCTTTTAGGATTCATGCAAGACTTTCATGGGAAGGGAAAAAAGAAGGGTAAGAGTTCATAAAAGATTTTTTATTTTTTTATTGGAGGTTTTTTTTTTTTTTTTGCAAAATTTGAAAATAAAATTGAAGAATGGCTTTGAATATGCTCTTGGTTCTAACGTGATAAATGGAGAATTCTAGGTATTAGTTATTTCACTTTCTTTTTTGTTCAACATGTGTGTTAGTTTTAAAATGAAAAAGAAATATGAGGTCTAATTTGCAAATGGGCCGCTGAAGAGAAGTGATTGTGGACAGAAAAAGACTGCAAAAAAGTGGTACACGTGTCTAATTTTTATTTGTGATGTGGCACACAAAGCTGGTACAAATAAATTGGCTTGGTACTAATGGATGGTGAGTCATCATTCAGCAAGCAGCATCAATAATTAAATACTTGTTGGGAAGAAACAAGACTTTAAGAAGCATGACTTGGTAACTAAGCAAACCTTCCCAGCTTCCCTAATTTGTTTTTTGTAATAAAGAATCCCATCAGGCCTTGCTTCACATCTCAATAAATAACTATTAATTAGTAAAACGCTCCCACCACTACCGCACACCGGTAAATTAACTCGTGTTGGAGTAAATATTTAAAGCAAGAGCAAGGACGATTCACAAATCCATAATTGAACGAACTTGAAATCACAACTAGTTTTTTTTTTTTTTTAAATATATAAGATCACAACTAAGTTATTATATTAAATATATAAATAAATGTGACCATAACCTTCAATGAGTAAAATGCAAAACCATTTTAAGTTTGCAAAATTCTCTTGTATTATTCTTATTAGCATATACTTGATAGGACTATTATTCTTATTCTACAGTAAATTGGATTTTTTCTTAACTATTTGGTGTTTTAAGCTGCATCTTAGAAAAAGTTTGCCAACAAACCCAACATTTATTTGAAAGAAATGATAATTTATTTAATAAAGAAAAACGGAACTACTTCGAGAAGTTGTCACGGTGCTGTTTAATTTGCAATCTCTAAGAAAGCTACAATCTATGTTTATATATAGAAAAAAAAATGACAATCTCTAAGATCTCAAAATGATTATGGCTTATAGTTGCTCTTTTCATATATATATAAAGGGCGAAATATTTTTTTTGCCCTTTAATTTTCTCCAACTTCAAGTTATCCTTTTATCTTTTCGGGCTTAGAAAATGCCCGCTAACTTATTTATTTTTAATAAAAATTGTCCGACGGGCTTTTATTTGGACTTGGTCCAATTTTAGTAAAAAAAAATTAAAACAAAAAAGTAAATATTTTGCACTTATTTTTAATTCAAAATTAAATTAAATTTTATCATATATTGTTGTAAATCATAAAAAAATAATGTATAAATTCAAGTTTAATATAAAGTTTATTTTAAAATATTTAATAAATAAGTATTTACTAGTAAATATTAAAAATAAAAATATTTCAATGATATATATTTTTGGGCTAAAAACATTATAACAGTTTTTTTTTAATAAAAAGAAAAAGAAATTTGAAAAACAAAAAGAAAAAGAAGAATAATTTTTTTTTAATTTTTTTAAAATTTATTAGTTATTAAAAATCAAGTTTTTAAAATTAGAATTATATAATAAGTTTTAATAATTTTAATAAAAAATATATTTTTTATAAAAACAATAAGATATCTAACTCCTTAAAAAGAGTATATGTTTATTTATTAAAAATAATAAGATATTTAATTCTTTAATATAAAAAATAAACAATTATAACTAATAAATTTTAAAAATTATAAAAACTTATTATGTAATTCTAATTTTAAAAACTTGATTTTTAATAACTAATAAATTTAAAAAAAATCAAAAAAAAACTTATTCTTCTTTTTCTTTTTGTTTTTCAAATTTCTTTTTCTTTTTATTTTAAAAAAAACTGTTATAATTTTTTTAGCCCAAAAATATATATCTTATTTTTAATATTTACTAGTAAATATTTATTTATTAAACATTTTAAAATAAACTATATATTAAACTTGAATTTATACATTATTTTTTATGATTTAAAACAATATATGATAAAATTTAATTTAATTTTGAATTAAATAAGTGCAAAATATTTACTTTTTTTTTGTTTTGATTTTTTTACTAAAATTGGACAAAGCCCAAATAAAAGCCCGTCGGGCAATTTTTATTAAAAATAAATAAGTTAGCGAGCATTTTCTAAGCCCGAAAAGATAAAGAGCAAAACTTGAAGTTGGAGAAAATTGAAGGGCAAAAAAAATATTTCGCCCATATATAAATGCAATTCATATGACAGCTCCAGTTTATGAAATGCTTTTTAAATTGGCTTAACTTAATTACGAACTCGCGCGTCCTTTCGAAAAAGTTTGTCAGCCCCGCCTCACCACGCATAATTAAACCTTCTTAGATTTGACAATTATGTGGGCCCGGACCCCCGAAACTTTACACACATGAAAAAAAATGCTAGTTTGCATTATCTTTTTAGGGAAAAAAGCATATTACCCCCCTTAGCTTTCGGCTGTTTTGCACTTTGCCCCCCCCCCCCCCAACTTTGATTGTTACTATTTTGCCTCCCCCATTTTGTATTCTGTCAAACGTTACTCTCCGCCGGGAATATTCCATAAAAAAAATGAATATTCCGTTAAATTTTGACACTTTGCCCCCCCAACTTTCGGCATTTTTAACGGAATATTCGTTTATTAACAGAATATTCATTTTTTTAATGGCCATGCTACGTCGGGGGGTAACGTTTGACGGAATACAAAGTTGGGGGGCAAAGTGCTAAAAATCAAAGGTGAGGGGACAAAGTGCAAAACGGCCGAAAGCTAAGGGGTGATCTGCTTTTTCCCTATCTTTTAAGACCAAAGGAATGTCTCTATG
Organism: Linaria vulgaris; assembly: GCA_948329865.1. Lineage (NCBI taxonomy): Eukaryota > Viridiplantae > Streptophyta > Magnoliopsida > Lamiales > Plantaginaceae > Linaria > Linaria vulgaris. Next base: position 110,775,277 of record OX415249.1, on the reverse strand, counting down.
ATCATATTAACTTCAAGTGAGCCTTTTCAATTTTCATTATCATTTTTTCCTGAATATCAAGTCCTCCCTCCCCCCATACAGTCTTTATATTTAGCGTTCCTTATATATATTTAATTCAGCATTATTAACATGATCATATCTTCACAATCTTTATGTTTTGGTCATCAGATTATGGATATTTAAAGATTGCCTTTCTCATCACTATCATATTGGGAAGCCATATCATTCTCACAAGCACCTTTACATTACAAACATCACACCTTTAACTGAAAATGTTGAGCCGCAGTTCCACCATCAACCATCGTTGCCTTTGTTTATGTTAGATATTTTGTGTGCAATTCTATGTTTTGTACGTAGTATCCCACATGAGAAGAAGACAATCAAATAGAAGTGCTTATTAGTAAATGTCCACTTGAATGTTTAATTCATGTGTTAGACTTTTTGTATAGGGCTTTGGACTTTGCATTCAGTGTTAATATTAATTAATTAATTTGAATCAATATTATTTTTTAGATTTCAAGTTAATTAATTATATTATTTAAATCTAAAAAACGTATTTGTAATTTAAACAAAAAGTTGCAACTTTCTGTAGTGTTGCATTCGTTTGAATATTTCCCACCATTTTCGAAAAGTTGCATCTGTTAGAAAGGTTGTCTTCTGATCTATAAAAGGAAGAGATTGATGGACGAATTTAATCATCCAAGTTTCTGCACTTGTCTTATAAGCCTTGTTTATCCTGTATGCTGGTTTCTTTCTAATAAAATATAGTGCGAAAAATATTTCCTTTAGGACAGTGATTATTCACGACTCAAGGTAAACACTTATAGTTGTTTATGTTTCTGTTGCAATATTTTCTAACAATCTAAAGGCAATAAATAGTATTGGAAACATGCATGAATCCCACCATGAAATTCTAATTTCAAGAGAAAGAATCCAACAAACTCGATCGTTTCGATGGAACAAACTATACCAGATGGCAGGACCGCATGTCATGGCTTTTGCTGTCTCTAAATCTGTACTACCTGTTGAATCAGAAACTTGAAGCAGTTGCAGAACCGGCCGCAGATGCTACTGATGAAGTCCAAAAGAAAGCGAAAACAGACAAGGAGAATCGTCAGAAGAATGAGATGTTGTGTAGGGGTTACATTCTGAATTCCCTCACCAACATGTTGTATGATGTCTATCGCAATTACAAAACGCCAAAAGAGGTATGGCCTGCCCTTGAATCAAAATATAAACACATGAAAGAAGGTACGAACATATTTCTAGCATTGAAGTATTTCGAATTTAAATTTACTGAAAATATGCCAATTATGGATCATGTTCGTGACTTGGAGATTCTAGTTTCACAATTGAGTGAGTTGCAGATTAATGTGCCTGATGTCATCCAAGTGGAGGCAATATTGTCGAAACTTCCACCCACTTGGCATGATTTCAGAAAGAAAGTACTTCATTCTTCTGAGAATTATACTATTGAAGATTCAACACTTATTTGCAAATTGAAAGCGAGAATCGTGCGAGAGATGAGTCTTTTATGGGTTCTAAAGTGAACCATGTTTCTGAAAGTGTTCCAAATATTGGTACTTCATCTGGCACAGTTCAGGTTGTTCAAAACAACCTTGCACCACAGAAAAATAATTTCAAAAAATTAAATGTAAAGAAAAATCATCATTGTTATCATTGTGGTAAAAATGGGCATTACATAAAGAAGCGTAGATTCAAGAACAATCAAGTGAATCCAAATGCAAATGGGAATTCTGGTTTGGGCAACAACAACCGAGCAAACGTGGTTGAGGCTTATGGACAAGAGTTTGTTGTTATGATAACATAATTGCATATGGCATCTATTGCCGTATCTCCTGATTGGTGGCTTGATTCTGGTGCCACTGTTCATGTGTGCAACAATACGAGTATGTTCAAAAACTACTACGAGTTGAAGGAGTTTGAAGAAGTTCTGATGGGAAACCATGCTACTACAAAAGTTCTGGGGAAATGGAGTGTCGAATTAAACTTCACATCTGGACAGAAACTCACCTTCGTGAACGTGTTGCATGTCCCAGATTTGAGGAAGAATTTAGTTTATGTTGATCTCTTATGTAAGAATGGATTTAAGGTTGTACTAGAATCTGAGAATGTGATTGTAACTAAGAACGGGGTGTTCATAGGCAAAGGATACTCTGTTGATGACATGTTCAAGTTATCTATTAATAAAACTAGTAATGTTGCTTATGTTGTTGATTCTTCTTATATTTTATGGCATGCTAGACTAGGACACTTAAATTATGGATATTTACATTATATATCTAAGCATGATTATATTACTTTCAAAGATGAACGAGTTTATTAATGTGAAATTTGTGTAGAAGACAAAAAGACTAAGAAGCCATTTTCTAAAGTTGAACGAAATTCTGAATTATTGAAACTTGTGCATTCTGATATTTGCGAGTTAAACAGTCAATTAACAAGGGGTGAAAAATGTTATTTCATCACGTTTATTGACGATTATTCAAGGTACACATATGTGTACTTAATAAAAACCAAGGATGAAGCCTTTGATAAATTTAAGGAGTTTAAATCTGAAGTTGAAAATCAAAAGGGTAAAAAGATCAAAGTGCTTCGTAGTGATAGAGGAGGGGAATATTTTCCTCAATCCTTTAACATTTTCTGTGAAGAAAATAGTATAATTCATCAAAGAACAGCCCCATATACTCCTCAACAAAATGGGTTGGCTTAAAGAAAAAACAGATCCTTGGTTGATATGGTGAATGCAATATGAATGCAAAGTTGTCTTTTAATTTATGAGGTGAAGCTTTATTAACATCATGTCTTATTTATAATAGAGTTTCTTTTAAGAAATTTTGTGCTTCACCTTATGAACTGTGGAATAATGGTAGAAAGCCTAACTTGAATTTTATTAAAGTGTGGGGGTGTATAGCTTTTTATAAAGTTACCGATCCTCACAAAACCAAGTTAGGTCCGAGGAGAATTAAAAGTATTTTCGTTGGCTATGCACGCAATTCTAAGGCTTATAGATTGTTGGATTTAGAATCCAATGTTATTGTAGAATCTATAAATGTTAAATTATTTGAGAATAAATTATTGCATGGTTCTGTGGAGCCTAAACCTGTTTAAAATAATGAAACATCAAGTAGTCGTGTTGATAAAGAACTCGGTGAAAAAATGGTGCAATTAAATGAACCAAGTGAACCAAGAAGAAGCCAACGGGCTCGAAAAGAGAAACACTTGAGTTCTGATTTCGTTTCACCAGATTCTATTGTCATCCTTGTTGAAGCAAGTAGAAATGAAATCTTTAAGGTTACACCTATGGTCATACATGTTGATGATGATCCTAAAACCTATATGGAAGCTATGGCTTCAATACGCTTCTTTTTGGCAAGAAGCAGTCAATGATGAGATGGACTCTATAGTGTCCAATAATACATGGGTTTTAGTAGATCTACCACCTGGTTCAAAGGCAATTGGGTGTAAATGGGTGTTCAAGAAAAAGTGCAAAACTGATGGCACTATTCAAATCTTTAAAGCAAGACTATTAGCAAAATGCTTCAAACAAAAGGAAGGTATAGATTATTTTGATACGTATGCTCCAGTGGCAAGAATAACATCAATTAGAGTACTATTTGCATTGGCATCTATTTATTATATATACATCAAATGGATGGTAAGATGGCTTTCTTGAATGATGACTTACCTGAAGAATTGTACATGGAGCAACCCGAGGGATTTGTTCTTCCCGGAAATGAAAATAAAGTTTGTAAATTGGTTAAGTCGTTATATGGCTTAAAACAGGCTCCAAAACAATGGCATAAAAAGTTTGATTTTGTGATCTTGGCGAATGGCTTCAAGAATAACAATGCTGATAAATGCATCTATTGTAAAATGACAAGTGAATATAGAGTGATCTTATGTCTCTATGTTGATGATATGCTAATTGTTATTACTAACATGAAAGGCATTGAGGAGACTAAAAGTTATCTAAAATCTGTTTTTAAAATGAAAGATTTGGAAGAAGTAGATACTATTTTGGGAATTAAAGTTAGGAGACATGAGAGAGGCTATGCATTAAATCAAACTCATTATATTGATAAGGTACTTGATAAGTTTAAGTATCTCAATATAAAAGAGGCGAACACTCCTTATGATTCTAGCATAAGAGTTCAAGAAAACAATGAAAGAGTTGTTGCACAACTTGAATATGCTAGAGCCATTGGAAGTCTTATGTATGTTATGCACTGTACGAGGCCAGATATAGCTTTTGTTGTTGGCATGATGTCAAGGTTTACTAGCAAACCTAGCACTTTACACTGGAAAGTTGTTACAAGAATCCTTGGATACCTAAAATGCACTAGAGAGTTTAGCATCATTTACAAGAATTATCCGAGTGTGCTAGAGGGTTATTGTGATGCAAGTTGGATGTCTACTATAAATGAAAGTAAGTCAACCTCTTGATGGATATTCTGTCTAGGAGGAGGGGCTATAAGTTGGGCATCTAAGAAACAAACTTGCATTGCACATTCGACCATGGAGTCAGAGTTTATAGCCCTATCTGCAGCAGGCAAAGAAGCGGAATGGCTAAGAGACTTATTGTCTGAAATAGAGTTGAGGCCGCAACCAATGTCCGCCATTTCTTTGTACTGCGACAGTGAAGCTACAATGTCTAGAGCATATAGTGAAGTATATAATGGAAAATCTAGACATTTAAGCTTGAGACGTGCATATATGCGAGAATTAATAACGAATAGGGTGATCACCATAGTTTATGTAAAATTTGGAGATAATCTCGTTGATCCTCTCACTAAGGCGCTTTCAAGAGACTTAGTGAGAAGTACTACAAGTGGTATGAGACTTAAATTGTTTATTGAGCAGCAATAACGGAATCCCAACTTTAAGTTAATAAAAGTTGATTTAAAAGTTCAAAGGGTAACAACAAATTATTGTGATTGCTCGAGAGTACTAGCAAAGTTCCATAAGAAAGTTAAAAGAAGCTAGTACCAACAGTTGCGATTAAAAGAGGATGAGCTTTGTGCTTTTAATGAAGTCTATCTTACTAGATGTCGTCCAAAGCAACTGGGACAGAGTTGAGACGTCACCTATGTGAACATAGAAGTTGTGTCGTTTCAATAAGAATATGTGTTGTTCTTATAAATGTTCACGAGAGCAGGATTAACACATGGCCATATCTAATCGTGCTAAGGTTGTGTTGAGAATCTTTTGAGACTTAAAGATATGTATTGTGTGTGCCTAGTCTTTGTTTTAACATATAGAGTCAAAGTTCAATCTTCGGACACCTATGACTTTGTTAGAACTTAAGGGGTGTGCACTAACTAAAGGTCCAAATCGAGAGATACGTCTAAGTATGCATAATGCAAATCAGGCAGAAGCTTTGTACACAAAATGGTGGGGGAATGTTAGATATTTTGTGTACAATTCTATGTGTTGTAGTATCCCACATGGGAAGAACACAACCAAATAGAGGTGCTTATTAGTAAATGCCCACTTGAATGTTTAATTCATGTGTTGGACTTTTTGTATAGGGCTTTGGGCTTTTGGGCACTTGGGACAACTTGGGGCTTTATTAATTAATTCAGATTAGTGTTAATATTAATTAATTAATTTAAATTAATATTATTTTTTAGATTTCGAATTAATTAATTATATTATTTAAATCTGAAAAACGTATTTGTAATTTAAACGAAAATTTGCAACTTTTTGTAGTGTTGCATTCGTTTGAATATTTCCCACCATTTTCGAAAAGTTGCATCTGTTAGAAAGGTTGTCTTCTGGTCTATAAAAGGAAAAGATTGATGGACGAATTTAATCATCCAATTTTATGCACTTGTCTCAAAAAATTGAATTATTAAGACTTGTTTATCCTGTAGTCTGATTTCTTTCTAATAAAATATAGTGCGGGAAATATTGCCTTTAGGATAGTGATTATTCACGACTCAAGGCAAACACTTATAGTTTTTTCTGTTTCTTTTGCAATATTTTCTAACAGTTTCCTCATCACTCGACAGGTCAAAACTCAAAACAAGACACTTTCCTCGTTTTCCACGGATGGTTTTGGCTGCGATCCCTCCCCGACTAACTCATTCATTGTCGCTCGTAATATATCTTTTGAGGAAGGCAAGGATTTCGTACCATTCTCATCATGATGGCTTGTTTAAGTGCCACGAGTTTGGATTTATGTTTCTTTCCCTGAATATGGGCATTCAACGTTTGCTCACTCGTGGTTGTTACGAGACATAAAGAACAATTCCATTCTTTCTGAGCTTCATTCTTTCTGAGCTTTTGTAAGTGGAAGGGTCATCTCTTTAACGCCAAGAAGTGCATCTGTTTTCTGAGTGTTGCACATGTCATTGCAGTGAAGAGATATGCAAGTAAAACGGGTAATTATATTTACATCCCCAAACTACTAGTTTCATTAGAGAAAATTTGCAACAAAACAACCCGAGTACTTTTACACCCAGGTACTTTTATATGTGCATGGCAAACTAAACTATGTTATACAATATTATCATTCGCTAGCAACACAAACGAAATATTATGAGAGTAAATCTGTTAGGTTTGTGATAGAGAGAAGAGGAATTCTGCTATAAGAGAGAGGAATAGGATTTTAGAACTTTTGATTATAATTTTGCTTGAAAAAACACAATACACGTCCACAGCATGATATAACAAACTATGACGTCACTGTACTGTAAGATTCTAAAAGTGCAGCCCAATTTGTAAAGTTCAAAAGCAACTTCTAAGAAACGTACTACTACTTCCCCGGAGGGTACAACGGTAAATAGACATAATAAAATATAAAATGAGTAAAAATGAGAAATGACTTCAGCTAGTTGACTTCTCCCTCCCAATTCAATTAGAAAATCCCTCCCCAATTTGATTCATCTGCAACCCTAAAGACTCCACCTTTATCCTTCAATTCGTCTCTTGACATTGCCCCCTCCTTAACACGTTTGTCCTAAAGCGATCAAATATGGAATTTTTTGCTCGACCCGCTCAAAGTCTTCCCAAGTAGCTTCTAAATCAGGTAGATCCCCCCACTTCAAAAGCCACTGCCCACTCGCCGCATTACCACGTTTAACCATCCTCTTCTCTAACACCGTCGTGGGTCTCAATTATCGTCGAAGGTCCTCCCCCAGATCAGGGAACTCAACAGTGGTAGTAACCTCAGGGCCCACACACCGCTTTAAAACTGATACATGGAACACTAGGTGCACACGCGCCTCCTCAGGTAACTTTAAGCGGTAAGCTACCTCTACTACTCTCTCCAGAATCTCATAGAGCCCAACGAATTTAGGGCATAATTTCCAGCATGGGTTTTTGCGCATGGATAACTGCATGTAGGCTTTAAGCATGACAAATACCCATTCCCTAACTTTAAACTGCTTTTCAATTCTATTTTTGTCTGCCTGCACTTTCATTCTGTTCTGAGCATGTTGTAGCTGATGCTTGATGACTTGTAGAGCTTTATGTTTGTCCTCTAGTAATTCTTCCACTCCTGCCACTCTAGTTGGTTTATAGGATTCCAACCCCACCTGTGAAGCCTTATAGCCATACATAACTTCAAAAGGAGTTTTGGCTAGTACTAAGTGGTAGTTGGTGTTATACCACCACTCAGCCAAAGGCAACCACTTAGCCCACTCTTTAGGATTCCTCCCTATCATGCACCTAAGATAGGTTTTTAAACACTGGTTCACCCTCTCAGTCTGCCCATCAGATTGAGGGTGATAAGCAGTGCTATGATGTTGCTCCACTCCCATGGATTTCAATAACTCCCTCCATAAAGAACTCACAAATAATGTGTCCTTGTCTGATACAATGTTATTTGGTAAACCATGCAGCATGTATACATTGTTGAGGAAGATCTCAACTATGCAGGAGCATTATAGGGATGTGTTAGGGGAATGAAATGTGAGTATTTAGAGAATCTATTAACAATTACCCAGATGGCATCCTTACCCCTAGACTTAGGAAACCGGACTACGAAGTCCATTGTAATGTGTTGCCAAGCCTGGTCTGGGACATGAAGTGGTTGTAACAAACCAGGATACTTCACTGTCTCATGCTTGCACTGCTGGCATACCAAGCACTGCATGACCCACTATTTCACATGTTCTCTCAATCATGGCCATAGAAACATTGTTTGGACCCTTTGATAAGTCCCCACAACACCAGAGTGACCACCCATACTCCCTCCATGCATCATCTTTATCACTTGCCTCCTAGTATCTCCATTAGTACCCACATACAATCTCTCTTTGTACCTCAATAACTGGTGTTTATAACAGAAGTATGAGACATCATAGGGACTCAGCATACACTGTCCTATAACCTCTTGTGCCCACTCATCACCCTCATAACTGAGGTGTAACTTTTTCATCCATTCTGGTTGGAGTACACTCACAGCAGTGAGCTCTGCTGAGGGTGCATCCCTCCTGGAGAGTGCATCAGCCACTCTATTTTCCCTTCCCTTCCTGTATTCAATCTTGTAGGTGCAACCCATGAGCTTAATCATATATTTTTGTTGAAGAGGAGTGGATATTTTCTGCTCCAACAGAAATTTCAGAATTTTTTGATCAGTTTTTATCACAAACTCCATGTGTAGTAAGTAGGGCCTCCATTTTTCAATAGCCATCAAAATTGCTAAAAAATTCTTCTCATAAACTTAGAGTCCCAAGTTATTTGGGCTAAGTGCTTTGCTGATATATGCTAAGGGGTATCCTCCTTGGCTCAATACAACCCCCAACCCAAAGTAACAAGCATTAGTTTCAACACAAAACTCTTGTGTGAAATCTGGTAGCTGTAATACTGGGGTTGATACCATAGCTTGTTTAAGAGACTCAAAGGCTTGAGTAGCTGCCTCACTCCACTCAAACTTCCCCTTCTTAGTCAACTATGTGAGTGGCTTAGCTATAACCCCAAAGTGCCTCACAAACTTCCTATAATACCCAGTTAGCCCTAAGAACCCCCTGAGGTCTTTGACATTCCTGGGAACATGCCACTATGTCATGCTTTGAATCTTATGAGGGTCTACTTTCACTTTCCCTCCTCCAATAATGTGCCCCAAGTATTCCACATTTTCCTGTCCAAATGTGCACTTGGAGGTTTTAGCAAAAAGGGTGTTAGACCTTAGTTTCTCAAACACTAGTTCTAAGTGTAGCAAGTGTTCCTCCATAGAAATGTTGTATACTAGGATGTCATCAAAAAAGACCATCACCATCTTCCTTAAGCAATCCTTGAATACTTGATTCATCCATGCTTGAAAAGTAGTTGGAGCATTGGTGAGCCCAAAGGGCATCACTTTGAACTCATAATGTCCTGCATGAGTTACAAAGGCAGTATTAGGGATATCCTTAGGATCCATTCTAACCTGATGATAGCCTACCCTCAAATCTATCTTGGTAAAGACTTTGGCATGTGCTAATTCATCCAGGAGATCCTCCACCAGTGGAATAGGGTAGTTATTCTTCACAGTTAGAGCATTCAACCTCCTATTCTCCACACAAAACCTCCAGGAGTCATCCTTCGTTTTCACTAACAACACATGGGAGGAGAAGGGACTGTGGCTATCTTGAAGCAGCCCTGATTCTAACATCTCCCTCATCAGCTTCTCAATCTCCTCTTTCTATAAGTAGGGGTACCTATAGGGGTTTGATTTGAAGGGTAGTGTACCACGCTACAAGGTGATCTTATGATCACTCTCCCTGTGAGGTGGGAGTTGTTTTGGTTCCTGGAACAAGTCTGAATACTTCCCCAACAACTCTTGGATATCTGGTGGTATCTCTTATTGTACCTCTGGCTTCTCACTTACCATCATACACAAAAACCCTGCTACAGACTCCTTCCCTTGCATGATCAAACCTTCTGCCTGATCTTCTGTCATAACTCTCAATTGCATTTCCCTGTTAATACCTTGTAAGGTGTAAGTCTTCCCTTGCATACTGAATATCAGTTGTTTGTGATCAAAATCAAAAGTGACTGGCCCCAACTTCCTTAACCAGTTCACTCCAATGACCATGTCACAGCCCCCTAACTTAAGAATTGTGGGGTTTGCTCTGAAGTGCATCCCATCCATTTCCTAGCATATATCAGAACATTTAGCAGCACTAATAGTCTTCATACCATCAGGAATAGTAACCCCAACAAGACTAGTGTACTCTAGTTTGCATCTCAACCTATTAGCTGCCTGTTGATCAAGAAATATGTGTGTGCTACCAGAGTCAATTAGGATAGTAAATGTTTCTCCCTTGATTGTCCCAACCATCTTGATAGCATCTGGATCAGATTGTCCTGCTAATGCATGGACATATATCCTAGGGGTCAGCTCTTCCTCCTCACACCCCCCCCCCCCCTTCTTCAAGAGTGGGTTCCTCCTCCAGCTCCTATGTCCCTATTATAGCAAACAACCTCCTACACTTATGCCCTAAGAGAAAGGGTTCATCACAATTGAAACACAACCCTTTCTTCCTTCTCTCCTCCATCTCTAGGGGTGTGAGTCTTTTGAGGGGTGGATACTTCTCATTGCTACTGTCGAACCTGGATGTTTCAGTAGTATTTCCCCAGTTTGGTCCCTTCCCTTTTAAGGGCACCACACTGTTCCAATGTGCATTTCTATGCTGCTTATTCATCGCCTCCGGAATAGCTTCTTGTTTTCTGGCTAAGTGTAGCATGTGCTAGTGAAGTTGGCCTAAGCATCTCCACCATCATTTTAATCTCTTCTTTTAAGCCACTATTATAACTCCTCAGGAAATACTCTTCATCTAAACGTATGTCCCTGTGTAACATGAGTGATTTCAATTCCTCAAACTTCCCTGTGTACCCATCAACCCCAGAAATCTGTTTAATTTGTTAAATTCGCCAATAAAACTCTCCTCCCTCAGAGGGGTAAAACGGGCAATTATCAGCTCGACCATTTTTGCCCAGCTCATGCTCTTCTTCCCTTCTATATTATCAACATACCAATACTCGGATATCCCCTCCATGTTCATACCCGCCAGAACAATTTTCTCATAATCCGACATTGGGTTTAGTGAAAAATAGCGAGAGCATTTCCTCACCCACCCACGTGGGTGTTCACCCATGAAACGAGGAAAATCTACCCTCACTCCTCTCAACATATTCCCTTCATTTTTAGGGAATAGTCCAGATCCATGTGTGGTGTTAGTGTTCTATGCCATTAGAGGTGACATGTGAGCATTTGATTGAGTGACAGTGTTATGTGATTCATTTATATTTTGATTCTGATTTTTTAGCAATTGAGCTAACATATTTTTTATGTCATGCATTTCAGATCTCGTGTCCTTCGTTTCAGCTCTCAACGCATCTTGCCCATCTTGCAAGATTCGTTGTCCTTGCTCGAGATTCATTTGCCTCTGCTCCAAGTTTTCGATCATGTTGGTGTTTGAGCCCGTCATCATGAATCAGAGTGCCCCTAGATTGTTGGCTCTGAGGCCAATTGTTAGGGTTGTGATAGAGAGAAGAGGAATTCTACTATAAGAGAGAGAAAAGCAGATATAGATAGAATTTTAGAACTTTTGATGATAATTTTGCTTGAAAAAACACAATACACGTCCACAACATGATATAACAAACTATGACGCCACTGGACTGTCAGATTCTAAAAGTGCAGCCCAATTTGTAAAGTGCAAATGCAACTTCTAAGAAACGTACTACTACTTCCCCGAAGGGTACAACGGTAAATAGACATAATAAAATATAAAATGAGTAAAAATGAGAAATGACTTCAGCTGGTTGACTTCTCCCTCCCAATTCAATTAGCAAATTCGTCCTCAATTCGATTCATCTGCAACCCTAAAGACTCCACTTTTATCCTTCAATTCGTCTCTTGACATCAATTCGTCTCTTGACAAAATCAACACAGATCTACAACAGTAATAATGTTACACCAGATGGACAGGAAATACAAGAAGTTTTAACTTTTAATACATATCGTATATGTTCAAGAAGGATGGAGAACGAGTGACCTCAACCATGTCACTCAAACTATGGATGAAATAGAAGAGTTATACAAGAATTTTTTACGATCATAATTTTCCTTTGGGTTTTTGGCAGAAAGCCCCCCATGTGTTGTCTGAAAGTGGCAAGAACCCCCATGTGAAATGTAATGAAGCAAAAAATTCCCCTTGTGTATTCAAAATACATAACAAACTACCTCCTTTTGTACGAGAGTGAGATACACTTACCAACGAGTGAGAGTGTGCGTGAATAATTACTGATAAAACGCCTTTTCTACCCCTGTTCTTTTTTGGATAATAACACACCAATCCATCATATTTTGTTAACCAATAAATAATACCCATAGTTTATAAAAATAGCTAAATAACCCCTAAAATGAGAAAATTTCAAATAAACCCCTATAATTCTAAATTAACACTAAATTACCTAATTTTCATAAAATTTATGTACTTTTCCCCACTTTTTTAACTCAATTTTTGTGGATATTGTTAAGAGGTTTTTCACATAATCTATGCTCAAAAATATGTCTCTTGTTTTAGATTTCAAAGTACAATGAATGTTATAAACATATTGACATCTCGTAGATGTTAAACATATGAAGTAATATAATGACATACAATTATTCTTATACTAAATAAAATAAACATACATTTATTCTTAAAAATAGTATTTGTGCAAAATACCACTCACTCAGTGTCTTAATGGCTACCCATTTTTTAGCAAATGATGAAATGTGATAGCAAATCACCAAAAACTACAAAACTTCATCAAAATAAGGTTTAACATTCAGGCGCTCAAACCGTAGCACCACATGCTCAAGTGTGTAACATCCAATTGTTTAAGCTATCAAAAGTATCCTAGCTTACGACATACTTTTGTTCTATTCAAAGTCAATTTGCTTAAGGACGTTCAACTATGTGAGCATCGCAAATCCGCCAATTTCAACCAGTGTTTTTAAAATCGAATCGGACCGGTCGGTCTGACCAGTTCGACCGCTGTTCAGCACTTGTTTCGGTCCAATTGGAGTGAAAAAATCGCATGCCAATTCTGCCGAGCTGGACCGCCCGAAAACCCGGGTCAATCGAATCGAACCGGTCAACCGAATCGGTTAGTGTACCAGTTAGTTTTTTTTTTTTTTTTACAAAGTTGTCATGCAACTAAATTCTGGAAAGTAACAAAATACCATGAACGCTCCTTTTTATCTGAAATATGAACACAAAATCTGGGTCAAATGTACAGTATAACGAGACTTTCATCAAAAATCAACTAAATTATGAAATCTTCAATAAAGAAGATAACTAAAATGAAAGAAATAAATTTGTAATGATGCAGAGATGGGAGATGAAGAAAATGATAGAGAAGAAGAAAGGACGATAAAAAGAAAGCAGCCAAAATGAATGTAGTATACTGGTATCTCTAGGGTTTATAACTTCACATTGCTCTTTTTCCATTTTTTTTTTTATTAAAATGCCTCGCTGATAATCATTTTAAGTAAACAAGATGGGCTTCAAAATAATTGGCCCAAAGCCATACGTACAGTTCTACTTTACATTAATTTAAAGGGATAATTACAGTTACACCCCTTGAGGTTTGGTGTAATTACAAAGACCTCCCCTGAGGTTTGAGTAATTACAATAACCTCCCCTCAATTGTAAGGGATGGTTACAATTACACCCCCTAAGGTTTGGTGTAATTACAAAGACCTCCCCTGAGGTTTGAGTAATTCCAATGACCTCCCCTCAATTGTAAGGGATGGTTACAATTACACCCCCTGAAGTTTGGTGTAATTACAAAGACCTCCCCTCAGGTTTCAAATAAATTTTAAATATAATATAAATAACAAAAATACTAAAAAAATTTATTAAAAATAATTTTATTTTGCTTTCGGTATTTTGGAAAAAAAATTTAGTTTTTTTTTCTTGATATTGTTTTTTTGTGTATTTTTGACTTATTTTGTTGTTTATTTTTTTAATAATTTTAAAAAATGCTAAAATGTTTTTTTTTAATAATTTTAACAAATTTTATTTTCTAAATATAAATAAATTTTAAATATAATATAAAATAGATGATTTAATGAAAAAATCAAAAATATCATTTTTTTAAAATTATTAAAAAAATAAACAACAAAATAAGTCAAAAATACACAAAACAAAATTATCAAGAAAAAAAAACTAAATTTTTTTTCCAAAATACCGAAAGCAAAATAAAATTATTTTTAATAAATTTTTTAGTATTTTTTTTATTTATATTATATTTAAAATTTATTTGAAACCTGAGGGGAGGTCTTTGTAATTACACCAAACTTCAGGGGGTGTAATTGTAACCATCCCTTACAATTGAGGGGAGGTCATTGTAATTACTCAAACCTCAGGGGAGGTCTTTGTAATTACACCAAACCTTAGGGGGTGTAATTGTAACCATCCCTTACAATTGAGGGGAGGTCATTGTAATTATTCAAACCTCAGGGGAGGTCTTTGTAATTACACCAAACCTCAAGGGGTGTAGCTGTAATTATCCCTAATTTAAATAATGTAAATTGCAAAATGGACCCTATTTTTTAATTTACCAATTAATCCTCTTAACTATATAATATTAACACTAAGAATGTAAATATTTATTATTTAGTACTTATTATTAATTATTATATTATTAAATAACAAAACGGTTCAACCAGTGGTTAAATCGATCTAACCGATCGAACCACTAACTTGGAAGATCACCGGTTCCGTGTCCGATCCGGTTTTGAAAACACTGATTTCAACTGTACTTTGGCTTCATTATCTTGTAACTTCAGCATCTTGAGCTGCATTTGAACTAACTCTTGCGGGGCTATCTTCATGCTTCGACGACTTGCCTGTCCTTTTCCTTCTACGAACTTTTTTTTCCTAATGTAAAAAATAACCTTTAAAAATATGGAAGAAAAGACAACAGCAAAACAGCCGGCAAATATAACACCACCAAATGACAAAAAAACAACAGTAAAAAATCATTTATATTACACGTAAAATCAGTAGTAAAAAGGACATAACAGCCACTGAAATTAACACCTAAAGAGTAAAAAAAACTATAGACATAGGTGTACCAAAAGATAACAAATCACTCAAATACTGCTCTTAAAACAATGAAAATTGCACCTATAAATACCAAAGCACAAAAACAGCAAGTCCAACATAGCAAAAACTACACTTCAAACAACAAAAAAACAGTAAAACTAGCAGAAAACAGCCAAAAAACATCAAGTCCATGATAGCAAAAACTACACTTCAAACAACAAAAAAATAATAAAACTATAGCAGAAAACAGTAAAACAATAAACTATAACATTGAAAAACAGTCAAAGAAAAAACTGCATCTAAAATAGCAAACAAGAAAAAAAAAATCCACAAAACTAATTAAATACAGCTCCTAAAACAGTGAAACCACACCTAAAAGCAACAAAATCATTACAAAAGAACAACTAACTGAAAATAGCTTAATACGACACCAAAAACAGAAAAAATTGCACCTACTTACAATACTTGTACCAAAAAACAGTAAAATAATATCTTAAAAGCAAATTATAGCTCCTAATAACAACAAAAACGACATATTATAGCTCATAAACACATAAACAATAAATATAGTATCTAGAAATATTAAAACAACTAATACTAAGAATATGTATATCGAGGATGTGTAGGATTACGACAACTTTTTTTGTTGTGTCCTTTCATGAGACAATTGCTGCATACGTGAGTGAGTCCCTTTCTAGTTGACGTAATTTTATCTTTCTCATCCACGCCCCTCCTCCGCCTTGAGGACAACTTTGAGAAGCCAGTCACAGGGATATAAGATCATATAGTTCAGACAAAATCTTGACAGCAGATAGATATAATTTGATATAAAAAAATAAATAAAAAATAGTTCTCACGGTACAGAGCTCAAAGCAAATTCAAGAAAGGCCTTGTCGCTATACATCTAAATCCATTAACAAATAGCTATAAGAGAAAATGACAAAACCCATTCAATTATCCTGTTGTTTCAAAACTTGAATGCTTAAACATATTTACTTTGCACCCATTTCCATCTTGTTTTATTTTCTGCTACTATTGTGTGCTCTGATTCATATAATCAATGAAATACAGAATAGCCCTCCAAAATGGTATTCAAGATAAACGGAGAGTAATGCATTAGAACATGCCATACACATATACATAATATATACATATGAAATCACACATGCATATCCCCTACCAGCACACACAATTACAACAACCGCAAACGAAATACTTCCAAAAGTTCCAAAAATTAAAGTTTCAAATACACTATTCATACCAAATGGCTAGCAATCCGCGAACATTGAGTATGAAAATGGCGATGAAGGCTTTCATTCGACAAAATATGAACAACGTTTCGTGAGAGGGAGCTTCATCTTTTTTTCAATCCGTGAGAAGAGCGGTCGTAAACTCCGATTTCGCCCCAATTTTGCCTCTCAAAATTAGGGTTCTAGTCTTGTAGTGATGACATGGGTGTGGAAAAAGCATTTTTTATTTTGGGGGGAAAAATTAGCCTTTTAACGTTAAAATACACCCAAAAAAAAAAGTAAGGGGGCAGTGAGCTATGTTTTATATTACACATGGTTGCCTCTTTTATTTTCATAGGGGATTTGTTGCCTCTTTTATGTAACACATGGGGGTTATTTGCTAGTGGCCCTCTTCCTTTGTATCAAATTCTTATGACCTGCCTTGTTATGCGGTTTGAATTAAACAACATTGTGCTCATAAGATAAATATAACTAAAGGTGCATGTTACGTTGGACGTGAAATAGCACGATCATAAGAGATAAGGTAAGAAGCATGGGAATGATTGAAAAGAAAACGTGAATGGAAGACATATGAAACTACATGGAATTTATTAGGACTATAACCAATCGAATGTAGAATGACAAGTTATATGTTCGACTCGATGTGACTCTTGTTTTGTTCACATAGCCAGTTACTTAGAATCATTGGTGTCGTTGTCGTTGTAATCGTGTAATCGTGTATTGTAGTGTCCTTAGCTAGTAGAAAACTAAGATCATCTCTGTCATTATCGCGTAAATAACTTTAAACCCTTATAATTTAAAGGATATATATGTACCGCTTGTTTTACTTAGATCCACAAAAAAGATCAATATCTAAAATAATACAAAGAATAGCTAAACTAAAAACTTGAACAAACAACTTAGAAAAAATGCATGTCTTCATTTTTATATTACTCTTATACTAGGAGTAAAAAAAAAAGGGGGCAGCTCGGTGCACTAAAGCATGCCCTCAATGCGAGGGTATGGGAAAGGGTCCCACCGCAAGGGTGTATAAAGGGCAAGCCTTCCCCTGTCAAATTTGACAAAGGCCGCTCCCAGGACTTGAACCCGTGACCTCTTAGTCACACAGCAACACCTTTATCGGTGCGCCAAGGCCCCTCTCCACTCTTATACTAGGAGTATTTTCTGAAAAAATGTACACGAAAGCAAAAGAGAGGAAGGGTGAGGGGCAATCCACCTGTTTAAAATCACTAAGGGGTTATTTGTAATCATTTTTGTACAGGCGGATTATTGCCCATTAGGCATAACATGTAAAATAAAAACAAAAAAAAAAAAAAAAAAAAAAACCTTGCTATAGCTCTTTAGATAATTACTATAACACACACCCTCAGAGTTTTAAAGGTTAGACCTTTCAAATATCAAAAACTGTCAAGAACCCCCAAGAACTAGTGATAACATCACATAGCGGCATCATATTTGTCATTATTACGCATGCTTTACAGGGTGTCGATGTAATTATATCCAAGTACTGGTCTTATTTATTAAGTAGAAAGAGTGTAGAATGAAAGAAATCTAACCGGTTTAGGCTCAGAGGATGCAGTATGCTCAATTGATTCAACAATTCCTTTATCTTCCTGTGTAAAACTGGATTGTTTCAGCCGTTCAAAGGATGAAAGTTAAGTACTGAACATGCAAAGCATTCAAATTTACCTGTTTTAGTGTAGCTGCAGGATTCTGTTCATGTGCTTCTTGAACTTTGACGACACTACGAGAACAACCAGGTTTCGTGCTGTCGCGCTGCATAAAAAATTAAACAGATAATAGAATAAAGCAAAAGAATACACTTCAAGACGACTTAAAATCAGAAAATGATTTAAGAACCGCCGGCCATTTTAGTGAAAAGTAGATTTGAAAAGGAATTTCCCAGAAGAACTAAAGCAACAAGTCAACAACTATGTTTATGTACAATCATTAGAAAATATGTGCCACCTGATTGATAGAAGACATATTTAATAACCAATTTCAAGTAATTGTTTATATTGTTACGAACTTCTTGAATATAATTAAGATTAACATATCTAAGACTTAATCCCTGACTAATGTCCAACACTCATTCAAAATTTCTGTTAGGTCTAAACTCTCATTCCTTTCCAGATCTTTATATTTTACTCACCAGTTTTTCCATATTGACAGCATGCATTTTCCCATCAAGATGGGAAATCATGTCAATCTCGCTAAGCAACTTCACGTCGCAAACACCACACCGCAGTTTAAATGGCTGAGTGGCAGCTCCCTCACGGCCCGACATCATTTTCACTTTCCAGTCCGAAACTCTTTCCTCGTTTTTATCAGATGGTTGTTTCTGTGATCCCTCTCGAACTCGCTCCACCTCCCCTGGATTGCCCTGGACTAATATCTCTTCTGTCAACGGCAAGGATTCGGTACCTTTGGCATTGGGATTGTCTGTTATAAGTCCTTCGATTTTGGATTTGTGTTTATTTCCTTGTAGATGTTTGTTTAACATTTTCTTGCTCGTGGTTGTCACCTCACATAAAGCACAAATCCATTTACTCTCATCAGCCTTCAGTGAAGGGGTCTCTGGGTGCCTGTCTACCGCCTTTGCATCTGGCAGTATCATCTCTTCAACCTCAGCAGGTCCACCTGTTTTCTTCTTAACCCAGGCAACATTGTTTGGTTGTGTGTGTTGAACCTGTCATGGTAGTGGAGATACATATTATCTGTCTTAATATATAAGGCAAATCACATAGCCTCAAAGATTTAGTCCAATTACAGAAACCTCTTTGAAGTTTGAATATTAACAGAAATAGCTACCTGCTTAGTTTGAAAAGATACCGTAACAAGGACTCTTGAGATTTTGAATACTTATCATGACACTTCCTACAATTTGAAAAGGATCTAGGGAATTTTGGCAGCAGGCCTACGTCCCTCCCTTTGTTATGACACTTTACCCCTCTTTCGAAACTTTGTAGCGAAAACCTCAATGTTCATTTTTCAAGTGATGAAAGTGCAGTTTACATACAGGAAACTGAGTGTGAGTTTGATTTTTGGCTTGTTAATATCCCTTTAAAATTTAAACTCAAAATACAAAATAGCAAAAAAAAAAAAAAAAAAAAAAAAAAACCAACAATTTGTAACATATAGATATATACATGTTTTTTGTATATAGTTTTCTACCTTCAAAGATGAATCCAATATTCAACTGTGCATATTTAAGCTTTCAAGTTCAGGGTCTAGGTTACAGGGAAAACCGATAAACATGGGGGCTTCAAGCTACTATTTTAAAACTATATGAACACTATTTCCGTCTTTTCCTGTAGCGAGGTTAGTTTCACTTATAGGCATAACAAGTGGGTTTCTGCTAAGAGCTTGAAAATCATGGATAAGTCTAATATCTTAGTATTCTTTTAAACTTGAGGGCTGTCTATAAAATTATTCAAACATCGTGAAAGGTTTATAGACACCTGCAGAGGTGTGAATGTAATTATCTCTGGTTAAAACTTTTATTTATCAGGTAAGACAGTAAGATGTGAGAAATCTTACCAGCTTTGACTCAGATGATGCACTCTGCTCAGTTTTATGTGTCATTCCTCCATTTTCTTGAGCGGAATCAGGTGCATTTAGCTATAAAGATCACAGGACTCAGTGGTTTTTAAGTAAGAAACTGAACCTACAAAGGTGCTAAGCTTACCAGTTTTGATGTAGCAGCTGGCTTTTGCATATCTGGTTCTTGGACTTTACGACAACCATCAGGTTTCTTGCATTCCCTCTGTATTGATTAGCAAATAAATTATTAATTGCACAATATCATATAAAACCTAAAAATTAACAGGGAAAAAAAGACCCTGCACTTCAAGCATCACTAGCTTAGTGAAGAATAGACTTGAAAATGTCTTCGTCAAGTAGTAAAGCAACTTTTTTTCCAAAAAACAGTAATAAAGAAACAACTACGCTTATGCACAATAATTACAAACCTTGTGCCTGTAATGCACATATAGGGAATGCATTTAGACATCCAATTTCAAGAAAATGTAAATTTTGTAATAAGCTACCTGATATACTTTAGCTATTTCAAATTTGTATCACACCAACAATCATGTTGATTCTCTGACTCATGTCCAATTAATTCACGATTCCTGGCATTTTCACAGAATCATTCCTTTAAGATCTTTATGTTTTACTCACCAACTTTTGTAGTGAGGAAGAGTGCCTTTTTCCATTAAGATGAGAAGCCATATCAATCTCGGTGAGCAAATCCACATTACAAAAACCACGCCGCTTTGTAAATGGCTGAGTGGCAGCTCCACTCTGCGCCAGCATTGCTTGCTGTTCCGAATCACTAAGCAAATGAAGCAGGATCTTCTCATCGTTTTTCTGGGATGGTTTTTGTACTGATCCTTTCCCAACCCCCTTCTTAGCTGATCTGCAGTTGCCCTGATTAAATATATTTTTTGTCGAAGGCAAGGATCCTGCACTTTTTTCATTATGCATGCTTGTTTTAAGTGCATCAAATTTGGATTTGTGTTTCATTCCCTGAATATGGCAGTTCAACGTCTCCTGACTCATCATTGTCACGTGACATAAAGCACACATCCATTGGTGCTGATCTTTCTTCGGTGAAGGGGCTTCCAGGTTTTTGCTTTCCACTTTTGCTTCAGGTGGTGGCATCTCTTTAACATCACCGGATGCACCTGTTTTCTTCTTAACCCAAGCTGTAGTGTTGAAATGTGCATGTCGCACCTGTATTAAAGTGAAGAGATAAAAATAGCGGTCTCATTATCTAGGGAATGACAAATTTCACGCCTCCTCAGATCTTAGTTTAATTGCGTATGCCTCTCCTGAAATTTAATAATTACAAGAACACATTCTAAAACTTGAAAATATACCATAACATGGTCAACAAAAATTTTGGATAATTATGAGGAGACTCTCTAAGATATGAATAAATAACAATAGATAGGCCTTACAACTATCGTGTTTTAAGTTTTAGGGGAAGTATATAGAATATTCATATCCCAAGGCGCGTTTACGAAAAACTCAAAGAGGACTCGACTTAATAATCTTTAACTACACTTGTGTTAAGTTTGTAAGACGTGGAAATATGAGAACCTTACGAGCTTTGGCTCATATGATGCAGTATGCATGTTGTTGGTTCAATCATTCTGTTATCTCAAAGAGCAGAATCAGGTGTTTTCAGCTATAAAATGGATAATAATAACTCAGTGACTATTGAGTAGGAAATCGAATTAAACAAGTTCTCGACTGACCAGTGTTGTTGTGGATGAAGCATTTTTTACATAGAAACTGAAAATCACTATGAGAACTTTCAGGTTTCTTAAATTCCTTCTGTATTGATATGCAAATAAATTACTAACTTTAAATAAGACAGAAAACGAAACATATATAAGTAAAGAACAGACTTCACTGCTCTGGACGGAACGAACATGAGATACAATGAAGCACTTCTGGCTACTTAACAATGAAAAGTATAGATAGTCTAATTGCATAAATCTCTGCTGGAGTTTGGAACTAGGCCCCATGAGGTTATAATGAAAAATAATTATTAAGACACTCCCTGAAATATGAAGAAACATTGCAGATAGGCCTTGCATATATCATGTTTCTTCAAGCTTGAAAAATAGGATAAGTTGGCCGTCATGGATTTCGACAATTATTCAACGACCTCCCAAAATTTTATTACGAGATAACAGCCTTCTTTGTGATATGGCAATCAAGCTCTCCCCCCCGGAAGAAAAGAGTGGCAAAAACCTTACAGTGTATTTCTTTACCAACAAATTAAACATGCAAAGGTGTTGAATTTACTTGTTTCGTTGTAGCTTCAGGATTTTGCTCATCTGGTTCTTGAACTTGGATACTGCTATGAGAACTACCAGGTTTCTTGCATTCCCGCTGTATTGATAAGGCCAAAAAAAAACTAATATTTGGATAATATAAATAAAACTTGTAAGAAGAATAGCTAACAGACTTTACACTCCTATCCTAGAAATGAGAAATGATAAAGAATCATGGCTAAATTTAGTAAAAGGTCTTTTCCAAGCGACGTAAGGCAACAATAATGTTATGCACACTAACTACAAGTTTCATGTCATCTAATTCATATTTAGAAGACATTTGATACCCAATTCGAATTGCTATAAACTACATGAATATACTCTTGCCATGTCAAATGTGTAACACTTGGCAACTATTTTTTCAACAAATCTGGCATATCAAGAGAAGCACTCATCGAGATCTATATGCATTACTCACCAATTTTTGAACAGTGGAAGAGTGCCTCTTCCCCTTAAGATGGGAAGCCATATCAATCTCACTAAGCGACTCCACTTTACAAACAACACACCGCAATTTACGTGCTTGAGTAGCAAATCCATCATTCCTCATCATTTCCTCCCTTTCCCGATCGCTAGGCAAGTGATATGGAACATTTTCCTCATTTTTCTTGCATGGTTTTTGCTTCACTCCTTCCATAACCCCCTTCGTAGCTGCCCCCAAGTTGCCCTGGTCTAATATACCGTTTGTTGAAGGCAAGGATCCTGTACCTTTTTCATGGTGATGACTTATTCTCAGTCCCTCAATTTTGGATTTGTGCTTATTTCCCTGCAGATGAGCGTTTAACGTTGTCTCACAAGTGGTTGTCATCAGACACAAAGAACAGGTCCACGTCGGCTGAAGTTTCTTCTGTAGTGGGGTTTCTGCGTGTCGGTCTTCCGCCTTGGGTTCAGGTGGTACAAGAATGTTAGATGTAAGACAATAAAAACAAGAACTTACCTAAGACATGTTTATGCTAGATCATGTGGCCGGTAAAAAGTGAGAATCGTACCAGGTTTGGTTCAGTTACTTGTGCCGCTTCTTTGTCCTTTGGTAAGGAATCGCATACTGTCAGCTATAACAAAGATGACAAAACTGTTCTTTCAGTAAGATGTTAAATAGGAATAGTTAAATCTACACCCCGTCACGATTTGGTCTAATAGCCGAGAATCGTTTTCATGTTTGAATTGTCGTAAATACACTACATGTAATGTGAAAACAGATCACGAAAAAGGCCCCTAAGAGGATTGAGTAATTATAGGGATACTCTTCTGGGTTTTGGAAACATATTACAGATAAACCTCTTATTTGTTTTTGATTTCTCAAGCTTCACTGAGTATCACAGTAATTATCTCGAATCTCAAGGAAATCTATTTAAACCACACCTCTGGAGATATCGATGTAAGGATACCTACATATACAACGCATGAAGTCTTTGTCTAATTACATAAATATTTCCTACTATTTGAGTAATTATAGAAATACTGCTTGAAATTTAAAAATAAAATATATACTAATATGTTAGAGGTTTGGATTATCAAAAGATAACCCCTGAAACTTGAAAGACGCTTCTTTAACATATCATTACAGCTTCAAGGGTGCATATGTATATATTAAAACTTCGGGAGATCTAGAGTTAAAAAAGACCTCAAGAGGTGTAGGTATAACTATCCCTGGATGTAATTATCACTGTTTATTATGCAAAGGTGTCAAGTTACCTGTTTTGATGCAGCTGCAGCATTTTGCTCGTCTGATCCTTGAACTCGAATATCACTATGAGAACTATCAGGTTTCTTGCATTCCCTCTGTATTGATACGCAGACAAATTACCAGTTGGAAAATATAAACAATGAGACTTTACAGTTCAGGCAGAACAACATTTAGAACCGCGGAAGCATCACTTATCCATTTTAGTAGAAAAATCACTTGAAAAATGTTTTGTTATTACCTTTGGGGAGAAGTAAGGCTACAATGATGTTTTGGAAGGATATTTGTAGCCACCCTCGATGTGATATGGTAAAAAACGCAATTACTCTTCCCTCGATAATAAACAGCAATTTAACCCATGGACATTTCTATGCATGACAAAGTATCTCTATTTCTATGTTAGTACACTAAACGTGACAATTACAAGTTGAGACCTATGGAAACAGTAAACTTTGCCCTCGTGTTAAGAAAACAAAATACCCCATGGGTTATTTCTATTTGGCACATTACTCCTTGGAAGTGAAGCAGAGCGCTACTTTTTCAGAGTCGTGGATGGTAATGTGCCAAACAAGAATGCATGGAGCTTTATTATCAACTCTTCATAAAATTCTTATCTATGTTAGGTCTATATAGACCTTATCGTCACAACCTTTCATGCATTGGATATTGTGAAACAACTAGATCACAAACTTAATATTACAAGTTCTTGAATAATATAGCAAAATGATGGCCTATTGTCAATATTATTGATCTGAGGTAAGAATCAGTACGATGTTTTATGCATTAGATACAAACTGGTGTCTTGTAACTGATACTTAGAGAGCATGTTTGATATCCAATATTCAAGTAATTTTATATAAACTACTTGAATATACTTAAGCCAATAAGTTTTAGCTATATCATATCAAGTATGTTCCATAGAGCTAACCTTGCTGATAATGAGCTGTTCCAGAGTTTCAAAGCCATTTTCTTTCATGTATTTCTCGGCTATATTCAAAAAAGCTTCGGGCGTAAGAGGCTTCTCCTCTTTTAGCTTGTAATACCTTGTGATTGCTGCCTGCAGCTTCACAGACAAGAATGGATGCACGAAACTCTGATAAACTTGGACTGCACCATTAAACCGAGGGAACACTAACCAGACTGTAGCAACCAGTTTTATACAACACCAAAACGGTATCCTGTCGATACAAAAAGCAAAAAAAAGATATGGTAAGATTGTACAATATTTCTTTGGGGTAACAAGTCACATTATCGAAGAAACTTCGTGTGAAGCAATCTAGTATCAGTAGCATCCCACACAGACCACCATAATAAAGATCAGATTCTTTCTGAATCATAATAACATCTACATGAATCTTAGTTGAAATTTACGAAAGAAGCCATATAATTCTCCAAGAAAACAAGTGCAGTTCTTGTCACACAACACTGTCTAATCTAACGAAAGCAAGTCCAAAAACGGGAATTAAAGAGCACTACGCCAGCATAACGAGACAGTGGTGGTACTTACCACTGGATGATTTTCACAAAAGCAAGTTCAAACAGATAAACTAAAGAAAAAATGGTCCAATAAATGAGCAACTTCCTCATATGATACTTCGAGCCACTCTCAATGGCCCTTATGGAAGCACACCTGCAAATTTAATTACCAGCAGTGAACAACTAAAAAACGCCTAAAACATTACAAATTTGTGAAATTGAACTTACAGAGGATAACCCAGAGCAACTATAGGCCTGCAAAAAAACACTTAGGCCGAAAATATCAAAAACAAAAATTGTACGTATATGATCTGCAGTAAATACACATGCATAGCATAGGTACGTGTACAAATACCATCCAAATACAGCTTACACGATCAGCCAAAATAGAACAAGGATCAGTACCAAGAGATGAAATTAACAACAAAAAAACCTTAAAAATCTCAACTTTTTGTCGGATTATAAAAAACCAAGAGAAAAGACGATCGACCTGCAAGACTTTTAACTTAACTTGGGAAAAAAAGTGCATAGAAACAGTGCAGTAACTAACCAGATAACAAAATTAATGCATAACAGAGCAAATTTTATGAATCCAAGTAGTCCCATTGGGATTTTGAGAATGATCCTGTCCCTTTTTAACCTTTATGATGAAGATGAACTGGGATTCAAAGATTTTTTGTCACTGTTTAGCACAAGTAAAGAAACAAAAGTGAGAAAAGAAACATATAAAGAAGACTTGAAAAAGAAGACTCTTCTAAAGCATTTGAAAATGAGTAAATTACCAAACTAGCCTCGACTATCAATTATATGGGTTAAGGTGGTGTTTGCAAACTCTAGTGGAAAAGTAGAAGTTCACAATTTTTAGTTAAGCCAAAAGCACCCTTACACCAGCTTGAAGATTGTGAGCTTTTTTAGCTTAAAACAAGTTTTGTAACCGAAAAAGCTAGATTTGCAAACACCCCAAAATCACTTGTTCAAATAAAAAGCTGATTATAGCTTTTTTTAAGAGTTTGCAAACACCACCTAAGTCCATTAAAATTCCAACTTTACCCTGTCTCGTACTTTACTTTACTACTTAGTATTGAAAAATGTGCACTTTGCTCCTGAATTACACGGGTGATTTTGTGTTTACACTCTGCAATGAATGATTAATTTGGGTTCAGAGAGCAGATTTACGTGAAGCGTTAAACCTAGTTATAGGTGAAAATTGGGAAACTATTTCATGTCAAAAGTAGATGTCAATATCATGAATTCTTTGGAATTCTTGTAAATTAAACAGTCCGGAATAATGTCAATATTTTGTCAATTATATTTATCATATACTTACATAACAACTACAGCCTAATCAACTGCCAATATTTTTAGTTGTGCCTCAAGCTCAAACTTTTCTTATGAGAGATTTGCTTAACAAAAGATATAGATCGACTACCCAACATACTCACGTCAAAGATCGATACAATAATGAGTTGTTTTTCAAATAAATTCATTGCAGTTCTTATGATAAACTTGGTATTTCAACATGGTAGAATCGAAATGAGCAAGTGTATATGTGATTGCCTACATTGTAAATGATCTACTAGCATGTCAAATCTGCGCATTAGCATATGAGGCTTGTTTTAGTAAAAGAAAAACGATAGATTCCAAATAGACGGAATCGACTAAGTCCAAAAATTAGCAAGGCTTGCATACTTCCAAAATATAACTCAGATTGACAATATCGTGGGGAAAAAAACTTTGAGATTACTCGAACCTTACTTTTTGTTCGGTTCCCAACGACGAAGAAGCCAAAAATATTTCTCAAAGAAAAAGTTAATGTTTCTTAATTTCCGAGCTTACCTTTTATGTTTTCTTTATAACTTTTTTTTTGTTACAATAACAAAAAAAGTTGATTTTCCTAGAATAAAAGTTTCCTTATTGACTAAGGAAAATAAAAGTTGATTTTTTTTTCCCTTTGCTACAAAGAGTCTATAATTGGCTGAGACCGGTGTGGGCTGGTCCGAGCTGTCCCGGCCCACACATTATCTGTATTCCTGCACTCCTACTTCATAAGGCAAAAATTATTTTGGTCCAAAATTTTCTCTTAAAATGGTTTTATTTTTTGAAAACTTGTGGCTTGATAATTATAAAAAGAATAAAAAATAACACTCAATCTACCCAGACGGTATTTTTGATGGAATATATTGTGAAAATAACATTTGCACTATGAAAATTTCTTGTAGTATCACAAAATCCTCTAAGATTGTAAGTTCAATTGCATCCACATTCTTATTATTTCCACAAACCTTGGCAATATCAAAATGTCTAACTTAAATAGTTGCTACAATTAATTCATTTGACAAGTCGAAGTTTTTCCTAAAATAGAAAAAATTAAAACTAATTAAGAATAAAAGGATAAAACCTATAAACAATAGATTCTTGTTATAAAATATAAATTATGAGTCTATACTCTATAATATAAATAAATAAAGTCTGTATTCTCTGCCCAACTGCCATTACAGAAAACATGAAAGTTTATGCTAACCAAACTAAAATAAATTTCACCTCTAATAAACGCGATACATATATCCTATTAAAATATGTATCTTACAAGCGATTGGGGAATTTGAAATGTTTAGCATAATTTCAAAGGATCTTTGTGTTTGTCTTTTAGGAAAGCGCAAATTTGTTTCTATATTCTGAACTCTGAAGTGTGGTCTAGTTGGGTCAAAAAGTTCGTACCCCTAAGTGAATCTTCACAGGCATAAGTAATTGAATGTGACCAAAATTAGTTTATGTCCGTTTTTTCCAATTAGAGTAGGAAAAAGATTATTTCAATATTTTCCAAAATAAACTACATATCCGTGTATCAGTTACATTATTAGCTAGGGAGGGCAATTATTTCAACACATCGTCAAAGGGCAATTCCGTCAATTATTACACTGCACGATGAAGTGATACATACTTATTTCCATCACTAAGTTATGCGGTAATTATATTTTATATTTTAAAATTTATATTGATATAAATAATTGATTGTACCACATCGTTAATACAACAGTATAAAACAATCTTTGCGTTGATTGTTCTTTTCTCCTATAAATACCATTCCTCACAACTTCAAAGTTTTCAAAGTAAAATCGTTTCTTTCACATTCCAAAACTCTCCTCTCTCGCCCACACGAAACCCACTCGATCATATATCTCTCGACACCGAATGGGAAGCCGAAAGTTCGCCGTTCTTCTGTGCGCCAAAGAGTCCGATCACGTGAAGCAAGTATATGGCGGTTACTACGAAATTTTCATGACAATGTTGAAAGAAGACGGCGAAATTTGGGACTTGTTCAACGTCGTGGGTGGTGAAATACCATCGGATGACATAATCGAAGAGTACGAAGGTTATGTTATCACCGGGAGCTGCAGCGACGCTCACGGAAATGATGAGTGGATCTTGAAACTCTTGATGCTGCTGACAAAATTGGAGGCCATGAAAAAGAAAATACTGGGTATTTGCTTTGGCCATCAGGTAACTAACAATAATCATATCTTTCTTTGTTTGTCTGTTCATTTTTCTTTTGGTATTTTGCTCTGTGTACTGTTTCTGTTAATTTTGGTTTTGCTCGTGAGTCATGCCATATTGCCATTGGCATTTTTGCCTTAGAGTGTTTGTCTGTGTGTAGTGTAGGTACGGTTGCTGTTAAGAGGTTTTGTCCTTACGGACTTTCCATACTTTTACGAACTGTTGACGTGATCGTTAGTTGTTATTTTCTTTAACCGTTGTATTCTTGACGTGATGTAATTGATTCTTAGATATTAGAATATAGTAAATAATCGCCTTTTATTTTTATTTTTTTTGCTGTAGTTTAATATTTATTAGCAATACAATGCTAGTAAATTATAGACTTGTTCAATCTCTATGTTTATGCATTTAGGAATAAACCTTTCATACTAGACTTTTAACACCTTCAGAAAACAATACAATTTGACATGTTGATACGGCCCAAGATGAAGGCCGTAGGGTTTACTATTTAGGAAATTAGTTTATTAAGTGATGTTAGTCTATATTAGGAGTCTTATGTTAGTCTTAGATTAGGAATCTTTATTTAATTAGAGTAGTATTAGATTTCTATTTCCTTTAGTAGTCTAGGTTTATTTTGTCTAGGTTTATTAGTATAAATAGTCCAAGTCTTGTAATTTTTATTCATTCAAGAACAATAGTTTTAGTTAGATTTAATTATTTGTCTCTCTTCTCTCTCAATTAATTCTTGGAGCCCGTTCTAGCTCGAATAGAACCCTATCCCTAACAATTGGTGCTTTCATTGAGAGTCACTATATCAAAAAAAAAAAAATCATGGATGCGTGTTTATCCAATATGTCAAAAATTATGGAAGCAATGAGAATTTACAAAGAAGGCATGTCTCGCCACTTCGATCGTATGACTGGCTTAATGTCCAAGATTGAAGGAAATTTGAGTGCACTTTCCCAAATTCCTCCACCACTACAAACGCCGCCTCCACCGCCACCAGCATCACAGTCGTTGTCAACGTTCTGCAACACTCAATATCTTGATTTTGAAGTTGTTGTCGAAAAGCCGAAAGAGTCCACAAAAATTAAGGTCAACGTGGAAATAGTGAAATTCAACATCAACATGGCAATCTTACCACAACCTCCGATTCAACCTAGAGTATCCTTGTTGTTTCTTGCAAAGGATAAAAGCAATTCAAGGATGGTGACCCTTGGAAACAATCTGATGGCTTTTCATCTAGGTTATAACAGCATAGTGACTATGAATTGGAGAAAGCGGAAAAAAGGTCTTGAGGACAAGACCCTGTTAAGGGGGAAGGATTGATACGGCCCAAGATGAAGGCCGTAGGGTTTACTATTTAGGAAATTAGTTTATTAAGTGATGTTAGTCTATATTAGGAGTCTTATGTTAGTCTTAGATTGGGAATCTTTATTTAATTAGAGTAGTATTAGATTTCTATTTCCTTTAGTAGTCTAGGTTTATTTTGTCTAGGTTTATTAGTATAAATAGTCCAAGTCTTGTAATTTCTATTCATTCAAGAACAATAGTTTTAGTTAAATTTAATTATTTGTCTCTCTTCTCTCTCAATGAAAGCACCAATTGTTAGGGATAGAGTTCTATTCGAGCTAGAACGGGCTCCAAGAATTAATTGAGAGAGAAGAGAGACAAATAATTAAATTTAACTAAAACTATTGTTCTTGAATGAATAAAAATTACAAGACTTGGACTATTTATACTAATAAACCTAGACAAAATAAACCTAGACTACTAAAGGAAATAGAAATCTAATACTACTCTAATTAAATAAAGATTCATAATCTAAGACTAACATAAGACTCCTAATATAGACCAACATCACTTAATAAACTAATTTCCTAAATAGTAAACCCTACGGCCTTCATCTTGGGCCGTATCACATGTACATCAAACAAATCATATGAGTGTAAAGTTTAAAGTAGTACATTTTTCGAATACATATCTATTGATAGTGGCGAAATCAAGGAAGGGCCCCCGCTTCCCCCAAAACTCAGCGCACCCCATATACAAGGTATATTATGTATGTATATATATATATATATATATATATATATATTACAATTTTTATGAATAACATTACATACATTATACGTACATATAAATAGTAACTGTATATATATGTGTGTGTGTGTATATATATTCCATACATCTTTTATATATATAACATATATATAGATAGAAATATTTGTTAATTTATACACTAAATTTAAATAAATATTTTGTGTAAAGAAAACGTGTTTTATATCAATATGTAGTTTGTATGGTGTAGACAAATAAATTTTGTCTACTCCAATTAAATATTGACAAGTGTCAAATTAAATTTTTAGAAATTAAATTGATTATTTCTATTTTTAATTTGGAATTTTACTAAATTAAATTCCAATTATTAATAGGTTAATTAATTGATTTTCTAATACTTATTTGATTGGCTAGTCAAATAAAGCCACATGAAAAAGATGGAGAATTGCAATCAATCAAATAACGTCACGTGAAAAAATGATGATGTGATGCAGTCAATCAAACAAGGCCATGTGGAAAAGATAGAGTATTCCAACCAATGATGTGAAGCCATGTGCAAATATGATGTGTTTCTTGATAAGCAAACCAAATTAAATCCATGCTTATCTTGAAAATAAAACCGACCAATCACAAGCAATGAGCTCTAGGTTTTTACAACTATAAATAGGGGTCCTCTCATAAAGAAAAACACACACAAATATTCACAAGTTTGAAGAAGGAAAAGCTCAAGTATTTTTCTCTCCATCAAGTCCACCAATCTTCAAGGCGTTCTTCGCATGATTCAAGACGTTCTTCGCGAAAACCTCCATTTGATTTGGTGTCAAGCTCCAAGTCCATCAAATAACCATTTTTGAAGATCGCACTTCTACCGAGAAAGATCGAGCTTCAACAAATTCAACAAATCCAAATCAAGTTCATATCGTTCTTCAACAATCTTCAAGTCAAAAGTCCGTTTGATTCGAGATCAAGTCACAAGACCCTCGAAAAACCATTTTTGAAGATTCAAGTCCCTTTCAAAGAGGATCAAAGTCCACATATTCGAAGAACTGAAGACGAAGATCATATCGTTCTTTATCAACCTTCAAAACAAATTTCAAATCAAATTTCCGTTCGATCCGGGATTAAGCTGCCAAGCCCTCGCATCAACGTTTGTCAAGCATCCAAGTATTTTTGAAGATCAAGATTCTTCTAAAGAAGATTGACGTTCAACAAGTCAAAACGAGGATCAAATTGTTCGTCGCGAAGATCAAGTCAAATTGTTAATTCAAGATCAAGCTCAAAAGTCATTGGATTAACGTTCAACTTAAACCACGTGGAAGCGATCAAAGTCAATTATGCCGTCAAGTCAACCAAGTTTCATGA
Organism: Linaria vulgaris; assembly: GCA_948329865.1. NCBI lineage: Eukaryota > Viridiplantae > Streptophyta > Magnoliopsida > Lamiales > Plantaginaceae > Linaria > Linaria vulgaris. The sequence goes on along the minus strand of OX415249.1, from coordinate 110,743,044 downwards.
TTAGAAAAGAATCAGAGGATTACTAGAGATTGTAACCCCATATTCATTTGAATAAATAAATTTTATTTGTACTTAACTTTTCTTGTCTTTTATTTTAAAGACTTAGAATTTTTAACGCTACATATGGTTAAACATGTCTAAGTAAGAAATATTAGCAATAATTCCCACGTAATATGTGAAAGTGACAAAAATATCGTATATATTATATATAAGCAAACGACACTCCTTAAAAATAAGCGTATATCAAAAACACGAAAAATGGGTTCATTGTATTTGCTTTTTTTTTTTAAAAACCTATATTATTTATTACATACATGGGGCTTTACATTTCTTCTAAGGTAGCTAAGTTTCACGATCGGGCACTTTTCGCCCGATCTGGCACACGGTAGCCGCATCATCGAGCCAACGACACGCGCATGACACGCACGTCGACTAGACGACACTCGCACCACACGCATCAATGCCTCTCGCATGGGCTGAATGAATAGAATGACAGGATATCCACTCCAAAATTATCATAAAAGTTGGGCTCCATCATGTAAATACCACAAGATTCTAGAAACTTGGGCTCCATTATTTTATTTTTGGAAAGTTGTAAATTCTTAGCTTAGCCCCGTTGGATTAGATTGATCTGAGACATTCATTGAGCTCACATTTTTGTACATATACCTTCTTCGTTTCCTCATTTCAATCATCAAGAAACTTCTAGCCAACTCGTCTTATTTTCAGCATTTCTTTATCACTCTCTCACTCTAAATTTCTCTCTCTAGATCACTTATCTTTTGTTTTGCTTAGAGTTAGGCTGATTACTTGTGCATCAGGGCACTTGTAAGCCGCACGACTTACCCTTTTTAGGTGGAATTTCATCGACACATGAAATTTCATCTCATCTGGTCACGTCATAGAATGAAAGTAGTTGACACTTAATATTTTGACTTGAATGTCATGAAGACTTCAACATGCTTCAAACATATTTTACCGTTACGCCTTCTTTTTTTAATATATTTTTCTCTTCCCTCTAAGGTGTTGCTCCTTTTATTAGCGGCATTATTAACAATACTTAGAAACACATTGTTCTTGAAAAACTTTTCTAAGTCAAACTTATTAACAGTTATGCATGTAGTTCTATGCAGTTATTAATCGATCTTTAACTGCAACTTATCATGCAATGAAATAATACCTACATATACATAAGTCTTGGTATATATAACATGTTGCTTTAGGTTAGAATTGTAAGAAAATTATCTAGGTTGGTGGATTATATTGACCTTATCACAGGCTAATTGTGGTATAAGAGAAATCTTTGTTCCTAAGAAACGTGTTAATTCTATCTTCTAGTTACCTAATAGAGTTGTTTTCTCATTAAAGATCTTTTGTGATGGAAGGTCGAGATCGAGTCTTAAAAAAATTCTAAATAAAATTTGGTCATCTCTTCTCTGTATACATACTATAACTTTAATCATCATTAAATATAATCAAGAAACACATGAATAAGGTGTATAGTTAGAACGAGAGAAATCAAAATATCCATTGATGCAGTTCGCTGGTTGATTGTCTTCAAACGTATTAGAGACTCACTTGAACGCGATGAACTAGAAAAACTGCTAAGGTTAACAACTAACACGGTGAATGATTTATGATTTGATACCACATATAATCTTTAATTTAAATGAACCATAAATCGTTGACAACTAATAATCACAATTAGATTAATAAGTAAATAGGATTGTTCCACACGTTCGAGTGAGTCTCTAATAGGCTTGAAGACGCTTAATCAGAGAACTGCATCAATGGAGATTTTGGTTTCTCTCTTCTGATATTTGTGTGTTTCTTGATTACGCTTTATGATGGTTAAATGCACGTAATAAAGGAGAAAAGATGATCAAATTTCTGTTAGAATTTGTGTGAAACTTAATCTCGACCGTTCGTCAAGTAAGAACTTTAAATAAGAAAATAACTCTATTAGGTAACAGTAAGATACAATTAACATTTTTCCTAGAAAATGGAGATTATAGACCACAATTAGGGATAAGATAAGCATAGTTTATCAACTTAAATAATTATCTTAACAGAATGAGCTCTCTTGTGGATATTTTTTTGATAGTACCAAATGTTTTTTTATTTTTGACTGTAGTAAAAACAAACATATATGTTACCCATACGAATTTTTTAAATGTGTCAAAAAAATCTCAAAAACATTTTGAAAACTTTCTAATATTTAGTAGACTAAAACATGCTTAAAATCAAAACTTTAATTCATGGAATTAGGTACGCACAACTTGTCTTGCATGCATGTATTCGTTTTGCGCAGGAAAGGGAATTCCTCGCATGTGACGTCACATTTAGGTCCAGTCATTAAAATCGTATAGGAATTTGTTTTATTTTATTAGTTTTGTTATCTATGGCTTAGAAAATTAATTTGTATGTATTGGCATGGAAATATGAAATTATAATTTTTCTTAGTTGCGTGGATTTTAATTTGATTTTGATTTTAATTTTAAATTAATATCATCCGGCCAGTATGAAAAAGGCGTGCCTCATATACTTATTATTATTTAAGGGTACATATAACACTTATCAATCTTTAAATAGTAAAGCCACAAGTTGAGATTACGTCATTTAGATCAAACATCATAAGACCTTTGATTAATCCCAACTGGCAACTGGTAACATTTGATTGTTGTGAAGACTATAACGCATTCTGCTAATATTAGCAGCAAACTTACTACAAGTTTAGCTTTTCTATTGATACAATTCCTGGATGTTTCTCCTAATTGTTATAAATTTTTAATTAATGTGGATATATATATATATATATATAGATGTAACTGTAGCTTCAATAACATTGTTGATTTAGATATTGGCACGAGCAATAGGCGGGAAAACTGGGCGTGCCAAGAGCGGATGGGACATTGGAATCACAGAAATTCACCTAAACACATCGCAAATTCTCACATCACTGAAGTTGCCACCTTCCCTTTCTATCATTGAGTGTCATATGGACGAGGTTTGATAATACTGAAAAAATCATTAATTTTCTTCATGTTATTAGACGTACATGACATAGTTGTAACTCTAATTGCGAAGAATATAATTTAATTATAGGTCTGGGAGCTCCCTCCAGAAGCAGAGGTGTTGGCGTGGTCGAACAAGATGGGAGTAGAGATGTATAGACTTGGTGATCACATAATGGGCATTCAGGGTCACCCGGAGTACACCAAAGACATCCTATTGCACGTTATTGACCGTATTTCAGACCGCAATCTCATTCAGGTAAACACTATTTAAATGAACTAGTAGAATGACCTTGTCCAAATGCTCTGAAATAGAGCACAATCTTCTTTATGGACCCATTCATGATTCATAGGTGAAAGCAGTTAGGGAAGCACAATCTAAACGCCAAATAATCTTCTGTCCGATTTTATGTTCTAGTTTGTGTTCCATTTAACCACCATCTTTCATGTATTGAGAATAAGAACATGTGTTATAATCGCCATAGAGTGTAACACAAAGACCAATATACAACATGTGACAGAAAATGCACGTCAAATATAGTCTGTGCTACATAACTTTGTTTTATGTAATTATTTGGTATTTGGACCCATGGGAAATAATTGTTGTTTCTTGTGTCTGATTGTCCATCCAAGGTATCTACGGCTAATGAGGCCAAGTCCAAGTTGGCTGCCTGCGAGCCAGATAGAGTGGCCTGGAAGAAACTCTGCACCAGCTTCTTAAAAGGGAGGCTCACGTGACCTATTTGCCAGTAACAAAATTTGTGGGCTCAGCCTTGTAGATTAGTGTGTGTATAAGTTAACTGTTTTATATGAGAAGAATGTTTGCGGTTTACTGGTGCAGTTTTTAGCTTTATTATGTTTCAGTTGCTAATCCAGAAGTACTTTAGTCGGAATTGATAGCAATAGAAACAGATGTGTTATGAAAAAGAAATGAATGAGTACCTTGGCAAAGTCAGATTTGGGAAGAGAGCACCTCCTTGTTTTTGGTAAATTGCAAAAGCTTTTGTCATGTTTGGAAAAGGAAAATTTCTTTGCCTCCTTCAAGCGCCTGAGTTTTAGTGCTGATTGCCTCATTCGTAATTTTCATCGGCTGTTTTTTCAGCCACCCAAAATATGGAGGGTATTTTTTGCCTATCTTCATCTGTCACCTATTTATTCTCGCTTTTTAAGGGGTATACTACTTGTTGACGATAATATCAACTATATACTTTACAGAATTTAGATTCATCTCCAATTGAACATTCAAATTTAAAGCGAGAATAGATGTCAATTCCGGTCTTGAGCAAGTAAATCACAAAGGAAAAACAAAGCCAAGTTGCTTTCGTTTTGTTTTTTTTGATGAACAGAAAACCACAATCACAAGCGTCCACATAATTTCAACTCCCATTTCATTGATGGAGATGTACAGAATAATGGACAATAGATTAGATTACCAAGATAAAACATGACCCAGTTCGGTTTCACAAAAATGGAGGAAGATGCGATATTATACACCAGAAATCTATAAATGTGAAAGAGATGAAAAATCACATCTATATAAGATCGATAGCCACTTCAAGTGATACCATCGTGTAAACAACTCAACAAACTTGAAACATTTGAAAGCTACTTTATCGCGCAACTTATGAAATGCCATATTCCCACCAGCTCAAAAACATACACTTTGAAATCGCCTTGGTTCACAAAGAATTTCTTGATCTCCTATGACGAAGAATTTGACTCGTGTGTGATCTATTCATTGCATTTTTTCAACATTAACATATGACTAGATGGTCACTTTTGGTGCAGTAGTCGTAAGTTCTAGAATATACCTAGCAAACCAAATAAGCGTTACATTTTTCAGTTTAAGATATTTCCCGATCCAAGGGGCGTAAATTTTAAAAAAGACAAATCCAGAAAAACACCATAAAAAATAACAAAAACATTAATTCCCTTATTACATACTCCAAGTTTCTACGAATAACCATATTCTTTTACTATGTCGAGTAACAACTTACGTCTTGTAAATTAAAATGATGCATGAAAAAATAAAGAACAAGAAAAATCATATATTCCTTGGAAATAAGGGAGTTAGGAAATTCCGTTTTCCTTTATTTTCTTCCATTTTCTCTAACTTTGAAGAAATCAGACGTTGACAAAAAGCAAAAAACAGCCAAGTCCTCAGCATCTCACACAGTGACACAAAAAGCTATCATCCATCAGTTATTCCAAACGTTCTTACAACCCCATTTCATGGTCGGCGTACATCAATGACGTGTACCCCGAAGAATAAGTTTATCATAGTCTATCAGTAAACCAACAAAGGTGATAACCAGAAAAAGGAACCCATAATTAAGAACTCATCATAGGACCTGCGTTTCTCTTGCAATCAGCCAACATATCCATGTAGAACTGGCATTTGCTGATGTCGTTGCCATAGCCATTCAAGCACTGCATACAAATCAGCAAAACCAAATCAAACAGATTATCCAATTGAACTTCAATAGCAAGATCATGGCTTTGCCAGGAAACCATGGGATCAAGAATCAGAAAAACTTAGCTTATATGTACCAAAAACCAAACTTTAACATATCACTTGATAGTCCATGACCAATAGCTAAACCGTAAATCAACATTCTGAAGGTTGCAGGAATCAGGGGATTGGTACTTCATTACTTACGTCTTGGAATGCCTTAACATGAGGGCCACAGGCATCAGATCCACCCATGCTGGTTGCAGCAGGTGCAGGTGTGGCAGCAGCCTCAGAAGCCACCGTCTCATGTTGAATTGTCCTAGGACCCATAACAGCATCCACAGCTCTGTGTGCAACAGCACTCCCAGTACCAAATGCCATTCCTAATAACATACCAAAATAAAGAAAAGCAATAAAGAAAGGAAAAAGTATGATGATTTCCCTGCCCGACCAAATACAACTAGAGTCCACATCACAGCAGCGGCATACCTTGGGCTATGGTTGAACCAATGCCACTAAGCATCCCACCAGAACCACTTTGAACAGGAGCTGGAGGAGGAGCATGATTAACTGCACGAGAGATACAAGTCATGAGCTCCCCACATTTGTAAACATCAATAGTAACCCCAATCCAATGACACTCACAATTAACAAGTGCAGGAAAAGAACAAATAGATACATAAATAAGGTGCAGTGCTTTCAGTGCAGCTGCATCACCCACTGCTCACATGTTTTTTTATTTGACGTATAAGAAAAATAGCCGAATGAACCATATACCGAACTAATTTGGCAACACCATTTCGTAATTGTTATCTTTTCTTTAATAAATATATAATGACCACCATTCTGATATATCCTCACAACCTCTCCAGCCAAAAAAAAATCTACTTCAGAGGATTTACAGCTAGATTGCAGGTGTAGAAGAAAATATGCATAGGAATTACATTCAAGAATCATAAATGGAGAACAGTCATACCGCACCTGTGAACCTTTTAAGAATTCCAAGGGATAATCAAACTTGGCCTTTTTGCAATTTTTGGCTCGAAAATTTTATATATATATATATATATATATATATACTGTGACCGAATACCAACTTTACCACAAGTAACTATTCAATGGCTTGAGGACCAGCTCTGCCAATTTCCCTACCACAATTGGGTCACTCAATTTTCACACACCAAAAGAAAAAAGTTGAAATTTCGTAGTGGAAGTATAAAAATCTGACAAGCCTTGCAGATCATTTCGGCGTAATAGATACTGATTATTTCTAAAACTGGCCTAGAATCCGTACTTTATGATTGCAAAAACATACATCAATACCAACACTAAACCATAACTTTCATATCGTAAGCAGGAATACCACATTTAGTGAACTTGTCACTTTGAACTGTATTAAGAAACACCCTGAGTTATCGGCACAGACGACCCCCCCTCTCTTATTTCCCATCCCGCTGGTTTGATAAATAAACTGTACTAAAAATATTAACTGGCAAGGACTTGATCATAGTGAACAAAGACATAAACCCTAAACCCTAAACCCTAGACCGACAAACCTGTTTGGGGAGGTGGGGTACGAGCGCGAGGAGCGGGACGTGCAGATCTTCCTGCAAAAGAAAACTATGAGTACATATCACTAATACATTGTATAACTAGAAACACCCCTTTCACAACACATAAGGAAGGGCAATAAATAGAGTATCTATAATCATTTCATAACACGAGCTACTTTATCAACCGGCGACTATCTTCCAAATAAATAACAGGTTGACCTAAAAAACATGAAATGGACGATTATTACCCAATGGCTCAATTGATAAAAATACTCATACATGGATATAGAGATGATCAGAATAGAATAAAATCACACAAGAATATAATAAACATTTCTAACGATATAATAAAATCAAACAAAACCTGAAATACAACAAAAACCTAAATAGTGATAATTAATAATCAGATGAAGAAAATGAATCTCCTTCAAAATAAGAGGAACTCACCACCGGAGCTACGGCGAGCCATGGTTTTCCGATTTGTTAATTAATTACTTAAAAAATGATAAATCTTAGATTAGATGAGAAAAACACTGTGGCTTTCGTCTAAAACCCTGGATCTTTCAATTTATACACGAATATTCCGGGGCTTAGTGATCCTATGCGACGCAGTTTTGTGGATCTCGCCACGTGTACGAAGATGCATGGTAATTTATTGTGTTTGACCAATTAAAACCAAGGTGCAAGAGGTGACTTTGACTTTCCGGTATGTACAACCGCAGATAATATTGTTATCGAGGTTTCTCTAGTACCTTCTCCAAACCCAAAAATCAAAATAAACTAAAACTGGCATCACGAATAAATTTATTTATGATATAATATTGGGTAATATTGCTGGCTACCACAAATAATTATATCAACTAAAATTGACTTTTTTTTTTCGGAACAGGAATAGCTAATTAAGAAAAGCTATTTGTTTAGCGTTATAGAATGGTATAGTGAAAGACTCGTCGTCTTGTCGTCGTCCGTCCATCTCGATTTCACTCATTTCCCATCGTGTTACCAAGGCAATCCTACCTTTTCGAGAGTCTTTTACTTAAATTAAGTAAATAAAATCATTGAAGTTAAATATTCATTTAATTTTTAAATATTTTAAATTGAAATCTCACACATAATGTACTATATAATTATGCTAGTTGCACGGTTAATGGAATATTTAATTACTGAAACATTTTGTGTGTTTATCGAGATTCTGCTAAGACTGAATATTTTACTTTCTTTTAAAAAAAATTGACCTCCCTTTAATTACTTGAACGTGATTTTGTCAGTTAAAGCAAGAAAACAAAGCACCGAAAAATGAAAATATTTTAGCATTGGTTTCATAATATACTATATTTTAAAGTTTTACAAATGTCTTTATTGTTCGACGAAGAGCGAGTTTGAGCTTCAAAAGATGTCTTAGAGAAACAAACATTGTACAATGGAAAAGCTAGTCGGCGGATGTCGTAGTCTTGAAGCTACAAGACCTTAGAGGGATGAATTTCACATCTTTGTTGTCGTTCTACAATACTACAAAACGCTACAATTGAGGTATAGTTTGTTTTGTTCTTTATTTTCGCTAAATTTATGTTTGTGTTGTAACATAATTTGTCTTGTTGAGTATTTTGTTACATTACTTCAAGAAATCATGCACTAGTGTTAACATGAATTATCCATAAATTTACTACTATAATCGTGAGTAAACACATTTTTTGCAATCCTTTATCATTTGCATGAAAATTATCAATTCTCATGTTCCAACAATCTCATCCACCCGACCTCCATTTGGAAAGGATGGTTGAAATGCAACACGAAACGTAACCTTCTCCAACCATACTATAACGTTGACGAGTACATACTCGTATTCACCTACAAGCGACACCCTCATAATTCTCTAAAGTGCACATTCAAATATCATAAAAAAAAAATCATAAAAAACAGTATAGTTTCTATAAAAGATTCCTAAAGAAATAGAATCTAAAAAAATCTTCCAAAACCTCTCTCTCTCTCTCTCTCTCTCTCTCTGTGCCGATACTACACGCAACAATTGCCATCTCCCTCGTCGCTAAAACCATTTCAAACCCCTTTCTGCAATCCATTTCACCTTTTTAGGGTTTCATTTCCCTCTCCCAATCTTCTTTACCAGATCTCAATCAAATATCAAATTGACACATCGAATCAGCCTCATGGCGGAAGAGCAACCATCGACCAACGGTGCTGCAGCGGCGGCGTCATTAGGACAGTCAGTAATACCAATAGTGAACAAACTGCAAGACATATTCGCGCAGCTCGGCAGCCAATCCACGATCGAGCTTCCTCAAGTTGCTGTCGTCGGCAGCCAGAGCAGCGGTAAGTCCAGCGTGCTCGAAGCGCTCGTCGGACGCGATTTCCTGCCTCGCGGAAGCGATATCTGCACGCGTCGTCCTCTCGTTCTTCAGCTCGTGCAGAGGAAGGCGAAGGCCGATGGAAAGGACGAAGAGTGGGGGGAGTTCTTGCATTTGCCGGGGAATAAGTTCTTCGATTTTAATAAAATCCGGAGAGAGATTCAGGTTGGTTCGGCTATTGCGGTTTTTTGTTGTTTCGTGAAATACGTATAGAAACGAACTAAGGTATAGAATGTATGTGGAGAGCCGGAAATATATTTGGTTGACTGAAGAGGATGAGTATGATTGATGATACAATAATAATTACGATCACGGATCTTTTGTTACTGTATTATTAATCACGTCGAATATGGAAATTTAATTCTAGTATTCTGCTGCTCGGTTCTAGAACTGTTTGTCTAATGAATGTGATTCTTGGATATAATGTTGAAGGATCAATTTAAGTTACTTCTTTTCGTTCTCCAAAATCATATTTAGAGTTAAATATTTATGCTTACAATTTTGAGTATTTTGTTCTCACTTGCTTCTCCATGATTGGTTAATAGTGTCAACCTGGAAATAGTTTACTTGCCTTGCAAATAGAGGTTAAATAGGCTTTTGATGTTCACTACTATGTGGAATTAGTTTTGGATGAACAGATAAATGTATGATCACCCGACTTCATTTTCCTTCCTGACATTTGAAATGATTAATTTAGTATGTAAATATCTACTGCTGCGTCATTGATCTTGGACACTATTGAATCTTTCTGACATGAAAGTTAGTTACAAAATAACAATTTATGTGTTTTGAGTTTTTATTAGGCAATTTTGCACCGCGTTTTAGTGTACATGTATATTCTTGTTTGTGTTATTGTTTAATTTTGGCCATTGAAGATATTATACTTCCAAAGCTTTACTTCCAGACCAAGCTTATTCGCTTTGCGAGTTGGATTGAAATATGGATATCTAAGCCAACACGGAGAAGTGCTTCTCACTGAAATTTCGTTAGTGTACTGCATTCCTTAATAGGACAATAGGCTCTTACACATCGTCTTGGACAGGTCATAGTATCACTTATCTAAATGTTCAAAATAGACTATCAGGATTTTGAATATATAGCTGCACTGTTCAAACATTGTAGTCCTTTGATTGCACAATTTGGTACATTAATACCTGTTTTCGGTACTTCTCTTAGGCCGAAACAGAGAGAGAAGCTGGAGGTAACAAAGGAGTCACCGACAAGCAAATTCGTTTGAAGATATTCTCTCCTAATGTTCTTGATATAACACTTGTGGATCTGCCGGGCTTAACAAAAGTTCCTGTCGGTGATCAACCTTCTGATATTGAAGCACGCATTAGAACAATGATAATGTCATATATTAAACTTCAAAGCTGTCTGATATTGGCAGTCACACCTGCTAATTCTGATCTAGCAAACTCAGACGCCCTTCAGATGGCTGGAATTGCTGATCCTGATGGTATGTTATGTAATGAATGTTTTCTTCATCTGAAATCATTACTCTTCAAATCTTGCAATTTCGGGAATTCTTTGCAATCTAAATCTCATGCCTAAAACTGTCGTTGCAGGTTATAGAACAATTGGTGTAATCACAAAGGTGAAGTGTCTGTACTAATTTGTTCTGCAGTTTACTAGTATTCTATGTTGACCTTTAATCCCTCAATATAATGGGACATATGCTTTGTTCAGTTGGATATTATGGACAGGGGTACTGATGCACGCAACTTCTTGCTTGGAAAAGTTATTCCTCTTCGTCTGGGTTATGTGGGTGTGGTGAATCGTAGTCAAGAGGTAATATTCCATTTTCCTGGCTAATGAGAACAGTTATTTTTGAAGTATCTTGTGTCATCAAGTGAGATCAGAGGATGATATTCTTCCATTCCCGTAGACCTACTATGATTATAATAACCTCTGAATGTTTATGTATTTTGATTGCAAGCGCTGTCATCTGCACACTTCTTCTACATTGGTCTTTTATAACTCAGTGTTCTGGTGACAACTAATTTAGTGGATGCATTGGTATCTTTGTATGAATATTTAGGTCATCCTGTCTTTACTTCTCTCTTGCTTCCTTGACTGATTTTCTTTAGTCTCACTTGATGTGCCCAATATTCTCTGAGATCCATCTTGTAGGATCTAAGTCATTGAGAAACAAAAGATGATCTGATATCATGTACAAAGTTGAATATTTTGGTCATCCATATTGTGACTTTGTTCTATGGGTTATTATCCTAATGTATTGCCACAACTTCCCAACGGTAGACACTTAAACGGTGATATAGTATCTAGGTAACTTAGGCAATATGTGTGATGGTGGGTGTTTCATTAAAGTTATATCGTCGGAGGATTCAAATGTACTAGATCAATTTATAGCCCGCTAATTACTTCCCTGAAATCGGTCTATAATACAATCACAGGATATTTTGATGAATCGGAGCATCAAAGATGCGCTTATAGCCGAGGATAAGTTCTTTCGCAGTAGGCCGGTATGACCTATGTCTCACACAAACATTTGGATTGTTACCCTTCTTGTACTTGATGGCTTTTGTACCTTCTTTGTAGGTATACAATGATCTTGCTGAGCGTTGTGGAGTTCCTCAGTTGGCCAAAAAACTAAACCAGGTAAAATAGTGTGGGAATGAGTCCAAGATGTACTTTTATGAGACTTCTTTCTAATTAGTATCATCAAAGTTCGCATAAAAATCTGACTTGACCATGCATTTTCTCGTATGACATACATAAACAAACTTATAGGCGTTCCTACAGAATGGTGGTGTAGATACCACATTTGTCATAAATTTGCACTAGATAGCAATTAGTACCGAGATCTCTCTCTGTAATAGATAAAGGTTGGATGTTGATACGACGATTTCAATGGTAAAATATGTGCTATCTTGTTTGGACCTCTCCTTACATCTGTTCCACAGCTTTTCTACTCGATATTTATTCATAATGTCAGCTTCATGATATAAGCATTCTCCGTTTTAGAACAGATTCTGGTGCAACATATTAAGACAGTTCTTCCAGAGTTGAAGTCACGCATTAGTGCTGCATTGGTTTCTGTTGCAAAGGAGCACGCAAGCTATGGGGAGATTACTGAATCAAAGGTTCTTTAATACTTAACTTGTTGGATTGGTTGTTACCAGAGCTCTTTAGTCTACTTTATTCTGCAATTGTGAAATTACTTCTGTCCACGTCGAGGTAAAACTTGAGAAAGTAAGCCGTTTCTTCGATTGCTTTCAAAACCTTCTTTTTTCCATTTAAGAATAGTAAAAACATGTAAGGTTTTTGATTTTTCAAAGTGCATTTAAGAGTTGAGCACATATAATTTTTATCTTATATGTTTAAAAATGCCCTACTACAAGCCAAAAACACCCTACTATTTCATTACAACATAGACTGTACTAGACTGACAAAACAACTTGATACTCATGCGCACACAATTTAAGCTACTTGATGCCTACACTCTACCAGACCTTTATCCTGTACTACACTGGTTGGATCATTAAGACCCGTATTTAAGACTGGTGGTGGTTTGTCTTTTTGTCATCATCTCTTTCTAATTCTGGATTAACATAACAAACATACTTATCAAGGTCATAGTAGGGTATTTCAAATACTACTTATATTTTATATACTGGTTGGTTCAAGATCCTAGAAACTTAATTATCCCCCAGGAGGCCGAGTGAAAAATAGTTCAAACATATTTTTCATGATACCTTCTCTTTTCTTATAATTTCTTAAAATAACTTGAAACACTCATTTAACATTGGCTCAGAAAACCTAGGAATTTTGTGAACGCTCCGCTTCTTGAAAATCACTCTCAGAAAAGTACTCCAAACATGCTCAAACACGGGCTATATTTTGTATTTTCTGCATTCGTGTTTTAATAGCATATTAGAAGACAATGCAAAATAACTAATTTGTATATTATGTGGGTTTCTGCAGTAAGTTTAAATTGATTCTTCGACAAACAAACCTGATTGTGATCCTCTACATTGTTTCATGAACAGGCTGGCCAAGGAGCATTACTACTTAACATTCTCTCAAGATACTCTGAAGGTATATGGGCTATTGGTCATCTCTATGACAAGATCAGGATTAAAAGAGATAAATTTTGTTCAATCCTTTGCTGGTGTGCTCTATGCAAAAAAGCGGCAAATGGATCGAGACATTTATTTTTTGTTTGTGTTGCTTTGGCTAATATCTGTTAAAATTTTTGGTTTATTCTGTATGTGCATCGATTGCCTAAATATCGTGTCTTTGCATAATATGCTAGTTCTTGTTAATAATCAGAGTTCCATATAACACATTATATTGTATCTTCTGTGACATAGATGCATATTGAACACAAAAAGTTCAATCTTTCTCATCTTCACACACAGTGGGGTAGTCAAATAGTGAAAACAAGCACATAATTCTACCTCAACTTTGTTCGTTTATACTTTATAGTGTTAGTTGACATCCCACTCCAAAAGTGGTGAATAATTGCTGGCTTAACTAATAAAGCTTTCTCTTGTTTGACCAGCATTTTCTTCGCTGATTGATGGGAAAAATGAAGAGATGTCAACGTCCGAGCTGTCTGGTGGAGCAAGAATTCATTACATTTTCCAAAATATATTCGTGAAGAGCTTGGAGGTTTGTGTTGTAGATTTAGATGTTATGGATATGCAGTGTGAATCTTTCTGTCAAACCTGTTGTAAACTTTTTCCAAGTAGAGTAAAAGCTCAGATTATTGCAATCCATTACTCTGTCAAGGGACACGTAATTCAAACCTGAATGAAGTTTGTGAGAATGGAGTCTTTGTGACTTTCGTTTAAAGTTGATAATAATCAGATTTTTCCTATTGCGTGATTAGGTGAAGACAATTTTCCGGAGAAGTGCTTTATTGTGTGGGGATTAAGGAAATTTAGGTAAATATAACTGAGGCTATATCACAGGCGTAGTAGCCTTCATCTCTGCCTTCACAAAGCGACCGATATTGTCACCTTTTGTATATTACCCACGAAAGTGAGTACATATTTAAAAAAAAAAGAATATATAGGGGTACATAAATCTAAAATGTAGGAGCTCTGTTCTTTCCTTCCGACTGGTTAGTTTATCTGTTATCAAGGACCGAGACTGTTCTGCTATATTGTTAGCCAATATGGTTAAAGCAAAGTCATATAATCTACTCGAATTTTTTTTCTGTGGAATGGCTTAGAGTTTTTTTCTTCTAACTTTTAACCATTTATTTCTTTAGCTAGAAGTTATTTAATGACCTTTTGGTTTCTGGATGTGTTCATAATCTATCTGTTTTGATTAATTCTCATTTTGTATCAAACTCTTTTAAATATCCCTCGTTAATCCCTTTCCTTCTTCTGCAGGATGTAGATCCTTGTGAGGATTTAACTGATGATGACATCCGTACTGCAATTCAAAATGCAACCGGTCCCAAATCTGCGTTGTTTGTACCAGATGTAGGTCTTGTCACCAATTTTCGCTGTTCCGCTGTTATATTTTTCTGTCTTTCCTTAGTAGAAGCGATATCCTCTCTTTTTGGTACCACCACCTTCAGTATGATGTATATAACATGCAAAATCAATACAAACTTGCAGGTTCCTTTTGAGGTTCTTATTAGAAGACAAATAGCTCGTTTGTTGGACCCGAGTTTTCAGTGTGCTAGATTTATCTACGACGAGTTAATCAAGGTAAATACATGGTTGGCGAATCTTCTTTTGTCGGTGATTTTGTCTTTGGAAATGGACTTTGACGAGTTGTTTTTGATTAGATGAGCCACCGCTGTATGGTAAATGAGCTCCAGCGATTTCCAGTCTTGAGAAAGCGCATGGATGAGGTCATTGGAAACTTTTTGCGTGACGGTCTTGAGCCATCAGAGACCATGATAGGACATATTATTAATATGGAGGTAATGTGCATCTGTGGTTTTTGATTTAGCCGTTTTTGTCTGTCATTCTGCTGAACCAAAATACTAAACATGTGATCAGCTGTGAGATTCGGGTAACTTGGACAGCCCTGTGTGATCCAGCATTTAAAATTTTAGTTAATCTATTGCTCTTGTGTTTTGTTTATCCATCTCATAGTGAACTAACTTATTCTCCCCTTCAACTAACTTTCTCTCCTGTGACGTGCACAATTATATCAATACCTGAACAATATAATGACAAGTCCATTATTACTCTCTGTTTCTTCATGCCTGTCTTCCTGTTGCGGACACATTTTGCTCTTAATAATTACTAAACCACATAGTTCACTTGATGTGAATAATGCTCTCTCTCTCTCTCTCACACACACACACACACACACACACACATACTCACACATTCAAGAAACTTGCATTTAAGGAAGTCATTTCTATTATTGCCATTCTAATAGCTACTGATATAAAGTATCTTATAATAAATTTTCAAACAAAATCGAATTCAGGTGGTGCTTTACGTGTGCAATCACTTTTGGTATGTCTCTAAAATTACAGCCGTGAAGAAAGTGTAGCATTACTTATGACACTTGTTTTTCATAATTAAGCATGCACATGCACTTTAATTTCATTAGCTGGTTATGCTTCTGTTGAATGTCATTTTGTTGTTTCGTTGTGCTTATTAAGTAGTTGGTGTAACTTAGCAAGCAAATAGCCTGATTGACATATATCAATCTGGTTATGATAAACATGGATAGGGGGGTGGGAACTGATTTTTTTCTTTCTCGGTAGATGGATTACATAAACACTTCCCATCCAAACTTCATTGGTGGGAGTAAAGCTGTAGAGACGGCGTTACAACAGGTCCAGTCATCCAGGATTGCTGCACCCATTTCAAGACAGAATGTAAATGTCAAGGCCGAATAATCTAAAATTAAAGGATCTATTTATTTGTCCTCAGTTTTCTTTATCAATTAGGATATAGGAGACTCAGATAAGGCACCTAACTCAGAGAGGAGTCTCAAGACTCGGGCTATATTTTCGAGACAAGTGAATGGAATTGTTCCAGAGCAAGTAAGTTATCTCTAACAACCAGACACCATCTTAAGAGCCACGGATTGGTTTATCTGTGTTTTAGTTACAATAATTGTCTAATATTGTTTTTTGCTTTTCCATCGCAAAAAGGGTGTTCGACCTGCAGCAGAAGTCGAGAAAACTGCACCACCTGGTAAGTTTTTCATTTAATCTTTCATTGGGAATTTAAATATCATTTTTACAGAAGCATATGAAAAATCACGTAAAATCAGAAGTCAGATTCCTTTCGAGGAGTTGGACAGGAATAAAGTGAACAGCCCAAAATACAGAATATTCAATTTAATTAAGGATATCCCAGTCATTGAAGCTTGAGAATACTTGGCTGCATGATATATGAATAAGTGGTTCAGTCCTTGCGATAATTGGTATTTTCTGGTAAACTCATAAGTGGTGTTGGCAAGAGCTTATAATAGCGGTTTATTCGTTATTTTTGCTTAAAGCTACTTAACTTTTGACTAAAAGTTGAGAGTTCCTTGCGAACATTTTAAGTTAGTTTCGTGAAACATTAGTTAAGTGGTTTGCGATTTTTAATTGCGATTAGCATTTTCTTTTCAAAAACTTTATAAAATACTATATTTGCAAAAGCAGTTTAAGAAGAGCACCATATACCTTAGCTTATGTGGCTTCTGCTTTTATTACTTTCTTTCGAGACAATCACAAGTAAAAATTAGTGATGTAAACACTATAAAAACGCCAATGTGGGTCCCCATATCCTATAAGTCATTTTCATAAGCATTTACAAACACCAGTATATTGTGATTATTAAGGATTTACCACTTGTTCTCATTTCTATGATTAATGCTGTTCTATGGTAAATTCATAATGTTGCAATCATTAAGGATTTTCCAGTCAGCAATACCGGTTCAACTTGGGGAATATCATCGATCTTTGGTGGACATGACAACCGGACATCCGTTAAAGAAAACTTTACCAGCAAACCATTTAGTGAACCTGTTCGTAGCATCGAGTATGGGGTGTCAGTGATTCATCTGAGAGAGGTACAATGCGAAGCAGTTCTTTTTTTTTTTCCCTTCTGTATGCTTTACAACTTCTTTATTTCTTCGCTGATTAATATTTTCTTCTCACTATTTGGTGAAAGCCACCTAGCGTGTTGAGACCATCCGATACCCATTCAGACCATGAGGCTCTTGAAATTACTGTTACAAAGCTGTTATTAAGGTCATACTATGATATTGTGCGGAAGAACATTGAGGATTCTGTTCCCAAAGCAATTATGCATTTCCTGGTAATATTATCATTTTGAACTTTCGTCTCCCATTTCTCTTGTTTTGCTTATTTCTTAAAAAAATCAAATTCTGCAAGTCTATTAGGTTGTGTATCATATTGGACAGGATGGTGTGTACTTTGACTTTGATATTTCTTTTCTTTGTAGGAAATTTACATTTTCTCATGAATTTGTAGTTTGTTTACCTTTTTTTTATTAATTGATGTGCTGAATATTATTCTTATATTTGCTGAAAACATGCAGCTGTTGGTCTACTTTTGGATAGTTGAAAGCTATGTAAGCTTCCCCAATAATTCGTTATAACACGTCACTGTGGATATCTGCATTGCTATGGCTTGTATCTCTGAGTGATTACAAGTTGTGTGGTTTACTTGGCCTTTCCCAATTCTTCATGCATGTTATTATCAATTCAATCATCCTTTCGTGTCACAATTACTTCGCAGGTAAATAACATAAAGAGAGAGCTCCATAATGTTTTCATCAAAAAACTTTACAGGTATGTTCTGTTTCACAAAGCTTGTACATGCTGTAGCTGAATAATATTTAAAGTAAAAAGTAGTTTGAAGTCAATGAAGTGGAACATGTGGGTTATTTGGCTTTAAAATAAAGTAAATTCTTATCCAGCAACAGAGAGGCTAACTTGAGGTAAACATTGACGTAAAATTATTTCCATATCTTCTATGTCGTAGTTTTAGAATTGAGATACTGTCTGAGAGGTGTTATCTATACCAGAGTGGTGAAATCTGTTCATCCCCTCTGCTGGTGGGGTTTATTCAATTGGGAGAGAGGAGGGGTGCGGGCCCCCCCGGGGATTGGGGCGGGGGGTTGTCGCGCTGTAGACTTGACTAACAATTAACAATGTTTCTGAATTTAGTCTATGTACTCACAAAATTCTCAAAGCTGTGAAATGTGATCCTATATTTTGTTGTGTTTCTGCAGAGACAACTTGTTTGAAGAGATGTTGCAGGAACCAGATGAGGTAGCCATGAAGAGAAAGCGTACACGAGATACGCTTCGGGTCCTGCAGCAAGCTTTCCGAGTAAGTGCTTACTCTATTGGACTTGATATTAGGTTTTCCTTGTTGGCACTGAAAAGTTATTTGGGAAAACTCGTTGAGTCTCTTTATAGCATGACGATCCATAGTCGCACACACCATAAGGTCCTGGTCTCTGATCATGGGATTTTCCTTGAGCAGCGCAGAGATCTGATCATAGGTTTCTATTATGCTTCTTTTTTGTCCTGTTTTAGTTTCCATGTGCCTGTTGATGTTTGATAGAGTTCTTTATTATAAAATTGACTGACCACGGACCATTAGCCTAATGAGTGCGGAGCTTTTGTCTGGAGCAGAGCAGAAAAGCAAAAACCATTGTAGAATTGGGAAAATATAAAATTACGGGAAATATTTTCTTTGCTTCCAAAAACAGTATTTTCATTGTGTCGTCCTATAAATAGCTTATGCCTAAATACATTTTGAAGACTACCCATAGCTGGTGCATTTATTGCATATATCAAAAGCTTCTTTTTCCACTGTTTCTCTCTCTGAAAAACTTGTCCGAAACTTCTGCCATTGTTCTTCTTGCGCAACCTTCTGCTAAAAGTTTCCAGCAGCATTGTGGCTGGAACACTGTTTTGCCAAATGAACTGAGTTGTGTTCTTATTACATGCAGACCTTGGATGAACTACCGCTGGAAGCCGAGACTATCGAGAGAGGCTACAGCTTGAGTACTGATCCAATGGGCCTCCCAAAAATTCATGGGCTTCCAACCTCATCTTTGTACAACACTAGTAGTATTTCAACAGAATCATATACTGCTTCTGCCAGAAATCCTAAGTCAAGAAAGTCAGGGGAGCTACAATCACCATTTAATGCAGATTATAATGGTGGTGGGAGTAATTCCGGGTCGTTATTCAATTTTTAATATATAAGTTTTCCAAGAGTACTTAGGCCAAGTTAACTGTGGACACCATTCATTCAACAGACTCACCCACAGGGTAATTGCACGTTTACCCGAGAGCCTTGGCATCTCTTATGTCTCACCAATATAGTATATCTTTTCCTTTGGCGTATCTTCGATTATTAATATTTTGTTTGATATAAAAGCTCCGATAAGAAGTGGAGCTATATTACTGGGGTTGGTGCCTTACATGAATTCCGAAGACCAAAGAGTTCAAGTGAAATTCTTCTTGATAAACTTGTATTGAACAAATGGTAGGTGCCTTGGAGTTGGTATGCACACGGGACGAGCAAAGAGTTTCAAGTGCAATTCTTCTTAATAAACTTGTATTCAAGATTTGTGTATAGGACACTTTTACATCATTTACTCTGTACTTGTTAATGGTGCAATGACAGCAACATATGTCTTTCTTATCCACTTTATGTTTCAAGTCAATGAAAGGATAAGTTGATGTTTATAATTTGACGCAGAAAAGGTTTTGCCCTGCCAATTTGGTTGGTTACTTGCTATGTTGCACGGACACGGCAGGACACAGACACAACGATATGGACACGGGACACGGGTTTCATAAAAAATTCGACACGACCAGGACACGACTGTATTTTATTATTATTAAAAAAAATACTAAATCTCAGTAAAATTTATAAAATTAACATCTCTAAATTCAAGTATAAACTTATAACATACTTAAATTCAAAAAATACCACTTATCACTAACTAATTAATAACAATAAAAAAAAGCTCAAATGAAACACTTACTTAAATTCGACTATAAGTGTCAGCACAAATATAAACCAAAATAAATTAGTAATAATACTCAAAAACATACATATTACTAAAATTAAATCATACGTTACTTGAAAATCATTTAAGCTTAGGCATTTTGCTTAGTTATTTAAGTTTTAACAATTTGTTTCTAACTTTTTAATCTTTTATTTGTCAATTTATAATATAATTTTAAATAAAAATTGTTAACTCTGGAGTGGGATTTGTATAGTTTTCAATTTTAGGAACGCCTTGCCCAAATAGCCAGTAAAAGAGTCTTATAAAAAGGATAAATAAAGACAGTTTTCTATTAATTTCTTGGGTTTACAGAATGAATTTTTTACTCTATATTTTTCTCCCATTTTTTCGATCTGCCTCTCATCTTCCTTCTACCCGAGTATTTATAGTACTCTTGGGACTACATTATTTCCACTAGACGGCAGACACCTTGACTTTCATATGCTAACTCAGCAACTAACCAAGTGAACACTCATCTCTTCTGGTGCTGAAGTATCATAGGCGAAGATGACACCTGGTTGATTTGTAGCTGATTCTTGCTATGCATAATGACACCTAGCCTTTGCCCAACAGTTGTATCTGGTAGGGTGACACCTGGTTCTTTTTCTAAAAGTGCTTCCTCTTGTTGGCATTTAGATGAACTCTTATGACACTTCAGTTTAATTGCCCCAGAAATGTTCATTCGTAATAGTGCCATCGGGGAATATTGATGGTATCGTGCTATCGGGTTGTCTTTTTAATGATGCCATCGGGTGATCCATTTCCCCAATGATGCCATCGGGATGTATCCCTGATGATGCCATCGGGTAATACGGATATTATTATGCCTTCAGGATATTTTCTTCCAAGGCTTAAAATATATTCTTTGACACACCGTTACAGGGGTACCTTTCAGGAAGAACATATTCAAAGTCTCATGTTTATAAGATTGTTCACTAACTAAAGCATCGGCGATTATTAGGCATCGTAGAGTCATCCAAGACTGGTAGTGCCTTTAGCATCGGATGCTCTGGGAGTGTAGTAATCTGTACGTCATCGAAGACAAAGTTTGCGAAGAGGCAATATTATCTTCCAACGATGAACGTTACATTTCTTCCCGATAAGGAAGGTTTTACTTACCTCCCGATGGCCATCGTTTAATTCGTTCCCCGATGGCTCTAAATTCCGAGGGTTGTTATTTTCTCCATAGGTTTACAAAAATTATAACACAAATAATTAAAATATATAATTTCTCTTGAACAAGTCTAAAACATGTTGGACACACTCTTATTATGTGTCGGACAAAGCACACTCATGTGTCGGACACGAGTATCAGATTATTTTTTATTTATTTTATGGAAAAATACAGTAACATATCCAACGTTTGCCCGCTTTTACACTTTCCTATCCAACGTTTTATTTTTTACATTTTGCTATCCAACGTTTTATTCCGGTCACACTTTACGATCTAACCTTTAATTCCGGCATATTTCAGTCCAAAAACGTCACTTTTCAGCCTTATGACATCACACTGACATCATTTGAAGGAGCAATTTAGTTATTTTACATATTAGGGGGTGTAATGCAATATGTATAATTAATTTATACACCCTAAATTTTTATTTTATTATACATTTTACATTTTCCAGTTTTTCTTTTTTTGTTACTTCAAAAATATTCAAAAAATTTACAACTAATAAACTTTAACTCATCTAAAATAAAGCAAATTCTCTTTGTTTACAAGTTTAATAGTAAATACTATCAATCTTTTTTTTTTATGACAATGTGTCTTCAAATGAAATATATTTTTAGAAATTAAAACTTTTCAACAAAACTAATTAGTAATTTATACACCCTAAATTTTTATTTTATTATACATTTTACATTTTCCCGTTTTTATTTTTTATTTTTTTTGTTACTTCAAAAATATTCAAAAATTTAAAACGAATAAACTTTAACTTATCTAAAATAAAGTATATTCTTTTTGTTATCAATATTTTTCTTGAAGAAAATGTGTCATGAATTATATTTTTAGAAATTTAAATTTTTTAACAAAACTAATTAGTAATTTTTTTAGCTTGATTTTTTAAGTTTGATTTATTAATTAGTTTGTCACCGACATCGCCTCCGGAATCTGTCGTTTCTCTCCCCCAGAGAAACCTCTCGAAAATGGCCATCTCAAGAAACATCGAAATCAAAATCGCGGTGACAACAAACCCAAACGACACCGCGTCGATCGGGTTGTCGAATCTCCCCCACTCTTCTTCTCTCGCAATACCGCCGCCAGTGCCGACCTAATAAACCAATCCCAACATCGCCCATTCTTTCCATTTTTTTCGAACTTCACAGTAAGAACCAAGCTTGATTTTTTTAATTAGTGGGTGAAGGATTTTTAAGGATGCATGTTTCTTTCTTTATTCTTTTGAATTTCAGAGAAGCGTAAACTATAGCACTTTTGCCATTGTCCTTTTTCTTTTCTTTATTTTTTTTTAGAATTTTGCATTGTTTTTTGGAGTCCTTCAAATTAATATGTAGGAGGAGGGAGACACACGTGTTGCAATGGAAAGATAAGTTATGAATACTTTGTCACAAGTGTTGCAATGGAATCATAAGTACACTTTCTCATTTTAATCTAATTATGTATTAAAAAAAATAATATAAGAAATTATACCTATATGTTTTATTTTATGAATATTTTTTATCTTGAATCTTTAATTGAACATTTGAATATTTATTATTTGATGAGAAAATTCACTGAGACATCACTGTAGACGAGTTGGACGTATTTTTATTATAATTTGTATGAGATGTACATTTACATAACGAAAGACTTTACAAGGTTTCGATTTAAGTTAATGATAATTTAATTTCTTCAAAAAAGAATGCAATGTCTAATTGAAAATAAAAATATAGGCGGAAATAATTAAACATAAGTGAGGGGCAAAGTAGGGAATTTGCAAAGAATACCCGTTAAAATGGTTGTAGAAATGTGTAACCAAAGTGGAGTTTAGTGTGGGGTCCACAACAAAGTGACTATCAAATTTTAGCAACCAAATCACTTATAAACCGGATAAAACACAATCTTAAAAGGCGCTACTACGAAACTCACTAATAGGTCCTCTTGCAACCAAACGATCCCTTACAGTTTTATAAAGTGAACTTATTCTTGTGATGTGGAGAGTTCTTTCAACATACAAAGGCACATCAACATGCGTATTTAATAATTAATATCGGTTGACAAGTGTATGTGTCATAATTTACTCTTACAATTGTATTACGTGTGTTGTAAGGTATTTACATTTAACTGATTTAGCACCCCCAATCACATAAATACATATCGCTTTATGGACCCAGCTTTACTTTATAAGACACTCAAATATTGTATACTTGCTAAGTTGTTGACTGAATCAACATAACAATGGTTAACACAACTGAATCTGTGAGTTCATCTAGCATGAAGGTTGATTTTGACTATTGGTCGAATTTGACATAAAGGTTGAATATTTATTAGGTCGTACCAAGTACCAACTCTTCAATTTTAGACTTGAGGGTAATATTTAGTAAGTAATGGATCAAATCAATTAGTATTAAAATTCAATATCGTGTATCTTTTTGTGATGATGGGAAAGTATTTTAGGTGAACTAGCATCAAGATCACCTTCGAGATTTTCGCCATAAGATTTGGGCATTATTCTGAGTCTTAAAGTATGTTTTTATCTTAGATAATTCCATGGTTCAAACTGAGTTAGGTTGAACCAGGCTCTGAGAGTTAACATGTATTTTTGACGTGTGCGATTTGTTTGATCCACCTAAATAGATATAGTTATATAGCGTTCATTTAGTTCTTACGAATAGGTGTATTACAAGTGATAAAATGGCATGTGTTAGTTACCAAGTTATGGCATATCAAAGTATTTTGATTTGTAGTTATGCGGTAGTTTATGTGTTAATAAATTTTAAAACAGTACTGATATGATTTATTTAGTATAAATAACACGTTAAGGTATGGTATGTGATAATTCGTTTTATTTGCAATTATATATATATGTGTGTGTGCGTGCGCGCGCATAATTAATTGATATTCAAATTTAAAACAAGTCAATTACACCTTTTTAAAAAAAATGTATTCTTCAACTTTGCAATAATAAAGCGCATCCTTTAAAATAAACTAAGATATAAATATTATGAGGGAAATGATGGAAATTATTACACAGGATAATAAAACATTTATGCAATCACCCAAAAATGAAATCAGTAATTTCATAAATAACCTACTTTATCTGCACCATTAATTTTAAAATTTTCTCTGAAACATATAGAACGGTTGAATTGAAACGTTAAGTATATAACAGGAAATAAGTTAAAAAAAGAGATTTGCATGAAGCCATGCATCCTAACCAAAAGTTGCGTCCATTGGCTCCAACAGGTTAAATTTGGACACATAACTATATATATGTAATAAAAACACATTGACACAACATAAACATATCATCTAATTATAGAGTTAGATAATTAATAATTAAGGTTGATAAATGGATTCAGTAATGAGTGGGGAAACGCAGCGGGTGGAGGCGGAGTGGGGTGGTTGGGGGGTGGGGTCGGTGGTGGCGATGCTCTGCATTTTGATGCTTCTCATTTTCTTACCGCTTGGAATTGGGCCTGGCCAAATTCAACCCCCTTCTTTTCCTATGTTGTTAATATTTCCTATATTCATGGCAGCCATTCTGTTTTTCCTCTCTCATAAGACTCATAATTAAATTAGTTCTCTCTTCTTCTGCTTGCAACTATTTCACCACTGCCTAATGCATGCCTTCTTATTTTCTTTTTTCTTTTTTACATTATTATTGTTGTGTTTGTTATAATTATGTTATTGAAGATTGGTCCTGGATTAGCTCTGAAAGTTTAAGATTTTTCATTGAATTATTTAGTGTAATATTGGTTGTGGAGAATCTTACCTTTTTTCTTTCTTTTTCTTTTTCTTTTTGTACTTGTATCTTTAATATACTTCTTTCTTCATGTACCTCCAGATGCAGATATAATAAACATTCTACTCTAGCTCGCTGTTGATCTCTATAATATTGTCTTATTTGCTTGAGATCGACGTTTCATCTTTAATGTATTTTGTGTGTGTGGTTATTAAAATTATGTCCACTGAGATTTGGTGTGAATGTGATCAAAAGAACATCCCATACTAAGTGAAATTTAAGAGAACATCACAAATACTAACTTGGATTCATTACATTCATATGTCCTATATATTCTATCTAATGAGGAAGATATGGATGAAACTTGCTAGTTGGTTTCACATAATTGAAGCAACTCTAAATTTGTCGATTGGCTTACAGTCTGAAGTTTTACTTCATGCGTGGCGGACGGACACTAATTACAACAGACTTCCTTAAAGTTGTGTCAATCGAAAAATACAGTTCATAATATTTGAATATTCACACTTATAATGCACAAAAATTACATTGACGCTTTTGAGTTTTGAGACACTGCTTGCCTACAATGATTGCAAATTTTAAAATATTTCTGCCGAAACCTCACATGTTAGATATACTTTTATTTTTTATAGCTAAATTAACAGTCCAATTTTTTTTCAAAATACTTTGAAACCAGTCTAATTGCAATCTTAGTTGAGTTACTGAAATACCATTCAATGGCTATACTTCAACGTAGGCTTCGAGCTCTTTCATGTTTTAAACTTGTCGACTTCGTTCTTCGATATATTAATATATATTACACTATAATAATGTCTTTATTTTCTATTTCGTTCATACAAAATAGAAAATAAATCCAAGTTGCTTAGAAAATAAAAATATTACATCCTTTATTATGTCGCGAAAAATAGAAAATAATCAGAAACAAATTAAATGATTCTTCTTTTTAATATATAGGTTTAATTTCTAATTCTTATGCATAATAAATGAAGGGCATAATTTATAGTTAGCAAATTTAATAATTTTGAAAACGAAATTTTAGCCAAGAGTCAAACGTGTCCCGGTGTAGTCATGATATATCTCAGGGGTATGTACATTATTCGAACGTCACGACCAATAACTCAGACGCCCAATCAACTGATGAGGGCCACAAAACCTTATTTGTCGCGCTCAACACTTACTCTACGCCACTATAGTCGGGCGCCACGCAAAGAGGCTTCAAAGAACCTCATAGAAGAATTTTACATTCTAGTAAGTATACACAACAACGTGTTTGTGAAATTGCTAGAACGGTACTTCGTGATTTCAACAAATAATTGAATTATTGAGATCTAAATTGTGCTTTATAAATTCGTGTTGTTGAGTTATAGGGGAATTTTGCACCGGACGTCCTTTATGTTAACCACTTTTCAAAAAAGGTCCTCTATGTTGACATTTAGCAGAAAACGTCCTATATGTTGACATCATTTGCAATTTTCGTCCTATATGTTGACATTAACAGAGAGCGTCCTATATGTTGACATCATTTGTAATTTTCGTCCTATATGTTGACATTAACAGAAAGCGTCATATTTACATTTTCATCCCTAAATAATTTATATAATTGCACTCACACTTAAAATTTTAAAAATTTCAACAAACTTAATTGTATTCTTTTAAGACACATTCTTTTAAAAAAAATGATGATATTACATTTTTAGAAATTTAAAAAATTCAACAAACTTAATTAATAATTTCTTAAGTTTGATTTTATTAATTATTTGATAACTTTAAATTTTTAAAAAAAATATCAATTTCCAAAATTTCAAAAAACAAATATTATCAATTTTGAAAATTGCTACCCAAAATCGTTCGAAATATTTTGAAAAAAAATTATCAATTTCGAATTTTTTTTAAAAAAATATAAATTTCGAAAATTTAAAAAAAAAATACTTTCAAGTTCGAAAATTGCTACCCAAAATTGTTCGAAATAGTTTGAAAATAAAAATTATCAATTTCGATTTTTTTAAAAAAAATATTATCAATTTCGAATTTTTTTAAAAAATATTAAAATTTCTAAATTGATAATATTTTTAAAAATTTTCGAAATTGATAATTTTTATTTTCAAACTATTTCGAACGATTTTGGGTAGCAATTTTCGAATTTGATAATATTTTTTGTAAAAAAATTAAAATTATCAAATAATTAATAAAATCAAGCTTAAGAAATTATTAATTATGTTTGTTGAAATTTTTAATTTTCTAAAAATATAATACCATCAATTTTTTCTTAAAAGAATCTGTCTTAAAAGAATGCAATTAAGTTTGTTGAAATTTTTAAAATTTTAAGTGTGAGTGCAATTATATAAATTATTTAGGGATGAAAATGCAAATAGGACGCTTTCTGTTAATGTCAACATATAGGACGAAAATTACAAATGATGTCAACATATATGACGTTTTCTGTTAATGTCAACATATAGGACGAAAATTGCAAATGATGTCAACATATAGGACGTTTACTGCTAAATGTCAACATAGAGGACCTTTTTTGAAAAGTGGTTAACATAAAAGACGTCCGGTGCAAAATTCCCGAGTTATAGTTCTCTGTTATCTGAATGAATTTCAACATGAATTGTAGTATTATTTTATTCGTGTTCATAACTTTCTTGTAAATTTCTTTGAGGAAGGCTTTCTCTATAAACTCCGGTTTGTTTGCTTATAATCAAATGTTTTCCTTCTTTGTGATTATAGTGTACACCATTGTTTTATTGGACTGTTTTTATCATGTATATAAGTTTGTAGCAGTAAGTTCTTTATTTTCTAGTCCAAGGGAGGATTGAATTAATTTAAAGTTTTGTTGTATCGCTTGTTTAAATTTTAATTTGAGATATTGGGTTTTATATTCATTTTTACATATTGGAGGGACAATTTATATACAATTCCATTACGGGGAACATATATTGCAAGTGTACAAAAATAACATGCCACGAACATAGATTGCTTACATGAATTTGCTAATATAGAAACATAACAATTTATTAGTCTCTTATCATTTAAGTAATTCATCGTTCACAATCATTAGATGTATAAATCATAAAATTCGAAAGACAAAACTAATATCCCATAACTTTAAAAAATCCAGAAATATGAAATTGGAGTTGACGTAGTTTTTGTCATTTTCAACGTTTTTCGTCTTAACAAATAAATATAAAGTTCGTGTGAAAATCAACGTTTTTAACTGTATAAAGCATAAAATAAGATTCTTAATTTTCTTTTCACCTTCAAGTCATGAGATGCGTACTGTTGATCATTTGATGCTCTCTTTTTTTTCAAATCTGGAAGAGAATTCAATGTTAATTGAATAGATAATCAATTTATGTTCTATAGCCTTTTTCTCTTCGCTATTAGAAAAAAATGAGTAATACGTAAGTTTATTTGATTGGTGGTTGCAACTTATCAATTACTTTGAGAATTGAAGAATCAATACTCACTTTATGAAAGTTAACGTTTTAAACGAGCGATTTTTTAATTAATAAAGGGGTTGATTAAAAAGAAAAACTAATAAAGGGACTAGTAGTAGCAAATTACAGGAATGTAATTGCCGGTGAAATGATGTATGTACACACATACGCTATTAGTGGGGAGCATCGGAGCTCCCGTTAACTGCTGTGCAGTTAACTCCCAAAAAGTTTAAAATTCCTACATTTAAAGCCTCATGACTTATCTTTTCCTACAATCAGGCCCCAAATAAAATTATTTCTCTTATGAAAACAAAATTAAAGAAATACTCCACGATTATCTTTTAACATTACCACTTTGAACTAGAATATAATTTTATCTATTTCTACAAGACTACAACCAACGCTTTAAATTAAATTATTTCTTATAAAAAAAATCACTTCAGGGTTATCTTTAAACACCAACACTTTTAAATTAAAATAAAAAAGCTTGGTGACACTTCTTCTTAGTATACTACTTCAAATCGTGAGCTTAAACAAAGATATATATATATATATATATATATATATATATGAAATATGCATCTTCAATTTTATTTTTGTGAAAAATATAAATTATAAAAACATTCTTATAGTTTCACTTACCAAAGTATTTATGAACAAACTAAGTTATAATGCATGAATAATTTATTCTAACCATTTTGAAAAAAAGATTTATAAAATCCTCAAATACGATAATTTAAACCATGCATTTACTTTGCCCATGAAATATAAACAAATTTGTGAACTTTTGGATGTATATAACCTTAAACCAAAACAAAAGGTGGCAGTTTCATGAATTGTAAAGAAAAAAACAATCTTGGAAGATACTAAATAAAATTTGATATAACAGTATGTAGGTTTTTATATTGGTATCAAAATATATATCAAAAAATAAAGTTAGTAAAAAATCCAACCAAATCTCATGAAATATTAATTACTTAGAAATTATTGATTTTTATGCGTGAATCTAACTGATTTAAATTATTAGAAGAAATCTAAATTTTCTTTTTCATGTCATAAAGTTTCTTATTAGAAGACAGGTGTTTGCTAAGGATTTTTGAAAGAAAATTAAAATTCAAAATCAAGTTACGTTTAGACTTTAGAGGGTAATTTAGATTATAAGTGGGGATGTTATAAAATAATTTTAAAGTATGAAGTATTAAATATTAAATATTAATCGATAAATATTAATTTATATAATTTAATAGAAGTACTAGGCGTACTAGGCTACTAGCATAAGATAATGGTTGTGGCGTGATTTTAGGAAAGGATAAGTTAGGGGCCTTAGTTGTAAAAAAAATTAAATTATTGAGGGGGGCTGGTTGCACCACCTTTAAATGCAGCCCCGATGCTCCCCTATTAGTGCATGTATGTTTATCATTACTCATAAAAAAAAAAACATTCTTTTGTCAAAAAGTGTAAAAGGTTCCCTTATTAAGGAAAATTCGATCCTGGTGGTACCACACTCAGACATATACATACACATGTGTATGTATATTGGGTCTGAGTATTGGTGGTACCACCAGGATCAAATTGACCCCTTATTAATTAGTAATCCAGTACTAATCACTTATGCCATAATCTTTTCGTGGAAGTTTCAAGAATTTAACTATACCCACATTGGGATTTGGGAATGAAGTTTTATTTCACAAATATGGTGAACTTAGCGAAATGCCAATAAAGAGGTCATTTGCTACTTTTTGTATTTGCGCTATTATTGCACAAGTATAACCATTAACGAATCATCTAAAGAGTGTAACCACACCCCCATGAGAAAGTAAGACAAAAAGAAAGTATTTCCTTTTATCAACTAGGTAACATATGGAGTGTCGACCAAAACAATTACAAATAAAAGTGTCACAACATTAATTAAAAAGCTATCCAGTCGATTTAGATCCAAAAGTGAATTGAGGGCTGATTCGACGCCACGCCGATCGATGTTAGCCGTGGCATGTGGGCGTCCCCCGTCCGGAGATGAGAGAGGTTGTGTAAGAGAAGAAAAGAGACAGAGCCAAAAAAAAGTGAGAAGAGAGGAGTGTGGAGTGAAGAAACATGTTTATGTTTCTTTTCTTTGTGTGTTTAAAGAAATGACTAGAAGATTAGGGTTTTCTTTCCTATTTTTCCTTTTTAATTTTATTTTAACTATATCTATTATTTATATATAAATTTTAATTATACACACAATCGAATTTATATTATATTATATTATATTTATATATAAATTTCCACTTCTAGATTTATTTTTTTAACACTATCAACTTATAACTTTGCAATTTTAGCTGAAATTATGATATTGTGCTTTATGAAAATAATTTGAAAACATCACCTTAGTATTTAGCGGATTTTATTAGGGAGTTTGCAAATGCCTCTCGACATTATCCGCACACAATTTTTATATTAAAGCATATGCTCCACCAAAATTGAGTGCACTTGACAAAATCTCGATCTAAATTGGCGATGTTTTGAAGCAATTAAATAGTATTCTCATTGAAAAGAGGGCCTACGTACGCTATAGATGGTTGCACTAGAATTATTAAGTATATACTTGGAGAGTCTCATTTTTTGGCCGAGCAAAAAATGTCTTCTAACCGAGGTGAATAAAAAAGGCCTAGTTCCACCAATAAAATGTATTAATTGGGTACCTAAATGTGAAGACTAATGACTTATATGCAACTTTGCCTCTTGATTTGTGTGAAAACAAATTTAGACCCACTATAAATGTGAAGATTGGTTGGGCTGTTAAAGGCCTATTAGGGTGTTTTTATCAACAGTGTTTAACTCTCCTTTGATTGCTTAGACTCAAACCCAACTCGGGTGTCATTCATATTCAATATGAATATAACCCGGGACCCATCCATCCATGATTTGAAACGGAGGTGACAAAGTTGTTTATTAGAAAATGACTTTCTACCCTACAAGCGAAATTATCCATTTGCCCTTAGAATTAATGGATCTCTTCTTCAGAAATCTTTCAGAAATCCCTTCTTCCAAATTGCAGCCAGATCTCTAAACTCCATTTTTCAAAGTGCGCAATATTATTTCTGAAGCATCAACAATGGCATTTTCGGAGAACACCTCAAGGCAATCATGGATATATCCCGAGTTTCCTCTACTCGACAACATCGATGATGAATTTTGGCCATCAGATCCCGATCGGGAAACCAATTGAGATCAAGCATATTGAGCTGCGGTCTCACTCCCATGGCCGTCACACCGCCCGCTCGATCTCGTCAAGTGTAATATGTAATGCAGGTGAGATTCGTGTTTTGATTTGTGAGATCCGGTTCTGGATCTGAATCTGAAAGCAGAGATTCAATTACGGCTTTAATCTCATTGTAATTTTTTAGTATAATAATACTGCCGATTTCAGTTTTGAATTACTAATTTTATCATCTAATTCGATTCTGATTAGTTTTAGTTCATGTGAATTTGTGGGAGAATTATTAGTTTATTCAGCTGCTTCATGAATTATCTATTATCAGTTACTATATTGTCATGACTAGATTGGGACGTTTGACTAGTGGTTAGAATTTGATTTTCAAATTTATTGAATTTGCTAACTATAAATTTATGCTCATCATATATTATGCATATTAAATAGAAAATAAACCTATATTTAAAAAAAAAAAAAAGAAGAACAAGAAAAACGAATCATTTGTTTTTGATTATTTTCTATTTTTCGAAACATAATAAAGGACGTAATATTTTTATGTTATAAGTAACTTGGATTTATTTTCGAACAAAGTACAGTAAAATTTATATCGAGCACAAAAAGTAATTTAAATAACGTGATATATATATTTATTTATTTATTTATTCTAATTTTTGCGTTGAAACCAATCAAGACTATATTATTGCCAAAAAAATTGATACTATGTCAAATGTAATAGTAATCACATTAGGATTAGGCTTTCTGATTATTCCGTCTATTAAAACCAAACACGCCCCAAGCCAAACCAAAACCCTAATTGTTTATTATTATTTTCTCTCTCTTTCTTTCTCTGGTTTTTGAAGAGGAATAGACAATGTGAGCTCTCTCTCTCTCTCTCTCTCTGTATCTCTTTGTTGTGTATTTTGATTTTGATATTGATAATGGGTGATAATTGTTCCAGAATCAAACGGCAATACATATATATATATATATATCTTTGTTGTGTATTTTGATTTTGATATTGATAATGGGTGATTATTATTAGTTCCAGAATCAAACAGCAATACATGATAGTTGTATGCGTTTTGCTCCTTGATGATAGGTGTATTAAATACTTCATGTTTTTGTACCTCATTGCCTGTTTTCCATTCTATATAAAGCTTGTTTAGCTGTAGTAAGGTGTCTTTAAATTAGGGCTTTTGATAGTTAATGAATGATATCTTATTTTGCTGTTTAGTGGAAGAATCGGTTGATGTGACTGAGTATATTGATAGATGTATGAAATACTTCATGTTTTTGCAACCCAAATCATCTGTACTGTACCAGATTAAGTACCACCAATCAATTAGTGACAAGTGTAGCAAAAAGAAAAGCTCAAGCGCCGCGCCCTCCTGTCTCTTTGCTTCTTATTAATAACAATGCTGAACCCCAAACTTCTTTCTATTCTTATAGCGCCCCACAGTTAAAATATTTTAATTTTTCCCATGTAATATTAATTTCAATTAATTGCAAGACGCCTTGGTTAATTAATGTGTACTTAATAAATCATGTGCTTTAACGACACATTATAGTTTATAGTGTCCGCAAAAAGAAGTTTAGAATATTTTGCATGTGTTTCTCTTTTGCCCGATTTTTTATTTCTTAATTTTGTAATTAGTATAACATGAATATGTTTTGTTAATCATAAATTTTGATTAAAAATTAAGAGAAAGTCATGCACAAGAAGATATGATTATTAACTTTGTATTTTCAAATGTAGTAGGCATGTTTTCTTGATCAT
Organism: Linaria vulgaris; assembly: GCA_948329865.1. Classification (NCBI taxonomy): domain Eukaryota; kingdom Viridiplantae; phylum Streptophyta; class Magnoliopsida; order Lamiales; family Plantaginaceae; genus Linaria; species Linaria vulgaris. The sequence goes on along the minus strand of OX415249.1, from coordinate 110,709,334 downwards.
AATAATTTTTTTCCTAATTCACAACATCATATTTACAAAAAAAGCAATATCCTAAGAGAATGGTTTGCTCTTTTAATATTATTTTGATCAACTTTTACTAACCTTTTGGCTTGACTTGTTAACTTTGTCTTTGAGTATAGCAGGTATGATGTGTTAACATAACATTACAAAATTATTTTGGAAAAATATTCTATTTGGGGTTATTTAGTGTGTCTTTTTACTTTTGGGGTGCTATAAGAATAAAAGGAAAGTTTGGGTGTCAGCTTTGTTATAAAAGAAGAAACAAAAGAAAAGGTGGGCGCGTGGACTCTAGTTTTTAGCTAGAGTCATGTCACTATCCAATTGGTGGTACTTGGACCTGGTACACAAATGTGCTACAGAAGAATTGGACTCATGTTTTTGTACCTCTTTGCATGTTATTCATTCTATATAAAGCTAACTTTTATGATGCTCATATTGCTCTATGTTTTACAGCTGAAGCGTCTCTTCGTTCATATCTAGAGATGGCGACTTTTGCCAGGCCTGAGAATGCTTTGAAGCGAGCTGAAGGTAAGTGAACTGTTTATTGTTGTTTGGATCATATATACTTCTTTCTTTCGATATTTATTTTTCCCCTTTTCCTGCATATATGTTATATTTGTTACTCAAGAGCTCTACCACTGTCTTTGTTCTTTTTGCACTTGTTAAATCTTACAACATGATGAATGAATTTCATGTTTTAATAAAGTCTTCATAATATCATCTCTACTGCATCAATGACTTACCTTTCTCATATCTTAGTGGGTGGAAGTATCACCTTTTTCTCCACCTTTTAACATGTATTTACTGTTGCAGAGTTGATTAGTGTTGCACAAAAGCAGGAAGCTCTTGAGGCCCTTCACAGTTTTATTACCTCGAGGAGGTATAGAGCATGGACGAAGACTCACGAGAAGATTTTATTCAAGTATGTGGAGCTTTGTGTTGAAATGAGGAGAGGGAGGCATGCGAAAGATGGTCTTATTCAGTATCGTGGTATATGCCAGCAAATAAACATTACCTCCTTAGAGGAGGTAATAAAGCATTTCTTGCAGTTGGCAACCGAGAAAGCCGAGCATGCACGTAGTCAGGCACTAGTGGCTCTGGGAGAAGCTTTGGATGTAGACGACTTAGAGGCTGATAAAAAACCTGAAGATCTTATGTTGAGCTACGTTAGTGGTGAAAGAGGAAGAGACAGATCCGATCGCGAGCTTGTCACACCTTGGTTTAAGTTCTTGTGGGAGACTTACAGATCAGTGTTAGAAATCTTACGTAACAACTCAAAACTGGAGGCCCTGTATGCGGTGAGATCCTTACCCCCCCTTTAATATTTATTTCATTGACCATTGTGATTAGCTAATCTCGTATTTATTGCTGTCCAGCATCCTCTTGCATATAATGCTAATACAGCAATCCGATTAAATACCATCCAGTCAAACTGAGTCTAGAATGGACGTGATTAATGTCTAAGCTTCTGTTCTATTTTGTAGTGTAATTTAAAGTTAAATATTTTGTTCTCTAAATTCTTGTGGTCCTCTGTCAAATTTTTTTCTTCTTCTTGCCATTGATTGACATCTACTTCTTTGAAGTCGTCTGGGAAAAGTAAAAGAGCTCATTGATTTGGTCATTGACGTCTGACTTATGTTCTAATGGCTATAGTTTGTCATTTGCTGTGTATTTACGGAGGTCCTTTCAACATGTAGATGACTGCACACCGTGCCTTCCAATTCTGCAAGCAGTACAAACGAACCACAGAATTTCGGCGATTGTGTGAAATCATTAGGAACCATCTTGCAAACCTCAACAAGTATAGGGACCAGAGGGACAGACCCGATCTTACTACTCCGGAAAGCTTGCAGTTATATCTGGACACCAGATTCGAGCAGCTCAAAGTTGCTACTGAACTTGAACTGTGGCAGGTCCGTTCAGTTCTCTGTTTCTTTACCCGTTTTTGTATGTATGTTATGAGTTGCCAATGCCTTTTGTATGTGACTGAGCTTTTGAATAACTGATTGTCTTTCTTCCTGTTTGTTTTACTTGCAGGAAGCTTTTCGTTCCATTGAGGACATATATGATTTAATGTGTTTGGTTAAGAGAACACCTAAATCGTCCTTGATGGTTGTTTATTATTCCAAGCTTGCCGAAATATTTTGGATGTCATCCAGTCATCTGAATCATGCTTATGCGTGGCTTAAGCTTTTTTCACTTCAGAAGAGCTACAATAAGAACCTTAATCAGAAGGATCTGCAGTTGATAGCATCATCAGTTGTCCTAGCTGCCCTCTCAGTGCCTCTTTACGACCAGTCATACGGCGCATCTCATTTGCAGCTGGAAAATGAAAAAGAACGAAGCCAGAGAGAAGCAAACCTTATTGCATTTGATGTTGAGTCCAAAGCTGAGAACAGAGAAGTGGTAATTTAGTCTTTGGCTGATTTTTTGTTTTCATCATTTTGTTCAATTCTTTAATTTAGTGACCAGTAACTATTGTCTGTTGCAGCTTTCGAGATCATCCCTTCTCTTGGATTTGGTAAGTTTGAGGATTTCACATTGTTTATATAATGTTCTTGTCTGCTCTAGTTTGGATGGAAAATCTGGTTCCCGCCCGTGTCTTAAGTTGCTGTTATACGGATGCGGAAGAGATGATCTTGCCCTCTGGGGGTGGGTTAAGCTTGCAGTGAGTGTTTCTTTTCATATATTTAATCCTTAATTCTGCCTTTTCCTTCTCTGCCTTGTTAGGTGTCCAAAGGTGTTATGACCTGTGTAACCCAGGAAGTGAAGGATCTGTACCATACTTTGGAACATGAGTTTCTTCCTTTAGACTTGGCAGTGAAAGTCCAACCCTTGTTAACAAAGATCTCTAAAATTGGGGGTGTGGTTTCTTCTGCTTCTTCTGTTCCAGAAATTCAACTTTCTCAGTACGTTCCTTCTTTGGAGAAGCTTACTACACTAAGGTTGCTGCAGCAGGTGTGTTTTGGAGAGTCGATAGCATGCTCCTTGTCCAACTTCTACTTACAATTCTGGAAATGTTGACATCAGGCTTATCCTCTTCCTACCTTTTGCTTCTCCAGGTTTCGCAGGTGTATCAGACAATGGCTATTGATAATCTTTCAAAGATAGTGCCCTTTTTTGATTTCTCTATTCTTGAGAAAATCTTTGTGGATGCAGTCAAGAGTAACTTTTTAGCTATAAAAGTTGATTATAGGAAGGGTGCCGTTTCCTTTGGTAAGAAGGTAAGAACGCCATAATTTTTCGCTCATAGTGTGGACCCCACCCAATCACGGATCTGTGTCTTTGTCTATCTATGTTTCACGCATTTAAGAGCTCTTTTAGAATTTTGCTTCACGCTTAAGCATCTGATGTTAAATATTTCCTGTTCAGATCTCACATACTTCTCTCAGGTAGTTGGCTCCTTTGTACTTGTTTTTGAATTAAAATTTTTGCTGAGTATCTTTAAATGTTACCTTTTCAAAATTTTCAGTTTGTTTCGGCATTATTCTGGAACCATTTGAATGATGTATCATGTGTGCTAATTCTATGAGAGTTATATTTGTTTCAGAGTCTAGAATCAGAAGGTCTAAGGGATCACCTTTCGACCTTTGCAAGATCCCTGAGCAAAGCTAGGGTCATGATCTACCCTAATGTCAATAGAATTTCCAAATTGGGAGAAAATCTTTCGGACTTGGTAGAAGTGGTCGAGAAAGAACACAAGAGACTTCTTGCACGTAAGTCAATAATTGAAAAACGCAAAGAAGAACAAGAGCGTCAACTTTTGGAGATGGTATACCTTCTCTGGTTGATTATTTAATTGTCTCATTAGAACTTTAAAAGAGATCTTGCATCTAAATTTACAATCTTGACTTTTTATTTATTGAGGAACGAGAGGAGGCGGCAAAAAGACTAAAACTACAGAAAATAACTGAAGAGGCAGAAAAGAGAAGGCTCACCACTGAGTTTGAGCAAATGAAGAAGCAGAGGATTCGCAGGGAAATAGAAGAACGCGAGCTACAGGAAGCGCAAGCGCTGCTACAAGAAGCTGAAAAACGCAGTATGAAGAAAGGGAAGAAACCAGTAGTCGTGGAGGGAGTGAGTCTAACTATATACTCTGTTTAATGGTGTCTTTTTTGTTTTTTAGAGGTGCTTGTTAGTTTACATCTGCAATTTTGTTTTCAGGAGATAACTAAGCAGACTTTGGAGAAGCTAGCTTATAGCGAGCAACTCAGGGAGAAACAAGAAATGGAGAAAAAACTACAGAAGCTTGGCAAGACAATGGATTACCTGGAGAGGGCAAAGAGGGAAGACGCAGCGCCACTTATTGAAGCTTCATTCCAGCAGCGTTTAGCAGATGAAGAGACTCTACACACTCTTGAGCAGCAGGTATAGTTGATTATTTTAGGCTTGAGATTCAATATTGGTGGTGTCTTCCAGTCGAGGATTTGTTTTACCCCATTTATCACGTGTTTTAGCGATTTTGTCTATTACGTGACGAGACAATTCATTATCTTGATACAGAGAGAGATCGAAATAAGCAGACAACGACATGCTGGAGACCTGGAGGAGAAAAGTAGGCTTGGACGGATGTTGGAAAACAAGGTATTTGCTTCATATTTACTTAGTGAATATTATTGCTTTTTTGAAGAAATTGCAAGAACTGTAAGGCTACAACCTCAGTTAGTGGCCCGTGACGTTAATCTCCACTTCGTAAGTTGGTTCTGGCTGAACACTGATGCCTATCATTTTTCTTGTTTGTGGAGATTTGGTGACCTGAGATCTCATACATCTCTGTCTGGGAAAAGTATATGGCTGAAGTTCCAAAAGCATAGTCCCTTTTATGTGTATAAGTCGATTAAATGCTAAATGCACCGTGTCTGCAGAAAATATTTCAAGAAAGAGTGGCTAGTCGTAGGAGAACCGAGTATGCAAGGCTTCAGGAGGAGAGGGTAGAGAGAATCAATGAAATTATCCTGTCTCGGAAACAGGAAAGAGGGTATAACAGGAAAATAATATATTTTCTAAGGTCTGAGGAAGCGAGGAAGGCTGCAGGTACTTTTTTTCCATTCAAACTCTAATTAGAGCACTATTTGTGTGGCTCGTTTCCTCTTACTCATGGTTTTTCAGATGACATACCTTTTAAACTATTGAACTGTGTGGATTATGCAGAGATAGAGAGACGCAAGAAAGAGGAAGCTGAGCGGAAGGCAAAGCTGGATGAAATTGCGGCAAAGCAGGGGCAGCTGGAGAGGGAGTTGGATGACAAGGAAAACCTGTCGAAAAAACAGATGCTAGAGCGATCTGCCGAACCACCACCCTTTGGGACCAAGTTTAACATACTACCAAAGGAGGCACCCACTCCTGGGAAGTACGTGCCCAGGCATAAACGAGGAGCTGCAGGGGGTGCTGGGCTGCCCAGTGCCTCGTCCTACAACTGGCGGTAGTGGCGGCTTGGTGGTTGAGTTTGTGAAGTATTTGAGAACATGTAATGGTTTTAAAGTTGAAACTTTTACTTGTTAACTACATGCTTAAGTTTGTTTTTTTTTCCTTTTTCTTTTTCTTTTTACTTGTTAACTACATACTCTTGCTCACGGTGAAGTTTACATGCATTCTACGCCTCTAACGTACACTGTTTGGGATAGAATCAAAGTAGCCAAATACCCATTGAGAGAGAGAGAGATAGGCAAAGGGGTGGTGATATTTAAGACTTAATGAACTTAGGGATTTTTTAGACCTGGGGGCCAAGTAACTTAAAGGTGGAGGATATGATCTTGATATGAAGGGAACATATCTAGACCTTAAACTGATTTAGGAAATATAAGAAGGTTAAATGATAAATGAATTAAGTTGGCAGAAATGCAGAAAATGTCAAGGAATTGTTAAATTTAGCCACTTTTGTCCAAAAAGATTTCGAACTGTGAAATTAGGAATGCACTTTTTCAAATTTCCATCAATTTATGTTAAATCGGGACCTGGTGATCTCTTTGCACTTGTCCGTCAAATAGGATAGCTGGATTGTCACATTATTAAATGATACTCCGTACACAAAACACATCAAATATTAATAGGTGATTGTCCCGTTACTAAATGATAGTCTTTACACAATTGACTAAAGATAAACTAAATAAATCAAGTCAGATAAATTACAAAAATCCCCTTTTGTTGTTTGTAATTGAAATATAATATTTTATTATTTTAATTTGCAAAATAAGATTACTTGTAACTCTAACATGCCTTTTTTACTTTAGTTTAACATTAAACATATTTTTTTTAGGCAGAAATGTCAGAAATGCCCATTATCTTTTGCCAACTTTACTTTTTGCCCGTTATTTTTTTAAGCTGCCGAAAATGCCCACTATCTTTGCCAAAAACGCCCGATTCACTGTTCATCCGCCAAATTGATAAATCACGTCCAACGTGGCAAAATCGCACATCCACGTGTAATTAATTTAGTGCACCTAGATTTTTATTAAATTTAAACCCAATTTATTCAAATTTTTTAAAAAATTAAAAAATTAAAAAAAATAAAAATAGAAATTACCAGTCGTCACTCCCCTCCCCCCCCCCCCCCAACCCATTCGTACACCCCACCCAAAACCCAGCAACCCCTCCCCCCACCCCGCACCCCGCCCAACCTCACTCAACCCCACCCACCCCGCCCCATTGCCCACCCCCACACACACCAGCCGTGATGAAATTTGGTCGTGGTGATGTGCTGCGGCGGTGCAGGTGGAGGTGGTGGTGTTGATGTGCGGCGGCGATGGTGGAGGTGGTGGTGGTGGTGGTGTGCTACTGCGGCAACGGCGGTGCAATTGGAGGTGGTGGTGGTGGTGTGTTGTTGCGGCGGTGACAGGTGGAGGTGGTGGTGGTGGGCGTGGGGGCTGGGGGGTGGTGTCGGCGAGATTTGGTTGGGGGGGGGGTGAGGGGAGGGGGGGGGGAGGCGGGGTTGGGTGAGGAAGAAGACCAATTTTATTTTTTCATTTTTCTTTTTTTTAAAAGTTTTTTAATTCTTAAAAAAATAAGTTATTGAAATTAGATTTATATATAAAGTTTTTATAATTTAAATGAATAAAGTTTAATAAAAGAATATATTATAGAGTAAATTTTTAAAATTTAAATAATAAAGTTAATTATAAAGATTTAACTTTTTATATTTTTATGTTTTTTTTAAAAAAATAGTTATTAAAAATTTTAAATTTTAAAATAGAATTATAAATGAGTTTTTATAATTTATATAATAAAGATAATTAATAATTATACATTTTATGACATGGCAGCCACATTTTGGCTACATATGCCAATATTTGATGACATGGCTGCCACTTGGCGGATGAACAGTGAATCAGGCATTTTTGGCAAAAATAGTGGCCATTTTCGGCAGCTTAAAAAGATAATGGGCAAAAAGTAAAGTTGGCAAAAGATAATAGGCATTTTTGACATTTCTACCTTTTTTTTATTATTCATCATCTTCATTCCAACCATCTATCGCCACCGCCACCACCACCCAAAACCTCAAACCCTAACTAACCTGCTGCAACCAAAATACGCCACCACGTTAATCCAATTACCCATTATGTAACAAAACTAAATATGTTACCACACTTGATTACCAACGATGCCGCCCTCAACTGCCATCATTCAACCACTTTTAGATGAACGAGAGGGCAAGTGGATTGAATGTTTTGAAGAAAGAGGTAGCCGGTGGAGGTGAGTGTCGCCTTACTAAGTGTTGTGTGTGGGAATTACTTTAAATTTCTCCCACTTTTTGAATATTTTCTTGAAAACCCTTTGTAACTGTAAAGAATGCTACATGTAGGCCCTTTTGAAAAGCATTACTATTATACAACTTTATTCTTTTCATTTTTCTATTTTTGGGGGTGTAGTGGTAACTATCCTAATTTAAGGAGGGGTTTGAAGTTAACCAAAGCTTAGGGGAGGTGTAGAAATAACCTCTGCAAAAACTTAATATGGTGTTTACGTTGAAAGCAATAAGCCCATTGCATGCTACTTATGCAACTGCAATATGTTTTCATTAGAGATGAGTAATACATATTTAGTTCTAATTAAGGAAAATGTATATGTTAAAATAGACCTCAATGATCTAGAAGTTCTAATTAAGGAAAATGCATACGTTAAAATAGACCTCAATGACCTAGAAGGAGAAATATCGGAGAATATCTTCACTTTTAAGTTGAAGCTATTTGAGGATCTCAGACTTCATAGTACCTTGAAAGTCCAATAGATACGAGTTGAATGAAAAAAATTGTTTTGTATAACTGCTGCATGATGAAGTGGGGCAACAATTTCATTATTTCTATTAATATATGGGGAAGATGGGGTGGTTATTTTTTACATTGTAGAAATTTGTTCGGTCATAGTGTTTATTGGCACAATTATTTCAACAAAGATGTGTAATAGATATATTGGGTGGAACGCTATTCACCTAGAGACAACCAAAAAGTGTCAGCGTGTGGGGAGAAGTAGATATTATCGTATAATCCAAAAAAGTTTGTGTGTGTGTTTGTGGGAATAGATGTTGGAAAAGTGGCTTCAAGGAACCGAGTTTGTACAACTGACTTTGACTCGAGTTTGGTACGTGGGTGAATGAGAATTTATGCTCAACGTTGACTATTTAAAGTTGAAAATATTGTATAACAATATTCATTATTTCTGTTTTGTGTAAACAGAATTATGTGATTTTCTGCTATATATTATATAACAGAAAAAATAATAAGCATCAAAATGATAATTAAAAAATTAATTAATTAACTATCTTACGAAAATCTTTCTTCAGATTTTGTGTTTGGTTTTATTAACTGAAACATGTGTATATTCATTCCTACATTTTTGTGTCATTCGTAATTGTCTTAATCACGTTCCTTGGTGGCTAAATTTTCCAACTTTTCTCCCATGACCTAGTCTATAAAAGGGGTCGCTCCTCATAGGCTTTTTATCATCAGAAAAATCAAAAGCATTCACGCATAAAAAACCTTCATGCGCAGCTAAAATATTTTTTTCATTGTGTGGTGATAGAGAAAAGTCATAATTCGAGTTCACCGGAGTTGTTTTCGTTCGTGCCAATGATCCAACTTATCAGTCATTGTATCCTGGGAGACAATCGCTCACGTATTCTCAAGCACGTAGAGAGGGCGAATCTGTTTTAAGAAAACTGAAAGGTCCTCGACTTCCCGTTTCTTCGTTCATCCGATTGAGGTTTATTCGGTAACGATAATTGTTATTTCCTTTCATTAATTTTTTGACAATAATATATTGTTCCTTGTTTGTTTCGGTGTTATTTTACTAACAATCTTAAAACTGATTTGGTGAGAGTATTTTAGGAGGCCCAAAAGTGAATTGGATCGGCCTACCCCGAAAAGGCCCAAAAAGAGAAGAATCGAATTGGGCATGTTCGATTGTTTTTGGAACGTTCGAACGACGCCCATTCGATAGTTATATCCCGTAAGCGGTGCGGGTCTCGCGAACCGAGGTCTGTATATACCCCCGTTCCCCGATATTCACGACACGCATTAATTACTACTCACCTACCAAGAAATAATCGAATTCAGCTGTTCGATGGTTCTTCCAGTTGATTCGACTGTTAACCCTCGGATACTTCCTTTCGAGAGCTATTAGTGTCGAACCAAGGTGGTTCGACAGTTTGGCAGATTCGACGCATTCAAGAGCCTCGAATCAGGCCCATTCAACTATTCGACATATTCGACCGATTCACGAATCGACAGTAAGTTTAGTATCGGGTTGTGACCGTTTCCTCAATTCTGCCATCTAGGGTTGATCCAGCCTCTTTGTATTCTCGTACGTGTATTAGGTGTTCTGAACGAAGCTAGTACGTTCCTTGTAATAGATTAACATTATTTTGGTTGAGTTACGCCATTGTAACGATCATATCGGTGTATTGTAAGGACGATTTATTAAAAATGCCCTGTAAGTTGCCATTTTTATGAAAATGCTTAAAAGAACTTCAGGCTTCAAAAATGCACTGTAACTATAGGTACCCTCTGCTAAATATGCCCAATGGCTCTTATTCCGACTATTTGGCCTACGTGGCTGCCACATCGTCGCCACGTGGAAATTCTTTTGGGCATTTTTATTCAAAACGACAAACATAAAAGGCATTTTTAATAATTCGTCAGTTATAAAATAATAAAATTTTAGAACTACCCTTATAATTTTAAAATTACTTTTTGCACCCCAAAACATATAAAAAAAGTAAATTCATTATTTTGTTTAATTCTATATATTTATATATTAAAAACTAAACTACTAGTATTTATATTTATATCTTAAATTTATTAATGTTATACTATTTAAAATCCTGATAAAAAAAATAAAATGTCATTGTAGCGCTTCAACCTGCCGAGAATGTCTTGAATCATGTTACACAAGGTTGAAAATTCAGACTTATGGTTAATTTTGAGATAAGCAATTTTATATCTTCTTTACAAATCAATCTATTAATCTTTGCTTCGTGTAAAATTTTGAGTCTTTGCTTCGTGTAAAATTAATGGTATTGATCGTGTTTGAAGAGTTTTTTGTGTACATGGAGATTTTATCTACATGATATGTGATTTTGCTCGTCAATCGTCATATGATTCTCGCGTTATTCCATGATTAGAAAAAAAAAAAGCAAAAAAGAAAACAAAAGTGTACTATTTTCGTGTGAATTTATGGAACAAAATCTGGATCAATCTTGTATAATTAAGTTCACGCATATATCCAGTACATTATTACTTATCATTTATTGGTAATTGGAAGAAAACACTGAATACGTAATATGCGGAGCTTCATATGATCTCATCATTATACATCCATTTGCCTTTTTCATATGGATGGGTATAATATATTTGGTTGCGATTGATCATGATATAACTTTGAAAAGTTATGCAAATCCCTATTTGTTATTTCATAAGGAATTACTTTTTCCCAGATTGAATATTTGGATTCAATATTAAATAAGAGATTGACCGTCATATTTTTGTAAATGATTATTTGAAGGAAAAATATATAATCGCATCTCGTGAAAATATGAATTATTGATTATCATGTTGTGGTCATAATATGGTGAAAAATACTAGGTGTTAATATTTTCACACTTATGTTTGATTTGCGAACTTTCTTAAAACTTGTATCCTTGGTTTGAAATATTGAAATAATATTGCTAATCTAACTTATTTCTCTTAGTGAGATTTTAGGGTTTTAAGGGATGATGGATAATCGTATGCAATGGTTGGTCACATACGGAAAAAGCATAATATATGAATTGAGGTGATTTGATAAGGAAAATACCAAAACTAGATGACACTTTATGTTTGGGGTAACCATTTACTTATAAATAAGTAATATGAACAAATTAAGAATTAATTATCTTATTTATTGATTGGTGAGGCACTGAGATAGTTTTTAATCTTGAGAGATATGTAATATATATTTGATATATCAAAATGGATATGGGTATTACTGATACCAATTCGACGACGCCTCAAACACCGAAAACTCCGGGTATTGGTTCAGTCTTGGAAAATCCAGCCGTGAGCATGACGGGTTTGATTGATCCAATCTATGATTCTTGTGAACCATAGTGAGAAACTGGAGAATGACATTGATGCAATAAATTATGTGTTATTGTAAGACAAGTGCGGTGAAGCTATTTTTTCGGCTCACTATCTTTTAAATAAGATACTCCAAAAGGAAACACCCCTATGAGTTGTGAAAAGGTACAACTTTCTCACAAATACTTCGAAATGTGGGGGCGTGTCGTGCTAAGGTGGAATCACCCGTGCCGAAAGGAAAATAATAATAGATCCAAGATGTTGGTCTATATTTTCATTGGCTATGTACACAATAGCACTGGTTATCAGTTTCTTGTGTATGAATCTGAAAAACCATGAGATTCACAAAACACGATAATGGAATCAAGGAATGCGTTCTTCTATGAACATATATTTCCTTGAAAATCAATTTTGGCTGGACAAAGTTCTTCAAAACGAGTTTTCGAGGATATTGACAATTTTCAAGATCAAGAAGAAATTGAAAAAACTGATGAGGTCCACTAAAAGCCAAGACAAAGCAAAAGGGAAAGGACGGGAAATTTATTTTCTGACATATATGATTGAGGTTGAGCCTCGAACGTATTAGAAGCTATAAGGTCTATTAAAGTTCCTTTATGGGAAGAAGCCATAAAAAGTGAGATTGATTTCATCTGACACGGCGCCCTTGGAAATTGGTTGACTTCCTTCGGGATATAAACCATTGGGTTCTAAGTGGATTTTCAAACGGAAAATCAAATCAGATGGGATAATTGAAAAAAAAAAGGCTAGACTTGTGATCCAAGGATACAAGCAACAAGAAGGCCATTATTACTTTGGTACTTATTCTCAGGTGACGAGAATAAATTCAATAAGAATGATTTTGGCGATTGCCACTCTCCAAACTTTGTAAGTGCATCAAATAGATGTAAAGGTTGTTTTTCTTAAATGGAGATCTTGATTAAGAATTCTACATGGAATAACCCGAGGGTTATGTAGCTCCTAGAAAGAAAATAAAGTCTATAAATTGGTGAAGTCGTTGTGTGGACTTAAAGAAGACCAAAACAATGGAACGAGAAATTTGACAACGTCATGGTGTCAAATAGTTTTAGTCAATGAGTGCGACAAGTGTGTCTATGTCAAAACTACAGAAGAAAGATATTTGATTCTTTGTCAACCGACAACATACTCATTGTGGGAAGCAATGACCGAATGGTAAGTCCATTAAAAGTTTGTTGAATTCAAGATTTAATATGAAAGACATAAAACTGACTGATGTAATCTTAGGGATTAAGATTGAAAGACCGCCAGAGGGTCTTATATTGACTCAGTCACACTACGTGGAAAAGACTTTTGAAAAAATCAGTAGAATAATTTTGGTGGTAACCAAAACTCCTATTGACACGAGTCAACACTTATCCTAGAATAAGGAAGAAAGTGTTGAACAAGTGGAATATGCTAGAGTGATAGGAAGTCTGATGTACTCTTAATGAGTTGTACACGACCAAATATTGCCTATATAATTAGCACGTAGATTCACGATTAATCCAGGCACTGAGCGCTGGAAAGCAATTGGGAGAGTACTTAGGTACTTACGATATACTCGTGACTAGGGGTTGCATTGTACCAGAGATCCAACTATAGCTTGAAGGTTATACCAAAGTAAGTTGGATATATGTTATACAAGACTCCAATGCAACAGTTGGATATGTATTCACTTTAGGAGGTGCACCCGTGTCATGGAAATCTTCAAGACAAACGGTGATAGCCAGATCCACGATGGAATCTGAGTTTGTGGCATTAGACAAATGCAGTGAAAAGGTCGAATGGCTCCGCAACTTCTTGGAATATATTTCTAAGTGGTCCAAGCATGTGCAAGCAATATGTGTTTACTTTGATAACAATTCTATGATTGGAAGAGCACATAATGTTTAGTGCAAAGGTAAGTCTATAGATATACGTCGACGATATAATACTGTTAGACAACTGACCTCAAATGGGCTTATCATCCTTGACTACGCGAAGTCAAAAGATAACATTAATGAACTACTAACCAAAATGTTAAATAGAGATCAAGTTGAAAAGGCATCGAGGGGAATGGGACTTAAGACCATTGTAAAATAAGGTTCTTATGAAGCAAAACCCTACCATGTTGACTGAAGATCCCAGAATCTTGGTTCAATGTGAGAACTTAATTGTAAAAATCTTCCATGGTCACTGTGAGGGTCAACCCTTGTCCATTCCTATTATAAAACAATGGTACCCGTAATAGAAAAGGTTAAACATTGTGCTTTTAATGATTCTTACGCGTCGAAAATTCGAGCGGAGTAATGTGGGTTACTCTAAGATAAGAAATCACCTATGAAAGAGAGAGGAGGGGCGACCTCTGGGGAGAATTATGAGGGCTTAATTCTCTAGAAAACTCTAGCAGAACCAGGCGTATGTCCAGGGCCAAAATGGACATAAACCATGAGAACCGCAATTGTGACAGGGATACCTGTGTTGAGATATATGATAGTTTGCACAAAAAGCGGATAGTTCAAAGACACTGTGTCATACTAGCTGCTGGCAAAGTAAGTATTTCTAGCGAGGGAAGGTTCAAGGGCGTGTCCTACCTATCCTATGCATGCATAGACTGTAGAACTCTATCACCTCATGGTGTAGGCATGTTCATTCAGTTTTCATTCATGTGGGGGATTGTTGGAAAAATGGCTTCAAGGAACCGAGTTTGTACGACTGACTTTGAGTCGAGTTTGGTACATGGATGAATGAGAAATTGATACTCAACGTTGACTATTTAAAGTCGAAAATATTGTATTACAATATCTACTATATATTTTGCGTAAACGAAATTATATGATTTTTTGCTATATTTCATATAACAGAAAAAATAATAAGCATCAAAATGATATTTAATTAATTAATTATCTTACAAAAATCTTTCTTAAGATTTCGTGTTTGATTTTATTAACTGAAACGTGCCTACATTCATTTCGAGATTTTTTGCGTGATTCGTAATTATCTTAATCACGTTCTTTAAAATAAAAAATTAGCATTCCAATATTCAATTCCTGGATACGCCATTTTCTATGACGAACCACTCTTTCTTGAAATATTTTCTGCAAAGACATCAACAGAAGAAGCCAACTATATTAACAGCTACAGACATGGTGCATTTAGCATTAGCAAAACCAATGAAGGATATCCCCAGACCCCAAATGTAGCAAATATTCAAATACGCAAGAAATAAAATTGGAATACAGTTTGAATAAAAGTAGCCCAATTCAATTTATTCCAACCATACATGCAAAAAGTGGCAAGTTAGGCCAGCAACTTCAAGATTAATTGACACAAAGAACCATTAACTCATAATTAAGACTTCTCAACAGCTACTTGAATTTTCAGGCAGTTCTCCTCTCTCGATTTAATGATATCAATTAGCCACTCCCCCATACGATACAGAAACTGACAAAAATTAGAGCATGTAAGTCTACCCTGCAAAATCAGTTCAAAGTTAATTTGCCGGAAAAGTAATAATTAGTAACAGTTCAGTTCAAAAAGTGGCAACGCTTTGCATTTTGTAGCTTCTTATTTTCTTACCGCTCGGAATTGGGCGTGGCTCAAGCGCCTTCTTTTCGTATGTTGTTAATATTTCCTTCATTCATGGCAACCATTCTGTTTTTCCTGTCATAATAAGACTAGATCATAATTAAATTAGTTATCTCTTTTTCTACTTACAACTATTTCACCACTACCTAATACATGTCTTTTATTTATTTATTTACATTATTATTGTTGTGTTTGTTATTAGGGATAAATGCATTAAACCCCTAACCTATGCAGGTTTTTGCGTTTTCGTCCTTAAACTAAATAAATAAGCGTTTTGCTCCCTAAACTATGTCATTCTGTGCGATTTGCCCCCTTGCCGGGTTTTCGGCTATTTTTGGCCATTCTTGGCCTTAATTTTTCCCCTTACCCGACACATATGTGTTGTACTAGATGTATTTTAGCAGTTGATGACAAATCGAGCTTTAAAAAACACCTCGAACGGGACATATTCCGGCTAAATTGTGATTTCCTCTTCAGTGTATTTTAGCCGGAATGTCCCGTTCGAGGTATTTTTTTCGCCTACTTTTTGTCATCAACTACTAAAATACATCTAGTACAACACATATGTGTCGGGTAAGGGAAAAATTTCCGGCCAAGAATGGCCAAAAATAGCCGAAAACCCGGCCAGGGGGCAAATCGCACAGAATGGCATAGTTTAGGGGGCAAAGCGTTTATTTATTTAGTTTAAGGACGAAAACGCAAAAACATAGTTCATGGGGTTTAATGCATTTATCCCTTGTTATTATTATGTTTTGAAGATTGGTCCTGGATTAGGGCTCTGAAATTTCAAGATTTTTCATTGAATTATTTAGTGTAATATTGGTTGTGGAGAATCTTACCTTTTTCTTTCTTTTTCTTTTCCTTTTTTTTTTTACTGTAATATACTTCTCCTTCATGTACCTCCATATGAAGATTTAAAAAATAGAACTTGCTCGTAGTTAATTTTGTGATATGGTCTTATTTAGTTGGAATCGTGGTTTCATCTTAATGCATATATTATTGCATTACAAATCATTAGTTCTTTTTCTGTTTCCTTTTTGTGTGTGTGTACCTTCCTTAACATTGCGTCAATCAAAAAATACATCTCATAATATTCACACTTACAATGCACAATTTCTTACAAAGTTTACATTGAGATTGACGCCGTTGAGACACTGCTTGTCTACAACCCTTGCAAATTTTAAGATACATACGTTAGATACACTTTACAAAATACTTTGAAACCGGTCCAGTTTGAATCTTCGTTATGCACTTATGCTACTGAAATCCCATTCAATGGCTACAATTCAACTACGGCTTCCAGCTCTTTCATGTTTTAAACTTGTCGACTTTATTTCTCGATATATTGATATTAAGTATTAACTTTAATAATGTGGTTATTTTAAAAATATATATATACCACTACTGTTATACCATAATTTGGTGTGATTTAGTGGGCCTATCAAAACACTATTGTCCTACGAATGTGCCGGCCCAAAAGGCCCATTCACGAGCCAGATCGGCCCAAATAAACCATCCCAACAAAGGGGCCCAAAAGCCCATTATGCAAGCCCGATATACCATATGACATATGAATACAACTTATGACATATGTCATATGACATATAAGGGCTTGGCCCATCAACAGAGGCACATACCTGCTACTACAATCAAGGAGGTTGATCATCTATAAATACCAGACTCCTCCTCATTTACAAGATATACTTTTTTTTCTCTTCTCATAGTTACTCCTTTGATTGATCTACGGAGGTGGACCTACAGAGGTTGATCTACGGAGGTGGACTTACAGAGGTTGATCTACGGAGGTGGACCTACAGAGATTGATCTACAGAGGTGGACCTACAGAGGTTGATCTACGGAGGTGGACCTACAGAGGTTGATCTACAGAGGTGGACCTACAGAGGTTGATCTACGGAGGTGGACCTACAGATATTGATCTACGGAGGTGGACCTATAGAGGTTGATCTACGGAGGTGGACCTACAGAGGTTGATCTACGGAGGTGGACCTACAGAGGTTGATCTACGGAGGTGGACCTACAGAGGTTGATCTACAGAGGTGGACCTACAGAGGTTGATCTACGGAGGTGGACCTACAGAGATTGATCTACGGAGGTGGACCTATAATCACCCCGCATCAGTCTAGCTCGAGCTCCTGATTGGTCCAAACTAGCTTTGAGTTCGGGAAACTTGCACTGAAAAACACGGCACGTGAACTAGGTCGAGGCTGACCAAGAGTAAGCGCTCTGATGTTGAGTCAGTTGATGCTCGTTGATGGCGTCTATGTCAGCTAGAAGTCACTAGTGTGGATCGAGTAGTTTGTAGATTTCAGACTGAACTTGGGGTTAAGCCAAGCTACCTACGTATCCCATGTAGGGAATCAAGCCGAACGTAGTTCATTATTTCTCTATGGTGGCCGATCGTGGTCGAAGGTGAAGGTCGGACCTTCATCAATCTTGATAGGTCAAAATGTTATAGGTCAATCTTTGTAGATCAATTTCTGTAGGTCCACCTCCGTAGATCAACCTCTGTAGGTCCACCTCTGTAGATCAATCTCTGTAGGCCCACCTCCGTAGATCAACCTCTGTAGGTCCACCTCTGTAGATCAACCTCTGTAGGTCCACCTCTGTAGATCAATATATGTAGGTCCACCTCTGTAGATCAATCTCTGTAGGTCCACCTCCGTAGATCAATCTCTGTAGGTCCACCTCTGTAGATCAATCTCTGTAGGTCCACCTTCGTAGATCAACCTCTATAGGTCCACCTCCGTAGATCAATCTCTACCCATTCACGAGCCAGATCGGCCCAAATAAACCATCCCAACAAAGGGGCCCAAAAGCCCATTATGCAAGCCCGATATACCATATGACATATGAATACAACTTATGACATATGTCATATGACATATAAGGGCTTGGCCCATCAACAGAGGCCCATACCTGCTACTACAATCAAGGTTGATCATCTATAAATACCAGACTCCTCCTCATTTACAAGATATACTTTTTTTTCTCTTCTCATAGTTACTCCTTTGATTGATCTACGGAGGTGGACCTACAGAGGTTGATCTACGGAGGTGGACTTACAGAGGTTGATCTACGGAGGTGGACCTACAGAGGTTAGTCTGACGGAGGTGGACCTACAGAGATTGATCTACGGAGGTGGACCTATAATCACCCCGCATCAGTCTAGCTCGAGCTCCTGATTGGTCCAAGCTAGCTTTGAGTTCGGGAAACTTGCACTGAAAAACACGGCACGTGAACTAGGTCGAGGCTGACCAAGAGTAAGCGCTCTGATGTTGAGTCAGTTGATGCTCGTTGATGGCGTCTATGTCAGCTAGAAGTCACTAGTGTGGATCGAGTAGTTTGTAGATTTCAGACTGAACTTGGGGTTAAGCCAAGCTGCCTACGTATCCCATGTAGGGAATCAAGCCGAACGTAGTTCATTATTTCTCTATGGTGGCCGATCGTGGTCGAAGGTGAAGGTCGGAACTTCATCAATCTTGATAGGTCAAAATGTTATAGGTCAATCTTTGTAGATCAATTTCTGTAGGTCCACCTCCGTAGATCAACCTCTGTAGGTCCACCTCTGTAGATCAATCTATGTAGGCCCACCTCCGTAGATCAACCTCTGTAGGTCCACCTCTGTAGATCAACCTCTGTAGGTCCACCTCTGTAGATCAATATCTGTAGGTCCACCTCTGTAGATCAATCTTTGTAGGTCCACCTCCGTAGATCAATCTCTGTAGGTCCACCTCTGTAGATCAATCTCTGTAGGTCCACCTTCGTAGATCAACCTCTATAGGTCCACCTCCGTAGATCAATCAATTTATCATTCATAATAAAGAGAATCTCTGCCCATTCACGAGCCAGATCGGCCCAAATAAACCATCCCAACAAAGGGGCCCAAAAGCCCATTATGCAAGCCCGATATACCATATGACATATGAATACAACTTATGACATATGTCATATGACATATAAGGGCTTGGCCCATCAACAGAGGCTCATACCTGCTACTACAATCAAGGAGGTTGATCATCTATAAATACCAGACTCCTCCTCATTTACAAGATATACTTTTTTTTCTCTTCTCATAGTTACTCCTTTGATTGATCTACGGAGGTGGACCTACAAAGGTTGATCTACGGAGGTGGACTTACAGAGGTTGATCTACGGAGGTGGACCTACAGAGGTTAGTCTGACGGAGGTGGACCTACAGAGATTGATCTACGGAGGTGGACCTATAGAGGTTGATCTACTGAGGTGGACCTACAGAGATTGATCTACGGAGGTGGACCTATAGAGGTTGATCTACGGAGGTGGACCTACAGAGATTGATCTACAGAGGTGGACCTACAGAGATTGATCTACAGAGGTGGACCTACAGAGGTTGATCTACAGAGGTGGACCTACAGAGGTTGATCTACAGAGGTGGACCTACAGAGGTTGATCTACGGAGGTGGACCTACAGAGATTGATCTACAGAGGTGGACCTACAGAGGTTGATCTACGGAGGTGGACCTACAAAAATTGATCTACAAAGATTGACCTATAACATTTTGACCTATCAAGATTGATGAAGGTCCGACCTTCACCTTCGACCACGATCGGCCACCATAAAGAAATAATGAACTACGTTCGGCTTGATTCCCTACATGGGATACGTAGGCAGCTTGACTTAACCCCAAGTTCAGTCTGAAATCTACAAACTCCTCGATCCACACTAGTGACTTCTAGCTGACATAGACGCCATCAACGAGCATCAACTGACTCAACATCAGAGCGCTTACTCTTGGTCAGCCTCGACCTAGTTCACGTGCTGTGTTTTTCAGTGCAAGTTTCCCGAACTCAAAGCTAGCTTGGACCAATCAGGAGCTCGAGCTAGTCTGACGTGGAGTGATTAGTCAGCAGACGAAATCACCCCGCATCAACTACTAAGACCGATCCACGCATGATATAACCCTCAAACCATCTACAAATAAAAAAAGGAAAATGATTTACAGAAAGTCTCTATAAGTTTTCAGACACTTTTGCAGCCTATAATTTTGTTTGGTAACTGACAATTGGATCCTGGAGGTGCCGATTGCTAAATCTTTCAAGAATTTTCCTTTACTTCTCCAACAATTATATATAACAAGTAAATTTTAACAATAATACTTTCAACCCCATAACTTATATAAATATGCAAAAAAAAATCTATTTAAATATTCTCTTCAACAAGAGTTGCCTATATTAATAAGTCATATTTCACACATATTTTTTAAAAAGTTCTATATTTTTGTTCAAAGAAAACTTGACAAATATATCATAAAAACTTGTACACGTTTATATTATAGAAAAATGTTATATTTGTTTAGCAATGAAAATTACATTGTTTCTGAAATTAGAAAAGTAAGTTGAAGTCGAGCAAAAAAAAAAAAATTAAATGATGTAGCAGTAAGTTCTTTGTTTTCTAGTCCAAGGTAGGATTGAATTAATTTAAAGTTTTGTTGTATCGCTTGTTTAAATTTTAATTTGAGATATTGGGTTTTATATTCATTTTTACAAATTGGAGGGACAATTTATATACAATTCCATTACGGGAACATATATTGCAAGTGTACAAAAATAACATGCCACGAACATATATTGTTTACATTAATTTGCTGATATAGAAACATAACAATTTATTAGTCTCTTATCATTTAAGTAATTCATCGTTCACGATCATTAGATGTATAAATCATAAAATTGGAAAGAAAAAACTAACATTCCATAACTTTAAAAAATCCAGAAATATGAAATTGGAGTTGACATATAGTCTTTGTCATTTTCAACGTTTTTCATCTTTTATATCTATATACTATTATATAAAGAAACTCATTGTGACACCAATCTTTTGATTTCCAACTTTAGCCTTTGAATTTTAACTACATTGTAAAAATATATTATTAAATCCCCAAAATAGCCTTACAAATTAAGTTAGCACATTAATTATACTACTAATTGTAATTAATGATTTACTTTCCTAGTAATGTACTTTTCTTTCATTGTTCTACTCCAAATTTATGGCACATGTTATCTAAATAAATCTTCTTCTTTAACCCACATAGAATGATATTGAAAAAAGAATTATGCTCGCGGGAACCGCGTGCCCCACTTGCTAGTACTATTATATAAAGAAACTCATTGTGACATCAATCTTTTCATTTCCAACTTTAACCTTTGAGTTTTAGCTATATTGTAAAAGTATACTATTAAATCCCCAAAATAACCTTACAAATTAAGTTAGACTAATTAATTACACTATTCATTGTAATTAATGATTTACTTTCCCTATAATATATTTTTCTTCCATTGTTATACTCTAAATTTATGGCACATGTTATCTAGATAAATTTTCTTCTTTAACCCACATAAAATGACATTGAAAAAAGAATTATGCTCGCGGGAACCGCGTGCTCCATTTGCTAGTAACAAATAAATATAAAGTTCGTGTGAAAATCAACGTTTTTAATTGTATAAAGCATAAAATAAGATTCTTAATTTTCTTTTCACCTTCAAGTCATGATATGCGTACCATATCTTGTTGATCATTTGATGCTCTCCTTTTTTTTTCAAATCTGGAAGAGAATTCAATGTTAATTGAATAGATAATCAATTTATGTTCTAATTAGGGGTGGAAGTGAGACGGGTACCCAGAAAGTGGGTACCCATTTTTTCGGGTAGCAGAAAATGCTACCCATTTCCCGTCCCATTTATTTGGGAACCTGCCAAACGGGTTCCCGAATATTCTGGGTACCCAGTTTCTGGGTACTGGGTACCCAGAAATTTTCAGTGAGTAAATTTATCATAAAATAATATCTTCTGGAAATTTCTGGGTACCGAGAATTCTAGGTACCCAGAAATTTCCAGTGAGTTTTTTAATAAAAACCCATATAAATATAATTTCCATTGAGTTTTTCCAGAAATTTTGTTATTTTTTTGTATTTGAGTAATTTCAATTCAACCCTCTACTTAATTGAATCACCACAATTCAGTCCTATAAATATAATTTTTTATTATTTTTATATCGGGTACCCGTTTCCCGCGGGTATCCAGAACGTTTCCCGTCTCCCGTCCCACTTAGTCGGGACGGGAGACGGGAATTCCTAATTTTTCTAATTTGCTGAACTGGGAATTCCCAATTGGGAAATACCCACTGGGTATGGGACAGGTACCCAATTTCCCATACCCACTCCCACCCCTAGTTCTACAGCCTTTTTTCTCTTCGTTATTAGAAAAAATGAGTAATATGTAAGTTTATTTGATTGGTGGTTGCAACTTATCAATTACTTTGAGGATTGAAGAATCAATACTCACTTTATGAAAGTTACCGTTTTAAACGAGCGATTTTTAATATTTTTTAATTAATAACGGGGTTGATTAAAAAGAAAAACTAATAAAGGGACTAGTAGTAGCAAATTACAGGAATGTAATTGACGGTGAAATGATGTATGTACACATACGCTATTAGTGCCTGTATGTTTATCATTATTCATAAAAAAGGAAACAAAAAAAAAAAAAAACTTTTGTCAAAAAGTGTAAAAGGTTCCCTTATTAGTAATCCAGTACTAATCACTTATGCCATAATCTTTTCGTAGAATTTAACTATACCCGCATTGGGATTCGGGAATGAAGTTTTATTTCACAAATATGGTGCACTCAGCGAAATGCCAATAAAGAGGTCATTTGCTACTTTTTGTATTTGCGCTATTATCGCACAAGTATAACCATTAATGAATCATCTAAAGAGTGTAACCACACCGCCATGAGAAAGTAGGACAAAAAGAAAGTATTTCCTTCTATCAAGTAGTAACATATCGAGTGGCAACCAAAACAATTACAAATAAGAGTGTCACAACATTAATTAAAAAGCTATCCAGTCGATTTAGATCCAAAATTTCAAAAGAACAACTTAATGAATAAGGGACATTGATAAATTTCTCAAATGCTTCACAAACAAACATTCTTCACTGCAAATACCATCTCAGACCAAAAAATTTAGCAGCAACCCTACTTTCAAAATCCTTTTTGATGCATACAGCAGTAGCACAAACTCAACTTTCACCTCGAGCTCTAACGGATTACCAGGCCCTTGAGCCGCCACCACCGCCAGCACCAGGGGGACGTCTACGGTCATCCATTCTGCCGCCAGTTGCAGGAGGCGGCGCCGGCCCAGCACCTCCAGCAGCTGCTCGTTTATGCCTGGGCACGTACTTCCCAGGAGTGGGTGCAGCAGCTGCCTCAGCTGGAGCAGCCTGTGCTGCCTCAACTGGAGGTGCCGTGGGTGACGGCTCGGCCCTCAAAGGTGGTGCAGCAGATCGACCAAGGACCTCCTCTTTCCACCGTTTTTCCTTTTCCTCTAACTCCCTCTCCCGCTGCCTTTGCTTTTCAGCAATTTCATCTAGCTTTGCCTTGCGCTCAGCTTCCTCTTTCTTCCGCTTCTCCATCTCTGCAAAATCCGGTAAGAGAAAAATTGACATCAGTAAAGCATTTTGCCACAGAAATTGTATCAACAGCATTTTCACCAAAAAAAAAAAGGGTAGAACTGTGCTCTAATTAAAGTCTGAATGGAAAAAAGTACCTGCAGCCTTCCTTGCTTCCTCCTCTTCACGCAACCTTTTCTGTCTCTCATCCTCTGACCTTAGAAAATATATCATTTTCCTCTTATCCTCTCTGTCCTGTTTCCGTGACTGGATAATTTGATTGATTCTCTCTTCTCTCTCCTCCTGAAGTCTTGCATACTCGGTTTTCCTACGACTAACCACTCTCTCTTGATATATTTTCTGCAAAGACATCAACAAAAGAAGCCAGCTACATTAAAAGCTTCAAACACAATACATTTGGAATCTTCAAACCCAAATAAAGTACTCCCAAATGTACCAAACTATTCAAATAAGCAAAAAAGAAAGCTGGAATCTAGTTATAAAGTAGCTTCATACAATTTATTTCATCCATATATGCAAGACAAAAACTTTGCGAGTTAGGCCAGCCAACTTCAAGATTGACACAAAGAACCATCAATACTCATTATTATGACTTCACAACTGCTAATTGAATTTTCAGGCAATTCTTCTCTCTCAATTCAATGGTATCAATGAGCCAACTCCTCATACAATATAGAAACTGCCTAAAGTAGAGCATAATACCAGTCTTCCCCTCCAAATCAGTTCAAATTAATTCGCCAGAGAAAAAATAGTTAGTTAGGTTCAGTAGTTCAACAGGTTTACAAGTTTCCTAATTAAACAGATATCTCCAGCTACATAGTTGACAGACGACCAATTTATACACATAAAGGGACTAGGTTTAGGAACTTCAGCCACGCATTTTCAAGACAGAAATTTAGGTGGCGCATCCTTTAAGTAAACCATAAACCCTGCTTTGAATGTCTTTTCTCGTGTCATAAGCTCTCCACAAACAAGAAAGCTAATAGGTGTTAGCCTTCAGCCATATCCAAGACACATAATGAAGGTCATTGTGACAGGCCAGTAACTTAATGAGGTTGTAGCCTTACAGCTCAGCAATTTCTTCCAACAAAAAAAGCAAATAATATTCACTATGTGAAGCACAAACCTTATTTTCCAACATCCGCCCAAGCCTCTTTTTCTCCTCCAGGTCTCCAGCATGCCGTTGTCTGCTTATTTCGATCTCTCTCTGTATCAAGATAAGAAATTGTCTGGTTACACAATAGACAATCTCGCTAAATTTGTGATAATGCAAAACATGAGTGGGTTAAAAAAAATAAAAAGCCCGCTAGACGACGCTAAGAAATGGAATTTCAAGCAATAAATACACTTATACCTGCTGCTCAAGTGTGTGAAGAGTCTCTTCATCTGCTAAACGCTGCTGAAATGAAGCTTTAATAAGTGGCGCTGCTTCTTCTCTTTTTGCCCTCTCCAGGTAATCCATTGTCTTGCCAAGCTTCTGTAGTTTTTTCTCCATTTCTTGTTTCTCCCTGAGTTGCTCGCTATGAGCTAGCTTCTCCAAAGTCTGCTTCGTTATCTCCTGAATAGAAATCACAGATGTAAACTACAAAAGCACATTAAAGGAAAAGGCAAAACCATTATACAGGGGTAGAAATACTCACTCCCTCCAGAAGTACTGGTTTTTTCCCTTTCTTCTTACTGCGTTTTTCAGCTTCTTGCAGCAGCGCTTGCGCTTCCTGGAGCTCGCGCTCTTCTATTTCCCTACGAATCCTCTGCCTCTTCATTTGCTCGAACTCATTGGTAAGCCTTTTCTTTTCTGCCTCTTCAGTTATTTTCAGTAGTTTTAGCCTTTTTGCCTCCTCCTCTCGTTCCTCAATAAATCAAAAGCAGAGTGTAGAAATTAGATGCAACATCTCGTATAGAGTTTTGATGAGACAATTCAACAATGAACCAAAGAATGCATACCATCTCCAAAAGTTGACGCTCTTGATCTTCTTTGCGTTTTTCAATTATTGACTTACGTGCAAGAAGTCTCTTGTGTTCTTTCTCGACCACTTCTACCAAGTCTGAAAGATGTTCTCCTAACTTTGTCGTCCTATTCACATTAGTAGGATAGACCATGGCCCTTGCTTCGCTGAGAGATCTTGCAAATGTGGACAGGTGATCCCTTAGATCTTCTGATTCCAGACTCTGAAACAAATATAACTCATTTATTATTAGGCGATATGGTACATCATTCAAATGATTCCGACGTAATGCTGAAACATACACTAACACAAACTGCAAAAGAAATAAAGGTAGCATTTAAGAGGCTTGAGAAGATAGGTCTTGGTTTGGGGAGCATGTAAGATTCAAAAAAGCAAATATCTAACATTAAATGCTTAAGTGGGAAGCAAATTTCTAAAAGAGCTTTTTGAAGCGTGACATACAGGTCGCAACATCGCTATATCATTGACTTGAAAGATACTTTTACTGTAATAGATTGCACGAGGTTGGCACACAATCATGGAATTAGCACCCAAAATTTATGGACAACACAACTAGTGAAAGAAATATGGTGTTCTTACCTTCTTTCCAAAGGAAACGGAACCCTTTCTGTAATCAACTTTTATAGCTAAAAAGTTACTCTTGACTGCATCCACAAAGATCTTCTCAACAATAGAGAAATCAAAAAAGGGAACTATCTTTGAAAGATTATCAATTGCCATTGTCTGATACACCTGCGAAACCTGGAGAAGCAAAAAAAAGGAACAGGAGAAGCATAACATCAGAATCTCCAGAACTGTAAGCATAAGTCGGACAGAGAGCATGCTATCAACTGTCTAAAACGCACCTGCTGCAGCAACCTAAGCGTAGTAAGCTTCTCCAAAGATGGAACGTACTGAGACAGCTGAATTTCTGGTACAGAAGAAGCAGAAGAGAGCTTACCCCCAAGCTTCGAGATCTTTGTCAACAAGGGTTGGACTTTCACCGCCAAGTCTAAAGGAAGAAACTCATGTTCCAAAGTATGGTATAGATCCTTCACTTCCTGGGTTACACAGGTCATAACACCTTTGGACACCTGACGAGGCAAAGAGGTAGAAAGGGAGAAATTAAGGATTAACAGACATGATAAGAAGCACCAACTGCAAGCTTAATCAATTCGAGAGGGCATGATTATCTCTTCTGCGTCCGTGTAACAGCAAATTAGGACACGGATGAGAATAAAATTTTCATCAAAACTAGAGTAGATAAGAACATAAAAATAATGTGAAATTGGCAGAGATCGTTGCTTACCAAATCCAAGAGAAGGGATGATCTCGAAAGCTGAAACAGAATAATAAGCACCGGTCATTAAATCAAAGAATTGAACAAAATGCTGAAAACACAAAATCTGCCATGAATTAAATTACCACTTCTCTGTTCTCAGGTCTGGACTCAACATCAAATGCAATAAGGTTCGCAATTCGAAAGCTTCGGTCTTTTTCATTTTCAAGCTCCATATGAGATGCACCGTATAACTGGTCATAAGGAGGCACTGAAAGGGCAGCTAATACGACTGATGATGCTATTAACTGTAAATCCTTCTGGTTAAGGTTCTTATTGTAACTCTTTTGAAGTGAGAAAAGCTTAAGCCACGCATAAGCATGAAACAGATGACTGGATGAGATCCAGAATATTTCGGCAAGCTTGGAATAATAAACAACCATCAAGGACGATTTAGGTGTTTTCTTAACCATACACATTAAACCATATATGTCCTCAATAGAACGAAAAGCTTCCTGCAAGTAAAAAACAGGAAAAGACAATGAGTTTTCCAAAAGCTAAGTCACGTACAAAATAGATGGCAACTTATCACTTATACATAAGAACGGGTATAGAAATAGATAACTGAACGCACCTGCCAGAGTTCAAGTTCAGTAGCGATTTTAAGCTGCTCGAATCTGGTGTCCAGATATAGCTGAAGGCTCTCTGGAGCAGTAAGATCGGGTCTGTCTCTCTGGTCCCTATACTTGTTAAGGTTCGCAAGATGGTTCCTAATGATTTCACACAATCGCCGAAATTCTGTGGTTCGTTTGTATTGCTTGCAGAATTGGAAGGCACGGTGTGCAGTCATCTATACGTTCAAAGAACTTCCGTAAATACACCTCAAATGACACCCAATTACAGCCATAAGATAAAAGTCTTCCTAACACTAACAAAAGTCACCCTTCAATGAGCTCTTTTACGTTTTCCAGATGACATCAAAAAAGTAGATGATAATCAATGACAAGGAGAACTAAAAGAGAGGGTATTATAGATGTTCCCGCAAATAGGCGTTAAACAGCACATGCGACCCTCAGAATTTCGACAACAGTTTCAAAAGAGGTTTAGAGAAACAAAATATTTAACTAGAGTAATAGAAGAAACAATTGGGTAATATGTGTTACTGGTAATTTACAATACTCCTGTAAATACTTCTTTCGTTAAAAGGCCCAAATCGATTTCTCCCAGGCATGGCAATCAAAATAAAGCCACAAAATGCACTATTAAAACCAAAAAACAAATTAGCCATCAACATCCATTTTAATTAACTTGGAAACCACCTCCAGAATGTGTATTTCTACGTATGATGTCCAAAATCACGCTTACCACTTGAGAATAAATCACAGGCCAAAATCCCCCATATATGCACTTTCTGATATCCAAAAAATCTATTTTCAAAATACCCAGAGTGGTCTTTAGGGTGAGCCAAAAAAAGAACCATTATGACTCTGATACCAATAAAGTACGAAGTTGAAGTCTTTTTCATGAATGTGTGAAAAAATAAAATTTAAGGATTACTGCATACACTATGACTATTGATCAGTAAATCAACAAAAATTTCACTCAGTATGCAGACAATCTTTGTTGAGCTGGTCTATTACCAAAAGAAACCTTTTACGTCTTTTCACCGAGAGAAGTGAAATCACATAGAGAGAAATTAGTTAAAGGTAAACAAAAGTATAATATGATTCCCCTACAAACTAGAATAGAAGCTTCGACATTAACCACGTCTGTATTTTAGGGTTTGACTCAATGGCACTTTATCAGATTGCTTTTTTAGCCTTTTATGCAATGTATGAACTCAAGAAAGATTAATGAGGATGCTATCAGGAAAAGATTAATGAGGATGCAATTACAAAACTTCATGAATCAACACGTATAAGTGGGAAAAGATCTCACCGCATAGAGGGCCTCCAATCTTGAGTTGTTACGCAAAATTTCTAACACTGTTCTGTACGTCTCCCACAAGAACTTAAACCAAGGTGTGACAAGCTCGCGGTCAGATCGGTCTTTTCCCTTTTCCCCGCTAACGTAGCTCAACATAAGATCTTCAGGTCTTTTATCTGCTTCTAAGTCATCCACATCCAAAGCTTCTTCCAAAGCCAGCGCCTGACTACGCGCATGCTCTGCTTTCTCGGTCGCCAACTGCATGAAATGCTTTATCACTTCCTCTAAGGAAGTAATGTTAACTTGCTGGCAAATCCCGCGATACTGAATGAGACCATCCTTAGCATGCCTCCCTCTCCTCATTTCAACACAAAGCTCCACATACTTAAACATAATTTTTTCATGAGTTCTTGTCCAAGCTCTGTATCTCCTTGAGGTGATAAAACTATGAAGAGCCTCAAGGGCTTCCTGCTTTTGTGCAACATTAATCAACTCTGCACCAGTACAATTGCGACTCAGATATACATTTAAAAAAATGTTAAGGCGGAGAAAAGATGATACTTCCACCGAATAAGATATAAGAATAGCAAACTCATTGATGAAGTTACGATGACAGAACAACAGGGTAGAGCTCTTGAGAACAAAAATACAGTTCAACTGTTACGAAAAAGCATAACATATGCAGGAAAATCAAAAGAAATAAACATAGGAAAAAGCATCATAAGAATACTTTCGGAAAAGAATAAAACCACCAAGCGGTTTTCAGATTTTTCTTCCCCCACAGTAACAGATAGGTTCCAGAAGTGGCCAAAAAATATTTAAGGTACAAGTTAAGTTTCTGTATAAACTTCAAAGTGCGGTGACACCCATTGAAGAAGATATGTATTACAAAACAAAAAAACATGCATATTGCACCAATTACCCAACCAACAGCACGTTTAACAATTCAATTGTGACTGACCTTCAGCTCGCTTCAAAGCATTCTCAGGCCTTGCAAAAGTCGCCATCTCTAAATTTGAAACAAGAGATGCTTCAGCTGCACACGTATAAAACATGTTTCAGTAAAACTAGAAAAGTATGTGGAATAAAAGGTTGGTTAATAGTATTATTGATAACTATCCACGGGGAAGTAACAAAAATAGGGAGAGAAACTAAATCAGAGATCTGAAATTGCATAAGAAAGCAATTCATAATATGCTATTCAAGTGAAAGAGTCTTAGAATCTCACATGAGAACAAATAAAATGAGAAAAACAACATTTCTTTAAAGATGAACCGTTTCAGAAAATGTAATTCCAAAAAACACCTAGATATGAGAAGTTAACCCAATCAAGGTTGATAAAGGCCAATATCACCAAGTGCACGAAGCTCAGGCCATCTTTCGCTTGCACAGTGTATTTTAAATGCTACTTGCGCTTTATCTGCTTATCACTATCAATCAATGTGAAACTCTTTGTGAATATGTTTCTTTCCAATCCAATGGTGAAAAAGCCATACACAAAAAGACTTTAAAGTCCTGAACCTTCGAACTTAATCATGTTGCTTCCGTATAATACTACACTATTTATCTTTTAATAATCGTTACTCTTTTTAATTTCCTTTTTCAGTTTTTCTGCAGTTAGTCTTTTATACCCGTTTCCTCTTCTTTCATTTCCTTTTATTTTTCTTTTTCTCTTTTTTGGTAGAAACCAAGTTAAAATTCACTAAATACTTGATAGTATTGTTTCCCACAGCATACTTCCACCTGTCTGAAATTATATTCTCCTCTACATATTTCTTTTAAGTTTTATTGTGCAGCAACTCCACCTCCTCCAGATCTCTCTTCTTTCTTTTCTTTTTTCTCTTACATTTGGGCTAACATCTGGTTATGCCGCAAGAAGGAAACTATGCACCTTGGTGTGCTATTTACTTCCGCACTGATTTTTTTAGTAAAGGAAACTTTGCAACTTGGTGTTTCTACATCTCTAAACTATAATCAACAAGACCAAGCAGTTTTCAGGTATGCTAGTCTAGATGACCTCTAAACTTTTCCAGTAACATTCAAGTCATAAACCCATTGCATGATTGGAAATGAGTCAAGAACTTATAGGTATTTATATAACAACTTGAAGATCAAATGACCTCTATTGAAATTTGACTTAATGAACAAAATGTTCCCATGTAAAACATATATGAACATAGTTGAGAATTCAGTAATTAAAACAAGTCAAAAAAATAACAGTGTCCCTGGTTATTCTTCTGTTGAGAATAGTGCTCAAATTACTCCCGGGAATTATCAAATTCAAAAGTAGATCTTATCAGCTATTTTCTCGATTAACTAGATTCCAAATTCTCTCGCATGTGATATATCTCTGAGAATGCACAAATTGATTAAAAGTTTTCATAAAATCAAGCAAGTAGGCCGAATTTGCTGCCCCTAAGCACCATAACTTAATCCTAATCACTAGGTTTGGCCGGGCCGGAGCAGTCACTCTGTGATACCAGCACAAGACATAGCTCAGCATTTGCCAATTCATTAGAGACGTTAACAGATAAAATGATTGGCCCAAACAGGTCTAATTATAATACCACCTCTAAACAATAAGAAGCTATACACAAAAGAGCTATATCTGCCAAAAACATACAAACAGATCCACAAGCAATACTAACGACAACTTATGAGGATAAATGATCAGAATACATCAACCAGTTTTTTTCATCACAACAAAGAATTAGAGATCAACAAGTGGTAAACAGTGAATTCACTCGCGAATGTAAAATGACGCACACGGCTAAATCGGACAAGCACTCAGATCTATTCAGAACAGTCTTCTCACTGAATTCAGCTCATTCTGGAATTAGAGTAATAATAATAATAATCCACCATTGGATTCCAATCTTTTTTCTCTCAAAATGCAACAAACAGAAAAGAGTAATTAACGGTGTCAAACACACACACACACACAGAAGAGAGAGAAAAAAGGATCGAATTGTTACCGGCAAAAGTAGAAGAGTCTGCAAAAACCACCGCTCCGCTAGTACAATACAAGAGAGAGAGAATGAAAGGATATGGAGAGAAGATGTAAATGTTAGGGTTTGGGTCTGAGGGGAGGAGGGTTATTATTGTCAAAACAAAAAGGACCAAGGGCGTGTTTGGATTCTTTATAAGGTTTTTATTTTATATATATATATATATATATATATATATATATAGAATAAAAGTAAAAACACGCACATCCTAAATTTATTTTTTTAGCTTGTCATATAAATATTGATTATACATTATAATTAATTAGAATCCTACTATAAAGTTATTTTTTAGCTTGTCAATGTGTTCAATTCCTATTTCTTTATATGTTAGCATTAATTAGATTATTGTCTCTATTCTGATTTTCTTTTTAAAAGATTAATTATTAATTTATTAATAGCTTATACTCTATTGTTACATTATTTTGTTCGTTGAGTAAATAAGTTGCATCCGGATCAATCTTTTGAAGCGTTTTCTCATAAGGTGTCGAAAGCTCAACCTAACAGCAACTACAAGTTTCATAAAATTTTACAGACTTTTGGAGTCATTTGAAGAGATCTCAAAATATGGAGAAATATTTTTTATATTTACGAGATCAAATACACTTCGAAAAATAATGAACATTATTTTATTTCACGCAAATCAGGAGGCAAAGTGGCAAGCCTTTAATTTTTACATTTAGTTACCCAATTAATATCTTTGATTGTGGAATTAAACCTTTCATTCACCTCAGTTGGAAAATAACCATCCCCAAATATATCCTCAGCATATATTAATAGTGATAATATGTTGCCCCACTTCATCGTGCATCGATTATACAAAATATTTTTTCATTCAATTCTTATCAATTAGAAACTCGAGGTACTATGAAGTCTCGAATTCTCAAAAAGCTTCAACTCAATATATTTGGAAGTGAAGAAATTCTCCGATCTTTCTCCTTCTAGATCATTGGGGTTTATTTTTAACCTATGCATTTTCTTTTACTTTTTTTTAAAAGGAAATTAACAATATGACTACCAAAATGAATCAATGTAACTTGTTACAAAAGAACCTCCATCACAAAGACAAGTTGATGGAAGGTTTCGAATCGAAAAGTTTGAATGCCAAGCATTTAAAGAAGCCCAATGAGCAAGATTATGGCCAGCTTGATTACAATTTCGATTCGCAAAAATATTTTTCCAAAGTGGTCGTGTATGCCAAATCTTTCGAATAGCAATCACGATCGGTCGGATATTCCAAAGTAGTTCGTCTCATGCATCACGAATTCACCAGATGAGTTATAAGCAGTCAGATTCCAGAATCCCTCTTGTGATGTTTGCGGAGTTGAGGCATTGACATGATTTGAGAAGGGCAAGAGCTTCTGCAGTAATCGGATCCATGCACAAATGAAAAGCGGCTGAGGCAAATATGATGCATCCTTTGTGGTCCCGGATGAGGAACGCCGATGTGGCATCTCCATCTTTATATGTGGCATTAGAATTTGCTTTTGTCCAGCCCGCAGGGGGTTTACTCCACTCCATGGATGAGATTGAAGTCGCTCAGATTTTTGCGGATTTTTGCACGATCCATTGTTCCTTACTCTTCCTATCATCCAATTTTGAGAGTTCCTAAGGGTTAAGAGATGTAAGATTATGCAAAATTTTATTTCTATTAGCCCAAATCAGATCATAAGTACAAGCAAATGAGATTAAAAAAAAAATCGCAAAGAAGAGCAGTGCTAAAGAAACTCCGTGTATTGTGTAAGATGAGAGAGAGATCCAATCTTTAATATTCCAGATTTGAAAAGCAATGAGGTTTAGGTGCCATGCGGATATCATCCATGCTTAAGTAACAAAGGGGCATTGGAGGAAGATGTGCCCCACTGTTTCGTCATGTTGGTTGCAAAAGAGACAGCTCTTTTCTTGAATTTTAAAAACCATATTTAGCCGAGCTTGCGTGGGGGGAATATTTCGAATGATCTTCCACAAGAGGAGCTTGTGTCTCCCATGAATTCGGGCATTTCATATTTTTTTGTAGAGACCAGAGTCATTATTGTTTGTAGTGGAGTTGTGATGGGAAGTGTCAACAAGGAAGACACTCTTCGTGGAGAAGATCGATGTCTTAGAGGGAATCCAGAGAGGCGTTAAATTGTGATTTCAGTGTTCACCGAACGAATTTAAATTTTCAGAATTTTAGCAGCAGAAATGGGATCAAAAATAGAAAGATTTTTGTCTCTATCCCATTTATTTATTTATAAGGCTTTTAACCAAGAAGTTTGAGTGGCAGTCGAGGTTAGAGGGGGTAATTGATTTAGGAATAAACCCTTTAATATTTGGTACCCTAGGATGATCCCATATAATAGTTCTTGAATTTGCATAAGTAGGGTGACACAAACCTTTAGCAATAATATCTCTAGAATGCAGAATGTCTTGCCAAACCCATGAGGCCTGGTTTGGTTTATTAGAGGCTTCAAAAAGATTCTCAGTTCTAATGTATTTAGCATAAGTAGCATGCAATGTCTTGCCAAACCCATGAGGCTTGGTTTGGTTTATTAGAGGCTTCAAAAAGATTCCCAGTTCTAAGGTATTTAGCATAAGTAGCATGCAATGTCTTGCCAAACCCATGAGGCCTGGTTTGGTTTATTAGAGGCTTCAAAAAGATTCCCAGTTCTAAGGTACTCTTCAAAAAGATTCCCAGTTCTAAGGTATTTAGCATAAGTAGCATGCATGATTGGCTTATTGCTTTCCATATGAACACCATATCCAATTTCAGCTAAAGGTCATATCTACGCCTCCTCCCATAAGTTTTGGTTGACTTCAAAAACCCCTCCTAAAAAATTGGATAGTTACAACTACACCCCCAAAGATAGAAAAATGAAAAGAATAAAAGTTGTACAACTGTAATGCTTTTCAAAGTATTTTTTTTTTTTGATGAATATGCTTTTCAAACATCAAAAGGGCCTATAGGTAGCATTCTTTACAATTACACAGGGTTTTAAAAAAAAATCAAAAAGTAGGAGAAATTTAAGTAATTAGAAACTTGAGGAGTATAAATGTAGCACTGAAAGCTCCAATAAAAGTTTTAGTCACGATTTCTACACCCAGACAACGATAAGTATTACACATGAAACCAAAATAGGATGCCGATTTATGCAATCTGAGTCCTTGCATTCATTTTCTGGAGAACATCAAATATAGCAAACTACGAAAATTAAAAGCAAAAGAACTCCTACATGTGATTCATGTATATTCAACCACCAGTATGGAAATTAAGTTGAGACATATTTTACAGATTAGTGACCCACTCATACTCAAGAACCAGTAGCCATTCCCGTCAGAACTGCAATAGCTGCAACTTCTTAACAACCATGGAGCAACCAAGGATTAACTGTCACCATTAGAAGATATAATCCCATTAAGAGCAGGTTTCACTGTACTCTCGCCGTGAACTTCACCATTGAGCTGTGTAGGAGATAGGAAAATAATAGAATAAATGGCTAACAATTATAGGGAAAGTCTTGTTCTTAATCAAAGGGGGAAATATTCAAATATTGATGTCGCATACAATGTCAGTAGCCTGCATGCCGTTATGCTGAACTCCAACACTCGGAACTTTTGTAAGTTCTCTTAAGACTCCCTGTAACATTGGAGGTTTCATTGAGTTAGTTATAGCAACATCAGCATCACTTCTTATTAAGGGCACAAAACGAGGACAGATGGAAAAAGAAAAGTGAACAAAAGATACGTTCAACTGGAAAATTGCATATTGTCCTTAAAAAAACTCACCACCAATTGGAACTGGTAATATAATATGCCAATGCATGAAAAAAGGTTTGTGCTTTCTAACATATGTTAGGGTTTAAGTAACAAATGAAGAAAGTGAGAAAAACAAAATTTTAGAGTGGTTTCCAAAGGGAATCTCTTCAAATAACTACAAAGCACCAGGAACATGAATGCTTGTCTCATAAAAGAAAGACATTCAGAAATAAGGCAAACAAAGTAGGCCGTCAAGCTTGTTTCTCCATGACTAGGCATTTTCGAAACCTACAAAAGGAAATCAGATAACCAAAAGCAATCTATAACCTAAATGAAGGGAAAACAGAAGGATAAAAAAGACAATTTTAGATAAGTCCTCTAATTAATGGACAACTCAGTCATAAGGAACCTTCATTCTTTCTTAGTTTGGTTAACCACTAACATTATCAAAACGAACAAGATGCAGCAATGACAGACATTAACTATGGTTAGATGACACTATCACCATAGCGAAGCTCTCCAAGGAGGAAAGTAGAACTAAAAAAAGAAAGAGATAGAATGAAATGTACTTTTGTAAGGTGAGAATTCTTTACATATTTTTTAAGTATGCACCATGCTTAATAGGATCGTTCATCAACTGCTCTTGGGACTACACACACACAGATCTGAACTCAACAGGCAGTTGAGTGGGATTTAAGCTACGTCTCAGCTTTGATTACCACATGACTACATATCCAACGACGATGATATAATTGTCTCATTCTTAAACAGTTCATTTACTGCTACCCCCAAAAACAACAAAAAACAGTTCATTTGCAACCATGCACATGAACCTTTGTTTTCTAGATAATCCACCCCTATTACTTTTATGAACAATCTGAAGACTCAGATGAAATACAATAACAGTATATTCTGAAGTATTTAGTTACTAGTTCACATAAGAAATATAATTCAACAGCTAGTCTAAGTAATTAACAGCTGATTAAACACAAACCTTGTTGGCCCACTTGAGACCACACGCATTACACAGGGTTCTGGGCCCACTTGGTCCACGCCGCATCATAGGAGTGGACTTTGAACTAATCCCACAATGTTTACATCTGCATAAGTGAAGAAGGCAAAGTATCATATTTAGAATGTCAGAAAGCTGGCAACCTAAAAGAGAGAATAATGCCAAAACCAAGCTGAAGCTTATTTCAATCATTTAATGTTCTATGTCAATATAACGAGTAGGACGAAAACAAATCTGTAAGGAATCATCAGCTGCGAAGTAACAGACAGGAAAAGATATTAAAAAATTGCACTCACGAGGTTTCCTGTTCTTCTTGAGAACTTCCATTGCAATCTGCAGAAGATGAACCCGGTTCATCTGGAGCTGACTTAGAGGATGTAAACTGACCTTTTTTCCGATGCATCCTGTAAAATGTGACACAAAAGAGACGGTAAAAGATTTTAATATCACAATCTTTGCTTTCTAAAAATCAATTTCAAAGAGAATCCCCATGCTGGAGCTAGCATTATGGTGTCAACAATCTTAAAGCACAAATAACTATACAAGTAACCAGCATGTGCCTTTGCCCCAAAAGTCAGAGAAATTAAAGTGGATGCATCTTTTTCGTCAGGATCTATTTTCTTACTTCATGCGATCAATAAGCTTGACCTCATAGCACGAGAACAATCTTCCCCAAAAACCATATTTTTATATAAGAAACTCTTGGACAGGTATCATATACTCGAGATTCTTCAGAAATGTCTTCTTCTGATCTTGAACAATGAATCACGACCCACGAATGTAAAATTCGAAGTCCTAGTAACAACAATAAAGCAGAACCAGAAATCTCTACCAAAACAATACTTACCTTATGAAATAGTAAATAATTTTAAACTCTCCCATCTATCATACAAAACGTAATCAACTGAATTCTACTAACAGTCTTAGATAAGGCAAATGGGAAAGAAAATGAAAGAATTGACCAGGAAAGCCAAGAACTTGACAAAGCAAGCTCTGCCACCACTAATTTTTTTAGGATCAAGATAATAAAAGCATGCATGTTTTAAACTCGATGTCTCAACCCTACATTGCACAACTAGACCATCCTAAAGTTCTTGACATATATTCCCCAAATCCCCTTACATCGAAATTACATAATAACCGTGTGATTAACAGACACCTATAAATACAACTGAGTAACTTATTTAGTCGTCATATATTGCAAAGCAGAAATACCATAAACAAATATAGGGACATCTGGAAACACTTCCCAAGTGGCCTTCGAAGCCTGTGAGCCATTTTGTAGACATGTTCACTTTTATTACTATCAGATGCACCTCTTAAATTATTCAATCTTGAAAGTACAGTTCCAAGGAAGTAAAACTGGGTAATTTCTCAAACACTTTCCTACAAATTCCAAAAGTTGATTATTAAGATTCTTCCCGACCAAATACTTGAAGAAAATGCAAAACCATCTACTGGAAGGCCCAGATTAAAACATTTAATCTCTGATGTGCCAATTAAAAAGCAGAATCATGAAGCCAAAGCATACAATAATCAATGAGCCAATCAAACTTAATCATGTTAATGACATCGGCAAAGAGTTTCATGATGACAGGATTATCAGAAGTATACGCAGCAGTAAAAAATGATAATCATATAATTACCGGAGGGCCACTTCCTTGCGCACAGTATAACGGATCTTTTTGTCAAAACAGCGTTCTTTCCTCTTCTCTCTAAACCGGTTTAGCGAAGCAGCTCTCTGTGGTTGACTCAATTTCCCCGGATATTCACCCACGTTCTATTGAAGCAAATGCAATATTGCAAACAGCTAGTTAAAAGATGACACGTTACGAGATTTTATTAGCAAGTGAAGAACAAAGAAGTTTATGCATACCCTATGGGTTTGAGGAGTCATCGCGGTAGTAGGAACACCAGCAGGTAATTCGTACCCACCCAATAGTAACAAAACTGCCTGAACCTGAAACATCAATAAAGCACATAATATCATGTTAAAAGGCAACCATAGGACATAAGCAACCACTAAAATTAACACACTGCGCTTCGGCTTCTTAATTGCCCATATAACTCAGAGAAACACATGCCTAATCTTATGCATACACCAGACTGCCGCATCAAACTTCCAAATCTTTCCGTACAAAATACAGAAATGTTTTCGCTTTCTACTCATTGGCACCAAAACTTAGATACATTCTTTCAATTATTTGCAACAATTACTCTTCTGATATTAAACGATCGTAACATACCTCAAAAACAAAACATTAATTCATACACCAGTACAAAAAAGACTACCTTTAAACACAAACAAGATAGTAGTGAAGTACAACTAATTGCTAAAACACCAAATGGAAAGCTTCCGTTTCGGAAACAGAAAGAACCTTTTCGGGCGAGACCGAGTCGTAAACATAAACTTGGCCCTGAAACGACAGCGTAAGCTGGTCGGCACCTCCTTCGCCGACAGCAGGCGGAGCCGCGTGAGAAACCATATCGTTGGTATAGAGCGCGTGAGATCCGACGCCCTCCATGACCCCAAGCGCGTGAGGCGAATTCGGAGCGTCGTACCTGATCTGAGACGGAGGGTTGTCGTCTAACGAATCGTCCTCGTTAGGGCACTGAACGACGTCGTCGTTCTCCTCCTCCTCGTCCATAGGGGTTCCGCTTGTGCCCTGGTGGTGCTGCTGCTGCTGCTGCTGTTGCAGGTGTTGTTGTAGGTTGTTGATGTTGTCGTCACCATTCATGGAGGCGGCGGCGGAGTACGGTTGGCCGAACATCAATGGAATTTAGTGGTGGTGCGAATTTGCAATTAAGGTGTTTGCTGGATTGTGTGAATGAATTGGGAATTAATTTTGACCTAATTAGGTTTCCGGTCGGGGATTCGTCACTGCCGATGTGCTATTGCTCTCATCCCTCCAAGAATCATAATCACAGGGGTCGGGGTCCACTTGTTAATATTATCATATCGTTCAAATAGATAATTATTATTTTGACTCTAGTGGTTTTTTAGTCTTTTAACCTAATTTTGTAAATAAATAAATAAACAATCAAAAGGTATCTAATAATAATAATAAACAATTGTAAAAGAGTAAAGACACACACACCACCACCAGTTAAAAAAAAATTGAAAAATATATATTTGAAGAAAAAAATATTATAAAGAGAAGTTCTATTTTTTTTTTTTGAAGATTTCCATAAGCAAAATACCATTAAAACTTTCATACCATAGTGATAAAACCATCTTTAATTTGGTCAAATCGTTTATGGGTAGTTCAATGTAACTTTTTAAATAATGGAGGCTTTTTGAATATAGTAGAATATGTCACACGACCAAGTTTGTCTTATTTAACGTCGCATATTATGATAATAACGAATTCTGGATAAGATTGTGTCGCCTTACGAGCAAATATGAAATTGATATTCAACACTATTCAATAATGTGACTAAGCTTCACGTCAAGCATGGTGTCATGACAAGTTTCGAATATTGGAGAATCCCATTATTTTAAAACTTGATTAGAATTAAACTGTAGTACAAAAATTTGGAAAGATATAAGAATTTTAAAATTATGTACATTAATAAGTTTAAAATATTGTAAGTAATAAAACTATGATGTTATAACATTAAATGTGCCTTTTAAAACTCAACAAGTATATGCGGCAACACTAGTGAAGGACAATTTTGATTTATAATACAATTATAACAAAAGACGTAAGTTATAGTTCCAAATGTTTCTCGAGAAAATAATGTTGACTCGAATACTATTATTTGATAAGGTATAATGTAGAAGGGTATAAATTAAGTTATATATCAGACTATTTAAAATTGATATTTTTTTCCACAAATATTGAGTACTCAGATCTTTCATGGGTTATGGGAAAGCATCAAATCCTTTGATTGCTTAGATAAAATACCAATATTGCGTGAGATAAATTTAAAATATCATGGTGAAATTATTGATTAAAGATAACCTCAAATTTATTTTGTGGTGTGGTTGAGCTTAAGCATTAGTCTTGGATTTAAGAGCTCAACATATAATTAGATTACCATGATCCCAAAGTACTTGTCCCGAGGTTTCTCAATACTTAGTGAGGTGTATGCTGAGAAGGGGACCTATGACTTTCACATTCATCACCTAGTGAGGTGTTTCTCAACATATAATTAGATTACCTTGTAGGCGCATAAATTTTGTGTCTAATTAAATCAAATTATTGCAAGTCTTAATATGTAATAAATACAAAATATGTATTATTTAATCTCAATATTTAAGGGATAAAAATATATATTCATCAAATCTCAAGAAAAGGGGAATACTTTAACATTAAATATCAAAACAAAGAAATAATTATCCACCAAGTCTCAATATTCAAAAGATGGAAAGAATATTCAATCAAGTCAGGTATTCCTAATCAAGAAATCGTAGGACTCAATCACAATTATTCATCTCATTAGGAGATTCTGGTTGAGATTCTCTCTACAACTATAAATAGAGGTGTTATTGAAGAAGAAAAATCACAATCAACAATCAAAAAGTCTTGTAGCAAAGAAGTCCTACAAATCCTCTTCATCAAAGTTCACCATCTTAAAAGGCGTACAATTCAACATTCAAGCATTCGGAGTAACGAAGTTCTGCAAATCCTCTCCATCAAGTACATCAATCTGCAAGGCGTTCTTTTGAAAATCTCTATTTGATCTAGCGTCAACCTTCAAATCCATCAAATAATCGTTTTCAAAATTACGCTTCTACCGAGAAGATCAAGCTTCAAGAAATTCAAAAAAATCGAGATCAAGTTCATACCGTTCTTCAATAATTTCAAACCACATTTTCATTTGATTCGAGATCAAGTCCTACAACCCTCGAAAGAACTATTTTTTGAAGATTGGAGTCCCTTAAATAAGATCAAAATTCAATATATTTGAAGAGCTCAAGACAAATATCAAATAGTTCGTCAAGAACATTCAAGCCGAGTCCTTTTTTTATTTGAGATCAAGTTGTGAGCCCTCGAGTTAAGTTTTTTTTTGAAGATCAAGATTCCTCTAAAGAAGATTGATATTCAACAAGTTCAAGAAGCTAAGACGAAGATGAACTTGTTCGTCGTGAAGATCAAGTCAAGTTGATTGTTAATTCAATATCATGCTCAAGGCCCTTGAATTAACGTTTAAATTAAAATCGCGTGGAAGAGATCAAAGTCAATTCCGCCTTCAATTCAACCAAGTTTCAAGATTAGAAAATATATCAAAGGAATAATAAGGATTGCAACCTCATATTTACTTAAATCTACATCAATTTTATTTAAC
This sequence comes from Linaria vulgaris, assembly GCA_948329865.1. Lineage (NCBI taxonomy): Eukaryota > Viridiplantae > Streptophyta > Magnoliopsida > Lamiales > Plantaginaceae > Linaria > Linaria vulgaris. The sequence continues at coordinate 110,667,516 of OX415249.1, read as the reverse complement.
TAACTTTTCTTATCGTTAATATTTAGACACACGGAATTTGTGGGTACAAATTTGGCATGCCCAGTGGCCCATCTCTACTTCTCATCTATTTTTCCATCAAGTCCTTAAATTTGAAGCCACGATAAGACAATTTTTTCTCAACAATGGCCAAGACAATGGGGACAACAAGTGGAGGTTCTTCTAAACTGATGATAAAAGCTCCACTTGCACTGGGGGCAAGACACGAAGCAAAAGAAAATGATTAAACATCTTTATAAGAAGAGCAAGTTGCGGCGTTGACAAGAGCCATTGATAATCTTACAAAACAAGCTCATAAACATGATGAACATTTTAATCGCCTTCTCCAAAAGCTAGAGGTCCAGGAAGGAGATCAAAATACTAAAAAAGTCGACAACAATATTGGAGTTCAAAGATGCATCAAGACTACAAGCCAAGAAGTTGAAGTCTCCCCTCATCTCCAAAAGCAAGAACTCGTAAAAAGCGATGATCAAAGCATAACGCATGAAAAAGGTTGCTCAAGCAGTTAAAGCTCAAGAATTTGATGAAGTCCTAAGTGAAAGAATCCAAATCGCTTCTTTTTTCCACAAGTCAAATTTCTCAAGGAAGGAAGAGCATGACGTCATGATGCACACAAAATTTTCTGAAGAAACCATTAGAGAGGTTGAAGTTGGAGAATGTTGCAAGTCTTCAAGTCAGCAAATTCAAGTTTCCTCCGAAAGGTCTTGTCTCTACTAATCAATTGAAGAAGTTCATCGAAGAAATAACAAAGGATCATAAAGCTCATCATGAATTTTCAAATCTTACACGAAGTCTTACCTCAAAGAATCGAGCAAATGCAAATGCAAATGCCTACATGATACCAACCTCTGAAGTCTCACCCAAGACAACACGTTGCTCACTTTATTGGAACATGCAATAGCGTTGGTACCGATGGAGCTCTTCTAGTTAAACGGTTGGTACGATCCTTAGAAGACTTTGCTTTTGATTGGTATGTAAATCTTGAGCCAAACTCCATTGGTTGCTGGAAAGATCTATAAGTGAATTCTTCAAACGTTTTTACAACACTAGACGCACTGTGAGCATGATTGAACTTGCAAATTCTCATCAACAAGAAGACGAGCCAATGATTGAGTATATCAATAGACGGGGAAATTTATCCTTAAGGTGCAAAGATAAATTATCTGAGACTTCAGCCACTTAAATATGCACTTAAGGAATGCACCGAAGCCTTTCTTACATTCTCCCAGGAATCAAATCAAAAACTTTTGAAGAATTAGTAACTCGAGCACATGCTATGGAAGTGAGTGTAAATTATGATGAAAAATTATACTCGTCACATGCTTGTGATACTTAAGAAGACAATGAAGATGAATACAAATGAATATGAAATTGAATAGGGTGAAGTGTCTTTTGAAGTGCTCCCATGTATGATCTTAAACTATCTAAGTCTTGAAATAAAATTAAAACTTATGTGCTTCACTACTCCTAAACAAGAGTACAAACTATCTAAAAATCTTCCAAATCAAATCAAAATAAAACTCCTTGACAAGATACAAAATTGTCTATAAGTATTTAAATCAAAATCTCCTTAATACGAGTATAAACTGTTAACAAATTCTTCAAACTCTCAAGTCTCCTAGGCACAAGCCAAAACGTCTACAAATCCTTCAAAATCTTCAAGTCTCATCGACACGAGCTAAAATATCTACAAATCTTCAAGTCTCCTAGAAATGAGCAAGAAGGTCGACAAATTATTCAAGTCAAAGCCTCATCGATATGAGAAAACTTTCTACAAATGTTCAAATCAAATACTCTATGGCGCACGAGCTTAAATTGCAAGTTACTTCTAGCCCAGATGAGTATAAAATGTGAGTTGCACTGTTACAAACTGTGAACTACGTTTTAGCTTGATTTCTTCATTTAATACATAGGCAGCTAGAAGTTTATTCTTAGCACATTCATACCTTAAAAAAAACCCACGCAACATTCCACTTCAAGTTGATTCATCCAATTTTGAATGTCTTTCGTTTTCGCATCTGACCAAATCTCCGGCACCAACGCGCAAGCGCAAACTCTCCCCAAATCACCGAAAACAAACAAGACGAGGTCCCTAGCTTCTACGGTGAGCCTGTCGATTCCGTTGCATTGTGTTTCGATAAATCATTCTACTTTTAACTTCTAATTACAGAATTGCAAATTTAGGACATTTACCGTCCATTGTCGAATGCATCGGTATCCTAGTGTTAGTTCTTTTTTATTGTGTCTGTTTTTCTACATAATTAAGGACATTTATCATCCATTGTCGGATGCATCAGTATCCTTATGATTTTAATCGATTTGTCTAACGCGTGTGCATGTGCTATTTGAAGAAATTAGTGTTTATTATCATGATTTGAAAAGTGTCACATGCAAGATCTATTTAATTAAAAGGAAACTTACCTTGACCCCATTTTTAGTGATATTTCAATGTTCTGCCCATATATTAGTTCATTAAAAAACACTATACTACTTAACACAAGTACATCACACAATTCTAGTTTCATTCGAATTACACTTCCTACTAATTGATCAATCAACTATTGTCATATGATTTAAATATCTTTCCAAGAAAATATGACCAATAGGCAATACATTGTATTGTTCCAATGTCTAGCTGGATTCTCATCGAACGCAAAATATAACATAATAAGCAACTTATCCTCATTGAAAATGATGAAATGGGAACCAAGTATCAAAATAGTTTCCGTTTCAACGCTGATATGGTAATGTACTACACAACTCCAAACCTAAGTCACATAAGGCGGATGCACATGCGCCAATGCGCCTATTTTGAAAAATTAGGTTGCTAATGCGGCCTTAGTGCGTCTATTGATAATTTATAAAACTAGTGCAAATATTAAAGAAAATTAACTATATCAAGTATCAAATTGTTTTTATAATAAAGAAACTAGAAAGAAAACAATACCTTACATTTGAATTATTTATTACTTATAACAAATTGAAGTAAAACCTTTAATTTAAGAACACAATGTACTACCAAATAAGAATCTAGGCGGAAAATTACATTTACAAATACAGAAGTTAGTCTGGAGTAATTTTACTTTTGCAGAAGCTAATAATAACATTTTGAAGTGAAAGAAACTAAAAAAATCTAAACAGGTGGTTGCCATTCAACAAAATATGAGCACTTGTTTAACTACATAATTTGCTATTACAAGCAACAAGCAAGTGAACAACAACAAAATATGTGCACTTGTTCAGTGACTTACCATTAGCCTATTACATTTGCAAAAGTATATTCCCAAGTCTAAAGTTACAACAATCAAAGTTATGAACTTATGATGTACATAATGCTTGGGAAAATAAAAAAGCATAACAAGAAAATATCTGTCAATGCTAATCATCTAATCATCTGTCAATGCTAATCATGAGTCATCAATCATTTAATCATCAATCATCAGGTTGAGGAGCATAAAGTTCTTGATCCTTAATAGCCTCCAAATCACCTTCAAGAAAATCCTCATATGTGTTGCAATCCCAATTCTTGTATTTTTTCTCATAGTCTTCATCAAACCTTGTCAAAATCCGATTGTTGTAGTGAACATACACCAACCATTCTGCACAATCATAATTTAACTTGTTTCTCTTCACACTATGAATGAAACTATATGTGCTCCACACCCTCTCTGCACAAGAGCTATTCACCGTTTGAGATAACACTTTAATAGCTAATGAATAAAGTTGAAGAGTAGCAATACCATATAAATTCCACCATTCTGTCGAGCTCATAATCTTTCCATCTTCAATTGCTTCAGGCTTTGCAAACCCCCCTCACAAGTTAAAGCACTTAGTTGTCTTCGAACAATAGACGAATCTTGTGCATATGTTAGCATTCTAGTAACACCTAAATACACACCTTGCACACGAGGATCAGAATGAGGCTTATCTCGCCTTCGGTTCCCTGGCCCAATGCTTTGCAACCATGAATCAGAATAGTAATATGGATTTAGCACGTACGCAAGTGTATGCAATGGTAGATTCATTCGTTCCCACCTCCTCATAACCAAAGATCCACCCTCTAAATTCAATGTCATGTTATGAGATAGTGCATCTTTTATGCAACCTAACATATCTTCCATTTTTTGATACACTTCACCAACTACAGCTCTATTCGAATCACAAAATCGGATCATTTTCCAAATCGGCCTAGTGAAAGACAACACTTTCTTCACGTCATCCCAAAAGTCATTGTCAAGTATTACTTTTTGAACTTCATCACGGGCTAACTTAGATCTTGAGGTTCCTCTTCTAATTTCCCCCCACTCATCATTTAGAACCATTGCAATTAAAGAACTCTTCATCTTAAAAAGTCATTCTATTACCACATAATGCTGCCCAAATCTAGTTTTTTTTCACCTGAATCACCTCCAAATAAGAGAATTTTCTCAAAATATGCAACACAAAAAAGTGATTTCTTATGTAGTTAACAATACCTTTCACCTTTTTATAACATGTTGCAACAAAACTCAAAGATGGATGAGATGATTTTGCAATATCTTTCACTAAAAGACTCAAGGTATGTGGCATGCAACCAGACCAAAAAATGTGAGGTAGTTTATCACATATAATATCTCCAGCAGCCTTACAATTACTTGCATTATCAGTCAATATTTGAACCACATTATATTTTTCCACACTTTCTATAGTCTTCTGTAATATTTCAGATATGTATGAAGATCTTTTTTCATCTCCAGAAGAATCTATAACTGTTAGGAAAATAGGCTTACCTCTACAAACGACAAGAACATTGATCAAAGGTTGATTTTGAACATTAGACCAACCATCTGATACAATAGAAACCCCATATTTTGCGCAATCTCGCTTAATTGTTGCCAACTTATTATCCACTGCAGTTTTCTCCTTATCAAGTAATGTGGTTCTAATCTTTTCAGAACTTGGAGGCTTGTATCCTTTATGAGCTTCATTCATAGCTCTTGCCGCATCTATCCAAAAAGGAGACCTGGCCACATTGAACGATATCCCACAACTGCAAAAGAATCTCGCAATTATGGAATCCGTATCATCTCTTGCCGACATATTGAACATGTATGTAATGATATTAGTACCCGCTAAACGCTTTTCTGGAGGTATTTGTGACAACTCAACTCTTTTTTTCCGCAAGTCTCCTCCATACATCTCCCGTGCATCTTCTTCTTCTTCCTTTCTAAGCTTTTCTCTATCACTTCTTGATAACTCAGAACAAAGAGCAATTCCTTGAGACCTCTCTCCTTTACTTAAGCCAAATCAAGTGTGCTCTGATTCGTGTATAGGATCCAGTATATGCATCTTATCGGCAACCAAAGTTACATATCAACTTGTCCTCTTTTTTATCACCAACTGCAGTAACATATTTTTTCAATGGTGTGGCATCATTTTCCTCATTTCTATTATTAGAAGATTCTTCATTCTGGTTGGATCCACTCATTGTTGTAGGATTGATTGAACTAGCTGCATTAAATAAACAAAAATCCAAGTCAAGTTTAGTGTATTTTATATAAATTCCACAATGACAACAAAAAGTACACTCTGTCTCAAGTTTTTCTTTGGACTTAAAAGTTAAACATTCATCTTGCAAGAAATATCATACTACACACAATAAAATATGTTAGCACTTAGCAGGTTTTACTTTTTTTAAAATAATTCAGAAATTTCCATCAATTTCGCTTCACAAATCTGATTTCTAAATCATAATTTGTAACATATCATACTACACACACAATAATTAACTCAAAAATATTTCGATTACCCACTACAAGGAGTAAATAAAAATCACGTTTGGCAGTTTCTTAGTTAGTTTTTGAATCGAAATTGACTAAAAGAGAGAAAAGAGAAGGAATTTATCTGCTATCTTCAATTATGTTGAAACCCCCATAGAATTTTGAATGATACCCATGGATTGAGAAAAGGAAAAAGTTGGGTAGGGTTTCTTTCTTTCTGATCGGACAAGTCAAGTGGCAAGGAAGAAATAGTGTTTTTATTTCTTTATATTTTAATATTTAGTAAGAAAATTGAGGCAATAACGTTTTGACAACTTATAATTGGTAAAAACGTGTGGGCATTAACAAAAATAAAGTTGAGACCCAACGAACTTAAAGTCGATATTTTATGAAACTTAAGGCGCGACCTACATAAATTAAAGTCGCGAATTAAAAATCCTTAGGGCACGCATTACTTAAACTTGATGCGTCTTAGAGCGGCGCACACGCATCCAAATCGCCAAGGCGCGACTTGTGTGCCAATGTGTGAGGGTAGGTGCACGAATTATGTGACCTAGCTCCAAAATTGCACGTTCACTGTTGTAGTGACTAGTGGCGGCAATGTATCAAAATAACGGGGAAGAGGGGAGTTGGGAGTAAAAACAACATAGTGATAGTAGATTCTTAAAGTTCTGCTCATATACGAGCATTCCAAAGTAACTAAAATCCATCATAGTTTGGGGATGTCAAAATAAAGGTTGCCCATTTCAAATCATTTCCTCACGTTCTTTTTACTCATGAGGTGCTTGAGATACCTCAACTGCGAACCTTCAGGCAGTGCAAAGAAGACATCTGTATCTTGTGGGGAGTGGGCCAGGCGATGAACAAGGTCAATCTTTTGATCCTCGTCAAATTCCTCGAACTTAGCAACTGCAGCATAAAGACATTTCCTCTGTTCCATTGCAGTGTCATGAGGCATAGCAGTAGCGACGCAGAGTTGTGCAATACGGTCCATGGTATCATTAGTCTTCTTGAGGAACTCGTCAACGTAGACCAGAATCACTCGAGCACTCTCCACACGGGGTACTGACTCACGCCTCCTTTTCTGACCCTTCTCCTTTTTGATCTTTTTAGGATCTTCTTAATGGACGACCTTGAAGGACCTCATGAACTGGGCACATCATTGTCAGCTACTGCCTCGTCCATGTCTATGTCGACGAAGTCTGTTTGAGTGCTAGTAGGTTGGGGGGCTGGTTAGGGGGGCACATCTTCAGAGATGACATTTTCCCCCTTAGTGAAGAGATCATTCACAACTGCTGCCAAGTCCACATCATCGTTTCTAGTTGCACGGTCCTTGCCAAAAATATGTACTTGTATTGTATGATGTAGGGATGTGACTATACAAATAAATAAAAAATGCAAGTTAGAATTCAAACACAAACACGTGCAAATAAACATAGCAATGATCAGACTATATGTATATCAAAACCTATATAACATGAATCATACTATATGTATTTCCAAAAAGAATGTATGTATGTCAAAATGTTGAAGAAGTTACTTGTTCAAGTGATATTGTTGTAGACATACCTTCACATAATCAAGCCAATAGGCCTCACTCACACACTGGATGGTCTTAGTAACCGGACACATGAAAGACCCACCACCTGTAACATCAAACATCAGATACAAGTGCCCGTACGTGCGCTTCCACACAGCCATCTTCGACCTCACATGCCGATCAAATCTCACCTTAGAGCTTGGTATCATCCTCTTGATAGAGTTCTCCAGTTTCAGTAGATACCCAGCTCGGAAAGAGTTGTCGATCTTCATCCCTTTGCACTTTAGGTCCTTCACAGATTCGATGAGTGCCATCTCATCCTCCCTTGTCCATTTATACCGGTTCTTAGCAGCCTTCGGCTCAGATTCCACTTGAGCAGAGTTGGAACTCAATGCTGCCGCCATCTACACAACAAATTATCATGTCAACACCATCATTATAAACAAAGATCTCAACAAAACAAAGATACAGTAAACAACTTTGACAAAAGGATCTTTGTTAAAGTCATCCATAATGAGCATCATCAAATAAACATTTCTCAATTAAACAAACATGATAAGTAGTCACACGGTGCAAATGAACAAAAGTCTCATCACACTATAATCCAAAGACAAATAAAAAGCCAAACACCCAAATTCTATTGTTCATCAAACAAACCAACTTTAAAAATCCAAACACCCAAGTAATCCATTAAACTATGGCAACAAGAATGTCAAGTACGATGACCAGCTCGCCACTCGTCCCACATCTTAGTAGCAATCTCATCCCTGAATCTGTCCCATGCAACAGTGCTTCAAGGGCCATCAATGTATTCATATGGTTCTTCATCATCGCTGCTGTCAACGGAGGAGCTGTCATCATCACCGCCTTCAGACGAAGAAGACGAATCACTTATGTAGTTCGACATCTGAACCTTGATGAAGTTATTCAGCAATGCACATGCCATTACGCATCGGTTTTGAATCTGCAACAGATATTGTGATGCGCTCTTCAAGATCTTCCACTTGTTTTTAAGCTTGGAAAATGCCCGTTCGATCACGCTCCTTGCCAGTGAGTGCCTCATGTTGAACATCTCCTCCTTGTCTTGTGGCACTACACATCCCTTACCCCACTCCTTCAAGTGATAACGTCTACCCCTATATGGCGCCAAAAATCCATCACAGTTTGCATATCCGGCATCCACCAAGTAGTAACAACATGTCAGTAACTTACACCAACCAGTTCTCTCTCATTACCCAAATCAAACAGATAATTGTAAACAAGTTTATTTTTATAATCATAAATGTCCTACCTTGTGAGACTCGAAATCCATTCGGTGGAGGTCGGTAAAGTGCATCCATTAGTACTCTCCCGTCTGCCGCGGAACACTCCCACCCACATAGCATGTACACAAAGCTCATTTCAATGTCACATACCTCGAGTGTAACACCCCGAAATTTTTGGTTTCATGGATAATTAGGATTATTTTTTTACTCAGCCTTGCGTAATTAAATAATATAACTAAATTAATTAAGTAAGGTGTTGATATATATATATATATATGTGTGGATTATATTTATATTAACTAATGAGTGCAATTTTAGTTTAATTATGAACCGTGTTGTTAAGCTATTAATTAGTTTAAAAACTTAAAATATGTAAACCCTATTTATATATATATATATATATGTATATATATATATATATATAGCCTTTGTTGAACTTGAGGGTTAAGAGTTTCTTCATATTTTGAGCAGCCGCAATTTATTTGTTCTCTATAGTTCTCTGACTGCGAGCATATCATTCTTCCCGCTGTTTGTTCACGCTGATCTAAGGTAGATAACGTTTTTCCTTATTCGTTATATCATATTCTTTCTACTGTTTTAATGACCATGAATACAATAGCTGGGGTAGTTTCATCAATTTTAATTCGAATGATGCCACGATTGTTTATTAGGCATGAAATTCATTGTATATTGCACGCATCAAGTGGAACCATCATGCATCAGATTATATATCATTTGCATCCATCATTATAGTTGGTTGTGGCTTATAATTAATCGAGAAATTAATAGCACTAGTAGATCATTTGGACTTTATTTTGGTTAGTAGCATTTATAATCTGATATTCTACTGGTGCTATTACGTGACACTATACATGATTAGGAATTAGTATTGTTTGAACTCATATCATCAAAAGAAAGCAATCATGTTACATCATTATATATTATGAACAACACATGTGTTCTTTATATTAGACTTCATAATCAGGTTTATTAATTCGTTATGTTATCTCGTTTTTGTGTTACAACAATTCATTTACTGAATCCCAGAAAGTACCTTAACTTAAAATCTAGACTCGCAACGTATATATTAGTAAAGCTTTATAGATTAATGCATGCAAGATTATTAAATGATGATCACCTCACATGGGGTTTTGGGTACTTATTAGGCATATACATAAGTAGATTAAGATTTATAATTGCAGCGATGGTTTAATAAGATTTAGACTGGAACTTGAATGTCTCATGACATTATATTTATGCCCCATAGGCGCGCGAGTGAGCAACTATCACTCTTTGCAGTCTATACCAGGTGCGTGTTCCCAAAACTATATTATTTTACGGAAAGAAAGTACGTGCTACATGTATCTTAGCAGTAAATACATACGTATACATATATCCATTGTTGACTGATATGATTGAAAATGCAATGATAAACTTGGTATGTAAATGATTGCTTGCTTCCAAGAATGTTATTTGATTAGAACTGTAACAACATTGATTGTTTGATGTGGGAACGAATGGTTGAACGACTGACTGACTGGCCGATTTGTTTTTGACCAACTATAATGGATCCACGACTATGTGAGTGTGTTGTACCGCTGGGCAGCGGCGGGCTTGCCAGATGGTCTTCATGCCATGGCCCCTCTCCCTTAGACCTGCGGGAGTTTCGTAGCATCTAAGTGGGGTAACCGACGAGCATACCTGTGTGGTATGTTGACTGATTTCAAGGTAGCTCTTTGAATGGGGGAAATAAGGACTGACCGACTGATTGACTGATAGGAGTTACATGGATGGGATAATCTGATACTGAGGTTGAACATTGTATTATGCCTCGACCAACTGTGAACTGTTTGACTGTTGACGTGCCTTAACTGTTGTTTTTACATTCGTTTTCAAAACAAAAGCGCATGACATTTCCCTTGCACACACAACACGAACACCACTGATACTTTTGTCTCACACATGCATTATTTCTTTCTTCCTTTCTCAGCTTAGGTTCGAACCAGCAGAGAACGAGTACCTAGAGGAGGAGGGCGGTTGTCACCTTGTGTTACTTTCCTTTTGATAGTCTAGTTTCTTTAGGTTTGAACCATGGGACTGTAAAACTATCTAGTTCAGTTGCTCTTTTTATTAGTTTTTGGATTGTTAAATGTTGAATCTGGTTAGCGCTGTGCGCAATTGGTTTATTGACATGGGTTGAGTTATTTTTCTTGGAGTTGTTATGGGATTTGTTTAGTTTAAATTTCGGGGCTTTACATCGACTATGTTAACTTGAACCCTACCCTTACGTGACCGATACCTTGACTGATCAAGTAGTGGATCGATGACATCAATCATGGTCCCATCTAAAGCCCCACGACGGCCCTGCATCACCAGATAAAAACCCTTAAATTAAGCAACCACGCTAATGAAACAAAACAATTTTTAAACATGTATGAGTGTTTAACAGAACAACTGTAGTGCCTCAAAATGTTTCCATGGCTCTTCGCGGTTACCGTTCTCATGTGATATAGGCTTCAACGTCACAAGTAGTAAGTGACTATACTTGAGCAGAGCCTCGAGAGTACGTCTGAAGTAACGACTAACAGTTTGCCCAGATCTATGCCAACTAAAGCCAACAGTTCGGTTTACATCGTGATGTGCCAGTATCTTGAGGAACATAGTGACTTGCTCGCATAATGTTACGTATTTCTCATCCCTAAGTCCATCAATCTCTCTCAATAATTAACATAATTTCATGAAACAGTTCCTATCTATCCTAAGGTTGGCTATGCAATACTCATCGTTCAACACTGTCATTCGATACATGACTCTGTCTATCTCAGGTATCTTATCCAACATGCTATAGCGAATCACCCGTCGCCGTTTAGAAGCCACTTCAGATTCATGGTTGTGCATAATGATCAAGAAAATAATAATATTTGCGCGTAAAAGGATAACTTAATAGATAACTAAAGTCAGAGTTTTCCTCCAATGCTCCATCTGGATCACAATTACCAGACATACAAATTTGAGAAGTATATCAGATTCAATAAACATGCTCCATCAAATAAGACAACCCAACATCAGCAATCATGCATCTCTTACACACATTCATATAAATCATCACATAAACTACTTATGAAATGCACTGCTTCCATAATTACAAATCATATTAGACTACATAATAGAGGCTCAAAAACACTATCAACTCATGACAATGACACAAAAAAGTAAAAGGGATCTACATATTTACCTTAATTGTCGATGCACTGATTTTCCTGTTGTAAAGCTTCTTTCCCCTTGTAAATCACCTCACCACAAAGCCTGAAACATGAAGAACACTATATTATATATAACAAATATCAGATATATTGTATCACAAATACAATAAAAGCAAATTCAATAAAGAATTACAAACATGCATAAAACATATTATTCTAGGGTTGTGACATATGTACGCGACGACAATATGATTTTCTACATAAAATCTTTTAACAAAGTAATATTGCCATATTCACTTTCATCAATCAGTTTTATGGGTATATCAAAACAAGATTTTTTCACAGTAATACAACATATCGACAATCAAAAATACCACAACCACACATATGTTACTATAAAATCCGTAAATAAATCTAATCAAACAACAAGAATAATGAATATTATCCTTTTTTAGGCATGAGTGCTAATAGTGAATGTATCTCACCTGTTGACAAACAAACACCGAACGAGTGTTAGAATCCAGAACAAGAACGATTATAATGTTATAAAAATGGAAGAGTAGGGGAAAATCGAACTTTTTAGTAGCGAGTGAGTTGAAAACCTAGGGTTTGCGCGGGAGTAACACCTGAGAAGATTATGTACATGCAACTTTAATGAAACGCGAATCAACAAGAAAACGAGAAAATACGAGGTGAAATAGTCGAAATTCTTACCGTCGCAACCAAAATCGCCGCCGAGCTCGGAAGTAATTTCCCCCAAATCTTCCCGCTGTGTTTTGAGGGTTTCAGATGAAAAAGTAAAAAATAAAGGGTAGTTAACTAAGTTGCTACACGATTCACAAAAAAAATGCCGTCGTTTCGTGGGCCATAAGAGGTATTTTCGTCTTTTTTCAAAACAGCTAATATCTGTATAAGTTAATCTGGGGGGGGGGGGGGGCTGTTATTATTATCCGTGGATTAGACCCTTTTCGTACCGAACTATACAATGTTTGATAAAAAGCCCACAAAAATTATCATTTAAAACAAAATGTAGACCCATTTTTTTCAGTTTGGATTAAGGCCTTATCCAGATAACCAAACACCCCTTAGGTTATAAGTGAAAATCAGCTCCCGCACGGCACAACTCCTTGTTTTATTTATACCTTATAATATATATATATATATATATATATATATTCATCTATTTTACACACACAAGTAACGCTTAAGTAAATGTGGATTGCTGCTAATAATACTCTTTTGGGATGCATTTCTTTAACTTATGATATTTGCTATTAATAGACATATATGTCGACGTCTGAAGTGATTTATGGTCCATGTTGGCACATGGCACAACTTGGCAGCTGTGCCGACATGAATATGAATATGCTGTTACAATCCCGATTTAAAAATGGCTGCAGCTCCAGCTGAGGTGACACATTAAGTGAAACAATTGGTCCTTTCAATAGACACGTGGCACAGTAAACCCTAATTAAATTCCCAAATCAAACAACAACTGCCCCAATTACAACAATTAATTCTTTTCCACTTATTGAAGCTAGCTCAGGTTTAACCGTTTAAGCATCGAATCTGCCAACGTCAAAAGAAAATGGAGGGAGAGGGAGAGGGAGAGATCTCCGGCGGTAACGACGTACCGATGATTACTGACCCGCCCCGACCCCGACCCCGCGTCCGCACCGGACCCGACTCGTTCTTGATTGCATGCCGTTTTTTTAGCGTCTTTACTTCTCTGGCCGCCATTCTTTGCATTGCCGTTAACATCCTCGCCGCCGTCCGATCCTTCAGGAACGTATCAGATGTACGTCTTTTTTTTTTTTTTTCCTCACTCTCTATTTGCACTACTGATTTCACGTTCCTTGATTTGCTGAGGTGTTATATTTGGTGTGTTAGATATTTGATGGAATATTCCGGTGTTACGCGGTGGTTTTTGCTGTGTTTGTGGTCATCGCCGAGACTGAGTGGCAGTTCGTTATCAAGTTTTCCAAGGTTCGATTTTCTTTTCGACTCCTATTGCACTGGTTCTCTGTTCGAATCATAGGTTGTTTGGTTTCATACTAAAATCCGTAATTGCATTACGAGCGAGCGAGTCTGCTTTTTTTAATTCTTCGCCAAAATGGTGCAGGTTCTGGAGTTTTGGGCTGGCAGGGGTATGCTGCAAATCTTGTATGTCTCAACTGAAATCATTATAAGTGCTATATATATGCTCTGGCTATATCTGTAATTGCTGATAGTTAGTCGTTGAAGTTATATTGAGCTTATCAAGTCAGTCAAGCCATTCATTTTCGTTGGAGTCTAATTCGGTTACAGCTTCACATTCACATTCACATTAATGATCAGGAAAAATTAACTGGTTATAACGGCTAGGTAGCTGATAGTTACTTAAACTGATATAGATGGAAAAATCCTGTTTGCAGATGCTGTGACAACATCAATTCTGCGTTGTTTGGACATATACCATTTCTTCCCTCATCACCCATCACGTGCTTGAGAGCGGATTGAATGTTGTTGTAGTGTGTGATTTATTTTTATGTTTCCTCTGATGTCAGTGTTGCAGTGATGACCAGAGCCTACCCCGAGTATCTAAGGAACCACCAAGAGCTATTTCTATTGCAAAGTATAGCTAGCTACCTGCTTCTGGCATGTGGTGCTGTTTACGTTCTATTAGTAAGTTCATGAAACCATCGTACATGCAATTTGGTTGTGGTCTGATATATCATGTTGCTTCTTCAGTTTGTACGTGTGATCAATTAAAGCTAGACTGAAACTTATCTCAAGAGTAATACTTGAATTTTTTAGGGAGTATTATGCATTGGTGTGCTTAAGCGTGCTCGCCAGAAAAAAGAAGTTTCCAGGGAGCAAGCAGTTAAGGATCTTGAGGTAAACTGTTTGTTGTTTTATATGTGTTCTTCGATGATGTAGCATAGAAAATTCTGAAGCATGTTTGAGCTTCATGTCACTTTCTGTTTATTATTTTTTCTGTTTGGTTTTTGGCTCCATTTTGCAATAGAGAAAAACTCACTTTTGGACCAATACAATGGTGCATCTTTTGCGTATAATCTCACAGTTTATACAAAATCAGATCCCTGTCGCACTTTTCAAATGATTCCATTATAATCCCACGCTTCACGCAAATCAGATCCAGTCCCACCCTTCGATTTTCTTTTTCATCCAGTTTGGACGGCGTTCCACTTTCTGTTCCACTTGATAGCCGCCGGTGCGTATATTGCGAGAAAAAAGATCTCATTTAAAGCTCTTAGTGTTTGGTAAAACTACTCCAATCTATTAAAAATCTTGAGAATCACAAAACTCATGTTTGCTTGCACTATTATTACAAATAGATACCGAGTAACAACCAGGCTTTGTACAAACACAGTCAGCTACTTACAATAAAGAAATAATTTTTTGTATTCTTTTAATCTTAATAAGGTTTTTGAGGTTTGAAATAAACTGTTATCAAACTCATAACCATGAACTTTGTTTTATTTTTCGCTCTCTGTACATAGCTTATTGGTAACATGCAATGCTCGTGTTTTTTATGGGAAAGTGACGGAATTAGTGGATCTGTGATGGGATCAGAAATGCACGATGTGGGATTGTATGGGACTAAATGAATTTTTACCTTTTGCAATAGAAGTCGTGTTCTGGGTCTCTGTCTTAGATGGAGATGACGGGCAGTACTTATCCCGAAAAAAAGACTCAGTGGAGCAACATATGAATTTTATCCTTCCAGTTCTGTTCATCTTCTAGCTCTTATACTCAGGCATCCATCCCTCCGTATCCCATTCAGTGATACTTTACAGGAGAGGCTCATAGGTAGCAACTTGGTATCCAAAATTCATAAAAGACAGAGTTGGGCAGCTCTTCAAGCAAAACAAGCTTTATTAGACTATATGTCCCTTGTAATTTTTGATGAGGAAAAGATACTAAGAACGACGACCAGTACAAACATTTCACACAAAATGAAATGGATATTGTGGGAGCTTAGATCAAAATCAGCAGTAATTGCTGCTCTGTACTAGATTTTTTGAGCTACTATAAATCTTGTGTTTTCATGTACCTTTGATATATCAAAAGAATCACATATTATGTTGCTTTGATGCTGCAGGAACTTGAGCGTCGTAGAGAAGACCTTCAGGCATTATTGATCCCAGAGGAGCCGTAAGCCATAATGATAATAGAACCTTTGCCATTCGTGCCATTTCACCCAAAAGATGTTAGTGAACTATATAATTTACACTATACTACAATTGGAGAATTTGCTATATGCCCAATTGTTGTTTCTGTACTAGTTACATACCTTCAGTTTTAACATCTGATACTTTGTTACAGTGTAGGCTGTAGATAACTTGCTACTCCCAGTTCATGAACTACCCTAGTGCTGCTTTATTACCCCACAAAGAGAAATTGCACATTTATTTTTCAAGGCGTTGTAATTTGTTGTTCCTTCATTAAATGTTTGGTTTGCAGTAGACACTCCATTATTATGTAATCATTTCAGTTTGTGTAAATATTTTTATTGTTTTGGCAAAATATCTTTTTTCACCGAGTACCATTACCAGCTTCAAATCACATTAATATTTTCTTTAAAGATCAAATGACTAATATTAGCGAAATCACATTAGTATTCTTTAAAGATATTTAAACCGTTTATTGGTAGGATAACCACTTGATCTCAACGTGCAGCGGTTGCGCATAATAATTTTTTCGAAGTAAATCAGATCATAATCTTTCGATTTTTAGATTTGCATCTAAAGCACCTAATTATATCACAATCACGTTCTACCAGAAATTATAGGATGGTTAAGATTTAACTGCACATTATATGTAATAGAAAGAAATGATTAAAGCTTACCACTTTTAAATTTAATCTTGTGACTTTATTTACATTATAATAACTGCATTAAAATAAAAAGAGAAAACTATATAAATGAATACGATAAATATGCATATATTTCAATTTAAAATTCATAATAGTGGTTTTAATACTGGTTTAAAATTTAAAATTTCATTTTCACTTATTTTAGATTTTATTTCTCCTTGTTTTCTAAGCGTTTGGCTTTATACAGTTTCTCGAGAAAATTATTATTCTAGGTAAAGATTTTTGTAGTTATTATTTATTTAACTTTCTAAAAGTGTAATTATAACTTGTACTTTGAAATATGTGTAATTATTTTAAAGACATTCTATTAAACTGGTTAATATATTTATTTTACATGTTATCTTTAAAGTTATTTTATGTAAATGTTCTACAACTTTCATTACTTTATTTAAAAAATAGCATGACATTAACTTATTTTATTTTATTTTAGTATCCCAAATATTTCCTATGAATTTAAGATCAATGAAGAAAAATAATAAATAAATTACAAATATCATTTTTCCTCTTTTCTTTCATTTTGGGAAAATTTTAAAATTGCAAAACAGCTAGAAAAATAAATAAATTCCCCTCATCTTCTTTTCTTTTGATATTTTACTTTAAAAAACCCCCAAAAGATCCTCGTTCCCGCTCAGACAAACGTACGGCTCTCTCTCACACTGCATCAAATCAATCCAGGTCAACTATTTTTCCTTTGCAATTTTAGTTTTACTCGATTGATTACCTTTCTGCTTTATTTCATTATTAGATATGATGCTCTGTAATAATTAGTCGTGTATTATCCTCTGAAGTAGAAACCTGTCAAATTTTGAGTGAAATTAATCAATTTTATCACTTATAAATCTTCCGAATAATTTTGTTGCTTTTTAATTTATTTTTATTTTATAGTATTTGGTTGTGATTAGAGTAGAAAAGCTGCAGGCCTAGTGTTCTATTTATGAAGATAATAATACTCTTTGAGATTCTGTTGTTAGAGTGTTTTGAGAAGAAGAATTACAAAGAATATACTCTAAAAAAGAAAACTTGGTGCAACTGGTAAACAAGATTATATTGTGGTGGCATTTCAGATTTTAGGGACGTGTTTCTGGATCGCGATAGATAGAGTTTTTGACAAACTTTAGCTGATTGTTTTTATTTATTTGTTTAATATCTGTGTTGCATTGAGTTAATCAATATGTTATGTTCCATGCTTCAGGGAAGTGACTCAAGGAAATGGAGGGTATTTATGATGAGCTAGATCAAATCAAACTTGAGGCCGAAAAGCTTAGAGAGGAATGTCGAGCCAAAACCGAGCTGTCAAATAATTTGAAGAGAGCCCACATCGAGCAATTAACCGTTAATCGACAAGCAAAGTTGGAGATTGAGAATCTGGCCCAGGAACTGAATCACAAATCTGATGACATACGTGAGATTCGACAAATGTACGAGGAGCTCCAAATCAATTTGCATAGGAAGGACTTGTTTCTCCAGCAGATTAGTTCGGGGAATGAGAAGCTTCGAGCAGAATTTGGTGAGAAAATCATAAAATTGGAAGATGAAAGTAGAGATTTGGTATTGGCTTTGACTGAAGCAACCGCAAGAATCCAGGAACTGGAAAGGAAGACTTCTGCAAGCGATGAGGAAGTTTCTAGTCTTAAGAGGCTTTTTTCGGTTAAACCGGAGAAGGGCATTGAGGCTCAAAAGGAAGAAGCAAAAGAGGTGAAAGAGAGGGATGATCATATACTTAAACTGGAGGAGGAAGGTAGGATTGTTCGAGATCAGTTGAAATGGAGAAATGAACAGTTCTCCCACCTTGAAGAAGCACACAGGAAGTTACAGGCTCATTTCAATGTGAGTAGGGCGGAATGGCAGAAGGAGAAAACGGACCTTGTTGATGAACTTTCTTCTCTGCAAGCTAAGTTAGATGCTCAGATACGAGCTTCAGAAAGCCTTGACACTCAATCCAAGTTATGTAATCGAGCCTTGGCACATGAAGAAAGCAGGAGGAAGCTTCTTGAAATAGAGGTTAATGAATCTAATTCAAGATCTGAAAATGTCTTCTTAGAGTACAAAGTAACAAAATCACATAACTTACTTCGAACAAAAGAGATGCTCTTCAATGATATGAGTTACAGAACTGCAGAAATGGAGCAGGAAAACAGAAACCTGGTGGACTCTATGAAAGATATTCAACAGGTTCAGGTCAATAATAGTGCTAGATCTTCTTCTTCTGCAAAAAAACTGAGAAAAGAATTTCAAGGTTTAGTTCAGTTACACAATAAATGCGATGCAAACCTCAAAGAGAATCAGGCTGAATGTACTTCACAGACCGGAAAATTGAAGGGGGATTTGACATATTGCCTGTCTGAGTTGGATGGTAAAAACAAAAGCATGGTGGGAGTTCACAAGGAATTTGAAGATGGCAAGTGGCTATTGGAGGTAAAAGATGAAGAGTTATATGCTTTAATCATGGTGTTGAAATCTGAATTTCATGTTGCTTATTCAAAGTTTTATGATGCAAAAGAGAAGTGGGAGATTTGCTCTAAGAAAACTGAAGAGAGAAACAGGTTCCTAGAGCATCAGATTGAAGTACAGAACACCGAGTTACATAAAGTTCATGCTGAAATGAAACATAAGTGCGCTGAAATAACGGTGCTAATGGAGCAGGTCGAGGCTTTAGACTTTCTAAAGCAGAGGGATAGTCTCCTAGAGGAAGAACTCAAAAGGTATAAAGAAATGCTTGATGAATCAAATAAAGCTCAATGCAGCTGGAAAGCAAAGTTTGTCGAATTGGAAAACATCCAGAGAGAGGACAGAAAAAATGCTTCTGATGCTTTACAGAGGGCCAAATCAGATCTTGCGACTGAAAAATCCAAAGTTGAAAAATCCCAGCTTGAATTGCAAAAATGGAAAGCTGATGTAGAAAATCTGAAATTAAGCATCGAACAAATCCAGCATGCTCACGAGGAAGCGAATGCCAACCTTCTCGTCAGTTTGAAAGATCAAGAAACCCAAATTGGTAAATTGCATGAGCAAATTCGGGTTTCAGAATTATCAATTGCAGCAGAACTAAAAGCTGCTGAAATTGTCAGAAAAGAGAAGGATAACTATATGCAAATTGCAGAAGATAGAAAATCTTGCATTGAAAGTCTTCAGAGTAGGTTTGCTCAGTTACAGTTTGAGTTGTCTGAAAGAGAAGCCAAGAGTTTTGCTCTATTAGAAGAAAATCAGAGTCTTGAGAAGGCAACTGAGACACTTTCATGCAACATAGAGAAGAGAGACCAGAAAATACAAGAACTTCAGAAACAGGTTGAAACTTTGGATCAGAACTTCAGTAGCGCTGTGGCTAGTTTTGCAGAAAACGAGAGTACTCTTAAGGAATCTTTGAAGGGAGCCAACGACCAAAGAATCTTAGATAACGAAGATCATAACCAGATGGTCGAAAATCTGGAGAAAGAAGTGTATGATTTACGCAAAAAAATGGAAACTCAAGAAGCAACATCGATTCAATTAAAGCAAGAGGTGCTGCATCTTGAAGATTCAATGCAACACAAAAGTTCTGAGATGGAAATTCTGAAGGGTCAACTTGAAAAGGAAAGAACGCGCTTTGAAGGTTTGCTTGATGAACTTGAATCCCAGAAAAGGGTACTGCTCGAAGACCTCAGTAAAGCATCAGATGATAGAGATGAGTTGCTTGTCCAACTCGAAAGCATTTCTGGTCAGTTTGGAGTGATCTGCAGAGACGATGGCGAATTACTGAGTATGCTGGGGATGATGTTGCCCCTTTCCGAGGATGGCGGTGAGACACCAATGCGTCTGTTGGCAAATGGTGATTTCAATTATACTATCTTTCCATCCTCGAGAAAATCAACTCAACTGACTGTTAATGATGAAAGAACTCTGTTGACAGAACTGAACTGCTAGAATTCCTCATGAGAGATGAAACTTGTGCTTTTAAAACTGTAAACTGATTGATGCATCGCTCTCTTATGAAGGGAAGAATGATGAAGTTTGACTCGTTGAACTTGAAGCAGATCTTCACAGTACCTTCTTTGCTTGATCAAGCTTGTTGTCTCACATAGAAGCTGCATTTTTTATTCCCTATCAATTTAAGACCAAGTAGAATTGAAATGGAACCTTTCTGATGCTTCTTTACTTTTTGCTGTTGTCTGGTTAGTAATACACAGTTTAAGTTGTTCAAAATTTCAAATACAATCTCTCGTTGGTTGATGCTGAGATACTTGAATCTATCACTTTAATTGTTTGGAAGCCGAGTTTTCTGTTATGTAGTTTTTACTACTGATTGTTCTGTGCTTTTAAAACGGTTTATGCACTGATGGTTCTCATGTCATGGCGTTACAATCTTAAAATGCCACATACGTAAGAAAAATCTATAATTTGTGTAACTAGAATTTTATCATGACACTTAATACATAATACAAAGTGAAGTATCAAATTCTGGAAACATGTAATGTTTTTGTCACCCACACCCGATAGTATAAAATGCATCATCGTAATTTGGAAACATACTTGCAACATTTTAGAGAAATACTTAGCTTAAAATACTGGAAGGCCAAATGTACTGATACAAACACTTCATATTGGTCAAAATCGAGATGGAAAAAGAAACAGGATTTGAAGGTGATCGGATGGAATCCGAGGAGGGGCTGGTTGAAGCTGAACGTAGATTGGGGATTGAATAGCGACATAAATCTTGGGAAAGCAACCGGAGTATTGAGGAATGGCGAAGGGAATTGGCGTCGGGGATTCAAGTTTAACATTGCTTCCCCTATGACTGATGAAACTGAATTGCGGGGACTTAAGAGGGGCCTTGAGATTGCATGAGAACAAAGAACCCGGAACATCAAAGTCGAGACCGACTCTATGGTGATCTTAAAACTTATCACGGGTGAGTTGACTCCCCAACCGGAATTTCTACACTTGATCAATGAGTGTAAGAGCTTGCTTCACATGCCTTGGAACCAAACCATCAAATGGATTCCAAGTACTGCCAACATGGTGGCGGATGCTCTCATGAAGACGACGATAAGCAACGGAGCGAATGAAGTCCTTTGGGACAAACCTCCCTCCCCGTGTATTGTTAGTTTAATGGCGATATGGCTTAAGTAGCTTTGTATTTTCTCCTTTTACCAAAAAAAAAAATAAAAAAATAACGAGATGTTTTACTACAATGATATTATCTGAATGGTGATAAATCTGCAGTTTCACCATAGCAATTCAGCATGTTTTCAATGACTACATATTACATGCCTGATACAAATAATTCCAGTATCCATATGCCAATGTAACAATCTGTTGTATATGTCTGCAATCAGAGAGACATGAATTCACATGTAAAAATGATCTTAGTTGTAAAACTTTTACAATCTGGTGGATAACTATTGTTCTTCTGTTTCTGATGAGCCTGGTTTCTGTGAAAAATCTCGCCACCTTTGCTTGTTCTTTTCCACGGCTGACCGATTTTGCGAAAACTCCGAAAGCCCCTGCCTCAGAGCTCCCAGATTCACACCATTGTCAACCAAGATGCTCGTAACACCCATTTTAGAAACCTACAAAATAACAAAAAATGACTTCAGTACACTTGATTATGGCCAAGAATAACTCAGATATCAAATTTGAATGCTTACTCCAGAAGGTTATACTGAGTTCATCAGTCGTAAAGAGATCTTACCGCTTTTGTGTTTCGATCCTCATCATCAAAAAATAGCATGTCATTGTATGGAACACCAGTCTTCTGTTTAATTTTCTGAAAATGTTCAGTCTTATGGGTCCAACTGGAATAAATCTCCTGAAATTTCAGAAATTTAAGCAGGATGAGAGTCTTGGCAGGCAAACACAGAGAAGCAGTCCTCTTTAGGGAAAAAAAATGGTTGTATATCTCAGACATAAGTAGCTTTAAGATTTGTCTGGCACTCAACTCAATCTATTGAAACACACCCAAGTTTCCTAACATTGCCAAAAACAGACTAGTACAAAGCAAGCTAACACTCGTCCGTACAGACTGATGCATGCATATACAAACTCACTCTGGAACACGAACATAGTTTAAGAGCCTAACAAAGTGAATGCCCACTTTACACAAATTAGATAGAAGTTTTGGGTAATTATTAGCACAAGCAACTAGATACGATATAGTCCTAGCACAAACAGTCGTTTACAGTTTCTCACATTGTAAATACTACTACTGTCATGAATCAAATCCACCTCTCAGTATCAGAATTCTCTGATTCTTCTAACTGAAAAAATCCTTTAACCGGTTCCATGCCTTTTCTTTATCAAAAGGAGCGAGCAGAAGACGACATACATAAAATATAACCCATGCGACTCAAAGATAACGCGGTTAAGTCACCTGAGCAACAAACAGTGATTGCATCCCCAATTTCTGAAGGAAAGCGTTAGCTATATCAGGAGTTGGAGATCTCGAGGCAATAGCAACTTCAACACCTTTATCTTTGAGAGCAAACACTATGCCTTTGGCATGAGGATACAACGAAGGCATCTCGCGCTTCGAGCGACATTCACTAATACACAAATAAACACAGCAGCTCTTAAGAAACACCAAAAACTGTTGAAGAGCATGAATGAATGAAAACACAGAACCAGATATTTAGCAAATGTATCATCCATTTGTTGCTTTAATTAGCAATAATTATCATGATATATAGAAGAAAATAAGTCACAATTAATTAACAACAAGGCATATATATATATGTAATAAGAAGATTAGGTCAGAAAAATCAAAATTGATTGATTTAGAAATTACCAGTAGAAAGGCCAGAGAGTGTAATCGAGATCGAAGACAACAAGACGAGGCAGAACCTGAAACAGAGCCATTATCTCCATCGCCTCGTTCTTCACCCGATCGTCTCCCATTGACATACCGATACCGATACTGGTCAGAGAAAAATGTCTGAACGCCCTTGTGCTTGAGAGATGTCAATAGAGGACTTTTTTTTTTTTTTTTTTTACTTTCTCGGTGACCTTTTCATTTATTTATTTGTTAAAATATACATTTGTGGCTTAAACCCACTTCACACTCTAGATCAAAATTTTGTGCGTTTTCTCAAAAAATATCAAAATATTTCCATTTTTCACTTCATAGAAACGAAAAAAATACATTTAGTTTTCATATTAGTTATAACCATAATTTTACGAATTATTCGAAATATGTATCGAAAATTTCTCGAAATATTACGAAATGTTTTTAATTTTTAGATAACAAAACCTACTCCGAAAACGAAACTCTAATCCATGCTTCACACTCCTATATAAGCGTTTTAGTGACATGCTAAGGTAGAATGGACACAACTTGAGGCAATGCATACCGAAGAAATTTGAACATAAAAGAAAACATAGGTGACATGTTGTTAGCTTGTTGATATACCTATGGAGTTTAACTGCTAGCTACATGATAGATACTCTAGTGGATTCTTATGTAGGTAAAGTTTCATATTGAAGACTTGTCGCAAAGTTAATTTATTTAACGTGCATAAGATGAGACATTACTTTTAGTGTGAACGTAGCAAGGCAATTCATGCACAACCCGAAAGAATTTATATCTCAAGGCAATAATACCTTTTAGGAGTCCGTGGAACACTGGTTTTATAGTGGCAAGCTCAAATGACGCGTAGATGGTTCTGAGTGTTTAAATCACGTGTTGTTGACCTCATCCTTTGACTCTCTTGTTATAATAAAAATGTGGTTAGTAAAAAACAAACAATAAAAACATTATTTTAAAAGAAGTGAGGTACAATATAAGCGTCATTGAATGTCATTGATTCAAATGAATGACTTATTTTAAGAGTGAGGCGATTGTCTTTAGTATCTTGTCGCTATATTATCTTTATGATCTTTATAAAGATTCATTTTGTCGCCTTTGCACGTATTTAATATTGTCCTCAAATCTAGAGTTTTACGGCATATCCACAAGTCTACGCCACTGATCAAAGTAAATACACTTTTTATTTTTTATATGTAGCTTGAATTTGTTGGTAGACATAACTATTTACGTCTATAATTTTTATAATATAATTCAAGCATTGACGATAATAAACACAATATGATACAAAACTAAGGCAGAAATATTTATGTTTAACTTTTATCATTATCACTTTATATTTTAAAATGCTCTAATTATGTTTTTCAAAATCTTGGAATTATAATAACAATGCACCGGGGAATCCCCCCACTCGGGGCCAATTCATTACAACAACACATCCTTTTACTTTCAACAGTCCAAAACCAGCAAACGGCAACTTAGGGCGATGAATTGACACCACGTCAGCCAAGAAGAGATCTCGCATTTCTTTCGAATCGAATCATATGGCGGTGCTTGATGCAATGGAGAAAGAGCACGCATGGGATTTTAACAACCCAAGGACGTGCCAATTGATCGAAACAAAGTCGTGAAGGTCGTTGTCACAGATATATTTTGAGTTGAGCATGGGTATCCAAGGTTTGTCCGCGGATGAGGCAATAGACCTGGTAATTTTGGAGAATAAAGTCCTATTAAAGTTTGATGCTCTTCTAAAGCCCAAACCTCTAAAAGACTTTGGTTTACAAGTTGTATCCCAGGATTTCAGCGCTAAGAAGGTCTGTTTGGTTCCACCGTTTCCACCAGAATTTCTAATTTTTTTGTCAAAGGAGGCCACAAACGGATTTTGGGAGGAGCAGGGAGGACATAATATAAACTGGAAAGCTTTGGGCCGAGGATTTTATAAGGACCGTACGGCCTGCCGGGGAGAGAAAATTTGATTTTCAGCCCGCCAAATGAGTGTCAAGCTTAGCACTAAGATCATAAAATTTAGAGGCTTTTCGGTCAGTGGTGCAAAATGGTAGGTCCAAATGTTTCAAATCGTGGCGACATCTATTCATGCCCAAGATGTTCCTTATATCAATGCGACTAGAAGGGAGCAATTTTTTCCAAAGTGCACAAAGGATTTTTCAAGGCTAATGAGTTGACCCGTCCATTTTTCAATTTTTTTTGAGACAATTGAGGATATTTTTAGCATCAGAGATTGAGGCTTTGCAAAAAATAACGATGTCGTCCGCATAAAGAACATGGGATATGTAGGGTCCACCTCTAGAGACTTTAATACCTTTGAAAAGATTTATGTTTCCAGCTTCACTAAGGATACGGGACATCACTTCAGTTATAAGGATGAAAAGAATTGGGGATAGAGGATCCCCTTGTCGGATACCTCTTGGTGGATGGAAAAAACCAAAGGGAGAACCATTGATTAAGGTAGAGATGGAGGAAGAAGATATGTAATTTGAGATCAAGTCAATGAAAGAACTGTCAACACCAAGACATTTAAGGATGTGAGTAAGGACAAACCATTCTACACGATCGAAAGCCTTAGATAAGTCAACTTTGATAGCTATGTAGCTTTTTTTGCCTTTCCTAGTGTTGATAAAGTGCATAACTTCTTGTGTGACAATGAAATTTCCAACTATTGATCTACCAGAGATGAAAGCGGTTTGGAGGGGAGAGATGATGGATGGGAGGAGGGGCTTAATCCTGTTGGCTAGGATTTGGTGATAACTTTGTATATGGTGTTGCAGAGGCTAATGAGCCTAAATTTTTCAACATTACATGCATTGTGGGATTTGGGGATGAGGGAGATGAATGTATGGTTGAATGACTTGAGAATGTGGCCACTATTGAAGAAGTGAAGGACTGATGAGGTGACATCCTTGCCTACAATGTGCCAGAATTTTTTGTAGAAAGCGGTGGATAGACCGTCAGTGCCAGGGCTTTTGTAGGATTCGAAACCAAAAATAATTTTCTTTATTTCAGCATAATCTGGTTTCTTAAGGAGGGATCTGTTATCATCAATCGAGATAGAGAAAGGAAACAGTTGATCAAATTAGGCTTCTAGTGAGGGGTGACATGATGTGAACATATTTTTAAAATAAGTATAAAAAACTTGACCAATTTCATGCCATCGAAAAACAATAACATCATTTAAAGAGTCAACAATAGAGCCAATATGATTAATGCGTCTTTTAATGGTTGTACAGAGGTGAAAATACCTCGTGTTGGCGTCTCCGTGGGAGAGCCAATTGTCTTTTGCACGTTGTCTCCACTTGGTTTCCTTCATGAGAATGCGAAGATCAAGTTGTTCCTGTAGTACTACCTCCTTCCTTAAAGTGATTTCGGTCTGTGCCAGGTTTTGAGTTATCTCAATGTCATCTTGAATAGTATTGATGGATTGGACTTGGGCTTTGAAGTGGGATTTGTTCCAGGTTTTGAGGTCGGCTTGGAGTTGTTTCTGTTTGGTATGGAGAATGAAGTGAGGGGAGCCATTTGAAGGGAGAACCCATGAGGATTTGATTATGGAATTGCAGTTCAGATCTAAGCTCCACATGTCTTCATATCTGAATGGGCGTGGCCCCTTAACAATGGGGGGCTGAGTGCTAAGGATCATGGGCCCACGATCAGATTGTATGGCGGGAAGATGGAGTATGAAAGCATCTGGGAAGAGTTCATTCCAATTCGCCGAGGCGATGGCATGGTCCAATCTCTATTTTTTATTCGCAATCCCTGGACGTTTGTTTGACCACGTAAATTCGTTGCCTCTGAATTCAATATCCTTAAGCCCACAACAATCCATAAAATGAGTTAAACCCAAACTAGATAAAGAGGAGTAGAGATTTCCTCCAGATTTGTCAGTGGAGCTTGTTATGGAATTGAAATCACCGACAATGGTAGACGAGGGATTGGAATTTGAGACAAGATCAGAGAGGAGAGGCCAGAAAACCTCTTTACCAAAATGAGTACATGGCGCATGAAATGTAAAAAGATCCCACGACGAATCATCAACAATATGGATATGAAAAAGCCATTGATTTTTAAAGAGGAGTGACGCTTTGACGTCTGATTTCCAGGCAACAAAATTACCTCCCGCAAAGCCATGAGGTGAGTGAAAGTGAGAGGTAGTGTATCCATTTTTGCTGAGCCGAATGGGAAAGTCTTTTAGATTTTTGGTTTTTATTTCGAAAAGGAAGATAAGATGAGGCTTTTGACTATTTACAATTGCCCATAATTCTCTTTTTGTAGCGGCTTGGGCGAAGCCACGATAATTCCAAGCCAATATGATCATGAGGTTGGATTCCCAACTTTGTCAATGCTGGAGATTTCTTCAATGATAACAGAACTGGAAGAAGGTGGGAATAAGAAGTTTGTAGCTTGAGGGGGATAGGAGTTAGATTTAGTTCTAGCAAAGGCTCTTAATATGGAAAATTCTTTTTCCTTTCAGAGAGGAGGGGCCTTGGCGAGAAAGGGGATTGGATTTGAGTTTTTTTGAGATGGAGTGGAGAGGAGCAAAATATTGAGATTCTTTTGAATTTTGGAGGGGGAGGAATTGTTCTAGGACAACTAAAGAGGTTTGGACCGTGACTATTGAGTCCAAAGAGAGGGATGCAGATGAGACAATTGGACCAGTTAAATGGGTCGTCAGGTTTGGGTTTGAGAGTGGATGTGGGTTGAAACTGATATGGGGGGATGAGAATGGTTTCGGGAGATGAATTAGTTGACTTTGAGTGCTGAGCTGTCAGGTTAAAGGTGAGACTTTGAGTTTTGGGGGGAAATGGATTTTTGTTGTTGAGGAAAGTCTGATTTACCCGTGGGGTTTTGTGGTTGGTGAGAACTAAAGGGTTTGGTGTGGCGGTTGAGTTTAAGGAGCATGGGTTAGATTGGTGGGGAGGAGTAGTGGAATCACAAAACATATTGAAAGCTGGATTATGAGTGAATAAGCTATCTTCTTTGAGCCATGGGCCGAATTGAAATGATGATGGTTTTGGCTGGGGTTCATGAATGGAGGGGCAGTAGGGTGAGTTATGGCCTAACAGACCAAAGAAATGATAGAAAACTGAAAGCTTTTCGTATCTGATTTCAGGAAGAATCAAGATTTTATCTTCAAAAGCTAAAGTAATTTTATCTACCAGTGGTTCAGAAATGGGGATTTTCACTCTGATTCTGAGTGATTCAGACCATCTTGGATCTTCTTTGGAGAGATCAGCTTTAATGAAGTCACCGAATTGATTCCCGATTCTTCTGGCGGTATCAAGATTGATGTATTTTGTTGGGATACGGAAGATCTGGATCCATAATTCAACGATGTCGAACTTTATGTCTGAGAGAGCGTCTTCTTCTTTCCAGACTCTCAGACAAGTTTGGAATCCTCCGAAACACCAATGTGAGTTATCATAAACCCAACAACCTTCTCGAAAGGATTTGAAGATGAAGACGAGGATATTTGAGTTGACGATATTCACCGTGACTGGGTGTTTTGGTTTCCAAGCTTTTAGTAGAGATTGTTTTAAGGCGAGATGTTATGAGGTTTATCACTTAGGAGTTTGCAGGCTATACTGATGGAGGAAGGTGGATGATGAGAGGGAGCTTGAGTGGAGGGGGGTTTCAGGGATCGAGAGAATGAGTTGAGTTTTCGCAATAAGATTATCCATGGATGGAGAGAGCAGATGAGAAGAGGCAGGGGAATCAATGGAAGTTGAAAAGATGAAAAGTGAAAAGACAAAAGATGACATTGAGATAAGATCCTAGACAAGTCCTTACAAAAAAGAGGAGAGAGCTCTATAGGAGAGAGAGCGGTTTTGACTCTTAGTTGAAAAAATTCTTAAGAAAAAATATTTTATATTATAACTTTTATCACTATCACTTAATATTTTGAAAATAATTTTTTTGTAATTTCCAAAAATATAATTATAATAATAGCATAGCACCAACATTTATATTCCCAAGAAAACAAAATGATACTTTCCATTCCATCCAAACTCCAAATTACAACCGAAGTATAGCGGATTCCTCTCTTGGGGATATCGTTGAAAGACTCTGTAACTGTCATGACCCCAACAACCTTTTCACCTTTCTCATACAAAACAAAACAACAAACCTACGAGACTCCCTCAGTCCCTCGCACGTTTTTTTTTTTTTTTTTAAATTACACTAAAATACTAAATACATACATACAAACATATACCTACTTACTTAAACTTTATACTAAACTCCACCACCTACAATTTCTTGTACCGTTGCTAACTTAAATTCCCATTTTACCCCTCCTCCCCCCCTTAAACCCCTTACAAATATCCCCCTCATTAAATTTCAACACCACCACCACCACCAAAATACAAAAATGGAGCTCCGGCCACTGCGTTTCAATTCTTTTCCGGCCACCGCCACCGCCACCCCCA
Source organism: Linaria vulgaris (assembly GCA_948329865.1). Classification (NCBI taxonomy): domain Eukaryota; kingdom Viridiplantae; phylum Streptophyta; class Magnoliopsida; order Lamiales; family Plantaginaceae; genus Linaria; species Linaria vulgaris. The sequence continues at coordinate 110,637,640 of OX415249.1, read as the reverse complement.
CCCGAGCCGACGCGCTCCAATGGCTCTCAAACGCCGAGAACTGCCTCTCCATCCGCAACCTCTTTGGCAGCAAAACCTTCGCTACCAAGGCACGTGACTTCGATCCAGGGCTCTACCCGGCGGAGCAGATGCTCGCCGTCGCGGACACCCTCATCGCCGGCGATATAAGAATTGGCGGGGGAAGCCTCCGTGACTGGTACGGCGTGCTCCGCCTTCCGCAGGGGAGCACGAGTCCCCCTGAACTTATCTCTCATGAGTATCACAATCTGATTGCGCTCCTACACCCTCAGAAGAACAAGTATCCTTACGCCGATTGCGCTTTCGGACTAGTTGTCGAGGCTTGGACTGTTCTATCTCATCCTCTCAAGAAATCGCAGTACGATAAAGAGCTCGCCCGTTATTTTCAGCAGCAGCAGCAGTTGAAGAATCAATCCCAGCCGTTTATCGACAATCTTCCTGCAATCCAGCAGGATTTCGGGTATCCCGGGGGCAATGCTGCCCCGGCTAATCCACAAGTGCAGCAGGATTTCGGGTATCCCGGGGGCAATGCTGCCCCGGCTAATCCACAAGTGCAGCAGGATTTCGTGATTCCCGGGGCCAATGCTGCTCTGCCTAATCCCCAAGTGCAGCAGGATTTCGTGTATCCCGGGGGCAATGCTGCTCCGCCTAATCCGCAAGTGCAGCAGGATTTCGTTTATCCCGGGGCCAATGCTGCTCCGCCTACTCCTCAAATGCAGCAGGATTTTGTGTATCCCGGGGGCAATGCTACTCCGCCTACTCCTCCGATGCAGCAGGATTTTGTGTATCTCGGGGGCAATGCTGTTCCGCCTACTCCGCAAATGCAGCAGGGCTTCGTGTATCCCCGGGGCAATGCTGCTCCACCCACTCCGCAAATGCATGTTGAATTTCAACAGGTAAATGGTAATCAACCGCAAGTAGTGGACTCTATGATGAGTAGTGGGGCCACCGGAGAATTTCAGAGTTTTATGCCTTTTAATTCTAATTTTCTGTTTGGGTCGGGGTCCGGGGCTGGGGGTGGGTCGAGTCATGAGTATGCTAATAATGGGGTGCAAGAAAACGTTTTTTCGGGTTTTGTTGGTGGGGGTGATATGTGTGCTGCTCCTTTTGTAAACCAGAATCAAGTGAATGGTTGTAACGATATGCAGAATCAACAGCAAGAAAATTATGCATATAATAGTGATACAGCTAATTTTAATGTGAATGGTTGTAATGATATGCAGAATCAACAGCAAGAAAATTACGTGTATAATAGTGATACAGCTAATTTTAACATGAATGTCAATGAGAATGTAGGAGGGATGAGACAGGATGAGGCAGCAGATTTGGAGGAAATGGATAAGTTGGATGCGGAGACATTCAATGATGAGTCGTTAGATGTAATTGTGAAGAACGGTGCTGGTGGTGAATCGACGTTTTGGACTGCATGTCCCTACTGCTATCACATGTATGAGTATCCTAGCGTTTATAAGGATTGTAGTCTGCGGTGTGAGAAATGTAAGTGTGCGTTTCATGGGTTGGTGATTCAATCTCCACCGCCCATTGTGGAGGGACAAGAGAGTTATTATTGTGGCTGGGCTTCTGCTCCAATGGGGTTCTCCAAGGAGAATCTTGAGAAAAATACGGCTGCAGAGTCGACTTGGACCCCTTTTTCTTCCATGTTTGCCGCTCCGTCAATGGGGAATGCGAATAATGCCAAGAAGAAGAGGGGTGGATGGAACTCAGGACCTAGAGTTTATATTGATGATGATGACTTTCATGTGGATATTTCCAGCTCAGACTCGTCTTCTGATGATTGGCAAAATGGTGGTGATCGAAGAAAGAAAGCAAGAAATGCCAAAGGAAAAGGTCTTGCTAGAACGCCCAATAAAAGTGCAAAGGAAATGCAAGTCAATAAGGCTAAACATGTTGACGTACAAGATGAGGTGGAGATTCATAACACCAGCATCGGTGAGCCTGGTAATGGTAATAAAGATGCAACAGTTAGTGCTCACACGCAACCTGCAATGGTTGCAAAGGATTTTGGGGAGTTGGGTTTCAACGTGCAGTTAAGCAATGAAGCTGAAGCGCCTGCACAAAGGGTGCATGCGGGGATTGAACTAGGACATGAGGATGGCGAGAATATTGAAGGAGGTTTTTTTGATGGCCTTGAGGAGTATTTGAGCAGTTGTCCGGGTGTTTTATTGCCGTAGGTGATGACAAGGTTGTCAATGCATCGTAAGAAGTGGAAGCCATTTTCTGAACTGTAGATAATTCCGAGATTGTCGAGGCTTACTGTAAAACTTCTCTTTATTTGCATGTTTGACCTGTGGTAGTAATTATATAGATTAACTTGGATTTTACATTAATGCTTTTGTTATGGTTTAGTTATAGAAATATTGCAGCTTAGCGTCAGTTGGTTTGTCTTTGTAGCTGCTCCCTGTCTGTTTTGAGATCGAGCTTTCTCGCTCTACTAAATGAATGGTTTTAATGAGCAGGGGCCTAGAGTTCACAAAGTTGGACTTACCTTTTTTCGCCTACTTCGTAGATTGATCACTTTTTAGTTGCAAGTTAATATATGTCTTTTGCCAAAGCGATCGTGCTTTTTTAGTGGGTATTTACTTCGGTTGGTTATTTGTATTTTAGATGTCGGATGCTAATTAACGTCTTTCGATGAGCTTGTGGCAACCGGGAAAACAGGAAATTATGCTGGTATCTAGTGCTTTGTCGCCCAGCTGTAGTTGGTTTTGGATTATGTATTCAAGGTGTCATTTGCCAATTGCTGTTTGCAAGTGTTAATTGCTACCCTCTCTTATTCCTTATACTTGCTTTAGTTGCCACTTAAATCGATGAACTACTTCAAGGAATGAATTATTACTCTGTGCTCCACATGGAACAGTATAATCAAAAGAAAACTAGTGTTTCACTGATTACCTCTTAGTGATTCCGTGTGATATCGGTGTTAGGCTATACGACCTTTAGTCACTATTAATGCGCCTATGCTATGGTGATCACATATTGTAGATGCATGGTCCATTAGTCTTCATGCAGTTGTTGTTGCGCATCATGAAACATGCACGTGTTTCTTGCTAAATATTTGTTATAGTTTTGTTGCGCTGTCAAGTATAGGAAGAATTCTAAATCTTGGTCACTCTTTCCAAAATAATTGTTAAAGTTTGGTGGCGCTGTCAAATATAGAAAGAAATCTAGCTCTTGGTCACTCTTTCGGGAAATCAGAGTTTCCGTTATTGCTTGCTGGTTAGTGGATCACCATTTCTTCACTTGGAGGATTTGGTGGTTTCAAATTGTTTTGTCGCTATCTTCCATTTTGAGTAATAATGTCTGAAAATACGGTTCTTAAGTTAGGAACGAGGAGAGTGGTGTCACTTTCTCTGTTTGTAACCTCCTGCATTGTTTTCATTCTAATGCATTTTGATGGGAAATAATACCTATCCATTTGAGATATTGCGAATTAAACAAGGTTCCACGTGAGCAGAATACTTAGTTCCTTCCTTTATTTGAAGGCTTATGTTTCTTTGTGATTGTTTTTTATGATGTCTGCGTTGTTCTATGTTCTTTATCCCTTGTTCCACAGTCTGAGAAAACATTATACGGGGCTCGTGTTATTGATGCATGTTGGTTTTTCCATGCCTTTGCATGTAATATAGCTTTCTGGGGAAAATTCTTCTGCAGAATTTAGAAGTCCACATATGCAGAGTTTTTGCGTGGAACCTTCAATTTCGCACTCTGAGATTCGTTTGCCCGAGTTTTCCAGCCTTCAGCTGTTTCCTTCCCCTGCTTCTTAATCAGTTAACATTTCTTCAAATCCCTGGTTCTTATTGCAGATGTTAGGCACTCTTTCTATGAGACTTTTTTGTTGCTGTCCCCCCCCCCCCCTTTCTTTTAGTACGAAGTTGTACTAAAGGTGTGATTATATTTTCTTCAATATATACACAAAGGCGGGATAATTTATGGAAATCAATATGTTGTTATACGGAGAGGAGTTTATAGAGATTTTTCTCGTCATAGTTTAAGAAGCTTTGTGTTTGATTGATTTAGTAATTGTGATGTGTTAAACTGTGATCAATAAACTAATAAACTTTTGCTTAAGAAGATTTTGCTTCTCCATGCTAGCATGTGTCATAATTAAATTTAATGCATAATCACATTTACATTCCCTAAGATATGCTCCAATAACTAAAACACTCCAGTGTTTGAATAAATACATTAGCGCCGCTTCTAAATTTGGAGGGAAAAGACGTTGGAGAGAAGCCTGTTTGAAGATTTGAATAATTATTGAGCCTCTCCTTGTACAGTTGTACTAGTTAGCACTTTACTTTTACACTCTTTTAAATTTTAAGAAATCTTTACGTAGTTGTTCAAATAGTTGAAGAAGTTCCTATATTAGGCCACATGTCGAGGAGTTTAAAATTAAGCGTGTGGTAATGCGTGTGGTAAAATTAATCAATTAAGCGTCCTGGAATTGATTAATAACTTTCGTCCCAAAACCATCATAATTTGTAATGAACCTTTCACGACGAGGCTCCATTGTTATTAATCAAGTTAATTGTTGCCAGTTGAAGTAAGCTCAACTATTAACGTCAAAAGTTTAATTTATGGTTTATTGAGATATGAGTGATCTTTGAAATTATATGTACATATCAGCAAGGGGAGTTTGGAACTTGAACTTCATTTTGGAAAAGAAACGTACTCTTTTAAATATCTTTAAGGGATAATTATAGTTACACCCCTGAAGGTTTGGTTTAATTAGAGATATCTCCCCTCTACTTTGAGAATTACAATCACCTCTCCTCCAACTCAAAAATATAATTAAACTTCCAATTTTGCCCTTATCAATTAATTTAATGGATTTAGCATATTTTTATTCTAAAAGTCACTTGCGAATTTTTAAAAATATTAAAACTAACACTAAAATAATTTTATCCAATTATATAATTTATTTTATTACTTATTTTTAAACTTTTATAAGCAACGTCATTAACGAATAGTTTATGTTTTATTACATTAGCTTTAAAAAAATTATTGGTTTAAAATTACTATTGGTTTATTAATGGTGGAAAAAATAATGATGTGTTTCTAATTTACAAATGAATTATTTAATTAATAATATATTTCAAGTGAAGTACAAGAAACAACAAAAATATAAATTCGCAAGCTAGAACATTGAGCATTAAACATTTTTTTCCGCAGCAAGTTAAAACGTAATTGAAGTCCAAATTCGGGAGAGTACAAGATAAGAGGGGTATACCCCAATTGAAGCTCAATCTCATTCGACTTAGATTATAATTGATTGGACCATCAAACTAGGGAATATTTTAGCTCTAGACAAAGTCTATGACTACAAATAAAGTCCACATATTACACCGCTCAACACAAATCCAAGAGTATCCTACACCCATCCTGGCTATAATAGCTCCCTTCTCTTGACTCCAGTCCACGACTGTGATCAAATCCTCAGCTACTATAGTGTAGTTCTGCTCAGTCTATCAGTGATGGTATGCTTCCTTCACTCAATTCTTTCTCCACTTGGGGGGGTTAGATAAGAGGAGTATGGATCAGAGATGTACCTACTAAGCCTCCTTTCTGTGCCTTGAATCTCTAATACATGTGAACAACTAAAGAAACAAAATAGACAGAAGAGACTATCCTCTCTACTAGGTTAGTTATTTACATTACATGTAATTTTTCACAAATATATCTGATAGTTTTGTTAGAATTTGTTACCTTCCCTACCTTGCAGTCTGCTTTTTAGTATCATGACTATCTCCATGTTAGCTTGTTGAGGTGTGGTCTGTACTCCTTCAAAGATTTTCCTATCATTGTTTTCCAAATGGTTGCTGCTATTTCTCCAATTGATGCTGCCCTAATATGGTAAATGGATTTGCCCTTTGTTGTTGACCTTGCAAACATCCTGATCCATTCCTGCATTTCTCTAGGGCAAGTTCTCATTCCTAAACTAGTCATGATTCTTCACATTACTTCATAAACCAGCAACAATAAAAAAAAGATGTCCATGTGTTTCCTCACATTCACCACACATGGCACAATTAATATTAGGCACATCTACATACTTGCTAATTCTATCTTTAGTTGCTAGCCTTTGTTGTACTACTAACCAGTGAAGAAAAGAGGATTTAGAAGTAGAGTAAGAATTCCATACCTGCCTCCACCACCTCACCTCAGGTTTGGATGTGACAAAGCAGTTATATAGTGTTTGTTTTTCTTTGTTAAGTACCCCTCCTTGCTTAAGTTCTGGTAATCTGTCCCCCCACTTAATCTCTAAGTTTAATTAGATTCCTCCACCATGGTGAGTCACTAGCCTTTGCTTCTACCTCCCATATATTATGTTCCTTCAATTTATATGCTTTTATCCACTGTTGTCATATAGTAAGGTGTTCTTTCTCTTAACTTCAAGAACTGGCTGACTAGAACTGTTTTATTCCACCCCAGGACTTCTCTGATTTCTAGCCCCTCATTCTTATACTCTTGGCATACTGAAGCCCATGCTACCATATTCTTTCTTCCTTCTTCTTTGCCAGCCCTTAGGTAGTTTCTACAAATTCTTTCCACCTTTCTGATTACTCCAATATGTATAGCTAGTATATGGCACCAGAAGTTTTGAGTACTCCACAGAACAGCTTTCACAAGCTATAATCTTCCAGCATAACTCAGCTTTCTAGCCCTCGAACTCTAAATCCTCCCCACCATTTTCCTAATCAAATCCTCATATTCTGCAATTCTAATTGTTTTTGGGCTGAGTGGTATGTCCAGGTACCTGATTGGGATCTTTCCTTCCTTGAAACCCCAAATCTGTTAAAGTTGGTCCTTCATTTCATTGCTAACCCCTCCCAAGAAAATGTTACTTTTTGCCTCACTAATTTTAAGTCCTGACATGGTTGAGAATTCATGTAGTGCATCCTTCAGTATCCTCATTAAACATGTGTCTGCCCTGCAAAATAACAAAAGGTCATAAACAAATGCCATATGACAAAGTTTAATTCTACTGCATTTAGGGTGGTAATGAAAGTTATTGTTGCCAATTCTATACTTAAGTAATCTAGCCAAGTAGTTCATGCACAAAACAAATAAGTAAAGGGACAGAGGGTCCCCTTGTCTAAGCCCCATGTTTCCCTTCAAGATTACCCTCAAGACTCCCATTGATGCAAAAAGAGTATCTAAGGCTAGTGACACATAACACAATGAGATGCACAAAGTGATTATCAAACCCATAACATCTAAGAATCCTCTCAAGAAAAGTCCAGTTAACAGTATCGTAGACTTTCTGAATATCAGTCTTAATCATAGCCCTAGGAGAGACATTCCTTCTACCATAGCCTCTAACAAACTCCTGTGCCAAAAAGATGTTCTCATATATATCTCCACCTTTAACAAATGCAGATTGACTGGGGAGAACTATCTCAGGCATCATATCTTTAATCCTATTAGCTAAGATCTTGGTTATGATTTTATATACTACATTACAACAAGCTATAGGTCTATATTCAGTAATTTTAGAGGGGTTCAAAATTTTAGGAATTAAACAAACTGAAGTGGTATTAATCTGTTTTAGTAACTTCCGTGTTTGGTGGACTTCTTTGATTGCCTGGCTAACCAATTCTCCTGTGACTGTCCAGCTTGACTTTAAGAAACCAACACTCATGCCATTAGGACTAGGGCTCTTTTGGTCACTCATTTGGAATACAACTTCCTTGATTTCCTTGTCTGTGAATTGAAGAACTAACTTTAGGTTCATCTCTTTACTCACCTCAGGACCTAGTGGAATGACATTATGGTTAAGCTCAGTAACTTCATATTCAATACCCAACAACTTCTTGTAGAACTCCAGAATATGGGTAATGATGTCCTCTTTTCTATTCATAATCTTGCCATCCTGGTCTTGAAGGGCCAGAATGCTGTTTCTCTTCCTTCTAGCTTTAATGCTGTTGAAGAAGAGGTTAATGCAGCTATCTCCCTCTCTGATCCATTATATCTTAGCAACTTGTTTAGTTTGATTCATCAGATCCCTCTTTTTCTCTGTGTACTGATCTTTCAAGTCATTTACCTCCATTTGCTTAATTCTATCCACTGGATTATAAAGAATTTCCTCTTGCTTAGTGTTCAGCTTATGTAAGCTCTCTTCCACCTGTCTCTCTAAGTCTTTAAATTTTCTGCAATTCAGATTCTTCAACTTTTCTATGACCTTTTGCATTTTTTCCACCAGTTGAAACATCTTGCAGCCATATATCTCATTGCTCCACGCCTCTTGAACTAGGGGGATGAACTCTTTGTCTTTGGCCCAAATATTCTTGAATCTGAAGGGGATTTTCCTTTCCACGTTATCACTTCCCATTTGTAAATCCATTGCATGGTTTGAAATACCTGGTGGTAAAAATATTACACTAGCCTTCTCTTGTTGGTTATTCCATGCTTGATTAATCAATACTCTATCAAGTTTAGAGTATGTGTGGCCATTAGACCAGGTAAAAGTGGGTCCACAGTATTTATGATCATGGAGCTTCAGCTTCTCAAGAGCATCTTTCAGCTCCTCTCCCACCATGTTAGTCTCTTTAATCTCATTCCATTTCTCATCAACATTTAGCACCACATTCCAGTCTCCAAGAAGCATCCAGGGGGTGTCAATATTGCTAGCTATATTCTGAAGATCTCTCCACAACTGCTTTCTGTCTTCCATCTGGTTGTGAGCATAGATAAAAGAGCATATAAACTCTTTTTTATTGTCCACACTCATCACTTTGCAGTGAATAAATTGGTTTGTTTTCTATTTGATATCAATCAATATCATGATCCTGCAATTTTTGCTCTTATTCATGTTGTTATCCACCCTCCAGTGGCTTTCAAAACCCTTCTTAACCTTCTCATAAGCTTCTTGTCTGAGTCTAGTCTCTAAAATTGCACCAAAAGTGCACTTATTAACTCTCATTGCCTGTTTCCAGACCTCTTGCTTGAGCGGGTCATTAATCCCCCTCAAGTTCCATGCACAAAAATTGAGGCTATCCATTGGGGCTGAATGCCCTTCTGGATCCTTCCCCACTCTCTCTGTTGGGCTACTTCCCACCCCTTTCAGCTTTATAGATTGCAATCCTCTTAGATTTTTTTGTTCCAACTTCATGCCATTCTTCCTGGTTTGCCTCCCTTTTATTTTGTATAGCTTTATTCTGTTTTTTTTGTTACTCCTCCTGGGCTTTTCCTTGTCTCCTCCTCTAGTTCTATAGTCTGTGTCTCTTGGATGATTCTATCTAGTTGTTGTTCTGTTTCCTTCCCGTTGGTCTCTATCCTTTGAACCCCTTCTGTGCTGCCTCACTCTTGTATTTTTTTAGTTTCTACTTCATGTGGTTTGAGAGTACTCATTTCCTCTGTCTTCTCAGCATCTTTCTTCACCCATTCTTGTTTCCTCTTGCAGTCTTTGACTCCATGACCAAACTTCAGACAATTAAAACATTGATAGGGCTTACTTTCATATACTACTTTCTCTGTAAACACTTCTTCCTTAGGTCCCTTTAATGTCAACTTCTCTATTAGCCTTTCCCATGCATGTAACTCCACCATTATTCTAGCATAGGCTACTCTTTCTTTGTTGGTTGTCATTTTATCAATAAAGCATGGCTTACCTATGAGACTAGAGATCTTACCAAGCATATTTGGGGACTAAAACTGAAGGTCCAGTTCTGGTAGCTAAACCCATGTTGGGTAATCCCTCAGTGTAGCTGGATCCAACGTCACTCCAGGCTCCAATTTTTTCAGCATTACCAGGTGACTTCCTTTCACCATCCATGGCCCCCCTCCATACACTTCTTGCATTTGCTCATCTGTTTCAAACTTGTACACATAAATCCACTTGCTAGCCACATGAATGGTAGGCTTATGTGGCCATCTCACCTCCACAAATCTTTTCATTGCTTCCGCTGGTAGGTTCAATCCAATGATAGTTTCATATAGAGCAAATCCCCAAAACTCCCTATTCTCCTACACATCCTCTTCAGTGAATTGTAAAGTGTCTCTATCCTCCGGTTTCGTGTAAGCAACCCGACATCCATTCTCCGGTGGTTGGTTCCCCGCAAACAGTCCGTTCCACCTTTTAGCTTTCTTTTGTGGAAGATAGCCAACATTCTCTTTGTCCTCCTGATTTATTTCCCCCAATTATTCGAACCCTTGTTCTTCATTTTCCCCCAATTCGTCATCTTCCTCCAATTCGTGCCCTAATTCCTCCCCAATTTCTTCTCTTTGTAGCTCACTGATTCGATCCTTTGTAGCATCATTAAGCCCTTTCATGTACTTGCGTTACTCTTCGTCGATCGTCCCTTGCGTTCTCTTCTTCGCCATTTCTGGTGAATGATTTTTTCTCGTCAGAATAGCACCTAAAATCGCACCTTTGCTAAGATATCACAATCATTCAAAGTGTGGATTATTTAAACTATTAACGATTATTAAGTAACTAAAATAAAACCAATTTACTATTATTTTAAATTTTATGGCGAATTTATTAAATAGTCTCTTATTTAACATAAAATCTAAGTCTCTTCACACACAAGTTGATCAAGGGCAAACTTGAAAGCTCAATTATACTTTTTTGATTGGAAGGTAGGTGATTATAATTTCCAAACTACAGGGGAGGTACTTGTAATTACCCCTAACCTCAGGGAGTGTAACTGTAATCATTCCTATCTTTTTTATATACCTTATCTAGGAAGAATTTAATTTTCGAAGATCTATTAGATAAGAATGAACTACAACCAACCATAGATTATTCATTCAATAGATGTATTCATTCCATAGTATGATATTATATATTAATAAAATAAGTGATGATGCTTACATTATTATTATTCTTATTTTATGGCAGGTCACACTAGATCATTTAAATTATAGTTAGTGTATTTGGCATGTTGCATCTTGAAAATAAAGTTTTGACACCCTAAATTATATATGGGACTCACATAGACGATTACTTTGACATGCCAAAATTTCAACAACTTTCGAGGTTACGTGATTTACGAACTTTGACTTTTACATTACACCATACTTGTGCACAAGGAATTTAGTAAGGCCATGTGCATGCCCCAAGATCCTTTCGGCCATGCGGCATTGAACACATGCCCTACAAAACCCCACGTCCAAATCTCACTTTACGCCTCTACATAGCCCCCACAATACTCTCTTGCCAAAATGCCATATGACCCCCGCACAAGCCACATTTCATGCCTTACTTGACCCAACAACTCCCTGCCCATGGACGTGCAACATCTCGTCCCTACCTTAACCCTACAATACCTCCTCGTCCTTACCTCACATTACGCCTCTACCCAACCCACAATAACTCTTGCCTAGGCCCCACATTACCCCATGCCTAAGCCCTATTTGACGCCCTTGCCCCTAACAAGGCCTGTTATAACTCCATTCCTTAGTCCCACTTTACGCTTCTACGTGTTCTACCCAACCACCACAACACCCCTTGTCGAGACTCCATATAACCCATGCCTAGGCCCATATCATGCCCATTTCTATGCCTTATTTTATGCCTCATAAGCTCCATTTCCACCATTGACGTGGCCAGCACGCTCCGCTTGCTTTTGGTGGTAGTTTCTTATTTCTCACACCCCGCTGTGAACACAATCGATATACACCCCACCACAATGATAGTCACTATAGTTGGCCCATGCATCGACCTTAGCTTGAATATAGTAGCCAACAGACCAGAGCTCTCGACATACCTACTTGAGCTTATTTTGCAAATAGAAGGCATATTTATGTTATAAATTAGTCATGTGGATACTCAAATCATAATGTTGTGGAGTTATTATTGTACTTGCACATACATATTTGGTGTACAATTTTAAAGTTGTGGCATGCTTTTTATGGTATACATATTTCATATATTTGACTTTCAATATATTTTGTTAATTCATTTTGTTAGAAGGGTGCCAAATAAAGCTAAACCATATCGTCCTAAAATTTATAAACCATTCAATTCTCTTGTTACCCGCATAACACTACACTTTAGGGAAAAAAAAAAAAAAATTAAAGAATGAAAACCAAAACACAAAAAAAGAAAGAAAGAAAGAAAGAGGGCACTCTAGAAGAACGGTTAATAACTAACCAACTAAAAATGGAAAGATGGAAACACCATTCTTCCCTCCTAAGTTTTAGTACTAAATTTGGAGAAAACAACAAACGTAGGACCAACACACACCGTTCCCTCCCCGCGGTGCCCGGCATCCTTTCATTGAATTTACACCCACCACGCTGGTATATAATCGATCTCCAATCTTCCCATTTCTCATTCATAAAATAAGGGGGGAAAATTAAAAGGAAATTCATTGTACTACACTCACGACTCACAATTCATTCATTTTCCGCAACACTTTTCTCGTGTCTCTTGGTCTCTCTCTCTCTCTCTCTCTCTCTCTCTCTCTGTATGTGTGATTTTGATGATTGTTGAGTTTCGCGTGTGTAGCGTTTTACATATCATGTAAAATCTTAGAAAAGAAAACCCCCCTTTTGGATCTATAAAAATTAGAGAGAGGGATAAGAAGACAACAAAAGTAAACATGGAAATTGCTAGGATTAGAGAATTGTTGCTCCTCTGGTGTAGAATACGAAGCTCCCGTGTTGCTCTGGTGGGTGGAAACCACACCGCAGCCAGATTTTGCACCCGCTAAACCATTTTTCTCTGTTAACCGCGATATTTCTCCTTTCTTTGCTTTCTCTTTTTACAAAACTGAGTTCTCATCGATTCATTTTTTGTGAAGTGAAGTGAAATAAACACCAAACAAACATCAATACCAGTTTTTTTAGGAAAATAAAATTAAAAGATGATGGATAGTTTGTTGATTCGTGGCCACGGGGCCAAAAACAGCGGCGGGTGTGATGGAGCTACTGGACACGACCTAAATCCGACCAACACCCTTGTGGTCATCAAGCTACCCGATTCGCGGGTTCTTCGTATTGTGTCAAGATCTTTGCTCGTGGCGATGATTCTTCTCGCCTTGCCTTCGATTGGCTCTGTTATCAAACGAGCCTCGCGCGATATTGAAAGAATCGAGGCTGATTCCAATGGGTTCACGATTTTGCCCATTTTGTTACGCGATTTGTTGGACGAAGGCCTTATCAAGAAAGGCCACAAGGGTTTTGTTATGGGGGGCGCCGATGCCACCTCAAACGGTGTGGATGGCGGTTTACAATTCTTGAGAAACGCCGGCGTTGATTTGCGCTTTGGAGGGATGAAGGCGACAGCACACGAAGTGTTTGATTTTATTCTTTTACCAAATTTCCGCGGGATCCAGTTCATCGACAACATTCTCAAAGAAGGCAGCGGCCTTGTGATCTCGCCATTGGGGCATGATCCCTCAAACCACCTCAGGAACTACAAATTTGTTTATCTCAGAAAATTCGATAGCACGGTGGTCGCAATGCGGAAAAAAGCTGGGGCGTCGGCCTCATCATCGGAGAAACGAGTATTATGCGATGATGCAGCGGAAGAGAAGAAGGCTGCACTGCAAGGTTTGGAAGACGTTTATCTCGAGCCACCGAGGCGGACAACGTTGTCAAAGAAATCGAGCTTTACATCGAGGAAAATCAAATTCCTTCCTGACCTAATGAAGGATTCATTGGACGAATATCCACGACGAGTCTTCATCTCTGACGACTCGACTGCGCTAGATTGGTTTTACAAGAACTATCCCATGAGGGATCAGGAATTCCAAGTTTACGACGTGGGAGTTGGGGAAAACAATGATGGATCATTCCAAGAAACGGGAGTTTCCACTTGGCTCAAAAAGCGTGTGAGGCGCGAGGATTATGTTGTGATGAAAGCAGAGGCACAAGTAGTGGAGGAGATGATCAAGGACAAGACCTTATGTCTTGTAGATGAGTTGTTCTTAGAATGCAAGAATCAATGGCAGGAGAATGGCAGCAAGAGGGCATATTGGCAGTGCCTGGCATTGTATGGTAAAGTAAGAGATGAAGGGATTGCTGTCCATCAATGGTGGAATTAATCGTATAAAAAACGGAGAAAATTATGTGAGAATTGTTCTATATATGCCTTTGTATTCCAGTTTTTGTGGCATATATATGTGTTATGATGTATTGTTCCTCCGTTGTTTTGGGTCTTGTTATGTGATAGGAGTCCATATTTCTTACTGTGTTTTGGGCGCTTGTGGTGTTTGTGTTGTAATATGTTGAATAACTGCTGGGAAAGTTAGCAATAAAGAGGCCTGGTGGTGGTGTTTGAGATTGTATGTCTTGTTGCTTCCAATATTTCCAATGTGAAGGAGTTGTCATACTTTTATAACCTTGAAAATTGCTCTGTATCTGGTGTAAACGAGCCCATGCCAATGTAAGATGATGAGGATGGTCTGTTGACACTCAAGGTATAACTTTATGCATAAGATGAATTCTGGATTAATACAACACCAACAATATCAACCAATTATTTAATTTAACAATTGATGATTCATGATTGTATAATGACTATACATGCTTTGTCAGTTAAGTCTTGTTATGCTGGGATATTTCTACGCATTCAACTTACACCACAGCAGTACTTGTTTCAAATCTGGTTGAATGCTGATGAAGAAAATGAAAATATTAACAAACTCAGACATTAAATCAATAAATTTCCATGGCAAGAAAACTACTGATGATGATGAGATAAATGCACTTCATTTAGATAAAAACGTCAACTCTGATTTATTTGTTTACATTATATAAGACTGAAACCAACAGAGGACTAACATGAGATAACCTATAATATAAAGTACTAGAGAAATAACAAGCCTTCATCTTCATGAACTTGGCACACTGCTGTCACTTGGACTCACTATTGATTCAGTAAGTGAAGGCGATCGAGTAATTTTCTTAAGGGCTGGTGGCAGCTTGTGGAGGCGGCAAGACTGGAAAATATGGAACAATGGGATTGGAAGGGGTAACAGGAAATGTCGATGGTGGGAAGTTAGGGAGTGATGGTGTCGAGGAACCTGGAAATGGAGACGGGAGGACTGGCGGAATCGTGGGAGTCGTGATTGGAAGTGTTGGAAATGAAGAAGGTGTTGGAAGGCTTGGGAATCCAGGAAAAGTTAGAAGATGACGATTGGTCCGTGCCGCCAAGGTTGTGTGGATGCCATGCTGAAATGACAGGGCAATGATAGTGAATAAGATGAAAAACTTGCAAGAAGCCATTTTATGAAGTGAAGAAAAGATGAATGAATGTAGTGAAGATTGTGATGAGGGTTGGAGAGCCTTTATACTGTTAGGGTTGTGGCCATGTACTTAAAGGCCGTGTTTTTGGTTGTTGGGCACATAATGCTATTTAAAGAAATTAGTTCAGAAACAATGTGAAAAGATGACAGTGCTGGCAATCGGACAACATGCACCATGAAATGTATGACCCAGTAACTCGTGTATGGTCCACTTATTAAGGTTGCAAGAAGTAGAGAATTGGAGTAGTATCGTGTATGGCTGAGGATCATTTTCCAGCACCTTTGGAGGTTGGATATATTTAATAATAATTCTTGCACTGCTTCATCTTTCTTCTATAGTAAATTATAATATCAAAACAAGGAACTAAAGCATAAATCTGCCTTAATAGCTCATAATTTCCTTAGTGGTCCACTTATTAAGGTTGCAAGAAGTAGAGAATTGCACATGGTGTCAACTAATGCTCTTCGTATAAACCAGGCTACTGCATGTATGTGGTTCATAAACGGTTCCGTTTCCCCTAACTTCAAGCGAGTTCCATGAATGATATTTTAACGACTCTGTTACAAAACTAATCACAAATGTAAGTTATGAAAGTGTGAGAGACAAAGTATTATAAACCTAACTACCAATTCCAAAACTTCCACATATATATGTATATATATATATATTATATATATAATCATAACTAGCCATCTTGATAGGCAACACCATCTCCACGCTAGCTATCACCCAAAAAAGGCCATACAGCCAGGAAGAAAATGGAGGAAACATAATTTTTAGGACAAATTAATATTTGTGCCCTGTAAGTTTGTCTTTTTGAAGAATATGCCCATTATCTATCGAGTTTTTAAAAATGCACTGACTTATGCACTTTTCTTTAAAAAAATGCCCACCCGCTGCCACATCAGAAAAATTGCGCTTACGTGCTGCCACAT
Source organism: Linaria vulgaris (assembly GCA_948329865.1). NCBI lineage: Eukaryota > Viridiplantae > Streptophyta > Magnoliopsida > Lamiales > Plantaginaceae > Linaria > Linaria vulgaris. The sequence goes on along the minus strand of OX415249.1, from coordinate 110,621,471 downwards.
GGGAAAAAGGCACACGCCATATTAATATATTTAAAACAAAAATATATTTATATTATTTATATATATAAATATATATAAAATATCTTTATGATTTAAAATATATTTAAATATATTAAAAAAAGAAAAATCATAAATACAATTTTTTATTACTGAAAATTAAAAAAAAAAAAAAGAAAAAAAACTTAATCATCATCTCCTTTGCGACCCCGCACCCCCCACCCCACACGCCGCCGCTGCGCCTCGCCCAACGCCACCACCGCCCCTTCCCGAAATCCCCAAATCTTCGTCGCCGCCAACATTCTCGCCGCCGATTCTCCAATCGCAATTGACGGCGCCCATCCCTACAATTCTCCAATCCTAATCTACGTCGCACCGCCACCAACATTCTCGCCATCGATTCTCCCAGCGCAACTCACATTTCAGATCCGATTTACGAAGCGCACCTCAATAATAAAAAAGTGTCGTCGATTGACGCCACCACCGCTGCAACCGCGAGTTGCAGCGGTGTGGGGGGGGGGGGGGGGTTTCTATTTTTTTTTGTTTTTTCTTGAATTTTTTTAAAAATTTTTCTTTTAAATTTTTAGTAATAAAAAATGGTATTTATGATATTTCCTTTTTTTATATATTTAAATATATTCTAGATATAGATATATTTAGATACATAATGATATTTTTTTATAGTATTTATATATTCTAGATATAAATATGATATTGTTTTTAATACATAAAGATATATATATATATATATATATATATATATATATATATATTCTGATATTTTAATACATAAAGATATATATATTTTTATATATTTGTATATATTTTGATATTTTAATACATAAAGATATATATTTTTTATATATATATTCCATGTGGCAGCCACATAACACAAAAAATATTTTTTTGTTTTAGATATATTAATATGGCGTGTGCCTTTTTCCCATGTGGCAGCCACGTAAGCGCAATTTTCCTGATGTGGCAGCGGGTGGGTATTTTTTTAAAGAAAAGTGCATAAGTCAGGGCATTTTTAAAAACTCGATAGATAATGGGCATATTCTTCAAAAAGGCAAACTTACAGTGCACAAATATTAATTTGTCCTAATTTTTATTGCTAAACTCAAGCAGGTGTTATGATCCTAATTGCAAGGTATGAGACTTGGATCCCACATTGATATTGTAAGATATTAGTGTGGGGTTTATATGAACTTGGGCTCTTCCACCTTAACAGCTAGCTTTTGAGGTTGGGTTCTCCTAAGCCCATATCAATTGGTATCAGAGCCAGCCACTACTCCCTCCCAGTTGCAATCGTGCAGCGCGGGTGGTGACGTCGATATTGCAGTGTTAGCCCGGGGCCAGATGAAACTAGCGCAAAGCTAGCCCGCATGGGCGCCGGGGCTGCAGAGCGTGGTGGAATGTTATGATCCTAATTGCAAGGTATGAGACTTGGATCCCACATTGATATTGTAAGATATTAGTGTGGGGTTTATATGGACTTGGGCTCTTTCACCTTAACAGCTAGCTTTGAGGTTGGGTTCTCCTAAGCCCATATCAGCAGGGAGCCATGGACACAATTCCTAGCCATAGTAAGAAAGGGTAAAATAAAATAATAAAGCGGGACGAATCTGACTTGGCAAGGAAAGCCTTCGTTGCCATAACACGCAAGTATTTGACACTATATTCGCAAGAGTTCCGAGGGTTTGTTGTCAAATTTAACTCGATTTCAAAAGTCACCCTGAGGTTAGTGTTGTACGTCTCGTCGTGAACAATTTGATGTACATTTTGTTTTTTTATATTTGATACGTCCTTTTTCGTTATAAGGTTATAGATTTTTTTGTTTGTTTCAAATGTGTTTTGTTTTCGTGATTTGTGATTTTTGTAGTCGTCATGTGTTGTATCCATTGTCTTTTGTATATATTTGGCATTGACATAAATTATAGAACTAGAATTGTAAATTACATATAATTTAGGGATAGAGGTATGAATATACCAAAACTTAGGGGTAGATATAGAAGTATGTGATTGTAACTTGTAAGCGTTCTCTACCAAAAAAAAAAAAAACTTGTAAGTGTTCGAATATTAGGAGTAAGAAGTGATTTTTCAGATGTTAAGTGGAGCAAATATAATGATTCCATACTTTAGAGTAGGAAAATTTCCCGGTTCATCTATCATGTTGATGGGGATATTTTAGGATTGACCCAATATTATATATTAGGTCGGCCTAGCAAAATTAGCCCGCTAAATAGTACATCGAACACCTCCCGTTCGATACAGAATGAGCATCGAACCACTACGGTTCGATGCACTTTCCCCCAACTGCCAATGGGGCCCGCAACAGGTGTTATAAATATCCTGTCCCCTCACATTCTCGGCACGCATTCAAGACTCAATCAAATCTAACTAACATCGAACTCTGAGCATTCGACACATCCTTAGATCGAACTCAGAGCATTCGACACGAAAGCATATCGAAGACACATCATTCGACACTCAACACTACATCGAATCTAGCTTGTTCGACTTACATCAATTCGACACGGGATCATTACAGTACCATTAGTGACGAACAACTTAGGTTCGATACGTCAGCATCGAATGCCAACCGTTCGACACACAACTTAGATTAGTAATCTATTTGTAATATCTAGTAAGCTTGTATTAGGTGTTCTGGACCAAGCTAGTCCGATTATCTATTGATTAGTATTATTTTGGCTATTTGTATCTTAATTGTATCCTTTTATGGTGTTTTGTTACCTGGACGAAATAAGACCAAAATATTGGCGTCGTCTGTGGGAATACCACATTCTTCCCAGTTTACTAGGCATGACATCTAGAGTTACTACCCGATCGAAGAGCAGACTAGCAGAGGGCATGAATGAAGAAGTTGATGGGGGCAACTGCAAGCTAGACAGTCCCGAACAATGAGCAACCACCAAGAATGCCCACAGAAGTGCCAACACCCGCAAGAAGAGAGACACCAGTGGAGGAGGCACCAAGAGAAGATGCTGGTGCGATCGGGTTAACCGCAACTACTGCTTCAGTCCTGAACATGACAAGAGAGGAAATCATGAACGTGGTGAAAATCGCCATGGCTGAAATTTTGGCCCAAGCACCAATAGCGCAGGCACTGCCACCGGCAGGGCATGCGGAGGCCATAAATGAACAGAGATCCACATCCAAAGCTTCGAAAGGAGCTGACAAGGAGAAGTCGCGTCAGGACGACAAAAAGAGCAAACCTGCCTCTGAAGGGGAGCAGAACATAGATAAATCAGTCCGCAACGACCAAAGAGAAAAGCCAAAGTCAATAGAGGTGCAATCAAGAAGGCACCGTGAGACGAGAAGGAGAGAAACAAGAGGAATTTGCAAGGACGAACCAATAAGGAGGGAAAATAAGGAATACATGAGACTTACGGAGAGTCACGACTCCAGAAAAGATTATGATGAGATGATGAGGGAACTAAAGAGGCTTGAGAGAGAAAAAGCCGCAATTGAGGGCCGGGTGGAGCCAGAAGAAAGTGCTTTTAGGAGCAGTCCATTTTCTGAAGAGATCGAAGCTGAGATCTTGGGCTAGGGAGAGAAGATCCCTGAGTTAAAAACATACGACAGGAAAACTGATCCCCATGATCATCATTTTCACCTAGATAGGAAACTGTTTTTATATGGGTTTAAAGAGAACACGCGTGTGAGGATATTTGCAACCACCCTGACTGGGGTGGCGATGGATTGGTTTACTCGAATCACGCCAGGATCGATCAAAGCCTATAAGCAGTTGAGGGCAATGTTCAAGGACCAATTCTCAAGCCAAGAAAGATTGGTTTTGGATCACTCCCACCTTTACGCCATGAAACAGGGGACCAACGAAAGTTTGTAGGACTTTATAAGACGTTTCAACGCAGAACTTTTGAGGGTAGACAACCCGAGTGGAGAGATGGTAATGAGTATACTCTTCCAAGTGACTAACAACACGATGTTTGGCAGCGACTTAATCAAACGCAAACCCACCACTATCGATGAAATTAACAAGATAGCACAGTGTGTGGTTTATTTGGAAGAAATGATGGCGACTAAATCGTCCAGCGTTGCGTCCCCAAAAGATAAGGAGCGAGGAATGGAAAACCAACACCGCAACAACAACAACGATAGGAACAGGAACAACCGGTACCGGAACACGTCTTCTAAGCGGTACATGCCTCTAAATGCTAATATCATGACAGTATTCAGGGCGACAAAAAGAAAGGGATGGATGAAAGAGCCCAGACAGATGAAAGACTCGAAGGCAACGAGGTATTCGACCCACTACTGCAAATACCACAATCAGAAGGGGCACGACACCCAGCATTGCAAGGATATCAAAAAATGATATTGAATGGTTACTGAAGTATGGTAAACTCGTGGAGTTTATCAAAAAGATGAAAGAGCAATACGATAGCACGGACAGGGAAATAACACTCTCCCCAGGAACTGGAAGGACAAACAAAAGATGATTGAGCAGCCGCAGTTGTTTGATTATGCTCAAATTGGAAATGGCAATATCAGGAAAGCTATGATAAACATGATATCGGGAGGCCCAGGGGGGGCAGATTCCATGAACGCCCGAAAGAAAATTTTGAGGCTCGTCTTCTCGGATAAATTCGTCAGCATGGCAAGTATCATAAGGATCGAGGAAATGCCAGATGACGAGATCATCTTCTCCATTGTGATCTGCAAAAACTGAGCGCCGGGGTCGTTCAAACAACAAACTTGGAGTCCCCGTTGGTGATAACGGTGGATATAGCCAACTTCGGTGTCACAAAAATGCTGGTGGACCAAGGCAACTCATTTAACGTGTTATTCAGCTCTACTTTGGACAAGATGGGACTGAATGGCGAGACATTGGAACCGATGAGAACTTTGCTTAGCGGCTTCGGAGGCCCATAGATTATGCCTCGTGGAATGCTAGTGCTTTAGGAACCGCGCCGCAGAGGAGAACGCTACTGGTCAACTATGTAGTTGCCGACATGCGCTTCGCGTACAACGACATCCTAGGAAGGCATTCCGAGCACTACCATCAACCTACCATAAAATAGTGAAATTTTCCACTCCTGTAGGTACACGGGAAGTGATGGAGATCACATTGAAAGATGGAAATTCTATGTGAACTCGCTTCGATCATGACCACAGCAGGAACAAGAGGCGATAGAGGCATTTGGCTCTATGCAGATTGAAAGTGCAAGTTTTCTGGATGTTAGGATAACATTGAGATTTTCAATGTTAGAGTAACATTGCACGTCCAGAAACTGTTTTACAATCTAGTTATTATTATTATTATTGTTTTGCCTTATTCACTTAACTAACTGAGTTCCACAGTTGTAGTTGTCTTTGATTATTATTCAGGAAACAAACTTGCATTAGGTTGGACGCTCAAAGTTTCCAAGATGAGAAGTTTCCTTAATTAAAGCAAACGGCTTATAAAAGGAAAGAAGAAGTCTAGTGCGACTAGGAAAGCTTCCAAGGGAAAGTCCTGAATTGAAAAAGGAGTCTTTCCTTAGCTAGATCACTGGCGAAGGAACTATTATTCAAGAAGGACTGCGAGAACAAGGAAGAGGAGTTCGAGAAGGAAACAAAGAGAATTACCAACCGTGTACAACACACCTTGAAGTCGAAGATCAAGAACCTATATATAGGTGTGAAGTACATCAAGACAAACAACGAGACAAGAGCTAATCAATCCGAGAGATTAATTTACAGTTGTTGAGTGTTGTCTTGCTTTAGCAAAGTTTTTAAGTTGTTAGAATAGATCTAAGAGTGAGGAGCTTTTAGAGATAGTCGAAGCAACTCTTGTGTGCTTTGCTTAGTTTGAACAATTCGAGAGTGAGGAGCTTGAGAGTTGTGAGAACGCCTTTGTTAAACCCTTGTGGTATTTTGCCTACGGCTCGGAAGTTAATATAATCCTATATTCACTTCTTAAATTCGTGTTTGTTTATTCCGCTGCAAACTGTTACTCTGGTCTGCTGTTAAAGTAACATCGTCGAACTAACAGCGAACACAAACTGCTGTTAGAACTTCAGTGTTAAGTTAACATCAACAACGTATCAACCCGATCCACAATTTCAATTGGTATCAGAGCCAAGCACCAACTTCACCGGTGTTTGGCGTTGATACGACAAGATGGACAGCTCCAACCCCAATACCAGCAGGTTGCCAGTATTGGAAGGTCCCAACAACTATGCCTACTGGAAGATCAGACTCAGAGTCCACATCAAATCCATCGACCTCAAAGCTTGGGAAGCTGTACTAGAAGGCTATACCATCCCTTATCTGCCAAGAGATGGAGATGCTGACCTGGTGCCAAAGCCAAGGGGACAATGGACAGCCGCTGAAATTGCTCTCTACAACTACAATGAGAAGGCTCTCAATGCTATTTTTAGCTGGATAGGTAATCATATGTTTAAACTTGTTCAAACTTGTGATACTGCTAAAGCTGCATGGGAAACACTTGAGTTACATTGTGAGGGTGATGTGGCTGTGAGGGATTCTAAGTATAGGAAACTTTTGAGAGACTTTGAGAAGATTGAGATGGGAGAAGAGGAAACTATTGATAGTTATTTTGAGAAACTTCTTGATATATCTAATCAATGTCAGAACTTAGGTTTTGTGATTCCTAATCAGACCATGGTGTATAAAGCCTTTAGAACACTATCTTCTAAGTTTACAGTCAAAAGAATTGCTATGAATGAGTCTAAAGATCTTGCCAACATGAGTTTCCAGACCTTGATGAACACTATGAAAGAATTTGAATTAGAATTCCTAGGAAAGTCTAGCAAGCAATTAGCTTTAGCCCTTCTTGGAACTAGTTCAGATTCTGCAGGTAGTGATGAGGATGAATATGAGTTGATCTCTTCTAACTATGGCAATATTACCAAAAAGTTTAGTAAATTAGGTTTCAAAGGTAAACAGAAAGAAAAACTAACTGGTAATGATGGCCCCGGTTACAAGAAATTGCCCCCTAAATTTGTTAAGTACATGGCATATAAGAGCACACCTCAAGATGTAGAAAAATTAAAGGATGTTCAGTGCTATGAATGTAAGGGGTATGGTCACTATAAACATGAATGTGCTAACACCCTCAGAACAAGAGGGAATTCTCATTGGGTTTGTGTAGATGACTTCAATGAAGATGATTTTGAATCTGGAACAAGTACCGAAGAACACTCAGAGGAAATCAAAACTGCTGCGCTATGCACAAGGATCACCTGGACCAATGAAGACTCCAGAAATTGCCTAGGATCACAATGTTACTCTAACATTGGTGAACCAACAGCAAAGCAGGAAATCTTTTTTGGAGACTGGAACACCAATGATTCCCAGGTTATCTCTGATGAACTCTCTGATTGTGATGATACTAACTTTGACTGTTTTCATGGTACAGTTGATCTAGAAGAAGAGTACTCCCAAGAAGAAGAATTATCCCAGGAGGAGATTCTTGATGATCTGCACACAACATTCCTCAGGCTTGGGAGAGAGAATGTGAAACTCATAAAGAAGAACAAAGCACTGACTCATGACATCGAGTGTCTGAAAAACATGTTGAAACTCTATGAAAGAGATCTTGACAAAGCTGAAGCTGAGTTGAAAGAGGTAAAGGATAAACTCAAGAAAGACACACAGATCATAGCTAAATGGAATGCAGGTACTTCCAAACTTGATGAGGTACTAAGCATGGGAAATTCAGGTTCATGTGGTCTGGGATTTGTTGAGAAACCTTCCTCTTCTATTGTAAATTCTGCCTATCTATCTTCTAGCTTTGTTAAAGAATCCGATTCTAAGAGTTTAGGTACCATCAACACTGTGAGAAGTAAACCTACTTTTATCTGTCAATACTGTTACCAACCAGGCCACATAAAACCATTCTGTAGAAAATTTATAAGAGAATGTGATAAGAAAACAGTTACTGAACCCAATGTTAGAACAACAGCAGTTTCTGATGTTAGACCAACATTAGGTTCAGGACAGAAAGGTAGAACTTGGGTAGAAAAAGTTAAGACCCCTAAGATTAAAGTTGTTTGCAATGTTGTTTTCTCTGCTGTGTATTCTAACCTTTCAGGTAAGTGGTACTTCGACAGTGGATGCTCAAGACACATGACAGGCAACATTGACAATCTTGTGAATATGGTTTCCTTGAGTACTGGCACTGTGACCTATGGTGGTGGTACAAAATGGAAAATCATTGGAAAGGGGACACTGAATGTTGATGGATTTCCACCCCTGAAGGATGTGTTGTTGGTTGATGGGCTACAGGAAAATTTAATCAGCATCAGTCAACTATGTGATGATGACTTGCTGGTTACATTTGACAGTTCATCTTGTGATGTTTATGATAGTGATAATGTACTTGTTATGACAGGTACTCGGTCCAAGGACAACTGCTACCTAGCTCAAGAGGAAGCAGAGTGTTTCCATGCTAAAATAGATGAAGCATCTATATGGCATAGGAAACTTGGACATGTTCACTACAGGAACCTTGAGAAATTGCAAAAAGTTGATGCTGTAAGAGGCTTACCTAAGCTATCTTGCCCAGGTAAGCTTGTCTGTGGTGATTGTCTCAAGGGTAAACAAACTAGAGCAGTTCATGCCCCCTACAGGTACAGAATGCTAATCCTAGATCTAGTAGGTGCTTTGAACTGTTACATATGGACTTGATGGGTCCCATTGAGGTGAGTAGTCTGAATGGTAAGAAATTTGCCTTTGTTATTGTAGATGACTTCTCTAGATATACTTGGGTAAAGTTTCTTAGAGAAAAGTCAGAAGCTTTTGATCAGTTCAAAATTCTTTGTGCTAGTATTAAAAACTTATATGGCTCTTCTGTGACTAAAATTAGGTCTGACCATGGTAAAGAATTTGAGAATGCTAGTTTTGATAACTATTGCAATGTTAAAGGAATTTTCCATGAATACTCAGCACCTAAGACACCTCAGCAGAATGGGATTGCTGAAAGGAAGAACAGGACACTTCAAGAGATGGCCAGAGTCATGCTGAATGCCAAAAATATATCCAAGAGACTCTGGGCTGAAGCTTTAAACACTGCTTGTCATATTAGTAACCGGGTGTACCTCAGACCTGGAACTAACATGACTCCATATGAACTCTTGAAGGGTGTGAAACCAAATATTGCACATTTTCATGAATTTGGATGTGACTGTTATCTGCTAAATGACAGGGATATCTTAATAAATTTGATCCAAAAAGTGAAAAATGCATTTTTGTAGGATACTCTGCCAATAGTACTTCCTTTAGAGTCTACAATCCTAGATTGAAGACAATTCAGGAATCAGTGAATGTTGTGTTTGATGATTTCATACTTGATACAGGTACTGGTAATATTAATGTCTCCAATGTTGAACCAACAATGGAGATTGATGATGTTACTCCTTCCAATGGTACTCCAACATTGGACCATGAAGCTGGAAATGCAGAACAGGAGACAGAACCCAATGTTAGACTAACACCAGCTAGATCTGATGTTAGACTAACAGCAGAAGATTCTGACTCTGAAGTTGAAGCTGTCACTGGATCTAGAAGGGACCCTCCAGCTAGGATTCAGAAAGACCATCCAGCATCACAGGTAATAGGTGAGATCACTGAACGGGTAAGGACACGCAACAAAGAAAGAATTGACTATAGTGATATGGTCAAGATGTGTGTCTGCATGAATTTCACTTGTACTGTTGACAATGCCTCATGTTTTGTTTCCTCTATTGAACCTAAGAATGTGACTGAAGCCCTTCTTGATAACTTTTGGATTAATGCCATGCAGGATGAACTATTACAGTTTACTAAGAACTGTGTTTGGAAGTTGGTACCTAGACCACCTAGTGTAAATGTAATAGGAACTAAATGGATCTTTAAAAACAAAAGTAATGAGGAAGGAGTCATAGTTAGGAACAAAGCTAGACTGGTTGCTCAGGGATACACTCAGGTTGAAGGTGTAGATTTTGATGAGACTTTTGCTCCAGTTGCTAGGATAGAATCTATTAGATTACTCTTAGCCATTGCATGCTGTCTTAAGATAAAACTATACCAAATGGATGTTAAGGGTGCTTTTCTTAATGGGCTGATTGATAAGGAAGTATATGTTGAACAGCCTAAGGGATTCACAGATCCTAAGTATCCAAACCATGTGTACAAGCTTGAAAAAGCCCTTTATGGTCTTAAACAAGCACCTAGAGCATGGTATGAAAGGCTTACAGAATTTCTATTAAGTCTTGGTTTTGTTAGAGGTGGAGGAGATAGAACTCTGTTTGTTTTAAAGAAAGATTCTCATATCTGTATTGCTCAAATCTATGTTGATGATATTGTGTTTGGCTCAACTAACAATTCTATGTTAGAAAAGTTTGTTGAATCAATGACATGGCAGTTTGAAATGAGTATGATGGGAGAATTGAATTTCTTCCTTGGTCTTCAAGTGAAACAAACAGGTACTGGCATATTCCTTTGTCAGGAAAAGTATGCAAAGAATTTGGTAAAAAAGTTTGAATTAGCAGATTCAAAGCCTTGTAAGACTCCCATGGCATCTGCAGTGAAGATGGCCAGGGATGATACTGGTGTCAATGTTAATCCAACATTGTACCGTTCAATGATAAGAAGCTTGTTATACTTGTCTGCTTCAAGACCTGATATTATGTTCTCTGTGTGTGTATGTGCAAGGTACCAGGCATGTCCAAAGCAGTCACATCTGATTGCTGTGAAGAGAATACTTAGATACATATCTGGCACTTTGGCCCTTGGCATATTGTACTCTTATGATACTAACACAAATCTTGTAGGTTTCAGTGACTCAGATTGGGCAGGTGATACTGATGACAGGAAGTCTACAAGTGGAGGATGTTTTTATCTCGGGAACAACTTGGTCTCATGGTACAGTAGAAAGCAAAACTGTGTGTCACTATCCACTGCTGAGGCTGAATACATTGCAGCAGGTAGTTGTGTCACCCAGTTGGTATGGCTCAAACATATGCTACTGGACTATGGGTTGGACAGTGATACCTTACTTATGTTTTGTGATAACCTTAGTGCTATAAGCATCTCTAAGAATCCTGTTCAGCATTCTAGGACAAAACATATAGACATTAGGCATCACTTTCTGAGAAACATGGTAGAAGACAAGCTTATTGACATTGAACATATAGAAACTAACAATCAACTTGCTGATATGTTCACTAAACCATTAGATACTGAGAGGTTCTTCAGTCTGAGGAACTCTCTTGGCATGTGCATTGTTTAGAGATGTTAGTTCACCAGTGTTGACATAACACCACTGTCTAGCATTGGTTATTGGTTGTGGTGTAGCTGTAATTCTTTTATGTTCCTTTTTTTGCATTCTTCTTTCTTGCATATTACATCTTTGTTAGAGAAACTGTTGGTTGTGTGGTTAATCTGTATGAATAGCTAAGGTGATTGGTGAACATGTACATATCAAGAGTTTTGGAAAGAAATAACTCTGATGTTAGTCTGTGAATGTTAACCTAACATCATGGGAGAAGCTGGGATACACAGAGCTCACTACTCTGATGCTATTCAGTTGTGACTTATCCATGTTAGGTTTGACAAGGTATGAAGAGAAGCTGGGGTACATGATGTTGAAGGCCTCATTGTCATTCAGTTGTGCTTATTTTCATATTTTTGTCTATGGCCAAGGTTTTTACATGATAGTGATCTTTCCTACTGGGGTGTATAAAGTTTAGACTGTGTGCATTCAGTAGCATTGATTACTTAGTATTTCCTTGATAAACAGGTTAGTAAACAAGTATGCATGAGGAGTTGGGGTGGAGAAATATTTGATAAAAGTGTTGTCTTCATTCAATTTCTTTGTACTTGCCTGATCTGTAGCTGATGGTTAAGTTGCTGGGGTGTGTGGAGTCCTGTGCTGCCCACATTCAGTGATGAGACTGTCCTTTAACATTCATCAGTTTTTTATTCAAAAGAGTTTCTAAAAATAGTGAAAGTTAAAGATAAATTGATATGTCCTGATCCCAGTTACCAAGGCGGTTTGTATGTGGTTACCATCTCTCAAATGTTAATCTAACATGGTTGCATTCATTCTAGTTCTGCATATTTCCTTTTGTCGGTTTGGGCTTAGGGGGAGTAGTTAAGTATCTTGTGTTGAGGCATACTTCTTGGGTGACCAGCTACAGGTAAAAGCACTATGTTTTGTGATCTTCTTGCTGTGGGAAAATCCTTTCCCTGGATAAGTATATCCTCTGTGTTTTTCCCTGTTTGATTTGTCACTTGCTTATACTGATGATCTTAAGCTTTGTCATTGTACCTGTGTACGTGGTTGAAGCTTCAGATTAGTACAGGAATATCTCACGCTCTCACAAGATGATGCTACTTTGGATGAAGCCCTGCACCTCCAACTTCCCTCCCTGATGTTAACTTGCCAATGTTAGTCCAACATTGTAACAGTGTAACTTATAAGTTTTCAGGTATGAAGACTGCTCTGGTTACGTGTTAACCTAACACTGACACGTGGTAAGAATAACATGTAGGGGATGTGTGATAGTGGTCAGATTATTATGGTAACATGTTACAACACCACTATTCCATGCTCTTCATCTGAATCATATATATAATTTGCCCTAATTTCTTCTTCATTCTAACGCTAACAACTGTGCAAAGCAAATTACTCTCTAAATTTTCAAAATCTTCAATCTTTTATCTCAAAGTTACTCTAACAATGGCACGCAAGTCCAATATTGATGCTCTTGCAGAAGCAGCTGCGCAAATCGAGCGAGCGCCACGACGCAGTACCAGACGCACCACCGCTGAAACCACAGTCGCCGCCTCTCCAAAGAGGAAAGCTACCACTCAACGGCGCAAGGGCAAAAAGATTTCAAAGAAAGATGTTGGTTCAACATCAGATGCTGTCGAGCAAGCCCCTGCTCCCACCAATCCTGAAATCGAGGTAACAATGGCTAACCCTACTCCGAGTATACCTGCTGATGTTGATGTTGGTATTGAGGGGGAGAATGAGGCCCCTGTGATTGGGTTGGGTAGTGCTGTGATTGAGCCAGCTGAGGCTAATGTGGTTGAGGAAGTGGTGGAGCCAACTGTGGCTAGTTCTGTTGAGCCTAATGAGGCTAATGATGATGAGTTTGCTGCTGCTGAGGAGAGTGGACATGCTACTGGTGAGCATGATGAGGATTTGTCTGAGGAGATTGCTGCTGATGGCAATCTTGGTGTAAATAATGGGGTTACTACTGAAGGTAACCAAGCTGTTGTGAGTGATCAACCAGCTGAGGTTGAAGGAGAAGAAGAGGATGAGGATGAAAACCTTTCCTTGGCTGCCCTTGCAAATGCTGCCAGGAAGAGGAAGGGTAAGGAGGTGATGGTTGAGTCTTCTGAGGATGAGTCAGAAGAAGAAAAAGAAGAAGAAGAGGTTGAGGAGGAAGAGGAAGAGGAAGTTGAGGAAGAAGAGCTTGTGGCTGATGAGCCAGAGGAAGCTGATGTTACTCTAACATCAGATGATGATCAGTTTACTGATCTGATGATGAAAGAGTATCCACATGAAGCTTACTCTGACTTCTATGTGTCTCCTGATGCTGAGGAGCAATGGGAGGCATACCAAGCCAGGGTAATCCACAAGGAAAGGGCTATTGAGGAGGGTATTTTCAAAGAAAACAGGGTGTTTGAGTTGCTTGAGGCTAGAGGAGTCTTGGGCTCTGTGCAGAATCTGTCTGCATATGTTCCTGATGTAGTGAGAGAGTTCTACATGAATCTCTCTAAGTGGGTGATCAACCTGGATTCTCCTAAGTATGGGAAGGCTTGGGTTAGGAAGAAGATCTATGACATCACTCCTGCCATGATCAATGAGGCTTGGGGGCTTCCTGATCCTGAAGAGTCTGAGGATCCTACTATGGAGGAGATCATCACTGATCTTACAGGTGGTCTCATTAGGCAATGGAGAGAGAGCTTTCCCACAACCAGGCTGACTTCTCTTAGTGCCATCCTTCACAAAATCAGCACTTACAATTGGCTTCCTTCTTCCAACACTACTGTGATGACAAAAGAGTCAGCAAAGTTGGTGTACAAGCTGAAGAATGGACTGAGTGTAAACATTGGTGAAAAAGTGCTGAGACACATGAAGGAAGTCACTACAAAGCCCAAAGGAATCCTTCCCTATCCCTCTCTGATCTCATGCCTATTGGTGAAGCAAGGCTTCAAAACCAAGAAGACTGAAGGATGGATCAGCAACAAGGCTGTAATGTCAATCACCAGGAGCTACTTCACTAATGTGAGGATCCAGGATTTGCCTTGGAACCCTCAAGGAGAAGCTGGTCCCAGCAGGAAGAAGAAGAAGAAGGCACACAAGTTTGCTGCTTCTTCAGTTCCAGTGAGCAGTGGTGACAGCTGCTCAGTGATTGCAGATGCTTTTGTTGAGGAAACCTTGGTCTGGCTGGATAGGGAGTACAAGGACACCCAGAGGGAAATAACTGACAAGCAAGTCAGACTGCAGGAACTGGACAGCTTGAGGAAACACTTGAAGGATCTGCCTTCCTCACAAAAAGGGGGAGAGTAGATCAAATTTCAAAATTTCCTGCAAGTTTTTTAGTTTCTGTTTCTAATGCCTTTTGAACAATTGTTTTCTTTTTATTCTGATCAAGGAGTCTGTTCCTTGCTGCTAGTATGGACTGTAATTAAGTACTTTTTAATTTTGGGTACTTAGTGTTTCTGCTTATGCTATTATTGAACTGTGATTACTGGTACTAACTCTGTTTTGCAGGTGTTAACTTTCTGATGTTAAACCAACATTGATAAAGCTGGATGTTATAACATCGAGAGTATCAATGTTAGAATAACATTGGATTAGTCCCTTCTGATATTCAGGGGGAGAGTACTTAGTTTTTCATTGTTATGATATAATGAAGTTTTTCTGAATAATTTGATCTGATAAGAACTGTTTCTTAGGTTTTGTGATTAAGGCAAAAAGGGGGAGATTGAAAGTGCAAGTTTTCTGGATGTTAGGATAACATTGAGATTTTCAATGTTAGAGTAACATTGCACGTCCAGAAACTGTTTTACAATCTAGTTATTATTATTATTATTGTTTTGCCTTATTCACTTAACTAACTGAGTTCCACAGTTGTAGTTGTCTTTGATTATTATTCAGGAAACAAACTTGCATTAGGTTGGACGCTCAAAGTTTCCAAGATGAGAAGTTTTCTTAATTAAAGCAAACGGCTTATAAAAGGAAAGAAGAAGTCTAGTGCGACTAGGAAAGCTTCCAAGGGAAAGTCCTGAATTGAAGAAGGAGTCTTTCCTTAGCTAGATCACTAGCGAAGGAACTATTATTCAAGAAGGACTGCGAGAACAAGGAAGAGGAGTTCGAGAAGGAAACAAAGAGAATTACCAACCGTGTACAACACACCTTGAAGTCGAAGATCAAGAACCTATATATAGGTGTGAAGTACATCAAGACAAACAACGAGACAAGAACTAATCAATCCGAGAGATTAATTTACAGTTGTTGAGTGTTGTCTTGCTTTAGCAAAGTTTTTAAGTTGTTAGAATAGATCTAAGAGTGAGGAGCTTTTAGAGATAGTCGAAGCAACTCTTGTGTGCTTTGCTTAGTTTGAACAATTCGAGAGTGAGGAGCTTGAGAGTTGTGAGAACGCCTTTGTTAAACCCTTGTGGTATTTTGCCTACGGCTCGGAAGTTAATATAATCCTATATTCACTTCTTAAATTCGTGTTTGTTTATTCCGCTGCAAACTGTTACTCTGGTCTGCTGTTAAAGTAACATCGTCGAACTAACAGCGAACACAAACTGCTGTTAGAACTTCAGTGTTAAGTTAACATCAACAACGTATCAACCCGATCCACAATTTCACAGATGAAACACATTGACTAAGGAGCTCCGATTTATTTTTTTGCAAGTTTTTGGTACCCTGAATATTTTGAACAACAATTATTTGCCCCCTCAGCCATGACGAGCTTGAGGGAAAACACGTAATAACATAATATAGGGACACTAAAGACTTGAGTCCAAGGGCTACATTGGGAAACAAAGTAGGCTGAGCTATTAAATTAAGGTCGCCCTAAATAAGGTGGCACGAGATACCGCAACTCCCTAAATAACTAGAAAGGGACCGAGACTCTGTCTAAAATGGCATGAGATACCGCAAATCCTTAAATAACTAAAAAGCGACGGAGACTCTGTCTAAAATAGCACGAGATACCGCAACTCCCTAAATAACTAAAAAAGGGACGGAGACTCTGTCTAAAACGACACGAGATACCGCAACTCCATAAATAACTAAAAGGGACAAAGACTCTGTCTAAAATGGCACGAGATACCGCAAATCCTTAAATAACTAAAAAGAGACGGAGACTCTGTCTAAAACAGCACGATATACCGCAACTCCCTAATTAACTAAAAAAGGGATGGAGACTCTGTCTAAAAGCCAAGGACACGGGATACCACAAATCCCTAAACACCTAAAAGCAACGAAAACTTTCCGTGATTATAGAAGGATGCTCGAGTTGTCAAAATAAAGTAAAAAGCAACGATAGCAATTGAAAGAAAAGGCAAAGATTACGAGCCTTCGATCAGACAGACAAATAAAATAGTTATAAATGACAACCATGCGATTAATAAAAATTGTTCAAACATATTTAAAGGCGACGCAACGCCACAAAACAACAAATTAGAAATTGTTCATTGCATAGCAAAATAAATATGAACGCCCTTAGGCGTCAGCGTCATCCTCATCCTCGGAGGAAGATAATTGGCTGGCATAGAAGGCAGTGGCGAGAGCCTACAAAGGACAAGATTTTCATCCTTGTGAAGCACAACAACTCATCTGGGGAAGCGGACTGATCATTCGCTGGGGGTGGCAGAACTTCTAGATAAGCCCCAAGGTAAGATCAATCTATTCGGGTTTGAATCCCCCTCGGACGTACTTAGTCATGTAAAACTGATGAACAGCCAAGACCTGAGCCTTACGGGCCTCGTGGACACACCTCTGAATGCTAATCTCTTCAAAGGTTCTGCTCCGGAGAAACGTCTCAGCAATTTCCACCTTTTGCTGAGCGGACACCTAAACAAATAAAAAGGAAAACTAACAAGGAAAAAATAAAGAATACGAACATAAAAAAGTCAAATTATTTACCTCGCTGAGGCCACGGGAATAGCCAATTCTCTCGGCACGTTAGACTTTCTCTTTTTTCAGCCGCCACCTCATTTCAAGCTCAGAAATCCGCTTCGCCAGCTCTTCTTTGCTAGCGGGAAGGTTAGAAACTTGTAATCGAAGCTGATCAGCAGCCTCCCTCACCTCTTTCGCCGCATTCCTATCGGCATTGGCCCTAGCGGTGTAATATCTGACCTTTTGTAAGGCCTTATCCTTCGCCTCAAGGGCATACTTTAAGGCCTCTGAGTCTCCGCCATGGAACATCGTTGCACCCTGGGGCTGGCCACTCGCAGACGCCTCATGAGTGCGGATCAGGGCCGCAAACACGGCATCCACTATTCCACCACCCTAAATAATAATAATGAAAAGTTAACATTTGCAAAACTAATACTGCAACACTACAATCAGGAGGGAATATGTTATACCGCAATCAACATATGAAGCGTATTCTGCTCCACAATTATCCGCTCCTCCGCAGACACTATATGCGGAACAACAATGTTAGGAAATAGCACCTTCAGGGCCTCAATAGCCGCACTTTTAGAAATTTCGTACCCATCTACATGGGCACGTGGACCTTGACTAGGGCCATTCCAGCATTCAGCCCCTCCACAGGGCAAGAGCCACTCCCAGCAGTAGGACCCGACATCTGTGCAGTAGGGGGAATAACGCCCCCAGTCTGAGAACGAGTCTGATGGACCCTTCTCCTTTTCGCCTGGGTAGCGGCCTCGATATTATCACTTGGCCCACCCGCCATACTCTCTGAACCTCCCGCTTGGCTAAAATCAGCGGTATACAGGGTATCATGATTCCCTCCAAGAACGTCCTCAAAGAGGTCAGCTTGGGAATCAGCTGGGACAGAAGCCGAAGGCTCGGCATTGGCTCTCTTTTCCTTGCTTTTCTTCTTCCTCGGAGGCAGAATCTCAGCAGCAGGGGCTTGATTCATGTGGGCATGTCGATCCATGATATAATTAAGGACAAATTAATATTTGTGCCCTATAAGTTTACCGTTTTGAAGAAAATGCCCAATATCTTTCGAGTTTTTAAAAATGCCCTGACTTATGCACTTTTCTTTGAAAAAATGCCCACCCGCTGCCACCTCAGAAAAATCGCAGACATGGCAGCCGATTAGGCTTAAAAGACACACGCCACTTTAAAAACGCTTAGCCACCTCAGTATAATCCCCCCTTCAACAACGACTTTGGCTCCCTTATAAATACACTTGGTTTTAAAAATAGTTTTTAAAAATCATTTCTCCCAAATCGTCCAGAACCCTAACCCCAATTCCCAAATTAAAAATGTCCAAATCGACCATGAGCTCTCATCTGGTATGCAATTGTGGAAGACCCGCCGTCGTGCGCGTCTCAATGATCGATGGTAACCCTGGTCGAAGGTTCCACGGTTGTCCGCGTTGGCCCCGTGGATGTCAACTATGCATTTGGGAAGATCCGCCCGTTTGTTCATATGCTAGGGCTGTGATACCAATTTTGCAAAGAAGGATCGAGAGGGTGCAGGTTAGAGTTAAGGGACTAGAAGAAGAGCTTGCGTCGAAGAAAGAATCAAAAGACGATATTATGCGTTCGTTGTACGAGAGAGCCGCGAAGGAGCAAGAAGATAAGATTAACGCTTTGCTTAATCAGAAAAAAAAATTGGCCTTTTGGGTTAGATTATCTTATGTTATCATTATTATATTGTGTTTGATTGTTGTTAGGTTGTGTTGAAGGCATTGGGTATTGGCTTAGTATGTGTGCTTAGATTCGATTATGCAAGTCTGATTAAGATTGTTTGCCAACTGCTTTTGTTGTTTTGTTTTGGCAATATACACCAGTCTACTTGTATAATTTTGTTATGTGATTTGGTTGAATGTTATTGTGTCTTGTTTTATATGATGGCAATGGGAGTAATTAGATTGGGTATCAGACTGTTGTGTGTGTGTGATTATCAATTGTTAGCCTTAAAATTAGTTCGTTATGTGAAAATATATTTTTAGGAAAACTTTTAATAAAATTCCCTGTAAGTATGGTTCCTAAAGCATGTATTGTGAAAAAATGCCCAATATGTATTAAAATAGACCAAAAACATGCTCAATAAGTTTATAAAATCTTTTGTTAAAACTGCCTTTTAAGTATGGATCTAACTATAAAAATGCCCTTTAAGTATGGTACCGAAAGTAAATATACCCTTTTAGTATGATTGATAAAATAATATGCCCAATAACTTATGTATGTTTTGAATAAATGCCCATTTTCGATCGACGCAAATGTTACTTAGCGGTTGAAAAAATTTAATTAAATATTGAACAATTAGTGTCGATTAGACACTCTTGTTAGGGGGAGCGGTGTGATGGTTAATTACATTTGTTAAGACGACTGTTCATTTTCCTTTAACATATAGGTTTTACTCCTTCTAGATTATTCTCAATTCTTAAACTTCAATTTCCATCTCGCTCCTTGAAACAAAAATTTTTAGGGTTCTTGATATTATGGCCGCCTCAAGCTCAAACGTCAGCGTCTTGAAGGAATCCTACGACATAACACAGGTAGAATTTCTCTCACATCCTGAGTAGTCTAAAAAGCCATTTTAGACTACTTCAAAAACACACTTATTCTTGACCTTATTATGTTTTGCAGGATTACCTGGTGATTCCTTTCATGAGGTTCAGTGACTTCTCACATACAGATGAAGTTTTCATCTTGCGCAAGCTTTCAGCGTTGATTGGTGAAGGCGTTATGTTTACTACTGAGCAGCTTGAGGTTATGCATGCGAAGATCGCTGAAATGCTATCTAGACGCAAGAAGAAAGAGATCACGACTTTCATGGTTAAGGAGAGGTTGATGATTATGAAGTGCAGACTAAACTTTTCCAGAGATTTTGGGCCCATCCGGGAGTTCAGTTCAACATCAAGAAGGGTACTGTGAGGCTAGACCCGATTAAGTATGTGCAATTCATGAAAAATGTAAGTTTTCAACATAAATCACTCTATGATTTGAATTGCAAATTTTGAGACGATATATCATAATGAAATTTTATTATAACAAGTTTTTTTTGTTATTTCAGCCCATCCCAATCGATAAGAAATTTGCTGAGGAAGGTTTCAAGCATTATGACCAATTTTGCTACTGCCTACAAGTGAAGAAGCTTCCAATTGAGAAGATTAAAGTGGTCACCAAGTTTGACCGGTTTGCCATGGGGATTTATGATTAGGCGTAGTTATAATAGGGTTTTAATGTCTGTTTTAATGCTAGGGTACATTGTACTGAACAATTTGTAATATTTTGCCTTCGTATGCATTTCTTTGGTTGATGTTAGTCTTATGTTGTTTGGAACCTTTTTCCCATTTTAATGCATGCCATGGTGTCTATTAATTGATTGCAATTTTGCTGCCAAAATATAAATGTTTCCAGAGCATATTTTGCTCATTGTACATTGTACTTATTTTAGCCACAAACAAAATAGCCCATGTCAGCCACAAACAAAACATCCCACTAACATTGTACATATTTTAGCATACTACTAACCATGATCCCACAACTGCCTAGTCCAAACAGTTCTAAACTTTTTCCTTCCCTTTCTTACCGAAACCCTTCTTATTTGTTTGATCAACCTTCTTCCCCCCGGGAACAACTCATCCGCATCATTGATTTTACTGATTGCAGCATCCAAATTTGACATCTTCACATATTTCCTACAGATTCCTTCATATGGATTAATCCTGTCTTTCTAAGAGCCTAAAGCTTGAAAGCAATCACTTAGTTGGTCTGTAATTTTTGGTGGAGCCTTTGATGGCTTCTTGTTCAACAAAGTAGTCACCCAACCATCTACTGCTACATCCTCACCAGACTCCTCCACACTTAATTCAACAAGTTGAGTTGGAGGCATCATATCCTTGTTAATCTGAGGGACCTCTTTCTTTGACTGCCTTGTCTTTCTCCTAGCTGTCCTTGATGACTCAACAACTTCATTTATAGTAGACTCCTCTACACCTTCAGTGATTTGGTCAGTCTGCTTATCAATGTCATGTCCTTCAATAACAGCCTTCATATGAACATTATCAGCAGCTACATTCATCCGCCCTTTCTTTTTAAGTCTTCTATTCCTTCTTGCAGTCCTGGATTCAAAGAGAGTACTTTCATCTGCCTCACTTGTTTCTTCAGAACCAGCTTCAGCAACATGGATCTCCGGGACAATATTATCCTCAATAGTCCTCTTCCTTTTGTTTGTCCTAGCAGTTCTTGATGATTCAACAAACTCTGATAGCCTTTCATCATTGTCATGTTCTTCTACTCCATTTTGTATGTCAACTCCAATAGCTGGATCTTGTGGTTCCTCTTCTATTGGCTACAAAATACAAAGCAACTATTAACACATAGTTGTTTTAAAAATTTCAACAGGAAAAAATTCCTTTTACCTCTAGGAATGTTTGCTTCCTTCTACTGCTGCCATTAATACCAGATTCCTGCAAGTTTTCATTTATAGAATCTACCATATTTGGTTTAAACACATTTGTATTGCTGAGCCTTCTGCTCCTTCTCAAAGATGGTGTTGCTTCAGTAACCGCAATTGGTGGATCATTGGCCACTTATGGTTCCACTTGTGGTTCTGCTTCAGTTGGTGCAATTCCGACATTCTAATTTAGACCAAAAACGAATGTTCATTGAAGGGACATGGACACAGAATATGACATATTTTAAAGATAGTCATAGAATTTACCTCAGTGGTCCTCTTTGTCTTCCTCTTTCTGCCTTGTCTTGATGATTCCCCAACCACTTCAGGGTTTCTTTCACTACTTCCATCTGCCTTATTTTCTTAATTTTTACCACAAGTCCTAGCATTGTGACCCAGCAAGCCACATTTCCCACATTTACTCAGTCCTTGCCTTCTTGAACTCTTAACAACAATGTACTTGTTGCTCTTGCCTTGTTTCTTCTTGTTCTTCCCTGTCCTTAGTTCTTCTTCCCCTCTTCTTCTTGCCTTCTTTGGCCTTCCTGGCATTCTTCCAACATTAGGGGGGAGTGGAGGAATATATTCTTCAACACCCCAAATCTGATCTCCAGGAACTGGATGAATGGAAAAACTATACACTTTTTGGTATTGCTGAAGTGTGTAATAGTCAGACACATAATCAACAATTTGCTCCCTATTATACAATATGGCATTGGCAGCATGTTTACATGGAATGCCTGTCAGCTCCCATACCCTGCAACTGCAAGTCCAGTCTCTTAAATTGACACTATGCTGAGAACCATCGAACCCATTGACTTGGAATTCATAATCACTAGATTTTATGGGGTAAAAATCTGCATGTTCAACATCTACTTTTGCAACCAGTTTTTGAATGGTTGGACATAAGGATTTATTCTGATCAAGTATAAGCTGCTTCACCCACTTTGTTCTTGACATTTCTCTACCCTTTGTCAGTTTCACCATAAGATATCCTCTTATCCA
The DNA here is from genome assembly GCA_948329865.1 of Linaria vulgaris. Lineage (NCBI taxonomy): Eukaryota > Viridiplantae > Streptophyta > Magnoliopsida > Lamiales > Plantaginaceae > Linaria > Linaria vulgaris. The sequence goes on along the minus strand of OX415249.1, from coordinate 110,598,865 downwards.
CTCAAGTAATGATAGAATTGGCAATCCTCTGGCAGGTAGAATAACACAATTGAATGTCTCACAGAGATTATTCAATATAAGACCAACACAACAATTTAGTTTAAACTTCGACATGGACCAATTTTCTGCTGGTTTGTCATTGAACCATCTAGCAAAGTTCCCTCCCAATTTTGCTTCCAACTTCTTCATGGCCAAATCAAACTGAGGAGTAGTTGTCTTGTAGGCCGCATCCCAGATTGCATTCTCATAATCATCCCCTCTAAAACCATCATTGTATGCATTCCTGATCAAGTGTCTAACACAATATCTGTGTGTTGCATGTGGAAACACATCATTAAATGCATTTATCAGCCCCTTCTGTTTGTCTGAAATAAAAGTCAGATTATGATGACCATGTAGCTCAAGATCCTCTTTCAACAATGACAGGAACCATTCCCAGTTTGCTTGGTTTTCAACTGTAACAACAGCAAAAGCCAGGGGGAAAATACAGTTAGCCGGGTCAACTCCCACAACTGTCAAAATCGTCCCCTTATTTGGTCCTGTTAGGTGTACTCCATCTACACCTATGAATGGCCGACACCCAACTTTGTAACCATCCTTCAATGCTTGGTAGCATATGTATATACTCTTGAATCTGGCACAAAATCCACAAAGAAGCATATAATTAACAAAAATACGAAACCCTAAGTCAACAGTGAGTGACACCCAAGTACAAAACTACTAAAGCACACAATTGTCAAATAAAAATAGTACTTTTTGGCACTTCAACTCACTAAAACTCTTATTAACTTGCGGACATGCAAATATACAAAACGAAAATGAAGTAAAGACTTATGATAAATAGGCGAGGGAGTATCATGGTTTAAGGGGGACCGCAACCTAGGCATTATCGCACAAGTACAACACCACCTGAGCTACTAATGTTGTGTCAAAATTTTTGTGGGTGAATCAGGGCTAGTGAGGTTCAATTTTGGGGTTTAGGACGCGATTTAGGAACGAAATGAAATTCTCGTGCGTCGACTTAGTAAAAACTACTCTTAGGGTTTTCAAACGACGCGATTATACGCTGAAATCGGAAATTTTGGATTTTGCAATTAGGGTTTCGGTTTCATTTGTGAGAAGAGAATTGAAGGGAATTTTCTTTGAAAAAAATGCTAAGTGTTGGGTTTTATATGATATAAGGGAGCCAAAGTTGTTGTTGAAGGGGGAATTATACTGAGGTGGCTAAGCGTTTATAAAGTCGCGTGTGTCTTTTAAGCCTAATCGGCTGCCACGTCTGCGATTTTTCTGATGTGGCAGCGGGTGGGCATTTTTTCAAAAAAAAGTGCATAAGTCAGGGCATTTTTAAAAACTCGAAAGATATTGGGCATTTTCTTCAAAACTGAAAACTTATAGGGCACAAATATTAATTTGTCCTATAATTAACTGCAAGAATATCACATTAATTAGAATTGTTATAATATAAACACGAAATACAAGGTTAGCTCAAGACGCAAAGTTATACCAAGTGTCATTCTTTCGTCATAAGGAACTGGGGACAAACCAGCTAAAGATAAAATGCAATTTTCTACTATTTTTTTAACGTCAAACTGGTGCTCGAGCACCAAATTTGAATCAAAATTGCAATCCCAAGAGGTCACGGCAATGCCAGGAGGTATCGCAACCCTACTGCCGGTAAACCAATCGTGACGATAAGTTTTAAACTTGTCCTCATAACTCTCTTTGATATAGAAATAGCGCTTCTTCTAGTTCTTTCGCTAACTAGTAGCCTCGCCATTCAGAAATTTGCGACGCCTTTGCGCCTTGACGTGGTAAAGCCCCTCCTCCCTCCGAGCGACCTCGAAAAGAGCGCAGAACTCATTGGGACTCTGAGGCTCGCGTAGTGCCTTCAACACGATTATGAAACCCATCTGGTGGCAATACGAATTCGGCGTAAGTTGCCCTTGTACAAGGTCGATAGACCTCAGGAGCATCTTTAGCTCCACCGGAATAGGAAACCGCAGCCCATTCAGAAGCTGGCCTACAAAAATTGTCAAATGCCCGTGCGGCGGAGTATGCATACAGTCATTTGGACCGGAAGAACTATCTTATAACTATTCGGTATATCGAATTTCTCGCGAAGCTGCTTGCGACTATGCTGCAAACGTGAGACATACGTACCATATGCCATCCCTGGCATCTCGGCATAATCATCGAACTCCCTATTGATGATTTTTGAATCCTCGTCGGCTTCACTAGAGGCACGGTTATCCTCAGATGACAATGATTGTGAATCATCATCTTCACTTTGAGACGTCACCCTTTCAACGTTAACACCAAGATTATTACCCGCAGGTGAACCTGTACAATCTATTTCAATTGGCTCGTTATCGTCTCCTAGGGCTATATTCGAACCCGCGGGAACACTAGAAGGGCCCACCACAGAGGTCCTCGAACCAGAGCTCGAGCTGCTAGTCGACTCACTCCCAGAGGCTGACTTAGAACTCACCAGCGTGGTCGAGAAAGAACTGAAATAAAATAAAAAAATGAAAAAAATCAACTATGCGCGAATACGTCACTCTCGGCTCTCGCAACGCTAGACATATCTAAAACGACTACTTACTAAGCGATTATAAATAAACACCTCACAAGAAAGAACATAACAAATTACCTTGATTGAATATGCAAGAGCAATAACGGTTGTTCGAACGATTTGCCTGAAAAAGAAAGTAGAAAAAGCAATGTTAAAAATGATGGGCAAAACCTATATATTACGCTAAAAGTAGTAGTATTTTTTCTAAGGCATTAGATCGAACGCTCCCCGTTCGATGCATCAAGCATCGAACATAATATGTTTGATCCATCCCGCATCGAACCGTGCCCGTTCGATGTTACATACATTTGTGAGTAAGTTTGCCAGAAGAGAAATGAACCTCTCAGCAACCCTTCCCCCTTATATAGGCATCAAAAAGGCCCATCAGGTCCATTAAAAAGAGCATCGAATCGCCACGATTTGACACGCAATTCAAACATCGAATGCCACTGGTTCGATCCACAATTAATACAGGAAAGATCCGCATCGACCTATCACCGTTCGATCCGGTTGAACATCGAACACAATACGATTCAATTAGCAACTTTAACATTAACAAGGAAATTTACGAACTAATATAATGGGATCCGCTTAGAATAAACCTATGATTAAGAATAGCTCAAACCAGTACAAAAAACCTGCCAAGGTTTCAATCATCTAACTGCCTCCCAATCGGGGGCATGATTTTAAATGAAAAAAGAAAAGAATTTCGGAGCTTGGAACCCGATCTATCTTTGAGACCGCCTCCTAATCGGAGTCATGATTTTCAAAATACAAAAATAGCGGCTGACAAATCACAGACATATTTCATAAGTTTGGAAGCCGCTCTCTGATCGACACCATCTTCCAAAATGGGGGGACTATGTGATGGGAATATTTTATGATTGACCCAATATCATATATTGGGCCAGCCCAACAAAACTAGCCCGCTAAATAGTACATCGAACACCTCCCGTTCATTGCGGAATGAGCATTGAACCACTACGGTTCGATGCACTTTCCCCAACTGCCAATGGGGCCCGTGGGACGGGTGATATAAATACCTCGTCCCCTCACATTCTCAGCACGCATTCAAGACTCACCCAAACCTAACCAACATCGAACTCTGAGAATTTGACACATCCTTAGATCGAACTCAGAGCATTCGACACGTAAGCATATCGAAGACACATCATTCGACACTCAACACTACATCGAATCTAGCTTGTTCGACTTACATCAATTCGATACGGGATCACTACAGTACCATTAGTAGCGAGCAACATAGGTTTGATACGTCAGCATCGAACGCCAACCGTTCGACACACAACTTAGATTAGTAATCTATTTTTAATATCTAGTAAGCTTGTATTAGGTGTTCCAGACAAAGCTAGTCCGATTATCTATTGATTAGCATTATTTTGGCTATATGTATCTTAATTGTATCATTTTACGGTGTTTTGTTACCTGGACGAAATAAGACCAAAATACATGTGTTTCTTGTTCATATAAGCACATCAAAACTGAAGGTTTAAGGCCGTTTAAGATATCATTTTTGAAGAAAAAAAAGGCAGTTGAAGATAATAAAGTTGCACGAGTAGCAATAGCATATCAAATAAATCTTTTTTTTTTGTTGATGCTAAATGTTATAATAGGTAAATGTTTTTTTTTTTATAAAATTTAATTGCAGGAGCACAAGGGGTGCTTAACCCTTACACCAAGAACATTAACTCTTATGGCTATCCAAAACAAACTTTAGAATTGGTGTTCAGTCATGAAAGAAAAGGGAAATGATGGCCTTTTAGTCTTATTCCAAATTCACATTCCAACTTTGATTAAATCAACTACCTTCATGATCCTAGTTTCCCTCCTTTGACAATTCTATTTCTTTCAAGCCATATATAGGGACCAAAACCCACAAACCACAAACATTTACATTCTTCAATTTTAAAGCAACAAGACACCATTCTCAACCATTGAGCTAAGCCAACATAAAGTGGATTATGAAGTATCGTTTGAATTTCCAACAATTTAAATACTTCCATCCAGATCTTGTAAGAGATGAGCACTCACCGATCATCCTCTTTAGTTGCACATAGACGACAATCTGTGATAATTCCTCTTTAGTGCAGGTTTTTCCTTGTCAGAACTTTGTTTTGAAGGAGTTTCCAAGCGAATATAATGGTTTTTGGTGGTGTTAAAGCTTTCCACAACATATTACTCCACTCAAAGTTTTTGGATCGATGAGATACGAGCTGCTCATAGGTTAATCTAACAGAATAAAATCCCGACGTATCCCACTTCCAGATCGAGACATCCTCTTCGTCTTCTTGGAGTTGGATAAAGTCGAGTTCTTGAACAAGGTCATCGAGTAGTTGGGATTCCCACGTAAATAACCGTCTTCTCCATCTCTCATTTCCTCGCATATTGTTGCCTCCCTCCTTGTGCACTTCATAAATCAAAGCGTATTTTCTTTACTAAGCATGAACAACCTCAGAAACCTTGATTCAAGGCTTGATTTGCCAAGCCCAATGTCTTTCAAGGATGAGGTGTTTTTCTCATTCATAATCCTCTGATTTATCTCGTGGGTGAACCAGACAATGTTAGTGTAATTTTCTGTTATTTTGACAATGTCGCGCCACCACTTTGAGGTTTTTTATGATGCATAATTTACCTGCCAATTCTCATTTCTCCCACCTCGTCCCTGTATTCAGATTTCAACACTCTTACCCATAAGGATTTTTTCTCTATAAGTAGGCGTCATTTTCATTTTCCTAAGCGGCTTTACTAAAAAGGTGTAAGTCTTCGATATTTAATACACCTTCCTTCTTTCCGTTGCACATCCCATCTTAACTTATTCACGCTATTTTCTTGTTTCCCGCTTTACATGCCCTTAGAAATTGTCTTTGAAAATCAATAATTTTATTAATAAATTCTTCGGAGCCTTATAAAAAGAAAAGCGATAAATTCGGATCTCTGCCAACACAAATTTGATCAATGTAGCTCGTCAACTGAAGGAAAGAAAAAGATTATTCCAGTGATTTAATCTTTTATCCATAGTTCCTGAAAGGTCCAACCACGATCTTGGCTGCCCATGCATGATGTCGACTGTAATGCCTGAATATTTAAAAGGGGTCGTGCTCTTCCTGCAATTCAGCAAAGTATTAAGTCTCTTCTTGTGACGACCGCGCTCCACGAGCCATGCTCCAATCCGAGTTGGTTTAGTGGTGGCCAACCAGTTTACCCAATCCAAACTAAAGCGCAACTCATAGGAAGGAGTCTCACTTATTCAAGATCAAAATCGTATACGTTTTATAAATTATATTTTGATATATACAGCGAAAGTCTTGGTATTACAAATAATGTGACTATTTTAATGGTTATGCACTAGTGACAAAACACGATTATTCCAAAATGCACGCTTGAACAATTATTCACTTGGTACATGCTGCCATGTTGATTTTATCCTGAGGAATGGATAGAAGAAATGAGGAATAAGTCTTTAATGACTTAGTGAGATTCATATAAAAGAACTGGTAATGCAAGAATTAACTATGACCTACTGGATATATTTCGGGAGTGATCTTACCGTTTGAAAAAGTTCAACTAGACAATTTGATGTAGCAATGGTACTGGAGTTTTCATAGAATAGTTAATGAACTTGTGCTTAACAATAAACAAATCCATCCTTATGACTTCTACTATTCTACCTTATACCTCCCGACAAGGAGCGACCTCGACAATCAAGAGACATGCTCGAGTACATGTCGATACAGCACACAAGTTACAACCAACTCCTGACTGCAAGCGGTGCCCAAATAGATGGGTATCAAGCGAAATTATTTAAACCGACAGTCCTTAGTGCCCTGCAGTAACTCAACTCAATCCCTGGGCCCAACCATAGTTCATTGCTCTTTGCACAATTCAAGAACCAACAGATGAGATTATAATATTGGAGAATTATCATGATTATAAATAGATATAATAAATAATAAATGATAGGATATGATTTAACGATGAGTAAGAAAAACGTAGATGAGATGCCAAACATGATTATGATGAAATATAGGTTGTTCGAGGTTTGGTAACAAAGTAGGGGGCTTTTTTGTGGAAGTTCCTCAGGGCCGGATGCCAAACGGGGCTGGAATAAATCAGAAATGGAACCTCACATTAACTCATACGGGGAACCTTGATGGCGTTGATTAGTTCGTCAAACCTTTAACAAATTTAATTAATATTAATTAACTGAATTTAAAATTCATCACAATAAATATATGTACTATTCAACTTTTTGTTGATAAAATTTGAGGAAGTTCTGGTTAAAAAAGGTAGCTAATACTAATTTAAGTAAATAGCACATATCATTGATGAAAATCTTACGCGATAAACTTTGATGTCGTAAGGTTAAGTTAAATATCAAATATACTTTGTATACGTAATTTATATCTCAGGATTTATCTTAAAAAACCATATATTTATAATTATAATTGTAGTTATAATTTTTCTAATGTTAGAAAATCATTTCAAATGGTAAGTATACAATAATATCAAGTATAGTATGATAAATTATTTAATTTGATGCATAATAAATCTTCAAAATACATTACTTAACTGATTTATGAAAAATTGTTCTTTAAATCTCTAGTACATCCAAATATTTCAGGAATCATGATATCAAACAATTACCTTATGAAGCAATCCATTAAATTGTATAACTTTGTTAATATTATTCTGTTCCAAGATTATCTTAAATTACATAACATTGTATTCATAACTTATAAAAATATTAATACGTAAACCTAATCAAGGTAAATGATCAAAGAATGTTTAAATTACGATACATAATCATATAAGAGGATTATACCTCAAAAGTATATGGTAATCTTATTAAACTTATATAAGGATATGTTCAACATGATAATTATACTAGGAAAAACGTACGGACTGTACCCATCGTTTAGCCTCTTTTACGAAACTATACCCAACCTTTGAACTTTTGCAATACTATACCCAAACTTTGAAAAACGTAACTATACTATACATATACTAATTTTTCGGCCAAAAAACGTCATTTCTAGACAAAGTGACATCATGTCTCGGCAAGTGAGGGGGGGTAATATAGTCTTTTCGGTATGACTTCTTATTTAGGAGGGAATAAGGACATTGTCGGATCAATTTTCCCGCAATTTAATTGGGGATTCTGAAGAACCCTAAAATTGGCAAAAAGCTCCCCTCCTCAAATTCCTCAAAATTCGATCGATTCCTTCTCTAATTCTGCGAAATTTTGACAACATCAAAGCTTCTAAGCTTATTCCCGACAATAGGGTGGAAAATTCGAGACGAAAACACACCTTTGCCTCAAGGATCCTTGATTCCCGACTATGGTAAACTTTTTGTCCCTACAAACTTTGATTTTTTTTACTTTAATCATACTACGTTGTTGTCGATTGCAGCATTTTGGGTAGTGGGTGGTTAAATAATTGTATTATTGAACTAGGATTTTGTCGATTGCCGCACATTGTTAGGGTTTTGAAGGTACTGTTGTCTATATGCAAGGGGTGATGAGGATTTTTTTTCAATCATGATTCATCACTCTGGGAATATGGTGTTTCTGGGCAAACCTACATATATGGAGGGAGAAATCAGCTTTGTGAACTACTGCACAACTGATGAAATGTCAAGACTTGAGCTGATAAATATGGCTGTTGACCTCGGGTTGGGTGATGACTGGATGTTATTTTACAATGATGAGCCAGAGGTGTTTGGTCTTCAACTTGCCTGCATTACCAATGATGATGAAGCTTACCACATGGCCAAATTTGCTGCTCAACACAAACTGGTGGAGGTTTACCCTATGAAACCACCAACACCCAATGCTGCCTCTCTGTCAGATGATGATAGTGTTGAGTTTGAGGCAACTGAAGATACATATCCTCTCCCTCCAATTAGTGAGCCCCTTAACTATGGTGGTGATGATGAAAGGAATCATGGGTTTGGTGGTGAAGAGGATCCTGATGGCTTTGCAGAAGAGTTGGAAAGAGTAGCAAGTCAAGTTGAAGAACTCTCTTGTGGCAGTGACAGAAGTAAGGGTAAACAAGATAAGGGTAAGAAGAAGGCTAAGGAGAAAGGTAAGGGTAAACTTAAAGTGAAGAGGAGAAGTAGAGAATCTATTAATGCTTTTGGTGAAAGGATAGACATGACATATGATGATGGTGTTGGACAGTCAACAACTGGTGGACAGACAACAAATAGAGCACAGACCTCAACTGATGGAGTTCCAAGTGAACCTGCTACTACTGAAGAGAATGGTGCTGCATGTGGAAGCAATGTAAGAGATTTGCCAAGTTTTATATTAGAGAACTGTGGGCCACTAGTTGCATCCATAATAGACTTGGTGAACAATGATGATAGTGATGGTGAGGTTTCTGTGGGGTCTGATTCTGAGTACTCAAATGGGTTGGAAGATGAAGATAATGATCCAAGGGAGGAAGCCAATCTTGACACAGTGAATGTTGATCTTGAAAGTGCAACTGTCAACACAGAACCTAGAAGAGAATGTGATGCTAGGGCAGTACCATCTACAGATGCCACTACAGAGCCATCAAATGCTAATGGGCCAAGTACAAATGCCACTGCAGAGCCATCATCAGCTGCTCAACCTAACACAACTGTCTCTCACACATGGGTGTCTGATGGTCCCCCTGCTTCCTCTACACTCACTAGATAAAGCCTTGTGAAAAAAGAAGAAGAAAAGTGGATCACTTGAACCTGTAAGGGAGACTTACAGAAATCATGAAGTCTTCAATCCATTGATTGACATGGCAAAGATTGAATTCAGAGTGAAAATGGTATTCCAGCATCCTGATCACTTGAAGGATGCTATTAACCAATATGATAGGGATGAAAAAAGGCCAATCAGAATGGTTAAAAGTTGTCCAAAGAAGATTAGTGCAAAGTGTGCTGACTTGGAATGCCCTTGGTACATATATGCTTCACAGATGAATGGTGAGAAGACCATGATGATAAAGACACTCATAGAGCCACATGAATGTCAAAAGGAAGACATAGTGAGACAGGCTACATCAACATGGCTAGCAAAGAAGTACTATGATAAAATCATAACTGATCCAAATTGGCCTGTAGAGTCAATGTTGACTATTTTCAGAAGGGATACCAACATGGTCTTCTCTAAGGCCCAAGCTTATAGGTGCAAGCGCAAAGTTTTTGAAATGGGGAAAGGAGATTCTGGAGATATGCAGAAGAAATGATGAATTCAAACCAGGAACAACTGTGAAGATAAAATGCAAGTTGTTTGGTGAGATTTGCAAATTCAAGAGGATGTATGTATGCTGGGGTGCCTTGAAGAGTGGATTTTTGGCAGGCTGTAGGCCAACAATTTGTTTAGATGGTACCCATTTAAAGACCAAAAATGGTGGGATCTTGTTAACAGCTGTAGGAGTTGATGCAAATAACAGCACATATCCATTTGCTTATGCAATTGTGGAAAAGGAGAAAAGTAAGACCTGGTCCTGGTTTCTGCAGCTACTCATTGGAGATCTCAACATCAATATCAGCTCACACTGGACCATCATGAGTGACAAGCAGAAAGGGTTGATTGATGCTGTTGAGCAGTTGCTTCCAAATAGTGAGCACATATTCTGTGTGCTACATCTTTGGGCTAACATGAGAAAGGAATTCAAGGGTTTAACCTTGAAGCATATTCTTTGGAATGCTGCAAGAGCAACTAGGCAAGCTGATTATTATAGATACATCAATGAACTAAGAGTACAAGATCCAGCTGCAACTGCCTGGTTATTGGAAACATCACCTGCTCACTGGTGTAGAGCATTCTTCTTACATCACTGCAAGAGTGACCTGCTGCTGAACAATATGTCAAAAAGCTTTAATGCTTTAATTGTGAAGGCAAGATCTATGCCTATCATTGAGATGTGAGAGTATATTAGAATGCTTCTGATGAAGAGAATTGGAGTAAGGAGGAAGGAAATGGAGAGGGAGACAACATTGCTATGTCCCAAGATTGATGTGATGTTTAACAAGCTGGTTGATGATTCTGTACAATGGATTGCCAATTGGAACGGGAGTCTGCAATTTCAAGTTGTTGGCCCATTTACATCAGTGAGGGTAGTTAATTTGGCAGAGAAGACATGTAGCTGTAATAGGTGGCAACTTACAGGCATACCTTGTGTCCATGCAATTAGTGGCATGAAATATATGAAGTACAAGAATCTGGAACAATTTGTCCACCCATGTTATCACAGAGAGACATACCTGAATATATATGGGCATTTCATGATGCCAATGGAGGGAAGAGAAGCATGGCCAATGCCTAGCACCACAGATGCAAAGTTAGTACCCACAGAGCCTACAGCTATGCCTGGTCGACCAAAGAAAGGAAAGAGGAACACAAAGAATGATGAAGTCAAGAAGAAAAAGATTGAAGATTCTGTTGAGGCTGGAAAACTTTGTAGAATTGGTATAGGTATGACTTGTAGTTACTGTGGTAAACTAGGTCATAACATAAGAAGTTGTGAAGTGAGGAGATCCAATCCTCTAGCAGGACCTGTTAAGAAGAAGTCTAAGAAGAAAGCTAGTCAGAATGAGCCAAATTTGCAGGTTAGCCTTTCCTTGAATTAACTGGTGTACTATGCACTTATCCTTGATCTAAATGTTATACAATTTCCTTGTCCTAGGCTGAAGATGGTATTGGAACACAGAACTCTTCAGTGAACCAAACACCCTTACAAGGAACCAGGAACAACCATTCCACCCAAAATTCAAATGTTAACACATGTACAAGTCCTCAAAATGCTGGACCTCTCAAAAAGAAGAGAATACAGGCTAGATATTACAAGAAACCTAAGGTATTGTACCCATTTATATATGTTTTAGTAGCCGCAAGATTGTGTTTGTATATTGCTAAATATTCATTTGATATGTTGTAATAGCCACCAACTGCTCCTACAAATGTGCCACCACCAGCATACAACACAGCAACAACTAGTGAACCAGGTGTAAACCAGTTCCATCAGTGGTCATCAGCAAGTGAAGTACATGCTGCTGTTAATGCAACAGAACAGAAGAGAAAATCACAGGTTAATATTTGCTTATTGAACATTTGTGGGCTACTGAAGTGTTGAATATATGAATTGATGCTCTTAATTTATCCCTTGTTATTAGGTAGAACCACCCAGGAGAATGACAAGGAGTCAAACAACCCCTTCAAAAGGGACCTCTGATGCAATTGTGCCCAATTTTCCAGCTCCACCCAGACCACATACAAGAAGCCAACCTCCTCAAGCTATGCCATCAGCAAGTGGTACATCCAAGCCTGTTGAGGCAAGTAAGAGAAGGTTGTTTCCAGAATCAACTCAAGCTTCCACAAACATCCCATCGACAAGTGCACCAGTACATGGGAATCAGGAACTAACTCCTCCTGGAAGGAAGAAGTTCAAAGCACTTGCACCAAGGCCTAAGATTGGAGTACCTAAGAGGCCAGTGACAAGATCATTTGTATCAACTGGGGAGTAATTTGCTAGTGTTTAGTACTCTTTTGCACTTTTGATAATGGTGAAGTATTGTGATGATGATGAATTTTGTTGTACTTAGAGTACAGTATTTTAGGTTAGCCATCATCATCCATTTTGATGTACTTAGAGTACAGTTCTACATCTTTATTAGACAACAGTACATTTTGAATGAATGCCATTTTGAATGATGTTGTTTGCTTGTGTTACATTTGTTAATGCTTTTGAAGTGTTTGATTTGTTTCATTCTACATATAGTGCTAAAGCAGAACAGAATAAGCAAGGGTAGACAACAAAACCCAAGAACTTTTATTAATATCATCTCAATGACAAACAATATATTGACAAGCAAACACCAACCACAATAAGCAAACAAAACATCATACATTAACAACCACATAAAACAAGCATTACCAGCAGCAACAGTACATATCAAATGTTCAGACATATATCAAATAAAAACGATAAATTAAAACCACTCGGACCTCACCATTGTTCAGATACATATCAAATAAAAATGATAAATAAAAGCATAAATAAAACTGGTGCTTCCAGTCCCAACAACATCATTCTTCTTCCTCAGGTAGATGTGCCATCCAATGCATCGCAAAGAGTTCATGGAGGTATCCAGCGTTCTCGCAACCGTACATCCTAAAAAACTTCTCAAAATTGGTCTCCTACACAACACAGAACATCAATCGAACAATCTTGTTTAAGAGTAAAAAATCTAACCAAATAATATGAAAGGAAAGACATACCTGGCGAGGGATTGCGTGATAGTCGGCATCGATGCTCACTGTCCACTCAGGCGGGGCACATTGCACTCCTGGTAGTGCAAGAAACTCCTGCCACCTGAAGAACCGACGTCTCTGTTCGTTGATCTTCTTATAGATGGTGAGCATCTCGAATTCACCACCGCCCCAGCGCAGGGCATCCAACTCCAGCTTGATCAGTCTCAATCCATCCTGGAGAGTAGCCAGATTCCTCAAACGGTGCCTACGCCCATAGTCACACAACTTTTTCATCAACTCCTTCTCGAAATAGAGATTAAACTCCCCATCGTGAATCAACAAAGCAACTTCATTGTGGTTTGGGAACTCCATTTTTTTCCTCTTACAAGATTCAGACAAGTTTGGAGGATTAAAGGATTAAGATTGTTGGTTAAAGTTTGATGTTTAGAGGGGGATTTATAAGTCATAGGTGACTGTTCGTATGGACATGACTCTTCAGTCCATTATACGAACAGTCACCAATGCCACCGTTTCCCCACACATCAAACTTTGGAAACCGATTTGTTCAGTTCAATTAAAGCCACTTCATTTCATACACCCACAACCTTGGAACTTACAAACTAACATACTCCTTCACAAAATCGAACCACTACCAATTCATCATTTTTTCCCTAAAACCTTAAACATTCAAAAGAAACCCCAAAGTACATACATGAACACGATAACAAGTACAATCTTAAACATTTTTTTCCATTTTCTTCACCCTAGCCAATTCATCTTCAAGCCCTCTCACCCTACGGAGCAAGCCGGGTATTATTTGCCTTGATCTAGCGCACATTGGTGGGTCGACCCAAACCCAGTAATTACAACGGCCTAATCCCTGTCAAAAACCAAAATCGAATTATGACGAAATCAAATTAAAACGAATTACTACCAAAAAATTTCAAATTTGCGACTTACCCATGGCCTAGTGCATTGAGAGAATCTACGACCTGGATTGTTGTCGGTCCAAGATGTTTCCAACGAATCTCTTATCCCACAAAGACACAATTGCGGATTATCCATCTTAATCGACCAATTTTTATGAATAATTAAACTGGAGAAATTAGGGTTATGAATTGGGGGAAAAAATTCGGTTTAATAGCTGAGGGAGCCGTTATGTTACCGTTGGGAATAGTGACTTACCTGTTTTACCCCTCAAAAATTTGAATTTTGGCCGGAAAATTAGTATAGGTATAGTATAGTTACGATTTTCAACGGTTGGGTGTAGTATTGCAAAAGTTCAAAGGTTGGGTATAGTTTCATAAAAGAGGCTAAACGATGGGTATAGTCCGTACTTTTTCCCTAAATAATTCTTGAAACCATAGAACCTATTTTTGAATTTTCAGACAACAGTCTACGGTTTAGGAATTTTGACCTTCTGAATCTCATTATTTGAAAACCATTTATTCATATGAAAGTTAGAGGACATCATGAGGAGTATCCAGCCATTGGCCTTGATCAAAAAAGATTTTTCTAAAATTAGTTATGAGTTTTCTAAGGTGCACGACCGAATGGATAATTTCTGTGCAATAGAAGTTTAGGGGTATTTTGGGGTAGAAAATGATGAAATAAGAAATTGGGATAAATTTTTCCTGAAAGCAGACTCACTAACTTAGAGATTCATAGGAAGAAAGAAGGAAAAACCGAAATGACTTTGGGTGTGGAAATTGTTGGAAGAAATCCTACTATTTATATGCAAAAATTCATGTTAATATTCTTTTAATTAAGGTCCCACTTTGATTAATTTATAATAAATTCCAAAAGATTATTTAATCATGCTCTTAAAGATGTCATGACTTACCTCATCAAAAAGATGTCATGGCTTACCTCATCAAAAAGATATCATGGCTTACTTCATCAATTGGTTAATTGTATATGAAGTCCCTCAATTATTTATAATTAAAATTCAAATAGGTATACTTAGATTAATTTGTTACATATATATTTACTTATGTAATTTTTCTACGTAATTCAATCAACTTGGTTAATATTTTTTAGGAGTAGAGACCTGTAAATATAATAAAAGGCTAACTTTTAAGTTCAGGGGCTCAAATGCAAGTTGTTCTAAACATTTAGGGTCAAAAATAGAAATTTTCAAAAGTTCAAGGACTAAAATATAAATTTATTTTCTTCCTAATTTATGGGGCTTTACACTCCTACTCCACATCTCATAAATAATGCCTTTCAAGAAATTTATTTTAAGACCCTACACCAACTCGAAGAACCGAAAAATTCATTTGAAAGCCAACGTATTCTGTTCCATAAGGTCAAAAAATAGAATACCATTATCGACGAATTGGTTTTTTTTCTTAAAAACATCTTACCATTGTACAAACCACACGAGTCCATTTTAATGGCACCTCTTGTAGGGAGAAGAACTCGTCATGCATCTTTTTCCCGAATGTGATTTTGCTGACAAAGTGTGGTTCTTCTTTAAGTGGTAGTTTAGATTAGAACATTTCACGCAACTTAGCGTCGAGGAATAGTTCACTTCACTCTTAGACCTAAATTAAATTTATTTCTATCGCAACTCGCATGACATTCAAATGGAGCTTATTACTTTTCTTCTATGTGCTATGAGCTGAATTTGGAACATTCGTTTTAGAACCCTTTTTCTTGTGCAAATCTAACTATGATTTTTAGATTGCTCTTAGATTATACAAGAAATCAGAATTTATTAATTTTATTTGTAACTTTCTATTTATAGTAACTGTTCAAAAGTTAGTTAGTTAGCCGCCAATTTCCTTTTATAGTAAGTTGTTAGCTGTTAGTTCAAACTCTCATTCCAGCAGTTCCAATTCGATTATGATTAGTTATAGCTCGAGTCTATATAAGCTGATCAATGCACTTTCATTTCATTTCATCAAGTTATAGTTCTCACAAACAAGAATCACAAGATCAAAGCTCCCAACTTTGATCATAATAATATTTTCTCTTTCCCTTCATTCTATTTTCTTTTTGTTTATTTTCTCCTTCTTGATCATGATGATCAATTCATGCTGTTAATATGGTATCAGTCGATTAGATTTATTAATCTCTCTTTCGTTGCAATCTCCTCAATTTTCTATGTTCTTGTAATTTCATCTCATCTACTGGGAATCAGCAGAAATGACTACTCCTGCATCATCTTCAACAACTGTTTCTTCCAAGATTTCCAGTGAAGATTCTAGTTCTGTTTACTACCTGGGAACACATGATTTCACAGGTGCCTCCATTGTGAGAGAGAAACTCAATGGCATAAATTACCTGTCATGGAGTAAAGGGATCACCATGGCACTTAACATCAAGAACAAGATCAAGTTCATTGATGGTACACTTCCAAAACCAGATCCGAGTGATGAAGTAAATGAAACTTGTTGGATTAAAGCCAAAACACTTGTTCTTTCATGGCTGATGAATTCAGTTTCTCATGATCTACATAAAAGTCTTCTCTATTTTGATTCTGCCTTGGAGTTGTGGAAAGAATTGAAGTTGCGGGTTGCAAGAGCAGATGGCTCCAGAGTTTATCAGCTGCAGAAATCACTCTTCACCATCTCTCATGGAAGTCTTTCTATCACAAACTACTACAATGCATTTAGATCTTTGTGGGATGAATATGTGAATTAGAGGCCCATTGTGGCATGCTCTTGTGGATTGTGCACTTGTGGAGTCAATAGAACTATGATTGATCTCCAACAATCTGATTCTGTTTTGAAGTTCTTAGTTGGCTTAAATGAGTCTTACAATGCTGTGAGAAGCCAAATCTTGCTGTTGAATCCCCTACCCTCACTCTCACAAGTATACTCAATGCTATTGCAAGAGGAAAATCAAAGAGAGTTATCTTTCAATTTTGGTACTATTGATGCCATGGCTATGTTCACTAGACAGAGACAAACTCAGGATCAACAACTTAAGAACTCTTACCATACTCAAGCGTTTCAACCTTCTCCAGGATACAACAATTCCAAGCCCAGTTCAAAAGACAAGAAAAAGTTGAAGTGTACTCACTGTTGTTAAACTGGACACACAGTGGATAAGTGCTTTTAAATATATGGTTATCTTCCTGGATGAGAAGGTACAAAGGGAAAGAGATTCAACACTCAAAATCACTCTGCTAACAATGTGAATTCTACTGATCCAGTACATACTTCCCAGGCCAGTGAAGAGAACAAACCACAAATGCCTTATGCAGATTTCACTAAAGAAATCATTGAGCAGTTCTTAGCTTTCAAACAAGCACAAACTCAGCCTCAAACTAGCTCTGCAGGGCCAGATTCCAACACTTACCACTATGCTGCTACTACTATTCTGATAAGAATGTTGCTCTATCTACTAAGGCTTATTCTTCTGATATTGTATCAAAATGCTGGATTTTAGACAATGGGGCAACATATCATATGATCTGTCAACCACAATTGTTCCTTTGGTAAACCTAAGAAAGTTTATATTGACATTCACTCACCAAATAATAGCACCACTAAAGCCATTCACAAGGGTCTGTTCAATTTCTACATACTGTAATCTTGCATAATGTGCTTCTAGTTCCTGCTTATAATCTTTTGTCCATATCTAAAATCATTGGTCACACAAATACTGGACTACATTTCCTTACTACATACTGTGTTTTGCAAGACCAAATCACTAAGAAGATGATTGGTTTTGCTAAGCTTGAACAAAATCTCTATATTCTACACACTGCTTTTGAGAAAAATGACAACCATCTTATGCATTCTGTTCAAAATATTGTTGCTGAGTCCGCTAAACTTTGGCATTATAGATTAGGTCACACTAGTAGTGAAAATCTATATGCTATTATTGATCTCCATTTGAAATGTAATAAAAATCCTGAGTGTGATATCTATCATCTCTCCAAACAAAGAAAATTATATTTTCCAGTGAGCTCTAGTTGTACTAATCATTCATTTGAATTAATACATTGTGATGTTTGGGGGCCATTTTCTACTAAATCTCATGATAATTTTAGGTTCTTTCTAACCATTGTAGATGATTATAGTAGATGCACTTAGATATACATGCTTCCACAGAAATCAGAAGTGCAAAAATACTTACTTCAATTCTACAACTTAGTCTTAACTCAGTTCTCTACTAAAATCAAGACTATAAGAGCAGATAATGGAACACAATTTATACTTAAATGATTCTATGAGATGTATGGAATCATACATCAAAATTCACGTGTTAAAATTCCCCAACAAAATGGACCAGTAGAGAGAAAACACCAACATCTCCTTCAAGTAGCAAGATCACTGAGATTTCAATCAAAAGTTCTTGTTGAATTCTGGAGTAACTGCATTTGTTGTGCTGCATTTATCATAAATAGACTTCCATCTAAAGTTCTTGAGAACAAAACTCCTTATCAAATGCTTTATAATAAAACTCCAAGTTACTCTTTACTGCATTCCTTTGGTTGTTTGGCATTTGCTTCTACTTTATCCGTGAATAGGACAAAATTTGACTCAAGAGCAACAAAAGTTGTATTTCTTGGTTACCCTCAAGGAACAAAGGGCTACTTGTTGCTAAATCTACAGACCCTGAAAACATTCATCTCCAGGAATGTCATTTTGTATGAAAATACGTTCCCTTTTCAACAACAACTCTCATCAAATCCATACACTTCAGCAACCTAGAAAGTTGATAATCCATACAAACTCTCATCTCATATTCATCACACCAATCACTCCATAAAAGTTGATAATCCTACTACATCTTCAGATTTGATGACTTCTCTCAAACTTTACCTCACACTCCTCCTCTACAAACTAATATAGAAGTTGACAGTACATACACCACTGATACTTCCACATACATACACCACAATATACCAGATACTTCTCATACCTCAAATACAGAAGAACATCTTCAATCACACAGTGAAATAAAACCAACATAGAATACTCACCCTACTCAAACAGGTGTTGAACATACTTAGGACAACAACTCAGGTATATCATCAGGTAACAACACTCAACCAGAAACCCAATCAACTAGACCACATAGATCAGTTGGACCACCAGCTTATCTCTCTGTTTATGATGTTTCCCTCCCTAAGTCACTCCACAAAGAAAATAATAGTACATCTGGTAAACAATATCCTATCTCACAATACCTCTTCACTAAGTTACTTGGTCCTTCACACAAAGCATACACTGTATCTATCTCTAACATTTTTGAACCTAGGACATATATTCAAGTAAGTAAATTAGCTGAATGGAGACTAGTAGTGAGAAAGGAATTAGATGCTTTGGAGAAAACAAAGAATGGGAACTCACAACTCTCCCTCCTGGACAACACTGCATTGGCTGCAAATGGGTGTTCAAGGTAAAATACAAAGCTGATGGAACTATTGAAAGACATAAAGCAAGGTTGGTAGCAAATGGGTATACACAGGAGAAAGGTTTGGATTACTGTGACACTTTCTCTCATGTAGCTAAATTAACAACAGTAAGGGTCATACTTGCATTAGCTGCATCACAGAATTGGCACTTGAAATAACTTGATGTCAATACAACTTTTTTACATGGAGACTTGGATGAAGTTATATATATATGTCCCATCCCCATGGTTATTGTTCTAAAACTGACAACAAAGCATGCTTACTAAAGAAGAGCATATATGTATTAAAGCAAGCTTCCAGACAATGTTTCATTAAGCTTACTCAATGTCTAACATCTCATGGTTACACTCAAACAGTTTCAGATTCATCCCTCTTTACTAAAAGAAATGGCATTAGTTTACAGCCCTATGCATTTATATAGATGATATCATACTCACATGTAATGATCTACAAGAAATTGATAACATTAAACAAAAACTTGACACTGAGTTCACTCTAAAGGACTTAGGTGATTTAAAATACATTATTGGCATAGAAGTTGCAAGAAATAAAACATGCATTACTCTATGCCAAAGAAATTATGCTCTAGATATTCTAACAGATGCAGGTTACCTTGGATGCAAACCAAGCATAGTTCCTATGAGTCATATAACAAAGCTCACAGACATATATTCACCTCCACTTGAAGATCCCTCAGTATACATGAGGCTTGTAGGAGACTATTGTACTTAACAATCACAAGACTATACTTATGCTACAATATTCAATGCCTAACTCAACATATGAGCAAGCCTACCACTGCTCATCTAGCTGCAACACACAAAGTTCTGAGGTTCCTCAAATCAACCTCTAGAAGAGGCATTCATTACAAAGCTAATTCAGACATTCAAATCAACGCTTTTTCCTACAGTGATTGGGCAGGATGTCCTCAAACAAGGAAAAGTATAACAGGTTATGCTATGTATTTGGACAAATCTCTAATATCCTAGAAATGCAAGAAATAACAAACAGTGAGCAGGTCACCTACTGAGGCGGAATACAGGGGGCCCTAGCTACAAACAACTTGTGAGATACTATGGCTTCAACAATTACTCAAGGATTTGGGCTTCAAAGAAAACAAAATTCCTCTTCTATTCACTGATAGTAAGAGTGCATATTGCATTGCAAACAATCCTGTTCATCATGAGAAAACCAAACATATACAAATTAACTACTATTTTGTCATAGAGAAGACCAACAACAAAGAAATCAAGATAATGCACATTGGCAAAGAACATCAAGTGGCAGACTTGCTAAACAAGCCTCTGTCATTATAATCCTTCAACATCATGATTTCCAAGATGGGCATTCACAATATCCATTCACATCTAGGGGGGGGGGGGGGGGCTCTTAGATTATACAAGAAATTAGAATTTATTAATTTTATTTGTAACTTTCTATTTATAGTAACTGTTCAAAAGTTAGTTAGTTAGTTAGCCGCTAGTTTCCTTTTATAGTAAGTTGTTAGTTGTTAGTTCAAACTGTCATTCCAGCAATTCCAATTCGATTAGGATTAGTTATAGCTCGACTCTATATAAGTTGATCAATGTACTTTCATTTCATTTCATCAAGTTACAGTTCTCACAAACAAGAAACACAAGATCAAAGCTCCCAATTTTGATCATAATAATATTTTCCCTTTCCCTTCATTCTGTTTTCTTTCTGTTTATTTTCTCCTTCTTGATCATGATGATCAATTCACGCTGTTAATAATTGCTAAGGCAATCAGATGACTTTTTCAAAGCTTATATCCACTCTTGAGTTGAAAATATTGCAGCACCCTTATCATATGAGTGGTCTCTTCTTTGTGTTTGATATATTAAAGTGGCAATGAGCTTGACCGTCTCTAAAGAAAATGCAACCACTGCTTTCATCGATAGAGTGGACTCCTAGGTACAATGTTATTTTCTCACCCCTATTTTCGTTGGGAATTAGAATTGAGTCCAAATAATTAGTGTGTGAATTAAAATTGCTTAGTGAGAAGCAAGTGAGATCTATACCAAATTATGATGAAATTTTATTTATTGAATTAAAATAAGTTTAAAGTGAAATATTCAAATGAATTTTAACATATGAGTTTGAAATTCAAACACACACTTATTATTTTAATTATATATGGTTAGAATCATTTGACTATATTCAAATGTTATAAATGACAAGATTAAATTTCTACTTTAATGTATTGTGGTGGTTTCATGTTTTCACAACTACAAAAAGAGGCCTCCACTCTTGTGAAAAATATCCAAAAGCAAAAGTTTTAGCATACATTTCATATCATACCATTTTTCTAGAGTTTTGCAAGTATCTATCCGTTTGAAGGGCACAAGTCTGAGCTTCACGAGCTTTTCTAGGGAGAACATTGTACCCTGGGAGTTCGGTGTCCACTAGGGTTTGAAGCTAAACGTGCATAATGAGCTTAAGGGGAAGGAGTCTACCTCCGACTCGTCCAACAAAACTACACACATTGTAGTTGAGTTCCATTTCATTTATGTAATTTGGTTCATGTTAATCTTAGTTAGTATGATTGTTAACTTAAGCCATTCATTTTCTAGAAATCTTTGATTACTTGTTAGCTTATAATTTATGGAGAGTTTACACCAAATCCAACAATTTGACGCCACAACCGTTGCAATCTCAAAATAAAGACGTAACTATTTTCTTCCAAAGAATCAACTACTCGAAGGCTTTCTTTGAGACACAAGCTCCAAACTTCTTTCGGGTAGCAAGCACATATTTGACTGATCTTGCATTCCTGCGAAAAACCTTTTCGCTTTGGAAGATCAAGAAAATTCCCTCCCTTAGGGAACTAACCCATGCACCCATAACCTCACTAGATGGGCAAACTTAAACTAGTGAATTGGTTTTTTTTTTTTATTATTATTTACTATTATACTTTTTTAAACTGTTGTGAAAGCCACCAACTAAACCTTCTAATTTTCGTTATGTTTGATTGTTTTTGATAAATTAATCTATTCATAGATTAAAAATAAGGAGCTGCAATCATAAAATAGTACATTAATCACCAAATAGACAAATAGTACAATGGCCATCGAAACGAGCCCAAGCGGCCTAAGTTATGGGCTGCATGCAGCATAACTGTTCATCCAGATACAAATCTAAATTTGAAAAAAAAGAAAAAGTGATTTTTTATAATTTACTAGAAACGCTGGCACGCGGTCCCCGCGTGATTAAGAATTTATTTTAATTTATATAGTAAAAGAATAATTTGAATAAATAAAGATTAAATAAATAAGGATAGAGACTTTATATAGAAAGTTTTAAATTTTGGAAAACTAAATATTCAATCACAATAATTACTATAGTTATTGATTCTACTTAAATTATAAGGCTAAATTAGAAACTCAATAATTAAACTATTGTGCTAACAATAAAATTATAAGGCTAAAATCGAAAATCAAAAGTTTGGTGTCAAAGTTTACCTTTCTTTATATAATATAATAGTATAGATGTCGAGCGAACTTTATAGCGAATCCAGTGGAGCCATAATAATTGAAAAAGAAGGAAGGGCAGTACGGTCAATAAAGCTCTATATAATATTATATCAACTCCAATACTATATTGTACACTTTATACTGCTATCCACACTACTACTGTACAACTACTGTTCATCTTCTCTTCTCCAACCTATTTGTCAGACAAACAAACAAAGCCTTCATTTCTATTAGTCCTCAGCTACCTTTAAAGAGTAATTTCCCAACTTTTACCCTTTTAAAGTTGTTTTTATTTTTTATTATAAAAATATGTTTTTCTGTTAAGAGGCTTATCATTTTCGCTTAAGTACCAAAAATATTGTTTGGTACAAAATAACTGAACCCCTTCTCATGTTTCGTCTGATTTAATATTTATAATGGGCTTTTGTCAATTTTTTATTTTTCTGGAATTTGGTGCATTATCTCTAACCTTTTTTGCTTCTTGAAATGGTTAATATATACATGAATGTAAAGCATATGTTTGGGTAATATTATTATGCTTGGTAAGTTGGTATAGTATTTGTCTTCCCATCTGTAATGTACAATACATGGTTAGGAAAAGGAAAATGTTACAGGAGAAAAGTGGGACTTGAATTTATTGGACTTGAGATTTATGTGTTGATTTTCTTAATAAGCTTCCCTGCTTTTGGTTGGCTAAGGGTCATCTTAAAGAGATACTTTGTTTTACATGTTAATCTTTGAATTCTAATATGAACAACTGATGCTGTTCCCTTTGTTTTTTTCCCCAGGTGTTGATAAGGTTGTTACAGTTTGAAGTGGATGAAGGAGTGATCAATATGCGGTGGTTGAATCTGTCTATTAACGTATTTCGTTGTGTTTTCCAGTTGAATTTGTACTGCAGGGTCATTCTCTAAGTTCCTTTTCTTCTCTGCTAGTAGAGAAAGAAAACATAATAATAACTCTTTATATATCACCACTGTCTTTGATTAGGTAACCATGGGATCTAGTCACTTTGTTGTATTTCCCTGCTTTTTCTATATCCTATAGAAAATCCTCCGAGATATAGCTTTCCGAAGTTGCTTTGTTTAAATTCACTTCCTCCCATTTTCTTGTTTCTTGGTTACCTCTGATTTTTGTTTAAGTTGCTTTGTGTTTTATCATCTTCGACTCTCGGTCTTCCCTTTTTCTCATTTTGACTTCTTTTTTGCATACAAAACTCTAATTTTCTTTAAACAAGTCTATTAACGCAATCAAAGTAGTTATGGTGTGCCAAGCAGCGAGCCAAACTAAATTCAGGGCACATAAACATGAAAGTGGGATTGCTGGGAGACCAACCATCATTGTTAGAGTTATAGCATGCTTTCAACCTTTGCAGAATTGCCAGGTTAGTTCAAGATAATTTTGTTTTCTGCTGCTTAGCTTGTAAAATTCTATCTGATTGTGATCTCTGTCATTGATGATGATTGGAATGCTACTAATTTTATCCATTGTTCTGCTTCAGGCTGAGTATTTTCGTCAGTTGCTGAAACCCGTTACGTAGATTGGTTCCAAGTTCCCGTTTTTCAACTCAACCTAGCAATATATTATCTTGTTTTCTCTTTTTAGTAGTGTATCCCGAAGTTATCATTATCCAGAACAAAGCACTGAAACAATACTGGTAATTTTATCGTATTCTATTGGTACTTGCAGTTAATTATCTTGGTCTTGTCTGAATTTTGAAATGGATGGTGCAATCGTGTGTCCTAGGTTGCACTTTTGGCTGGATGGTTACGGCAAAAGACCCCCAAATGCTTCAGCCATTAGCTGATAGGAAACCACCTGATTTGGATTGCATGGCACGTCTACAATTAGAACAAAATCATAGTTTGCCATGTTCTCTTCCTATCCCATTTAATACAAACAGTCTTGCCTCCCCTGGACAATGTGCCTCTAGTTTACGAGGTTTTATTTCAGGCGATCAAAATCCGTTACCGGGGTCAGTAAAACTGTTACCTACATGCGGTAGCTTGTCTATTAATGCCGAAAATTCGTATCTGAAAGATTCCCAGTGTGTGTTACCACAGAGGTTTGGCATAACAAATAAACTGGTTGATGCTTATTATGCTCAGCAGAAAAGATTTCTCATTTTTGATCAGTCCGGGAATCAAACAAGATTGTTCTTTGGTCCCTCATTGCCTCCACCAATTGACCAGAACTGTGTCTCTAAAAAGCCTGCTTCTTCTAATGGCTTGGGCGGAAAAAGAGCTGCTCTTGTGTATCAGCAATACTTGGTGAAGCCTGACGAAAAATGGGATCAAAGTTACTTAGCCGACGGGCAAGACGAAATGCTTGAAAATTCTGAAGAAATTGATGCTTTGCTCGACTCTGATACGGATGCTGATGATGATGATGATGATGAAGTGGCTAGCACAGAACACGGCCCTTTGCACATAGGAAAGGATTATGACAAAAGCAGCTCCATTGAACGACTTAAGGAAGAGGTAGCGAGTTCTGATGATTCGCCCAAAAGGCAAAGATTGCACGACGGGAGGCTCGTGAAATCATCGGTCATGAGTGTTAATGAGAAGCTAGCTAGTTCACTTTACGAAGAAGATGACGTGGAGTCAAGTTGTGCCGGTGAAAACATTTATAACGACATCAGTTCGAGTAAGAGAGAGACTAAGGTTAAAATCCGTAAGGCGTTGAAGATTATGGAAAGAATTATTCCCGGATTAAGGAACAACGACAGTCCACTCTCTATAATCGATAAAGCTATCGTTTACTTGAAAACAATGAAAGCCGAAGCGGAAGCTCTTGGACCTGGTGACCATGGGTCCGAATCAGCCACCTTTTCTTGACGGATTACTGGAGTAGACCGTCGGTGGTTGCTCTTAGGCAATTATTACACCAACGGGAGAGCAAGAATCCATTAAAGTGTGTTTGTATAACATTGTTGATGGGTTTGAAAGTAGTAAGGTGGCTTTTACTTTTGCCGAGTTTTTGTGCGTCTTTTTACCCCAACAGTGCGCTAGTTTTTTTTACGGTGGACCAATACTTGAGGAGCTTAATGGAGTGAAGTATGAATTCCTCATTTCTTTCTCTTGACACGAAATGATTGTTTTCAAAGCCTTTTGGAGAATAAAGTTATAAGTATGGCAAATTTCAAGAATCCATGAAGTTTGAGAGCATGCGTGGTTAAAGAATTTAGGGCCCCACTTTCCATTTCCCTGAATGCTGAATATCCTACCTCTGATCCACCAAGAGTCATCATGAGTTTTGTTTATACGAATCCATGATTATATCTTGATGTTTGTATCTAAGCTTTTTCTGTTTGTAAGATTTGTAGTGCACTTTTGAGAAGGACATGAATTATTGTGTGTATATATATTATGTACTGTTGTTCTACTACTGTTAGTCTGTCTCTGTCCGTGTGCTTGTAATAAAAACTGATACTGTTTGTTTCAGTCAGTTGTGGTTGTGATGATAATAATGTTGAGTGTGTAGCACAGTCTGTTTGCCGCTTTCAATTACTTTTTGTTACTTTTCCTTTATAAAGGATTTATAATGTTTATATCCTTTTTGATGATTTAATGTTGTTGATGGGAAAATGATGTTTGATGTTTGATTGGTTACTCCCGTGACTGATGCAGGTGGCATGGGACCAATTCTTTTATCATGACTTCCCAGTGGTTTTCTGTCAAAAGTTTTTGATTTAGGATAAGTAGTTTCTGTCAAAAGTTAAAATTGTGGTTGTAACTAGTTCACATTATTGAAAACTCTATAGGAAAATTACTACGAAACATATATTAAAATATCGGTCTTTTTTGATAATCTTAGCATTAAGAAGAAACTTATTTTTCTATAATGAATCTGGATTATTTTTCCTATCAAAAAATTTATGAGAATCTTCTTGGGAGCATTTAGGTCAATATGCTAAATTTTAATTACTTGTCTACTAAATTAAATTAGTGACATGAAATAGGTTAACAAGAAGAATACACTTTTCTTAATAAAAGAAAGTAACAATCCGTTTGATTATAAACATCGAATCAGTATATTAGGGATCAACAAAAGATGGTTATTTACTGGGTTGCAAGTGTAATTGCCTACTCCAACTGTTCTGGATTTGTTGCAAAACGGCGTGATTGTCATGTAGGACATATAACTGGGGTTAAATAAATTCATATAAAATAATCAAGAGTTACTTAGCGTAGCGTAACCACTAAAAACATAACGGAACAAAATAAAGAATTTTGTTTTAAGAATCTGTTGCTCTCTTTCCCCCTTGATTTGGTCATCAAACATCTTTTATTTCTGTCTACTTTCTTACTCATTGATGATGGAGGGTGGTTCAACAAATAGTTGGTAAATTAAAGCAAAGTGTACCGAATGACCATAATTTATAACAGAGTAACTCATTCTTAGCATTGACTGAAAACGACTGCATATATATGAAATGCACCACTGTGTTATATTAGAGATAATTGTTCTCACATCCCTATGTTTGATCTAATTAAAAACGAACAAGAGAGATATTCATTGACCTTCTAAGATGTTCTTTGGCCTTTAGTCAATACATGTTAAATAATTAAATTGAAAAGAGCGTTTCATTTTGAGAAGAATAGAATTGAAATTTCAAAATAGCATCTTATCTAAGTTTGAAAAATAAAAAAAATGGTATGTCCTTTTTCTTTTCAAAGAGTATTCGTAACTTCACTTTCAATTTTTGTAAGCAATATTTTTTAATTTTTCATATTTTAAGTCAAAATCTTGTAAACTTAATTGTAATCGCATTACTCTAAAAAACACTACAAGAAAATAGATCATTAGCGACCGTCTTTTTGGCCGCTAATGACCCTAATTCTGTCGTTAATGGTCGTTAGCGACTGGACAATGGTCGCCAATGACATGTGGCGTCTGACTCCATTGCTAATGACCATTAGCGACCACCAATCGGACACTTGTAGGACAGCCAAACCGTCCCTAATAAGGTGATGATTTAATGAGTAACATCTCAATAACGACCGTCGAACGACCACTACTAACATTCATCATATTAGTGACGGCTGAGCCATCACTCCATCACTGATAATATTCAAGTGATGAATAATACTTATATTCAACATAATAAAAAAGCGATAATATTTTGTAATTATCGAAATATTATTGTTTTAATGAAAGAAAATTCTATATTCTTATTTCAATCAAATAGATATATGAATCTAATATTAATGTAGATGTAGAACAGGTAGAGAAATACCTGTAGTGAAAAAAAATCATCCCAAGACTCATTCCGACTGAATAAGAGATCGTCATGACCTGTCCCTGCCGAAGTGCTAGGCACAAAAAGGATCTCTTCTGGTCTGCCAACTAGGATGTAATGATGAATGATTACGCAGAAAGCCAGGTAGATCCATTGGGGGCAAAATCCTCATCAATTGAGAAAACTACCTGCTGAGACACATACACCACTCGCGCATCTCTTTCTTCATGCTACATATATCATCCCTCAACTCTACGTTATCTTGCACCAAGTCTTGCGTGAGTGCCTCACCCTTCTTGCTCCTTCCGATACTTCATGCCACATTTCTCTGCAGCAGCATCATACGACATCGCCTACGACTTTCCTTTCTTTGGAGGTCCAACCACCTCAACCCACTAGTCGACATCAAACGGGGGACACTTGTCTCCGTGCACTCTCTACAAGTGCCCCGTAGTATTTTTATAACATTCATTATAAAGATAATAATAATAATTTTATAAGAACTCGCGTAATGAGATATACTTACGTGAATATATATAGCCTCTGCGTTCACTCAAACGCGCCTCTTTGGTTGTCCATCCTCCGTTGGCAATGTCCTCATATGCGTATCCATATAGATCTGATCATGTAGTGGTGTAATCCCCTCTTCGCCCGTCTATAAGTGAGAAGTTCAAGTACAATAATAAAAATACAATTCCAATAACAACATTTAATAACAAGTACAATAACGAAATTTAAGAAAAAGGGAAAATTACAAGGTAGCATTCAAACTTTGGCACTTATTCCACTTATCTAACCAAACTTTCAATTTTTGCACCCAACGGTCTGAACTTTTATTCGGTGACACTTTGCTATCTAAACTTTCAAAACGCCCTATTCCAGCCAAAATGATGCCACTTTGCGTCAAATCTACATCATTTTTAGGCATTGTGACGTACAAGTTGTTGCACTTTACTATTCAAACTTTTATTTTTTTTTGGTACCCGCCTATCTGAAGTGACGTCACGTTTATGTCACAATGCCGAAAAGTGATGTCACTTTGCATGGAATATGTCGTTTTGAAAGTTTAGATAGTAAAGTGTCACCAAATGAAAGTTCAAATCGCCGGGTGCAAAATTTTAAAATTTTGTTAAGTATGTGCAAAAACCTTCAAAGTTTGAATGTCATCCTGCAATTCTCCCTTAATAAATTCATACCATGTTATGCGAATGTTGCGTGTAGCTGAAAGATCCACCAACATAAGTGCTCGGTGCCTTAGGGACTTCCTCAATACTCTTCCTAGATCTTCTGTTCTCTGTAGCAGTCGTGACCTTTTTCTTCGTCTCCTCATTTTACTAGTGTTTAACATAATCTTTTTACAATCGACCGTTCAACCAACATGGCTGGCAACCTGCGTACTTAGGATCCTCCTTCCTTTTGAAGCAATTTTTCTTTGCTCGACTAATCTTGCTTCTCATCCTTTTTTTTGAGCAAAGTACTCGAACATATCCAATATTTGACCATGTAAGGTTTGATTCCAGTCGTATATACTTTGCAAATAAGATTATGAGGTTAGACGAGTATGATAAACAAAATAAAATATACGACACTAGATACAAAATAAAAAAAAATAACTTCTCACCTTAAATCAAAGCCAAAATGGCTCCTTCATTGTATGAGGAATCTCTCTGTAAGTGGGATAAGTTGTAGTCAAAAGTCTCTTGATTGTCGCTTGAATGGTTAGCACTAGCCTCCGCTGTTCTATAAAACGTCCCTTCAAACCAAAGTATATGAAGCAGTGATCTCACAAATTAACAAGAGACTGATCTTCCTTATACACTTACCCAAAGGATCGCATCTGGGTACTAGGTCCAACACCGGATGATCCAACGAGTGCCTGTTTCTGCAATCTGGGTCCTGTTCCAGACGATCCAACGGGTGATGGCGTAGGTCTACTAGGCCCAACTCTAGGCGATAACATGGGTGACTGGTGTCTCTGTGGTAAGAGGGCCTATCTAGATGATCCAATCGCTGTTAATATCCTATATGTACTAGGCCCTCTAACGATCTAGCAAGTGAGGATCTCGGCGTAGCGCGAAAGCAAGCTGGTTCAAACCGTGGGGAATGCGTGGCTGAGTAGGAGTAGACAAAGTAAGTCCACCGTGCGATCCACGAGGCGAAGGGGTCCGTAATGGGTGTACGTCAGGTCGACGTGTGCTAGATGCTTAGCGACATCATTTATAACAGGCTGAGATTGGGATTGAGTGGGTCGATGTCCCCTCTTTAAGGGACCGCCACTAGACGTCGAAGAGGACCGTGGAGGATCATCTAACATTTGCTATCCAAATGTGTTCTACTACTTTTTTACAAGTCCAAATTGTAGTACATATATAGTTGGAGTTATACTTTTACAGGTGCCTACAAAAACTTAAATCTCTAACAATTCTACGTAAAGTGAGACTTATAACTATTAATTCAACAACATCTAATCAGAATAGTGACTAAAAGCTATAATAAACTTTTACCCTTTACTCATAATCGACTGCCCTCCCGATTAATATGTTTAAATCTTCCCGAAGGAATGGCTGTTGGTAAGATTTGAATCTTTACCAACCGATACATATTTTCTCAGTAATGTTTTGTTCGAAATTAAGAAAACAATGGCAAAAGTATTTATGGCAATACATACTATTTTTTTTCTTTTTTGTCTAGAATGATTCTAGGTTCTCCTCATTTGTTCGCGAAGAATTATTAGTTCTCTTTACCATCTTTTGTCAATAATTGTTGGAGATTTTATTAATTTAATAACAATGTCATTATTCGTTAAACTATTATAGCGGCGAGTTGGGGAGTTTCGTAGATCAGAATCGTGCAAAGTAAACCCCCAAAAAGAGATAGCTCGTCTTACCAGACATGATTTCAAGATTCTCAGGTAATTGGTGGGGTCACAACGGTCTCTCTTAATAACCAATTACCTTTGACAGAACTGCCTTTACCGTATTCTCAATAGTCACACCACAACTCCGCCGCCAACAATTTAATGAATAATAACGTTGATACTACTACCGAAATAGATTTACGCAGCGGAAGTACAAGGCATAAACAATAAATTATTTATACCTCCGTAAGTCGATAGTAGCGTCCTTGTTGTGTCGTTGATCCTCCGTGTTGAACCCGGCGGCGAAATCTTCGCGTTCATAGATCTCAGCGGTGGAATATATTACTAGAATAATATTCACCCGATCCACGAACTAAGAACCCCGACGATCGAAAATACACTAACTAATATATTAACTATATATTAGAAATAGAGAGATATTATTGAGATAGGAAGAAGAAATTACTTTTGTTTTGTATTTTAACTTCAACCGGATGGAGCTATTTATAGGCTTGAGATTTGCCAAGAAATTAGTAAAATACTCACCTTCTCAATCAATAGGAATTATGCACACAACTAAGCAATCAACAGCTAAGCAATCAACTTGTATCTCAATTATCTTAGCCAATAATAATGCCCACATGGGCATTGCTGGCAACAATAACTATTCTATTGCGGATGTAAAAAAATAAAAGAAGTACCTAAACAAATTTCTCTCAATATTTGTGACAAGCACTCTCGGTTGCTTATTGTTTAATTTATTAACATTTTTAACAAAATATTTGGTAAGCACTCTCGGTTGCTTACTGTTTATTAACATTTTTAATACAATAATTGGTTTCATATGGTGCAAGATTTAATTGATGCGAATTCGGGTTGGTGGGATCTAGCGATACTACCAAGTTTCTTATGGGAGGTGGATGTTGAACTGCTTTTGACTATTCCGTTTGGAGATAACATCAATGAAGATCGACGGATATGACATTATGAGAAGAAATGCGCTTTCATGGTTCGTAGTGCGTATCATGGGATTATGTCGCAAGGGCTGTTGAGGAATGCGAGGGAGGCGACGTCCAATTCCAGATCTCATGCATTGTGGTCAAAGATATGGAAGATTGAATGCGCAAATAAAATCAAATTATTTATTTGGCGTTGTTGTATGGAAATCCTACCGGCTAGGTGAAAATTTGCGCGGCGACGGGTGTGTGTGTGTGGATAAAACGTGCGTCGTGTACCATGACGGAGAGGAGACGCTGCGGCATAGTCTTTTTGAATGCCCTCTTGCTCGTCAAGTTTGGGCGCTTTAGAATATTCCCATGAGTCTTTGGATTCAAGAGTCGGAATCATTTTGTGATTGGGTGGTGCGCATTTTTCGAACTTCATCACCACAAGTGGTTGGTTTGGCGGGTACGGTTTGTTGGACGATCTGGGGGAATAGAAATAACATATTTGCGGGAGATAAAGAGCGACGATCGGATAATATGGTGTCGTTTGCATTAACTTATGTGACGACTTGGCTGAGATATAATAGTAGGAAGGAGCGTACAAAGGATATGCGGTCCGCGGGCGAGTGGCATGCACCGTTGGGGGATTTGATCAAAATTAGCTTTGATGGGGCGCAATTTATGGAGGAGGGGGCGATTGGAATTGGGATGGTTGCGCATGATAGTCATGGGGAATTGGTGACTTGGAGATAACGTCGTTTAACGCCATTTATGGAACCGGTGGGAATTGAGGCGCTAGCGGTTTCAGGTGCGGTGATTTGGGCGATTGAGAAAGGTTGGAAGAACGTACTGTTTGAAGGGGACTGCCTTAGTGTAATTCACGATATCACATATGGCGGCTACGAGGATGTTAGAATTGTAAATATTTTGAACAATGTTCGTCGCCTTATGCGGACTCAGTTTGGTTTCTTTATATGATGGGTGCGGCACGACTCTAACGCGGTGGCGCACGAACTCGCGAGAAATGCTATAACTGATGCAGATGGTTTTGAGATCGACTGAGTGCTGTTTTTCCCCTTTTGTTTTGGTTTTGAGGACTGATTTAGCTAGATGTTATTTTGCTTTTGATTTTATGTACTCATGTAATGCTCGTTCGCACAAGTTTTTGTGCTTAATAAAGTTGAGATTTGTAGTTCCAAAAAAAAGAACCTTTATCTTTTGAGCTATTAGAAAAAACTACCAATGTGTCATCTCTAATTGGGAAAAAGGGAAAAAAATCACTTTACCTCCTATACTATGACCCGTTTATCACTTTATTCCTAAACTATGATTTTCATCACTTTGCCTCCTGTACTATGCTAATCGTTCCACTTAACCATAATTTGTCTATTTAAGCACTAAACCCTATCACGTGCAAAGTCTGTGAAAAATTAGTGGGGGCTTTTTCGTATTTTCCGTTGGCCTAACGGTACAAAATGGCTAACTCCCTCCAACAACCTTATAATCCCCAATTCTTACAATCCTTGCCTTAACTTCTTTTTTCCTCATTCAAATGTTTCTTACCAAATCTTAATTCTTTCACAAAACAGCATGGAGCAACACTACATTTGCAATTTTGGTTAACGGGCGGCAGTTAAAACCTCTTGGGCGAACATCAACCCTGTAATCTAACAAATAAACTAACCATTTTTTACAGTTTATGAGCAAAAATGAAGAATCGAGCATGGCACTTTCTATAGTCAGGGGTACAATTCCTTCAGGGATTTCATCCTCTGGACTTCTTAGTTTCCAACCCATTAGGTCAGATTTATGAACAATTTGAAGTAATACCGAAATTGGGTCAAGAGATTTAGGGATTTAGGGTTTTTAATTTCGCATGATTTGGGAATCGGGTGTAATGATTTAGGGGTCTGTTTATTACCTGCGATTATGGATGTTTTGTACCGTTAGGCCAACGAAAAAGACGAAAAAACCCCCACTAATTTGTCACGGACTTCGCACGTGATAGGGTTTAGTGCTTAAATCGACAAATTATGGTGAAGTGGAACGATTAGCATAGTACATGGGGCAAAGTGATGAAAATTATAGTTTGGGGAGTAAAGTGATGAACGGTCCATAGTATATGGGGTAAGGTGATTTTTTCTCGGAAAAAATCTCCCTGTGCTATTTTTATTAGCAAATACCCCCATGCGTAATTCAAAAATTTGTAGAAAGCCCCTTATGACATCTTTATAATGACAATATCAATAACTAAGGATTTCTAAGCATTATTATTTTATAATAAATATCTTTTTATTACAATAACTATTATAAATCTTACTATAAATTTTTTAGATTTGTTTAAAATTGTACAACAGTATGATATAATTAATCGATATCTTACCTTTTTCTTTATAGATATAAAAATCATAGTTTTCTTCAAAATAAATAATAAAAATATGCATATGATAGTATTTGAACTTCATTAGTTTCAAACGTATCAAATAAATACAATAAAAATGATATTTTGAGATCAATTTAAGTACACGTGGATCAATTCAATGTAGTAAGAGGGTTTTACTATTTTTTGAATAACACAAGGTTTTGTTTGCCAATTAAAATAACACATGAGGTTATTGACAGTTAGAGATAACACAGGGGTGGCTTTTGCTATATACCCTTTATTTTTTGCTAAATGCAATTAGACACTCTCTACAGACTACAATAATCAACACAAACCTTAAGATTGTCAGTTTCCAAACATGTGCAAAAAAGAATTACACGTTAAACATGTTTCGACAAAGAAATGTTACAACATAACTTCAACCAGGTACATTTTAAACCTTATTTATTCATCACCACATATGCAAACGCCAACATAAATTCACTATCCTTCAATCTTTACCTTTTTTAACATATCTTTCCAACTGAGCTGATTACTCTGTTGCGACAAGAGGTATTCTCTATACTTCATTGGAGTAAATGATGAAGTAGATCCCAGAGTCTGTACAAGTTTGGAAGCAGGGTGTACAATAGTTTCAATCGATGGACCGTTGGCCATGGCAACAGAAATTCTCGTCTTCTGATTGTTGACGACAGCTCTGTGCAATACGCTCTTGTACTTCCCATTGCTGAATATCTAGGAAAAACACGGGAATCATAAATGCTTACATATCTATCCTGAGTTTATTCCAAGGTATCTAATTAGGAAAAAAGAAACTCTAATC
Source organism: Linaria vulgaris (assembly GCA_948329865.1). Taxonomy (NCBI): domain Eukaryota; kingdom Viridiplantae; phylum Streptophyta; class Magnoliopsida; order Lamiales; family Plantaginaceae; genus Linaria; species Linaria vulgaris. Next base: position 110,563,922 of record OX415249.1, on the reverse strand, counting down.
CTGTAATCTGGCACGGCCGCACATTTGGTCCCGAAACTAATCACACCGCTTTCCTAATCAAATCATAATTTTAAAAATCTTTAAATAATTGCAAAGAATCCCAAACTTAATATTTTTTTGTGAACATGGAATTTAAAAATAATACTAATAAAACATTTAAACTTTTCATTTTATATTATTTACTAATTTTACAAAACATATTAATAGTGCTGTCTATATCTTTAACACATCTTCCTTATATTTTAATCTGATAATATTCACTAAATATAAATTTAATATGACCATATTAAGTTTTAATTCTTCTTAAAAAAAAAAACTAATAATGGCTTCTTCGTTCTGCACCCCACCCCCACCCCCACGCCCCTAGACCCACACCCCGCCTTCACCCCATCGTTCTCCACAACACTCTTGCGATTTAGTCGTCATACGAATAGACACACACTCCAAGTGCCAATACATTCATCACGGTTTCCGCCTCGTCCAATCGGAGCAGCTTTGTTGAACCTGTTTGTTCCTTGAGCCCACTTGATTTTGCCGAATCGAGCTAGAATTCCATCACCTATGTCCAAGCGCCATTCATCCCTTACGATTGCACGGGATGAGAGAGCACTGTTGTTGGGGTTCGCAGAAAAGAGTATAAGAATTATGAAGTGACGATTTTATTCTTCACTCAATGGTGGTATATATAGTTACAAATTACAATGATATAAGGGAAGAAATAAATATAAAAAGGGAATAAATACAAATCGTATTTTCCTAAAATACAAAGACTAGTACTCTTGTCTAATACGCCCCCTCAAAATCGACGTCCCATCAGCGATGGAGATTTTGGACCGAAGAAGAAGAAAGCGAGACCGCGACAACGACTTCGTGAGTAGGTCAGCAAGTTGATCCGCGGTATTCACGTAAGAAACACGGAGAAACCCCTTGTTGATAAGGTCACGTACAAAGTGGAGGTCAACGGATATGTGTTTCATCCGGGAATGCAATACGGGATGAAGAGGCAAACGAATAGCACCAAAATTGTCGCATAAAACGCGAGGATGAGAAGGTAGAGACACACCAAGCACACTAAATAAGTGTTGCAACCAACGTACTTCAGCAACGACATTCACCAACGCCCTATACTCGAACTTAGTGGAAGAGCGTGAAACAGCGCGTTGGCATTGAGACGACCAAGAAATCGGATTACCACCTAGAAATACAATGTAAGCCAAGGTGGAGGCAACGGTATGCGGATCACCGGCCCAATCCGCATCCGAATAGGCCGTGAGACAAGTGGAGTTTTACCGACGAATGAGAAGGCCGTGGGCTAACGTGCCCTTTAAGTAATGTAATACACGTTTAAGGGTCGACCAATCAATTTTTGTAGGAGCAGCCATGCGTTGAGCGAGCTTATTGACAGCAAACACGATGTCGAAGTGAGTCAATGTGACGAATAAAGCGACGAAACTCCATAGCATCCTCCAAAGATGATGAAGTGGAGGCCGAAGAGGTAGACGCCATTGGGGTGGCCAATGGCTTCGCAGCACCCATCTTGTGACGAGCAAGGATGTCACAGATATACTTGTGTTTAGACAAGAAAAGGCCCTCACGACATGAGAAAACCTCAACACCAAGAAAATAAGACAAGGGACCCAAGTCCTTAACCGCAAATCGGTGACCAAGATGACCAATCATGTGCGATATAAGAAAATCATTGTTGTCCATCACGATAATATCATCCACGTTAACAAGGATATAAAGCATAACACTACCTCGAGAGTAGATGAAAAAGGAGGTGTCGAACTTGGATTGAAGAAAGCCAAGCGAACATAGAACAGAGCTTAAAACAAGGAACCAATCCCGAGGTGCTTGCTTCAAGCCATACAATGACTTCTTGAGATGCAGACATGGCTAGGGAAAGAGGAATCAATGAAACCCTGCGATTGTGTCATATAAACATACTCAACAAGATTGCCATGAAGAAACGCGTTGCTCACATCCAATTGGCGAAGAGACCAACCACACATACTTGCCAACAACAAAATAATCTAAATAGTGGCGGGCTTGACGACGGGGCTAACCCTTCCTGTTGATGAAAGCCTTTAGCCACAAGTCGAGCTTTATAACGATCAATGGAACCATCCGAGTGAAGTTTAATGCGAAACACCCATTTGGACCCAATAACGTTCTTCTCTAACGGAGGTGGAACCAAATCCCAAGTACTGTGGTGCATAAGAGAGGTGAACTCTTTAGCCATAGCAGCGTGCCAAAGGGGGTCTTCCAAAGCTTTAAAGACACAAGTGGGGGCAACCTAACCAAGAACGGGATGCTTAGTGGCCGAATAGACTTGCTTGGGTTTGAAGATGTTATTCATCGCCCGAGAGGTCATAGGATGCGTACGAAGGGCCATTTCATGACCTAAGGCAGTGCGCGGTGCAGTAAGAGGTGAAGGTGATGATAACGGAAGAATAGAGTTCGAATTAAGGCTGGGTAGTGGTTCGGACGACAGGGACACGCTGGAACGTGTTTCGGGCGACAACGAGGAGCCTGGTTGACCGCAAGAGAAGAGAGAGCGGCAAGGAGTGGTCAAATCTTTACCATTGACTAGTTTCTGGCCCCACGACCCGTAGGGTCAAGCCCATGAAAAGGGCGGTTAGGTCGTTGGTGGGCCGTACCGTGAGATGGGAGCGCGGGGTGGAAACCCTGGGAATGCCCTCTCTGCAAAATGAACGTGTTTAGATACATAAAGATGGCCCGTTTCAACATCCAAACATCTCTAGGAACTTTGAGTGACACTATAACCCACAAAGATACAAGCTCGAGAAGGAGGCATGAGCTTACCCGAAAAGTAAGGACGAAGCCACGGGAAGCATAAGCACCCAAACGTGCGAAGCTTGACATAGTTTGGTGCGCGCCCAAATAAGACACCAAAAGGGGACTCATGGTGAAGAAAAACCGTCGGGAGTATATTATAGAGATAAACTGCAGTAGAGAAGGCCGAATCCCAAAACGATAAAGGAAGGGTCGATTGTTATAGGAGAATGCGTCAAAGAGTAACAATATGGCGATGACAGCATTCCACAATGCCGTTTTGTTGTGGAGTATGAGGGGTAGTAGTGAGCCAACCAATGCCACAGTGAGAGAAGTAAGAGCGTAAAGCAAGAAACTCGCCCCCATTATCGGAGTAAAAGTTCTTAACAATGAGGCCAAACTTTTTCTCAACCAACTTGTGAAATCGACGAAACACTGTAAAAACCTGCGACTTGGGAGTCAAAGGGAAGAACCAATTATATTTAGTAAAGTGGTCCACCAGTAACAAATAATAACAATAACCATCCACATAAGGAGCTGACGAGGGACCCAAACATCACCATAAATGTATTCTAAAAGAGCAATAGAAACAAGAGATGTAGCAGTAAACGGCAACTGAATACTCTTATAGACAAACAAAAAGAACAATACTTAGAATCTTTTGAGCAATGCGAATTACAAGGTAAATTAAACTTGCTAAGTAAAATGGAACTAATATCCGAAGACGGATGACCTAAACGACTATGCCAATTTTCTCGAGTAGTACGAACACCAGCAAACGCTGTTGGACTTGAAGGTTGCCGCGACTTCATATCCGAGTGATAGACTCCATTAGTGCATTCCCCTCGCATGAGTTTCACCCCCGTTGTTCGATCCTTAAGAAAGAAACACCAAGGATGAAATTCGAGCATAATATTATTAGCAAGACAAAATTGATGCATCGATAATAAGTTCCGTTGAGACGAGTGAGCACATAAGACATGGGAAATGATAAATTTATGACTTGGCGTATGAATCGAAATAGAACCAGCGTGGGTGATAGTCAAACATGAACCATTAGCAATGGTGACCTCATCCGTGCCATCATATTCGGAGTGAACCGAAAGATTCTGAACATCAGAGGTTTGGTGATGAGAGGCACCAGAATCAACCAACTAGTTGTTGTATCCGTTGGTGACGGATACGGGGAGGAAGCCATATTGGGAATAGGCTGCTGAAGGCGACGGCAAGTACGAGCCACATGACCATAAATACCACAAATTTGACACGTGATGTTGGGACGAGTGTTAGGACCCAAACGATTGTTGTTGTTGTTGCGATTATTCTTGTAATTAGAGCCGACACCACGGTTCGAATTGTTGTTGCTGTTGGTGTTGCGGTTCGAATTACCGCGACCATTGTTCCGATTGTTGTTGTTTCCACGTTGTCCATAATTATTGGAGTAGGACACTACATTGGCCAAGGCAACGAGTGAGGCGGACTGAGCCTCAATGCGCTTGACATAGATTTCATGAGCAATTAATTTGTCGTAAAGCACGAGGAATGAGAGGGCGTGATCCCAAGCATGAATCTGGGCCACAATGTCACGATAGGATGCCCCTAAGCCGATTAAGATGGAGAGAGTAACTTCATCGTCGGAGAGACGGTGATCAATCATGGCAAGTTCATCAATTTTCATCTTGACCTGTTGAAGGAACTCAGCCACAGATTTGGAGCCAATAGTCATATGTGAAAGAGACTTCTTCAACTGCATGACACGCGAACGAGACTTGTTGGCAAAGTGATCTTGCAAGGTTTTCCACATGGCGGCCGAAGTGTTCTCACCACAGACGAGATGCATGATGTCTAGTGAGAGAGAACCAAAAAGATCGCATACAAGAAATTCATCCTGACGCGTCCAGTGAACGAAGGTAGCGATGGACTCTGGGGTCTCACCGCAAGGAGGGCAGAGGGTCGTGCCATTCAAATAGCCGAGAAGGCCATAGCCGGGATGTATAGTTTCCAGAATTCAATTGCAAAGGCAGATGAGTATGTGCATTGATGCGCACAAGAAGGGGACCACTGGGACCTAACGGTGATTGAAGCTTTGTTCAAAACTTTGTTTTCAGTATTTAGGCTCCACAGTTCTAACACACCAATCTTCATTTAAGAAGATTCGATCATCAAAATTATTTTCTACTAGGGCCACGTGATGAGGACGTTGCTGATGAGGGAAATGATGGAGAGCTTACTAAGGGAAGTGTGTTTTGGACATTTGGGTCATTAATCACGCTTTTTGCATCGACAAAGGCTGTCCCAAGCTTGGCACGAATATTTACCATCGAAGTACATATCCCATTAATCACCTTGCAAGAGAAGAAGTTCTATTCTAGCGAGGCTTTGTCCATTGCATCAACAAAATAACATGGTGCCCATGCCTAAGAGACAAAAGACGTTTTAAGAGCAATTTAAAGAGGCGAATGAGAGGATTAGGCAAGTGATCCAGACACAAGATTGAGCACAACTCTTTGATTTCCTTGGAAAACAAGAAGAAACCACAACTTGTGAAGTGATTTGGCTCTAGCAACTACTCAAAGACTTACAGATTCCTCGATCAAAACTTCTCAGTATTTATTGATAACAAGGGAGCATATTGTATAGCTAACAACTTTGTCCATCATGAGATGACCAAGCATATACAGATATATTGCCACTTTGTAGGAGATAAGGTTCAATATGGATAAATCAAGATGTTTCACATATCAAATACTTATAAAGTTGTTGATATTCTTACAAAAGCCTTTGGCTTTAGGTCTTTCAATTTCATGATATCCAAGATGGGCGTAATTATCATTCAAACACATATTTTTAGGGGGAGGGGGTGGTGGGGTGTTCTCAAATTACAAAATATAATCATTTTCTATATGAGTAATAATTCAAATTGCGGTTTATCCTTGGCTAACCACCTTACTTATTTAGCATTAGTTGTTAGTTATTTGTAAATTAGAATTTCGAGCTATAATTATGATCCAATCCATTTGCTGAGTATATAAATGCACCAACACATACACACACACACACACTTTACACACTCTAGCAAGCTTGATTCTCAATTCATACCATAATTCTCTCCAATTTGTAATCGAGTCAAGTTCATACAATTCGATAATGAAGTCTCCTTCACTTTTCTTAATATTGATCCCATTTTTTATTTCAAAAACTCTTGCTTGCATTGTGTAATTAGATACCAAACAACGACATACCAGATGCACTCTCATTCTTCATTCCCTTTCCAACTCGGCAACAAACTCCTACATTAAATCATGAAATTCTTGGGATTACTGTGTATCATCGTTTGAATTTCAAACCAATCAAACACAACCATCTAAATTTTATACGATATAATACAATCTCCAAACAGATGCTTGTACTTTCATTCTCCAATACATAGAGAAGACAAAGTAGATAGTTGGAGTTCGTAATAATGCCTCTTCGAAATTGGTTGATTCTCGATGGGATTTTGTCGATGATCATTCTCCAAGCAAACATCAAAGCTTTTTGTGGAGCTTTTGCTGACCACACCTTCTTGCCAAATCTTGCGTTAGGGATTGAAGGTGAAGGACGACATGATCAGATGAGTTCACATGTTGATTTGACCGAGTACTAGCCTGGCATATCTGCCTTTTAGCGCCAAGCGCTCTCCTTATCATGTGACATATTTATCATACTAAGTTCCGCTTTGAGGTCGTCCAGAAGTTGAAACTCGCGTCCAAGTAAATCTATTCTCCACCTCCACCCCTACGATCATTCCCCTTCACTCCACACTCCTATTTCTAAAATTGTTTCTCATTTATCCATCGATAGAAGGTAAAATCTCCTGAATCTTGACCACAAACTCAAGTTACCAAAGCATATGTCATCCAAAAACTAACAATGTTACCTTTCCAACATCTCTCGTAATTCCTTCTACAAACAGTCCCTCTCCCCCTCTTTTAACTTACGGTTAAATAGGTCTTTCTACCAATTAGACCACAACTTTTAATATTACTGATTTGTAATATTAACATCTGTCAAATCCACAACTTTAGGATTGTTTTGTTAATCTTGTTTTGTTATAAATTTTATTCTTTTGAATTAAAATATTTATTTTTTTATGAATAGATTTTTAGGATTTATAGGATTGGTTTTGTTACTGATTTTCTTTTTTTTTTTATTTTGACTTAATTATATTTTGAATTAAAACTTTATTATTACTAGATTTTCTAGGATAGTTTTCTTACTAAATTTTATTATTTATTATTTTATTTTATATTTTGGATTAAAAGTTAATTATTACTAGATTTGATTCATAAATAATGACTTCGGTTTAAAAGATAAAGGAATAACCTTAGTTGGTGTCCATATGGTATGCCGCATAATTTAAGTTTTTATGGGGTAAAAAATCCTATTTTTAGGTCAACCCGTGTCACAACGAAATCCACGATCTTTAGCGATTTCTGGCCAAACGGGACTAAAATTAAGGTTTTAGGCCCACTTATATGGGAGTAAAAAAAACGGCGTGACTAGTTGCATGACCAATTAGGTCGTGCCAAATTAGGGGACTGAAGTTGTTTTTCCCCTATCTAATCACTAATGAAAATTTATCACAAATCTTTTCTTGTCAATAGTTATCTCAACAAAACATGTTAACTAGTACTAATAAGCTTTAGACATGTTCAATGGATAAAATTGTCACATGATGATTTAGTACACGTACATATTACTTTTCCATATGTTTAGGTATTTGCAAAGACCTCGACTCTTTTTTCTTTTTCAAATGTATATAAATATTAAACGATTTATATGTAATTATATGAAATGAATTCGTATTCTAAAGTTGATTGAGATCATGATTTTTACCTCGATATGGTCACCCGTATTGACCAAAATGGCATTGGGTTTGGCATTGACATTCACCCACTTTCCATCATGTTGTATCTGAAGCCCGCCCACTTGATTCTCTATCAGGAGCGTCAAAAGTCCATGATCCGAATGAGGCATCATCCCGACCGCGGCATCAGGATTCGGACAACTCGGATAGAAATTTGCGATCAAGATCTGTAAACCCAAATCCAACTCCATCGCCCGCTCCATTTCACATTCTTCAAGTCCCAGGCTTTTCGATATCCCCTTCAACAATGTTCTTACTATTTTTCGACCTCTTTGGCTGTACTCCAGTACTATCTCCCTATGATCGCATATGCCAAGTTAGCTACGTAATGATTAAATCTTATTTTTCTTGCATATTTTTGAACTAGATATTCACATGGTAAAAATAAAATTTTAATTTCATTCCACCGAAATGGTTCAATATTCGGTTAATTATGACAACAAATCACGAATATTAAGATGATAATTGTGGGCACAATCACATATGTACTTACACCCTATATGAAAGATACGTCATTTCAACATTGAATTTGAGAGCTCTAGTCGAATGATCTAATTCAACCAAGTCTTGTCTCCTCGCCCAATCCTACCCTCATTTATAATTTGGGTTTGGAAGGCTCAATCCCCAGAGCATTATTTTAAGCCATAATTTCAACCCTCAAGCATTTTAGTCGACAAGGCTTGAACTAACATAAAAACTCACTCAAATTGCTTTGGGTGCGGGATTGTCTGTCACGTGAGCCCTTGGTCTAATTTATGCATGTGGCTTAAAATGCAAGTGTGATAAGGGCACAAAGTTTGCGATCGAGAAGAACTAGTACATTGTTGAATAAACTCACACTGGAGTGGACTCCACATACATGGGTCCCATATTAGACCATTCTGAGCTATAAATTCATTGGAAAGGATTTAAATAATATTATTCTCTTTCTGGATATTGATAATTTACGTGTTAGTACTTGTAATATCCAAAAATTAAAGTAACGTCCCTGTGATATCCAAATATTAAAGTACCGTCACTGTAGTTTGATTGGATTTAAGTCTCGTCCAGCAACTCAATATCTTCTTTATTTCATTTTGTACCTTTGTGATTTGTCTAAATCCATCATTTTCACCGAGATGTTTCTTTTCTTTTTTTCTCTGGATAGATACAGGGACGCTTTCAATAAAATGCTAGTCATCTTGTCCAGACATAAACCCATCATGTAATTACCAAACAAAAAAAGAAAATAGAAAAGAAACTCGTTATAACAATTGAAATCCGTCACGGGTAACTTTATTTATCCTACGAGATGACCATTGATTATCGTATACGTAACCCATCCTCTTTTTTTTTTTTTTTTTTCTGATAAACAACCCATCCTTTTTTCCTTCTATGTAAATAAACTGAACCTCATATCAATTTTCAAATTTCAATGAATAGTTACATTATTAGTGTTAACCCTAAAAAAATAATATAGGGGTTAACCGAATAATGGTACTACCGTCACTTAATTCCCTATGCCACGTAGTATCGGGAAGGTCCACCGAGTGCAAACCCAAAGTGGTAAAAAGCGACACCCACGAAAGTCCTATTGGAGAAAGAATCCAAGAATCACCTTATCAGAGCCCTTGAAAGCTATCAGAGAGGATAGAAGTTCATCCTAGTCATGTCCTAGTAGATAGAGAATCTCGAGATAAAGTATAACTTATTCACTCACGCACATTGCGACACCTGTACTCTACTAAATTCATGCATAGTGACACATGTCCCCAAATACCTCTATATAAAGGGGTACCCCCACTATCAATAGAACACACACTCAATTCAACTCAACATAAGCAAGATATACAATTCTCAATGAATAAAAAGAGAGATGTTTTCGTCATAAGCAAGTTTCTGAACTCCCGGACACGGCGTTCCAACCCTTATCAACTCGTTAATTAGGTTAAAATAACAAACCTGTTAACAATTATAAATATCCAGGATAGGAAGATCTATGAAGTAATTGATTTTCAGTCACTAGCACTAGCATTGTAAATTACAAGACTATTCCTTACGTCCTTTTGAGTGAGCATGAATAGTTCATGTATAATTAACTTTGTACCAATTTACCATGTATGAAAAGGTAGCCCAGGATTCGACTGATAAAAACTGCTATTGTAATGATCAGAAATCATATTTTACAATTACTGCATGGTTCGAAAGTTCACTTAATCAAATGAAATACCTAAGAGGTTTGAGGCTTATCACTAGCACTAGCAGGGTAAATTAATTACAAGACTAGCTAGCTTGTCCTTGCGTAGTTTTGTGTGACCGCATAAATAGTTCATTTATAATGAATTTAGTAACATAGCTATGCATGTATCGTTCAATGAATTAAGATTCATCTAGTAAAAAATGGTACTGTAATTAGTAATCATATTTTTGTACTAAATGGTAATAAAAGTTCACTTAATAATAATGAATTACCTGAGAGCTTGAGGCTTATCAGGGCAATGAAATTCAGGGTGTACAAAAAGCTTCAAGAAATCTCTCCAGCAGAAGATTTTTTCTTTAGCAGTATTAAAGCTGGTTCCATATCTAATGGGACCCAACACATCCTTTGGCTCGAATTCGGGCTTCTCTTCCTCGGGCAAATTAAAGAACTCATGAACAGCCTCTATCACACCACTCATCAAAGCCTCTGGTATTCCATGATTCACCACCTACAAATACCATAAAATAAAATATATAAGTAAAATTCAATAATTTGAAAGACATAGTAGTTTTCGACATGAAGGCAGAGTTAAAGTTATAGTTATTACCATGAAGAAACCCCAATCCTCGCAGGCTTTTCCAAGTTGTTGGATGGCTTCGGACTTTTGATCTGGATCATCGGAACTGAGGGAGGAAAGATCAATGGTGGGGATTGAGTCTTCGGGGTCAAAACCCGTGGTTTGACCGGGGTTAGTGTAGTAAGTGTAGTTGGGAGGGATGGAGGTGAGATTAGGGGATTCAGCTAGCTTCTTAACGCATAGGATATTATTGTTGGAGTGCTCAAGGACCGGTGTTGGAAGTGTGGTAGCCATGCCTAGCACTTGTATTGCTTATTTGGGAATGTGCTTTGTACGTGTGTTCATATCTAATTAAAGGGACTCAAAGTGTGCTTACACGTATTGATAAGATTGGGGAATATTAACAATGACATTTTTTTTTGTTTTTTCCTAATAGTAAGGAGACAATTACAGAGAAGAACCTCTATCACACAAAAAGATATTTACACTAATGTTCAATTTTAGCTTCGCTGGTTTGCAAGCGAAAAATCAAAGGGAAAAGTTTCCAACTAAATATTTGGTTGCAAAAGTTAAAAACGGATGGTAATATCCAGCTAAGGAGCTTGTAAGCGAAATTTCGAATGAAAGCTAATTTGCGAGCACCTATTCGCTTGGAAAGCTGACTAAGCAAAAAGGAATATTTCATTGCGCCACATCAGCATTCTCCACTACTAGATTTTCGCTTGCAAACTACCACATCAGTATTTCATTGCGAAATTTCGCTTGCAAATATATGTATGATTGGTTTTCTTATAAAAAATAACTTCAAATAATGTATAATTGAAGAAATAAATTTAATGAAAAAATATATATAACTCCTCTATATTGACCAATCAATTGCCTAATTAAAATTACCTACTTTAATTTTCTAATTAAAATTGTCTAATACAAAATCAAATTGCCTAATGAAAATTGCTAATAAAAATTGTCTAATTAAAATTTATCACTTGAAATTGACTAAGTATATCTTAGTAATCAAAATTTCTCACTTGAAATTGACTAAGTATATTATAGTGATTAAAATTTCTTAAATAATTGTCTAATTAAATTAAGCTAATTGAAATTGAATTTGAAATTAAATAAATAACTAAAATTGTTTAATAAAAACACTTTATTTACATAATTGCCAACCTCGTTTTCGCTTGGTATATCCACGTCGGCCTTTTCCCAATTATATTTCGCTTGGCAATTCCACGTCAGCCTTGAATTAAGCTATTTGAAATTAAATTGTCTAATTAAATTAAGCTATATTGTCTAATTAAATTAAGCTATTTGAAATTAAATAAATAATTGAAATTGTTTAATTAAAACACTTTATTTACATAATTGCCAACCTGATTTCGCTTGGTATATCCACATCAGCATTGTGCAAGCCAATTTTCGCTTGCAAATTCCACGTTGTCAACCTGATTTTCGCTTGGTATATCCACGTTAGCATTCTAACAACCAATTTTCCCTTGCAATTCCACGTCATACTAATCTAATTAATTAAACCCTCATTCTCCACTTACACACACAGTCACACACCGTCACACAAACACACAGTAAAAGCCAGCCCCTCACTTCAGCAAAAGCCCTCGACTGCCGCCAAATCCACCGCGAGGAGCTCCGATTCCGCCACCGTTCGCTTGCAAAACCTGGAAATATTACTAAGGTACATGCATGTTTAACTAATTTATGTTTCTGTCCCATAAATCTTCAGATTTGGTGCAAATTTAGTGCGAATTGGGGATTTTTATATTTTGTGCAAATTTTATCATTGCTACCCGAAATTGTTGTTCGAATTGGGAGTGAAATTGTCGGATCGTGGATTGACACAACAACTTTGAGAGTTAAGCTGGTATTGCATTAACTCAATTGTGATCTTCTTGACCAAAGTATAGTGCAACGGAATAAAAACACAAGAAGATAATTTTTTAGAAGTTTTCAATATTATTAAATACTTCCGAGCCTTAGGACAAACAACCATAAAGGTTTTAACAAAACGTTCTTCACAACAATTCACTCACGCTCTTTGTTGATCGGACTCAACGAAGCAGACAAGTACGAACTACTTAACTTCTATGAACTAGACTTAAATAGTTGATACAAAAACTTCGCAAAAGCAAGACAAATACAATACAAAGAATGATTAATCTCTCGGATGGTTATGCACGATTGTCTTATCTTCATCTTGATGAACTTCACATCTTTTATAGATTTCTTGAATCTTGCACGCCAAGATGTGTTGTTCACGTCTTTGGTAACTCTTGTTGTTTCCTTATTGAAATTTGCCTTCTTTGTGAACCTCATATCTTTCCTGAATATGTGTTTCCGTTATTACTTATCTAACAAGGTAACACATCTTCTTCAATTCGCAGATCCTGGAAATAATCGAGTTGCGGCAAACAGCCAATATTGTTTCCTTATTTTGAAACCGTGTTGAGTTGACTTGTTCAACTTAGCTTGAATTATGGAGACTTCAAGTAAGAAATCTTTCATAGCTCTTCCTTATGATTAAGATACCTTCCTGGACATAAACATAAACAACTAAAACCGTGGAACTTGATTAATAAGTGAATAAAGGCAAAACTTAATTTTGGCAACTAAAGCACAATTTTCACACAGACTCTCGGCTTTCAATGTTATCACATTGCATCGTCTAACATTGATTCCAGAAAACCCTGCACTTTCAGGGAGTACTACAAGTTTTGATTTTGTTTAATGTTCTTAGCCTGATTTACATGTTTCGATTAGGGATTTTGTTTAATGTTTTGATTTTGTGCAAATTTTGATTTTGTGCGAATTTTGTTTAACGTTCTTAGCTAGTAATTGTTGATGTTGAGTTCGAAACACTGTTCCCACAGATATATATATACACAAACACACATACATACACACACAGTCACACAAGCTGGATAGTATCTAGGGCAATTGTATGGAGAAAATGAAGGATAGTATACAGGGCAACTGCATGGATTTTGCTATTGAATAAGGAAAGATGCCGAAGTTTGATTTCAGCTCAGGCAAATTTACAAAGATGCATGTCTCAGTTGATACAAAGATGCATGTCTCAGCTGATAAAAATTTCTTTGATAGTCGGAATCTATATAGTAATGTAATAAGACCAGATGCATGTCTCAGTTGATAAAATCGTGATTGCATTTCAGGCACATAACGAGAAATCAGAAAATCATGAACAATAGAAGGATTATATTGTTTGACACCATAATTGATTGTTTCACTAAATTTTAATGCTGATTATATGTTGATTATATTGTATTGTAGATGGCACGTACTAAACTGACAAGTTCTAGCCAGAGAGATACAGGTCTGTCTCGACCTCCTCGTCCCTGCAGAGAGATACATGACGAGGCTCCTTTTTAGATTCCATCGCAGTGAGGTGGATTAGCAGGGGGAGGATCGACATAGGGAGATATAGGTCCATCTCGAGGTCCTCGTCCCCGCAGAGATGAGTCTTCTTTTCAGATCCCGTCGCAGCGAGACGGATCAGGCTTATCATCCGGTCAGGCCACCAGGAGCAGGGCCCCAGATGTTGTTGCAAGACCACGGGGAGCTACCCCCTACATATCCTACCTCTGGTGTATCTCAAATGTCGCAGAGTGAGCGACAACGTATACCACAGGCTGGTGGACATCAGCCATTCATGCCAAATGTTGCTGGACAACAGCCATTCATGCCACAGTTTCAGCCGTATATGTAGCCACCGATGATGATTCCTGGGTATCAGCAGATGCCTGGGCATCATCAGTGTATGCGGACTCCGATGTGTGGAGGGATGTCACAACCGGTTACCAGTCTTGATGACAGTGGGATGACACCACCGATAATGTATTCGAGTGGTCCATTTCCCTATCCGAGGGGATTCTGTCCAGCACATTTTTTCACCATTTCCACCATATTTTGATCCCACGGCAGCAGGTACAACACCATCTGGAGGATTGAGGCCTCAAGGGGCCGCTGGGGCACAACCATTTAGAGGATTCCAGTCTGTTTTAGGGACCTATCCATCTAGAGGATCTGGAGCCCGAGGAGATTCAGTGATGCAGTTAGACACACGATCGGTGCCAGACGAGGGCGATCTTTCATCGGTAGAGGAGGAAGAGCAGCTTTTCGAGAACCCCTACATGGAGGCTTTAGCGGCAGAGGTGAGTTACTTCTACGAGGATGTGGAGGGCGAGGAGCGGGAGTTTCCGGCGGATTCGAATGTGACTTTTGGTGGTGTTGTGACAGATCTAAACCATGTTGACGATGTGGTTGATGATACTCCTACGATGACAGAGGAGGAGGAGCTAGCGTTGGTGGATATTATTGATGATGTCGTTACAGGAACAAGGGGAGGCGGGATTGGTTTCCATTTTCCTGTGCCTGAAAACTCAGGGGGTAAGTTGGGGCTTACGTTCTGTAAGGATGGGTGTTATGCAGACCCACGGGCCATTAGCTTGGTTGGCAATATTGTGAAGCGAGTTATGCGAGGGGCTAACAAAATGACTTGGAGGAAGTTCACAACAGAGGAAAAGAAAGATGCTAATACACAGTTTAAGGTATATTGTTATATTGTTTAATTGTTTATTACGTTGTGGTGTCATCTAATTGTTTACAAATGAATTATACTGACTTTTATGAACTTTAAAATTATTGCAGCAATATTGGCAGTGGACAGATAATGATGACGCCATGGTTGATATCTGCTTCAATAAAATTGCCCACAAAAGTTATCATGAAGGCATGAACAGTGCAAAAACAAGGTGGATCCAATACAAGACTGACAAGTCCAAGCTGAAAAATAAAAAGCTATGGATGACAAAAGAGCATTTAAAAAATGCTATCAAGCATTGGAGGGACCCAAAGACCATAAAAAGGTTGAAGCAAGACAAAAAGAACAGGGCGAAACGAAAAGGCCCCACATACGCCGGGGGGTCTATTGGGCAGGGCATTCATAGGGAGCGAATGGTATGCTTTTAATTATTTTCTATGATATAAGTAACGCATTTTGTGTAGTGTAGTACTCTTATTTCAACAATAAGTAATCAAAATTGTTGCATCTAATCAGTTTGTTGTGTTTTCAGAGAATAAATTGTCCAATAGCCTTATGTTGTTGATCCTTGTTATGTGTAAATTGTTGGGTTTTATGTTCTGCGATTTCTGGAAAATTTGTGTTATGCGCTTTGTTTTCAAGAAGATTTTCAGCAGGCTTGAGTTTCTGTTTCCAAATAAAATTAAGTGCAAGTGTATATTCTGTTGATTTGAAAAACTTTTTCCAGGTACTTTAGTATGTATGGTTTTTAAATCGTTTTCAAGAGTTGTAATGTCTTCTGGTTTTGTTTTCAGAATTTGAGAGGTTTTTAAGAGCAGGTCTCTATCTTTTGTTTCTAAAAGTTTTACGAGTAGGTTCATGTTTTCTGTTTTAAAAAATTTAAATGAGCAGGATTCCAAAATATATATATATATATATATATATTATATGTAATTCCCTCTGTTAGTCAGATTCAAACTCTGCACCTCTCTGCCTATGCATTCTCATCTGTTACCATTAGGCTATGTTAATTCTTGTCATTTAATTGCTCTGTTACATATTTAACTGATACTGTTACTCTGCGAATTTAATTTGCTAAAAATTGTTTGAACAGAGGGAAGAATTCTATGGAGGGAACTCAGACTTAGTCCCGACGCCAATAAAAAGCAAAAGTGGACTACTCCTTGGGCTCGACAAGTATACGTGAGTTTTTTTTTGTTATATTCTATTTATTAGTTTATTAGGACTTGTACGACACTAGTTTAATTATATCATATATGTTTGCTTTATAATAGCTCAAGTACTTGGAGTTGTGCATTCAAGAGTACGAGCCTGGCCCGAAAGAGTGGGATCCGATCTGTTTTCCTCAGTGGTTAGAGGCTACGGGAGGTGGAAAGAAGGGGTTTGTTCCTGGTTTTTCGACATGTGGGGAGCCCGAGATTGTTGGCTTTAAGGGCGTTCGAAAATACCCCAAATATATTAACACATGGGCATCGAAGGCGGACATCCAAAGAGCAGCATCATTGATTGTACAACTTCAGATGGACAATGTTGCCCAGCGACAGGATAATGCTGCCCAGAAGTCGCAGCTTGCCGCACAGGCCAAGTTTATTGAGGAACATCAGAAGAAGATGGAACGTGCGGAAAGGAAGTTGAAACGTCTGTATGAGAAATTGAATATGCCTATTGATGATTTGGATGACGAATGTGATAAAGATGGTGCAGGGGGCGCGGGTGATTCTGGGGTTGCTAGTGGTTCACAGTATGCCTACCAGGCAGGGGATGTCACCGAGGTTTACCGTGTTGATATGTCGGGCATTTCTATGCCTACTAACTAGGTTGTCTCTTTTCGTTTCATAATCTATCGCTATGTTTATTGACTGTATCGTTATTGTGGAGTTTCAATTTTCGAACAATATGGGACTGCACATTAGATTATGGTTTTATTTAATGTTGCGATGTTGTGATGTTGATCGTTCGATTTGTGTTGTTATGTGGTTGTTGGTGGTTTGTGATGATGATGGCTAGATCTCTATTGTGGGATTGTAGTTGGTATTGTCTTTATTTTGTTATTGATGTTGATTTTTTAACTGTTTTAGATTGTGGTTGGTTATGGTGTGGATTTTGTGTTGGTGGTGTTGTGGATTTTGTGTATTAATAGGTTCTATTAAATTAAGGTATTAAATTGCACTATTGATTTTTGCCAATTTTGTTTTTTAGTTTTGCAAGCGCATTTTGCTTGGTAGAAATGACGTGGCGAAATTGCAAGAGAATTTTCTTTTACAAGCCAAAATGGCAAGCAACTTTTTGCTTGGAATTTCTCATTTTCGAAATTTCCAGATGTTGACATGGCAAAGTGATATGCTAATTAATACAAAGCATATTTCTTATCATACTCTTACCCCCAAAAATCCTTATGTTTAACGAAATTTAGGAAACACAATTACTAAAAATAATACAACAACCGTGTACTGTTTGAAACACATCTAGAAATTATTTCATAATAAAAAAGTGCATAATTAGATAGCAATCAGTCTTGCACAAAACATAATATAGTACAACAGACTAATCACCGTAATCAGAATCACTATCTTGTTCTTGTGCTCGGGCATCTGGTTCACTTTCAGAAGATGTGACGTGGTGATCCTGCTCTGGAAATTATTGCTCTTCATCGTATGTTGGGTCGTCTTCGACAGTTAAAACTTGATTATCAGCCAAGTTATGAACATTATACGAGTTTGAATCGTTGACGACTCTGAAATCTGGAGCGGTGTTATCTTGAAAGATCTCAACATCATCAACAATCACATCGTCGTCAATATTTACAGATGATGTGTCTACAATATGCCTTACTTGTGTTGTACAGACTGACCACCATCCTCGTGTTGCTCAGTTTTTTGACATGCATATGGAAAATAACAAGCTTGTTGAGCTTGACTCGCAAGAATAAATGGCTCTGATTCATTGGTTGAGAGGCGCTTATTAGGATCAATGTCAACCAACTTGTAAGTCGGGTGCACTTTAATCCCTGTTGTCAAATCAAACCAATTACATTTAAAAAGAACCACGGTTAGTACACGACCACTCCCAAGATAATCAACTTCTACGACCTCTCGAAGCATTCCATAGTAATTTAACTCTTCTGGATTATCGGTTGCACCCTTAACATAAACTCCATTATTGTTTGTTCCTTTCGTATTTGATTCCTCAACAGTTTGAAATCTGCAACCGTTTACCTTGTACCCACTAAATGCCCTCACAGCCGTACATGGACCGTGTACTAAATGTGCAATACGCGTATCTACATTATAGTATCCCGACCCAACAATTTGTTTCATCCATTGCACAAAATACATGTTACGCCGCGCTTGAATCAGGCCTTGGGGAACACCGATACACATTTGCTCATCAAACATCCTACACATCGGGTATATAAAAAAAAAACTAATAAGTAGAATTTAAAACCTTACTATTAAAGGACAATAAAATTAAATAACGAAGAAAATTTACCTCAACCATGACTCCAACGCTGAGCAATTTAGTACTACGTATAGCTCAACCGCCTGGTACTCCGATGTTGATAATTGTTTTCTTTTTCCCGCCCCCATGACTTCTCCATTCCTATGGAAGATTGAAAGCTCGTTATTGTAGTCGGTACTAACCGCAACTTCATTCATGTTCAATTGATTTTTCCTGGTTTTGAACGAGTCTTCGAAATAGTGTTCTAGGAAATTGGTGATTTCTGAAAGAAGAAACTTCTCACTTATTGAACCTTCCACAAAATTCCTATTTTTGACAGATTTCTTTAAATCAAGCATCTTCCTGAAACTAATTATTACAAACCAACGTTAAAACTTGTAAAGGAATTTAATTGTACAAAGCAACAAAAAACTACATAAAATTATTATACCTTTTAAACGGATACATCCATCTGTAATGGACATGACCTCCAACCTTGGCCTCCCATGGAAGGTGAATAGCCAAGTGTTCCATTGAATCAAAAAATGAAGGCGAAAATATTTTCTCCAATTTGCACATAGTAAGCACAATCGAACTCTCCAACTCCTCCATTTTCTTTCTACTTACGCCACGAGCACATAAAGCTCTGAAGAAAAGACTAACCTCAACCAATGGGCCCCAAATAAAATCGGGTAAGAAGTCATGAAATGCAACATGGATCAACCGTTGCATGAACACGTGACAATCGTGGCTTTTCATCCATGCTAATCGAATTTGGGGCATTTGAACAAAACTGGCTAAATTTGACACAAAACCATCTGGAAACTTAATACCTTGAAGCCAGTTGCAAACCGCTATTTTTTGATCCTTGCTCAAGCAGTACTTTGCTTTTCTTTTAGTCGTAACACCGTCATCGACAAACAACGTAGAACGGTTTGTGTACAAGGCAAGGTCCCTTCTGGCTTTCAGATTGTCCTTTGTTTTTTCAGGGTCATCCATCACAGTGTTTTTAATATTATCACAGAAGTTCTTCTCGCAATGCATTACGTCGAGGTTGTGTCGAATCATATTTGACACCCAATAAGGAAGTTCCCAAAATATACTGCGTCGCTGCCAATTGTGATACCTACCTACTCCGTGGACAACTTTCTTTGATTTCCCAAAAGGAATATTAGGGAGGGTACTCACGTGTTCCCACATTTCTGGCCCCAATCTCCGATGCAAGGGCATATCGCTTTCCTCCTGCCCTTTAATGAAATATGTAGTATTCCATCTCCATTCATTATCGGGGGTAGAAATCACCGATGACAATCGAACCAAGAGTGTTTCCTTCTATTTTTGAGCCAAAAATACTTTGTGAACTCCATACAATATGGACAAGCAAACTTACCATGGGTACTCCACTGCAACAGCATACCATACGCAGGGAAATCACTAATTGTCCACATTACATGAGCCCGCATAACAAAAGTTTCCTTTCGAAAGTTGTCATAAGTAGGAGCTCCGTTCTTCCATAGTGAGGAGAGTTCGTCAATCAACGGTTGTAGCATCACGTCGATGTTCTTACCGGGACTCGATGGACCAGCAATCAATAAGCTTAGAAATATATACTCCTTTCTCATTCACATACCAGGGGGGAGATTGTAGAGTGTCACGAACACTGGTCAACACGAATAAGACTTAGAAGAGTTTCCCCAAGGACAGAAACCATCAGTGCAAAGTCCGAGCCTAACATTTCTTGCCTCAGATGCGTAATCAGGGTACGTTGCGTCAAAAGACTTCCACGCTTCACCAGCAGCAGGGTGTATCATTGTATCATTATCCCCTCGACATTTCAAATGCCACGTCATGTGTTCAGCGGTGGCGCATGACATGTATAACCTCTGCAACCGAGGGGTGAGTGGGAAGTACCATAATTTCTTTCGTGAAACACGTTTGGCCCGATTTCTTGTGCTAGTATGAACTTTCCATCTTGATGTTTTACAGGTAGGACAACAGTCGTATGCATCACTTTCGAATTCACCGTAATAGAGGAAACAATTATTAGGACACACATCGTATTTTATTCATTCCATTCCTAAATCTTTAAGAAGACGCTTACAGTGGTAGAAAGTATCGGGGATTTTCATTCGATCCTCATGACTTAACAGGGCCCTATAATGTGTAGCATGTCATCACAACTGCTTTCGGTCCAATTGTGCTTTATCTTCCTTGTCATGAATTTGGCGACCCATTCTAATACAGTTATCTCAATACCGTCGTGGATCCTTTCCTCCGCTTTGCCCAACATTTTAAAAAAAGCTCTTGCCTCCTCTGTTGGCTCATCATCTGCGGCCATATCGTAATGAACATTTTCAAAACAACCCCCAAATGCATCGTCCACCATTTCTCTCATATGAATCGTGGTAGCAGGAACAGTGTCGTACATATCTTCAAAATGCCTCCCAAAATTACCAGTTGGCTGTCCAACGTCGTAGGTATTCGAACCCAAATTATTGTTGTTCGTAGTCTCGCCATGACAAATTCATACGTAATAATGTGGAACAAATCCTTTACTGTATAAATGACATCTAATATCGTCGGGCAACTGAAACTTACTGTTATGATATTTTGCGCAAGGAAACCTAACCTTACCCCTATCAACGAGACTTGGTTGACCGAGTACATACTCCAGAAATCTTTCAACACCCCATATGAAATTATTACTAATATTTTCTCCACTCATTCTATCATACATCCAACACCGATCTTCGTTGTTGTACATTTTCAATCTACACATATATCACAACAAACACCATTCATATTCGTGTCAATTAACATATGTGAATGAATTTCACTCTCAATTCCATAAGCAACAATAAATCAAACTAAAAAAATTAAACTTTTAACTCACACATAAATGGAATTAACATGCTAAAAGGAAAAAACGTACACAATACATACCTCTTCGACCCGAACTTGTTGAGAAGGATGAACTAACGATTTCAGAATAATTCTTTTGATAAATCTCAAAAATCTCGAGTTGACTTTGTGATAAGGGGAAAATAAAAATATAGATCTAAAAGATGAGGCTAAAATGAAAATATAGATCTAAAAGATGAGGCTAAAAACAAAGTAGAAGCAGTAAAGATGACAAAAGGCACCAAAGAAAAAATCGCTTGAAAACAGCTGACTCGACAGTTTCCAAGCGAAAATTTGCTTGCAATGCCTTGCAATAAAAAATTCGCTTGGAAGATGCCAACTGTGAACATTGCAATTAGACATTCGCTTGGTAATTGCCAACTGTGCACATTGCAATTAGACATTCGCTTGGTAATTGGCAAGTCACCGATCCTTGTTTTTGTGCTTCTTTGTGTTTCTTTATCTGCCAACTCAACGATCCGCGTGACATGGCAAGAGAATTTTCGCTTGCCAACTGTTGTACGTCTACGAATTTTTCACCATTTTCTTATAAATACCCCACTTCCACCATTTCATTTTTCATCAAATATTTCTTCCCACAATCTTCACATCTAAATCCTTCATCTAATCTCATCTTTAAATTTATTATATTTTATCTTTTTGATAATTTTGGTGATTTATTTTGGTTTGAGAAATCATGACTTAGTACTTTATATTTGATAAGATTTGATTCATCTTTTGCTACACTTTATTATTTTTATAACTTTGATTATTTTTCTTTTGTAAGCTTTGATTCTTCTTTCTACTTCCTTTTTTTTTCATCTTTGGTTACATTATATAGTTTTTGTTTGTTTATTCATCAATATTTTAGTGATAACTTGTGCTAAACTTTATTATTATGTTTGCTATTAGTTTTATGTTTAATTTTGTATAATTGTTACTTTTGCTAATGACATATATATAATTAAATTGGGTGTATATTATATATAATTAAATTGTGTGTATAATCTATATATAATATAAATGTAATTAAATAAGCTTTAAATTGACTATAATAATGGTGCATATTGTGCGCCATTTTTTTTTATTAATCTGGAACCAGTATTACCAAGCGAATTTTCGCTTGGTAAGTTTATTCGAAAAACACACGCGCGAGATAATTGTCGCGTGTTTTATTTCAAATATTTGATATGTATAAAGAATTGGCAAGCGAAAAATCGCTTGGTAGCTATGGTACAATACAAAAAAAAATACGTATATATAGACTGTGTAAGCGGACTTTCGCTTGGTAAATTTACTAAATACTGACTTTAAGTTTTTTCCACGTGTCCTTGCAAGCGAATTTTCGCTTGCAAATTGTCTGTGCTGGACATTTCCATCAAGTTCCTCGCTTGGTAATATCCACGTGGTCCAAAGGAGTGATTCACTTGCAAATCCGTGCTGGACTTTTTCAACCTGCTTTTCGCTTGCAAAAGTTACATGTGGGTCTCAATAACATTTTCGCTTGCTAAATGTTACCTTCGACACCTTGTAACCAATATTTCGCTTGGTAAACTTAAAATTAGCAAGCGAATTTTCCATTTACCTACGAACTATTTCACAGTTATTTAACTACATTCTTGTAGTGTTATTGGGAGGATCAAAAGAGGACATAGGTCACATAATGCCAGACGCGCTTGCATGGCGACTGGCAAGTGAACCAGTGTGTCAAATTTAAAAATACGTGAATTTGAGTTCGTTACTTGTTAAAAAAAAATTACATAAATAATTTTAAAAATTGAATATTTTTTGTGCAAATTTATATAACTATGTGCTAAATCAAAGAACTGTATGATTACTTGTATGAAAATGCATTCAATTTAGTCTATGATCTATTTATTATTGAGATAAGAGTTTTAATGTATTTGCCCATTATTTTAGCTATTTTCTTTTTTATTTGTCTTGATCACACAAGGTTCTCTATCTTTTCTACTGAAAAAGAGAAAGATTCCTAGACCTCACCCAAATTCAAAATAGATGATGAAAAAAGTTCACAAACTAAGATAGATAGATCATTAGAAAAGTTCTAATTTTGTGCCCAAACAACTAAATTACGAGCAACAATAACATTACAAAATTTAGGAGTACATATAAATTTCCTTGTACGCCTGCAGTTTGAGAATTCGCGAATCTCCACAACGAGACTTCGAACACTCCAATCCATTGTATAGAGTGTATCGAAGAATTAGGCTACGGTGGGCTAATAAGTTACGGTATAGTTAAAGGTAAATAATATAAGCATCATATTCAAAATAGATACTAATCAATAATAAAATATACAATAACTTTAATACGTTATTTATTAATATTATTATCCCCCAACTAATATTGTTTTTTTGAAGTAAGAAATTAATACATAACATTTAATTAGGCATCACATAACAATTAATGTTAAATAAAGGTAAACACTACATGCAATATTTTTGATAATCACTCACCCTAAAAGATTAGAACTAAATAAGTTCAATAAATTCAAAACTGGGATAGAATTTGACAAGCCCCTTAACGTGTCGAAAGATATGAACATCGAATAATATCACATGATCGAAGTATAAAGTGGACAAGCCCAACACCAACTTAGGTAGATGGTGACGGTGATACTATATTATAATTAATGTCACGTCGTATTTTTCCCTTAAATAGAGGCAATGTATGTATAACAGAGTCGGAGGATTCCGACGCAATGTGGGCAAATGTAATTTGCGTGCTATACAGGCACTCAAGGATTAAAATTTCGCTGCGTTTCGTACGAAACCAGCGAAATATTTCGTATTTTCTAGCAATCGAAACGAAACTAGCATGAACTTTCGAAACAATATTTTTTCTTAAAATGCGTGTAATTTTATTTGTTCTTTCTAAATAAAATAATGAAATGCGGCTGTGACATGCCGCTAAAAGTGGTTGTTTAAGTTTCTTTTAACATTTAATGTATGCTTCTATATTTGATTTTGATTAATTTCGTAATTGATCAACACTGAATGACAAACCATTTAAGTATATGATGTTACAGTAGGTTATTTATTTTGTAACAATTTTTGTTTCTGCAATTCTTAGTTTTTATTTTTAAAAGAAATTTTGCTTCCATTTGTATATTTGTTGTAGTTGTTTATATTATTACATTGCAAATACTTGGTACTTAATGTAATCTTAAATAATAAATTATTATTACAAGATGGAATAAATATTACATTAAATTCATTTTTAAGGCATAGTGCCAAAGATAATTCAACAAAAATATAATTTTCTCGAACCGTTTCCGAAACTCTTCGAACCGTTTTCGAAATATTTCGAAACGTTTCTAATTTTTAATCTACCGAAACATAGCTTAAAACCGAAACTTTGATCCATGCAGGCACTTAAATTCTTGAGGTACTTGTGAAGTCTCAAAAAGTTGTAGGTTTCATTTTGAAAAGTTTGTGTGCTACGCTCAAGGCCCTCGTTCAATTTTCAAGACTTTTGGGGTTTCTTATGAAATATAAAGTGTTTGAAGGCTGTTGTGAAATTTTAAAACAAAAAAAAAAAGTTGATATCCTAAATTTGCACGTTTTTTCCGAATGTTGTAGTGTACTTCCTTATTAAATGTAACAATCAGTCCAGCCCAGTAGATATTGTATATTAAACAGTATATATCGATTATGATTATGATTACATAAAATTAATTATGTATTGGGTAATTAGTTGATAATTTACAAGTTATACAACTACAATACATGCAATTTGAGTGTATGTAATAAAGGCATACTATATAAAATCGAAGTTTCTTTCAATGTTACATATCTAAATATCTGGAGCTTAGTTTGAACTAAAATCAAAACTATAATATAAATTTGACCCCATCACTTCCAACGTTTAGCAACATTCTTATAAAAAGGAACTCCACACCTATCAATGTACTTTTAATTTGTCACAACTCGGGGACTTAAAACTGCAAAAGAGAGAAGCCTGCAACAGTTTTGCAGTTTCAAACTTGCAAGGAACCGGTGACTTGTTTTAGCTTTTTGCGGGAAAAAAATAGAAAAATAAGGCTTTGGCTTAAAGTATGATTCCATATAATAAATCCAGCCACCTCATTCCTTGACTTGTAAGGATCTTTGCTAGGAAAACGTTTAGTTTTGTAGCTATTCAAACATTATGTGTACGTAACTTATAAAGTAGCTTTTAGCTTCAATTTCTGTCCTATTTCGGTGCATCAACAGGCAGTGCTATAAATAATATTTGAGGTGGCTTCAAAATTGTAACCTGTCAACTTTGAATTGAAAGAACATTTACTATTAAACATATATATTACATGGCTGCAAGAAATTCCCCTTCTCCGTTCAAATTCCAGACTCTGGCCACTCTACTTTACCGATATAAAGTTGTCGCTAGTGGTCCGAGGCGGAGTCACCACCGCGATCTGCCACCATACAAATTGGGATGTGTCAGTTTTGTGGATCAAGGTTTGAGTTCCATATGTTCCACATCCAGGGCCTATTGTCAATCCAATTTGGGAATGTAATTATAATTTGCCACTTTCATTTAAGTATTATTCCCTTTCCTTTTTTTTTTTTTAAATTCCCCTCTTTCTACCCTTAATGTGCGTTGTGCTGTAGGGAAAAGGATGATCAGAGTGAACAGACACGACCACCACTGCCAGCTTCGAGCAAATCTGGCTTCTATAATTGGTAAATTTTGCGATAGTATATAATAACTATCCTTAAATTAAAATATACTTGATGAGTAAACATTGATGCATGCTTGCCAGCATAGATATGACGATTGTTATGATTTATGCAATTTCATCAGAACGTACTGCAGATAAATTGGTAATACATGTTATTTGAGAAGGCACAACAATATACATGTAATTAATAAAAATAATGCAACAAACTAATTAGTCCTCGAAATATTTGCTTTAGAACGTCTAATATATTACTTTGATTCTTTGGATATATTGCGTACTATCATATATACTTTAATTAAGGTATATTTTTGTTTTGTATCAGGGCGAAATGGCTTCTGGGATCTGTACTAACCTTGATGCTGCCCTTGTGGAAGAACTTGAAGACCATGCAAAGGTTGGAAGGTATGACGGATCGCGGTGAAAATTTATTTTCAACGTACATAAGGCCTCTATTTATATTAGTTTGCGTATTTTTTATTTTCAAGAAACATTGGAATATTCAACTATAGTTCCAACGTTCATCAACAATATATAATATTTATTTAGTCAAACTAGAATATTTTGGAAAACACATGTATTAACTTCAATAATTTTCAAGGCAGAGTAATCATTGCGTGCGCATTGTGTAATTTCTTACTACTTTTGACTCAACTAGTTACTATGAAAGAATTTTGATTATTTTATATTCAGGTGGCAAGGTGCATATATATATATATATATATATATGTGTGTGTGTGTGTGTGTGTGTGTGTGTGTGTGTGTTAATTTCTCTCTTTGTCACGACCTAAAGGAAAGAAACTATTGGACGTCTTTCTATTTTTTTTCTTAACATTTAAGTTGGAATTTGGAGAATCAGGGAAAGCAGAAAAGGTTGTTGTAGAGATGGAAGTGGTAGCGGAAGTGGTGGAGAAGGTGGCAACCAGTGCTGATGCGGCTTTGATAGATGTGGCGAAACAACTTCCCGATAACAGTAAACTCAAGGAAGCAGCGCAAGCAATGGAACATGTGACTAGTGTTGCTGCTCATGATGCTCAACTCATTGAAAATATAATCCACAAGGTACATATATAAAAACAATCTATTTGCCAATTATTTGAAAGAAACAACTAGAAATGTTACATACCTTTCTGCAAAGGCGTAGCCCATAGGATAGCTAGTTGTGCATCTTCATTTTGTCAAAAGGACTTCCTTGGAGTAAAATTTGCTCTTTTTCCCCTTTAATACATATACATCAGTACATTTCAAAAATTATTAACTAAACTAATAGAAAGATATAATTGTGATTATCATCCTAATTGTATGAGTTTGTGCTATTAGAACCATTTAGAGATCATGTTACAACAAAAGTTGATATCATGAGTTTCCCTTTTTTATTTTTTCTAATGGGGGGAATTTGAGTGAAATTCATTATTATGCTTAATGTAACCTATTTATAAGAAAAGAGACGTGGAAATCCTCCTATAGTGTTATGAATATTTAGGTAAATAAACTTCACACGAAAATGAAGAAGCAAAAACATTACTCACTACCAACGGTTGTTGGCTCAAGTGGTAAGAGAATTGAGTTCATTTAAGCAATGTCTCGGGTTCGAGTCTTGTGGATATAAAAAACACTGTGGGAGAGTCGCCCCCTCAAAAAGGGTCCGACAGTGCTCGACTGGATTAGTCGCATATGTGGACACCGGTGAGAAATCAAATAAAAAAACATTACTCACTTGTGGAAAAAATAAGGGAGAATATTCTTGTCCATTTGTTTTTTAAGAATCACGAGGGGTGCTCTTTTCATTTTTAAGTCTTTTGCCAATTACGCATAAAAGAATATAAATTTTGTCCTTCTCTAATTAATATGCCGAAGTTATTTTACCCGTTAGACATATATATATAACAAACGAGATTTATTTTCTGCAATATAAAATTCTCTTTGTTTATACTCTATAGTATTTAAGTTTTATGTCTTCGCTCGCGCTTTCTTTATCTTTGCAAAGCTCTCACCATAGTGGCGTCCATAAGTACTACATGATTAGTTCGTTTTATGGATTATGTGTTTAATAATATAGTGGTATTGATGATTTTCGAAATGTAAAGATTTCTTTTTTATTTTTAACCACACAATCGAACTTACTGTAGTTCACGCTTTGTTACGTTATGAGTTATTGATTTTAATTGATTTTCTAATACTTAATGTTAATTTGGGGTGACAGGCTGGTGATGTAAAGCAAGATTTGGAAGAGTTGGAAACTATGGTAGAACCAATTGTTGACAAGATCCAAAAGGAACACCCCATTGCAAACTAATACTAAAGTAACCATGCATGGTTAGTAACGTTGCTAATGACTGGTGGCGTGTTTGTTATGTATTTGATGAGTAACTAGCTTTCCCATTTTCCGAAACAATCAATCATTAACAAAAATGACTATGAAGTTATTTGTGAATTAAACTGTACAATCTGATATCGCAATATAATTTGAAGCAAAATTAATTAAGAATACGATGTTTGGCATCATTTAAAAGTTATATTCTCGTTTGTGGCTTCCTATATATACATGCGCAGAAGTATTAATTGCAAATACAAACATGTAAATAATAAGGCACTACAACAATGCTTAATTATAGCTGCTAGATATGGGAGGCGATTCCAGGCCTCCTACAGTAGTGACGTTGTTCGAGACATATACAACCTCTGCAATCGAGATGTCAAAGGAAAGTACCACAATTTCTTTTTGGGAATACGTTTGGCCCTTGGATTTGTACTCTCTCGGCCCTCGAATATGTCTGCTTGGCACACTGGACATTTAGTATAACTGCTACCTTCGAACTCCCCATAGTACATGAAACAATTATTCTCACATAGGTCATAAGTCTTCTTTTCCAGGCAAAACCGTTTTAATACACGCTTCATCTCTCTAACATTCTGCGGAATTTTTTCGCGGTCCTCTGGAGTCAACACTTTGTGCAATTCTTTTAGCCATTTGTTACAACTAGCTTCAGTCGTGTTGTGCAAAATCTTATTTGTCATAAACTGGGACACGAATTCCAAAGCCGTTTCACAATCTCCTGTACTTATTCGCGTCTCTGATTGCGCAATAATTCATAGAAGTCCCTTGCCTCGTGGGTTGGTACGTTCTCTGCCTCTTGATTAGACTGAACATTCTCATAACGACCACCAAACACATCGTCGACCATTTCCCTATAACAACCACCAAAATCTTCACGAGGAGGTGACTCCACTGGATTATAAGAACTCGACGCCCCGAATGTGTTACCAAATGACTCACCGTGCGCTACCCAAACATAATAATCCTAAACAAAACCCCGCTCGTAAAGGTCATACTTAATTCTGTCCATTGTATGATACTTAGTGTTTTTACATTTTCGGCACGGGCACTTAACTTTGCCCCGATTGAGCAAGTTAGTCTGAGAAGATGCATATTCTACAAACCTATCAACACCATCAATAAAGCTCTGGTTGACATAACCATACGTCAATCTATCGTACATCCAACTCCGATCTTCGTTGTTATACATTTTAGATCTACAACAACAATCAGAAATCGAATTTATTGTCTAACAATAAACATTACATATCAAGTCAAATAATAAAAAAAATCTTTCATCAATAAACATTACATGACAAGTCATTAATATTACTAATACTAACAATAAACATTACAATCACAAAAAATCTACCCTAATTAAAGCTTACGAACAATATTTACCACAATATTAAACTAATTAAAGCTTACGAACAATATTTACCACAATATTAAACTAAGTCAATAATAAAAAAATATATGTAATGTATTCATGAACTCCTAACTAAAGACTTAGAAAAAAAATTACATACCTCTTAACGTTCAACTTTTGCAGATCTAATGATACATATACAATTCCGATGTTTTGTTACAACAACAATGGAGGAAAATGAAATCTGAAGATGGTGAATAGAGGATGAAGGGAGAGATTCCCGTGCAATAATTGATAGAAGGGGATTAATCTATTCCTAAAGTGAATGTTGTTAATTTAGCTTTTTTTAAAATAAATATGGGAGGCGAAATTTCGCCTCCCACCAACAAGACCACGATCCGCGTGAAAGGTGTCTTGGCAGGTCTGGACCGTTAGATATTCTCAATCAGCACATCTTAACCGTTTAAATTTAACCATGTGGTGACATATGGGAGGCGAAGAATCGCCTCCCATATGTGAAAAAAAATTATACATATACAGCCTTGTTCCCACAGAACATCAACAACAAAAAAAATTTATTACCAAAGATACCAAAGTTATATTTGCAACATTCTTCTTGGTGTTCATATTCAATCTTCACCAACATTCACAAGATGAAGTTATTACCAAAGATACAAGGAAGAATACAAGGAGTATTAATGCAAGATGAAGTTATTACCAAAGATACAAGGAAGAATACAAGGAATATTAATGCAAGATGAAGATGGTGTTCATATTCATTTTTTTTTTGCTAGCTAGTTTTATTCATGAACACAATAAATAGTTTGTTTTTGAGATTTATTATGTAATGTATTGGAATGTAGTGATATATGTTGCAAGTTAATTATGTTTGTATTATTCTATTTACATGTCATAGTATTTACCAAATGTAACTAAATAATATAATGAAATTATATGAATCTCATCATTTTGTAATGTTAGTAATAATTTTTTGTATATATAAATGTTGATGAATTAAATCATGTTGTGTTTCAATTTTAATTTTTAATTTCAAAAATAACCAAATTATGAGCTATTATTTCAAATGAAAATTAGTGAAAAAAATTTGCCGCTATTTTTTTTACACAATTCTGTAAATGGTAGGAGGCGAATAATCGCCTCCCACCATTCTCATATTTTAATAATAATTAGATAAAATATATTAGAAGCCGAAATTATATTTCAATGATAAATAAAATATAGGAGGCGAATAATCGCCTCCCACCGTTCGCATTATATTTAAATTATAAATTAAATATAAGAGGCGATAGATCGCCTCCCATCGCAATATAAAATATTAAATATACGTATGACCCCACTTAAACTGCAGCGGACTAATCGCCTCCTATCTCTGAATATAGGAGGCGATTTATCCGCTCCCACGCGCCTGCAGCTTTCTGAAGGCAAATAATCGCCTCTTATATGGTAAAAGGCACCCATATAAGAGGGAACAGCTGGCTGGCAGGTAATCGCCTCCTATTATTTATATAAAGGCGATTACGGGATTATAAGAGGCCATTCCTCGCCTCCTATATACAATAATTCTTGTAGTGGGGTATTTAAACATTATAACATTCAACGAAAATCTTATTAATTAAAGAATACACATGATATCCTCGTGGCGTCATCAAGGTCTCTTATTTTAGTTCAAAGAAGCAGTTTTTTTCTTTTTTCTTTTCTTTTCACAATTAATTAAAAAGACAATCTTTCTTAAAATCTAAAATTAGAAATAAAATAGTTCTCCAATTTTAATTAATGAATTATTTAAAACAATTATGATTTGAAATTGAATCAAAATTGAATTTTTAAGATTTATAGTCTTTTTTCCAGTCCAAAAAGTTAATCGGCTAAAACTAAAAGTAGTAGAAGTTACATGACAAATTTAATATTTCGTGCCTACATCTTATCCCATACACCATTTGATATAGCGGAGTTATTTATACAATTTAACCAATTTATTTTGACCACAATACATTTGCCATGTAAGTATAATTAAGCTATGGTAGAGTTAACCGATAATTATTAGAATTTCATTGTTTGCCCTTTATAAATTTCTGGCTTTCTGCCATTCAGATGCCCTGGAACTATATACATAAGCAAATCAATAAACAAATGTGCCAACTCAGCGTAACGTGGGTTAGGCCCGTGTCTTTGTGACGTGGCAGTCACATGGCATGCCACACGAGAAAAATAATTTTATGGCATATTTTCTTGTACTATCTATAAAATCTTTGATAAACTTAATTTAATACTTAATATTGCCTTAATAATATTTTTAAAATGAGTAATACAATTTCAAGTAAAAGTATAATTAATTTATTGTATGATGTTTTAATTATAACATTTTTACCGTTGCAGAATTAATCACCGGTTTCTCCCTCTCAACATGTTTTGAGATATGAGCGATAATGTCTTGAGTTATGAGGGATCACATAAACATGTCAAAGTGTAGTAATCTAAAGGGGGGGCTAATTTTCTACGTTTATATAGACTTATTAGAAACCCTAACCCTCACTAATTAGGATTCTTGTAGTCTATCTGTCAAAACCTCTGTCAAAACCCCTTAACAGAATAGTAATGGGTTTACTCATAAATGTGCCATAATTAACATTCTCCAAAATGTGCCATAATTAACATTCTCCAACTTGGCTTATGAGAGAATGAGCAATATTCACCTTTGCAAGGCAAATCAGGGACATAGGCCATGGTAGTTCTACGTCATCATATTTGACAAAATATACCTTCCACGTATTACTCTATAAGTGACCTACTACACGAGGCCTATAACTGGAAACGTACATATGGTTCATTCTTGTCAAAAGTCTTATAATAATCATGAAAATGTACATTGATACACGAGACCTATAATTGGAAACGTACATATGTTTCATTCTTATCAAAAGTCATATAATGATCATGAAAATGTACATTGACTGTAGGTGGTAATAATAAAACGATAAACAAACCAAAACAAACCAAACAACCAAGCATATAATTTCAATAAATTGGGGTAGGCTATATGAACCATCAATAAATCACGTCATATAAATCACGTCGAGTCGTGAACATGAATCTTCTGCCTCAATACATTTCGGTTAATGTGCATGTCTTCATTTAAATCTTTAAACTTCATGTCATTCTGTATGACCTACATCCATATTTTTTCGGTCTTCCACGAGCTCCAGTCGTTCGTCCCAAGTCGAGATCTTCAACTCGTTGTACCGGTGCATCTATTGGTCTGCGTTTAGCATGCCCAAACCATCTTATACGGTTTCCTCGCATTTTCTTATACAGTTTCCTCGCATTTATGTCGAATATCTTCACTGCGCAACTTATCTCTCCTGGTGTTACCGCACATCCACCGTAGCATGCGCATCTCTGTAACATTCATTTTTTGTATGACTTTGCTTAATAGCCCAACACTCGGAGCCATAAAGCAAAACAAGTCTAATAGTTGTACGATAGAACTTTCCCTTAAGCTTTAAACGAAAGTTACTATCGCACAAGATCCATGTTGCCCTCTTCCACTTTGACCACCCAACTTGGATGCGGTGATTGAATTCTCCATCTAACTCTCCATCCTTCTACAGTATGGAGCCTAAATACCAAAAATGCAAACTTCTTGGTATCTCTTGGCCATCCAACTGGATTGTGCCATCGTTATTTTCTAAACTTGCATTCGAGGTACTTTGTTTTTGTTCGACTTAGTCGAAACCCTCGTGCTTCTAATGTTTGTCTCCATCGTTCTAATTTAGCGTTAACTCCCATTCTTGTCTCATTGATAAGGACAATGTTGTCTGCAAACAACATATACCATGAAGCTCAGTCTTGGATAGTTCTGGTGATTTGATCAATTACAATGGAAAACAAAAATGGGCTCAGAGCTGACCTCCGATTTAAGCCAATTGTAATCGGGAAGACGTCTGTTAAATCGCCACAAGTTTGAACACTTGTCACCACATTCTCATACATATCTTTTATGATGTTGATATATTTAATGGGTACCAATTTCTTCACCAATGTCCACCATAAAACCTCTCGAGGTACTTTGTCATATGCCTTTTCTAAGTCGATAAAGACCATATGTAAATCTTTACTTTTTTCTCGAAAGCGTTCGATGAGCTGACGGATCAAATGGATGGCCTTTATGGTCGACCTTCCGGGCATAAATCCAAATTGGTTCTCAAATATGGGAAAACTTTGTCTCAATCGGTGTTCGATCACCCTCTCCCATAGCTTCATGGTATGAGACATAAGCTTTATCCGACGATAGTTAGAACAGTTTTGGACATCGCCCTTGTTCTTATATAGAGGTATTAGCGTACTCTTCCTCCACTCTTCTGGTATTTTATTTGTTCGTCATATTTTTTTGAAGAGGTTCGTCAACCAGGTCACACATATCTCTCTCATGCTTCTCCAAGCCTCAATAAAGATACCATCTGGGCCAACAGCTTTTCGAGTTTCCATCCTCTTCAAAGCGTCTTTGAGTTTCGACCTTCTCATATGGTGCATAAAATTGCGGTTCAGATCTTGAGGGGACTGTTGAGATGTCACCCACTTCTTGGGTGGGGCCTCCATTGAACAAGCCCTAGAAGTACTCCCTCCAGCGTGTTTTGACCTGATCCTCACGCACCAAGACAGACTGACCTTCATCTTTGATGCATTTTACTGCACTTAGGTCTCTAGTCTTCCTATCTCTAATGCGAGCAATCCAATATATATCCTTCTCGACCTCCTTGTTATCCATCTTCTCATAAATTTCCTTGTACACATAGCTTCTCGCGCTAGTCAAACAGCTTTCTTTGCTTCTTTCCTGGCTAGCTTATACTTTTCAAAGCTTGCTCCATCATAGTTCTTTTTCAAATCCCTGTAGCAATCCCGTTTGGCTTTGATTACCGCCTTCACTTCTTCAATCCACATGACGTGTCTTTACCTGTCAGGCTACTACCTTGGGACTCGCCTAGGAGATCTTTAGCTACCTTCTTGATACAGCAAGCCATTTTAGTACAAGTTGCATCTGCATTGTCGTGAGTCCTCCAATCTACCTCTTGAACCACTCGCTCCACGAAGGCCTTCTAGGTAGACTCCTTAAGCGGCCACCACTTAATTCTAGTTCCACCGGGCGCGTACTCCTCTTCAATATTTGTCACAGTCTAATATCCAACACCAAAAGCCTATGTTGCGCAACCACACTTTCTCCGAGGATGACCTTGCAATCTAAGCAACGACTTTTATCCACCCTCCTAGCTAAGCAGAAATCTATCTAGCTCTTATTCAACCCACTCCTATAAGTGACCAAATGAGATTCTCTCTTCTTAAACCAAGTATTTGCTACAAGCAAATCATAGGAGAGTGCGAAGTCTAAGATAGCGTTGTCGGGCTCATTGCGATCCCAAAAGCTGCACCCACTGTGGATGTCCTTGAACCCATCACGGCTAGATCCTACATGACCATTAAAGTCACCTCCAATAAAGAGTTTCTTGGTACTAGGGATCCTTTGGACCATCTTGTCCAAATCCTCCCAAAACTTGCATTTAACGGCTTCGTCTAGTCCTATCTGTGGAATCTGAGCTAGTTCCTAGTAAGGCTAAAGCAAGTTGTTTACTGGACTTTCCTTGGAATTCTAGTTCAAATTCTTTTAAAGTGTTCATTAATGTTTGAAAGTCCATGTTGGCTAGATCTCTAGACTCATTCATAGCAATTCTTTTGACAGTGAACTTAGAAGATAATGTCCTAAAAGATTTATACACCATGGTTTGATTTGGGATGGTAAAACCTAAGTTTTGACACTGATTAGCAATATCAAGAAGTTTCTCAAAATAACTATCAATGCTTTCATCCTCACTCATCTCTATCTTCTCAAAGTCCCTCAAAAGTTTTTTATATTTAGAGTCCCTCACAACCACATCACCCTCACAATGTAATTCAAGAACATCCCATGCAGTTTTAGCAGT
Source organism: Linaria vulgaris (assembly GCA_948329865.1). Classification (NCBI taxonomy): domain Eukaryota; kingdom Viridiplantae; phylum Streptophyta; class Magnoliopsida; order Lamiales; family Plantaginaceae; genus Linaria; species Linaria vulgaris. The sequence continues at coordinate 110,528,168 of OX415249.1, read as the reverse complement.
TGTACAAGTTTGAATAAGTTTGAACATATAATTACCTACCCAGCTAAAAATAGCATTGAGAGCCTTTTCATTGAAGTTGTAGAGAGCAATCTCATTGGTTGTCCATTGTCCTCTTGGCTTAGGTACCAGATCGGCATCTCCATCTCTTGGAAAGTAGGGGATGGTGTAGCCTTCTAGTAATGCGTCCCAAGCTCTCAGATCGATGGATTTGATGTGGACTCTGAGTCTGATCTTCCAGTAGGCATAGTTGTTGGGACCCTCCAATACTGGCAACATGCTGGTATTGGGGTTGGAGTTGTCCATCTTGTCGTATCAACGCCAAACACCGGTGAAGTTGGTGCTTGGCTCTGATACCAATTGAAATTGTGGATCGGGTCGATACGTTGTTGTTGTTAACTTAACACTGAAGTTTTAACAACAGTTTTGTATGATGTTAATTCGACGTTGTTACTTTAACAACATACCAGAGTAATAGTGCAGTGGAATAAACAAACACGAATTTAAGAAGTGAATATAAGATTATATTAACTTCCGAACCGTAGGCAAAATAACCCGTAAAGGTTTTAACAAAAGTTGTTCACTCAATTCTCAAGCTCCTCACTCTTAAATTGATTGAGCTAAGCAAAGCACACAAGAATTGCTTCGACTATCTCTAAAAGCTCCTCACTCTTAGATCTATTCTCGCAACTCACAAACTTTGCTAAAGCAAGACAACACTCAACAACTTGTAAATAAATCTCTTGGATTGATTAGCTCTTGTCTCGTTATTTGTCTTGATGTACTTCACACCTATATATAGGTTCTTGATTTGGACTCCAATGTGTGTTGTACACGGTTGGTAATTCTCCTTGTTTCCTTCTTGAACTCCTCTTCCTTGTTCTCGCAGTCCTTCTCGAATAATAGTTCCTTCGTTAAAGATCTAACTAAGGAAAGACTTCTTCTTCAAATCAGGACTCATCTTGGAAACTTTCCTAGTTGCACTCGAATTCTTCTTTCCTTGTAGAGCGGTTTGCTTAATTAAGGAAACTTTCCTTCTTGGAAACTTGAGCGTCCAACCTATGACAAGTTTGTTTTCTGAATAATAATCAAAGACAATTACAATTGTGGAACTCAATTAGTTAAATGAATAAGGCAAAACAATAATAAAGAATATAATCAAGATTGTAAATCGGATTCTGCTTCAGCAATGTTACTCTAACATTGACTTCTCAATGTTAATCTAACATTGCCAGAATACCTGCACTTTCAATATTTTTATAAATCGAGTTAATTATGTACGATGTAGTTTTATTGTCATTGATGAATGATGGAGTAGGATTTGAATGATTATTAGATCTCAGTTATTATGAGTATTTCAAATTTTAATCAAGTTGCCTATAAACATTTGATTTGGAGAACCTATTTATTTAATTTTTAAGTTATAAAATATGAAAGTTACATAAAATTGGGTACCCGCTACCATACCGCATCCAGGTACCCGCAATGTGCGGGAATAGAAATGGTAACGAAGTTTCATTTCTCGCTAGCGCGGGTATCCGTATGTGGGTAATCGTAATGCGGGTACCCGTACCGTGCCCACATACCGGTTATATCATGGAGAGACAAGTTTCTTTTAGCAATTTTGAGAGGAAACTCGAATGTTATGTTACAGAAATTGAATTATGCGCTTTCAATTTCGGGGAAAAATTCTAGTTCTCACTTCTCATCTGTCTCACCCGTTTTTTCGGCTAAAATAGGGGCAAGCTCAGTGAGAGTTAAGTTAAGAATACATAAGGGTGAAACTGCCAATTACCACCAAATATGGGTTAATCTATGATAAAAACTATGCTACCAAATTAAGCTTGTATGTAGCCTACCTCCCTAATATGGATCATATTAGAAAGCTTGATTAGAATGACCTAATCTCATCCGAGTAACTAAACGAGCCCTTAATACACTATCTATTTCATAAAAGCATTTCCCGAAATAAATAGAATGATCGCATTTTCCGATTTCAAACCTTATGATCATAATCCCTAGTGGATAGCACACAAAACGCTATCAAACAAGGATCACAAATTAAAAGGACGAACAAAAGAGTCCAACCACAGACAAAGTCTATATAGTATAAGTATCGAACAAAAACAAACCAAACCATGCTCTCACAATTTCCTCATTCAGGAAAATAGGAATTTTAACAATAAATAAATAAAACCATAACATTAGATAATGAACTTAGTGCATGGAGTAGATTGTCCGATCACCGGATCACGCAATCAAAGCAGCGGCGGCAATGAAACTGGCGGCTGCAACGGCTGCGAATCCCAGTCTGCAGCTAACAGAGGCGGTGTTGGCGGACGGAACAGGAGCAGCACCAGCGGAAGAAGGCCGTGCAACTGAAGAAGATGGAGTGGCGGCGGCTGACGGCGTAGAGGCCGGCGGCGGCGAGCGGGCCGAAGAAGGTGTAGGAGTAGCAGCGTGAGAGTGCGATGGAGTCGGAGATGAGACCGGGCTCCATGACGGGGAGTGAGTCGATGGCGACGGCGATGAGACCGGGATCCATGACGGCGATGGGGCGGCGGTGGGCCACTGAGCCACCGCGGATCCGATGAGCAATGTCACCATCATTACTAGCGCCACTGACTTTGAAACCGCCATTTTTTCTCCTCTTGCAAAAACTTGTTTGAATTGCGAAAAGCAAGAGAGGGAGAAACAGAGGATCTTGTTCGTACGTGGTAATACGAGGAATGGGTGTAGTTAGGTATTTATAGGACTGGTTAAGCAGAGGAGACGTGACGCGGTAAGTTGGAGTCAACTGTACCGTTAAGTGGAATTGGTCTTTGTGTTTTAAATGGTGGAGGTGAGTACTAATAAGGTTTAGTTATTTTATGTTGCGGAAAAGGAATTATTGTCAATTAATTAACTTCCTAGTTCCTATGATAGATAAACATGCTTGAATCAGTGAATGTATCAGATGCAGAACGTGTCTGGATTACCACTTTCTTGGAATCTTAGGCTTCTTCTAACAGAGTTAGTGCTTCACCTCTAAGTATAGTTATATATTCTTACATCTTAAGGTTAGCTAAATTTTTTATGCATATTTAATCATTGTACATGTGAATTTGTTTATAATAACACATGATTCATCTTCATTCAAGTGCAATTAAACGAGAAACCAATGTTTATTGATGAACGGTTATGGAAAGATTACAAAACAAAAGAAAAATCTCTCTGTGATCAAGTTTTGTTACAATGCAAATGAATGGAATAAATGAAAAGAAGAGCTAATTAACTGCATAACAAACAGAATTTTCTACTTTTAGAATGTGGTTGTGTCTAATGGATAACTGAATTTCAAAAAAATTACGTAAATGGAAATTTATAGAAATTATAATATATAACCCCCCTACCCCCCCCCCCCCCGGATGAATGTCCAAAATACTTATTTTGGACACCATTGTTGTGAAAAGTTGTAAGGATAAGGGTTTTGTTAAAAAGTCCGCCACATGTTGACAATTGAGAATATAAATCATTTCTAGTAAGCCCTCTTGAACCTTCTCACTTCTCACGCACAAGAAGCAATCTATTGAATGTGTTTTGTGCATTCAATGATGCACTAAATTGCTAGTTATGTTTAAAGCACTCTTGTTGCCAATGTAGAATAAAGGTGCCCATGTTTGTTTGATGTTGAGATCCTGGAAGAGTTGATTAATCCATATAATTTCACATGAAGATGTAGCATTAGCTCTATATTCAATTTCTGTAACTTTTTGTTGAGAAGCGACTCACAATGGATTTCTTCTTAGATTTACATGAAACGAAAGAATCCCCTAGATAGACAGAATAACATGTAATGCTTCTTCTAGTATCTTAGCAACCAGTCGGGTCACTATCACATAAATCTTTCATGCCAGGTTCAGATTGAGAAGAAAGGGATACACCATTACTTGGACATGACTTGATGTATCTAAGAACTTTGTGAGCGTCATTCAAGTGGTTGACAGTGAGATTAGCTATGAGTTGAGCCAAGCCATGGATGCTATAGCACATATCGGACTTGGTAACTATAAGGTAGAGCAACCTGCCAATAAGTCTTCTATATACTAATATATACTAAGGCATCTCATAAAAAATAAGAATCACCATTCTTAAGCTTGGTATAACAATCCATTGTGGTAACATTGTGCTTGCAACCGAGGTCTCCTGGTTCACTTGAAATATCCAGAACATGTTAATTTTTTTGACATAAGCTAATGCGAGCCTTATCGGCAACCTCTACGCCAAGTATGTATTTCATTGTACCAAGGTCTTTTGCAGTAAATTTTGCATCCAAGTACTGTCTACTATTACTGATTTCAGGAATGTGATTGCATGCTAAGATAATTTCATCCACATATATGCATAAGTCAATAAAAGAAGTTGATGATTTCTTGAGAAACAAAGAGAAATCTAATATAGATTTATAAAACACACTCATTTAAACATGTACTTAGTTAGGCGCCACTTGCATGAAGCCTATTTCAAATTATATAAACTCTTGTTAAGTAGACAAACTCTTGAATGAGTTAGATCATACTAGCCAGTGGCTTTCATATAAACATGCGCATTAAGATCATCATGCAAAAAGGCGAAAACCAATTTATGAATGCATCAATGGCAACTAAAATTATGATAGTTGTAAGTTTGGCTACTAAGAGAAATGTGTCAAAGTAGTCTAACCCTTCCTCTTAAGTGTAGAATTTGGCAATTAGTCTTGTTTTATAGGGGACATCTTAAGATCTGAATGTGGTACATCTATGACTTCGTGTGAGAACCTTCTCATTTAATATTGCAACTTTTCGTCTTTTCCCTGCTTGATTGTGAACAAGTGTCCCAAGGAATTTGGATACTGGCGGATGAATGCAAATTGCCTTACGAATATTTGCGATAACTACTCGAAGTCGAATTATGGTTTCGACCGGTAATTGGGAGAACCAAACATGCGTTCGGCCAGTGAGGGTGGTACAGAAAACTATGTAGAGCACGTAGTCTGGAGCAAACACTAGGTCCATGATTGCCATGTACTGATTGACATGGTTTTGTGAATCTTTGCCATTCTTTTCTCCCGCGTAAGTTGGTAAACCCGCTGGTTTCATGCCTAGTGAGATATGCGCTTGTGTTATGAGTAAGGAAAAAGAGGGTCCTCGGTATACGACTTCTTCCCTAGGGCTCATATTTTATCTCATTTCATGCACTTCCTTTTACAGGTTTTCTATCATAAGCCATAAAGCGTCTTTCGTGGGCATCGGGAATGGGACGGCTATCCTCGATAATGGCTAATCTCTTGATCGTGTCATCCTTCTTTATATGGTGTTCCATCTCTTGATCGTGTCATCCTTCTGTACATGGTGTTCCATGGATGGTATTCACTCTTCGTGGGTTCTGTTCGGGGCTTCTTGACCTTTCTTACGTACTTGCATCTCTTCTTTGGAACTAATTGTGCTGCCGGGCTTCTTCACGACCAAAGTTGTTTCCCTAGAATTCACTCTGGGTAGTGAACCCTAATCAAGTTCCGTGATGAAGTGGATTCTGATTCACAAAATAAATGGTGAATTTGTTTTCACGGGCGCATCTTTGACACCCATCTAAGCTCGCGTTAACCAAATTTTCAAAAGCTGACCTAGGGACCTACACGAAGTCCCCTTCACACTCCCTCCTTGTGGAAGAGGTGGGCATGCATGATTTTTGAGAGGGACCTTGTTGGTTCACCGTGGCTTCCGAGCTGGGGAGTTATGTTCCTCCATACCCAACTTCTTCAACTATTGATGTTTTTTTCTTTCTTCTTTTTTTGCGATTCTCTCTACTCTCCTAGGCTATCTTAAGGACACTACACCATTTCCATAGATACCGCCATGTGATGATGCATGTCACCCGTCGTCTTCGGTGTAGGAGATTGAGGGGGCATTAATCATGTCGATTGTGTTTGGAACGCTGATCTCGACCAAGGGAGAGAATCACAATTCAAAGTAGAAGGAATATGTAGATCACAATTGAAGGAATATTACATATCTGGGCCAGGGGGTCTTCTATTTGCTCTAGTGGCTCTTTTTTTTATGGATATTAAATTGGTTATCTTTATTCCTTGTAGCTAGCCTTTCTTTTTATAGGGGTCTTTTAGGGGAGCTTTAGCCTACAAGTGTCACTAACTATTTGCCAGATGTCACCATATTTGCATGGGGACACACGTGAAGTATTGTTTCGGTCCCACCCGTCTCTGCTAGTAAGGTTGGTAATTTGGCATTTAATTCCTCTTGGGAGCCTTCCGACTCGTGTGGTACATCATGTGATTCTGACTTCCCTCATGTACCCTCATAGAGTTCCATACAAAAAGTAATTTGAGGATTTGAGGTAGCTCCTCTAAGGGAGAGTGATATAACAACTCCTCATACTGAGTGTGCAATAAATAGCTCATTGGAGGAAGTAACACTTAATATCTTCTCGGAAGGAGAGAGGTGGGATGACTCCTTGTAAAGAGTAACACAAAATAACTCCTTGAAAGGAGCGAGATGGCGTCGCCTTGGAGCGGTTGGCATGGTGTGGCCTCAAAAGGCATAACATGGTGCGTCCTCAGAGGGTGTTGACTGTTAGGGATGGCGTTGCCTCAAAGGGGTTGGCCCATTGTGGCCTCAAAAGGCGTAACCTAACACATTCTCCAAGGGTGAAGCATGTTAGAGGGTAGGGATGGAGTTGCCTCAAAGAGGTTGGCTTGGTGTGGCCTTAGAAGGTGTAACATGGCATGTCCTCGGAGGGTGTATCTTTTTGGAGGGTAGAGATGGCGTCACATCGGAGGGGTCAGTCTGGTGTAGCCTCGAAAGGAATAAGCTAGCTTGTCCTCTAAGGGGGAGGGTTTGGATAGCGTCACCGCGGAGGGGTGGGCCTGATGTAGCCTCAGAAGGTGTAAGTTGACACGTCCTCGGAGGGTATAGCCTATAGGAGGGTTGGGATGGTGTCTCCTCGAAGGGGTTGTCTTGGCGTAGCCTTGAAAGGCATAACATGGCTCATCCTCGAAGGGTGTAGCATGTTGGAGGGTAGGGATGGTGTCACCTCGAAGGGATTGGCTTGGTGTAGCCTTAGAAGATATAACATGGCGCGCCCTTAAATGGTGAAGCCTGCTAGAGGGTTGGGATGGCGTCGCCTCAAAAGGGTTGGCCTGGTATAGCCACAAAAGGCGTAACATGGTGCGTCATCGGAGGGTGTAGCATGTTGGAGGGTAGGGATAGATATGCATCATCAAAACAAATTATTAAGCTTAATTGAAACTCTATATTCTCTAGGGTTAGAACTTAGTATGGATAAACTATGATCCATGTATTTTGTTGTTATGATGCTATTCAGTGTGTCTTATTCATTGTATGTGGAGAAGTAGGGCTCACAGAGTTCACTACTATGTTATATTCAGTTGTGTCTTATTCACATTGTGATGTCTGCAAAAGAGGCATAGGATAGCGGGGTTTAATAGTAGGGTGTATGGGGTTCTATACTGCCTTCATTTAACATTACTGCTCACTTGGTGCTAAAACATTTTTATGTTGTACCATAAACAAGTATGCATTAGGAACTGGGGTGGTGTTTTTGGTTATGCCACTACCTACATTCAAGCCTATGTACTTTCCCGTGAATGTGATGAAACTGGGGTGTATGGGGTCAAGTTAATGCATGCATTGAGTGAATTCACGGTCTCTTTTTAACCTTTCACGTGATTGTCAAAGAGAATAAATATTTTTGTTGTATTTTAAAGTCAAGCAAAAAGACCTAATTTCAGGTGTGACCAAGCAATGTTGAGACAACTCCAATCACGGGCGTGTTGGCACAACATTCATGCTCTACATTCATTTAGGTATGTATTCATTCATTTCTTTTTCATCTGTTTCTATGGGATTTAGGCTTAGGAGAGAGTATATATCCTCATGTTTCTCATGTAAAGGCATATACACCTTGGGTGATTTAATTGCAAGTGACACATTAAATTATTTTTTATTATACCTTGAAGGTTGATTAACTCCTTAATTCTAACTTCATATCCAAAATATAGGTCTTCTGTTAACTAACTCTTCTACCTATGTACATATCAGAAATATATGTGTTTCTAACTTGCTAAATTTGTCATGAGTCCTAGATACTTATTTCAGATCTAGCTCATGCTTTTACTTGATTAGAGCTTGAAGGTAAGCCATATACCCTCAGTGGAGCCAGTGTTGATTCAACTTAGGTGTCAGTGTTAAGCCAACACCAGCTCTTTTGGGTGTTGACTCAACATCAGTGTTCAACACTATGACTTATAAGTTTTTTTTAATTGCTCTAGTCACGTATATACTAAACACTAAGAGATGTGTTATCTCAAGGCGTGGGAGTTTTGCATGACTTATTTTCAGTAACCGCACATTACTCCACTCACGAGATTGTTGTGCTTTACTTTTGCTTTTTTTCTTACTAACCCTAATTCCTACAAATTTTCTGCAGTTTTACTCAGAATTCAAAATGGTTTGCAAGGCATCCATCTTAGACCTTACAAACGCACCTCAACATGGAAAATTCAGCTCAAAACGCAATTGTGTTCTTTAAATTTCATCGTGCATTACATTCTGGTTAGTATTTACACAATATTGGGTGTCAACGCCAGTGCTGAAGTTGGAAGATTGAACCAAAAAATCCTGATCCACGGTTTTTATTTCTATTATATAGATGAAAACATAAAAGCTAAAAATTAATAAACAAGAACAAAACCTGAATATTGGTGCAATCAAGGATTTACATTAAAATAATCTCCTAAATTATTACAAATAACTTCTCATAACCTAATTTCAACCGTATATTGATAGAAATCTCCAACTTCTTGTGGCATTTCATTGGTAGCAGTTCTACGAAATACTCTAGTCATGTTATTTCTTTATCATTATTTTTTATCAATATACTCATTTTTTTATAATATTATCTTTACTCTTTTACATTAATTCCATCATCTCTAACTCGTTTATTATGAAAAGTTTTCACTTCATTACCAACAGAAAAGATAAAGAAGAAGAATGATGGTCTCTCCCGATTTCAAACCTTATGATGATATACCATAAGTGAGCAAACCCCCATATATAACACACAAAACATTATCAAACAATGATCGCAATTTAAAAGAACCATCCCATTATATTATAACAAAAGAGTCCAACCACACACAACGAATATATGATAAGTATCGAACAATACTAAACCAAACATGCTTTCACAAGTCCCTCATTCAGGAAAGTAAGAATTATAAAAATAAATAAATAAATAAAACCATAACATTAGATAATGAACTAAGTGCATGGAGCAGATTGTCCGATCACCGGATCACGCAATCAAAGCGGCGGCGGCAATGAAACTGGCTGCTGCAACGGCTGCGAATCCCAATCTGTTAACAGAGGCGGTGTTGGCTGACGGGACAGGCGCGGCACCAGCGGAAGGAGGCCGTGCAACGGAAGAAGATGGAGTGGCGGCGGCTGACGGCCTAGAAGCTGGAGGCGGCGAGTGGGCCGAAGAAGGTGTAGGTGTAGCGGCATGAGAGTGAGATGGAGTCGGAGATGAGACTGGGCTCCATGAGGGGGAGTGAGTCGATGGCGACGGCGATGAGACCGGGCTCCATGATGGCGAGTTAGAAGATGACGGGGATGAGACCGGGCTCCATGACGGCGATGGGGCGGCGGTGGGCCACTGAGCCACCGCGGATCCGAAGAGCAATGCCACCATCACTACTAGAGCCACTGACCTTGAAACCGCCATTTATTTCTCTTCTTGCAAACACTAGTTCGAATGGCGAAAAGCAAGAGAGAGAAAAACAGAGATCCTTGTTCTTTCGTGGTGATACGAGGAATGGATGTAGTCGGGTATTTATAGGACTAGTTAAGCAGAGGAGACGTGACGCGGTATATTTGTACCGTTAGATGGAATTGGTGTTGTATTTTGGATGGAACTAAGGTTAATTAATTATTGTTGATTAATTAACTTCCTAGGATAGATAAACATCCACTTTCTTGGAATATTAGGCTTCTTCTAACCGAGTTAGTGCTTCTCCTCTAAGAAATTTATCTATTGCATGTTTGAGTGGAATATGACATCTTAGGGTTAACTAGAACTTTGATGCATATTTCATCATTGCAAATAATACATCTTAGTTAATATCAGTCCTAACTCCTAATATACAACCGTTTGCATTGGTGGTTTCGTGCAACCAAAGACCTAAATTAAAACAAAATCTTTAATTTTAGAAAATAACCACCCCTCATTGTAGAGAAATATTGTAATTGTATTTCTTGATAATTTACAATGTACAAGAGTCCTAGATATATAATACAAGGAGTCTTAACCTACAAGTAAATGATAGACTTTACAAGATATAGATAAGATACAAGATAGAAATAAATCAATCGCTATCTCTTATCGGGAGAAGGAGAATTCGGAGAATCCGTAGAAGTGGTAATATCCCTAATACGCCCCCTCAAAAGTGCCGTGCCATCAGCCAAGGCAATTTTGGACCGAAGGAGCGTGAAACAAGAGCGAGATAACGCCTTAGTGAGTAAATCAGCAAGCTGATCCTTAGTGCTGATGTGCGAGACAGAGAGAAGTCCCTTAGCCACGATGTCACGCACAAAGTGAATGTCGATGGCAATGTGCTTCATGCGGGAGTGTAGGACTGGGTGTAAGGAGAGATGAGTAGCACCAATGTTGTCGCAGAAGACGGTTGGTTTGGAGGCTAGTTGGACGTGTAACTCCAAAAGGAGATGTTGAATCCACCGAACTTCCGAGGTAGTTGTAGCAAGTGCGCGGTACTCAGCCTCAGTGGAAGAGCGAGCGACAACACGTTGTTTGCGAGAGGCCCAAGAGACGGGATTGTCGCCAAGAAAGATGATATAGGCCGAGGTGGATGTGCGGTCAAGCGGATCACCCGCCCAGTCAGCATCGGAGAAGGCCTGAAGAGTGTTAGAAGACCGTTTGCGGAGGAGGAGACCGTGAGATATGGTGCCCTTAAGGTAGAGGAGAATGCGCTTGACCGCCGTCCAGTGGTGCTCAAAAGGAGAAGAGACGGCTTGAGCGAGGCGGTTGACGGGAAAGGCAATGTCGGGCCGAGTGAGAGCAAGATATTGGAGTTCGCCAATAGCTTGGCGATAGAGATGCGGGTCACATGGAGTGGAGGACGTAGGCGGATCAGTGGTAGCCAGAGGAGTGGAGACGGTTTTGGCACCGTCCATCTTATGGCGAGTGAGAAGATCCCGTATATAGTGATGATGCGTGAGGAAGAGACCCTCAGAGCAAGGGATGGCCTCAACACCGAGAAAAAACGATAGGTGACCAAGATCCTTAAGAGCAAACGTGGCACTGAGCCGTAGGATGAGTTTGTCAATCAGCGAGTGGTTGTTGCCGGTGAAAATAATGTCGTCAACATAGACAAGGAGGAATAGAATAGTGCGGTCCTGCCGAAAGATGAAGAGGGAGCAGTCGGACTTGGACTGAGAGAAACCAAGAGTCACAAGCGCCGCACAAAGGGCCCGAAACCATTCGCGAGGTGCTTGTTTGAGGCCATAGATCGCCTTACGGAGGCGACAAACATGGTCAGTTTTAGAATCGTCAATGAAGCCAGGAGGTTGTTGCATGTAGACCACTTCACTGAGGGTGCCATGTAGAAATGCATTGGTAACGTCGAGTTGGCGTAGAGGCCAAGAGTTGGACACAGCAATAGTTAGGACAATGCGAATTGTGACTGGCTTGACCACAGGGCTGAAAGTTTCAGTGTAGTCTAGACCGGGGCGTTGGTGAAAACCTTTGGCAACAAGTCGAGCTTTGTATTTGTCAATTGACCCATCAGCGTGACGTTTGACCCGATATACCCATTTGCAACCAATAATATTAGAGGCGAGATGTCGAGGGACAAGGTCCCAAGTCCCATGAGAGACAAGGGCGTTATATTCCTGAGACATAGCGAGGCGTCAGTGAGGGTTATCCATAGCAGAGGAGACACAAGTGGGTTCAATAGACGGCGGGAGAGGGTGAACACTCGTGGCAGATAGAGCTTTGGGCTTGAATATGTTGTTCTTGGCCCGTGTTACCATTTGGTGGACCGGGGCTGCGGGTGCGGGCAAGGATGGCGGGTCTGGAGGGGCGACCGGTGGGGGCATGGTCGGGCGAACTGCGGGGAGCTCGGGAGCCGCGGGCGGTGCTGAAACCGCGGGCGGGCTAGGCGGGTGACCGGCAGTAACGGGGCTAGACTGCGGGTCAACCCGAGATGGGGAGATAAGGGCCGCGGGCGGAGGGCCTGATGGGAGCGGGATAGTGGGCCGAGGCCGCGGCTTGATTGGAGCCGTGGGCCGGGGCCGCGGTAGGGCGCCAAGTTGTAGCACCGGTTGGGCCGATGCGGGTATGGGCCGCATGGGCGAGCTGGTGACCGTGGGTAAGGAGGAAGGGAAGACATCCTCACAAAATCGAACATGGCGAGAGAGATACATACGACCCGTTGAGAGATCGAGACACTTATATGCACTTTGAGAAGTGGAGTACCCCAAAAAGATACACGGGCGAGATGTAAACTCAAGTTTGCCATTGTTGTAGGGCTTGAGCCAAGGATAACATTGACACCCAAAGACCCGTAATTTGAGATAGTTGGGTGTCGTGCCAAAGAGAATGGAGTATGGCGTTGCTGATTTTAAGACAGACGAGGGCATGTGATTGATAAGATATATGGCCGTTTGAAATGCATAAGACCAATAAGACAGCGGAAGTTTGGCATGACGGAGTAGAGCACGGCCTGTTTCTAAAATATGCCTATGTCGTCGTTCAGCAAGACCATTTTGTTGAGGTGTGTGAGGTGCTGTAGTTAGCCAACTTATCCCATTAGTGACAAAATAGTTTTTAAGTGAAAGAAATTCCCCGCCATTGTCACTATAGAAATTAACAATATTGTGGCGAAATTGCCTTTCCACAAGTTCTTTGTATTGGCAAAAAATAGAATGCACCTGTGATTTTGCAGTCATAGGAAAAAGCCAACAGTAACGACTGAACAAGTCCACAATGAGCAAATAATAGCGAAAACCATCAACTGAGGCCTCAACAGGACCCCAAACGTCTGCATAAACAAAGTGCAAAGGATGCAAAGCAACAAAGGAAGAGTCCATAAAGGGCAAGCGATGAGACTTGCTAACCAAACATGAATCACAAAAACTACCCTTCGCAGAGGGTGATGAAGCTAACGGCAAAGCATAACTAGAAATTAATAAAGAGCTAGTCTTGGGGGCTGGGTGCCCAAGACGAGCATGCCATCCATCCGCCGACGTGCGTACTCCCAACAAGGCAAACTTCTCTGGATATCTGAGGTAATGGGCTGGAGGGCGGATGTGGTAGGTACCATTAGTGCATGTCCCGGTTGCCAGAGTGTCCCCCGACATGAGATCCTTAACAAGAAAATTATCCGGAAAAAATTCCATGGAGACGTTATTATCACGAGTAAAGCGGTGGACAGATAATAAGTTATGCTTCGAGGCAGGAGCACATAGTACATTATTCATACGAAACGTACGGGATGGAGACTTAATAAAAGATGTACCAGTATGAGTAATAGGCATGCCCGATCCATTGGCTATAGCGACTTCATCAGTCCCATCATACTCAGAGTGTTGAGTGAGGTTGTGGATGTCGCCAGTGAGATGATGATTGGCACCAGAATCCACCATCCAAGAGTTTGAGGTCGCGTGCGGTTGGTGATGGGGGGCGTGTGAGCCACGTTAGCAGTGACATTCAAATTGGGGTCAAGGAGACCTTGCAACTTGTAACATCGAGAAGCGACATGATTTGGTATCCCACAGAATTGACACACGACCTGATGCTGATTATTACCCAAAAAGGGATTAGTAACATAAGAAGAGCCATAACCAGAAGTAGGCCTACCTCGACCACCACGAGACGGACCACGACCGCGAGAGAAAGCACCACGGCCCCGGGGATTGGATCGGCGCGGCGAACCGCGGGCGGCGGCATAAGAGGCCGTGTTGGCCGTGGCGACGAGGGTCGCGGATTCAGTCTCAAACCGCTTGATGTAAGCCTCGTGCGTGACAAGAGCGTTGTGGAGTTCAGCAAAGGACAACGGCTGCTCACGGAGACGGATGGTAGAGGCAATGTCGCAGTAATTAGCACCGAGGCCGTTGAGCACATAAAGAGTCACATCGTCAGCGTTGAGGGGACGATCGAGCAACGCAATTTCGTCCACCTTGGATTTGATGTCAGTCAGGTACTCAGTGATGGAACGACCGCCAAGGGTGGTGTTGTTGAGGGCGTCTTTGAGCGCCATGATCCGTGTGCGGTCCGACCGTGCGAATGCGGCCATGAGGATGACCCACGCCTCTGAGGACGTTTTGCACAGGTGGATGAGATGGATGATCTCCGGGGACATGGATCCAATCAACGCGGAGAGAATGAGCTGGTCTTGTTGATACCAGAAACGATGCCCGACTGCATCAATGGGAGGAGGGCGTGGGTGAGTGCCCTGCAAGTAACCGAGGAAGTTCATGCCAGCAAGAGTGGAAACGACTTGGAGGCGCCATGAGAGGTAATTTGTGTGCGTGAGGCGGAGAGTGAGATGATGATGGTTGGAGACGTACACGATGGTGGAGGGAACGGTGGGGTCGGGTTTTGGTTGGGAGGATGCGGTATCACTACCGGCCGAACCATTGTCGGAGTTGTTTGATTGTTGCGACATGGTCTCGTTGGTGTTCTTTTTTTTTTCTTGTTTTGCTTTGGTTAGGTTTATGATGGAGAAGGTGGCGGCCGAATGAGGGTGTGAGAGGGAGGGTGGCGGGCGTTGTATGATAAGGAGAGGATCGTGATGATAATTGTTAGATTATTGTAGGTCTCTAGATACCATGTAGAGAAATATTGTAATTGTATTTCTTGATAATTTACAATGTACAAGAGTCCTAGATATATAATACAAGGAGTCTTAACCTACAAGTAAATGATAGACTTTACAAGATATAGATAAGATACAAGATAGAAATAAATCAAGCGATATCTCTTATCGGGAGAAGGAGAATCCATCCGTAGAAGTTGTAATATCCCTAATACTCATCACCTTACGTGTATCGGTAGAAATAACCAATTTATTGTGTTGCCTCATCGTACAACGGTTACACTATATAATTTTTATTAATTTTTTATTTGAATAGTATAAAATAATTATTAAAAAAACAACTAATCAACTAGTAGGCTAGTTAGTTATATAAGTGGAGATCTTCTCATTAGTCTCAAGTGTTTATTGCGTACTTAGTGCGCGCTCGAAGGTGTAGTGCTCGCATATTTTTCATGTCATAAGGAAAAACACCACTAATCCCGAACTTTTTATTTTTCTTTCTTAATTAATTACTTCGGTCGAGAGTGTTTTAGTACAAGTTTTGTTAAGTTTTCTTGAATAGTTATTTCATTTTTGTCGTTTACTCCGATTGAGAAGTTCCAGCTGTCATTGAGCTTGTTTCATGTGTTTTTTTCCTTTTCTTTTTCCTTTTTTGTTTTTATTTTGGGTGCTATATAAATTACGTAGTTTAACACTTGTACATAATTCTTTTTTTCATCTATATATGGAAAGTATTTTGGTGAGATTTTTTTTTCTTTTATGTAAACGGTGGTACTCGGAAAGATGATAGCGACAGACATCCCAACTATGTTACGCTAAACAACCCGAACTCATAATATATTAAAAAGAAGGGACAAAAAGTTTACAAGCGTTTAGTTAAATCTAAAATTCTCTCTATTACAAGAATCATCATTAATGGAGTTTGAAGTAAAAGACGGGCAAGAGGACCAACAATGTTGTCCATGATGGTTTGTTCCATAATTTGCCAATGCATCCACCACTCTACTACCTTCTCGGAATATATGTGATGCCTCAAAATGTATGGTGCGAATGAATTTGAGACATACTAACTATTTACTCTTCAACTCCAATAACACTTATCAGCTTATTGGTAAAACCCACTTATGTTAATTATGTGTTTGATTTTAACATATTTTAAACTGAATATGTCCTGTTGATTGATGATTCTATTTAGGAAAGCGGGGTTAGGTGCTTCGAACGCTAATATTGGGCCTGAAACAAAGAGGATAATTAAACATAGTTAAAGTAATCATACATGTTTTATTTCGTGGAGGGTTGACGAAGCTAGTTGTACAAAAAGCTTTCTTTTGGGGTTGTTCAACCCTTTTTTTCAAATTATAATGTTTCCATTTTTATAGGCGGAAAGCTTATTCTGCTAGTTGTCTTGTCGAGTGACGAACTATAGGCCGATATCTCAGGAGGTCCATATATAACATTTGTGGTGCATGGGGAAGATGGTACATTGCAAATGTTGTCAGGGCGTGTCGTCTCTATGTGGCATGTTCTTGTTATGTTGTTTTGTCCGTGTCTTATCTTCAAGCTAAGATTGAGTGAGGTTTGCTTCGTCAGCACTGGATATAACAGCTTCATAATTTTCTGAGCTTGTGATTGCTTATTCCTCGTATTCATCTTCCACGTAGTTTTTGGCTTTCGATGTTCTCGTATATAATACTGGACTTCCTTTCGAGGATTATGGTTCGAACCTAGGTCACATAAGTCGTAAACGCGAGCGCGTGCGTGTGCGTGTGCGGGTGCGCCAGTTCGCCTATTTTCAAAAATTCACTTCTTAATGCGCCTCTAATGCGTCTATTAAAAAAATATTAAAATATTAATAATATTAAGTAAAATTTTTAATATTAGGTAACAAAATGATTATTTCCACCAAAACAATACTAATCATAAACAAGATAAGTATTTTCATTCATCAAAATGTCAGTTTGTTCATCAGTGCATCTATATTACTTGCTATTACATTCAGAAAATGAGTGACGTGGTGACATGCTATATTTCACTACTTGCAAGCATCAACAAAATATATTATATCTTAAAAACTAAACTACTAGTATTTATTATTTTGCTTACTTTTTTATATTTATATCTTAAAAACTAAACTATTATTTATATTTATATCTTAAATTTTTTGATATTATACTATTTTAAAACGTGATAAAAAATTCAAAAAAATAAGAATTCTATTAATTAAACTAGATTTTTATTTAATTAATAATTAAGAAAAAACTTCATCTTGATCAAACGATATAAATTTTCAGAAATTAAATTTTTGCAACAAATCTAATTAATACTTTTTAAGCTTGATGTCTTAATTCGAAATAGCTTTAAACTAATTATGTTTGTTGAAAATATTCTACTTTCTGAAAGTATATGTTAAATTTTTGTAGGTAGAATTATTCTATTATGAACGAATTATTAAAAATGTCCATTTTGTTTGCCGTTTTGATGAAAATGCCCTAAAAAATCTACGTGGCGGCGATGTGGCCGCCACGTGGACCAAATAGCCCGAATAAGAGAGATTGGGTATTTTTGACAAGGTATACCTATAGTTACGGGATATTTTTTAAGCCCGAAATTCTTTTGGGTAGTTTTAGAAAAATGGCAAACTTAATTGGTAGATTTAAAAATTCCTCCAAATCTTAACTATATATGATTTTTGTTCATGTGAATTTCAAAAGTAAAAAAAAAAAGAAAAAAAAAAGAAAAAAAAGGAAATTTTGTGTACAAATTACGCATTTACACTTAATTCGCGATTTATTAATGTTTAATTCGAGCACTATCAATGTATAAATCGCGAATTAGAATTTCTTAGTTCGCGAATTAGTATTTCTTAGTTCGCGAATTAGTAAATACTAATTCGCACTGGAGCGCCGCACGCGCACTCAATTCGTGAGTTCGCGAATCGTGCGCTAGTGCGTGAGGGGGGGTGCGCGAATTATGTGACCTAGGTTCGAACCGCCCTTCTTAGTGTATACGGGGCGAGGGCGTGTAAGTTAATATTTCATCATGAAATATATCATTATTAATATTTAAAATAATCAAATCCTAACAAAAATCTTGATCTTTAATTTGAAGTTTGACCTAAACATAAACTATGGTAATCTAAGATTGAAAATATTCAATCAAGACACTTAGCTTTAAATCCCAAATGAAGTGCATTATAAAACAATAAAACTAAAAATATTCAACACGAAAATTTGAACGAGTAATATCAAGTATTTCAAAAATCCTTTAAGTAATCTCAAATTCGGTCGTGGCCTTGTCAAGTTCTAATTACAGGTTCGGGTCGACAATGGGCACTAGAATTTTCCACGACGACTTTACGTACTTCAATAATCAATGTCTTCTGCTCTATATATAGGTTTGCACGTTAGGTTCTGTCTAACATCACGTTTGATGTCTAGTTCGCATCTACCCACAGACTACAGTCCTAATTTAATATCACCCAGTATTAGCAATCACGGTCGTCCATGGAACAAAGATGCTCCCCTCTTTTATGGCAACACAATAATAATGGTAACAGTATATTTTGTTTAATGTGATTTAAACTTAAATATAAAGGACACTTTTTCTTATAATTGAATATAATATATAAGTTTTGAATGAAAAGTTATAGCCTAATTTATACGTACTCCATATATTGAATACTATACATCTATGTATATATTACGTGCTTTATTTGTGTGGAAAACTTTGATGTGGAATTAGTCTATCTCTTTTGGTCTACGTTGCACGGGTTCGGGTACGGCGGTACGGGTATCGTACGGTACGGATACGCCGATACGGCATTTTTTTAAAACAGTCGATACCGGTACGACAAGGATACGTCTATATATAAATAATTATTAATATTTATTATATGTATTTTTATTTTTAACAAGCAATAAAATTTAAAACTTAAACAAGAAAAATTAGAAATACACAAAAAAAATGTTTAACATTAAAAAAAGTCATGCATCAAATATGAAAAAAGACATATAAACGTGAATTATTTATAACTAGTAAGTTAAACAACAACATAACAAACTTGAAGATAGTGCATGGTGGTGGTGGTGATTATGAATAGAAAAAGAAATGTATAATTGTGGTGGCGCATGGTGGTGGGGTGAAGATGGCGCATGGTGGTGGTGGTGATTATGAATAGAAAAAAAGTATAATTGTAAAAATAATGAGACCTGAATCGTGCCCTTGATAAAGGGATTTTCATTTTATATTTAGTGGAATTTATATTTAAATATTTAACCCATCAAATATTAAAAGTTTATATAAAAGACCCATAATAGTTTCGATACGCCTAAAAAAGCGTATCAGATACGTATCGAGATTTTTTAATTTCAAAATTAAAGGATACGCCATGTGGCGTATCGGATACGTTAGAACTAGTATCGGTATCTGAATCGGTATCGATATGTATCGGGTACTGCATAGCCGTCTTGGTATCGGTATCGGTGCATATATCACTGCTTTTGGTATTTGAACCGCCAAAATACCGCTCATATGATTTACCCACAATGAAGAGTACGAGGCAACGAGAACAAAATATTGACGATGACAACAATACAAGAATTTAACATAGAAACTTCAAAATCAGAGATAAACTACGAGGGCCTGAGTAAAATTCACTTTGTAGAAAATTGTTACAACTACATATGTTTTACTTAACCTAGCAATCCCTCACAAAGCCTTCTCACTAGCAACATTCTCTAACTCACACCTCACACAAGTATATATAATATACAAATAGAGAAAATAGTGCAAAGACTACATGTTTTGAGATGCTTTTCAAATAGAAAAGGCTTTGCTAATTATAATAACAAATTCATCATCTCTAAAATTAAAGACAAGAAAAGATTACAAAGTAATTTTGAATAATTTTTAAGTACAATTTGTGGTGCAATCTCTCTATTTGATCATCTGATTCTTTTGTACTCTTGAAACTTGGTTGACTTGAGAGTGGATTTGATTTTGATCTTTTCCATGTGTGTTTGAATTGAACGTTAATCCAATGGCTTTTGAGCTTGATCTTGAATTAGCAATCTAAGACTTGATCTTTGCGAAGAACAATTTGATCATCGTCTTGAACTTGTTGAATGTCAATCTTCTTTAGAAGAATCTTGATCTTCAAAATATTTGGATATTTGACAAACATTGATTCGAGAACTTTACGGCTTGATCTCGGATCGAACAAATTTTTGATTTGAAGGTTGATTAAGAACGATATGATCTTCGTCTTCAGTTCTTCGAATATATGGACTTTGATCTTCCTTGAAGGGAATTTATGCTTCAAAAGCAGTTTTTCGAGGGCCTTGCGACTTAGTATCGAATCAAACGGAGTTTTTGGCTTAAAGTTGGATGAAGAACGTTATGAACTTGGCTTGGATTTGTTGAACTTCTTTTAGCTCGATCTTCCTCGACAAAAGTGCGATCTTCAAAAATAGTTATTTGATGGACTTGAAGCTTAGCGCAGGATCAAAAGGAGGTTTTCACGAAGAATGCCTTGAACAATGAGAAGAACGCCGAGAAGTTTGGTGGACTTGGTGGAGAGAATTTTTTGAACTTCCTTGCTCTTGATGCTTGAAGGTTGAATTGTGTTTTTGTTTTTCAAGTGTACCTCTATTTATAGTTGTAGAGTGAATCTCAGTCAAATCTCATGATGAGATGAACGGTTGTGATCGCGTCTACAATTTCTTAATTTGGAAGACTTGATCTAAGAGAATCTTCTTTCCATCTCTTGAAGATTGAGACTGGGTGGGGAATTTTTTCTTTGTCTTGAGACTTAATGTTGAAGTATTTTCCTTTCTTGAAAATTGATGAATATATATTTATATTAACCCTTGAATATGATATATATATATATATATATATATATATATCTTGCATCTTAAACTTACCGTCATTTAATTTAATTAAAAACAAAATTAATGTGTCTATACTAATTACAGAGAATTGTGGAGGCTCTTCGTTGAGCCTTCACTCACCCCTTCGTAATAAGGAGGAGCTAGATCCAGCCACCATAAGTGAGGTAGGTGGACTGCTAATATTCTCCACCTTGAAAATTTGTCAAGTGACCGATCATATCTTCAAAATCATATCTCTACCTTGAAGATTTATCATGGATTTTGTTTCGTTTCAATTATATGTCTTTTCTTTTGCTTTTCAAAGTTAAGCACAAAACTTCTTGCTTTCGCTTTTTGTTGTGACTCTATTAGTGCTTGGAATATTTTTAGGGATTATCTCTGATGTATTGATCCACTTCAGATCATTTCTTTCATGTTTTCAATAAAATTGGCTTTAAAAAAATTAGAAATTTAAAAAATAAAAAATCGTGACCATATATCCGCCTAAGAAGATGTTTATAGCTTTTAGTATCACCACAACGCAAACAGCTTGCATGTCAAAAGCACCATGCTCCACCATATAAGCACAACCAGCGCACGTCCAAAATAAACTCGCGTTGATAGTATGTTGTAACTCCCAACTGGGCTCTCATGGAAGTCATCATCCAACGACATGACTTCACACACACATTGCATTTATCAGGCCATACCCATGTGGAAACAGGGATCCACTAACAACAAAGATCATGTCTCATGGCAACTTTACAGTCACATGCCATTAGAATGTACCACATCTTATAACACGTCACTTAAGTAGAGAACATTAGGTTCACAACTCGGTGTTTGGCTTAGAGCCTCTCGTGGAACCAGCTCCTTGTCTTGAATATTTTTCTTCTACGTGGGCTGAGTGGGCGCTGAGTGATCATACCACTTCCAACATATTTCAAATATTGCACTAACAATTGTATCTATCGTGCTAGTAGCACCGTTACATTTAGTAATAACTCCATCACTGGGATCCTTGTGTAACCGATCAAATCAAGTTCATCCTGACTTGACTTACCACAGGTCAGAGTTGATTTTCTTGTCAATTTACTCCACGCCAAACTTCAATATTTGTACCCTTGGTTCTCAACATTGCACTGGGTGAGATGGTGGTTTTTTTTAAATTGAGAATAGTACGAAGTAAACCCTCGACAAGAGATAGCTCATCTTTTCGACATGGTTTCAAGGTTCCCAAGTAAATTGTAGGGTTACAATGGTCTGCTTGATAACTAATTTCCTTTGTACAAAACTACCTTAACAATACTATTCACACTACTACCACACCAAAGCTCCACCTCAACAAAGAACAACCTCCAGCAGAACCTATGCTTTAAATGTCGTGTATTTGAACCGCCAGATAAAGCCCCTAGGATTTTCTCATCGTGGAGAATATGAAGCAACACGAATAAAATATTAATCATAATAATAACATAAGGATTTAACTTGTAGACTCTAAAACCAAAAAGAAATCACAGGACCCGAGCAAAATTCACTATGTAGATAATTGTTACATAATTTTCACTTTCTCCATGATCCCCCAAAGAGCCTTCTCAATTGCAACATTCCCTACAAATACATCTTTCAGCTTGTCCCGACCACCACCCTTGGTCTAGTCCGTGGAGTGTTTGCCACAGATCAAGAAGATTAGATTGGCTTAGAATAAGTTGTCGTCTGATTGGTACCACCCTCACTTGAGAATAATACCTTTCTTAATAACGCATTCTGCATCGGCTCAACTCATAAGAGTTTCCACACAAGCAAGTCTCACTCATTCGTTCTGCCAAATCTCGATTTGGATCATAACCATTAAAATATGAGAGCGATTGCCGATTTCTTTTGGCCTCCACTTTACTTTTGTCAAATACTCGTTGATCGAAAGCATACATGAAAGCATTTCCAGATAATACTGCAACAGAAAATAGAGAAGATACTAAAAAGATTACACGTTTTGAGATGCTTTTCAAATAGCAAAAAACTTTACCTTTTACATAATTGTGGAAGCTCTCGGTTGAGCCTCCCTTCACAATTTAGTTCCTATCTATCATCTTGAAATCACAACTCTTTTTTTAATTTCAAATCAAACGATTGATCAACTTTGTATGCCTTATGTCTGAATAAATACTGGCCACTTTACACGTTCGTCAATGGCAAATTTTGTTTCCAGGCTGCGTGACCATACACTGATACACATGGATGCGGCATTTGACTCGTCAGGACGTATCGGCATTCCTCATCCGTGACCATGAGGCTATAATTACGTTTGTTGTAACATCGATTAGTTGGGTTATTAATGAATCCATCAGTCCAATCTATGCTCTTCAAAAAGCTCAAGATATGGACTTGTTGTCATTACTATTGAGAGTGATTCTCAGGATCTGGTCTATCAAATAATTGTGCTGAATAACTGACCCGGACTGGGTTGTTTTGGCATTATTTTGGTGACAATGGAGCTTTGCAATTTACACCCATACTGGAAAATCAACTATATACCACGTCACTTAAACAAGGTAGCTCAGAAACTATCTCGATGGGCACAGAATATGAACCTCAAAATCACAGTTTGTGTTGCGGATTTGGTTTCTATTTTTACGTTGTTTACTCGTTTTAGATTGAACGTTCTGTTGTTCTGAGTTTGTCATGCATGTTTTCTCATCTTCTAAGCTTTCGGCTTCCTAGTTGGAACAAACTTATGGTTTAATACATAACTAAAAAGTAACTAAAGTAAGTAGGTTGTATCCTTAATATCCTGAGAGAATTCTGTACACCATATAAATTTTTCTCTCCCCCATTCAATAAATTAGAGAGGTCGCCATAATGAAAACGAACACAATAACTGGAGAACAAATGATGGTCTGATACTGTGATACATTAGTATATATGAATAACTGATTGCATGAAATCTGAACCGTAATATAAGATGGAATCGCGCGCTAAAACTCTGCAAGGAACATGACAAATTAAAACAAATTATTTGGTTTTCCAATCCAGGTTCCAGATCAAGCAGGAGTGCCATATAAAGCTTAATTCCTTTCAGGTAACACACGTATATAATATATGGTTTAACTCTAGGGATATAACTTACCTATTTCGACCCAAGAAAAAATTCACTCTCAGTTAGCCACGAGAACAGAGCAAGCAAGTAAACAAGGTACTTTGCTGTACAGAAAATTAGGAATCATCATCTTGCCCACATAAACAAAATTGGATTTTAATTATAGAATAAATTGTGCGCCTCAAAAGAAGATCACACGAAATGAAGCACATGTGTTCTCCTCTTTTTTAACTCATTCAAGACAAACATAGTCTTTCATAAAAGAACCATCTCAATTTTCTGCACCCCTCATTCTTTTCATTAACCTAAATCGGAGAAATTATACACAGATGTATAAATGACCTTATATCTTCTCTTCTATGGGCGCTAAATATATCTTAGTGTGACGACCTTTATCTGTCACCTCAAAACTTCTTGTTTGGTGATTAACTACGTCAATCTCTTATACGCTATATTGCTTAGGAACAGAAAACTCATCTGGTCGTCTGCACGACTCAATCGGCCATGAGGAAAAAAGATCCTTGATATTGTGTCCAATCACGAAATCTGTTCGCAAATGACCCAGCAACACAATAATAGCTGCAATGGCTACATGCTAATGAGCCATACAGTGTTGGATAATCTTGTCCAACGGCAAGAGTCAAGACAAGGAGCTACAGTTATCAACGTCACGTGTTCAACCAGTCTATGATTCCCAGAAAATGAATTCCCTAGAAATAAACCGAGGAGAAGACACATTGATATAGAAGAATAGAACTTTGTTAAGATAATTTCAAAATCATTACATCATGACAATAGATTGAACAAAATCAATTTTAAGGGCTATGTAAGAAACCCATCAATAAATTTCTTACTCTGTTCTTTTCCCGGAGTATGATAATTCTCCACAAATTCTGACAGAGCTCAAACTAAGTTGTCAGCTGGATTTTCAACAAATTGTATATATACTCTCCCAGTTCCGCTAGGGGGGGGGTGTGGTTTGAACTTGCCGCTGAAACATCAGTTGCCTAAATATTTTATTGCAGTAACATTTGACATTAATAGAGTCCCAAGAACTTCCACCAAAATGTCCCGACAACTCCCCAGATCACCGCGTTAACAAGGGCCATTATGAATCCATACTTGAAAATATCAGGAAGATCGACATATCCAGCTGTGCACAAAAGCAAAATTCTAGTCAGTATAATTATCTTAGAAAATGAAAGTTACGATTCAGAGATGCTTCAATTGTTGTATACCAACAAGAATTATGCTTAATAGACAATAACCACCCTGTGAAAAAATACAAGGTGAATACACCGGTGTGCTTTTAAAACGGTCCCGTTTTTTAATTTAGTCATTTTGTCCTCCTTTGAAAGATTCCCCTAGAGAACATTTAGTATCAGAATCAATTTACATTATTTTCATTAACTACTGGTTGGCGTTTCCAAATTTTGCTATTTTGTACTATATTTCTATCTTTTTTCACGATTAAACACAAAAAACGTGAATTTTTTAAGTCTAAGACTATAACGGTCTATCTACATGCAAAAACTCGAACTTACTCTCAACTTATGACATGTGGAATACACGCAAATAACCAAAAAAAGGTATGACAAGTATTAACATACAAGGGGACTTTTGGCATTTGTTCATTTTCAAAGAACTAAAGTGCCTAATATCATATATCACATGCGAAGTGCTGCCAAAATCCCCAAAACGTACAAGATAACTAGTCATATAGAAAAAAAACTTAGCCAGTCCATGATATGGAAAAAAATATGTGTACCTCCAAAGTATACAGCAGCCTGACCACTGCTATAATGTGTCAAGGCACCAAATAGGTTGGTGTTATAGGCAAGAGCTAGAGCCGCTACCATTACTGGCACACCAGAAGCTAAATGCATGGCAAGAAATGCAGAGTATAGTGCACCCACGTGGCCAGTTTGACTTGCAAATAAGTAGTGGATTAAGAAGTAAGAAGCTTGAAGGACGGCTAAAGCAGCTGGCCAACTCAATGATAGTGACTGCAGTGATTTGGCTACACAATTAGACATCCAGGTCACAATGCCGAGGTTCGTCAACTGGCTGGCCATGCCCACTAGAACGGCAAACCACGCTAATGTATCCCATGCTGATTTCTCGCTCAAGCAGTCATCCCAATCTAAAACTCCCAGTAACAAGAGTATTGATAACCCAAGCATGGCAGCAACAACACTTGCAATACCAAGAGCGTCTCTGCATGAAAATTATCTCACATTAAACAAAAGTATACAGGAAAATCAATGATCAAGCATTGCAGTTTTGACTGATCCCACCCGAAGCTTGGACCTAGAAAGACAAGATAAATTCCCACATGTTGAACTTCCACCAGTTTAAAACAAGGAATACTTACAATTTCACTGGCTGAAGTTCAGTTTAGATGCAAAAACTTCCACTTTGGAAATTCAAAAAACAAAAACCCCTTAAAATTTAAATGATTATCACATAAGAATTCCCAGAAATTTCGAAAGTTACAAAGATACCCCTGAATATTTTGGAAAACAAACCAGAAAGGTTCCTTAATTTTTGGTATTTCTTGCTTTAGGTGCTGTCTCTATAACTATTCAACCTTAAGAACAATATTATACCAAACCAAAGCCGGTTTAATACTTATCATCACTAAAAACTATAACTCAGTAAGACAATGCAAGCCTAAAAGTATTGTTTGAGCTAGACAACTCTATTTTCGACTTAAAAAAGTTATTTAATGGAAAAATGTTAAGAAACATGAGAAATGCCCACATTCCACAGTTTATATTTGGGGAGATTATGCTTTTTACCCAATGATAAATCATTACTCAGGGAATAACAGTGTGACATGCTCCTCTAGTAGCAACATTACGTACCCGGCAATCCACAGAGTAACTGCAAGAAGCATTGTGGCGATCATAACCCATTCATTTTTTGTTACAGGACCCATAAGGTCCAATTTCTTTGCAGCCATGGCTGGGGCATCTGGTGTATCTTTTGTTTCAGGAGGATAAAGCTTGTATAAGATCAGCGGTGTAGCTAAAAGAGATACGAAAGCAGGTAAACTTGCAGCCTTGAACCAGGAGACCCATGGATTTGCAATTACGACCCCAAGTTCCTCGGCTAGCTTGAGGCACAGCAAATTTTGTGCTGCAGCAGTTAGGAAAAGAGCACTAGAGTTACCGGCAGACTGTTACACAACAAAAGAGCGATGCATAAGTGATAGAGACAAGCCGCAAAGCCAAATGAAGTAAGTTAAGACAGTATATCAACTAAGAAACCCTGCTCCTAAAGAAAACATAAGGTGAGAAGGGATAATATATCACATCCCACAAAGTTTTTTAGTTACAGTTACCTTACATGAAACTCGAATAATCAATTTCAACATTCTCTAAAGTTAGAAAAGATACAAATATGTTCCCAGCTAAACTCCTAACTCATTAGCTCATTAGCTCTAGCTCTTTAACTCAAGCTCGGAACTCATTATATAGATCGGTAGCTCCTTACTCAATTCCTTCGATGACTCAGGAATTGTAGGAGCCGAACTCATGGAGTTCTTAAGTCCCCAGTTTCTTTCTCTATAAAAGCTTGAGAAAGAGGACAACGTTTAAGTCTATTGCTGTCAATTGTTAGTTTGGAGTCTCTTATGTACAATCTATCATTTAAGAAGTGAACCATAACAGAGCCGCCACCTCTAGAAGTTGGATTGTTGGAAGAATCTTACAAATAAAGCCCTATTGTCAATGCTTTTGCAAGCTTCAGAGGTGGTTATAAACTATTTAGAATTGATGGAAGGGTGTAGTCAGACCGGATCTCAAGAAGCTTTGCACAATTGGCATTCGTCTTTCACATTCAATTCTAACATGGAAATTTCAAGAAAAATTTCATAACGATTGCACCGCATCTCCCCTCAGTATAACGAACACAAACAACCACAGAACAAATGTATTCTCTATAATCAAACACGTAAAAAGAACAAAACAATGCAGTTGATAAATGATTGAGCACATACATCATCAAGTGATAAGAATAAGATACAATTACAGATCAATTACTGCACAAAGTTTAAAGCTTTACGTCCCTTTTACAACCCAATCCAACCAATCAAGAAGAAACAGCAGCAACAATCAACAAACCTGAAATTGGGATTGTATCAAATAAGCCCCAAGCTTCTTCTTAGAGGGTTCCCCAGGCTTACTCCCCGCAGACAACGACAACGACTTAATAATGGGCAAGAACACACCCCCGGCCCTGGCCGTAGTACTGGGCATTGCAGGCGCAATCAACGCCTCGCTCAAAGTCAACCCATACGACAATCCCAACGTACTCTTCCCCAGCCACTTCACGAAGTAAGTGGCAATCCTGTCGCCCAATCCGGTCTTAACGAATCCCCGGGCGAAGAAGAAGGAGATGACGATGAGCCAGATGACCTCATTGGTGAAGGCGGAGAAGGCGGTGGTGAAGGAGAGGGTTTTGGTGAGGACGGAGGTGGTGAGGCCGAGGAAGGCCCACGCGCCGACGGGTAGGGGGCTGAGTACGAGGCCAGCGATGGTGGAGAGGAAAATGGAGAGGAGTTGCCACGCTTGTGGGGTGACGTCAGGGGGTCGGGGGACGAAGAAGCGGACGGCGAGGCCAATGGCAAGGGAGATGATTAAAGGGATGGGTTTTGCGCCGGAGGAGGGAGGGGGTGATTGGGTGGTGGCCGGAGAAGGGGAGGAGTCGGCGGAGGCGGAGGCGGAGGCGGCGGAGGTGGTGGTGATGAATCTTTTGGTGGTGTGGAGGATTGGGCGGTGGATGGAGTGTTTGATGGGGTGGTGGAGGAGGAGTTTATGGGTGGTGGTGGTGGTGAGGGTATTGGGTGGTGGGCGGTGGTGGTGGCGGAGGCGGGGGAGGGAGGAAGGGCGGGAGAAGGAGGTGGTGGTGGTGATGGAGGGAGAGAAGAGGGCGATGCTCTCCATGGTTACAACAAGTACTACTGACTCACTCTTCTCCTGTACACTACAGTACTGATTGTGTGTGTGTGTGTGTGTGTGTGTGTTTTTGTGTGTGAGCTTTTGGTATAAGGAGAGGGACGGAAATTACGAAGCCCCCACGTTACCAATCATCGTATTCTTGGACTTATTATATTTTCGATACGTACTAAACTTAATTCTTGATAATAGGGTAAAAAAAAAGCATTAAAACCTATGAAATATGTTTTTCCTATGAAAAAAAAAAGCGTAATTAAGAATGTAGGGAGAAATTTATACACTCTTTCTCGTAGTCTTAGAGAAATGTCCTCCTTAAGAGTATTAGATGAAGATTTTATTAGCTACAAGGGAAAATGGTATGGTTTTTATATTATTAGGTTAAATATTACAACAGATTCGTTAAAAATCATCAATGGAACTCTATTTATAGGCTATAATCTCCCTTTATTACGTTCACTTGTCCTCTATTTAATGAACACCAGATCAACACTTATTATTTCTTCCAAGGTGGGCAGATCTTTTGATAATTTTAATGTGGGTTCAACCAAGGCTCGAATGCTTTTCCGCTTGCATCATAATGGTGCATGAGTGGTTGCTTGTGGATATGTTAATTGTGTCAAATCTAGATCAGACTTTTATTATACTATATTCATCATTTGAGACAGACTCGGTGTGATATTGTCTGATAGCGGATGTAATGGTGAAGTTTACGATGGTCTTCCTTATAACTTCTTCTTTCTTACGAGGCCATCTCCTCGTAACTTTGCGTTTATCAGGGGATTTCTCCATTCGTATGACGTGAATGACCTCTTAATCGTCCATTATAAACTCCCTCTTGAGGCTAATTTAACGGACAAAAAATGCAAAAACATGACGAAAACAAATGATGGATCAACACCCTAGGGGAAGTTCACATGAATTTCAATAGGTCTTGGGGAATTGCTACATTTTTATAGGCTTGTGAGCACTTTACAAAGGGGACACTCTGCAAAATCTCTTATATTTCGTGGGTTTAAAAGAATATACCCATATTTTAACCATAAATAATAGGATATGTATCAAAAGCATATAAAAGGCTTTATGCCTTGAAGAAATGGTTTTTCTCTTAACAAAATACCATAAAGCAACTCAGAAGGTGCGAAGTGGAAGTAGTATAGAGGGAAGGTTAACGGCGTTGTGGGATTAACCTTCATCATAAAAATAAACACTTGTCGTGTAACAGCAACCTCGTATAAAGATCGGTCAACACACACCTCGCACAAAGACTGAAAACTGTGCTTAGGGTGCTGAGAGGTCTAGCACCTTAATATCCCCAATAAAAGATGAATCATGTCTACTCACATTATTCAAGCATTATCACAAATGATATGCTACATTTGTGTTGTTGTTAACTAGAACTTAACAAATAATATGGAAGTCAACGAAGATTGGCCAGATTTTATACAAGCCCATCACCTAATAAATGAAGAACATGTGGAAACATTATAAGATGACAAGCAAAACACATTACAACAATATACATCTAAATTCTCTTTGCATTCTCTTTTAATCTAGGAAAAGTGGTCCCAAATTTATATTCTTATCTCAAAAATATCTTGTTTATTTCTTGTGCTAATTTGGTGTTATCAAATTTTCGTGTATATCAAAAATCACTTGAGTTTTTTGAGTAATCAAGGCTTGTAATAAATCGGTTTTCTCATAACACTTTACCAAAAACCAGTTATGGCTCTCAGCCAGGTCATCAACAGAACTTTGTTTCAGTGGCAACAAGATACCTTTGAAAGAAGTTCTTATAGTACATCTATGGAACATATCATTCAAATGATTGAAGGGGGACAATTATTGACATCCTCCTCAATAAAAAAGAAGCACTACTCATGTTCAACACGAGGTGGGAACAAAAACCTAAAGTTTGTTCTATAAAATATGCCACTGCCATTAGCTTTGATCTAAAGATCTAAAAGGTGTAGGCGTGTAGCATATCATCATGATGATCCCATCTTAATGTAGACAAATGTATATGGTTCTGAACTACATAGAAACCTCGTAGACAAGAGAAGCATGGTGGACATGTTTATTCGAATTGTTGAAGCTAGACATCTAACGAGCTCAGCTCATGAAACCCCTCGGTAGGATTCTTAAGAGAACGACTAATCACCAAATGGACCAATACTCTACCTATATCTTGGGGGACATATCCACGAGCCAAAGCCATTAAGTTTTGCCTAGTCAGCATCACGACTAGTTCCAATAGTGTTATATACGAGAGACCTTCGATACGAAGCGTTGTGTTATCCCGTCTACAATACATCTCAAGATAAAATTCCCTATGATGAAGGGAATCAGATAAGGACTAGGCATTGATGCGATTGTCATGAACTGTCTAATGGGTTTAGTGCTTGAAGAAGCGAGATTAGGGTCGAATGCGTCTAAAGACTATCGAGATTAGGGGTGTTCACGGTTCGGCCCAATCGAAAAAATCATAAGTTAACCGAAATTTTAGGCCGAGCCATAACCGAAATTATGGACTTGTTTCGGTTTTCGGTTATGTATTTTGGAGTTTTAAAAAAATCAAGTTCTTTTAAAATCGAACTACGGTTAATCCAAGTAAACCGAAACGCCGATCCCAACCCGAGAAAATAGGTGATTGTTTATTGATTTGCGGTTGGACTCGATTGATTTCAAGATGCCTACGTATCCCTCGATTTGAAATCAAGCCACTCGTAGTTCTGATTTTATTTGATTGTCGATTTTGAATCTTTGTTATTTTTCGAATTTGTTGGAGGAGTTGTGACCGTGAAGCGGAGAAAGAGAGGGAGCCGTCCCCTTTTTCCTTTTTTTCTTGTTCTTTTATATATGAGTTCAACCGTGTTCTTATCTCCATAACCTAGCAATTGTGTGGTACTGGAGTAAGCAACGTGGCTTCAGTGCACGTAAGACACTTGTTTTAAAGTTATGACGACACGTGTCGTATGAGGTGATGTATGTCAACAATTGTACGTAGCCACATGTTGTGGTCTGTGTGGTACGAGTATTTGCGAATACGAGTTATTTTACCGGAACAAAGACAAAATCGCACGTGTAGTAATATATCGAGTCGTGAAATATGTTATCGATACGAGCATAAATTGTATAGCAATTTAGTTACGAGTCACATAATATTGCGTTTACGAACACAAATAGTGTAAATATTTAATGAAGTAAAGCGATAATTGAACCGTGTAATAATACGTCGGCGTTTATGAATATAAATCGTAATAATATACCCTGTAATTTGGTAATCGGGCCATCATTTATTTTTTAGCATATGTGTTTTTATCCGTTTAACACTTATGCTCATGTTTTTGCATGGGAAGAAAACACTTTTGAAACGATTAACACAAAAATATTCCAACATCAGCTAAACACCAAAATAATGCAAAACCAATCAAGTAAAAGAGGAAAAAATAGATCCGAAAATGGCCAAAATAGTCAAATCAGATATGGACAAATTGTTAAAATTAGGATACATACCAGAGGTCATCTACCACAAATGGCTCTCTAATGTCGTCTTAGCCCGAGTGACAGGAGATAGATGGTAACTTGCATGAATTACGAATTCTAAATATGCATACCCAGTGAATGTTTATTCTCTCCCTAGCATCCATCAATTGGTAGACTCAACAACCAGATGTGAACTACTTTTGACAATGTATGGGGATCAAGGATAAATCATATTCTAGTAGCAGAAGGCGATTGCGAGAAAACAGAGCAATCACTGATTATCGAGTATTTTGCTCCCTCATAATGCCATTTGAATTGAGAGAAAGGGCCAGTTCCGTAGTAGTAAGCGCCTATCCATGCGATGTGCAAATAATGAGTTCTTTTTTATAAGATTGAAAATGGTACGGACGTCTCTTGGGTTAAGACTATGAGCCTAGCTAGGTCCATCTTTTACTTCTTGTTGTTCGACGATGTTCTAAATCACATGATATTTCCTCGTCATATACTTTACTTTTCGTGACTCATCGTCTCTCAAAAGTTAACACTATCATGTTTTTATTGCATTAAAGTATTATTAACTTCTCGACCTCTAGCGGGTTACGGCTAAGGGGGTGAAGAGACCCTCTCTAACCTTGATTTATGTCTAAGGAGTAAATACTTTTCTGAATCGTTTCATGTACCACTTGAGTATAAGTTAAACCTGTATCCTATCTCATTTGATTTGTTGAAAAAAATTATATGTTTCACATGTATAATTGTATATTATATATGATAACGCACCACGTAATTTACAAAAACTACTTCAGAATGTT
Organism: Linaria vulgaris; assembly: GCA_948329865.1. Taxonomy (NCBI): domain Eukaryota; kingdom Viridiplantae; phylum Streptophyta; class Magnoliopsida; order Lamiales; family Plantaginaceae; genus Linaria; species Linaria vulgaris. Next base: position 110,495,061 of record OX415249.1, on the reverse strand, counting down.
TGAGAGTAAAGTATTTCACATATATTTTTCGATTTCAGAGTTAATTAAATATCTCTTAACTTTTTTTTAATACCAAGTCCTGTACCTTTTTTTAGAATTTTAACTATGCTGAAGGTATAAATACATTCTCAAATATGACAAACGATACTCAAAAAATTTTAAAAGTAAATTAAAAAGTGCCCAATACTTATTTTTCCAAAACCATTTCAAACACAAATGAAAAAAAAAAAAGATAAAGAAAAAATATTGATAGTTATTATAAGTTACTCTTTATTTACAAAAGTAAAATCATCTAAAAACGTCACTTGCTCAAACGCGAGAATACTCCTTTCACATATATATATATTCAATTCCTTTTCACAACTGGCACGCGAGGAACGGCAGTAAGCCACTCTGTGTCTAATGGACGAAGAGAGAGAAATGGAAGGAGACGTCGATATGACGGCGGAGGAGGGCGGAGCTGCCGTGGTAATATTCAATTTATTTATTTTTATTATTTTCTCGTCGTATTATTCTGTCCCCTGACATCATATACGAGTAAACCCTAACCATCATCGGTAATTTAATCATGCACGCAGGAATTGGATGATATGCAGAAGAGACTGAAGGATATGGAGGAAGAGACGACCGCTCTTCGAGAAATGCAGGCGAAAGTCGAACAGGAGATGGGCGCCGCTCAAGGTTTCTTTTTCGTCGTAAATTTATGAGCATTACTCTTTTAAGATTTCTAATTCTGTTATAATTTATGTGTTATCTAGAATCTGGTGTTGGTTTTTGCAAATGGTTAGTGAACGACAAAATTGATTCGAGGAATTGCATGTTAGTAGTTGTTCGTTATGTTTGAATTTCGCGTCGAAAGTGTATCGGAGAGCTCAGCTTCGTACTATTTGAAGCTATCAGAAACTAGAGTTCTGACGCAATGCCAATCACTCTTGTTTGGATTTCTTCTTCTAAAAGTTGGAAAAATGCCCCCAGAACGTTTGACAATGATCTAGTGTTAGTATTTCACGAAGGTGGATTGTGTTCTCTGTCTGAGCGCTATTTACTTGCTGATTGAACAATAGTAGCGTCACTTATTAAAGGCGGGTGAAAAATGAAATGAACAAGTATTTGATTAAGAATGATGCAGAGGCATTCTTCATCTAGCGAACTTTGTTCTGTTAAGAATGTGAGCATAACTGTGTATTTTTTGATACTTTGAAGTTTGAAGTACCTTCCCGTTCCGTTAACATGTTACACGAAAGGCCAATTTCTCTTTGAAGCACGATATGCGGCCATCGCTTCTTTAAGAAGTTAAAGTTGATGAGTCATTTTCCATTTATATAATCTGTTGGTCTCTTTATCACGTATTATTTTTTAAACATTTTTTTTCCACATTGAAGGTTCCATATTTGTTTTATGACCTGTGGTGCTATGCCAAATATATTTTTCTTTAGCTCATGCTACCTAATGCTAAACAAATGAGAAGTATAACCAAATGAACACCTTGACATGAAGAAAACTGACTCGGATAAAACAAAAAAGAACAAAAGACTTAGTAAAAGAGAGTTTCGGCTATGAAGGCTTTCAGCATGCCAATAAGTTGCATACAGTTTGTTCATTTTTCTTTACCTAATTCTTGAGAGATACTATGGGAACTAACAAATAGTTGTCCTTTGAGAAATTTTTCTGACATGTCCTGGGGTCTTTTTGACATTGTGTCCATGAATTATCATCCTTTTAGATCTTGAACTACTAGAGTATCTGCTGCTACATTTCATGCCTCATGAGTGTATATGGTAATCTTTTAAGGAGTATACGAGCCCCATATCTTAAGAATTTTTAGAGTTCAATATACTTGCTTAGGTTTGCTGCTGCGCCAGTTTTACCAGGAGAAGGAAGTTTATTGAGCCAAATGATGCCAAATTTGCAAAATTGTTCCTAAAAGGCCTATTCTGCATTTCTCATACTATTTAATTCGAGAGGGAGGGAGGGATGGATACTATTTCAAAAGGTGCCTTTCTAGTGCATTATTGATTTTTATTCAAACAACTGTGTCTAACAGGATTATTGTATGGAATCTTTACGGTTGATCCTTATTTTATTTTTACAATAAAGAAGCCATAATAACGGCAAAGGTAGTTATCTTATACTGTGATCAGAGAGGGTGGGGCGACTATGGTGATGCTTTTGCTTAAGTGATAGCATTTTATATTGGAAGCAACAGTCATAAGTTCTTGTTTTTGTTCTTCATGAAATGTCTTATATTGTTTCGATGCTGTGAAATAGATACTACTGCTGCAGCTAATCAGGCCAACAAAGAAGAAGTTGATGCGCGATCAGTCTTTGTTGGCAATGTAAGGTTTCTTCCCTGTCACAAAGTTGCATATACAGAATGTACATTGGCAATATGTAAGTTGTGGCCGGGACTGTGGTGCATTATGAAATTTTATATTTTCGTTCCTATTTCAGTTCTTTATTTTGGATTTGGATTTAGTGATGGTACTTACATAATGTGTAGAACAAAATATCAATGCAAACTCTTTTTCATCTTATCCTTATTGCTGCTTTTTTGGATGTTGAAACTGGGGATCTTTCTGGCCTTATAGGTGGATTATGCATGTACGCCAGAGGAAGTGCAGCAACATTTCCAGTCATGTGGCACCGTGAATAGAGTAACTATTAGAACTAATAAGTATGGGCAACCAAAAGGGTATGCCTATGTTGAGTTTCTTGAAACAGATGCCATTGAGCAGGCTCTTCTTTTGAATGAATCTGAACTACACGGTCGCCAACTGAAGGTTGAACTGCCTTCTCTTATATTATTTTGAGAAATCATTGATGGAGTCCCGCAGCAGCCTCTTGTTTCGAGGCTCCTGTTTCTGAAACATTTTTAATGGCTATTTTCCTTGAGTACTTTTCTTCACATTGTTCTAGGTATCAGCCAAGAGGACCAATGTCCCTGGCATGAAGCAGTTCCGCCCTCGCCGTTCCAGCCCCGCCTTGGGTTACCGATCCAGGATGCCATACTTGCCTGCTCCTTTCATATTTACTCCTTATGGATATGGGTATGTTCTGGCATTTTCTTCATCCTTTGCAGAAATAATCTTGGGATAATCACGTTTGTGCCTCATTATGTTTGCCCAACTAATTAGTGGAACATGTATTAACGTTTGAATAATCATAGAGACATCTGATAAAACTTATAAAACATCAAAGACAGACCTATTTCATGTTATTAAAGCTTCTGTCATTCAAAGCTTCGATAAGTTTTTTCTTTTTTATTAGAGCTTTCCACATTTGATGTAGTGTTATTAATGTCACCAATGTCCTTGTTTGATTGATGATGGACAAACTGTAAGAAGCTAAATATTGTTGAGAAAATTTCCTCTTTTGACCATAAGGCATTATTTTGTGGCTTCACATAGTGACGTCTTAGTTTTCCTGTTGCAGGAAGGTTCCGAGGTTCAGGGCGCCCATGAGATACAATCCCTACTTCTGAGCCCCATTTATTTGTTAGAGGCGTTCTTCCCTTTCTCTCTGTATGATATGTTTGTTAGTGATATTCAATGGAATGAAGCTCATTAGAAGTGATTTTGTTTTGGATGTTTTTGGTTATGATTGCCTCTCTTCGTTTCTTTGTCTCATTGGATCACTTCTATGGAAAAAATTGGATGGTTTTTTATTTGGTTTTTAAGATACTCTGAACTATATTTTGTCCAAGTCTTTGTTCCTGTTTCTTCCCGTCTCAAGTTGTTGGATGTTGATATTGTAAATTAGGCCGCATATGGCATGGCATTATAGGCCCTATTAAGGATTTTAATAAGGTCCGTATAATGCAAGGATTTAATAGGGTTGTACACATAAACCCTGCGACCTGCGTTAACATCATGGATTTAATCCTCAACCCAACACTCGGGAAATCTGGCTTGAACAGGATTTGTTCTATAGGAGACAAGATTGAATTTGACTTCTCAAATGGATTATTCAGCATGTGCCTTCTTGATTTTTTCCGCCTCCAATATCTTGGCCACCGCCGCTCTTTCTGGTTGCTTTTGCCAACCACTTCAATACACTCGATATATTAATATGCAAGTATGGCAAGACTCGAGAATTAACGGTCACCAAAATTGGTGGACCTTCAAGTCCTAACACTATCAGATTCCTTCTTTGCCATAATTGTGTTTGTCTTCTATGCATGTGGATTTTAGGATTTAAGTGAGTATAACGTTAGCATTTATTTTTAGAATTTTCATTCCCCAGTGTTTTTAGAACCGGATCGGTCACATAATCGGTAAAGCTACTGGTTAGTGGTTCAATTGGTCGGACCGGTCGAATCACTGGGTGAACCAGTAAATGAGGTATTTCAAAAAATTATAATTAATATTTAACTAGGTATCTATTTTATGGTTTTGCTTATAAGAAGATGTGTCATATAATGAGTATATATATAACATTGATTACATATATAACATTGATTACAAATATGTTTGTTTCTCTCTAATCATAATTAATTTAAGTATGTTATGTTTATAAAATTAATATATATATATATATAAGCATTTTAGTCCATGATACTTATATTAAGTTATAAGTTAAGTAGGAATGGACCGTCACCCACTTTTGAGACTTCCATGTTCCAAGAATAAGAGGTGTAATTCAGGGAGGTCCATATTTTATTTATTAGAAGGCTCACATTATTGATCTTTTAATATAAAAAATAGAGAAGCAACACATGCCCTAGTTTGTCTTCCACAATTCCACTACCCCCTTGAGTTATTTACTTATTCTCTCTCTTTTGTTTTTGCTGAAAAAGCAAAGATTAAACAAAAGAAAGAAAACAAAGGGGGCAATGTTCGTAATTGTGTAGCTGAGATTTTGCTTCTTCATATTATTTTGTTCCTATTTGTGTAAGTGAAATTTGAGTGAAATCATCTCGTCACCTTGTTTTCGTGAAGGGCGGAAATGTAATTGACAAAAACTAGGAAAACAAAACACAGCAAAACCGGTTCTCTACCGGTCTGGTTCATCAGGAAAACCGGGCGAACCGTTTTTTGACCGGTCGGCCCGCATGAACTTTGCAACCCATTCTGCACCATAGACCGGATTGGACGAGACGCCAGGTCATGGTCCAACCGGTTGGACCGGCCGCTCCGATCCGGGTTTGATAACAGTGGTTTTCCCAGATATGAATTTCAATTGACACATGAAAAGGTACCACTCTTTTGCATAGTTTGATTTGATGAAGATTTGGTAAAAGAAAATTTCTTTGAGAGACATCTATACTATAATATAGAGGAAGTCACGTTGACACCAATCTTTTGATATTTCTTTTATATACCTCTTGACACACGATTAAATTGTGTTAATTTAAATATTTTTTGTTCATAACGCGGTCTCCGTGTCAAGGTTTCTAGTATATTTTGTTCATAACGCGGTCTCGTGTCAAGGTTTCTAGTCCAATGATTATATGTAACACGGTCTCCTCCTCGCCTATTCTTCTTTGCCTTCTTCGACAACGCCTTCACTTCGTCCTTCGCACAATGCAACACCGTCTCGGCTTCTAGTGTACCGTTTATTCAAGTCTTTTGGCAGTTTGCCCACTTCGGATCGTCCTTCCTAGTCTCATACTTCTGCTTCGCATCATGCATCATCCCCTTATACCTTTCCATAGCTTTGGCCTTAAATGCCTTGTGCGCCCGACGCCTTTCTGTGTACGGAATCTTATATGTGTTCTACAAATCAAATATTTAAGGTTTGATTATTATAAGCATTTAAAAAAAAAATCAACATTAGATTTGTGCTTTTTATATATTAAATACTCACCATAAAGCTTAGCCAAATTTTATCTAGCACATCTCGATTCAGTTCCGTCCAACATGGTACGAACTCAGTCAACAACCTCTTCGTAATCCCCGTAATAGTCTTCACAACTGGCTGCTGATTGACAAATAGTCCCTCGTGTGTCAAATATAGCGTCATGCGATGTGAGCTATCCTGGGGCAGCGAGTCTCCTCTAGTAACTCCTCTCAGAGGCCGTGTCTGACTAGGCCCTACTGGTGGAGTAGACGATGTGTCCGCATGATCTGTACCGCGTGCCTCTCGTGGAGTAGATGATGTGCTCGCGTGATCCGTACCGCGTGCCTCTGGTGGAGTAGAAGGTGAAGGCGCTGCATCGGCATGAACAAGAGCTAGAGTAGTAGACGAACGTATACGTATGCGCCTAGGGCCTAATCTACCACTCCGGGGGGGGGGGGGGGGGGGGGGGAGGGGGTCGACAAGGGGTCATCGCGACCCTCGGGGCGTGTATGATCACCAGACATGTCGAAAATCTATATACTACGTAGTAATTCAAAATCTAAGTTAGAATTCCTAAAGGTATAATCGATTCTATGTTATAAGAATTTCCTAAATATTTATCATGCTAAGTTTGAGATTCCTTAAGGCATAATAACGACATCAACGAGATCTAAACTAATATAGATGATAATTAATATAATAGCATGAATCAAATAAATCATAAAACTTAGTCCAATTAATCAAGTTACATATATAATCAACTTTTAAAACTAACAATTTCCTAAATGAATAACATATATAATCAACGTTTAATAAAAACTGACTCTTAAACAAAAACTAAAAATAATTTTGTAAAGGTTTCTAAAGTATATAATCGACTAAACGAAGTTAAATCTAATTCCTATATATTTAACAAACGTTACCAAATTTAACGAAATTGTAATCGAAGCATAATCTAACGAAATTTAACAATTCCTAAAGAAATTCATTACCAAAATTTCCAAGCACGATATAACCAAATTGCATTCGATTCCTAACACATGATTTCTAACTAATTACATTCGACTCCTAACTAATAATTATACCGATTTAAATTCGTAACATGATTTCAAGAACGACATATATAACGATTCCTAACATGCATATTTCAGGAACGATACAACCAAATTGGTGTACAATCATTACAAAAAAGCTAAAAATTGACGAACACAACATAATTTACAATAATTCGAAGGTGCAACGGGGCGGTGGTGGCTAGCATAGGTCGACGACGGCGGCGCGGGGGTGGGCGGCGACGGAACTCGCATCGGCGGCCAGGGGTCGGGGTGGGGTGACTGTAAATGGGGCGACAATGTTATGTTTTTGAAGGGGAAGTCTTTTCTTAATACACTAGAAAATGGGCGACGGGATTCCCGTCGCTACTTCTGTCGCCACCTTTTAGGGTAACACGAGGGTTGATTGGGCCGCATCTAGGCCAAAGGGGCGACGGGATTCTCGTCGCTACTGACTAAAGTAGCGACGGGCTTCCCGTCACCTCTTTGGCCCAGTTGCGGCCCAAGCAACCCTCGTGTTGCCCTAAAAGGTGGCGACAAAAATATCGTCGCTACCCTTGTGTTAGCGACGGATAGTATATCGCCACTATGAGCTAGTGACGGACTTACCGACAGAATGTCCATCTCTAGCTTCCTCGGCGACTGACAGAGTGTCGCCACCTATGTTAGCGACTGGTTTTCCGTCGCTACACGCCTTAGCGACGGATTCCCGGTCGCTAATGACTGACGACAGAGTGGCGGTGGGTAATTTGCGGTAGCTAATGCCGCGAAATCTTATAGTGTTTGTAGTTCTTAGAATGGCTTCATATCTTCCTTCAAGGTTTTATGGCATACTTGACAACATTCTTGCGACCCCTCTTCATGCCAAAGTGAGAAGTTCATCCAAGAACGTCCAACATTCTTCAAGAATTACCCTTTTGGCGCTGAATAGATTGACGATACTGGTGATATGCCATCTGAAGACTTTTTCCGGACCATTATGTTGTAACAATGTAATCCTTACCGTGGGACAAGTCCTATAGTTTAGCCTTCTTATCGTGTGAATGTTTTGAGAAGCTAATAACTAGTGATATGACGAGCATTACTAGGACAACCAAATCGAGATAACAAGGTTAAATTGTAGGATTTGCCGGATTCAGGTGGGCTACTCCAAAAAGCTGGCAAAAACTACGACATAATAGGTTTTATAAAAAAAAAAAAAAGTGTTAGCATATATGTATATTAGTATATAATTTGTCCGAAGGGCTCTTTTGTACTTGTGGCTTTTTAGTTGTCTTGTATATATTATTTCTCTTGTAAATATATCAAAACGGTAATGGTGATCAACTGTAATCGAGTCTTTTTGTCGACGAGAACGCCCTATGGAAAAATTATAACAAGAATCCATATTAGGTACTTCAATCTTATACTCTGAACAAACCAACACAACTTTATCATAAAGACAATCAAAACCCTCTTCTCGCAACGTGAAGTAATGCCTTAGTCGACGAGATTGAATCAATCGTATTTAAAATATCTAGAGACTTTTTTTCTCTAAGGTCTCACAAAGCAAATTAGTAAGCGCCATGATTTTCTAAATTAAGCGCGAGATAAATATGAAATCAAAGTTTCTCATTATTATCAAAATGCCAGCGACGTCCCCCCTTTACGCCACCCTTCATTAGAGAAGACTCTCCATACACTATGTTCTCAAGAACCGTCACCACAAGACCATAAATCTCTACAACACTAAAAATGGAGTTAAAATGAGAAGTGTCTTTCCAGTCCTTTGTAATGTACCAATTTTATTTGCATCTCTACGTCTTTCACCTTTACCACTAGCTATCATGTCCTCAATCTCAACAACTTGAGCATGCAATTCGGCTAGATGTTTAGGACATGAACAAAACACATTAATAATGGAATTCAAGGTAGAAATAACAAACTAAACTGATACCTCTTTTTCGACAACCCCTACCAATGCTAATTGTATTTCATGGCCAAAACAATGCACGTAATACGCATATGGACAATCTCTTAGGAAAAGAGCTTGTAACCCATTCCAAGCACCACACATGTTACTTGCGCCATCATAACCTTGATCTCGCATGTTGCAAATAAGTAGATCGTATTTATCAAGGACTTGAGTGATCGCCATCTTAAGCGTTGCAGCAGTGGTGTCAGTGACATGCACAATATCAAAAAACTGCTCTAGTATAAAGCCTTTAGCATCAACAAATCTCAACACTATCGCCATTTGCTCTTTACTAGATATGTCCTTAGCTTCATGAATTAAAACACAATATTTAGTATTTCCAACTTCCTCACAGATTTTCCTTCTCTCTTTTTCTCAGCAAGAATATGCAAAACTTCTTTATGAATCTTACGTGAAGTATACTTCGCATTTTAGGTGTGTTCTTTATTACAATACAAATATCAAGATTCATTCTTCCCAAAAGATCAACTATCTCCATAAAATTACCTTTATTCTTCAAAGATAATGATTTATCATGATCCCGAAATGCACATTCTGCAAACTATGCCAGAATTCGCATTTAATTATTGCCTTGAGCCGCGAGTTGTTCTTGTCAATATTTTCCGAACTTTGTGCATTCATCACCTTATCAATGTGGCTAGTTACATTTATTAGATCACCCATGGACTTAACATAATTATTATGTGGTGAATTAAGACCCCCCGCGTGTATAAAAAAATGCTCCTCTACTTTCGTCACAAACTCACTTAAAGCTTTTAAACCCATCAATAGTAAATGCCACAAAACGAGAGTTCTTTTTTTCAAAAACATGAAAAGCAGAACATTGCATCTTTAATCTATGAGTACTCTAACCAAAAAAATTGATTGAACCAACAACTTTGAAAATGAATATTTCGTGTTCCGTTCCATGTTGCTGGATACGCCGACAAGCGTGGTTGAAACACCCCCAAATTAATGTAAGCAGGTCCAATTTCACCTCGTTGGCCAATGTGATATTGTAATATAGGAATACATTCAGCCGAGTCTCTTGCAAGAGAAATATCATCAACGTCAACTTCAACTTCCACCCTTGGATGCTTAGAAGAACTTTGGTCGATATCGGATGGAGAATGATGTGAAGTGGTTGCTTCTTGTTATTTTTTTGTTTAAATGTTTTTCCTTTATTGTCTTCCTCGAATTTCATTATGGTCTAAGTTTCTGTTAAAGGTATGAGTTATATATAATGATGACTCTTAATTGCGATATAGAACTCAAAATAACAAAAGATAGCACCGCAGAAAGAAAAAAATATTCAGTGCCCCTATAACAAATAAACTAAAGCAACCATCTTTTTTCATCACATAAATTAATCTTAACGATGTGGGTATAGCTAACTAATATATTGGAAAAAAAATACAAAAGAAAAATAATAAGTGGCTAATCATTCACAGCTATCCAACAAACAAAAGTGAAAACAAGTTACAAGTCCTCACATAGAGGAGTATGAGTGTACAATATAACACATGCTTTTGATTACCATATCCAAAACCAATTTGTTCATGGCCAATTCTAAACTTACTTGTTTATTAATTATTAGTGATAAAGAGCCAACACAAAATTCACATCCCATTGAATCTCCACTACAAGCTTACCACCAAAAGTAAAAAGGCCATTGGAGGAATACAATATTTTATGAAATTGAGTTTCAAAATAGAAAAACCAAAAGTCAAAATCTACATACTTCTAGAATATAAGATTCTTACCTCAAAGTTAAAGTGGAAGTGGGGTTGATTTTGGAGTTCTGTGAAGAAGAAAATGGGTTGTAATGTTATTTTTATATTTTAAATATTATCTGGTTAATTCTAATTTTGGGTTCAAGTTAAAAGGAAATTGGGTCAAACATTTTTATTTTATAGTTGGCCCAAGCACAAGTGAGAAATGTAATTATTTATAAGGACAGCGGATGCTATATATACTAGTTAATTGGACCGTGTGCATTTTACTATATTCGATAATTAAATGGTCATTTTAAAAGTTTTTTTTGAATTTTAATGATAGCAAATTTGAGTATCTATGTATTTACAAATTTTAATATAACTTTAGAATTTAATTTTATAATACCGGATTAATTTTATTATGAACAAAGCCTGCAATCCTAATAAATTGGGATAAGCTAATGAAAGAATGACGTCGAATCGTGCACACGAATCCTTTGCCTCCATTCGTTTCAGGTGAGAAGTAAATCTTCACTTACTTCTCTGAGCTTCATGTAGTTCTGTATGACCTCCATCCATGCCGTCTTCGGTCTTCCACGAGCTCTAACCGTACGTCCTAAGTCGAGATCTTCAACACGTCTTTCCGTAGTATCTAAGGGCCTGCGATTAACAAGCGGACCCTATAAGTGCGTAACGTAAAACTTCCGCGGGAAAACTGAAAGAATTAGAAATTAAGAGATTGTTCCAAAGTTTACAGCGGACCCCACTTTATTAAGTGTTAATAAATTTTATATTAAGCAAGACCCAATTGTTTAATACGTGCCCGGTAACACAAATTATTTATTACTACAAAACAGAAAAGAACATAATAGCTAAAATTTTAGGACAAAACTGAAAGAACTCAAAAATAAAAGGACCGTATAATAATTTACAGTGAGGCCCATAGGTAAATAAAAGAAAATTCTTGGGGTGAATTCCAGTTAATTAAAAACTAAAAGGACCACTTAACAATTTACAACGATCCATAAGTGCGCAACATAAAATCTTTGGGACAAGATCAAAAGGATTAAAAACTAAAAGTATTGTTCCGCAATTTACATGAACCCAACGCTATTAAATTTTAACCAATTTTATATTACGAGGGCCCCAATCGATTAATACGCATGGGCCCACAAGTTGCTTATTACTGCAAAACAAAAAATAATATAGTAATTAGTTGAACTTACAAGGGCAAAATTGGAACAACGAAAGACTTAGGAACAAGTTTTTTCTTATTCTTATTATATATATATATATATATGAGGCCAGCCCAAGTTGACCCCATCCATTAGCCCAGGTTAGTCTTGGGCTTAGGCCCGCCCTTGGCTCCATCCAAGTGCGACAAGTATCCCAAAGACTGTAACTTGTATGCACGACAGTAAGCGCCATGTTCATTGATTATGTTGGTGTTGGCCCTCATTTAGCCAGAAAGTCAGCTCTATGATTAATTTCTCTATAGCAATGTACATGTAACACTAATAAACACAGTTAATCTAGTATGAATTTCCATCATAAGGCTCCTAAGATGCGCTGGTGTTTCTTGGTACATGGAAAGACAATTCAGTAAAAAAAAAGAATATGTAGCAACAATGAGGTAGGGAATTTATTTGAACTGAGCTAAGATTAAACCATCACAGAGGGCCCAAAACTCAGCCTGATTATGTAACCTTCTTCTTGTCCAGGAGTATAATGGCTTGCTTCATGAATGTTAAATCATCATTAGTATTCATATCAGTTTTAGCTCCTCTTAATTTTTTTTGGTAACACGACCTCATTAGTCTGCTATTCTATGTAATAGATTTATTAAGGGAAAATACTATGTATATACTCCATATTGTTTTATGTAATTTCGAACTCTATGGGGTCAATCAACTTTGAAATGGTATTGTGGTGTGTGTATACTAAGAATAGCTTGATGTTTCTACTTTCAATAGTTAATCATAGCTCATATTAATGTAACTTCTTTGGATCGGCGAAATTATTTTATTAATTGGAGTATAAGAAATACTCGACAATATTAAGAAATATTACAAAGAAAAAGAAATTCAGATTATAAAATACAGTGCATGGGAGTTTGACCAATCCGTAAAAGAGTAGGTAATAAAGTTTGGAAACTTCCCTTTTATCCAGCTCCAAGATCGTACTTTCACCAACTCAACAATTTCTACGGCGTTCTCTTGTCCACCTTTGAACTGAACTCTATTTCTAAGTGACCAAATGATCCATATTGCAATAAACCAAATACAACTCCAATAATCATGCTAATATTTTGTTTGTTGTTTCCATACTTAATCCATGAATTGGTGAAAATGAGATCTCATATCTCTCGCCAACACTTTATCACACCCCAAAAAGTCTCATCCAAATTTGGTAAGAAAATTGACAGGTGCAGAATATATGATCTGTAACTTCATTCACCTCACCACAAAAAGTATAACTGATGTTCTCATAAACAAGAATGATTCCATTATGTATTTTGTTGGTATCCTATCTTGGATCACTCGCCACACAAGAATTTTCATCTTCAACAACGTGCAACCACCCCAAATTAATTTAAAAATAACGTCTTGGGTTTCATTAGAATCACGCGAGAGCAGCCAATATGCCGAAGAGGTTGAATATTGTCTGTTACTCTCCCAATTCCAATTATGGCGCCATCTATCTATAAGTTTGGCATGAGGATTTTTTTTTATTATCATGATGATTAGATGGGCGAGTAAACCCTGCTCCCATGCAAAGAGCTCTCGACGCCAATGCCACTTTCATCTCCACCCCTCGTTTGTCATTTCTCATTTACTGGAAATCAAGGCATCATTGTCACCCGTGATAGAGAAAGTTGACCAAAGCGTGAAAAGAACGACGCATCTCCAATCCAACCATCCTTCCAGAATTTTGTGCCAAGCCCATTTCCCACCACTTTTTTAATACTGTTGTCAAACCACTCCTGTTTTCAATATTCAAGTCAAGAGATATTATGTCTCTCCACCAAAGTGAAGCATTTTTGTTAAAGACACTACCTCGACGAAAATCTTCGGGTTTTATAATATTCCCATATTTTGCAGATACAATTTTATTCGAAAGTGCTTACTAATTACTCAACAATCGCCATTTCCATTTAGCAAGAAGGACCTTGTTGAAACGATCCATATCCTTTACTCCAAGACCTCTTGATTCTTTTGCCTTGCATATTTGATCCCAAATTATCCAAGGAACTTTTCCTGACTCAGCACTTCCGCCCCAAAAGACACGCCTCTGATGTCTTATGATCTCTTTAAGAACTTTCCTCGCCACTCTGTAAAATGAGAAAAAATAACGTGGTAACCCAATTAAGACAGAGTTTGTTAAAACAGTTCTACCACCAAAAGAAATATGACAACTGTTAAAAGAGTTGAGCTTATTCTTCAAAAGAGCATCACGGGCATCCAAGTTTTGCATTGCCTCGGATTTGCAGTTGATTGTCAGGTTTATGTTAAATTTTAAATTAAAATGTTGTTAACCCACATATGCTTTGTAGATTTTGAGAAATTTTATTTGATATTATTAATATATATGTTAGTGACTAAGTTTTATTCGAGCTAGAATAGGCTCCAAGAGTAAATTAAGGGAGAAGAGAGAATAAAAATTAAAGGACGAATTATCAAAAATGCCCGCTAACTTTTGCCTTTAATCTTAAATGCCCGTTGTTTTCCAACATGCAAAAAATGCCCTGCATCTTTTAAAATGTCTACTAAAAATGCCCGAAATGAAAAATAAGCACAAAAAAACTTATTTTGTCTGAAAAATAATGCTAAAAATGCCCTGTATCTTTTAAAATTCTACCAAAAATGCCCGAATTTTAAAACGCGACTTTTTGATTCAGCAGTGCGTCTCTTTGATTCGGATGCCACGTCGGATAAAAAGTCTGAATTTTTAAAATCGGACATTTTTGTTAGAGAATTTAAAACTTAACGGGCATTTTCAGCAGGTTTGGAAATAACGGGCATTTAGGATTAAAGGCAAAAGTTAGCTGGCATTTTTGATAATTCGTCCAAAATTAAATAACTAGAGTTTTTATTTATCGAAACCAAAAATAACTGAGGACTAGACCTATATATAATACTAATAAACCTAGACAAAATAAACCTAGACAACATAATGAATTAAAATCTAAGTTCAACTCTAATTAGATAAAGACTACTAATATAAGACTAACAAAAGACTTAATAAATTAACTCTCATAATCCAGAATCAATGTGGGCTTCTTCTTCATGCGAGTGGACCTGGAATAAATAAGTGGCCCAACTTCCGTATCAATGCTTTCCTTAAAAAAGAGGCCTTGTCCCCAAGGCCCAATTGCTGATCCAAAAGGCTTGAACGGTCCTTTTAGTGTTAATGCCTTCTTCAATTCTTTTTAAAAAATCCTTCAATTTTGATTCTTCCACCCAAGACGCATTGGCAATGAAAGATCCGAACCATGCAACCAAGCATCCCGCCACTTCTTTTTTATTTTTTTATTTTTTTTCTTCCATTTTTCACACGACACGGTGATCTAACACCTGTTCGGGGGGCGCCAACATGACATCCTTGTCATACAACAGCGGCAACGTAGTTGTGGTTTCCAGCGGAGTCCCGTAGCACAAGCAGAGCAGCGAAACATGGGAAAACATGATGGACCCGCAAGCCCGGTGGTAGACCTAACTCATACGTAATGGCTCCGATCCGACAAACGACATGAAATGACGTGTCAACTTGTGGAAACTCGCTCGATATACCAAAATTTGGCGATAGCTTCCGAGTTATAGGCATACCTACTGACCTTCGTTAAATGTGACGTCGATGCGATGTTTGTTGGGCCGTTTTGTCATGCGTTGTTGGGCAATATGCATGCTGGTTTTGGTCTTGTCAAGCATTTGTGACCAGACAGTGAGTGTAGTGTCAATGGCTTGATTATTTGATGTTTCTGTCATGTAGGTCGGGATAGTGTATGAAACTCGTCCAAAAAGTTCTTCATTTGGTGAAACTTGTGTGGTCGAATATTTGCATGAATTGTACCAAAATTGAGCCTAAAGAAGAAACCTCGACCATTGTTTTGGTTCTTCCACACTAAAACAATGGAGATAGCATTCCAAAGATCGATTTGCCACCTTAGTTTGGCCATCGAATTTGGAATGATAGGCTGAGCTGTAATGTAGATTTGCGCCTATTTGCTTAAATAGTTATTCCAAAATTTACTTAGGAAATTCGAATCTCTGTCTAACACAATGGGACTGGGTAGGCCGTGAACACAGTTGATATCAGGTAATAAGATTAATGCAAGATAAGCAACGATAAATTTTGTAGGGAGAGCTATAAATCGAGCAAACTTAGTTAATATGTCAGCAATAACCCATATAGCCATTTGAGAGTGAGAAATGGGTAGATGAGTTTTGAAATCTGATGAGCGTTTATTTAGCGTGATTTAAGTATATGCTTTCTTATGCGTTTGAATACTTATGATGACATATTCACTTGTTTTATTATTGTTTCTGATTTTCTCAGGATTTTATAGAGTCGAGATGAAACGAAGCTAAAAGAGACCAAAATGGATGTTTTTAGGCGATAATGAGTCAAGACACTATTTCGAGATGCTCAGGCATTACGAAAGCGCTATGGCACCACACAAAGGAGATATACCGAAGATAGCGTGATTAAAGAGGAAGACATCCGGAGACCACATGGAGAAATAGATGGTCACGCGATCTGAGGCCCATCGCGCGTGTGGCTCGCGATCGGGACGAAAAATGTGCCGACGTCTAAAACTCTAAAACGAAGCCCAAAGCAAAGAAAACACTATAAATATGAGGCTACGTTCAACAGTTAGGGCACAAGCTTTTCACCACTCATAACCACTTTCCGATAGAAAAACCGTGATAGTTTGTCACTAGGGAGAAAACACCATTAAAGTCCTGTTATAGTTTAGTTGAGTCATAGCTTGAGAGAAAATAGTTTGTAAAGAAGAAGATAGCAAAAATGAGTCAAGAAGAGACTCAAGCCACAACATACCACAAGATTTGAGAAGCTTTTCTTTATCTCTTTACTTTGTCTATGATATTTACTTCTTTATTGATTGTTGAACTCATGACTATGATGAGCTAACCTACTCGTTGTTTAGAGTAGGGGAGTAACTCTGATTTATGAATATGTTTATTTAACTTTACTTGATTTGTGTTTGATGATCTTGAATGTCTAGATTGAATCGTTACTTATGTTGTATGACTGACCTTACTCTCGCTGGGATAAAACAAAAGCGCATGTGTGGGGCTGCCTAGAGTGTAGAATGCTAAGGATAATTACGCACACACACACATACACACACACACACACACATACACACACACACACACACATATATATATATATATATATATATATATATATATATATATATATATATATATGCGATTTGTGACTTTAGATTTGCGAAAACAGTTGATGCGCAACCTTTAGATCAGACTAGATCAATCTTGATTATATACGTTTTGTTAACACGATTCAGATGAGTTAATTGGATTGTAAATTTGATCTCTCTTCTAAAACAGCTGACATCTGGGCTGATTCATTAACACAGTAGGTTATTAGAGAATCATAGATGTATGGTTGAGATAACTCCTGTCATATATTACAGATCCATTAGACATGCAAACATCAAATAACTGTTAAGCAGTGTAAGTAGATATAAGTAGTTTGTCTATGAACTACTATGGTTAAATCATTATGAAACCCGACCTCTAAACAATGTTTTCAATTATTGTTTACAACCACAATCAATCAATCAATCATTGAATTATGTCTTTAGTTTAGTTTAGTTAATCAGTCTTTCTTCCAGCATTCAGTAGTTTACTTGTTTAATTGCTTTATTTTTTATTTGTTTTCTTGCATCCAAAAACCAAAAACACTAACTTACTGTTTTCTTGCATCATAGACAGATTTCCATCGCATTCTAGATTTAGCATTCTTCGCATTAAAAGCATCATTCATATAGAAAGCATTCACACCCTTCATAAGCATTCATTTCATTCTACAAACACAAGAGAAAATATAGTGACAATCGTTAAGTGTTTTGCATTTATGCGATTCTATCATTAATCCACCACTCCCTTGGGATACGATACTTGGTGCATAACTATACTTACCTTTTTATTATTACTTGATTCATGCACTTGCGACAAAGTGGAAATTAGGCGTAACATTCTTATGTTAACTTATTTTCTATATTACTACACTTACACGCCCATCAAGTTTATGGCACCGTTGTCGTGGAGTAACGGTATTGTCATGTGTGAATCATCAAGCTGATTTGCAAAATCACTAAAGTATTGTCTCTTACTTTCGCAGGAAATGGCAGTTGATCGAATTGGAACAATACACAGTTTACCTACTTGGATAAAGAATACAACTTTTAGGCGATGGGGAAACTACACACAAACAAAATCTCTGAATTATCCGATCCCAGAAAAACACAACAAATGGAGGAAATGACATACGATCACGTCAGCAAGCTACACTTAAGAAAATGTCCAAACCCTCATTTATGTTTGGTTACACCTTAATAGAAGCAGAATTGAAGTGCATGGTGAGGCACAAGCAATTTCAAGGGGAACTCTATGAAGATCCTCTTCATCACAGAGAAGACTTCAAGGAGATATACCACTATCTTAAGATAACAAATGAACAGAAAATTTGTGAGATCTTCCCATATTCCTAGAAAGAAAAAGCGAGCAAGTGGTACACATATTCCATCAAAATCAGCACACCATGGAGTGAAGTTGTGAAGAAGTTCACACAGGAATTTCTGAAGGATCCGGTGGTGAAAACATCAAAGGAATGACTCTTCATTTTTCGCCAGAAATATGGGGCAACTATCAACTAAGCATGGGCTGATATGAAAAATATTTATGAGGACATAACCAAAGAATGGGAGAAACACAACCACCAAGCCATATCACCTTATTGGCTTAGTGATGAACAATACATGGAGAATCTTTATCTTGGTCTTAGCACAGTGAATCAATGCATCTTGGATGAGCTAAGTCAAAAATCACCCGATCAAAATTCTTTTATCAATATTATGAGTTACGAGGCTATGCATTTGCTGAGAGAAATACAAGAGAGGTCTCGTAACAATACCTTCTTCTTCAATAAAAAGAATTGGAAAAGGAAGGAAGAGGAGAAAGTGAAGAAGGGAGCAAAGGAACAGAAAGACGATGGTGCAAACAAAAGACCCCTGATTCTTCACAAACAATGTCGAGCTAACCGATAATAAACTAAGCACTGTGTGGGAGGCAACCCACAATAATGGGTAAATTATACAAAGTACCCCTTCTCTTTGGGAAATTACACAAACTACCCTTATGCCCGATTTTTCGTAATTTTTTTATTTCAAATTATTGAATGTAAATTCATGCACTTCAAATATTTTACGCAAAAAACAAAAAATAAGTCAAAGTTATTGCATTAAACCTCATTTATCTCGTTTAAAAAGACAAAAAATATTGATAACAAATAATTTCTTCTAAGAAAAAATAAATTATCTGTGAATTTTAGTCTCTGCTATGATTTGAATTTGAAAGGTTGTCTTAATTATTTTAAACTTTTTGACCATAAGGATAGTTTGTGTAATTTCCCAAAGATGAGGGGTACTTTGTGTAATTTACTCATAGTTGAGGGGTACTTTGTGTAATTCTCCCATTCTTTAATTATCGAGTCTTTATTCTATTTCTGTTTTGAGCCATATACAACATTTTATTTCAATTTGCCTTTGAGCTAACTATTGAGATAGGAAAAACGACGAAAGTGAAAGAAGCCATTAGTGGAGAGATGAACATGACAAAATGCAAGACGATATTGGATAAAAGTAAGCACAACACGAATCAGAGCACGGAGAGCAGCACTTTCTAGTAGCAGGCGCAATCTCACGCGCTATCACTGCTCACATCTGCGATCTGATTATGTGGCACTAGAATTCCAGAAGACATCGCATCCAACAGCGCGTCAAAAGTTGCATCGCGCCTCACTCGCGCGATCCGAGCGCGCGATGGCCACATCGCGCCTCATAATTTTCTTGCAGTACACGTTTCTCAATTCGAAAGGTAATAAGACATATGGAGAAATCAGAATCTACGGAATTTAGCTGAGAAATCTCTATCTTTACCTTTCCTACCATGCTTATACTTCCCTTATGATTAAATTTATTGATACATGAGTTATTCCCATTGTGATTTTATTTATTATGGAGAGTTATGCAACTTAATGAAAAATTTCCCTTATGATTTAATTCCATTGATAGATGACCACAAACAATGAAAGCTCCAATTGTTAGGGACTAAGTTCTATTCGAGCTAGAACAGGCTCCAAGAGAAAATTAAGGGAGAAGAGAGAATAAAAATAAAATAACTTAATTTTTTATTTATCGAATCAAATAATAAATACTGGACTGGACCTATTTATAATAGTGATAAACCTAGATAACTTAACGAACTAAAATCTAAGTTCTACTCTAATTATATAAAGACTCATAATATAAGACTTAATAAACTAACTCTCATAATCAAGAATTCATGTAGGCTTCTTCTTCATGCGAGTGGGCCATGAATTAATAAGTGGCCCAACATCTGTACCAGTATAACTGTCCAAAATCGAACATATTGATATTATTTAATTGTGATTTTGGAGGATACATATTCAAGATGGCATTTTTTTTCTCTAAACAAAACACTTCTATCGGTTTGATTGGTCGTTGAAGTGATTCACTCCATCAAATTGTAACTAATAAAAGTATTAATTCCACGTGTTGTCTGATAATGAAAATACTGAAAATTACGAGCAGAAAGTTTTAACAAGAAAATAGTTGGAGCATGAGCTATGTTACACGAGAACGGATATAGCGATACAGGTACGACACCGATACGAATACGCTGATATGATATTTTTAGAAAACAGGCGATACCAATGAGTCATGATACATCTATATAAATTTATATTGATATTCACATAATGCACTTTTCATTTTTCTACAAACAACTTTTTTTTTTAAAATTAAACATGAAAATACACAGTTTTTATAACATTTTAAAAAAATCATGCATCAAAAGAAAAAATACAAACGTGATTACATTTTACAAGTTAATAATAAATTAACAAGTTTGTAATATTACAAAATCAAGATGCTCGATTCTTGGCTACATAAAATCATATTAACAAAAAAAGTGAATTAAAAGTTTGTAAAAAAACCGTAATATAGTTTCGATACGCCTAAAAAATGTATCGATTTTTTTTTTTATGTTTGAAATTAAAAGATACGCCACATGGCGTATCGGATACATTGGGAACAAGTATGAGTATTGTATTAGTATCGATGCTAATATATCGCACACTGCATAACCTATTGATATCGGTGCATCATAGATCATGAGTCAAGACGGATAATATTATCCAATTACATGCAAATGCTCCGGTTTTAGGTAAAAGCTATGGCCTATAACAGATTTGTTTTTTGGTATGAATTATTGTGGAAGTCCTTGATATTCCAAAGCTATCATTAGTTAACAAAAGAAGCAAATGACATGTTCGACACTGTTGTTATGCCTGCATTGCCAATGGTGATGAAAATGGGCCAAAAAGAATGCATTCAACATGAGTTAATTGCCTTACCCATAAAAAAAAACATGAGTTAATTGCCTAGCCAACAATACATGGATTATACTTATTTATGTTGTGGTGTATTATTGATCTCGTTATTAAAAGTTAAATAAGACTTTATGTAACGTCATTGGTAATAGTCAGAATTAAGCTCCTCTAATTAAAGCTAGGAAACTCCTATCGTACAAAGTAGCTCTTAACCAAGTAAAGACGAAGTTGACCCGAAGCCCCTCGAAATCCTTATCCTATCACAAAAGATCAACACAAGACAAAGACAAATCTGACCCAAAGCCCCTCGAAATTCTTATCCTATCGCAAAAGATCAACACAAGACGAAGATGAAGTTGACTAAGAGCCCTCGAAATTCTTATCCTATCACAAAAGATCAACACAAGACAAAGACGAAGCTGACCAAGAGTCCATCAAAGTTCTTATCTCACGTCAAAATCCACATCAGCTCAGGACACCTATCAGACCCCCATTTGATCACACGTCCACCGCCATTCGAGAAGATCTAGCTACAAGTTACCCGCAATTATCTATATAAGGGCCCCCTCATTTCCTAAAAAATGAGGAGTGATGATGCATAATCCGTCATGCCCTCGGACATGGGTGAAAAAAGGGTACCCCACAAAAACGATTAACGGTCTAGAGGAAGGGCACGCCCATGTCACTACCAGCTATTACCCAGATAGGGGCATACGATACAGAATTCGGAGAAGGTACCCCCGGGTCACGACCAACTAACACCCCAAAGAGGGTATTCGGTCCAAACATCCGGAGAAGGTACCCCCGGGCCTCGACTGATCAATGCCCCTAAAAGGGAATATAGCTCGGACCAAATACTTGGGTACACCTTCTTCCACGACCTAAAGTCAGTCTAAACCTTGAGTACCCACAAGGAAAGACCACGAACCCCCCCCAGACCGATGAGTAGACACTTCCCAAACAGCTAAGCGCCACTCGGACCCCCGAGAGGTGATATCCAACACTTAGCCAATATATCATGGAGAAAAGAAGAGAACATTAAGGACACGAGTGGCTACGAGGAAGGGTCAAGACCACACGATATGTGGACTAAATAGATAGCTTAATAATCAAACAACCACGAAAAACGACCCCACGGGTCCCACTCAAGACAAACGACCAAGAGAAGCGCCCGACCACATGGGTAGAGCCACAAGCACGACCTAGTTCGGAAGATGTGCCAACCACCCCTTTTCAACGTAGCTCCCAACCACCCTTATTATAACCAAAGACCACACCTCATTGGTCCAAATCACCATTGGAGCAGAAAGCGACAACTCTTAACGGTGCAGACCAATGATTGAAGCAGACTAATTCTCTCTCATTAGTTCAGAACCACCTCTAAAGATCATTGGAGCAGACGCCTTCAATATCCGCTCAGAAGAACTGGAGTCAACTCCCGCCATTACTCGTGTTTTGACACGCGACACTCACACTATTGGACGCCAGAGCCAACCAGAGTCAAGACGGAAAGACCAATTTCTATTGGCCGAAGACCTCAGGGCTATCCCTATAAATAGCCCCCATTTTCATCACCAGAAGTAGGATCCAAAATCGACAAGTCGAACACAACACAAAAACTAGTACAAGTTTTGCCAAATTCTCAGCGCAATTGTACTTAGAAATATTGTATCTCGCTAGCTCTAGCTATCTCACCACACGACCCCTTGTAATTCACCCAAAGTCTTTAATAAAATAACTGTGCATCTTTTCCCTCAAATTCGAGAGTGGCGATCCGAACAAAATAACTAAGTGACAATATCCTCGAATATTCCGACCTCACGGGCCCGGACGATATTGCATCACCACGATATTGCATCACCAAAGAGAAAGCTTTTCTTTCCCAGAAAAAAATAGATGATAAATGTGAATATTAAACCTTGTTCTTTCTGCAATTATTTTTCTTCATATTCCTCGAATTGGCGAAAGGCCGTGTCACCCAAGTGTAATTTTCTTTTACTGCAATTATTAATAAAATCTCCTATCATCAATCATATATTGTTATTTCGTTCCTTGTCTGGGTTTTTTGAATTACGAGATCCACGAGAGAAAGCTATATACAAGCTATATTGTACTGCATTTCAAATACTCCAACTCTAATTTAAAATCAAACCCAGTCATAAGATTACCCTTTAATGAGTAATGACACGACCCTTTACTAATTGGAGCATTAGGTTAACACTAACAGTAGCGGGTAAATTAAAAGGTGAAAGATACTCTATTAATTAGTTCTATGTGGCCTGGTTAAATACACCATTAGTTGTTGGACCCTCCCCGGCCCCCCTAAAATTATTTGTGTGGCCATATTATATCAACATCCGAATTACGAAACTGTCCTTCGAAGTTACCACGAAAAGGTTAGACCGTTTCCTGTTGATAGTGGGCACATGTGGGGAAACCATCCCCATCACTTGCATGTGAAGGTGGGCCCACTTAAATAATAAAGAAGACAAATGATGAGCTTGCCATTTCTATATAATTGAATTGCACATGCAATTAAATTATGGTACACGGTATTGGGAGAACTTTGTGTGTAAACTTCTCATACAAATAGCTGACCATTTGCTATTTGGAAATCATCCATTTCACAGTAGCATTTGCAGTGTAATACTCTTACTTTCTCTTGTAATATTTATATATTTGTGTGAGGTGTATTTGGGGAGCGTTACGGGTAAAAATGCTCTGTCGGGATCATTGGGCTGAGCGAGAAATTGTGTAGTTGTAACAATTTTCTACATAGTGTATTTTCGTTCGGGGTCCCGTAGTTTTTTCTCCGGTTTTGGAGTTTCCACGTAAAATTCTTGTGTTGTTACGATCGTTATATTTTATTCGTGTTTGCTTCGTTATATCCACGATGGGCAAATCCTAGGTGCACGTATTTGTCGACTCAAATACCTAACAAGTGCTATTAGAGCCCGGGTACTGCTGGAGGTGGAGCTTTTGCTGAGGTGGAGCTCTGGTGTGATAGTAGTGTGAATAAGCGCTCATAAAAGGCGGTTCTGTCAAAGGTAATTGGTTATTAAACGGGACCGTTGTGACCCCACCAATTACCTGGGAACCTTGAAACCTTGTTTGGAAAGACGAGCTATCTCTTACCGAGGGTTTACTTTGTGCTATTCCAATCTACTTGAAATTCACCAAGACTCGCCGGTGCAATGTCATGGAGCAAGGGTACGAATATGATGAAATTTGGCGTTGAAAAATTTGACGGAAAAATTAACTTTGGCTTGTGGCAAGTTCAAGTCAGGGATTTGTTGATTCAGTCAGGGTTACACAAGGCTTTAAGGGGAAGGGCTGTCGCTAAATCTAGCGTCAGTACTAGTACGACTTCCGAGGCAACTGGTATAAAAGTTGTGGTGGACGATGATGATTGGGAGGATCTTGATTTGCGAGTTGCGAGCGCAATTCGTCTGTGCCTGGCCAAAAACGTTCTTGCGAACGTGCATGGGGTTACTTCGGCAAAGGGACTCTGGGAAAAATTAGAGGAGTTGTACCAGGCGAGTGGCGTGTCGAATCGCGTGTATCTGAAGGAGCAGTTTCATACACTGCCAATGGCAGAGGGTGCGAGTATCTCAGATTATCTGAGTTTTCTGAACGGAATATTTGCTGAGCTTGAATCCATTGGAGTTGCAATTGATGAGGAGGATCAAGCCTTGAGGCTCATCTGGTCTCTTCCAAGTTCGTACGAACACATGAAACCGATATTGATTCATGGGAAAGAGAAAATCAATCTCTTTGAAGTTACGGGCAAGCTTCTGTCTGAAGAGAGGAGGCTTAGCGGGGCTAACGGTTCACATGTAAACAATGCATTGGTGGCTTACGATGGCAGGAAGACAAACTCTAGGAGGAAAGCGTGTTGGCGGTGTGGACAATTTGGCCACGTTAGAAGAAATTGTCCAACAAAGGGAGCCGGTCCGGCAAATGTCTCCGAGGCATCAAAGGGAAACACTGGAGGTGATACTAACATTGCTTATTGCAGTGACTCTAGTGAAGTTTTGTAAGCGGCGTGCTCGTCCTGATGGCATGAGACCCTAAAAGTTTCCATGAGACAGGACGTTAATTTTAGTGGGTCTAGTGTGCACACGGGCATTACTTTTGGCGTTAATGCAAGGTGTGGTATATTCATGTCGGCGGGCTGATGACTTTCGGAGGAGCCCAAAGGGGAAGTTGCACCATCCTATCAGCAGGTTAATGTTCGACATGTGCCAAAAAGGGAAATTCTCAAAATTGGTTTATTCTGTGTGGTTATGCTTTATGGTGGAGCATGGTACTTCTAAAAGTACGACTGCGGTTCAGTGATAGCGGGAGCTATGGAGATCTTCTAAGGTGGAGTGGGTGTGCGATTTCTCAAGGCCGGAGTGAAGATGTTTTTTTTGAAGACATGATTAGTCACTAATAATCAGATCTTCAAGGTGGAGATTGTTGACAGTGGGCACATGTGGGGAAACCATCCCCATTACTTGCATGTGAAGGTAGGCCCACTTAAATAATAAAGAAGACAAATGATGAGCTTGCCATGTGGTGCATGGCTGGCGATTTTTATATAATTGAATTGCAAATGCAATTCAATTATGGTACACGGTATTGGGAGAAGTTTGTCTGTAAACTTCTCCCATAAATAACAGACCATTTGCTATTTGGAAATCATCCAATTTATAGTAGCATTTGCAGTGTAATACTCTTATTATCTCTTTTAATATTTATATATTTGTGTGAGGTGTATTCGGGGAGCGTTACGGGTAAAAAGGCTCTGTGGGGATCGTTGGGCTGAGCGAGAAATTGTGTAGTTGTAACAAGTTTTCTACATAGTGCATTTTCGTTCGGGCCCCCGTAGTTTTTCTCCTGTTTTGGAGTTTCCACGTAAAATTCCCGTGTTGTTACGATCGTCATATTTTATTCGTGTTTGCTTCGTTATATCTACGATGGGCAAATCCTGGGGGGCGCGTATTTGTCTACTCAAATACCTAACATTTTCTAGAATATTGGCTTTATATTTCATTTTTATGGTTTTCTCAGTAGCTCATTTAGAACCATGCAACCGAACATCAAACAAATTTAGAATGTGTCACGGTGGACATTTATTATAAGGACAAATTAATATTTCTACCTTGTAAGTTTACCCTTTTGATGAATCTGCCCAATAACTACCGAATTTTTAAAACTACCCTACGAATTGGCATTTTCTTAATTTTTATGCCCTGTTGCTGCCACATAGGAAAAAATGCGCTTACGTGGTTGCCACATGGAAAAAAGCCACACACCACATCAATATATTTAAAACAAAAAAAATAGTTTTTTGTGGCCTGCAACCGCGAGTTGCAGCCGGGGGAGGGGGGGGGGGGTTGCGGGGTGAGTTTATTTTTTATTTTTTTAATGTCAGTAATAAAATATTTTTTTTTGTTTTTTTTATTTTTTATATTTATGATTTTTTCCTTTTTTTATATATTTATATATTCTGGATATAAATATGTTAACTCATTGGAGTAATTCTAGTAGTATTCGAGGAACACCTTGCCCAAATAGTCAGTAATCAAGTTACAACACTATGAAGATCAGACAATCTATCCTAAAAATCTCTTTTTTCTCCTTCTTGCTGGGTTGCACAATGAGTACATTTATAGCCTTCTGTCAACTGCATGTCATACATTAGGTGGCGGATTAGGGTTGTTTTTATGCTAACTCAGCTGCTGTGTGACTGCCACTTAATTTCTTCAATGCTGATACCTGATATTGATGATGACACCTGTTTAATTTGGAGCTGATACATGACTTTGCTGTCGACACCTGGTCCTTGCATGGCCGAAGCAACTCGATAGGTGACACTTGGTTATTATTCTAGAAACACTTCTCTTGTTTGCCTTTGTACGAACTTCTTTGCCATCGGGTTGATTGCTTTGGCCATCGGGTTATTCTGACCATTATGGTGCCATCGAGTAATTTTGTTATTATCGTGCCTTCGGAATATCTCTCCCTCGAGTCGTTGGGATATATACCCTGATATATCATAACAGTAGGCATCCCTCGGGGGAGAACATGTTTATAATGTTCCTTAGGATTGTCCACTGGCTAAAGCATCGTCGATTATTAGGCATCGTAGAGTCATCCAAGACTGGTAGTGCCTTTAGCATCGGATGCTCTGTGAGTGTGGTAATCCGTGCGCCATCGGAAGATAAAGTTACCGAGAAGTAACTTATCTTCCGATGACAAATGTTTTATTTGTTCTCTCGATGGCCATATATCCTGATAACCCTAAATTTCCTCTAGGGGTTTACACCAGTCCCCCCAGTTCCTGGTGCATTATAGGTAATCAGCAGGAACTTATAGTGAAGTGGTCATCGGAAGTTAAAATAGCCATTGGAGAACGTGGGGAGTTGATTAATTCCACATTAATGAGAGAATTCCAAGGGTTTGTAACGGTCTTTATTTTTGGGAAGTCGTGCTCTTTAATGTGGGCGTGTATTAACTCCCCACTATATCAGATGAGATCCCTTTATAAGCGGCTCTCTTCTATTATTCTTCTCTTACTGTTCTTCGTCTTTTCAAGCTTCCCATCTTCTTCAAGCAAAAAAACCTAAATTCTTCTTCTCCTTTCTTCTTTTATCATGGCCACTGAAACTTCCGCCGCCACACTCCCTTTAGCCACCGTCTTGGTGGATATTTCTGGTGTTCTGCCTGCACCTCCAATGGAGTCCGCCACTGCTCCGACTGCCCCTCTGACTGCTGCGGAAGATGCCACCGCCGTCACGGTGGCCATGCTACCGGAGAATAATCCCTCCGGTATCGAAACTTACCGTCGCAAGAGGAAGGGCAAGGCTTCTGTTGCTAAGGAAGATGAACTGACACGGGTTTCTAAACGGTCAAGGAAGTCATCCGTCGCCGCTGACGCTTCTGCTGCCCTGGCGAAGATGAAGGGTAATCGTCGCTATAACGAAGTAGAGCACGTTGTGAGCACGGTTACCGAAGAATAAGTTGGCAACTTCTTCCATGATTTCGGAATATCATCCCTGAACATCCTTAGGGAAATTCCTTCAAAGGACGATAGGGGAAACGCTCCTCCCGAGGGCTATGTTACACTTTATCTAGTTCAGGTATGCGCGGGTCTCCGATCCTTTTATCCTCCCTTCTATTGCGAGGTGTTTAAAACATGCGATGTCTGCCCTAGCCAATTAACGCCCAACAGTTTTACTATCCTTGCCTCATTTGTTTTTTGGTGCCTATCGAGGGGGGTAGAGTGTACTGTGAGGAGATTTTTCTCCATTTTTACTGTTAATGTTTCTTCTACCGGTCACCCATCGTACTTTTTTGCTCATCGAGACCCAGAGAAGAAAGTAGTCGTAGGAACTACTTTGTCTTACAACAGCTGGAAAGATAAATTCATCTTCATCAAACCTGTTGTGGGCCAGTGGGATTTTCCCCACTCTTGGCGTCAATCTGAGGCCCCCTCTTATAAAATAGACTCATCTACTTCTTTTACTTTGGCTCTCGATGCTTCTGCCCTGTTGAAGTCCGCCCATTATTTGCCTTTGTATGATACTGTTGGGCTGAATATGACGGCTCCTTTGGATGCTTCCCTCGTGGGGAAGACACTCATCTGCCTCTCCGATGATGCACGACCTACTTTTGGTGAGTTAAACGACCATCTTTCTATTTATACATTTCTCATCTATACTCTGCATTTTCTCATTTACTTTTCTCTTACGCAGTGTCTTACTTGGAGGAGCACGAGAAGGACATAGCTGATATTCCTCGCCTTGCTACTTCTCGTGCAAAGAGGAAGAGATCCAAGAAAGTTATGCTGCCCTTGAACGATGATTCCCAATCATCAAACAAGGATTCTGACCCTGGGGAACCTCAAGCGGTTAACTCCCAAAAATCCGCAGAGTTCGATATTGATGACGAGGACCTTCAACAGGACACTGTTGAGACCACAGTCGCTTCTGAGATGCCTGAGGCTCCTATTCCCTCTGATGTTTTACCCTCTATGCCTTCGCCTCCTGTTCACCCCGATGGGACTATGGAAGAGGTTTCTGCCCTTCCTTCGCAGCCTGTGGAGGACTTATCACTATCTCCACAGCCCTCCAAAGGAGCAAGTATTGCTCAGGAAGAAACTGATGCCACCATTGTTCCTTCTCCCTTAGGTATATAACAAGGATTTTACGTTTTTTCTTCTTCTCTGTAACATGTGATTTATTTTCTTTGTTATTCTGCAGCCAACAAAGAGAAGGTCATTTTGATCGAGAGCGAGGACGAAGGTGTTCGAACATGTTAACCTATTTTACAACTGTTTTTTTACCATTTTCTACTTTCTTGGCTTGTGTGCTTACTTTTGTTTACATTTTTAAGCAGGTACTTCACCTTTGGATACTCAGAAGCACCCGTCCTTGGCTCATCAGGATTTATCCGTTGATGACCTCTTCTCTTCCGAAGGTCGTGTTTTCGAAGGCGATGCTTACGATCCTTCTCCTTCAGCTCCTCCTCGTTCAATTAACTTGGAGCTATTGGACGAACTGTTGCCTTCTTTGGTGAAGAAGCACGTATGGAATGCGTCCTCGGGAGCTCCTGCCGGTACTTCTATGACGCTCCCTCCTTACCTCGAGGGGATGCCCTTCTCCAGCCGCTTTACCCCGACTGACTCTAATTTCTTTATCTATACTACATGGGCCAGAGCAAAGTCTAGCACAAGACCTGGTGGCTCGGATTTGAATACGGCTTTCGAGGTCATTACCCGATATTTGAATGCCACCTCGGCGGCAACCCACCACGATGAGCACACTGCTCGATTTTTCTCCGAGTTGATGGTTGTCATGGTAAATTTTTCGGTTATCTTTCTTCGCCATGACTTTTTATTTTCATATTGAAAAACTTATCCTTTATATCCTCCTAGGTTCCTAAGATCATTCCCTCCATCTGGCGAGAGGTGGATGCTGCTCAGGCTATCGGGCAATCGTCTATGGAGGAGCTAGCCGCTCAGAACGCAGCTTTGAAAAAAGCTGAAGATGAAGTGAAGAACCTTCGGGAGGCATATGCTCAAAGTCTGGTGAGGGAGCGAATGCTGGAGTCCAAGTTGGATGAAACGACCAACACCCTATCCGAGTGCACGTCCGAGAGAAAGAAGCTGAAGGAAGAGCTCTCTGTGCTTTCGACAGAGAAAAGTTCATGGGGAGAACTAGAGCGCAACTTGAAGAAGGAAGTTTCTACTCTTCAAGACCAATATAATCGGCTAAAGGAGGAATTGAAGAAACCAGCTCCCCCTCCTTCGGGTTTTATCTCCCCTGAGATATTAGAAGAGAAGCTTTCAGGGGCTATCCTTCTGACAAAGGATGAGGTTCAGAGGCATTGCGAGGAGAAGTATCAACAGAGGCATCAGAGTCATCTGCTGGGTAATTTTTTACTCGGGTATCTTGGCTACATCAACCAATGCCGTGAAGATAGATTGTTCTCCCATCCCGAAAACTGGAGGAGACTAAATCCTCAGGCCTTGATGATACGTCCCCCCCTCATCTCAGGAAGCTCACAATGCTTACCAGAAGTTATTGGGCCGCACTCCTTCTCCTGCTTCTTCTACTGGTTTTCCATCTTCTTCATCTCGACCATCGGACCGCCGCTTTTAGACTATCTTCCCAGTTTATTTTACTTTTGTCTTTCAACTTGTAATTGTACTTTGAGTAATTTTGACATTCCATCAGCTGACTGTATGACTTTTTCTCAACATTTTAGTTATCAAGTATCTATTTTTACCCTCATTCTCTTTATTTATTCCGCAATTTTGTCTTTTCTTGCCACTTCCTGCACTACTTTTCATGCCAGGTTTCAGAGAATGTTTGCCATTATTGTTAATATTCTCCTCACGTGTCTTTATCCCTGTTTGCATATACTTTGAGAGGTCCAAATGTCATCTTCATTTTGACACGTACCCAATTGTTGTCTTCAGGTACCTCTATAAATAGTTTCCCCATCATTTCCATTCTTTTCAACTAAAAGCATCTTCTTCTGCCTCATGATTGAAGAATCTTACTTTTGTCACTTTTTAGTTTGCTTTGTAGTTTACCATAGTAAGTGTAATTTCCTCGCTTTGCTACAATGCCTCCTTTCACCTATGGGTCATCATCGTCTTCTGAGGGATCTTCTCCTCTACATTCTCGAGGTGAACTTTCGAACGGAAATGCGAGAACTAGGCCCACAGTGGGTGGGTTATCTCTAATTTTTTGAAACTCTCCTGCTGTGCATCGAGCACCTTTATCTCGATCTGACTCAAATGTAGCGGATTCCCTGCGTCTCACATTCCTTCGTAGAGAATCCTACTTCCCTTCCGATAATTTTTCTATATTTAACACTTCTGCCTTGAATGTTAATGCTATGATTGGGGGGAGCAGAGTAGGTTCCTGTCAAAGCGTTGAGTCGCAAGAATCTATCATTCAAACGTTGCGTGAATACGGTTTAAACCCAGACGAATACGATATCATCGTTCCTCGTCCTTTTCATAGGGCCTTCGAGCCTCCCTTAGGTTATTTAACTCTATACTCCGAGCAGATTAGATGTGGCTTGCGCATGTTTTTTCATCCTTTCATACAATCGCTATTTCAATGTTGGCAAATTTACCCCAGCCAACTGACCCCTAACTCACTTCAGCATTTGGTGAGTTTCATTCTTTGCTGTAACCTCTTGAATGTACCCCTAACGCCCTATCGGGTCGGTGCCGCCATCATTTTACGTCCATGTCCCAATGGTCTTCTTTTTTTCAGTTTAGTTCACCGTGATCAGCAGAGAGGTTTCAATGTACCCCGACGCCTAGCGTTTGTAGTGGACTGGAAGAAGAGATATTTTTTATTAAGCCGAGGGATTCTTCTGGGAAGATGTGGGGTGTACCTTTGCAATGGGGTTTGGGATACGTGCTCCCTCGTCCTGAGGTTGCGGTACGAGAGATGACATACCTAACTTCCACCGGCTTATTCTCGGGTAGTTACGACATGTGCTCTATTTTGGCGAACTCATCTGCTTTAGCTATGGCTGGTTTACAACACGGAGTGGAACAATTGAACATTCCTCCGATGCCTCTACACTCAAACCCTGCCTTTCGTAAGTCTATTCATTTTTCTGTAATTTTTATGTCTCGGGGTTTAATCTTTATGCTTATGTTCTCAGGTGCAGAGATGGAACAGTATGCTATCATGCCTTTTTCTGCTAGTCTTTTTGGCCTTGCAGATACTTTCCTTGAATACTCCGATGATTCCATTTCTTCTTCTAGCTGTGAAATCATCGGATCCCGTTTGGGTCCTGAAGATTATGCAATAACTTCTGGCTTGGATTCTCTTTGCACTTCCAATTTACCTACTATCGATGCTTTGTTTAATGGAACCCCTTCCCCGCATCTTATAGAGTGTTCCGATCCTCGGCCCTCTGTGGGTTTATCATTATCTCTAGGAGTTTTGCATGCACCCTCTGTTAACGTGGTTGATGGTGATATTTCCTCCCACGATGTTCCTCACGAGAATTTAACTCCTATAGACAATATTTCTTCTCTTCCACAAATGAACACTCCATCTGGTGAAGGCCCTAGTCGGGTTCCTGAAGATACCAACAGTTTTCATCTAGACTTTCCGATACTCACTCATGATGCTCATTTCTGTCGGAATTTTCTCAACGGTCTATTAAATCAATCTGATTACGAAGATTTGGGTTCTACTCCAATACCCCTCCTCCAAGATAGACTCTGTCATGACCTTTGTGAGGTAAGAAGCGTATACATTTATTTCTAGATTGTACTGCCATCCTTCTCTTAACTTACTGCTTTTATTTTTTCTTGTTCGGCGTTCTTGATTACTGACGCACTCAGATTCCAGAAGGAGTACGCATCCAGCAACTTGGGTTTTCTTTTCCGATATCTAGCTGACTTAAAGAGAGATTTAGTGATAGCTCATAATAAGAATGATAATCTGCAGGCTTATTATGACTCAGACCAAGAAATGTTGAGATGTTTATGGAAGGAAGCCCAAGATACCTCTTTTCACTTGAGCCATCTTTTGATCCTCGAACGAGAACATTCTCAAGATTTAGAAAGCCGAATATCCATCCTTCTGTCTCAAATCGAGGCTTCCGATGCCCTGATTTCTTCTCTATCCAATGAGAGAGATACATCAGCTTTAAGGCTGATAAACTTGGAGAACTCCCACGAAGCAACTGCCCATTCTGAGGCTGCAACATTACTTTCAGGCATCTCTCTGATGAGAGAAACACTCAGGGAGGAAATGCAAGAAATGGTCCTCATTGGCTATCGTATTTGCCAAAATGCTATTAGGGAACTTCTGGGTTTTCCCTCCAACTTGACTCTTCCTGATATAGAGATCAGTACTTCTCCGCAATTTCTCCTTCCTCGTCTTTACGAAGATCAATAATCCCAACAGTAACTGTTATGGATCCCATTGACCTTTCCCAAGAGCAACGTCGTCGCATTATTAGAGAAGGAAAGCGCCCCTTCTCAGAATGATTTTCTTTTCTCATGTATTATTTGTGTGGGTTCGTGATGTGTAAATAAATCGGAACTACGGGTGGTTTGATTCCCCGGTCGTGGGATACGTAGGCACTTTGGACTCTATCCGAGTCCAACCACGTGTTATATGTGTGTATGCAAGTTAGTCGGGTTAGATGGCTGTATCGGAATGAATCGCGTTTGTGACTATGTACGAATTCCATGTATATAAATAAAAGCCATCTTTATTCCACCACGACTTTATTTACATGTACACCAGTGTGGCTCCTTTATTTACATTAGTTCTATATTTACAAGATACTAAGCATAATATTTTCTTAGATTCAACGCATTCCAAGTTCGGGTAAGTACAATACCTTCAGGAGTACTTAGTTGATAAGTAGCGGGTCCAATGATTTTGTTCACCTTGTATGGTCCTTCCCACTTGGGCTGCAATTTAGCAACATTCTTTGACGCTCCCACTCGCTTGAGAACCAAATCTCCAACTTGGAATGTTCTAATCTTGACATTTTTTTTTAGTGTCTGGCCATTCGAGCTTTATCCCTTCCATTCGGATTGAGGCTCGATGCCTCCTTTCTTCCAACAAATCCAGAGCTAAGGCTAGATTAGAGCTATTACTAACCTCCTCATACTCTCGGATTCTCCAACTTTCTGTTACGATTTCTGGCGGGATTACAGCCTCACAACCGTAAGCCATGCTGTATGGCGTTTCTCCATTGGCGGAGCTAGGGGTCGTGCTATATGCCCACAAAACACCCGGAATTTCTTCCATCCATCGTTCCTTGTGATGGTCCAACCTAGCCTTAATGCTCTTCAGCAGGGTCCGATTAGTTCTCTCAACTTGCCCGTTACCTTGGGGATATTCGACGGAAGCAAAGCGATGCTTAATTTCCCAGTGCTTACACCAATCTTCTACCTTTTCATCTTCAAACTAGAGTCCGTTGTCGCTTACTAGGTATAGAGGAATTCCGAACCGGCATAGTATATTTCGCCATAGGAAATTGATAACTGCACCAGCTGTAATTCTGGCCATCGGTTCTGCTTCTACCCACTTTGTGAAATAATCTACTGCAACTATCAAGTATCGCTTCTACCTTGGATTGGGCATTAAGGGCCCGACAAGTCTATCCCCCATTTGGCGAAGGGGCATGCTAGTAGACTTGGTTCCCATGGGGCCGCCGGTTGATGGATTTGTGAAGCGTGGGATTGGCATGCTGGGCATTTGCGCGCGTATTCTTGGCAATCTTGAACCATTGTGGGCCAATAGTATCCTTGTCTTATGATATGATTGGCCATGTTCGCACCTTGCGAGTGATTTCCACATGTTCCTTCGTGCATTTCTTTTATGACCCCTAACGCCTCCTGCTCATTTAGACACCGAGTATGAGGATTAGAATAACATCGCCGGAACAACACTCCTTTATGCAGAAAGTAACACGCTGCCTTCCTCTCTATTCTTTTCCCCTCTTTGTCGTCATCGTAATATTGCGTGGGATCCTCTAAGTAATCAACAATATCTGACATCCATCCTGCTATCATTGGGGCCACGATGGCGTTGGTGTTCTCCTGAAGCTCTTGTTTTTCTGACACCATAGCTTGCAACAAAGTAATTCGTCGCGTTTCGACCACAGATTGAGTTGCTATCTTGGATAACGCATCTTCTTCTTGGTTTTCCAACCGAGGAATTTGCCTTAACTGGAACTCTTCAAATAGCTTTTGCCTACTTCGAACTGTTTGGGCATAGGCTTTCAGTCGTTCCTCTTTTACTTCGAACTCTCCTATCGCTTGTTGTACTATCAGCTGTGAATCATTGTGAATCACCACTCGACTGATGTTCCCTTCCATGGCTAGCCTCATTCCGATCAGGAGGGCTTCGTATCCCGCTTCAATGTTAGACAGGGGGTAATTGATCCTGACGACAAAACATATATTTTCTTCTTCCTCGTAATTCTTCAGGACTATTCCTGCTCCTCCGTGCGTTCCGACGGATGATCCGTCTACATACACATGCCATAGCGCGGGTAGCTTCTCATCTTGCATTTCCTTCATCTCTACTACAAAGTCAGACAGAACCTGTGCTTTGATGGCTGGTCGTGGAGCGTATGACAAGCTATACTCGCTTAATTCTATCGCCCATTTTACCATTCGTCCTGATGTTTCAGGATGATTGAGTATGGATCTTAACGGATATTTGGTGAGTATCGTCACATGGTACGTTAGGAAGTATGACCTTAATTTTCTAGCCGCTACTACAAGGGCTAATATCAACTTTTCTGTTTGCACATAATTCTTCTCTGCGCTTTACTGGGTTTTACTAACATAATACACAAGACGATGATCACCTCCTTCATTCTTCACCAATACTGCACTTACAGCCTCTTCTCCAGCCGACAAATATACAAACAACTTATCTCCAGGCTTAGGTTTGACTAGTAGCGGATGACTCACCAGATAATTCTTCAGACTATCGAAGGCTACTTCACAATCGGGAGTCCATCGAAACTTTTTCACATTCCTTAACACTTTAAAGAATGGTAGACCCTTCTCTGCTGACCGTGATATGAATCGGCTGAGTGATGCCATCTTTCCTGTTAGCCTTTGCACTTCTTTTATTGTGCTTGGGGATTTCATCTCTACGATGGCTTTGGCCTTTTCGGGCTGACCTCTATTCCCTTTTCTGTTACCATATATCCTAGAAATTTTCCTCCTCTGATCCCAAAAGAGCACTTCTTGGGATTTATTTTCATGCCAAATTTATCCATGATGGCTAGAGCTTGTCGTAAGTCTCTCGGATGATCTTCTGCCCTCTTGCTTTTTACAATCATATCGTCCACGTAAACTTCCATCGTATCTCCGATGACGTCTGAGAACATCAGGTTCACTAACCTTTGATAGGTGGCACTGGCGTTCTTGAGTCCAAACGGCATGACCATGTAGCAATACGTGCCAACATCAGTAATGAAGCTGGTTTTCTCTTGATCTTCTTCCGCCATCGGAATCTGATTGTACCCTTGGTCACCGTCCATCGTGGATAATAGTGCGCACCCTGCCGTTGAATCTACCAGCTGGTCGATGCTGGGCAAGGGGTAACAATCCTTTGGGCAGGCATCGTTCAAATTAGTAAAATCCACGCACATTCGCCATCGTCCTCCCGACTTAGGTACTAATACGACGTTGGACAACCATTCAGGGTATATAACTTCCCTTATTTGCTGTAATCCGAGAAGTCGTAGTATTTCTGACTTGATAATCCCATTCCTTTCTGGGCCCATGTTTATTTTCTTTTGCCGGATGGGTTTGAAGATGGGATTGACATTGAGGTGATGTTGGCATATCCTTGGGCTGATTCTTCCAGGGGGGCCTCCTTCCCATGCGAAGAGGTGCCTGTATTCCTTTAGGATGGAAACGACTTCCTCTTCTATCGTCAGACCCATTTCTGTTCCTACTTTCACTTTCTTATTTTCCTCTTCTAGTTCTACCAGTTTTAATTCTTCCACCGGTTGGACTCGAATTTCCTCCATTTTCTGCTTCTTTCTTGGGTGGCTAAGTTCTTCTTCCACACTTGTTGGTATGGCATTCATACGACATTCCATAGCCTTGATTTGGTTGCCTCGGATTTCTCCGATACCCGACATCGTGGGAAACTTCACTTTGAGATGAAGAGTAGAGGGTACGGCCTCGAAGGCGTGAATAGATGGCCTTCCACATATAACGTTAATATGTTCGTGAGGATGCTTCTACTACCCAAAACTTCACATGCTCGGTACGCCTCGCTGCTCCTTCACCCCAAGACATCGGAAGTATAACGGTACCCAAAGTTCGGCTGGTTTCTACTGAGAAGCCTACCAAAGGTATCTCCGTGGGATCGAGATGTTTCCTTTTTAGTCCCATTGCTCCGAAAGTTGGGGTAAACAATACATCCACTGAGCTTCCAGTATCCACGAGGACTCGTTGTATCTCAATACCCATTATGGTTGCTTTAATTACCAGCGGGTCTTCATGAGGATATACGATTCCCTGAAGATCTTCGGGTCCGAAGGATATTGCTGGTAACCTCATTCCTTGCACTGTGCAAACCGATATTCCTTGTCCCACCTTTCTAGCCTCTTTGAGATATTTCTTCTTTTTTCCAGCAGGGGACACTGATATATCTCCTCCTTCAATCATGTTGATAGTTCTCCCCGATGGAGGGTTATCTCGATACGTATCTGGTGGAGGTGGTAATTGTTGAATAAATTCATCTTGTTCGCCGTTCCTCGAGGGGGGTTCAACGACAATCTCACCTTATTCACTCCGGGCTTTCTTTCGATCCATCGATTGATCCTCTCTATTATTGCTTAAGTAATCTCTCAAATATCCTAAGTCCAGTAACCTATGAATTTCGTTCCGTAGGTTCTTGCAACCATCGGTTGTGTGGCCATATGCCTTATGATATTTACAGAACTTTCGTGTGTCTTTTTTCTTGTATGGTTGTCTTACTGGCATAGGCCAAGAGAAATCTTTATTTCTTCGCATCACGTTTAAAACTTCCGATTGAGTGATTGTCAAGGCTAGTAGCGGTACCGGTTGAAGATGCCTTTTCACTACTCCCGGATTGTCTCTCCGAGGCGGGAGACCTTTGGATTCCTCTTTTTCTTTTGGCCTTGCATTGGCATCAGCGCTTTCTGCTTTCAACTTAGACTTTTCCGCTTCTTCCATCAAGATATAAGTTTCTGCTTTCTGCATTAATTCATTCATGTCCTTCACTCGATTTCCTACCAGATATCGGAAGAAATTTCCCGACCGTAATCCCTGGGCAAGAATGTCTGCTATCATGGTCGGGTCAACATTTGGAACATCCAACACTTCATCAGAGAAGCGTTTTATGAAATCTCTCAAGGATTCATCTTTTTGTTGTTTTATAGTAAATAAATGGCATGCTGACTTTGGATATCGTCTATTGCAGGCGAACTGTCGTACGAATAGACTTGCCAGTTGGGAGAAATTGGATATGGTGCCCGGTGATATCTGTGTGAACCACGATTGTGCTCTTCCTGTCAGTGTAGCCCGGAATATTCGACACAACGCAAAATCCGGGGCTGACTGCAAATCCATCGTTGCAATATATTGATTGATGTGATCCTGCTGGTATTTTCCATCTTTCTCTCCTGAATACATGGGTAGGTTAACCGCTCTTACGTGGGCTGGAATTGTAGCTTGTGCAATATCTGGTATAAACGAAGATCCATGGTATACTGGTTCATCTTCTGGTGTGATGGCCCTTTTCATGCTGAGCATCTCTCGTCGGAGATGATTCATCATTTACCAAAGAGCTGGCTCATTGCTTGAATGAGGAAACATGTTGGGACGATAGGGAGGCATTCTATCCTCGAAACCATTACCTGGTGGAGGTATCCCTCCTGGATACCCTTCTTGACGATACCCTGGTTGTGGTGGTGGTATTTGCTGTGGAGTTTGCATCATTCTTGATCCTTGCTCTTCCACCCTATATCTTTCTCTGTAGGGTAGTATAGGTTGTGGTTATGGGGGTCTTTCATTAGCTTGAGCTCTTCTTAAAGCTGCTTCCACTAGATCCTCAAATACTGTCCTCGGGATATTGATATAGTCGGCGTTAGGTGGCGGGGGGTTTCCAGGGGAACCCTCTGCAGATTCTTGATATATACTTTCACTGTGATTTTCCGTCCGATGTTCGGAGTGGGCTGATCTGTCCATCTTGTTCTGAATATCTTAAGTGTCGAGACTCTCTTACTGACATAACTCGAAG
The DNA here is from genome assembly GCA_948329865.1 of Linaria vulgaris. Lineage (NCBI taxonomy): Eukaryota > Viridiplantae > Streptophyta > Magnoliopsida > Lamiales > Plantaginaceae > Linaria > Linaria vulgaris. The sequence goes on along the minus strand of OX415249.1, from coordinate 110,455,589 downwards.
GCAATAATATATGGCGTTCCCACATACGGCGCAATCTGTTAACTCATTGGAGTAATCCTAGTAGTATTCGAGGAACGCCTTGCCCAAATAGTCAGTAATCAAGTTACAACACTATGAGGATCAGACAACCTATCCTAAAAATCTCTTTTTTCTCCTTCTTTTTGGGTTGCACAATGAGTACATTTATAGCCTTCTGTCAACTGCATGTCATACATTAGGTGGCGGATTAGGGTTGTTTTTATGCTAACTCAGCTGCTGTGTGACTGCCACCTAATTTCTTCAATGCTGATACCTGATATTGATGATGACACCTGTTTAATTTGGAGCTGATACATGACTTTGCTGTCGACACCTGGTCCTTGCATGGCTGAAGCAACTCGATAGGTGACACTTGGTTATTATTCTAGAAACACTTCTATTGTTTGCCTTTGTACGAACTTCTTTGCCATCGGGTTGATTGCTTTGGCCATCGGGTTATTCTGACCATTATGGTGCCATCGAGTAATTTTGTTATTATCGTGCCTTCGAAATATCTCTCCCTCGAGTCGTTGGGATATATACCCTGATATATCATAATAGTTGGCATCCTTCGGGGGAGAACATGTTTATAATGTTCCTTAGGATTGTCCACTGGCTAAAGCATCGGCGATTATTAGGCATCGTAGAGTCATCCAAGACTGGTAGTGCCTTTAGCATCGGATGCTCTGTGAGTGTGGTAATCCGTGCGCCATCGGAAGATAAAGTTACCGAGAAGTAACTTATCTTCCGATGATAACTGTTTTATTTGTTCTCTCAGAAGTAACTTATCTTCCGATGACAAATGTTTTATTTGTTCTCTCGATGGCCATATATCCTGATAACCCTAAATTTCCTCTAGGGGTTTACAAAATATATTTTTGTTTTAAATATATTTCATGTGGCAGCCATGGCGTGTGCCTTCACATCCAACTCGGCTGACACATTTGCGATTTTTCCTGTGGCAGCAACATGGTATAAAAATTAAGAAAATGTCAATTCGTAGGGTATTTTTAAAAACTCGGTAGTTATTGGGGAGATTCATCAAAATGGTAAGGGCAGAAATATTAATTTGTCATTATTATAATCAATATAATTGAGATTTTTTTGGAGGATTTAAATTGTGATTATGACACTGCCGCCAAAATCTTAAAAAACACACATATTATATTGTATAAATTGGTGAGGACATTATTCAGTTACCTATAAGTCTTTTTCTTTGTAGTTGATTGACAAAATGAAATAGAGATCTATAGTTCAAGATTTGGCATATGCGCTAACACGTGAGTAAAAACTATTTCTCATTTTGTTTTTCATAATATAATATAATAGAGACAGCCAGTTGAGTTGAAAAAAAGAAAGCGATCGAAGATCGAGTTTTTAGAAGAAAAAGAAAAGAAATAAGAAGCGGTCAGTCAACATGCATTTCATTACCTACAGTAAACAAAAAGTACTGTCAGGTATGTTATTTAATAATCTTACCAACTTCAAAAAAAAAAAAAAAAAAAAACTTACCGTCCACGTCTATTGGAAAGTCAAACAGTCAGTTATCTCGTGGCATATTAATTAATGAGAAATTGAGAATCAGAATTGCATCGATCGAACCACTTGGTCCACGTTGATAAAATACTAGGGCAGTCTGAGTACGACTCCGACCCCATCCAGTAATCAATTTTATTTAGGCTCCACAACAGGTTATTAGTTGTTACAAAAGGGACAGGACACGTCTATTCCACTTAATACCCCTGCCAAGATTCAACGCTACAAATCTAAAATAAATACACATTGACAATTAAGAGCCAATAATCTCATATGTTCGATCAAAAAATGGAGAACAATCCAAAAGAACCACTTATAGTATCATCTCCCGGCAAAGGAGGAGCTACCGAGCAATATCCCGATGGCGTTCATCGTTCCTTTACGTCGTCTTTCGTAGCTGATGGGGACGATATTCCTCCGATCACCAACGTGCGCGTATTTTGCACCGAGTTCGCGACAGAGTCGAAAAAGCTGTGGCATTTGGCTGGGCCGGCGGTCATAACTATTATTTGCAATTACTCGCTTGGTGCCATCACACAGACCTTGGCCGGACACGTGGGAACTCGAGAACTTGCTGCTTACTCCGTTGTCAACAGCATCATCAGCGGCCTATGTTACGGGGTCATGGTACTATTACTAATCTTATATATTCTCCACATGCCTTTATATCGAGAAAATTGTTCTGTGCAATGAATCGATACATGTTAATAATACATAATATAGAATGAAGGTATATGAGTCAGTTAGTTTCTATAGTTTAGAATATTGTTTTGATCTGAATTTTTAGTTGTCCGATGTATTTTATATATCCTTTCGTTGAATAAATTATACAAGAAAGACAAGGTCTTTTCATGTTCCGACTTTTTTTTTTCAATAAAACTCTCAAAAATTTAAGAACTTTTGTCTAGCACCTATGAATCAATTAAACATGTATGTAATGTATTGGGGCATTCCATTAGTAACTTTGGTGTAGATTGCTACCAGAAGAAAATACATATTATTGATAAATTTGGTCAATCTTGCAAACTATCCAAGCTGATCTCTAAAAAGTAAGTAAGAACAATATCGAAATACGTGTACTATGACTACACAAAAATATGTGTTTTATTTTTAAGATTAGATTGGACTTTATCGATATATTAGTTCTTTTGTGACTGATAGTATAATCCAAGAACTGACTATGTCCATATATATTTTGTTGATGACAAACAAACAGTGGGGAATGGGCAGTGCACTCGAAACACTCTGCGGGCAGGCCTTCGGAGCCGGTCAGCTTGACATGCTCGGTGTGTACATGCAGAGATCTTTTGTTATTCTTTTTGGCACTGGTATTCTGCTAACAAGTCTTTACATATTCGCGGAGCCTTTTTTGATTGTAATCGGCCAAGATAAGGAAATATCGCGCGTAGCAGGACGATATTCACAGTGGATGATCCCTCAACTCTTTGCGTATGCAACATACTTTCCCACTATGAAGTTCCTTCAGGCGCAAAGCAAGATAATGGTCATGATGTGGGCTTCTGTTATCGGTTGTGGGTTTCACGCACTCTTCAGCTGGCTGTTCATGTTTAAATTCGGGTTTGGGATGGGCGGTGGTTTGGCTATGCTCAACATGTCGTGGTGGGTTGTAACGTTGGTGCAACTTGGGTATATTTTAATTGACAAATGCAATGGAACTTGGACTGGATTTTCGTGGAAGGCGTTCTCTAATCTCTGGGAATTTACCAAGTTGTCCTTCGCATCTGGCGTCATGTTGTGGTAAGTGACAAAATTTTTATACCAATTAGTGACATTTGCGTGATTAATTAGAATGACATATGGTAAACTCTTTCTATTATGCAATCCACCAAAGATAGGTTGGTTACAATATACCACGAAATATGGACCGCGCGAATCACACCTATTTAGTCCACATCTGTAATAGCACTACCAAACTAATGACCCTTAATATGAGCTTATTATCGACTATCAAACAGATTTCTTTAAGACACTTATAACTTATTCATGTTTCAATTCACATCTCAGTCCGCTTTATTTGAGAAAGAATTAGAATCGAAAGGGCTAGAGCGATCTAATTTCAATCACAAATGAAAAAGTATTATATTCACATTGAATGATAGAAATTATCGTTATTTCTTTTGTTATTTTGCACAAAAATAATTTTTAATTCCTCATTTTATGCTTATTTTTATCTATGACATAGAAGCCTTTTCTAGATATGGAGGAGGAATATTAAACTTGAATGTTTTTTCCTATTCGAGTTTATAAATAAAAACCATTTCATCTTTTTAATTTATTCGTATTTGAATTTTCGGGTTGGATGTAATGAACTACATAGACGACCCATCTATTTATTTCCAACAATAAAAACCATCAAGAAAAAACGTTGATAACTTAATCTCCTAACTTTTGGTTACTTACGAACTAACAGTTACATGTTGTTGTAAACATTTTTGGCTTTTTCTCATCAACAATATATATAGTCGTGTCACTCATAACACATTGTGAGGAATAACTTAGTTATTACAGGAGATTATTCCACCAACCTCCTGAACTATACCTATTTTATGTATTAAGGGTCAAGATTTTTTTTAGCTCCCGTGAGGCTTGAACTTTGATTGTTTGTGCGATTTACCCCACTATGTGTTTTCGGCGATTTTCCAACTAATAACTAGCTGAAAAATTATTTGGAACAGAAGATTTCCCTCATTGAGATGGTTCCCATGGTGGTAACGGTATCATAAAATTCAAAGACGTTATACGAAAAATTTGACCTTAATTCAAGATGTTTCCAGAAAATGTAAAAGAACACATTTATGAATTTCTCATATTTGTCGGAAATTTCTTGAATTAAAATTAAATTTTCCGTGTAACGGTTTTGGATTTTGCGATACTGTCACCACAATCGGTACTCTCTCGACGCGCGAAAGAGATAATTTCAACAAAAAAATCGATAATTGGCGGAGGTAAATGGGCGGGTTGTCAGAATTTCGATAGTTAATGGTGATGGTATCGCAAAATTGAGAGCCATTACACGAGAAATTTAATTTTAATTCAAGGAATTTCTGAAAAATTTGAAGAACACTTTGAACGTGTTCTTCACATTTTCGGAAAACCTCTTGAATTAAAATCAATTTTTTCGTGTAATAGATTTGAATTTTACAATTTCGTCACCACCACCGGAACCGTCTCAACGAGGGAGATTTTGTTTTCAAAATAAAATTTCTGACGATTTTTGATTGAAAAATCGCCGGAAACACAAAGTGGTGTAAATCGCAGAAACAATCAAAGTTCAAGCATTAGAGGAGCTAAAAAAAATCTGAACTTTCAATGATGAATTGGACTATTGGAAGCGGGTTATGCGGAGTGCAACATACTTTTGACACATAGTCGGTGCCAAAAATCATTAAAATATTCCATCTGCAATACTACTAAAAAAGTTAACAATAAGTTAATAAATCGTAATTCCTCGACTTATGAGGTTTTTTGAATCGATCTAGAACAACTAGTATAATATCATGGTAAAGTTTTGCAATATTTGTGTTTATGACAGTCGTATTATTATTCTACGCTTTGAAAGCTAAGTGCATATATCTTTGACTTATTGTTAAATTTTAATTGGTTTGTTTTTGTTCTTCTTAATGTGATGGCAGCTTAGAGTAATGGTACTTTTCAGCAATAATTCTCTTTGCTGGATTACTGAAGAATGCAGAAATCGCTATTGGTGCTCTAGCCATATGGTAAGCATGCATTCATTTTTCTTTGTTTTGTTAAATTTGAATTAATTAGGCTGCTCGTTATAGACTTTGCTGCTCGGTTATCTTCAAAACTTTCTGGATGAATGAAAATGCATAAAACCCCATGTGGTTTCAAAAACCTGCACGAAACTCTCCCGTGATTTGAAACTATACGAAACGTCCTTGTGGTTTCAAAAACGCTACACAAAACATTCTCGTGGTTTCATAAACCCTGCATGAAATTCATTTTCCGTCCAACTCCGTTAGAGAGTGATGCACACCGCTCTATATATACGAGGGTGGTTTGACTTTGAGTATTTCAAAAGTCTATTATACCCTTTAGAATGTTTAGCACAAAACTCCCTAGTGGTTTGAAAACTTGTACGAGACTTGTTACCGTTAGCCAATTTTTTATCTTTTTGCAAAACATCCCCCACAATATCAGGGGTATCACATAAAAACTACAATAGCCTCGGAGAACACGAATGTTTTCCACGATATCAACGTAAGAAGGGCACCCTATCCTGCGACAAGTACTTTACAGAGTACAAATCCCGCGCAAGGTATCAGAAACTTTAAATAACTTCCCGCATACCCCTAGGGATACGATACTCTTGCACTTACCCTGTCGCACAGATTATTCCGGGGCCTCTTGGAAAAAACCTTCAGTTGCAAAATCTCAGAACGGATCTCGAGAGAGCATCTTGGAAGAAGCTCCCGAGAGAAAAAATTTCAAAACAGCATACGCTCCATCCTTATTTCAAGAAAAGGCCTCGGAATGACACCTCAATAGTTCTTATCTATTCTAGGAAGATAAGAACTCCACCTGACGTTGACTCAGCAACACCTATCCATCGAAACCCCATTATGCTAGCATCTAGAAGTCACGTCAGCTAGCTATTCCAACAACACTTGTCCATCAAAATCCGATACCCCCTGACATCTGAGAGCTATGTCAGCTACTTCAGAGACACATGTCTGCCCAAGGCCATTAGCACTGGTACCCGAAAGCTACTCTAGCATTTGCAGAGGCGGTTACCCTAAAATACAGACTTTACTTGTAAAAGAAATGACCTCTATAAAAGAGAGAGGAGAATGGAGAAATAAAGGCAGGCTTTTCTTTCTGGATAATTAGAGAAAATTCACATATATGCTTCAAACACGGGCAAGGCATACTAACCCATTTATGAAATATTCCCGAAAATAAATACCGTTAACAGAACTCTTTTATGGTTTGAAAAACCCTCCATGTACCTACTTTTATTTAAATTATTATTAAATAATATATAATTTTTTTATAGTTTTACATAATAAATCTTACCTTTTGTATTCTTTTACAAATTTTCTTTTTTACAGAAAAATATAATTTTACAAATATAAATATATTTATCAAATGTATATTTATATTAAATAAAGTAAGGACAACTTAGTCATTTCATACAAAAGTTAACGGAGTTAGTTGAGACTTAACGGAAGGGGTAGAGTTTTTGAAACCACAATGCGATTTTGTGCAGTTTTTAAACCACAAAAGGGTATTCGTGCAGATTTTTTAAACCACATGAGGGTTTTATAAATTTTTCCCGGAAGTTACATAGAATTAATGGCGATTTATCCCATATGTTATGTGAAATGCAGACACATTAACGTCCTATGGAAATTTAGTAAAAAACTTATTTCTATGGTATATCTTATGTTAAATAGGCACATTACCACCATATGAGCAAGAATAAATAATCAATTTTTTTCTATACTTTTAAAAAAGTGCATACCACACCCTAACGCTTTGTATTAAAAAGGTCTTTTGGAAAGTGTAGAAAAGCCTTGAAGTATTCCTCAACTCTGTCAAGGTGTATTTGAGACCTACCGAAAAAAAATATTGTTTCTACAGTATTGAATCGCCTAAAGAACGAAATAACCATGAGCTTAATTTTTCCAACCACTCTTCCTTTCGATTTGATCGAAAGACCCAAATTTTGAGTAAAAGGAGAAACTATGTTATTAGGAAATGGTGATGTGAGCCTATTCAATATAACAATGTGAAGGGCTACACAATTATAAGGGAAAAAAATATACATATATCAAGATTAGAAACACGTTTATTCATTAAAAAAAGAAAAGAAAAAAGAATCTCGTCTATAAAAAACATGCATTGCAGATTTGCAGTACTATAAATGTGAGAAAAAAGTTCCTTACGCTGTTACGCAACATCGAGTACGGGTCTAGTTAACTTTAAGACGAAAGCATCTTTTCCTAATATAGCTGTTGTTCAGTTATTATTGTAATATCATCTACTAGAGTATTTCTATCTTCCGTAGCTGAGGAGACCATAACATGAAGAACTTTATTGTTAATTGGCACTTTTCCGAATTATCAGGCTTTCACTAAGGTTTTATTATGGCTGACCGATTTTGTTTGTTGTGCAGTGATCTTATAGTTTGTTACGTGATTATGATTGCCGTTGGACTTAATGCAGCCATAAGGTTAGTCCATATATATATGAACATAAATCACAATAGTTGGGACAAATTAAATCAATTATATCAAGTCTTGAAGGATCGCAGTAATTTAAAAATAAAGCACTTCTTCTCACATATAACTAGCGACTAGTAAAAATATATAATTGCATTTTATTTACGACAAATTTGAGTTTCCTTGCTTTTACTCGTGAATGCTTTCATACATGTGTAGTGTGAGGGTGTCAAATGAACTGGGGGCAGGTCATCCGAGGACAGCCAAGTTTGCCATAACAGTTGTGGTGGTTTATGCTTTTGTTATAAGCCTGATATTTGCAATTGCTCTTCTCCTCTTCCGAAACCAGTATCCTTCACTATTTACGGAAAGTAACGCAGTCAAAGATATTGTGAAGCAACTCACACCTTTGCTCGCACTCTGCATAGTGCTGAACAATATTCAGCCAGTTCTATCAGGTAAGACGACTTTATTGTCCACTTAAGAAGGCCTTTTAAGATGATGAGCGAGGACTTGTACAATCGCAATGTTCTTGCAACCTTTAACATACTTGTGAAGTTGTACATTTAACCTAATTGGCATCGAAAAAATTGGTTGTTGCAGGAGTGGCAGTCGGAGCTGGATGGCAAACTTTAATTGCTTATGTGAACATCGGATGCTACTATGTGTTTGGACTTCCTTTGGGTTTGTTATTGGGGTTTGTGTTAGGTATTTGAGTCGACAAATACGCGCCCCCAGAATTTGCCCATTGTGGATATACGAAGCAAATACGAATAAAATATGACGATCTAACGACACAAGGATTTAACGTGGAAACTCCAAAAACCAGAGAAAAACCACGGGGCTCGAACGAAAATACACTATGTAGAAAATTGTTACAACTACACAATTTCTCGCTCAACCCAACCGATCCCCACAGAGCCTTTATACCCGTAACACTCCCCGAATATACCTCACACTAATATAGAAATATTACAAGAAGAAACAAGTGAGTATTACACAAAAGAACTCTAAATTGGGATGAATAAGAATGGGGAAGGGGCTTGGTATTTATAGGCCAACATTCCAAATAAAAGGTGATAAAATAATGTGGTGATTATAATTAAAACCTCCATAATCACCGCCCCAATTAATCACTAACACCGGCCAAAACCGCCCCAACAGTTTGTTTTTAACAAAGGCGTAGAAGTAAGTTATAAATTTGCATAAAGATTTATCGAAATGTCAAAATTCTCCAACTTCTTAGCCTTCCTTTTGAATCAAATATCGTTTTCAAAAAGCAAGAATGATAAAATCATATTTGGTTTTTTCTTATTTTCTACCAACAGAGGTTTTTGTTAGTTAGCCATAACACACGAGTTTTTCGTCATCTCGTTTTTGCTATTAGTTGTATGATGTTATCTCTATTGATTTATCTACAGGGAATATGGTTAGGAATGGTGGGAGGCACATTTGCTCAAACGTGCATCCTCTTTGTGCTTTCTTATAGAACTAATTGGAATAATGAGGTTTGCAACGTTAAGCATTCATATGCAACATTTGTTGCTGCTGCGTTTTTTTTTTCTTTCTTTTTTTCTTTTCCAATCTTAACGAAACTAATCAAGTTGATTTTGTACTGCAGGCTTCAGTTGCGGCTGAAAGAATTAAGATCTGGGGAGGGAATTAAATGAGACAATCGCAATGAATAAGTCAGTGAATCAATATAATGAGGATAGTACGGGGGATTCTTGAAATGCAGCAAAAGGAGCCAATACTCTTTTGTGCATCGATTTGTTTGCTTTGTCAGCTACAATATTAAATTCAAAAGAAAATGGAAAAAGTAGATTATGATGGTCAAAACTTTGGAGAATCACAGTTTCGAAAGTTGAGGATTACTTGTTATCTTAGAAACGGAATACTTGAATTTGGGAGGGTTTAGATAGAGAAGTCATTTGCAGATAGAAGTAATTAATAACTATAAGTAAAGTGTAGAGTTGGTTTGAAGTCTTTGTATGTCACGAAAAACAAGTAATATAATGACGCTCGAAATTACTGTTGTCACGCACGAAAATACTGTTGTGGAAGTAAGATTTCTCTGGTGGTCTTGATCTAAAAAAAAGTGAGGAGTACGCGAAATTAACATATATTTCTTATTTCTTGGGTTGTTGTCTAAATTTTCTCATGTTTTTTAGTGAATATGTGAAAACAATTATAGCATGTACGCATTATAAACAATTCTTCTTTCTCACAATAACATTCATAATAGTTCAATTTTAAAATTTTATTCATACAACACGACCAAATATAATATATAGTATGTATGTTCGCGGCGTCACAAATGTTTTAAGGATAAAATAAGCAAAATAAAAATTAAACATTATTTGTCGAACTTAAAATTATTTTGGTATTCTTGTGCAATTTGTTAATTAATTAAGAATCCAAGTTTTTTTTTAAAAAAAAAATTATAGGACATTTGTGTATTTTTAAGTTTCTTAATGTTTTTTAAGAATTCGTAATGGTTTGCGGTATTATTAGAAAGTTATATAGAAACTAAGTGTTTATTCAATGAATTGCACATAAATGTTTAAAGGTTCTATGTTGGAGTTTTGCGGAGAGCTCAACTTCATATATTAGTCAAAAACTAGAGTTCTGACGCAATTTCGATCTGCTCTTGTTTGGATTTCTTCTTCTAAACGTTGGAAATGATCTAGAGTTCAGAAGCTCATTGCGTTTGACAATGATCTAGTGTTAATATTTCACGATTGCGGATGGGTCCTCTGCCTGAGCGCTATTTTTCTTGCTGAAGAGTGATAGTAATATCACTTATTAAAGGTGGATGACATGCACAATCAAACTGATAAAGAATGATTAAATGGTTCTATTTTGGTCTTATTTCGTTACGTTAATAGAACACAGTAAAATAATACAATCGGAATATAAATAACCAAAATAATGTTAATCCAATAAAGTAATCCGAACTAACTTTGTCTGAAACACCTACTATCTATTACAGATCTTACACTGTTTTAAATATATAACTAACACAAATTATTCAACGCATCGAATTGCGGTCGTTCGATGTGCGCCTCGAACAGTACTGATTCGATACAGGGCTGATTCGATATGGCTCTGATAAAACATTGTTGGTGTCGAATTCTGATACGTGTCGAACGAAGGAGCGTATCGAATTGGGGTATTCGATGTGGTAAGGTTGGACTTGGATTCGATCCGCCACTGAAGACTAAAAACTGGGGTATATATAATAGCCTCGTTCTGTGGGACCCATAAACAGCTGTATAAAGCGCATCGAATCATATCGATTCGATGCGCGCATCGAATCCAGGCCATTCGATGCGCTGAAGGTATCGAATTGGGCCAATTCGATACGGTTTTGGGCCGGCCCAATCCGCAATGCTGGGCCAATCCTAAAATACCCCTATCACATAGTCCCCCCAGTTTGGGAGACGTTCTCAAGATGAGAACGATTTCCAAACTTATGATTATGCTCACTGCTGATCGATTTGAAGGCATCGAATTGTGCCTATTCGATGCGTATTATTGATAGGCATCGATTTTGGCAAGTTTGATACGACGCATCGAATTTGATGCGTGTTATTGATAGGCATCGAATTTGACGAATTCGATGCGACGCCCCATGGGCCTATATATAAGGGTCCACCTCCTCTGACATTTTTGTTCTCTTTCACAAAAGGGATTTTTTGTTCGTTTCTAAACCGCATCGAACATAGGCTGTTTGATACGTGTTGCATCGAATCTTGGAAATTCGATGCGCTCTTAATTCTTTTTTAATCGGCGTAAAGCAATTAAATTTTTTTATTTGAGGCTTCCATGGCCCGCACAAAATCTCGAAATCGGAGCAAAATTGTGATGTCACCCGAAAACATTTATGATACTCAGAGACGAGTCGAGCTACATGAGCCCTCGGAGGCGGGCCCATCTACTGCCAACCTTGCCCCAGAAGACAATCCAAGATCATGCGTCCACAACCCCTAGAAATCTTTCCGAGAACTGGGGTGCAGGCCCTTCTGATACTCCTCGAGCTGATTATACTACCATACGACTTGGTGGTATTAGTGCTGGCACTCGGGTGCCTATAGTGAGCGATTTTGAACGTCACGAAGATGCTACTACACGGAGATTGGTGTTAACGCCAACCTCTACTGGTGGACGCATAAAAGTTGGGACTAATCGCCAGATCCATATAATGGAAGATATTGATGCTGAAGACGAGAGAATTGCTGCCAATCTGGCCAGGTTTAATGCGGCTAACCCTACATTTAGGAATAAACGAAAAGTAGATGAAGCGAGCTCCTCTCGTTCAGTCGGTGAAAATTGGTATTCTTCCGCTAAAAGGAAATTGGCGGAAGAAGAATCTGCGCGGGATGCTCAAGATATACCTCCGCCTCCACCTAGACGGCCTCGCCCTTCAGGGAATCCGAGACCGGCCCCTCCAGGAAGTCTTGTTAATTATGATTTTCTCAATGATGAGAATTCTGAATCATTAAGCGCCACATTGGGCAGTTATAGGTTAAGAGAGGAGCAAGCTGGAGAAATAATGCAGAGTCTATGGCCTCAGCTGGATCGGCAAGCCGTAATAAACCGTCTAGGATATCATGGTTTAGCTCGCTTTGGACGTCTATTCTTTACGGCTGTCATTCTAGCTGTATATCGGCTATGTCGGGATTATAGAGGTTTGGTTGAGGTGTAGAGCCAACACAATGTTGTCATCGACAATCTACGCGCTACTATTCATAACGGGGATTATAGTCGCCGAAATGCGCTGAAACGTGCTAGGGAGGCGGAAACAAGGGCATCTAAAGCCACCCGCAACAAACATGTTGCTGAAGTTAAGGCCAAGAAAGCAGAAGAAGATGCTGAAGCCTTGCGTGCTGAAATTATTGCACTAAAAAAGGATAACGAAACCTTGAAACGCGAAAATTGCTCTCTTCAAGCTTCAAATATGAACGCGGAAAATGCTATTTCCAATTTGCACCGTCGAATTCAGTATTTTGAATCTGAAGATTACAAATGTGCGATCGTCCGAGATTTCACGCAAAGTAATATATATAAACTCTTGGAATTACTTTGCGCTGCTGATATGAAATACGGAATGGAAGTCGGTGTTGACCAAACGGGATATCTTGGGTACCTTGGAGAGGGTTTTTGCAAGGACATTCTTGATGCAAGTCGTAACTTAAGAATGGAGACCCCAGAAGCTAACAGTGATGATGATAACGACGATTTACATACTCCTAGGCATGGTGATTCATTTTATGCCGTGTGGCGCGATCGTAAAATACCAAATGTGACCGGCTCAAGCTCTTTAAAATCGAGCTCACCTCAGACCCGTAAAGGAAAAGAGAAAAGCACTCCTAGCGCTACTCTGGGCGATTCAAAGAATATCAAAAGAGCTTTTCACGATGCTTTTGGTTCGAGCGATGATGATTAAAAATTACCTCCGAAAACTTCTAGGTCTACAATTTTTCTCCGAAGTCCTCCAAAGACAACGAGTTTTGAAAATGTTCTCCCTGTAACCTCGGAAAAAAGAAAAAGGGTGGCAAGCGCCTCTAAGACTTCTAGTCGTACAACAGTCTTACCAGGCATAACGCCTCCTACTCGAGGTGAAAGGGTTACTGCTCTAGCTAGTAATGTACCCGATCCATCACTTAGTGCACATAATCTGATTTCTCCTAGTAGATATCAACTCAACGATCCTACTGAAAGAGTTGAAGTTGTCTTGCCCGATAATTGGGCACAAGCTAACGAATTGATTCTTTTAGAGGATCAAATTCACAACAATTGTGGCAACTTTGCTCATTCAGTGGGTGTGGTTCTTCGTCAGGAGTCCCCCCATTCATCGAATGAGTAGTGATATCTAGGTTATATTATTTTGTGGATATTAGGCCTTTTGTTGTGTATAGAGCCTTGTAACTTTTTAGCGGTTGATTTTTTAATGAGAATGATTCAACCTTTTGACATTATAAGCTTTGATTTACGTTTACTCGCATATTGTTTATTTCCAATTCATTCCAAAGAACATTATTTCATTCATTTGCTCGCTGTTGAGTCAATATTTTTCTGATGTTCGATAATCGTGTTTGATGTCACGATGCATATCTAAAATTTTTAATTATGTTTGATATGACAGGTATGAGCCATTTGAGCTATTATTATTATCATTATTAAGACATTCATGCTTTACCTGAGAAATCAGATCTCTTGGGCCTTTATCGCGCTGTTATTATGTCGACGGTGATCATAATAATTTGGGCCACATTTGATATTTTTATCCCATCGTCAACTTCTTCCTCCTAGCATGAGGGGGTGGACCACTTTGGGCCTTCTTATCCCTCCCTCATGTTCTGTCTTCTGGCATGAGGGGTTGGACCACTTTGGGCCTTCTTATCCCTCCATCATGTTCTGTCTTCTGGCATGAGGGGGTGGACCACTTTGGGCCTTCTTATCCCTCCATCATGTCCTGTCTTCTGGCATGAGGGGGTGGACCACTTTGGGCCCTCTTATCCCTCCATCATGTTCTGTCTTCTGGCATGAGGGGGTGGACCACTTTGGGCCTTCTTATCCCTCCATCATGTTCTGTCTTCTGGCATGAGGGGGTGGACCACTTTGGGCCTTCTTATCCCTCCATCATGTTCTGTCTTTTGGCATGAGGGGGTGGACCACTTTGGGCCTTCTTATCCCTCCATCATGTTATGTCTTCTGGCATGAGGGGGTGTGCCACTTTGGGCATTCTTATCCCTCCATCATGTTCTGTCTTCTGGCATGAGGGGGTGGACCACTTTGGGCCTTCTTATCCCTCCATCATGTTCTGTCTTCTGGCATGAGGGGGTGGACCACTTTGGGCCTTCTTATCCCTCCATCATGTCCTGTCTTCTGGCATGAGGGGGTGGACCACTTTGGGCCCTCTTATCCCTCCATCATGTTCTGTCTTCTGGCATGAGGGGGTGGACCACTTTGGGCCTTCTTATCCCTCCATCATGTTCTGTCTTCTGGCATGAGGGGGTGGACCACTTTGGACCTTCTTATCCCTCCATCATATTCTGTCTTTTGGCATGAGGGGGTGGACCACTTTGGGCCTTCTTATCCCTCCATCATGTTATGTCTTCTGGCATGAGGGGGTGTGCCACTTTGGGCATTCTTATCCCTCCATCATGTTCTGTCTTCTGGCATGAGGGGGTGGACCACTTTGGGCCTTCTTATCCCTCCATCATGTTCTGTCTTTTGGCATGAGGGGGTGGACCACTTTGGGCCTTCTTATCCCTCCATCATGTTCTACCTGTGTCATTGGGTGAATAACAATTTGCAGTTAATAATTCATAAAGGATTAATATCAATTAAAGTGTATCTAAGATAATATCTGATAAAATTTATTCAATTTTATGCATAATAACGCCTGAGATGTTGCACATTCCATGGGCGTTTTTGTTGAATTCCTCTTAGAGATTCCAAATAATAGTATCCTCGTGAACTTGCTCGCATAACTCTAAAAGGCCCTTCCCACCTTGGTTCAAACTTTCCGATATGCTGTTTAGCTGTAATGCTTCTCAGAACCAAATCTCCTACTTCAAAATTTCTGAATTGAACTCTTTTGTCATAACTTTTGGCCATTGCTGTCTTAAAAGCGACAGTACGCTGATACGCATCCTCCCTTGTTGATCCTATCATATTCAGATCTATTTGTCGCAGCCGGGTTGATTGCTCTGGATCATAATCAGTAATTCTGCGTGTTGGCATACCTATCTTTGCACGCAATACAACTTCAGTGCCATAAACAAGAACGAATGGAGTCTCCCATGTGGATGTTCTCGGAGTCGTTCTATATGCCCATAATATTCCTTGAAGCTATTCCGGCCAAGTTTTTCCTGTACTCCTCACCCTCCTTTCGAGATAATCCTTCAATGTTTTGTTAGTGGATTCCGTTTGACCATTGGATTGTGGATGATATACTGAAGTGAGATTGTGTGATATCTTTAATTCTCCAAACCATGATTTTATCTCCTTTCTAGTAAACTGCGTGTTGAACCGGCATATGATGTATTTCCAGATAAACTCGATCATATTCTTCTCTGTGATTGACGTTATAGCTTCTGCCTCGACCCACTTAGTATAATACTCAACTGCTACTATTAAGTACCGTTTTTGTCCTTTGGTTGGTGGAAATGGACCCACAATATCAATTCCCCATTGATCAAACGGACATGCCACATCGATGGGTTGTAGCTGACGCGCTGGTCTATGAATGAGATGAGCATGATATTGGCAACTATCACATTTCCTCGAGTAAGCTGTTGCGTCTTTAAGTAGAGTTGGCCAATAATATCCTTGACGCAATATTCGTTGAGCTAAAGCTCGTCCCCCAGAATGATTTCCACAACAACCTGCATGAATTTCTTCCATAACATACTCAGCTTGAGTAGGAGTCAAACATCTTAACAATGGTCCTTCGAAAGATCTTTTATATAACTCTCCATTGCTGATAGTAAATCTGTAAGCCTTATAACGCATTCTGTGTTGTGCATTCGGATCTGTTGGTAGAATGCCCTGCTGAAGGTAAATCATGATTTCGTCCTTCCAGGATGGGTCTTCTTGTATTCCCTTCGCTCTGGGGACAGAAAATGTATTCCAATTCCCCCTCCGTGAGTTATGGTAGATCCATCAGTGTGTAGTATCCAAGTCGTTGTTGCCCTGCTGGTTCCAACTTGGTTTGATATAGAAAAAATACAGTATGCGGTCTCAATTACACTGTTTTCCAGGGTCTCGGCCATGAAATCTGCTAGAGCTTGCGCTTTGATTGCAACTCGTGGCTTAAACTCCAATCCGAACTCACTGAGTTCAATTGCCCATTTCACCAATCGACCATAGGTTTCTAGCTTTGCCAACACTTGCTTCAATGGTTTGTCCATTACCACGGTAATTGAGTGAGACTGAAAATACAGTTTCAACTTCCGAGCTGTTACAACAGTTGCCAATGCAACCCTTGCAGTATTCTGCTTACATAATGTATGGGTAATTGCTGAGCTCCTTTTTTCTTGAGTAATACTGTACTGATCGCATTTGCGGATACTGCCAAGTAAAGATATAGCATTTCATTTTCCTCCAGTTTTGCTAACAATGGCGGGCTTACCACATAATTCTTCATTTGTCTAAATGCCTCTTCACAATTCGGCGTCCAGATAAAATCTTTGTTCCGTTTCATCACTTTAAAGAAAATAAGATTCTTTTCTGCAGACGTTGATATAAATCTTCCTAAGGCCGTCAGACAGCCCACCAAACATTGAACATCCCTCACCGTTCTCGGCGATGGTAGATCCAGTATTGCCTTTATTTTATCAGGGTTGGCTTCAATTCCTCTTTCATTCACCACATATCCTAGAAACTTCCCAGCCGTTACTCCAAAAGTGCATTTTTAGGGTTTAGTTTCATTCTGTATGTCCTCATTATAGTGAAAGCCTCATCCAAATGTCGCACATGCTCATCGGCTTTTAAACTCTTTACTAGCATATCGTCAATATATACTTCCATCGATTTTCTAATTTGATGGTAAAACATTTTAGCCACCAGCCTCTGAAAAGTTGCTCCCGCATTCTTCAACCCGAATGGCATTACCCTATAACAATACACTCTGGTATCTGTGACAAACGTTGTCTTGCTCTGATCTTGCACTGCCATGAAGATTTGATGAAAACCACTCTTTGCATCCATCATGCTCAACAGTGCACATCCTGCTGTAGAATCCACAAGTAGATCTATTCGAGGCAATGGAAAAGGATCTCTCGGGCAATGCTTGTTCAAGTCAGTATAGTCTACACACATTCTCCATGTAGCATATTTTTTCAAGACTAACACAATATTGCTCAACCATTCTGAGAATCTTATAGCATAAATATGTCGTGCTGCTAAAAGTTCTTGTACCTCTTATTCAGCTACTTCATTCTTTTCCTTGCTGAAACTCCGCTTCTTTTGCCGTATTGGTTTCGCACTCTTATCTACATTTAAACGATGTACTATGATCCTCGAGTCTATCCCGAGAAGGTCAGAATCGGACCATGCAACTATATCTGAATTACGCCGAAGACAGTCTACCAATACAGCCTCTATTATCCACTTCATCTCTGCTCCAATTTTTATTACTTTCTCAGTACTTTCTTTAAAAAGCTGAACAATTTTGAACTCCCCTAAAGGCTCCATCTTGCATTCTTGCCATTGCTTTAGCAACTGACTTTCTGTTTTGTCTCGTCGTTGTTCTTTAGGCTCAATTCGCTCTTAACTCTGATATGTATTTATTTTGATCTTTTTCTCTGTTTACCTTTTTTCAACCGCATTCATGCGCCGCTTATTTGTCATCCTAGCTACTTCTATCTAAAACAATGTTAACGGTGTTCCCACAGACGGCGCCAATATTTTGGTCTTATTTCGTCATGGTAATAGAACACAGTAAAACAATACAATCGGAATATAAATAACCAAAATAATGTTAATCCAATAAAGTAATCCGGACTAACTTTGTCCGAAACACCTACTATCTATTACAGATCTTACACTGTTTTAAATATATAACTAACACAAATTATTCAACGCATAGAATTGCGGTCGTTCGATGTGCGCCTTGAACAGTACTGATTCGATACATGGCTGATTCGATATGGCTCTGATAAAACACTTTTGGTGTCGAATTATGATACGTGTTGAATGAAGGAGCGTATCGAATTGGGGTATTCAATGTGGTAAGGTTGGACTTGGGTTCGATCTGCCACTGAAGACTAAAACCGGGGTATATATAATAGCCTCGTTCTGCGGGACCCATAAACAGCTGTATAAAGCGCATCGAATCATATCGCGCATCGAATCCAGGTCATTCGATGCGCTGTAGGTATCGAATTGGGCCAGTTCGATACGATTTTGGGCCGGCCCAATCCGCAATGCTGGGCCAATCCTAAAATACCCCTATCAGGTTCTTTAAATTATGATGTAGAGACATTCTTCGTCTAGCCAACTTATTCTGTTTAGCAGGTAGACCTTAGAAAGATATTATGAGGAAGAAGTGTATATTTTGATACTTGAAGTACCTTCACCTCACGTTTGCCGATTACACGAAAGGCCGATTTCTCTTTGGACCATCGCGTCTTTGAAAAGTGGATGTTGATGAGTCATTTTTCATGTTATCATCTGTTGGTTTCTTTATCACATATTATCATTAAACATTTTCCTTTCCCAGTGAAGGTTCTATAATTATTTTCTAACCCGACACACAACCAATACCAGGCCCAATTAATCTTTGTTTAGCTCATGTTGGTATATATTTTATCTTTTCTGAAATTGTAAGTGTTGTGCTAGTGTTATCATAACACTAAAGCCGTGTAGTGTTATCACAACACTGAGCTTGTGAAATGTTATCGCAACGCTAAATACAAACGATGTAACACTAACCAATCTAGAAATATTTCGAATATCTTTTTGTTTTGCCTTCACTCACTCACATATTAACTTTGTTCCATGCTTTTAGTAGATTGTGAATGTTCCAAGTTAAGAAGGATTTTCCCTAAAGTAACTCACGTTAATTAAGGAAACTTTCCTTTATTGAAGATTATGACCAAAGATGGAAATATTGGAGTACAAGGAAGATTGAATGCTTTCCATAATCATGTACAATATGTCTTGAAGCTGAAGGAAAACACATCTATATAAATATATGAAGTACGTCATGACAAATAACAAGAGAAGAGAGCTAAAGAATTCGAGAGATTATATCTAAAAGTTGTCTAGTGATTTGTCTTGTTTTTCCAAGGTTTTTGTTTAGCAAATTAAGTCTAAGTTTTTAGAGATAAGGAGCTTTACTTGTAAAAATATATTCATATACTTGTGTACATTTTTTTTCGCTGCGTTGTATCTTTAATCAAATAGGTGTGAGATGACATTGGCTGTTCTAGTATCATCGCAACATTTGAAGAAAATTGTATCAAGTCCCGATCCGAACAATCTCATTTTCGATATATAGTATGTTAACTACCTAATGCTAAAAAAGAAGAACTACAAAATGAACACCTTGACATGAAAACGACTCAGACCTCAACCATTGAATGTTGGCTATGAAATGTTGTTCAAGATTGCGAGAGATAAAGACGCGACGGTAGCAGGAAAAGGAATGTTCATAGAGGGTTCCTGGAGATGGGTATGGGATTGGAGGAGACCCCTTTTCGAGTGGGAGAAAAATACTCTCCATGACCTGCTATTAAACTTCAACTTCAAGGATATCAAGTATTTAGTGATCAAACAGATTGTTAGGCGTGGAAATTTGAAACCAACATCAAGTACTCTGTTAAATCGGGTTGCAATGCTATTTCTAGATAAGAAGAAAGCCAAGACACCTCCTTTTTCAAGAAGCTCTAGAAACTTAAGGTTCCATTGAAAATGTTCGCCTTGACTTGGAAATCTCATCCTAAATAGAATTGTTACAAGGGATAACTTGACCAGGCGGGGAGTGAGGATGGCAAATGATGACACTTGCTGCATTGAGTATGAGTAGTTACATTAAGAGAGAGCAATTTAAGTAGTCTACTTAGATTTAAGTTTGTTTTATAATATATATCATCTATGAACATGTTCGATGGTTTTATGAAGAAAGACGAAAAATGGGAGATTGAAAGTGCAAAGTGTTTGGTCAACGCTATCACAACTTTGAAGCTCCAATTTTTAGCTTTACATTGAGCTAATGAAATGTTATGATAACATTGGACACTGTAACACTTAAATATTCATGGTTTTAATTATGATAATTTATTTTGCCTTTATTCACTTATTAATCTAGTTCCGTGATTTTAGTTATCTTTGAATGTTCCAGGAATAAACTTCATAATCTAGTTCCACAATTTTAGTTATCTTTGAATGTTCCAATAATAAACTTTACATAAGTTAAGGCGTGAAGTTTCCATATTCGATTATTCCCTTAAATAGCAAAATGCATTTCAAAGTAGGAAACAAGCTGAAGTCTGAATGCAACAAGGAAACTTTTCAAGGATGATCTCAATATTGAAGAAGGTGTTTTTCCTAATTAGAACTCGATCTAATTAACGGAACATTATTCAAGAAAGAGTCTGAGACCAAATGAAGTAGAGTTCAACAAGGAAGATTGAAGAGATACCAAAACCGTGTACAACATACCTTGAAGATCAAGTTTCAACACTACTATATAAAGGTGTGAAGTGCATTAAGACAAATAACAAGACAAGAGAGCTAAATAATCCATAGAGATTAGATCTATTGTTGTTAGGTTTTTATCTTGCTTTTTCGAGGTTTGAGATTAAACAAACTGAGTCTAAGTACTGTTTGGATCTAAGAAGTTGATATTTGTTTGCTTGATTGAAAGTTCAAACAACTTGAGAGTGAGGAGCTTGAGAGTTAAGAGAACGGCTTTGTTAAAATTATTTTTTCGATAGTGGTTATTCCGCCTAAGGCTCAGAAGATTATATTTATATAATCTTCTAAAAATTTACTTTTTGTGTTTGTTTTATTTTCGCTGCAATTTATTCTATGATCATATTAAGGAAACATTGGTAATTCAGTGTTGGCTTAACATCGTGCAAAAACGTATCAATCTCCATCCAACAATTTCATTTGGCCTCAGAGCCAAACACCGATTTCACAGGTAATTGGATTTGATACCACAAGATGGAAAACGTGAATCCGAACAACAAGAGGTTATTAGTTTTGGATGGCTCAAACTATGCATTCTGGAAGATCAGAATCAGGACCCACATTTAATCAATC
This sequence comes from Linaria vulgaris, assembly GCA_948329865.1. Lineage (NCBI taxonomy): Eukaryota > Viridiplantae > Streptophyta > Magnoliopsida > Lamiales > Plantaginaceae > Linaria > Linaria vulgaris. The sequence goes on along the minus strand of OX415249.1, from coordinate 110,434,047 downwards.
GATGTGAGAGCTTGGCAATCTGTGATCAATGGCTATTCCCTTCCTATGATGTCAAGGTAAATCTCGATAACTTTAATGATTTGGTGCTAAAGCCCGAAGCACAATGGACACTAGTCGAGGTAAGTCTCTATAACTTTAATGAGAAAGTTCTTAATGATATTTTTAGCTGGGTGGATCATCACATGCTCAAACTAATTCAAAACTGTTTTACATCTAAACAAGCATGTGATATTCTTAACTTCATTGTGCAGGAGATGTTGCATTAAAAGACTCAAAGCATAGACAACTTTTGGACACTTTCGAAAAATTATAAATGAGTGAAAATGAAAGTATAGATAGTTACTTTGAGAAAATAATGGAGATTGCTAATCAATGTCAAAATCTTGGTTTTGTCATGACAAATCAACACATGGTTTACAAAGCGTTTCAAGCTCTGTCAACTAGATTTCAAGTCAAGAAAATTGCCATGGGTGATGCTAGAAACATTTCTACACTAGATTTCCAAGTTCTGCTCAATACACTTAAGGAATTTGAAATAGAACTGACTACTCAACCAAAAAAAATAAAGCAATTGCTTTACCTTCTTCAAATTCTGATATTGATTGTGATGATGAGGAAGATGAACTAATATCTTCTAACTATGAAACTGACTACTCAACAAACGTGTTTGACATGTCCTGCGCTGTTTTGGCATGGTACCCATCAATTATCATCCTTTTTACATGCCGCACTACAAGAGTATCTGCAGCGTTTTGTGCCTCACGAATGTATCCCATAACATGGATCTTTTTAGGAGTATATGAGCCTGATAGCTTAAGGTTTGGGTGTGAGTTAAAACAAAGGTCAAATATATATATTTTTTTTCCATTCTGTGATTGGCATTCACAGCCATGTCTTTGTCTGTAATCTTTTTGTTTTGGTTTTCTTGTAAACTTTTTACTTTTGTCTTTGGTACTACTGGTACCTAATTCATTAAAATTAGTTTCTTATGTAAAAATAAAAATAAAAATGTGAGCCTGATAGCTTAAGACTTTTGGGAGTTCAATATACTTGCCCAGGTTTGCTGCTGCATCAGTTTTACCAGGAGATCAATGAAGTTTATTAGGCCTAATGATACAATATTTGTAATATTATTCTCGAAAGTCCTATTCTGCATTTTCATACTTTATTCGAGAAGGGGGTGGGGGGAGGGGGGGGGGGGGGGGAGTTATTATTTCATTTCACATATAATATTTCAAAAGGTGCCTTTCTAGTGCTTTATTAATTTTAATTCCAACAACTGTGTCTAGCTAGATTATTGTATGAAATCTTTACGGTTGATCCGTATTTTACAAGAGATAATCCATAATAACGAAAAGGTAGTTGTCTTATGTTGTGATCACAGAGGGTGGGGCGACTATGCTGTCGTTTTTGGCCTAAGTGATTGCATCTTTATATTAAAAGCAGTAGTCATAAGTTTGATAGAGGTTGGGAAATTAATTTCCAGATTTTAGATTTTAGAGGGACAAGAGACAGAATAAGAAGAACGAGAAAAGAACAAAGAGAAGACAACAATTGCTCGGCAATTCAATAATCAATAATCATTCATCAAAACTTGTCTAATAATAAACCCTTAGCCTCATATTTATAGGCTAAGTAATAAAAACCTACCAAAGCTAGAGTTCTTAATAAAAGCAATAATATAACTTAGAATCCTAAACTTACCAAACTATTATACTATAATTTAATAATTAAAATACTAGGAAAGTAATACTAAAATAATATTATATCTATAATCTCTATCATTCTCCCCGGCTTGAAAAAACTCGCCCCCGAAGAGTTTGGAAAACGCCATTCTTGAATCTTCAATGGAACTCAAATCATCGGGTTTTGGGCGACCCTTCAAACGAACAAGATAGTCTTGAAGTCCATCAATGAGACCACCAAGATTTGCCTCCGAGGATAGGGGTGATGTAGGAGACGGTGTCGACGCTAATCTTGAAGAAGTTGTGGAACTCCCTGAAACACTAGCATAAAAATAAGAAGGCCAAATATCACGATAAGAAGTTAAATTCTTAATATTGACAATAGGACTTTCATAAATATTTGAAGGCAAGTTCAACAAATTATAGTCTACAATTGGTGCCATAAGTTGATGATTCAGGAGATTAGGTTGTGTCCCACTCTCATCATCTTGACCCTTCATAGTGGCATCTTCTTCAAGTGATTCCACAAGTATCTCTTTCTCATCTTTGTGGGTCTCATGTGAAACCAATAGTGCGCAGTGCGGACATTGGGAAGTAATATGACCTCTTTCATGGCATTTATGGCACACTATAGAAGAGCAAGATCCTGAGCTTTCCTGATTAGACTGTTTAAAACTGACAGACTTGGTTTGTTTAAACTCGCCAACTTGTGATCCGTATGCAGACGAAGATTTGTGGTACCGCTCAACCTCTAATGCCTTTTGATAAGCATCAAGTAAAGTGTCTAGTGCATGTAAGTTCACGTCCCTTTGAAGATCATCCCGCAAGCCATTAATGAATCGAGTCACAGTGACCCAATGCTCTTCTCTAACTTTACACCTAAGTCTCAAATCTTCGAACTGATCAAAATATTCATCCACACGTGAGGACATTTGCTTCAAATTTAACCAATCATCCATCATTTGTCTTTTGTAAAAAGAAGGCAAATATTTGTCTTTCAATTTATGCTTCATCTATTCCCACAAAACAATAGGTGGTTCATTAGTTAGCTCCACTTCTCTTACAATACTTTGCCAATACTTCTTAGCGGACCCAACTAACTTCATTCTTGCAAATTAAACTTTATGACTATCAGTCATGCCATAAAAATCAAAATAATCTTCCAAATAATCTAACCAATCAACAAAGACAGTAAGATCATGTCTCCCATCGAAATCAGAGATATCAACCTTAACCTTCTTAGTTATGTCATAAGGATCATCGCCAGGTGGTTGATGTCTACTAGGCCTACCTCCGTACCTCTCCCTAGGTTGATAAGATTGAATATCTTCATGGTCATCAAGATAACGATCATATTGATTATGCTCAACATGCATGTTCATACCATTCCCGTTATTAGAAGGTCCTACGGATCTCTGTTTGTAATGAATATCAGGTTTGGGTAGGATTCCTTTACCGTTATTCGGATATGGTGTAGAATTACTTACTGAATTTTGACATTGAGACACATGAGCATCCAATTTACTATTATAACTAGTCTCTAATGTTGTGATCCTTTCATTGAATTCATCCCTCATTGATTGAATCGTACCATTCATTGCTTCAATCCTATTACATAATTCGTCAAGTTTCTTATCCGTCATTGCTCTCGTAACAGTCATGCAAAACCTGCCAACAAAAATTTAAAAGTCCCAAAGTCAATAAAAAGAATAAACTTTACCAAATATTTTGGGCAATCAAATTTTCTATTGTAGTCCAGGCAGTCCACTCCCTCTCTAATAGGTTTTAACTGCTCAAGATCAGTTGTATCCAAACAAATTAATTGCATGTCAAATATGAGAATGTAAGCAACTTTTGGAAATAAGCCAAAAGGACTGAATCAGTAATTTAGTCTTCTCCTTCAATTAAGCGACTGAGTGACTCCCGAATGGTGTAGAGCGACGCGTTGGCGGCGCGTCTGACCGGTGGGGATTGGGAGACGCGGAGTCTGGCGAGACTCCGGTGACTGTTGATGGGAATCGCGGCAACTCCTGGAGGTGGTGATGACCGCGATGGTGGCGGCTGGTGGCGAGTGGGTGGCGGCGCTGAGCTGTGGTGGTGGAACTGAGCACGGAAGCGGCTTCGAGGGGTGTTGAAGGTCGCGACGATGGTGACGGGTGGAGCAGGCGGATGCGTGGCGAACGACGGCGATGGAGGCACTGTTGAATGGCGGCGACTGCGCCTAGGGTTTCTGTGTTTGAGGTTTTTTACTTTTGTTTTTGTTTTTTTTTTAATTAGGAAATTACAAACCAAACCCTAAACTACCAAAAACATTGAAAACTCACTCGATTTTTTTTTTCTTTCTAGAACTCGATTAAATCTTAACTGAAACTACTGACGCAGCGGACAAAAAGAAAGGATAAGAATGGCTCTGATACCAATTTGATAGAAGTTGGGGAATTAATTCCCAGATTTCAGATATTAAAGGGGCGAGAGACAAAATAAGAAGAACGTGAAGAGAACAAAGAGAAGACAACAATTGCTCGGCAATTCAATAATCAATAATCATTCATCAAAACTTGTCTAATAATAAAACCTTAGCCCCATATTTATAGGCTAAGTAATAAAAACCTACCAAAGCTAGAGTTCTTAATAAAAGTTACAATATAACTTAGAATCCTAAACTTACCAAACTATTATACTATAATTTAATAATAATTAAAATACTAAGAAAGTAATACTAAAATAATATTCTATCTATAATCTCTATCAAAGTTTTTGTATTTGTTCTTCATGAATGCTCCTATATTGTTTCAATGCTTTCTTTGAAACATATACTACTGCAGCAGCTAATTAGGCAAACAAGGAAGAAGTTGATGCTCGATCAGTATTCGTTGGCAATGTAAGGTTTCTTCCCTGTCACGTAGTTGCATATACAGAATGCACATTGGCAATGGTAAGATGTGGCCGGCATTGTGAAGCATTAATTTTTTTGTTCTCGTTTCTATTTTAGTTCTTTTACCATGTAGTTGAGTTATAATAGTGAAGGTACTTACACAATGTGTAGCACAAAATTTGATTGCATACTCTTTCTCATCTTATCCTTATTACCGTGTTTTGAACGTTCAAGTTGGGGATAATTCTTGCCTTATAGGTGGATTATGCACGTACGCCAGAGGAAGCGCAACAACATTTCCAATCATGCATGTGGCACCGTCAATAGTCTAATTATTAGAACTAATAAGTATGGGAAACCAAAAGGGTATGTATATGTTGAGTTTCTTGAAATAGATGTCGTTGAGCATGCTCTTGTTTTGAATGAATTTGAGCTACATGATCGCCAACTCAAGGTTAAATTGAATTCTCTTATAGTTTTTTTTGAAATCATCTTTGATGGAGTCTCGCAGCAGCCGCTTTATTTCGATGCTCTTGTTCCTGATATCTTTCAATGCCTACCTGAAGTGCTTGTCTTCGCATTGTTCTAGGTACTAGCCAAGAGGACCACTGTCCTTGGCATGAAGCAACTCCGCCCACGTTGTTCCAGCCCCGCCATTGGTTAAATTTTCAAGATGCCATACTTGCCCAATTACTGAAATTAAACTTTCGTTAGTGCATGTTTGAATAATCATAGGGACATCTAATAAAATTTATAAAATATCGTAGACATAACTACTTTTTTCACTACAAGATTTGGGGGGTTTTCGCGACCCCCGCCTGGTGACCGCCGGGCGGTCCCCAGCTTTTTGGTGACCGCCCAGAGCAACGGGGACCGTTGGGCGGTCCCCATCCCAAACGGGGACCGCTGGGCGGTCACCAGCCCAAAAGGGGGACCGCTGGGCGGTCCCCAACCCAAAACGGGTTTTAGGGACCGCCCGGCGGTCCCTAATAATATTCATATTTTTTTTTATGTTATGAAACAATTAAGGTGTCTCGTTGTTTGTTTAGTTGATAAATATCCTAATTATAGTTCAAAGAACAAAATTAGAAAGTTTCATACAAATTGAAACAACATACGATGATTAAGTGTACGTATAACGTAGAATAGGTTCAACGTTAAAAATTTTCTCAATCTCATTCAATCTACAATTAAATAACTAAATTAGTGGTTTTAAGATCGTTTGTTACTTCAATTGACATGTTATAATGAATTTTGTTGATAAATATCAAAAACACATGGAAATCGTTTCATAAAATCGAAAAAAAGAGTATGAATATTATTAGGGACCGCCTGGCGGTCCCTAAAACCACCTTTGGGGACCGCTGGGCGGTCACCAATTGTCTTTAGGGACCGCCCGGCGGTCACCAATTGTCTTTAGGGACCGCCCGGCGGTCCCTAAATGTTTAAAAAATAGGCGGGATTGGGGGGGAAATTTGAAATTTCCGAAAATTCAAAATTTTCACCTTAATTCTATATATACCACCACTCTTATATCCAATTTTTCAACACTCTTCAAAAACACCCAACTCTAAAATTTCTCTTCTCATTTTTCTCTTCCTAAATCCAAAAAATAAAAATCATCCAAAACACAACATTTCTTCCTTTCTTCTCAACCTTTCTTTTTTTTCTTCAAATCCCAAAACACATCATTTCTTCTCTTTTCTTTTAACAAATGTCAAGAAAACACCAACAATATGTTCTTCATTTCTTTTGCTTCTTCTTTTTCATTGTTTTTGGTTTATTTTAATAACTATGATTTGTTTTTACTTTTATTTCATTATTTTCTTTGTTTTATTTTGTTAACTTTCATTTCATTTTATTTTTTTATCATTATTTTGTTTGTTTTTGTTCTTGTAAATGTTTGTTGCACATATTTACACGCAATTTATACAAAAAACCCAATAATATTCCGGTAAATTTCCAGAATATTATTGGGTATTTTTTTGTTCTGCCGCAGACTTTTATCTACTCTTTCATTCCTCAATTACTTGTTTTGTAACCATTTATTAGTTTATATCACATGTAGCATTGAAATTTGTTGTTAAAAATCAGAAACGCATTGAGAAAGTCCCATAAAATTGCGATTTTTATGTATGAATAGCTTTTGCAACCGCAATGCGGTTGCAGAAAGGGGCTTTTGGAACCGCAATGCGGTTGCAAATTCCTATAGGAGGGTTTGCAACCGCGATGCAGTTGCAAATTCCTATAGGAGGGCATTTGCAACCGCATTGCGGTTGCAAATTGTTCAAAATTTTTGAAAATTTGGGCGGTTTAGGTGGGGAAATTTGAATTTTCGCGAAAATTCAAATTTTCACCCCATTTTCTATATATACCCACCAACACTTCTCTTCTTTTTCCAAATCCAAAAAATAACCAACACTTCACTTTTTTTTCCAAATCCAAAAAATCACCAACACTTCACTTCTTTTTCCAAATCCAAAAAATCATCAACACTTCTCTTCTTTTTCCAAATCCAAAAAATAAAAAACAAACCAACACTTTTCTTCTTTTCTTTTCCAAATCCAAAAAATAAAAAAACACCAACACTTCTCTTCTTTTCTTTTTCAAATCCAAAACAAATAACTCCTAACACTTCATTTTTTGCTTTTTAATTTCTCTTCTTCTTTATGTTTTTTTGTTCAACTTTTTTTCATTTTTCATTTCATTTTATTCATTGTTTTTCGTTATTTAATTACACTTGTTCTTGTATATTCACTATATTGATTTGCTGCCATTATCTATTTGTAATTTTAACAAAAACCAATAATATTTCGGTAAATTATCGAAATATTATTGGTTTTTTTTATTTTCGTTCGCAGGTCATTTGCAACCGCGCTGCGATTGCAAATTGGTTGAATATTTTCTACAACCGCCTCGCGGTTGCAGATTTTCTGGTCGCAAATGGGCATCTGCAACCGCGATGCGGTCGCGGATGACAAGTAACCGAGGCTTTACGAGACCTCGTCATCTGCAACCGCATCGCGGTTGCAAATGACTATTTGCAACCAGATTTGGGCCTTTTGCAACCGCAAATGCGGTTGCAAAAGACCCTGTAATCTTGTAGTGATGATTGCCTTTTGCTTTGTTTAGTATTTAAGTTTTTTTTGTCTCATTTGATGACTTCTATGGAAAATTTGGATGGTTTTTAATGGTTTCTCAAGATATCCTAGTTTTAAATTATGGTCAAGGCTTGTTCCTGTTTCTAAAAACATCTGTAGTTGTGGGATGATGACAATGTACATCCATTTAAGCCGCAAATGGCATGGGATTATAGGCTCTATTATGGGTTCTAATATGGGGTGTACAATAAAAAGCCCATGTTAGGGTGCAATGATATACTTATAGTCACACACATAAACCTCGCGACCCGCTTTAACATCATGTATCTAGTCCTCAACTATGCCCTTTCGAGAATTTGGCTTGAACATGATTTCCTTGTGCTTGAGGAAAATTCTTCAAATCCTTTTGTAAAAGTGATCAAATTATCACTCAAACTCTCAGAGCAACTACTCGAAAGGAATCGTTGAATCTCATATGCTTAGAATCTAAGTTATGCAGGATCAATAGTAGGTTTTGGACCCCCCCCCCCCATCATTGTCTTGGCACTACAACAAAATAGCTCAATTGCAACCGAATGGCTGCAACGAAAATTTCATTTTTTATTGCAAGGGCAATTACAATGGAATATTCCATTGCATTTGACTGCATCACAATATTCCTTTGCAGCTACCCGTATGGGACATTGCAACGTATTTATGCGTTGGCAGGTGAGCGTTGCAACGTTTTGATGTAATTTAATTGAATTTTAGTCAGATATTTATATTCGTTATAATTTAAAGTTTATTATGTCAAATTATTTCCATTATTTTATGATTATGCTTGTTGATTATTGTTGTTTTATGTTTTAGTTGTATGATTATTGTCGTTTTATGTTGGGTTTTAGAAAAAGATTGAACTTAATTTGATTTTTTGAAGAAGTTTAGGGTTGAAAAGTATAGTTGGAAAAAAAATAAGGACTCAATTATCAAGTTTAAAGCTTTTATGGTGTTGAATTGTAATTTATTAAGACTTTGTTTTAGGAATAAGATAATTCGAATTTTTGGGCTATTTTGGCAATTATTTAGTGATTTAGAAAAATTATAGGGTAGAAAATATAATTAGATGATCTTAGTTATTATTTGGTTGTTTATATTCTAGTTTAGAAAAACTTTTGGTGTAAAAAGTGTAGTTGAATCAAAAATTGGACTCAATTATCAAGTTTAAAGTTTGTGTGGAGTTGAAATATAATTTATATGAACTTTATTGTAGGAATATGATTATTAATTAGAAGTTTTGGGGTTATTTTCGAATATCTAGCGAGTTAAGAAAACCATAAGGTAGAAAATATAATTAGATTTGTTAGTTAGTGAAGAAAACTATAGAGTAAAAATTTGAATCAAATATTTTTTTTTTTAGGATTCAGTTGGAAAGATTAAAATTTTTGTGAGATTGAAATATAGTTGAGTGAAATTTAAGGTCGATTAAATTGATATTTTTATTAGTTAATATAGATAGCAGGTAGACACGAGAGACCGTCTAGGGGTAGAGGAGGCAGGGGAGGGGGAAGGGGAAGAAACCGACTTGTAGTCAGCCGCCACGTAGAGTCCTGATATATTAGTGGGACCCCCTTCTGATGTTGATATCCCGATGACTAGGGCGGACTATGACCCGTATGCTTTTCTTGGTGACGTGGAGATAAAGCCGATGCCACTGACTAGCACTTCGGCAGACGAGTCGCCTCGTGGCCCAATGCACGCATCAGCTTCGGACAGGCACAAAGTTTTGCCCGGACTGTCTACTAGTATGGGCGACATCGTCTCTTGGCGCAGACGAGGAAGGACCCTCACTGCCCCTCGTTGATGGCGTCGTGGAGAGAAATCGTTGGGGTCACGACAAGGGGCACATATTCTAGAGAACCCCGATGATAGACAGTGGATCACATTTTGTCCATATTTCGAATCGATGAGGAACCAACCGCCCATTAATGTGTCTATTTCAGCTGCTTTGAAGAAGCTGTGTAAGGGCCCATGGTTTAGATTCCAGGACTATCCCGAACAATTTTGTACGAAAGTCTGTAAATAAATTTGCGTAAGTTCTTAATTAAAACTAGTAATAAATACTAAACATATTTAATTATGATTATTTTATTTTCTATTATTTATTTTAATCATTTTAATTATTTAAAATATACAGGACCAATATCAAAGGGTGCAAAAAGGCTAAGATAAATAGGGACAAAGGATAGAAGAAGAACTAGTTTGGTGGGAGGTGTTTGAGTCAGATTTTGGTAGAAGAGCAAACAAGTTTTTATTTGGTAGATTAATTTTTTGTTCAAATTTGTTATTCAAGTTTAGATTTAGTCTGTCGTATTAATATTTGATCGTGTTGTGAAACAGGCGAAAAACAGAGCGTTATGATTAAAGATTTGGTTTTGGCGTCGATATACAAGCTAGGCTGAGTAAAAAAAAACAACAAAAGAGAGGAGGAGTGGGTAAATGAGACATCTCATGAATCATGGGTGAGTAATCTATTTATACGATGAATTTAATTTGCAAGTTAAAAATTCAATGTACCTTTGTTTACTTAGTGAATTTTGCTTATTTGTTTTTTCAGCTGAAGTTCCTAAGGCAGCTCTAGATTACACATGGGCCAGACATGAGTCAATGGCCTCCACGGGACTTTGATATTTGCTGAAGGCTCAACCCCTAAAGAAAGGTCAGTAAAATGTTTCCTACTACTCAAAATGGTGATGTTTTAGGGGTTATGACCCACAAGTACTATAGAGGTGGGGTCTCGAGTATTGGCACCGCACCTGCAGAGATGGTGCAGATGGCTGAGTTGGACTACGTTTTAATAGTATTAAAATTGATGTTGTTTGTGTTGTACTTTGTTGTATTTGGACTATTTATCTGTATGACTTTATGTTTTATTCGGACTACGTTGTAATTTATAGTGTTGGGACTATGTTTATTTGCTATGGACTTATATTTAATGCATATACTATGTTATATAATTAGGACTTACATATATGCAGAGTTGGGACTATGTTTATTCGTAAATGGAGTAACGAAAGACGTAAACAAATATTTTGGGTAAAAATGCAATTATCTAAATTTTGCAAAATAACTCAAAATTCACTTTTTCTTTCACCACTATTTTCAGAACAATAATTAGGCGTGTTCTTTCAAATCTCCTAAAAATGGAGTACCGAAAGAAGTAAATAAACCTTTCAAGGGTAAAAATGCAATTATCCAAAAGTTGCAAAAAAAACTCAAAATTCACTTTTTCTTTCACCACTATTTTCAAAACAATAAGTAGGCGTGTTGTTTTAAATCTCGTCAAAAATGGAATAATGCAAAACGTAAACAAACCTTTCAGGGTAAAAATATCATTATCCAAAGATTGTAAAACAACTCAAAAAATTAACTTTTTCTTTCACTACTATTATCAAAACAATAATAAGACGTGTTCTTTCAAATCTCGTAAAAAATGGAGTAACATAAGACGTAAACAAACCTTTTGGGGGTAAAATGCAATTATCCAAAAAATGAAACACAACTCAAAATTCACTTTTTCTTTCACCACTATTTTCAAAACAATAAGTAGGTGTGTTCTTTCAAATCTCGTCAAAAATAGAGTAATGAAAGACGTAAATAAACCTTTCGGGGTAAAAATAAAATTATGCGAAAGTTGCAACACAACTCAAAATTCACTTTTTTTTTCACCACTATATTCAAAACAATATGTAGGCGTCGTCGAATAAGTGTAATGAAAGACGTAAACAAACCTTTCGAGGTAAACATGTCATTATCCAAAAATTGTAAAACAACTCAAAAAATTTGCTTTTTCTTTCACTACTATTTTCAAAACAATAGTTAGCCGTGTTTTTTAAAATCTCGTCAAAAACGGAGAAACGAAAGATCTAAACAAACTTTTGGGGGTAAAAATGCAATTATCCAAAAATTGAAAAACAACTCAAAATCACTTTTTCTTTTACCACTATTTTTAAAATAATAAGTAGTCATGTTCTTTAAAATCTCGTAAAAAACTGAGTAACAAAAGACGTAAACAAACCTTACGGGGTAAGAATACAATTAACTAAAAGTTGCAAAACAACTCAACAATCACTTTTTCTTTCACCACTATTTTCAAAATAATAAGTAGTCGTGTTCTTTCAAATCTCGTAAAAAATGAAGTAACGAAAGACGTAAACAAACCTTTCGGGGGTAAAAATACAATTATTCAAAAGTTGCAAAACAACTCAAAATTCACTTTTTCTTTCACCACTATTTTCAAAATAATAAGTAGGCGTGTTCTTTCAAATCTCGTAAAAAATGAAGTAACGAAAGACGTAAACAAACCTTTCGGGGGTAAAAATACAATTATTCAAAAGTTGCAAAACAACTCAAAATTCACTTTTGCTTTCACCACTATTTTCAAAACAATAAGTTGGCACGTTCTTGCAAATCTCATCAATAATAGAGTAACGAAAGACGTAAACAAACCTTTCGGGGCAAACATGTCATTATCCAAAAGTTGCAAAACAACTTAAAATTCACTTTTTCTTTTACTACTATTTTCAAAACAATAATTAGGGGTGTTTTATCAAATCTCGTCAAAAATAGAGTAACGAAAGACGTAAAACAAACGTTATAACCATATAACACTATACCTCTCTTCAATCCTAACCCTAAGCCCAAAACCCTAAACACATATTCTAGTAAACTAAAACTGTATTTTCACATGTAGAGGTTGTCAAACACCTTCGATCCTCAAATATTATTTACCATACACTATGTTATTAAAAATATGGGCGTTTTTCTAAATTTTGTCAAAAAACGGAGTAAAGAAAGATGTTTAAAAAATATTGCGAAAAAAGTATGATTATACAAAAGATGCAAAACAACTTCAAATTATGTTTTCTTTCCCCACTATTTTAACAACACTAATGAGACATGCATATTCAAATGTTGTCAAAAACGAAGAAACGAAAGCCGTTTAAAATACATTTGAGGTCGAAAGTGCAATTACAAAATTTAGTAAGTAGGGGTTTTTTAAAAATAGTTATTTAAGATGAAATGCAAATTTTCAATGTTGGAAATTTTGAATCGAATTTTTTCTTTGCAATTATCAGTACTGCAAGGAAACATTTCGTTGCAATTTGTACTATTTGTACACTGAAACCGAATATTTCCTTGCATTGTGCCTTGCAAGAAAAAATTTCGTTGCAACATCTTGTGCAAGGAAGTATTCCCCTACACAACATCAATTGCAACCAAATTTTCATTGCACAGATTTTCATGCAAGGAAATTTTGCAATGCAAAATTTTTGTTTTCTCCTATAAATACTCCCAACGCCCCATTCATTTCATATCTTCATCTCATTCAAATTATCTCCCCTCCTCCATTATTCATCTAATTTTTTTAAAGTACAACTTTAAAGTTTATTTATTTATTTAGGAAGCATTAGTATTTACAGATTTAATATGTATTTATACGAAGTATATAAATGCATATTTATATATATACAAAATATTATAAATTAAAACTTTTATACATATACGTATTCATACATATACTTGACTATACAAAATTTACACGTATGTGCTTTTTATAAACGTATAAATACGAAAAGCTAGTACAATATTTATAACTAGGAAATAAACAATATATAAATTAATTAGAAAGAAAAAAAAGAATAAATGAAGTAGTTTGAATGTGGCAAAATCCCGCCACATTATTTTTAAATTTTTTCGAAAATATACTGCAAGGAAATATTTCCTTGCAATATAGGCGATTGCAAAGAAAAATTGGCATGCAAACAATTGCATGGAATAATTTCGTTCCATTTACTTTGAAACTGACATGCATAAAAAAAATCAATCGAAGGGGCAACTGCATAGAAAAATTACGTTGCAAGCTCTGCACCAATCAGAAGGTGCCATGCGGCTGCTTCTACTTTTGTGCATAAAGCATCCTGCAACGTAATTTTTTCTACCCTGTAACTTTACCTTAAAATCTTAAATGCCCAATTTATTTTCGGTGACTGTTTTTACCCCGTAAATTTTATTTTTCACCAAATATGCCCAAAACGCCTTATTTGGGCTAAATTGCTTACGTGACGGTTCAATCAACAAAGCACGTAGCCTAGTCAACAAAGCCCGACATCACGTCATATTTTTCAGCCAAAAACGTTTTATGCACAAACCCTTGTAATATTAAAATTTGTACCCAAAATAAATTTTTGCACCCCAAAACACACACACACACACACACACATATATACATATATATAATTTTTTATATCTTTAATAATTTATAAAAGTTATAAAAATCATAAAAAGAAAAAAAATACATTTAAAGAAAATTTAAGTCATCATCTTCATATATATATACATTTTTTTATATCTTTAACAATTTATAAAAAGTTATAAAAATCATATAAAACCAAAAAAAAAAATACATTTAAAAAGAACTAATTCATCATCTTCACATATATATGTATATAGTTTATATCTTTAACAGTTTATAAAAATTATTAAAATTAAAAAAATACATAAAAAATAATTGTCATCTTCATCACCATTCACCCCTTCCCGTAAATCCCTTACCCCCCCCCCCCCCCCCCGCCCCACCACCACCACCAACAATGGCGGACAACCCCTACACTACTTCAAATCAAAGCTCAAACGTGACACCACTCCAACGATCTCTCTCCAACAAAAAATTGAGCACGGCAGCGCCGCGTTGTCGAACGTCCCCAGCCAAACCCTAACTTCGTTCCTCGTCGAATCTCGAATCTCCGCCACGTACTTCCCCACGGTCGCCGACAAATTGGTGGTGGTGGTGGCGGTGTGGCGGTTTGAGTTTCACGGTGGTGGTGGGTTTGGAGGAGTTGTGGATCATGGGTTTGTTGGTGTAGACTTGTTTGTTGGTGAGAATTTGATGTCCAATGGTTTGATTGGGGGCGTGGTGGTTGCCCATCATTTTTAGAGGTGGGGGCTGGGGGGTTGGTTACGGGAAGGGAAGGAAGATGATGAGATATTTTTTTTAAAAATTGTTAATAATTTTTATAACTTTTATAAATTGTTAAAGATATAAAAAAACAATTGTATATATATATATATATATATGTTTTGGGGTACAAAGTATAATTTATTTTGGGGTGCATGTACAATTTTTAATATTACAAGAATTTGTGCAAAAAATATTTTTTGACTAAAAAATATGACGTGACATCGCGCTTTGTTAATTAGACCGCTACGTAAATAATTTAGCCGGAATAAGACGATTTAGATTTTTTAGTAGAAAAATAAAAAAATATAGAGCATATAATTAGTTGACCCAAATAAATTAGACATTTAAAATTTTAAGACAAAGTTAATGAACCGAGAAAAGTCAAAGTTACTGAACAGAAAAAATAATTGGTCCTATAGTTGATTGACAAAATGAAATAGTCCATTAGAGATGGTTGGAGAATTCAAGTTTGGCATCTACATTGTCAGCAGGTGAGTGTGTAGATGCGATTTCTTTTCCATTAGAGATGGTTGGAGAATTCAAGTTTGGCATCTACATTGTGAGCAGGTGAGTGAGTAGATGCGATGTCTTTTTTCATAAAGTAATATAATATAGTTATAGTAGACTGATAGCGACTGGCGAGTTGAGTTGAAAAAAAGAACGAGCGAAGATCGAATTATCAGAAGAAAAAGAAAAGAAATAAGAAGAGGTGGTGGTCAGTGAACTTGCATTTAAATACCGATAGGAAGTGTAGCTACTACGAAAAAAAGAGACTGTTGATTAGGTATTTTATTATAAACTTACCACGGCAAGCTGCATGATTGGCAAGTCAAACAAGCCACTATCTCGTGCATTAATGCGAATCGGAATTGCATTGAACCACATGATAAAATATAATATTTGTGGTGTGTACGACTACTACCCATTGGCCCATTCCTTAATCAATTTATTTCGGCTCCAAAAGACATTATTTTAAAAGGGGCAAGACCTGTCTGTCTCCTCCCATTTAATAACCCTGCCAAGTGCGAAGACCCAACGTTACAAATTAAAATAAATATCACGCTATGCGAAAAGCTAAAAATAAATATACACTCCACAAATAGCCAATAATTGCATACTATACGCGTGATAAAAAATGGAGAACAATCCAAAAGAACCACTCATAGTATCGTCCCCCGTCAAAGGAGCCAACGAGCAATATCCCGATGGCGTTCGTCGTTCCTTTGCATCTTCTTTCGTGGCCGATGGGGACGATATCCCTCCGATCACCAACGTGCGCGTCTTTTGCACCGAGTTCGTGACGGAGTCGAAGAAGCTGTGGCATTTGGCTCTGCCGGCGGTCATAACTATTATTTGCAATTATTCGCTTAGTGCCATCACGCAGATCTTGGCCGGACACGTGGGCACTCGAGAACTTGCTGCTTTCTCCGTTGTCAACAGCATCATCAGCGGCCTATGTTTCGGGGTCATGGTACTATTACTAATCTTATATATTCTCCACATGCCTTTATATCGAGAAAATTGTTCTGTGCAATGACTCGATACATGTTAGTAATACATAATAGAATGAAGGTACGTATATGAGTTGGTGAGTTTCTATAATTTAAAATATTGTTTTGATCTGAATTTTTAGTTGCAACAGCATCAGCATCGTTAATCTTTTAAGTATATTTTGTATATTCATCATGTGCATATGTGCCCTTTCCTCGAGCATGTAATTATGCAAAAAAGACAAGGTCTTTTTGGTCTCCATTCAGAAAGAATCCAAAAGCTTAGTATATTTTTCTACAACTTTGATATTTTTTGAAACTGGTGTGGAGTCTTGCTGTCTAATTCTGGAACTTATATATTACTTTATATGGCAACTGTGGTTTTCTGAATCCGTCACCATTAGGTCACTATCCCTAGGATATGACATGTGTCCACTTGGACATGTTTTTATTTTTTATGTACTTACTTTTTATCCTTTTCTTTTGACAGCTTTTTCCTCTTCTCTTTTTTCGCAAAATACTTCAATCTTCTGTTTTTCATTTTATTACTTCTCATTTTTTATAGTTAATTTACTTCTCATTTTTACTTGGTTGTTCAATTGCTTTTTAATCTTGTAGTTTGGATAATTAAAGAATGTGTAAAACAATAATGTCAACTATTAGTACTTTTCATTTGCAAAATAATGTAGACTTTTCAAAGTATTAGACATTAAATCCAAAAATTTAAGAATTAACTTACTAGCTTTGTAAGCAGAGAATAAAAAATATATAAAGGTTGATGATATAAAATGAAAAAGAAGTGCTATTACATAAATGATTTGATAACAAACTTGGAGATAATCATTTTTTTGGTGCTCAAGTACTAAATTAAAAGATTAATATAGTTTGCAATAATTATATTATATGAACTTTGAAAGCTAATACTTGCAATAAACTTAAATTACACAAAGAATAGGTGACCCGGTTTGTATACTGCATTAATACGTGAGAAAGAAAAAAAAAGCCTTAGACGAAGAATAACATACAAAAAGAGAAGATAAAGATAATATAATTTTTTTTCTTATTTAATGCAACTTTAAGAGAGAGACAGAGATAGAGAAATAGCTATAAAATGAGAAGTAAATTAACTATAAAAAAATGAGAAGTAATAAAATAAAATAAAAGAAGATGAAGTATTTTGTGAAAAAAAAAAGAGAAAAAAGCTGTCAAAAGAAAAGGAAAAAAAAGTAAATAAATAAAAAATAAAAACATGTGTCCAAGTGGAATAGTCTGAAAATACTTTGAAAATAAGGTAAATACTATGTGAACTTTTCTTGTCTTAACATAGTCTGAAATAGTTAATTTCAAAAGCATTAACATGACTTTCATTAGGAAGAAATTCAATTAAGGTTTGCGAGATGTGACCACGTTCATTAGAGTCCAACCAGCTGGGGACATAATAAACAAATCCCAAAATACGATTAAACCACTATATCCCCGACCCTGGAGATTAATTTCTAAATATTAAATGTGCGTTCATGTATGCATACTTATTAATTAAGTCGCGCAGAGACATTAATCATCCAATATGTTTTTACTAAGTGACTCATGCATTCGAAAATTCTGAAATTTAATTACAAACAAATCAAAATTTGGACATAATTTTTATGTTCCGATTTTGCTTAACAAAACACTCAAACATTTACGAACTTTGGTGTTGACTCTACCAGAACAAAGTATATATGATTGATTTGGTCAATCCAAAAAATAAATAAGAACAATATCGAAATAAGTACTCTATACTTTGACTACACAAAAATATTGCATGTGGTTTACTTTTAAGATTATATTGGATTTTATAGATATATTGGTTCTTTTGTAACTGATCGATAGCATAATCCAAGATCTAACTATTTCCATAAATATTTTGTTGATGACAAACAAACAGTGGGGAATGGGAAGTGCACTCGAAACACTCTGCGGGCAAGCCTTTGGTGCCGGCCAGCTGGACATGCTCGGCGTGTACATGCAGAGATCTTTGGTTATTCTCTTTGGCACCTGTATTCTACTAACAAATCTCTACATATTCGCGGAGCCTTTTTTGATTGTAATCGGCCAAGATAAGGAAATATCGCGGGTAGCAGGACGATATTCACAGTGGATGATCCCTCAGCTTTTTGCTTATGCAGCATACTTTCCCACTATGAAGTTTCTTCAGTCGCAAAGCAAGATAATGGTTATGATGTGGTCTTCTATTGCGGGTTGTGGGTTTCACGCCCTCTTTAGTTGGTTGTTCATGTTTAAACTAGGTTTTGGGATGGGCGGGGGTTTGGCTGTGCTCAACATGTCGTGGTGGGTTGTAACCTTGGTGCAACTTGGGTATATTTTAATTGATAAATGCAATGGAACTTGGACTGGGTTTTCGTGGAAGGCGTTCTCTAATCTTTGGGAATTTACAAAGTTGTCTTTTGCATCGGGCATCATGTTGTGGTAAGTAACAAATTTTTTATACATGTCTTTATTCTGATTAATGCCATTAGTTTGATTAAAATGACTTCTAGTAAACACTTACATAATCCCCTTTGGTAAATTATGTGATCCACTAAAGATAGGTAGATTATTATAATATACATCTACTTGAGTTGCATATATAATAGCCCTCTAAATGCGTAAAGAGTGGTGAAAGGCCAAAGTAATGACTCTTAATATGAGGTTATTCTAGACTATCAAACGGATTTTTTTTTTTATAAGCCGCTTAGTTGTGCTTCAGTTCGGCCTAATTCTAATCACAAAAAAAAAATATTATGGTCGCAATAAATGATAAATATATATGTATATATATGTCGTTTTGGTTTGTCCCTTGTTTTGCACAAAATTTGTTGTTAATTCCTCATTTTATGCTTATTTTCCTCTCTCAGAGAAACACTTTTTCAAGATATAATTTTTCTAAAATTGTTAATTATTCTTCATTCACTTTCTTTGTATTTGAATTATTGGATTGGATTTAATCCACATATATAAACGACCCATCCAATATAATTAGTTTATCTCCAATAGTAAAAATATTTCAAAAATCAAAAATTGATGACAATAATGTAGTCTTATAATACTTACAATATATTTGGAAGTCAATGATTAATTTTATTGATCTAACACTAGTTTATATAATACAATATATTTGGAAGTGAATGATTTATTTTATTGATCTAACACTAGTTTATATAATGCATACAAGTGAAGTATTTACGGAAGAGATAAAGTTAAATCTTCTAAACTAGGGGAAATATACAACAAGATAATATTCTATCTAATATGCCTCCGCAAAATGGACGTGTCATCGGCCACGAAGATTTTGAAACGAAGAAGAAAAAATCGGGAGCGAGCGAGCGGCTTCGTAAGGAGATCCGCAAGTTGGTCGAGTGTGTTGACATACGACACACGAATAAGACCTTTAGTGACAAGATCACGTACAAAGTGAAGGTCCTCAGAAATATGCTTCATCCTCGAGTGTTGGACGGGATGAAGCGAGAGACGGTGAGCGTCTATGTTATCACAACGAATGAGAGGAGTCGAGGGAAGTGAGATACCAATTTCATCAAAGAGGTGTTGCAACCAATGGACTTCTGCAGAGACCGAGGCAAGGGCTCGGTATTCAGCCTCAGTTGAGGACCGAGCGATCGCCTTTTGCTTTTGCGATGACCACGAAATAGGATTGGGGCCGAAAAAGACAATGAAGGTTGAAGTAGAGATACCCGTGAGATTATCCCCTGCTCAATCGGAGTCCGAGAATGCTTGCAACGAGAGAGATGAGTTGCGTTAAAGAAGGACGTCGAATGTTAGAGTGCCCTTAAAATATCGATGGAAACGCTTATGGGCTATCTAGTCCGCCTCAACGGGAGCATCCATTCGTTGGGCCAGCTTATTGACCGGGAATGCAATGTCGGGGCATTGTGTCAACAGTTGGAGAATAAGACATGGAAGACGGATTAGTAGTCATAGGCGTCACAAACGGCTTGGCGCTATCCATCTTATGCCGAGACAATAAATCGTGAATGTACTTTTGTTGAGATAGAAAAAGGCCCTCGCGCCAACGCACAACCTCAACCCTCAAAAAATAAGATAGAGTACCCATGTCTTTAACGACAAACCGTGAGGAAAGTTGATGGATAAGCGATGAAATCAAGGAGTCACAAGAGCCGGTGACAATAATATCGTCAACATACATAAGAACAAAGAGTCATGTAGAATCCCGAGAGAATACAAATAGGGATGTGTCCGATTTCGTCTGTCAGAAACCGAAGGAGATGAGAGCATCACTGAGTGCCAAGAACCAATCCCGAGGTGCTTGCTTGAGGCCATATATGGATTTATGAAGTAAACAAACATGATCGGGATGAGTTTTGTCGACAAAACCCGAGAGTTGTATCATATAAACAGTTTCAGTCAAATCGCCATGTAAGAAAGCATTAATGACAACTAATTGCCTCAAGCTCCAGTTATGCATCACAGGTAAAGAAAGAATAGTCCGAATAGTTACCGGTTTAACGACACTGAAACCAGGCTCCACGTGACATATTTTGTGAGAGTCGTGACCTCCTCGTCCATTGCGCCTCTCCATTTGGGCTAGATCATCGCTTGAGAAGAGTACATCGGTTCAAGAGGACCAAGAACAGGATATTTGGTAGAGAGATTGATGAGCTTAGGCTTAAATGTGTTGTTGCGCGGCCTAGTGATCATATGGCGAGCTCGGTCAGGTGGTGGATCCAGAATAGGTGTAGAGGAAGCCATAGGGATCGTAAGAGATGGCGGTTCGGAGATAGGAGCTACAGACACTATAGGCGAGGAAGATACAACGGTAGTCGAGGGACTAGTCGAAGAATGAGATAAGGCCGGAGGTGGTGAGGTTGAGACTGTTGGCACGAGAATCGGAAGTGGTGGTGGCAGCGGAATAGGCGGCGTCACTGGAGAAACGCGTGAAGACTGATCATGCACATTAGCACCCGGAAAAATGGATTCCACAAACCGCACATGGCGTGAATGTCTAAACGCCGACGCGTGGTGATGTCTAAACGTTTATAAGCGGCATGAGAAGTAGAGTAGCCGACAAATAGACATGCACGCGATGAAGGTGTTAATTTTCCCAAAAAATAAGGCCTTCAGTGCGGATAGTAAAGACAGCCAAAGACCCGAAAGCAAAGATAAATAGGAGAACAACCAAAAAGTGCCTCAAACGGTGTTTTGTTATGCAAGACCGGAGTTGGAAACCGATTATATAAGTAGGTAGTAGTCAAGAATGCATAGTCCCAATATTCCAGGGGAATATCCACGCAAGAAAGAAGGGTGCGACTCGTTGTAACAATGCTACGGTGGCGGCGTTCACTTGTACCATTTTGTTGAAGGGTATGCGGAGCACTCGTAAGCCAACCAATACCATTTGAACTCAAATAACCTCGAAGATCTAAAAATTCACCACCATTATCTGAGTAAAAGTTTTTAATAGTTATGCCAAATTGTTTCTCAACAAGCACGCGAAATTGCATAAAAACCCTATGAACGTCAGATTTGGCAGATAACTAGTAAACCCAACAATACTTCATAAAATGATCCACCGAGATTAAATAATATTGGGCACCAGTAACAGAAATCACGGGGGACGGAACCCAAACATCACCATAAATATACTGTAACACATGATCCGAAATAAGCAACGATATATGAAAAACCAACTGTTGACTTTTATTCAAAAAACAAGAGCGACAATGCGCAGAGTCCACAGTACTATAAGGTAAATATGGTAAATTGTTTCGACTTAAAATTAAATTACTGATTCTCAATGACGGATGACCAAAGAGGTCGTGCCAGCACCCTTTAGCGACCCGTTCTTCAATCAGTGCAGTAGGCGGCGAATGCAAAACCGTTGGGCACCGAAGGTGGTAAACACCATCCACGCACGCACCCCTAATCAATTGAACCCATGATCTGCGGTCCTTAACAATAAAGTGATACGGGTGAAACTCAATAAACACATTACTCACCTTCATAAATTGATGGACATATAAAAGTTACACATAATATATTGTCAAGGATAAACTTGCGACCGGGACAAGTGATACGAGAACAGCTAGTGTGAGTTATAGCCAAACCTGAGCCATCGGCAGTGGAGACCTCATCCGGACCCTCGTATTCGGCATGAATAGTAAGATTCTGAAGGTCAGATGTCAAACTATGAGAAGCCCATGAATCAACCAACCATTCGGTGTGAGGCGCGGTCGGACCCGATGGTGCGGTAGCAAGGTTCGCACTCGGCGAAAACTTACGGTAGGTGCGTGCACTATGTCCGTAGATGCCGCACATCTGACAAGTGATGTTCTGGCGCTGATTGTTGGAACCTGACGGTCGTGTATGATGAGACGAGGACCCACGGGCATTGGTGGAGTAACCGCGGCCCGAACCATGCGACTGTTGCTGCCCCCGATGCGGACTGGTGTAGCCACGGTTTGATCCACGATGGTGAGAACGGGGATGCAAGGAAGCCATATTCGCAGTAGTCATAAGATGCGAGGCATCAGATTCAAGGCAGCAGAGATATGTTTCATGACCAACCAAGAGATCATGAAGCTCAAGAAATTGCACCAGGTTCTCACGAGCACGAATAGGACCCGCTATATCACGATAAGCTATGCCAAGGTCGTTTAGAACTTATAGAGTGATATCGTTGTCCTTGAGAGGGCCATCAATGATGGCAAGTTCATCTGTTTTTGACTTTACCAACTGAAGAAACTCTGACACCGACTTGGACCCTAGTCAGAGGGAGTTGAGGCCGTCCTTAAGTTGCGTAACCCGAGAACGAGAGCGATTGATGTAGGTACGTTGAAGAATATCGTACGCCTCAGCCGAGGTAGTAGCGTTGGCAAACAATTTGGCAAGGGAGACATGAACAGATCCGAAAAGGGCTAAGATAATCAGCTAATCTTGACGCAACCACAGCATGTGCGCCGCAAGGCTCTCCAGAGTTGAGCCGCGATGAGGGCATGGTGTCAAACCATCCAAGTATCCAAACAATTCGTACCCGAAGAAGAGGTGACGGACTTGGGACCGCCACGAGGCATAGTTGTTCCCGTCGAGTTGCAACGGAAGCTGTTGGTGGGCGTTGATCGGAATCAACGATTGACCGTCGAAGGACGACCTTGCCGCAATGCGAGCGGGACGAGCAGTCAGACTTGCTGATGATGCATCCACATTACCGCCGCCGAGGGATGAGTCGGAAGGGAAAGATTGATCGCTAGGGTTAGTCATTGGATCGAGGATCTCGTGAGAGATTTTTGGCCTCTTGATACCATATAATACTTACAATATATTTGGGAGTGAATGATTAATTTTATTGATCAACACTAGTCTATATAATAGATACAAGGGAAGTATTTACGGAAGAGATAAAGTTAAATCTTCTAAACTAGGAAAATATACAACAAGATAATATTGTATCTAATAAGTCTCTAGTATTTTCCAACACAAGTAGTACCGACTACTAATGTAGTCTCCTTTTTTTTTTTTTTTTTTTTTTTTCTTTTCACGCATGTATAATACCGACTACTAGTTACATGTCATTGTAATTTAACATTTCCTTATGAACATCCGCTGTGTCGCGCATAACACATTATGAGGACAACTAAGTTATTATTATCGCTGAACAAATTTTTACTTGCACTATTTGTCTTTCTAAACTTTCAACGAGGAATTGCACTATACTAGATGCGGATTATGCGGAGTACTCCAACACATTTTCACATATAGCTTGAGCCAACATATTAAACATTAAATGTTGTCTCAGCTACAATACTGCTAACCAAGTTAACAATTACTTAATGAATCGTAATTTTTGTGATTTTCGAGATCTATTAATCGAGCAATAACAGTATAATGTCAGCGAAGAGTTGTGTGATATTTGTGTTTATAACAGTCATATCATTAGATAGTCGAATTTTACGTTTTGAATGCTAAATACATTTTTTTTTAATCTTTGACTTGTTACTAAATTTTAACTGGTACAATTCTTGTTCTTTTTAATATGATGGCAGCTTAGAGTCGTGGTACTTTTCTGCACTAGTTCTCTTTGCCGGATTACTGAAGAATGCAGAAATTGCTATCGATGCTCTCGCCATATGGTAAGCATGCGTTTTTCTTTGTTTTAAATTCGGGTTGGGCTTATAGACCTAGTTGTTGGATTCAATACGGTTATTATTACCTCAATTATCAAAAAAATCGGAAAAATTTCCGTTACCTATTCAAACTTTGGACTCTTTGACACTTACCTGTCCAAACTTACACTCGTGACACATTACGGTCTAAACTTTCACTTTCTTGACACTTTACGGTCCAAACTTTCATTCCGACCTCTCTCCGGCCAACCAACGTCACTTTTCAGCTTTGTGACATCACGTTGACATTATTAGAGGGGGCAATTTCGTCATTTTATATATTATGGGGTGTAATGCAATATGTATAATTAATTTATACACCTTAACTTTTATTTTATTATACATTTTCCTTTTTTTTTTATTTTTTTGTTACTTCAAAAATATTCAAAAAATAAAAAACGAATAAACTTTAACTCATCTAAATATAAAGTAAATTCTTTTTGTTTACAAGTTTAATAGTAAATATTATCAATTTATTTTGAAAAAAATGTGTCTCCAAATGAAATTATATTTTTAAAAATTAAAAATTTTCAACAAACTTAATTAGTAATTTTTTAAACTTGATTTTTTTCAGTTTGATTTATTACTTAGTTCATAATTTAAAACTGAAAAAAAAAACTTCATCTTCTCCAACAAACCCACGCCCCACCCTCCCTCCACACCCACCAAATCCACCACCATCAAACCCCAAATTCACCTCAAATCGACCAAACTTCATCACCCTCGCACTTCCATGAACTCGATTTTCGGTTTTACGGGATTTTTGGTGGCGATTTTCGAATGAGGGTTTGGTGGTGGTGGATTTTAAAACTCCAAAACCGAAAATCGAGTTCATGGAAGTGCGAGGATGATGGAGCTAGGTCGATTTGAGGTGGATTTGGGGTTTGGTGGTGGTGGATTTGGTCGGTGTGGAGGGGGTGGGGAGTCGGGATGGGTGTGTTGGAGAAGATAAAGTTTTTTTTTACAGTATTAAATTATCAACTAGTTAACAAATTAAAAAAAAAAAAACAAGCTTAAAAAATTACTAATTAAGTTTGTTGAAAAGTTTTAATTTTTAAAAATATAATTTCATTTGAAGACACATAAAAATTGATAATATTTAATGTAAACAAAAAGAATTTACTTTATATCTAGATGAGTTAAAGCTATTTTAAATTTTTGAATATTTTTGAAGTAACAAAAAAAATAAAAAATGTAAAATGTAAAATGTAAAATGTATAATAAAATAAAATTTAGCGTGTATGAATTAATTATACATATTGCACTACACTCTCTAATATGTAAAATGACAAATTGCCCCCTCTTATGATGTCAGCATGATGTCACAAAGTTGAAAAGTAATTTTTTTGGCCGAGATAGGTTGAAATGAAAGTTTGAACCGTAAAGTGTCAAAAAAGTGAAAGTTTGGAGAGTCGGGTGTCAAGAGTGTAAGTTTGGATAGGTAACTGTCAAACGAGCCAAAGTTTGGATATGTAACTGAAATTTTCCCAAAAAAATCGGATGAAGTTACGTGGCATTTTATCCCACATGTTATATGACATGCAGACCTATTATTAACCTCCTATGAAAATTTAATAGATATCTTATCTCTTATGCGTTTTGTTAAATAAGCACATTACCACCGTATAATCTGGAAAAATAATCAATATTTGCTCCTTTGTTTTCAGACCGGACCGGTCGGTTGGGCCGGTTCAACCGTGACCCGGTACTTTATCTGGTCCGGTTCTGCCTCATTAACGGGTTGTTATGCTCCAGCGAGTCGACCGAAATTTTTTTCGGTCAACCCGGTTCGCCTAGCAACCCGGTCGATATTTTTTTTCTTTTGCTAATTACAATACTAACTTGGCTACTGCTTAACCTGTCTTTAACGTTAATAAAAAAAAGAAGAAGAAAAGAAAACTAACATAGAGTTGAAAAATGTATCTTGCTCTAAAAAGAAGAAAAGAGGAAAAATGAAAAGATACATGGGACTCACAAAAAGAAAAGAATGAAAGCATCGCCACATGAGAATTTGAAAAAAAAATGACAAAAATGAAAGTTGAAAGAAAGTGGCGGGTGATGAGGAGTTTGACTAGGGTTTTCTATTTTATATCAATACGACTATTAAAGGCTGACTAAAGTCAACAAACCGGTCCAACCAGCGATCTAACCAGTTCGACCTGTTGACCTACTATCCAGCAGCTTCATCGGATATGTGACTGGCTCGGGTCTAAAAACACTGATTTGCTCTATAATTCTAAAAATTAAACACCACTCCCTAACAGTGTATATATAACATGGTATCTTAAAAGTGTATAGAATTGTAGTATACCTAAACTTTGTCAAGGTGTATTTGGGACCTACTGAAAATAATATTGTTGGTACATTTCTGAATTGCCTAAAGAATGGGAAAAAAAAAATAGTAAAGACCCAAATTCTGAGTAAAATGAGAAACTATGTTATTAGGCAATGGTGACGTGATCCCATTGAATATTGTGCGTATTCAATAATTCAATGTAAAGTGTTTAACCCAAAGTCCGTTACACAATTAATGGGAAAAAAATTAATATTTAAAAGAATCACATCTAATATAAAAACATGCATCGCACTGCTCTGAGAAAGAAAGTTCCTTAAGCAACATCCACAATGGCTCTAGTTAACTCTAGGACGAAAGTATATAATTTTTGCTGGAACATGACTCTAGGAATACGGATGTATTCTTTTACTTTGCATGTCATATATGCGTATAAATAGGCATATATGTTAGAAGAAGAAAGTATCTCTCAAATGTAGAGTGTTTTCTCTTAATTCTTTCGTAGTATATTTATAAACAAGTGTGAGTGTAAGTTAGGGAGTGTTACTTATGTAAAGGCTTGGTTGAGGGTCGTTCATGTTGAGTGAAAATCATTTAGTTGTGCAAATTGTCTAAATAGTGGATTTTGCTCGGGTCCCCGTAGATTTTTTCCGATTTTGAGTTTTCACGTTTAATCCTTGTGTTGATACTATCGTCAATGTTTTATTCGCGTTGCTTCGTATTTACCTAATGGGCAAATTCTAGAGGCGTCATTTGAGGTGGTTCAAATACCAACACTGGTATCAGAGCCCGAGTTCTACTAGATATGGAGTTGTTGTTGGGCAGGAGTCGTGGTGTGATGTAGTGTGAATATATACTGTTGGTTATTAAGCGGGATTGTTGTGAGCCCCGCCAATTACATGGGAACTGTCTACATTTGAGGATATTTTCTTCTTCAACTTATAAGCCTACTTATAGTTGAGTGACAAGATTTCAAAGTTCCCATGTAACTTATAAGCCTATTTCTACGAATGTAAAGCTTGGTTGAGGGGTCGTTCAAGTTGAGTGAAAATTATATAGTTGTACAAATCTTTTACATAGCAGATTTTACTCGGGTCCCCGTGATTTTTCTTTTTTTAGTTTTGGAGTTACCACATTACATCCTTGTATTGTTATTATCGTCAATATTTTATTCGTGTTGTTTATATTTATCTCTTGGGAAAATCCTGGAGGCAGAAGCGGTATTTGAAGCGGTTCAAATATCTTAGTGTAGCTGTTATTCAGTTATTGTATTATCAACCACTATTTTATTTTTATCTTCCATAACGCAAAGTACTTGATAGTTAATGGGTACTTTTCCAAATTATCACGCCATCACAGAGGTATTATTGTATAGCTGACTGGTTTTTTTTTTTTTTGTGCAGCAATCTTATACTTTCTTACGTGGTTATGATTGCCATTGGACTTAATGCAGCAATAAGGTTGGTCAAAGTGCACACAGATAGTTATGAAAAAAATCATTTAATTACATCTAAAGCTTATATGATCGACTAGTAAAAAAACGTTGCACTTTTTTCTCATGTAAAGAGCAACTAGTAAAACAAATTTGAGTTACATTGTTTTTAACTCGCGAGTGCGTACATGTTTGTGCAGTGTGAGAGTGTCAAATGAACTGGGGGCAGGTCATCCGAGAACAGCGAAATTTTCCATAACAGTGGTGGTGATTTATGCTTTTGTTATAAGCCTGATATGTGCGATTTCTCTTCTCATCTTCCGAAACCAGTATCCTTCGCTATTTACGGAAAGCAACGAAGTCAAAGATATAGTGAAACAACTCACACCTTTGCTTGCATTCTGCATAGTACTGAACAATATTCAGCCAGTTCTATCAGGTAAGACTACTTTATTATCGTCCCCTTAATATTCAGCCAGTTCTATCAGGTAAGATGATGAGCGAGGACTAGTATAATAGCAAAGCTCTTGTAACTTTTAACATATTTGTGAATTTCTACATGTAAACTGATTGATACGACCCAAATATCTTTGCTTGGTACAGGAGTGGCTGTCGGAGCTGGATGGCAAACTTTAATTGCTTACGTGAACATCGGATGCTACTATGTGTTTGGAGTTCCTTTGGGTTTGTTATTGGGGTTTGTTTTTAACAAAGGCGTAGAAGTAAGTTTTCAAATTTGTATAAGATTATAGAAGTGTTAAAATTCTCAAATTCGTAGCCTTTCTTTTGATGCAAATATCGTTTTTAAAAAGCAAGTATGATAAAATTAAAAGGGATAATTCCATCAAACCACCCAAACTATGGTACATTTTACCGAACGAGGTCAGAACTTTCATTTTAGCTCCCGTGCCCCCTAAACTTTAGTCGTTTGTGCGAATTGCCCCATTTTCCAGTTTTTGGCAATTTTTCCACCAAAAATCGTTGAAAAAATTATTTAAAATTTGACTAAAACCTTTGTCTTGTTGAGACGGTTCCGATGGTGGCGACGGTGTTGCAAAATTCAAAGGCAATACACGGGAAATTTAATTTAAGTGTATTGAACTTAAATTAAATTCCCATACTATAACTTTGAATTTTGCATCACCGTCACCACCATTGGAACCGTCTCAATGAGACGAAGGTTTTAGTCAAACTTTAAATAATTCTTTCAACGATTCTTGGTGGAAAAATTGCAAAAAACTGGAAAATGGGGCAATTCGCGCAAACGACTAAAGTTTAGGGGGCACATGAGCTAAAATGAAAGTTCTGACCTCGTTCGGTAAAAGGTACCATAGTTTGGGAGGTTTGATAGAATTATCCCAAATTAAAATCATACTAGTTTTTTTGCTTATTTTTCTACAAACTGAGGTTTCAGTTAATTACGCATAACACAGAGTTTTCGTAATCTGGTTTTTGCTATTAGTGGTATGATATTTATATTGATTAATTTGCAGGGAATATGGTTAGGAATGGTGGGAGGCACATTTGTTCAAACGTCAATCCTCTTTGTGCTTTCTTATAGAACTAATTGGAATAAAGAGGTTTGCGATAAGCATTATTGCATATGAACTTTCCTGCTGCTTTTTAATTTTTTGTTTATTCCTTTTCCAATAGTAACGAAAGTAATTAAGTTGATTTTGTACTGCAGGCTTCAGTTGCTGCTGAAAGAATTAAGAACTGGGGAGGGAATTAAATCAAGCAATCGCGATGAATAAGTCAGTGAACCAGTATAATGAGGTAGTTACATTGATAATTAGTAAAAAAAAAAAAAAAAGGTCGTAAGCAGGGTTCTTGATATGCAGCAAAAGGAACCCACAGTTGTTTCTTGTATTCGGATTTCTGGTTTGTTCTATATTTTTTGTTCAACTTTGGTAAGCGACTCATTTATATCTCAACTAAAGTTGATTATATATCATAATGTAGCTGAATAATAATAAAAAAAAGTATTATAATACATATGTCGTTTGTGTATCATTCTTATCATTAATTAATCATTATATATTTAAGGGATAAAAGCATGCATCAAGCCCCCTGAACTATGCATGATTTTGCGACTTGCCCCCTAAACAAATTTAATAAGCGTTTTGTCCCCTAAACTATGCACGTATGTTCGATTTTGTCCCCTGAACTATGCACGTTTTTGCGACTTGCCCCCTAAACTTGCTGGCATGATTTCCTTGATTAGGCCAACGCCTTGACCAGCATGCATTACCATGCTTTCAACATCACCTGCCGTAGTCACATTTGGAATGGTCCCAGCAAAACGTCGAATCTCTTTTACCTGTTAAGCAGTAAACAACGCCAATAGGGTGTAATGACCAATTTTCATACTATAAAACAGTTTGATATAAGAAGGGTAACATAACTGCATTTGAGAAATCCTAGAGGATTGTGCTGGAGAAATAGTACAACAGAAGTTGTAATCTAGTTATACTATGATGACAGTGAGTACCTTACGAAAACTTCCCCGTATTATATCTGATCGAAAGATACCATGCATGTAAAACCGGCGTGGAAGGTATACTTGGGGAATATGAAATTTGTAAAATTACACAAATGTTGACTCTGTAAAATTGATGGTATTATAATCCTAGTTCTGTTTTCTGTGTTCTGACATACTAACTATGGAAAATATTTAATCACTAAATTTCGGGCAGTTTTTTGAAATTTTTCTTATATAATCGAAAATAGGTGGGCTGGTATTTCACTATTTTGATTTTAGTGAAGCTCAAACTAGAAATACTTTTAAGGGTAAATTCCATTTTCCCCAATGTTTGGAGGTTTTCACAAAGTGCTCCTTAAAGTTTCAGAAGGTGAAATGCATGCTCCTCTGAGGGTAAATATAACGGACAAAAATGCACACAAGTGTTCAAGAGTGAACGGCTGATTAAGGATTCAGTGGGTATTCGCATAAAATCGAAAACGTTAGGGGGACATCTCACTTTTTTAAACCTTAGGGGGACACCTTGTAAAAATGCTCAAACGTTGGGGAAGAAACGAGATTTACCGTATTTTTCAGGCATATTTATCAAAACTTTTAGAAACTTTATTCTAACAATGTTGCGGCCCTTAAATATAAAGTGGGTTTACACTTTTACTGATCATGCTATCAACTTCATCTCACAAGACCACTCTGTAGCCATAAGAGGATTAAATTTTATAACTAAATTGTACAACAAAAATGATAATATCGTAACACTTCAGGATAGCTAAATCTAAATCCCTCGAGCTGTGGTCTAAATATAGAAATCTCTTGTACACTTAGAATAATTACAGAGACATATATTACAATGTCGTTGAAAGTCTGAGCGAAGTTTCCAGATGAAAAATTATGAAGGCAAAGAAGGAAGGCCAACAAGGAATGACTGTGAAGAATATTTACATGTCCATGTAAAGAAACAGAGGAATCTTAATGGATGGATGTAATGACATGGTTTTTTTGTATATAAAATGTAATGGATTGAGAACAGAGAGTAGAACGGTGACCAACTATTGATGAATATTTATTCACTGGTATCTTTTTCTTCTTGATACATCATACAACATTTCTCACTAGTATTTATAGATTGCTAAGGAGAGACTTTCTCGAGTGATTGATACATAATCACAACTTTCCTATTTTTTCTCAATGAGAGAATCCATCAGCTGAGGGGATCCAATGTGGATATGTGATTGAGGGGATCCAATGTGGATATGACAGGAATTAAAGTTGTAATATTTCCAATGAAAGATTGTAATTCAAGTCTTGTATGCTGATATTATCCTTCAAGATTTGATTTTTTTTGGTACTTGCTGTCTTTGTACTGCTGTCCATAGTTGTAGGCTGGTCGTTAGGTGGTTTAATACCCTCCCTCAAACTGTGACGGGGTTGGAGGCATAGTTTGTTCGAGAAATACCGAAGTGATACTTTTGACATAGGTTTTGTAAAGATATCAGCAATTTATTGAGTAGTAGGAATGTAGCGGGTGACCAAACGTCCAAGAGCAACTTGTTCTCGCACATAATGATAGTCTAACTCAATATGTTTGCTGCGAACATGAAAGACATGATTAATAGACATGTACAAAGCACTCATGTTATCACAAAATAAGGTGGGAAGATGAGCTAGAGAAACACGAAGATCCCGTAGGAGAAAGGTGAGCCACGTGATTTCGGCAGTAGTATGCGCCATGGCCCGATATTCAGCCTCCGTGCTAGATCGAGAGATAGTATTTTGCTTTTTTGAACACCAAGAGATAAGGTTGGAGCCAAGAAATGTGCAATATCCAGTAATAGAGCGCCTAGTAATAGGACAAGTCGCCCAATCTGCATCCGAATAAGCAAAAAGATCAAGTGAAGAATGCGAGGTAAACATGAGGCCTTGATGGATTGTACCCTTGACATAACGAATAATTCTACGTATCATTTTTAAATGAGCATCAGTTGGAGAGTGCATATATTGAGAAACCAAATTAACACTAAAAGATAGGTCGGGTCTTGTGAGTGTTAAATATTGCAAGGCGCCAACGATACTACGAAAGTAACTCGGATCATTCAATGGGGACTGATTAGTGAGTCCGCGGGTTTTAGACTCAATAGGTGTACTCATTGGTTGACAATCTAGCATATTTGTGCGTTCAAGAATAGTTAGAGCATAATGAGATTGTGACAGATGTAATCCATTAGGTGTAGTCATAACTTCAATTCCAAGAAAATGATGTAAAGGCCCCAAGTCTTTCATAGCAAATTCACTACCAAGTAGAACAACGAAGTTATCAATAAGTTCGGTATTTGATCCCGTAAGAAGCATGTCATCTACATAGAGGAGTAAAACTAACATTCCTTGAGCGCAAGGGAGTATAAAAGAGAGGGATCATCTAGACTACAAAAGAATCCTTTTTGCAATAAAAAATGACTAAATCTATCAAACCAAGCCTTTGGGGCTTGATTAAGACCATACAAATCACGTTGAAGTTTGCAAACATGAGTGGGATAACTGGGGTCATGCATACCTAGGGGTTACACCATAAATATATTTTCCAATATGAGGCCGTGAAGGAAAGCAGACCGTGAGCACCAAGTTCATCTTTCATGGCTTGACACCACCCTTCATGAGCAAGAGCAGACCGTGTGCTTTTCGGTTCTCGAGGGACATTTGAGGTTTGGACCGTCAAAGCGTATTTCGGATTAGGCTTAAAATACCCATTTTTGAACGTGTAACAATTGAATAGGTTGAGGTTGATGGATCATCAGTGGACTTTGGATTAGAGAGGCACTCAGATTCATTTATATTAGGACAAGGAATTATGGGACTCATGGATAATGAATTGGGAGAGGAAGTAGATCCAGAAGTACAATGTTCATTCTCTGATACAGATTGTAGGTGAGGTGAGCTGGGAATAAAGGAAGGCTCATGAGCTGAGCCACCTAGTTCATATTGTGGTGTGATTGGTGAGGCGGATGTGAGTTCTAAAAGTGGGTCAGAATCTACTTCTTGAATTAATTCATTAGGCTCATGGATAGGTTCTGAATAGTGGAGTGGAAATGTAGGCACGGTTCCAATATTTGAGTTAAAGAATGATGTGTTTTTATGATTTGATTGCAATGGGTGTTGTTCATTATTTAAAGAGGAAGTATCCAGCCAAGCATTTAAAATTTTTTCCGTTTATGCTTTAGTAGGAGATTGGGAGTTCATTGATTCATAGGGAAAGGCGGATTCATCAAAAATTACATGGCGTGAGATTATTATTTTTCGACTCGGCGGATAGTAGCATTTATAACCTTTATATTTGTTACTATACCATACAAAGACACACAAGACACTTTTAGGATCAAACTTGTTTTTTTGGAATCCCATGTATACGGGAAGCAGTTTGATCCAAAAACTCGTAAAGAAGAGTAGTCTGTAAACGATTCATGCAACTTGTGATATGGAGTGTCAAAATTTATTGCTGAACTAGGTAAACGATTTAGCAAATAAACGGTAGTAGTAAATGCTTCGATCTAAAATTTAAGAGGTAAGTCACAATGAAAAAGCATTGTCATACCTAGTTCTCGAATAACACGATGTCGCCGTTCGACCATACCAGTTTGCTCAGGTGTATAAGGATATAAAACTTGATGTATAATGCCTTCGGTTTGAAAATGTGCTGCTAGTTTATTATTTATGAATTCTCCACCTCCATTAGAGTGGAAAACTTTAATTTTTTATGAAACTGCCTATCAATATACTTTTCAAAGGCAAGGTAAACATGAATAAATTCAGATTTATGTTTAAGAGGAGTTATCCATGTATAGCGAGAGTAGTCATCTACGAAACATGCATAGTAACGAAAAGAACCAATGGAAGGTACCGGGGAAGGTCCCCACAAATCACAATGAATCTTATCAAAAACACAAGTGCTAGAGTTTGTGGAAAACTTAAATGGTGACTTGTTTAACTTTCCTAATGGGCAACTATCACAAAATGCTTGTTTTTTATTAGAATCGATAACATCAATAAGACCTTTATTTTTTAGCAGATTAAAGGATGAATGTTGAGCGTGACCAAGGCGTTGATGCCACACATCCTTTGAAGCTGAACAAAATCTATGCCTTAGGAGGATTTGAGATGACATAGAGATCACCCTTGCGGTGTCATGTAATCAATACTTGTCCTGTGTTCCTATCCTTAACATCAAAACCAACATTAGTAAATTCAAGATTTAAAGGATGCTGATCAGTGAGTTGACTTACAGACAACAAATTCTTTTTTAATGAAGGTACATGAAGGACATTGGTTAAGTCGAATTGAATATCTTTTTTATTAATCTTTGAATCACCTATGCCTTGAATAGGAATAGGTGATCCATCACCAATTAAGACGTAATCTGAACCCGAGTATCGACGAAAATTTGAGAGCATACCTTTGTTTCCTGTCATGTGTTGGGAGGCTCCAGTATCAGTAGTCCATTCCGTATCAACAACGGATGTATCAAGCATTAATGCAGCCAATGCTTGAGGGAGTTCGTTCCTCTTCTCCTTGCCAAGTAGATTCCACCAGCAAATTTTCGCAATATGACCTTTGTTGTGGCAGTGTTAACAGATCTCACTTTCGTACATTCTTCTTTCTTCTGGAGTCATCCTTTTGCATTTAGGAGGTGGTGGACGCCTCATTTTTCCTTCTTGTTCATGCCAAATTTGACCATATTGTTTGTTTTGTTGATGGCCAACTTGTTGGTTGGGCTGGTAACCTGTCTCATAATTATAATGAGTTTGAGGATATGAACTGGAGTATGTACCTGAACCATTGTGTCGGTCGCCCATAGCTTGGCGATGATGGATTTCCATGTGAGTAGGTGGTTGAGAATTAAGGTGACCAGGTCATGTTAACTGCGCCGAGAACCCACGACCAACTGATGAGAACTCGTTTGATCTGTTGCTTTTTTGTCCAACAAAAGCATAATGGGTATTTTCTTCTTTTGCAGAACTTGATCCGTCGGAATATAGATCAGTTAACATCTCATGATTGCGTAAATTGTTTAAGAGTTCTGCAAAGTTTGGTCTTGGAGATTTAAGCATCGTTGTGGTAAAATCTAAATAGGTTGGTCCGAGACTCATACATAGTAAGAATACTTTGTCGCCATCAGGGACAGAGTATCCAATCGCCGCTAACGAGTCTGAGATCCCATTAAAAATTCGAACATGCGATGAGTCTTTCCGAAGAGTCTTGAGTTGTTGGCGGAGCGCATATGCACGTTCTTGGGAATTCTGAGCATAAGTATCAGCAAGAGCGTCCCATACTCCTTGAGTTGTTTTGATTCCAACAATGACTGAGACAGCCTCGTGAGACATGGTACTGATTAGCCATCCACGTAGAATTCGATCAGATTTTTTCCACGCGATGAACTCCGTATTATCTTTTGGTGGAGCTTCTATTGCTGCCTCTTCCGTTTCAGAATTTGTAAGAAAATATGGTGGTGGATTTCCAAAGATATGATCGGAAAGGTCTAGAGATTCAATGAGGGCTAAAGCCTGCTCCCTCCAAATTGGATAATTGCTTTGTTCCAATCTTTGGGTGATAAAGTTGCTGACATTGATGTTATTCATGGCTTCTTCTTTTTATTTTATTATGATGATATATACTGGTAAAATATAAAAAAAGTTGATCACCAAAGGCTCTAAAAGGCCTTAAATTCAGTCATGTGTACAAAGAAGTTCCCTGTGTACCCAGTTTGATCAAATTCATTCAACTTCTTCTTTGTATATAAGGTGGCTTTCCTCCGTTGCAACAAACCTGTAACCATTATTTTGTAAACCTTGTACTACTATATGTAAGGCAGAATTGTTGAAAATGCCATGCAACTTTTGCAGTTTTTGCTTTTTGTAATGTGACTTTTCGGGTCGATTAAAATGCCCAATAACTCTTCTTTTTTTTTTGCCTAAATCTGCCATGTTGGACTTTCAGCGACTCGTGCTGTTAAAAATGCCCTGTGAAACTTATGAAAATCAAGGAAAGAAATAAGGCCCATTTTTTCACACGTAGTTCGTCGGTCAAACTTGTTAGAAACAATGGAAATAATGAACAGTATTTAAATTGACATAACCAACAAAATAACTAGTAACGCAGAAAATGAAAATAACTGTAGTAAGTGGTCGAGTCCTTCTCGGTTTTCTTAAAGTAGTGTAGTCCTCTCCACGTGCTGAGATTGTTGGACTAACTCTTCCTAGGATAAAACGACCTTTCGAATTGGCTGCTAGCACTCGCAGAGCAATCCCGACGAACTCGAACAGTAATAGACTACCACCACCACACAATGATTAAAACTTTTTTTTCTTTTCGTGTATGCAAAAGTGTAATTTTTTGCTTATATAAACCCTATGGGAGCGACCCATATTTATACTAATTAGGGAGAGAGTCGGCTGCCTTGATTAACAAGGAACAAGATCTTTTAGATATATGCAAATCTCTAATTAAGATAATATCTTCGGATGAATCTGGACGCGTTTTTATGCTTCGGATTTAATATAGAAATATTATCCGAATCTGAATTAATTATGTTACCTAAAACAGAAAAATAAATATTGAAGGTGCAAAAATAAGGCCCACGCGAGCGGAAGCCCGACAGGCTAAACGGACCGACATTCGGCGCATACTTCGTGTGCGCAAGCCCGAATCGCATTAGTCGCACTAATTTTTGGCTCGCATTTGCACACCCCCATGCGCGCACGTATGAGAGGGAGAAGATACTAGCCAACACATTTTTATCATGCTAAGAATGCATTGCTATTGATAAACCCAAAAAGAGAGTGCTCTTTTTCCCCTGTGGGATGGCCCTCTTTACTTTATGGTTTTCCCTCATTTACTTCAATGTTTTCAGCTTTGTGTAGCTATTTTTGAGGATCAATTTTCCATTCACCCTTGTACCATTTTGAGCGTATAATATATCGTTTTGAAGCTCTCACATAGGAGAAAACGTTCACATCTTGAAGTCATCACTACGACAGGTGGAACCCGCCCAAATCTGACCCAAAGTCATCTGTACAAACCCATTTTATTTAATCAATTTTCCAACCAAACCAATATTGTTTTTTCATGCCTTGACTCTACCGTGTTCGCCTGAATCAGTTGTCATCGGAGAGATGGTTTGACGATCGGGGAGGCGACAAAGAGAAGAAACAACAAAAGAATTGTAAAATCGGCAGTGGAATAGGATCGAAAACTCAGTCAAATGATACCATATCGAAATTCATACAACAGTAATGGAGATTTAACGCAATCGGGTCAAAGAAGCAAAACACTGAAGATTTCATTGATGAAATTGTATGAACTTTAATTTACAATGTTGAACTTGAGAGAATTCTGTTACTCTCTCTCTCTCTCTCAAAAAGTGTGTTTGTGTAGATTTATTGCATTTCAAATACTCCAACCCTAATTTAAAATCGAATCCAGTTATAAAATTATACTCCAATGAGTAATGACCCGACCCTTTACTAATTGGAGCATTAGGCCTTATTAGCTTAACAGTGGTGGGTAAACTACTGGTGCAAGCTTTGCATTCTAATCCTTAATATGGTTGTTCCTGTATTAGTTCTACGTGTCGTGGTTAAATACACCATTAGCCGTTGGACCCTCCCCCTAAAATTATTTGTGTGGCCATATTATATCACCATCCGAATTACCAAACTTTCCATCGAAGTTACCAAGAAAAAGTTTATTTTGGTCTTATTTCGTCTAGGTAACAAACACCGTAAAATGTTACAATCAGAATGCAAATAGCCAAAATAATGCTAATCAATAGATAATCGGACTAGCTTGGTCCGAAACACCTAATACAAGCTTACTAGGTAAATAAGTAAATTACAAAGTCAGAGTCACGTATCGAATCGAGTGTGTTCGATGCAAGCGTGTCGAACCGTGGTCGTTCGATACTGAATATACGATAGAGGTCTTGTGTCGATTTAGAGTGTACCGAATTGGCCTGATTTGATGCAGTGTTGCGTGTCAAATTCAGTGTTTTCGATATAATGCTGTATTGAATGCTTCGAGTTCGATCTAGAGAAGTGTCGAATGCTCAAAGTTCGATGTTGAGTAGCTCTGAGTGAGTCTTGAATGCGCGTCAGATTGTCAAGGGACGGGGTATATATAACCACCGTCCTGCGAGTCCCATTGGCAGTTGGGGAAATTGCATCGAACCGAAGCGATTCGATGCTCATTCCGCATCGAACAATGCATGTTCAATGTACTATTCAGCAGGCAGGTATTGTTGGGCCAACCCAATACATGATATTAGCCCAATCCTAAAATATTCCCATCACATATGCCCCCCAGTTTGGGAGATGATGTCGATCAGAGAGCGACTTCCAGACTTATGAAAATAAGTCCTTGATTTGATGGCCGTTATGTTTATATCTTGAAAATGATGCCCCCGATTGGGAGTTGATTTCGAACAGAGATCGAGTTCCAAGTTTCGAAAGTCTTTCGTTTTTGTTCAAAAGCATATCCCCGATTGGGACACGGTCTCGAAGAGAGACCGGATTCCAAGCTTCGAAAGTTTTAAATTATTCAATTAAAATAATGCCCCCGATTGGGAGGCGGTCAGCTGCGTACGACCTTGGTAGGTTTTTGTACTGGTTTGAGATATTCTTAATCATAAGTTTCTTCTGAGCGGATCCCATTCTATTAGTTTATAAGCTCCCAATTGAAGCTAAGCTTGTAGTCGAATGCGCTGGGTTCGATGTTCAACTGCATCGAATGCGCTGGGTTCGATGCGGATTCTGCCTGGATCCATCACGGGTCGAACTAGGGGCATTCGATGCTGACTTATGTGTCGAATTATGGCGATTCGATGCGCTTCTCTAATGGGCTTGATGGGTTTTTTGCTGCCTATATAAAGGAGAAAGGGTGGTGTGAAGCTCATTACTCTTCTGGCCAACTTATGCACAAAGGTAAGTAACATCGAACGGGCATAGTTCGATACGGGATGCATCAAACGTCTTTCGTTCGATGCTTGATGCATCGAACGGGGAGCATTCGACTTAATTCCTTAGAAAAATTACTGCTATTCTAGCGAACTATATAGGTTTTGTACCTCATTTTTTATATTGCTTTCTCTGTTTTCAGGCAAATTGTCCGAATAATCGCTTTTGCTCTTCCACCGTTAATTAAGGTAATTTATTACGTGCTTACTTGTGAGGTTGATTTATAATCGCTTACCATGTAGTCGTTTTAGATATGTCGCGTTAGTGTTGCGAGAGCTGAGAGTGACGTATTCGCTTGCAGTCAGCTTTTTCTTTTTTATTTTATTTCAGTTTTTCTCGACCAAGATGGTGAATTCTGAGTCAACTTCTGGAAGTGATTCGAGTAGCGGCTCGAGCTCTGGTTCAACGAACTCTGTGGTCGGCCCTTCCAGTGCTCCCACAGGTTCAGGTATGGCCTTAGGAGGCGACTAAGAGCCTATTGACATAGATTCTACCGGTTCACGAGTGGATAATAGCGTTGGACAGTCATTCTCTGGGGGTGAAGATCATGATTCGCAAACATCTTCGTCTGAGGATAACCGTGCCTCTAGTGAGGCCGGTGAAGATATTGAGCTCATCAGTAGGGAGTTTGATGATTACGTGGAGGCGCCAGGGATGGCATAAAATATGTACGTGTCACTCTTGCAACATAGTCGTTCTCAACTTCGTGACAAATTTAACATCTCGAATATGTATAAGTTAGTCATTCCTGGTCCAAATGACCGCATGGATACGCCGCCACCGGGGAATTTGACAGTGTTTGTGGGCCAGCTCCTGAATGGGATGCGGTTCCCGATACCAGTTGAGGTAAAGATACTATTGAGGTCAATTGATATTGTGCCAAGACAGCTTACGCCAAATTCATTTGGCCATATCATAGGTTTCATCTTCATAATAAAGGCCTTAAATGAGCCTTAGAGTCCCAACGAGTTATGGGCTCTTTTTGAGGTCGCTCAGACGGAAGAAGGTTTTTACCATGTTAAGGCGATGAGGAATCGCAAGTTTTTGAATGGCGAAGCCACTCGCTATGGAAATAACTGGAAGAGACGCTATTTCTACATCAAGGAGAGTTACGAAGATGAGTTTTTGGCTTATCGTCGCGACTGGTTTACCAGTTCTAGGGTTGCGATACCACCTGGTGTTGCCCCGACCTCATGGGATTGCGATTTTATCCCAAACTTAGTGCGCAACCGCCAATTTGATGTTAAAAAATTGGTGGAGAGTCGTGTTTTGTCTTTAGCTGGTCTATCCCCGGTTCCGTATAACGGGAGGTTTACACTTGGTATAATATTGTGTTTTTAGTTGACTTTCTAGTTCGTGTTAATCCTATGATGATTCTAATAGTGTGACATTTTTGCAGTCGACTATATCATGGATCGACACGCCCGCATGAACCGAGTCATTGCTGCTGATCAAGAGACTTCTCAGACTACCGTTGTTCCTCCGCTATCTCCCCCAAGGAAGGGGAATAATAAGGGTAAGAAAACAGCAGTCGGGGCATCGGCGTCGGCCCATGTTCAAGATCCAAGTGATCCTTTTGAGGATATTCTGGGACGTTCATGATACTGCGCCTCCTACAGCTGATTTTAGCCAAGCGGGAGGTTCAGAACGTATGGCGGCTGACCGAGGTGATAGTATCGAGGTTGCTACGCAGGCCAAGATGAGAAGAGTTCATCAGACTCGTTCTCAAACTGGGGGGTTGTCCCCCCTGCTGTGCGGATGTCTGGTCCAAATGTTGGGAGTGGCCCTTGTCCTGCGGAGGGGCCGACTGTTGGGGTGGGACCTAGCCACGGTCCCCATGCCCACGTAGGTGGGTATGAAATTTCAGAGGCTGCTTCCATTGATGCCTTGAAGGTCCTTTTTCCCAATCTTGTTGTGCCTCACCCGATTTCTGCGGAGGAATAGAAAATGGTGGAGCAGAATGCTCTTCATGTGCTAACAGCGGTAATATATGTTTCTTTTGAGTGAATTGTTGTATGACTGGTTTGTGAATGTTGACTTATTTGGTTATTGTCTTTTAGGGTGGCGGAATAGTGGACGCCATGTTTGCGGCCCTAGTTCAAGCTCACGAAACGGCTACGAGTGGACAACCACAGGACAGAGGCGTGCTCCATGGTGGAGATGTCGAAACCTTAAGGTCTGCTCTTGATGCGAAGGAGAAGGCCTTGCAAAAAATCGAGGAGTATGCCGCGAGAGCCCATGCCGATAGAGAGGCGGTGAGTCAGGCGAAGGAGGCCGTTGAACCACTACAATCGCATGTATCCAAACTTTCGGCTAGCAAGGGGGAGTTTGCCAAGCGAGTCATCGAGATCGAGAAAGAGGTGGCAACCGAGAAAGAGAGGGCTGATCACGCCGAGGGTGTTGGCTACTCCTGTGGCCTGAATGAGGTAAAGAATTTTAATTCTTTGTATATTTGTATTCTTTTATTCTTTCTCGTTAATTTCCTTTGTGCTCGTATAGGTTTCCGCTCAGTAGAGGGTGGAAATTATCGAGCCGTTCCTTCGGAGCAATACCTTTCAAGAAATTATCGCTCGGAGGTGTGCCCGTAAAGCCCGTAAGGCTCAGGTCCTTACTGTACATCAATTCTACATCAGCAAGTACGTTCGAGGGGCTTCAACCCTGAATGGATGTATCTTAGTTTGGGGCCTAATCGAGAGGTTTTGCCGCCCCCAGTGAGTGATTGGTCCGTTTCCCAAATGAGTTTGCCGTGCTTCTTGAGGACAACAGCCTCATCCTTAGCGGACTCTCGTCGCCGCCTCCTATGCCTCATGTTTATCCTTCTTCCGAGGATGAAGATGATGCTGACGCCTAAGGGTGTTGGTTTTTATTCTGTTTTGTAATGAACTATTTCTATTTCGTTTCTTATGGCGCTGCGTCGCCTTTTAATGAGTTGAACAATTTGATTAATTGCAGGATTCTTTTTCATTAACTTTTGCGTTGGTTTGTTTGATCTAATACTCATACGTGTTGTCTTTTCTTTCAATTATAAATGTTGCTCTTTTACATAATTTTGACAACTTGAGCATTCTTCTATATTCGTGGAAAGTGGTCCATTTCGCTTCGAATCATAGGGTTATTATTTTATTCAAGAGCCAAGAGGGTTATAACCGCTCTGCTTAGTGTTATTCCTCGTGTAGATAGGTATTGTTCGTCGTTTTAGACAAAGTATCCTTCTTTTTCATATTTTCGGATGGTCGGTATCATTCGCCTCTTTGGACGGAATATCTACTTCTTTTTTCGTATTGCAGGATTCGCGGTAACATTTGCCACTTTGGACAAAGTGTCTGGCCCTTATCATTGTCCTTTTGGATTTGCAGTATCTCGTGCCATTTCGGACAGAGTTTTCGTCCCTCTTCATCTTCTTTTGGGATTTGCGGTATCTCGTGCCACTTTGGACAGAGTGTCCGGCCCTTTTTCATTGTCTTTTTGGATTTGCAGTATCTCATGCCACTTTGAACAGAGTTTTCGTCCCTCTTCATCTTCTTTTGGGATTTGCGGTATCTCGTGCCACTTTGCACAGAGATTTCGTCCCTCTTCATCGTCTTTTGGGATTTGTGGTATCTCATGCCACTTTGGACAGAGTTTATGTCCCTCTTCATGTCTTTTGGGATTTGCGGTATCTCGTGCCACTTTGAATAGAGTTTCCGTCCCTTTTCATCATCTTTTGGGATTAGTGGTATCTCGTGCCACTTTGGACAGAGTTTCCGTCCATTTCCATCGTCTTTTGGTATTAGCAGTGTCTCGTGCCACTTTGGACAGAGTTTTCGTCCTTTTTCATCGTCTTTTGGGATTAGTGGTATCTCGTGCCACTTTGGACAGAGTTTCTGTCCCGTTTGATAGAGCGAATCATCTTGAGTCCTACATTGCCATCTGGGACCGATTGTTCGTCCTTATGCGTCGTATCTATCAATGTTATGTCCTGCATAAAGGTTGATTACGCAATTTGAATGGATTTCATATAGACGGATTAGCTAAAAGGATTTCTCTTGAAAACGAATTCAAATAATGGGAGTAGGGCAGAGCTTGATTTTATAGCTCGTTCTACTTTGCTTTCCAATGTA
Source organism: Linaria vulgaris (assembly GCA_948329865.1). Taxonomy (NCBI): domain Eukaryota; kingdom Viridiplantae; phylum Streptophyta; class Magnoliopsida; order Lamiales; family Plantaginaceae; genus Linaria; species Linaria vulgaris. The sequence goes on along the minus strand of OX415249.1, from coordinate 110,390,419 downwards.
GCCGTCAGGGCTCAAGTCCTCAGTGTCCCTATTTTAAGTTAATATACGTTTGCCCCTCATAGTCGTCAATTCGTCATGGCAGAGTGGACGAATAAATGATGTTCAAAATATTCAAGGTACTAAGAACTTGCAAAAAACTAAACTAGAGCACTTCAGTCAATGTGCTCCATCTGCATGTGAGTCAATGCCTCCACTGCTTCTTCTTTCTGCTGTGGTCGCATCCGGAGCGAGGTCACGTAGCACTTCCACCCTTCAATATGGTCCGATATCACTTTACCTGTGCCGACGGGAGTAGAAAATTTCACCATTTGGTGGTAGGTCGATGGCAATGCTCAGAATTCATTCAATGCGGGCCTTCCTATGATGCCATTGTATGCGAAATGCATGTCGACAATTACATAGTTTGCCAGTAGTGTTTTCGTTTGCGGCGTTGTACCTAACGAGGTAGGAAGCATAAGCATTCTGAGATGGACTATCTCCGGACCTCCGAATCCGTGGAGTGACGTTCTCACCGGTTCCAATGTCTGGTCGTTCAATCCCATTTTGGCCAGAGTAGAGCTGAATAGCACGTTGACTGAGTTACCGTGATCCACCAGCATTTTTGTGATTCCATAATTGGCTATGTCCATAGTTATCACCAACAGGCAATCTAGTTTTGACATTTGAATGGCTTGGGCGCTCAATTTCCGCAGGTCCGTGGTGAAGAAGGTGATCTCTTCCTGCGACATTTCCTCGATCCTTCATATGTTGGCCATGTTGACAAAATTGTCCGATTTGACGAGCCTCGAATTTTTTTCTGGCCGTTGTTGGAATCTGCCCCTCCTGGGCCTCCTGATATCATGTTTATCATGGCTTTCCTGATGTTGCCATTCTCAATCTGAGGATAGTCGAACAAATATGGTGTATCAACCATTCTTTGTTTATCCTTTATGGGCGATGGTGTTCTATTTCCGCCGGCAGTGTCCTCTTGCTCCTGCATCTTTTTGACAAACTCCACTAGTTTGCCATCCTTTAGTAGTCGTTCGATCTCATCCTTGAGATCCTTACAATCTTTGGTTTTATGTCCCTTCTGATTATGGTATTTGTAGAAGTGGGTTGACAACCTTGTTGCCTTGGAATCCTTCACCTTTCTAGGCTCTTTTAGCCACCATCTCCTTTTTGTCGCCCTGAATACTGTCGTGATGTTAGCATTCAGAGGCATGTACTACTTAGGTGAAGCATCTCTGTACATGTTGTTCCTGTTCCTGTTGTTGTTATTGCGGTTTTGGTCCTCCTTTCCTCGTTCCTTCTCTTTTGGGGTGCAACGACGAGCACTTTGGTTGCCATCATCTCCTCAAAATGGACCACCTCCTGTGCTATCTTGTTAATTTCTTCGATAATGGTGGGTTTGTGTCTGAGTAAATCCCCGCCAAAGACTGTGTTGTTGGTCGCTCAGAAGAGTATACTCATTATCATCTCTCCAGATGGGTTGTCTATCCTCAGCAGCTCCGCATTGAAACGTCTCATGAAGTCCTTCAGACTTTCATTGGTTTCCTGCTTCATGGTATACGGATGGGAATGATCCAAGACCAACTTAGATTGACTCAAAAATTGATCTCCAAACATTTTCCTCAGTTGTTTGTAGCTTTTGATTGATCCTGGAGTAATCCGAGTAAACCAGTCCATTGCTACCCCTCATAGGGTTGTTGCGAATATTCTAGCCTACATGTTCTCTTTGAACTCATACAAAGACAGTTTCCTGTCCAAATGCAAGAGGTGATCGTGGGGATCAGACTTTCCGTTGTAAGTTTTCAAATCAGGAATCTTCTCCCCGTGTCCTAAGATCTCCGCTTCTATCTATTTGGAGAACGGACTGCTCCTCGGAGCATCGCCTCCTTGTCCCATCTGGCCTTCGATTGCAGCATTCTATCTCTCAAGCCTCTTCAGTTTCCTGGTCATTTCAACATGTTCCCTTCTGGAGTCATGACTCTCCGCACGTCTCCTGTCGTCCTTATCCTCTCTCCTTCTCGGTTCATCCTTTTGATTTCCTCCATTTTCTTTCCTTCTTGTTACGTGGTGCCTTCTCGATTGTACCTCGATTAACTTCGGTCTTCCTCTTTGGTCATCGCGGGCCGGCTTTTCTTTGTTTTTTTGTTCCCCTGATGCAAGTTTGCTCCTTATGTCGTCCTGCCGTGACTTCTCCTTGTCCGCTCCTCTCGGAGCCCTAGCCGCGAAACCTTGTTCCCTTACGACCTCTACATGCCAGACAGGCGGCGGTGTCTGCACGGGCGGCTCGGGGGTCAGCACTTCTGCCAGTGTGGCCTTAACCATTGCCATGATTTTGTTTCTTAAGTTATTTGGGATCGAAACAGTAGTTTATGTCGCCCCAGTTGCACCTGCTTTAGCTCTCTGTGCCTCCTCGCCTTGGGGCCTCGACATTTCTTGCCTTGCGGGCGTTTGCACCCAAGCGGGTATTGTCGATGGTCTCGCGTTGTTCGGGATGGTCTGGCCAGGGGTCGCCCGCTTGGCCTCTTTATTCTGGCCCTCCACAGCTCTTCTGCGAGATCGGGTAATTCTAGAAGTCATGCCTAGTAAACTGTAAAAAATATGGTGTTCCCACAGACGGCGCCAATATTTTGGTCTTATTTCGTCCAGGTAACAAACACCGTAAAATGTTACAATAAGAATGCAAATAGCTAAAATAATGCTAATAAATAGATAATCGGACTAGCTTGGTCCGGAACACCTAATACAAGCTTACTAAGTAAAATAAGTAAATTACAAAGTCAGAATCACGTATCGAATCGAGTGTGTTCGACGCAGGCGTGTCGAACCGTGGTCGTTCGATACTGAATATACAGTAGAGGTCCAGTGTTGATTTAGAGTGTATCGAATCGGCCTGATTCGATGCAGTGTTGCGTGTCGAATTTAGTGTTTTCGATATGATGTTGTATCGAATGCTTCAAGTTCGATCTAGAGAAGTGTCGAATGCTCAAAGTTCGATGTTGAGTAGGTCTGAGCGAGTCTTGAACGCTCGTCAGATTGTCAAGGGACGGGATATATATAACCATCGTCCCGCGGATCCCATTCGCAGTTGGAAAAGTGCATCGAACCGAAGCGGTTCGTTGCTCATTCGGCATCGATCAAGGGGCGTTCGATTAGCATTTAACATCGAACAATGCCTTTTCGATGTACTATTCAGCAGGCCGGTATTGTTGGGCCGGCTCAATACATGATATTGGGTCAATCCTAAAATATCCGAATCACAAAGTTAAGTCGTTTCCTAGAATCTTGGCTTCATATTTCGTTTTATTGGTTTCTCGGTAACTCATTTAGAACCATGCAACCGAACAGAAAGAGAGAAAAGAATGCAACCGAACAGTAAGTACTATTTACATCCAAGTCCAATTGCATGAAGAATGTGTGCGTCTGTTTTTTAGCAAATTTAGAATGTGTCACGGTGGAAATTTATTATAATCAATATAATTGAGAATATTTTGGAGGATTTAAATTGTGATTATCACACTGCCGCAAAGAAAAAAAGAATAATAATATTGTATAAATTGGTGAGGATATTATTCAATTACGTATAAGTCTTTTTTCTATATAGCTGATTGACAAAATGAAATGGAGATCTATAGTTCAAGATTTGGCATATGTCACCACGTGCAAAAGCTATATCTTATTTTCTTATTTTAATATAATATAATATAATAGACTGACAGCCAGTTGAGTTGAAAAAAAAGAAAGCGATCGAAGATCGAAATTTTAGAAGAAAAAGAAAATAAATAAGAAGCGGTCAGTCAACATGCCATTCATCAATACCAACACCAACTATAAACAAAAAATACTGTAAGGTATGTTATTTAATAAACTTACCACTGCACGGCTATTGGAAGGTCAAACAGTCAGTTAACTCGTGGCATATTAATGAGAAATTGAGAATCAGATTAGCATGGATCGAAGCAGAGAGCTCTTGAGAATCAGATTAGCATGTTTGGCCCTATATAGGTTGGCGGGGGTGTTGATAAAATACTTGTTGTGAATGCAGTACGACTACGATCGACCACATTCAATAATCAATTTATTTAGGCTCCACAACAGGTAGGTTAAGATTGTTACAAAAGGGACAGGACATGTCTCCTCCACTTAATACCCATTCCAAGATTCAACAAAAATATTCGATAGTAATATGTTTTTGACCTCCAACTATTTAAACATACCGAATGTTTAGGCTCTATTTTTTCTTGATCTTAAAATATTTAGGCTCTATTTTTTCTTGATCTTAAAATAGAAGTATTTTCACATTTTTTTAAATAATAAATAGAAACTTTATCATATAACGCAAGGAACAGTGGCGTATCCAGGAATCAAATATGAGGGGGGTTAAAACTTTTTTTTTTTTATATAGAATGGTAGGAAAGAAATAAGAGGACAAAGAACCGGAGAAATGGATGAAGAAAAATTTTGTTATTTTAAATTGAATATTTTAGGGGAGTTTCAAAAAAGATGCATACAAGAGATATTCTTTTTTTCAACATTTAGTTCTTAAACGAAAAATTTACTAATATATATTTTACGATGCCGTTATCAATAGCCAATGAAATGCATTGTACGTATTTCTTTTATCCAATATATATATATATACATATATATATATATATAATTTATCAAAGTAAATATTATTATAGAAGATGAAATAATTTGTTTAGATCTATTTAAACTAGATAAATAAACAAAAAAAACTCCATGACTTAAATCCAAATCCACCTCAAACCGACTTAAATCCATCACCCCCTCACCTCCATGACCTCAATTTTCGGTTTTATGAGCTTTTTGGTGGCGGTTTTCGAACGATTTGTTGTAAAGTGGCAATTTTTAAAACTTCAAAACCGAAAATCAAGTTCATGGAAGTGCGAGGGTGATGGAGTTAGGTCGATTTGAGGTGGACTTCGGGTTTGGTGGTAGTGGATTTGGTACGTGTTGGTGGGGGGGGGGGGGGGGGTTGGAGAAGATGAAGTTTTTTTTTTCAGTTTTAAATTATCAACTAATTAATAAATCAAACTTAAAAAATCAAGCTTTAAAAATTACTAATTAAGTTTGTTGAAAAGTTTTGATTTCCAAAAATAAAATTCATTTGAAAACACATTTTCTTCAAAAAAAATTGATAATATTTACTGTTAACTCATCGGAGTAATTTATCAATATTCGAGGAACGCCCTGGCCAAATAGTGGGTAATTGAAATGATCTCTAGTATCTTGGAAGAGAGAGGTGGTTGGATGTTCTGATATATAAGACGTAAATATGAGTATAAAATGATATAACTAGTCAATGTTTTCTCCCAATCTCCTCCTTTTTCTGGGTTGCACAATGAGTACATTTATAGCCTTCTGTCAACTGCATGTCATACATTAGGTGGCGGATTAGGGTTGTTTTTATGCTAACTCAGCCGTCTGTCGTACTGCCACCCAACTCGCTTTATGTTGATGCATCGCAGATAATGTTGACACCTGGTTAGTTTAATCTTGACACATAGTCCCAACGGGGACACCTAATTTGTGTTTGGCTGGCGTATTTCTTCCTTTGACTTATCTCCTATTATTCTAGAAGCATAATTTTTATACGCCCTCGGATGAGTCTTTTATCCTCGAACCAGGTATCCTGCCCTTGGTAGGCTGTTCTGCTATTTGGACGTATTTGTTATTTCTCCTGGTATCAGATATTTGACCATCGGATGTTTTTATTATCAGAATGACGCCTATTTGCTGAGGAAATTACACTTTCATCTCTTGAGTAAACATTATTGTTTTCATGTCTTAGGATTGTTCATTGGCTAAAGCATCGGCGATTATTAGGCATCGTATAGTCATTCAAGACTAGTAGTGCCTTTAGCATCGGATGCTTTGTGAGTGGGATAATCCCGTATTCCCTCGGTGATAAGTTTTTCTTATATGAATAAGAGTTTTATCTCCCGATGGCAGCATTCTTATTGCTCTATGATGATTATGCTCCTCCGATTGCTGCATTATTCTTACTCTATGATGATTATGCTCCTCCGATGGTCTTATATTTCCTATGGGTTAACACCAGTCCTCCCAGTTCCTGGTGTATTCTAAATAATCACCTGGAACTTATAGTATAACATCCCTCGTGTACACCTAGGACCATCGGATGCTGGGGAAACTGAATGCGATTAATTCGGCATTGATGAGGGGTAATCTCAAGGGTTTGTAACGGCTACTTGTTTTTGGGAAGTTACGCCCTTTAATGTAGAGGCGCATTAACTTCCCACTATCACTGACGAGCTTCTTTTATAAGTTACCCTCCCTTTCTTTCTTTCCTTACTGTTTTTACTCTCCGCCTCTCAAGCTTCTTCTCTCTTTCAAGCAAAAACCCTAACTTCTTCGTCTCCATTTTCTCCTTCTTCCATGGCTAGTGAAATTCCTACCACCACGTTTCCTTTGACTACCACCATGACTGGTATCGCAGACGTCATGTCCGTGCCTCCACTTGAATCCACTGTCATCTCCACCATAGATGAAACTACTGCAGCGGTGACGGTGGCGATGTTGCCGGAAAATAACCCTTCCGGTATTGAAACTTATCGCCACAAGAGAAAGGGAAAAGCTCCTGCTAATAAAGAGGGTGAGCCAGCTCGCGCTTCAAAGCGATCGAAAAAGTCAGTTAACCCTCAATCGGTCCCTGCTGCTCCGGCAAAACCGAAAAGTACTCGTCGTTACAAGGAGGTGCAGGAGGTTGCGAGCACGGTTACTGAGGAAGAAGTTAACAACTTTTTCTGCGATTTTGGAGTGACCTCGCTGAACATTACTCGTTGCATACCTTCCTCGGACGAGAGAGGCAACACCCCTCCCGATGGTTATGTCACTCTTTACTTTGTCCAGGTACGAGCTGGTCTCCGATCCTTCTATCCTCCTTTTTACTGTGAGGTATTTAAAGCCTGTGATATTTGCCCTAGTCAATTAACACCCAACAATTTTACTGTTTTATCCCCCTTTGTATTTTGGTGTCTATCGAGAGGATTAGAGTGTACCGTTAGGAGATTTTTTTCAATTTTTATCGTTAGCGTCTCCTCCACTGGTCATCCCTCGTACTTTTTTGCCCATCGAGACCAGGAAATGAAAGTAGTCGTAGGTACTACTTTATCTTATAGCAGTAGGAAAGACAAGTTCATTTTTATCAAACCTGTTGTGGGTAAGTGGGATTTTCCTTATTCATGGCGTCAACCCGAGGCCCCTTCATATAAAGTGGATTCTTCTACTTCCTTCACTTCGGCCCTCGATGCCTCTGCCATGCTGAAGTCTGCCCACTATTTGCCCTTGTACGATACTGCTGGGCTAAATGCGACGGCTCCTCTGGATGCTTCCCTCGTGGGGAAGGCACTCATCTGTCTCTCCGACGACGCACGATCTACCTTTGGTGAGTTAAATGACCACCCTCTTATTTATTCATTTATCCTTTCTACTCGGCATTTTCTCATTTACTTTTCTCTTATGCAGTGTCTTACTTGGGGGAGCATGAAAAAGATATGACCGCTAATCCTCGCCTTACTACTTCTCGTGCGAAGGGAAAGGGGTCTAAGAAGGTTGCTCTACCTTCGGACGACGATTCTCAAGCATCAAACGAGAATTTTACCTCTAAGGAGTCTCATGGGGTTGATTCTCAAAAGTCTTCGGAGCCTGGCATCGGTGACGAGAGCGTTCAGAAGGATGTTGTTGACTCTACAGATATTCTTCCCGCAGTAGCCCATGAGATGTCTGAGGCTCATATCACCCTTGTTGCCTCCTCATCCTTGCCCTCGTCTTCTGCTCAACATGAGATAGCTAAGGAAGACGCCACTATTCTTCATTCGCTGCCTGTGGGAGATTCCTCACTACCCCCATAGCCTCCTCAAGAAGCAAGTATTGCTCAAGAAAAGCCTTATTCTGTCACTGTCTCTTCTCCTTCAGGTATATAGCAAGGATTTTATATTTTTTCCTTACCCTTGTAGCATATAGTTCACTTTCTTTATTATTTCGCAGCTGACAAAGAGAAGGCTATTTTGATCGAAAGTTAGGACGAAGACGTTCGAGCAGGTTAGATTTTCTTTCATAATTCATAACTCCATCTTCATTAACTTACACTTTTTTGTGCTCGGCCTGTGTGTTTACCTTTGTCCATTCTTGAACAGGCGCTTTGCCCTCGGATACTCAGCATCCGCCCTCGGGTCATCAAGATTTATATGTCGATGACTTCTTCTCCTTTGAAGGTCTCGCTTCCGAGGGCAACGCTTCTGACCCCTCTCTTACAGTTCCTCCTCACTCAATCAACTTGAAGTTATTGGACGAACTATTGCCCTCATTGGTGAGGAATCACGTATGGAACGCTCCCTCGGAGACTCCTGTCGGGACCTCTACGACTACCCTTCCTTACTTCGAGGGGATGCCTTTCTCCAGTCCCTTTACTCCGACAGGTTCTCCCTTCTTTATCCACACCACGGGGGTTGAGGCAGAGTCTAGTGCGAGACCTAGCAACCCAGAGTTGGGTGTGGCTTTTGATGTCGTTACTCAGTATCTGAATGCTACCTCTGCGGTGACTCATCATGATGAACACACCGTTCGATTCTTCTCCGAGTGGATGGTCGCTATGGTGAATTTCTCTGTTACCTTTCTTCGTCGTGGCTTTTAATTTCGTATTTCTAAACTTATCTCTTATGTCCTTTTAGGTTCCAAAGATTATTCCCTCCATCCGGCGAGAGGTGGATGCTGCTCAGGCGATCGAGCAGTTATCAATGGAGAAGCTAGATGCTCAAAACAAAGCTTTGAAAAAAGCTGAAGCTGAAGTGAAAAGTCTTCGGGAGAGTTATGCCCAAAGTCTCGCGAAGGAGAAGTTATTGGAGTCCAAGTTGGATAAAATGACAAACACCCTTACCGTGCCACGTCTGAGTGTAAAAAGTTGAAGGACGAGCTCTCTGTGCTTTCAGCAGAGAAAAGTTCATGGGGGGAACTGGAGCGTGACTTAAAGAAGGAAATTTCTACTCTTCAGGGCCAATATAATCTGCTTAAAGAGGAATTGAAGAGACCTTCTCCTCCCTTGGGGTTTCTCTCCCCTGAGATATTTGAAGAGAAACTATATGGGGCTATCCTTCTCACAAAGGATGAAGTTCAAAGACATTGCGAGGAGAAATATCACCAGAGGCATCAGAGTCATCTATTGGGCAACTTTCTACTCGGATACCTCGATTGCATAAACCAATGCCGTGAAGATAAATTGTTCTCCCATCCTGAAAACTGGAGAATGCTAAACCCTCAGGCATTGATGATGCGTCCTCCCTCGTCACAAGAAGCTCACGATGCCTATCAGAAGTTACTTGTCCGCGCGCCTTCTCCTGCTCCTTCTGCTGGTCACCCATCTTCCTCATCCCATCCTTCGGGTCATCGCTTTTAGGCTCTCCCTCCAATTTTCTTTGTAATTGCTTTATTTTTTTTTCGTCATTTAGCTTGTAATGTACTTTGGGTAAATTCTCCTTTTGTTGGATGAATGCATGAATATTTCTTGCCTTGTGAATTATTAAGCATGTTTTTTGTCCGTATTGCCTTTACTTACTCTGCAAGTCAGTCTTTTTTCTGCTCTGTATCCTCTGTTGATAATTCAGAGAATGTCTGCCATTATCGTTGACATTTTCCCTTACGTGTTTTTATCCCTGTTTGCATACATTTCGGTAAGCCCAGATGTCCTTTTTATTTTAACACGTACCAACCTGCTATCTTCAGGTGCCTTCTATAAATAATCCCCTCATCATTACTTTCATCCATCCCTTTCAACTAAAAGCATTCTCTTGTTTTTACCGTCTAAGATTTACCTTGTATCGTAATAAAAAAATTTGGGTATACTGTTATCATGACTCCTTTCTCAAACGGATCCTTGTCTTCTTCTGGGGAATCTTCCCCCCGTCGTGTTCGGAGATCCCTTCCAACGGATACCGGTAGGACCCATCCTGGTGGTGGTTTGTCGTTAGTTTTTAGAAGATCTTCTGCCGTATGGCGGGTTTCCTCTCCTCGTTTTGACTCCAGTGTAGCGGATTCTTTGCGCCTTACGTTCCTTCGTAGGGAACCTTATCTTACTCCAGATAGTTTTTCTATTTTCAACACCTCTTCTCTGAATGTTAACGCTATGATCGGAGGGAGTAGAGTAGGTTCCTGTCAAAGTGTCGAATCGCAGGAGTCCATTTTTCAAATGTTGCGTGAACACAACCTAGATCCCGCTGAATATGATATCATTGTTCCCCGCCCTTTTCACAGGGCGTTTGAACCCCCTTTGGGTTATTTAACACTATACTCCGAGCAGATCCGGTGTGGCTTGCGCATGCTCTTCCATCCTTTCATGCTATCACTATTTCGATACTGGCAGATTTGTCCTAGCCAACTAACCCCTAATTCGCTGCGACACTTGATGGGTTTCATATTATGCTGTAACTTGTTGAATGTTCCCTTAACTCCTTATCGGGTGGGTGCTGCCTTCATTCTTCGCCCTTGTCCTAATGGGCTCCCTTATTTTAGCTTGGTCCATCGTGACCAACGTAGGAGCTTCAACATACCCCGACGCCTTGCATTTGTTGTAGATTGGAATAAGAGATATTTTTTCATCAAGCCGAGGGGCTCTTCTGAAGATACATGGGATGTACCACTACGACGTGGTTTAGGATATGTGCTTCCATGCCCTGAAACTTCTGTTCGTGAAATGGCTTATCTAACTTCCACGGGCTTATTCTCGGGTAGTTATGACGTGTGCTCTCTTTTGTCGAATTCATCAGCTTTAATTATGATGGATTTCCAGCATGGACGGGAGCGACTAAATATTCCTCCGATGCCACTACATTCTAATCCAGTTTTCCGTAAGTTTAGCTGATTATTTACAAATATTGCCCTTATATTCTGACGTATAATCTTTCTGGTGGATTTTTCAGGGGTTGAGATGGAACGTTACGCCATTAGACCTTACTCCAATGCCCTTCTTGGCCCGTTATCGTTCTTTCCTGAGTATTCCGCAGTCGGACCCTTCTATCAATGTGATTGATGACCATCGTCCTGTCATCTCGTCCGGAAGTCCCAGTGGTGTTGTCCCTTCTCCCCCTAGGATGGTTCCCCCCTCGGGTGAAGGTCCTAGTGGTGTGGCTACTGAAGGTTCTCACTCCGAGTTTCCCGTGTTGACCTCAGATGATTCGTACTACCGGCACTTCTTGAGCGGGCTGTTGAATTAGGGCGATTGAGGGGCACTAGGTTCCGTCCCAATGAATCTTCTTCGCAATCGATTATGTCGCAACTTGTGCGAGGTATAAAGCGCTTATGTCTCTATGTATTATTGGCTTCTTATGGGTTACTGGTTTCTTTTTTCTTTTACAGGCATTTCTAATTGTCAATGCCCTTGGTTTACAGCATGAGTATTCATCAAACAACGTCGGTTTCTTGTTCCGATATCTAGCTGATTTGGAGAAGGATTTAACAAGTGCGCGCAGCCGCATTGTCAGTTTGCAAGCTCAATATGACTCTGACCAAGGAATTTTGGAGGCTTTACTGAAGGACACTCAGGATACTGCCTTAGACATGAACCAACTGGTTACCTTGGAGCGCGAGCGTACAAAAGAATTAGAGGATCGGGTAGACAACTTGCTGAATCAAAGCCGCACTTCTGATGCTCTGATTTCTTCACTGTTAGCTGAGAGAGATTCGTTGGCAACCAAGCTATCGAACTTAGAAAAATCTCATGAAGTGGCCGTAATGATTGCTCGTGCGGAAGCCACTTTAGCAGCTCCCAGTCTAGAACAAATAAGGGAAACTTTGCGCGTGGAGATGCGGGAGATGGCTTTGATGGGTTTTCGAATATGTCAGGAGGCAGTGAGGGCACTTCCAAGGTTTCCTTCCCATCTGGTCCTTCCTGATCTTGAGATCACTACCGCCTCTAGCATTACAGCTCCTTCTGTGCCCCTCCGAAGGTCCATAATTCCAAAAGTGACTATCGTGGATCCTCATGAGGATATACTATCCCTTTCAAGTCTTCTGGTCCAAATGACATGATTGGCAGCCTGACTCCTCGCAAAGAGCATACTGGTAATCCTTGTTCAACTTTTCTCGCTTCCTTCATGTATCTTTTCTTCTTTCCCGATGGGGTCACTGATATGTCGCCTCCCTCTATCATGTTAACCGTTCTTCCTGAGGAAGGATTATCTTGATAAGATTCTGGGGGAGGAGGCAGACAATGCCCATCTTCTTCTTGTTCTATCTTCATAGGAGGGAGTCCAGTCGTAACTTCATTTTCTTCGTTTTTGGACTTTTTCCTTTCGGTGCCCGGATTGTCCTTATTTTCTCTTAAATATTCTCGCAAATATCCCATATTCAGCAATTTATGGGTTTCGCTCTTTAGGGTTTTGCAACCATCGGTGGTATGCCCATACGTTTTGTGGTATCTGCAAAATTTCCCCGTATCTTTCTTTTTGTAGGGCTGCCTAGCAGGTAATGGCCAGGAGAAATACTTGTTTCCTTTCATCACATTTAAAGCCTCTGATAGGGTAATTGTTAACGCTGGCAGTGGTATAGGTTGCAAATGTCTTTTCACCACCCCCTGATTGTCCAATCGAGGTGGGGGACCCTTGGCTTCCTCTTTTTCTTTCTGTCAGATGCTGGCGTCGGCATTTTCCACCGTTAACTTGGATTTCTCCTCTTCTTCCATTAAGATGTAAGTTTCGGCCTTCTGCATGAGTTCATTCATGTCTTTCACTCTATTTCCTACTAGGTATCGGAAGAAATTGCCTGACCGTAAGCCCTGGGCAAGTATGTCAGCTATCATGGTTGGATCCACGTTGGGGACATCCAGTACTTCGTCGGAGAACCGTTTCATAAAATCTCTAAGCGATTCGTCTTTTTGTTGCTTGATGGTGAACAAATGGCAAGCTGACTTAGGATAGCGTCTATTGCAGGCGAATTGTCGTACAAACAAACTAGCCAGTTGGGAGAAATTTGATATGGTACCGGGTGGTATATGTGTGAACCATGATTGTGCTCTTCCTGTCAGCGTGGCTCGGAATATGCGACATAATGCAAAATCAGGGGCGGACTGCAAGTCCATCGTGGCGATATATTGGTTGATATGATCTTGTGGATCTTTGCCATCCTTTTCCCGTGAATATGCGGGTAAGTTAATTGCTCTTACGCTAGCGGGGATCGTAGCTTGCGCTATATCGGGTGTAAACGGAGATCCATGATATACTGGTTCGTCTTCTGGTGTAATGGCTCTTTTCATGTTGAACATTTCCCGACGGAGATGGTTCAACATTTCCCAAAGAGCAGGCTCGTTACTCGAATTGGGGAACAAGTTAGAACGATATGGTGGTACCATGTCCTCAAAACCATTCATAGGTTGTGGTATTCCTCCTGGATATTCTTCGTGCCGATACACTGGCCGGGGTAGTGGTGCTTGTTATGGAGTTTGCATCATTCTAGATCCTTGCTCTTCTACTCGATATCTTTCCCCATAAGGTAGAAAAGGTTGCGGTTATGGGGTTCTCTCCCTAGTTCGAGCCCTTTTCAAAGCCGCTTCCACCAAATCTTCAAACACCGCTCTCACAATATTGATATAATCGGTGTTGAGTGGTGGAGGGTTTCCAGGAGAACCGTTTGTAGACTCTTGATGTGTACTCTCACTGTGATTTTCTGACCGTGGTTCGGATGGGACTGATCTTTCCATCTCGCTTTTGATTACGCCGAGCTCAAAACTTATCTTACCGACGTGACTCGAAGGCAACATTTTATGGCGTTCCCACAGACGGCGCCATTTGTTAACTCATCGGAGTAATTTATCAATATTCGAGGAACGCCCTGCCCAAATAGTCGGTAATTGAAATGATCTCTAGTATCTTGGAAGAGAGAGGTGGCTGGATGTTCTGATATATAAGACGTAAATATGAGTATAAAATGATATAACTGGTCAATGTTTTCTCCCAATCTCCTCATTTTTCTGGGTTGCACAATGAGTACATTTATAGCCTTCTGTCAACTGCATGTCATACATTAGGTGGCGGATTAGGGTTGTTTTTAGGCTAACTCAGCCGTCTGTGGTACTGCCATCCAACTCGCTTTATGCTGATGCATCGCAGATAATGTTGACACCTGGTTAGTTTAATCTTGACACATAGTCCCGACGGGGACACCTAATTTTTGTTTGGCTGGCGTATTTTTTCCTTTGACATATGTACTATTATTCTAGAAGCATAATTTTTATACGCCCTCGGATGAGTCTTTTATCCTCGGACCTACGTATTTGTTATTTCTCCTGGTATCGGATATTTGACCATCGGATGTTTTTATTATCAGAGTGACGCCTATTTGCTGAGGAAATTACACTTTCATCCCTTGAGTAAACATTATTGTTTCCATGCCTTAGGATTGTTCACTGGCTAAAGCATCGGCGATTATTAGGCACCGTATAGTCATCCAAGACTGGTAGTGCCTTTAACATCGGATGCTCTGTGAGTGTGATAATCCCGTATTCCCTCGGTGATAAGTTTTTCTTATATGAATAAGAGTTTTATCTCCCGATGGCGGCATTCTTATTACTCTATGATGATTATGCTCCTCCAATGGCTGCATTCTTCTTACTCTATGATGATTATGCTCCTCCGATGGTCCTATATTTCCTATGGGTTAACATTTACTATTAAATTTGTAAACAAAAAGAATTTACTTTATATTTATATGAGTTAGAGTTTATTAGTTTTTAATTTTTTGAATATTTTTGGAAGGACAACAAAATAAAAAAAAATGTAAAATATATAATAAGATTAAATTTAGGGTGTATGAATTAATTCTACATATTGCACTACACTCCCTAATATGTAAAATAATAAAATTGCCCCCTCTAATGATGTGAACTTGATGTCACAAGGCTGAAAAGTGACGTTTTTTTGGTTGAGATAGGTCGGAATGAAAGTTTGGACAGTAAATTAAAGTGTAACGAAATTGAAAGTTTAGACCGTAAAGTGTCAAAAATGAAAGTTTGGATAGGTAACTGAAATTTCCCCTATTTAAAATAAAAGAACATCTAGAGAAATCAGCAAAGCATTTCAGCCAAGTACCATGAAGTGTTGGAGTTTTCTGCTCTAAATGTAGCACTCAAAGTAAATACGTGAAAGACAGCAAATAATTATATAAAACTCTAAACATAAAGGATTATGCTAATGAAATAAAAAACAAGCAAAGTATGTGTATATGATAAAAACTTTTCCATTTTGTAGAACAAAGACTTGCCTTCTTCAACCAGTCCCCGCATGAGCACAGGCTGAGAGAACCTCGCATGAGCAGGCTAAGAGAACCTGAAGAAAGTTAAGGTCACTTGATTTAGCATCATACTGTTCAATCAGTTTGAATACTGCTATTGCACATTTTCCATGCCCATAAGAAGAAATCACCACGTTCCAGAAAATAACATCATTTTCATTCATTGAGTCGAAGATTTCTCGTGCTATTTGATTTGTCCATAATTTCCATACATACCAACCAATATTAGCAAGCCAAACATTGTTTCCAAATTTCAGCTCTATCAAGTAATCATGTA
The DNA here is from genome assembly GCA_948329865.1 of Linaria vulgaris. Classification (NCBI taxonomy): domain Eukaryota; kingdom Viridiplantae; phylum Streptophyta; class Magnoliopsida; order Lamiales; family Plantaginaceae; genus Linaria; species Linaria vulgaris. The sequence continues at coordinate 110,374,836 of OX415249.1, read as the reverse complement.
CTTTTCTTCTATTTTTCACATATGAAACCTGGGAATAAAGTAGATATCACATTTGTCATTGTTATGGGGTTAAGCTTCAACCCTTTATGAATCATGTTGAAAATAGTTAAAACCTCCGCTAGAGCCTCCGCATCTGTCATAAAAAGCTTCTATATTGCCTTTGATGTCCTTCCTTGGTTTCATCTTCCCCCCTTCACAAAAATTTGGAAACTACAAATACATTTCATATATAATTTTCAAATCAGAAATAACAACAAAGATTGTGTTGCTACAACTTTATTGTATTACACTCTGAATTAGATGAGCGTCATTTGTAACCTTCATCACCAACTGTTCAACTTCTCAGCTAAATTAAGCTGATGAAAACGAAAATTGATGATAACTCTTCAAAAACCACCCTCTTAACGGCATTGTCTTCCTTCGCACGAGATAAAAACATTTTAAGAGACCCATATTATCAGAAAAATAAATTTGCATTAACACCTACACAACTAAACCTTTCAAAGCAATGAACGAACTAATCTTTATACAATATAACTTCTTGTAGTTATATCTACAACCCGCTAATAGGCACTTTCAAAAAAAAAAAATCACCCTTGTTATAATCCAAAGAAAAGGACATGGTAAAAGAAAGATAGCAATGGCATGAAAATTATAAATAATTAAACTGATGAGAGTAAGGACAAAAAGTAATACCTTGATAACCCACGACAATCTCTTATTATCTTTTACCAATAGTGCCTAGCACTGACTTCATAGTCTTCTCTAGCAATAGCCAGAAGCATTACTCTAAGATTAAGTAGTCTTTCAATTTAGAGATTAAATTAAACGAATTCGAGAGGAATAAGGACAAATTATTAACTTTCAATATTATAGAGTCAAAGTTACGGATTAGGAGGAACAAATAAACAAATTTTACTCATAATCCAGATGCATAAAACATAATGTCCAATTGAAAAGTTCCTAATGAATGACACTTGCTAAAGACAAAGTTCAGCATAGAAAAAGATTACCGATAACCACCAATATCAATTATCTGTTGAATGTCTGTCCAGCTCCAAAACACAATGAGAAATAATATTGTTAGGTAGAAGTGACGCTAGCAAATGAGTGCACTTACTTATTTATATCATATAACAGAGAAGCATAATGATCTTTTAATTAGCTCTAGTATTCAGTAGTAGAATTTAACCTACATCACACAGATATTGACTAGAATGTAGAATGTGAATTTCGAAGTTTATATATCTTATAGGCTTCTTTTACTAAAGAAATGAAATTTTTTTTTCTAACTGCTTCTCGCCTTAATGGTCCACAATTTATGTTTATCCTATGGTAAAATCATTACAACTGATTGGACCTTTACCGTCGGGCCCGTCAATTTGGGCCGACGGTAAAGGCCCAATTATTACCGTCGGGCCCAATCCCGACGATAAAGGGTTTTACCGTCGGCTTTGGGCCGACGGTAAAAATAGGCTGGCTTTATCGACGGCCCAAACCCGACGGTAAAGCCCATTACCGTCGGGTTTGGGCCGACGATAATGGCCCATTTTATTAAAAAAAATTAAAAAAAATTAAAAAATGATTTCGACGGATATTTTTAATAAATAAAAAAAATGATCATTACCGTCGGCTTAGAGCCGACGGTAATGATCTGATCCGTGTGATAAAAATCACACGGATCAGATCACGCCATGTCAGCGATCTGTGTGATAATTCACACGGATTGCTGACGTGGCACGTCCCACCCCCTTTTTTGTTTTTTTTTTAATTTAACCCCTACTCCTCCTAAATATCTATAAATATCCCTTATTTTACCCACTTAATTCATTCATTCTTCCCATTCTCCAAAAACTATCTACTTTCTCTCCCAAAAATTCTTAATAACTAACAAAAATTTATCCATATTCACTAACTTATAATTAGAGTTTATTATTTGTTTTATTATTTTATGTCTACTTATGTTTTATTCATTATCTAACTAATAATAACTATAAAAAACTTATATTATCAAGATTTTATTTTAAATACGAAATTTTATTTATTATAATAAATAATTTAAAAAAATTGCTCGAAAATGTGAATGTTATTATTTAAATCGCTTTCTTTTAAATTAAATCGCCAAATAAACATAAAAAAATTATTTAAAATCGTTTCTTTTAAATCAATTGTTTTAAATCGTTTTTTTAAATCATTTATTTAAATCGTTTTTTTTATTTTTTTTTAATATTTTTAAACCTTTTTCCGTCGTCTTTAAGCTGACGGAATAGGAAAAAGGCTTTTCCGTCGATAAAATCCGACGGAAAAAAGCTTTACCGACGAGCTTTTTTCCGTCGGGTTTTACCGACGGCTTTTGCCGACGGAAAAGGGTATTTCCGTCGGCAAAAGACCCTTTACCGACGGTTTTTGAGCCGTCGGTAAAGCCTCTTTTCCTTGTAGTGAATAGGTTTTTTAGTAGTGCTTATAAACAGTTTTCCTTGGTCTATCTCCTCTTTAAGTATTTCCTGAAAATACACATACATTCCAAGTAAAAAGTCACCACTATTCTTACTGTTATATTTGCAGCCATGATGGTTAACTGCTTAACTTTGCAGTTATAGTAAGCTTTCCAACATAAAGCGTATGAGTGAAAACTATACCAACTCCCCTAAATCACCATTAAAAAACAAACAGTAAATAATAGAAAAGCTTCAATGAAATTTCATTACGAAAAATAGCTTCTGGGCATTTCATCAAACAGTAAATAGGCATTCCATAAATGAATTATAACAGCACAGCCAGACATGCTAAAGAAAGGAATGAACTAGAAATCTAGAGAAATAGAACCCATGTAATTAACCAAAGAATTGAAATGGTAAAAGAAAGATAATGATGACATAGAGGAATCCAAAAAGTCATATTTTGATCACCCTCATCAATTTCTTAAAATCCCTTTATACAAGTGACTTCCTTATCTACTCAGTATGCCATTTCTACAATAAGAAACTAATAATGTAATAAAACTTCTTTGATATCAGTTTCAATGGACAAATTTCTAATTTGGAACTTGATGAAAGTTTTAGGCAAAAAGAATAGCGTTCATTTGTGGCATGTTTTAAAAATCTTATCATTGATTTAAGGTTCCATTGTAAAATTAAATATTATTAACCATTATAAATCAAGATCATTAGCCATGTGACCATATTCTTTACATTCAAAACCTTGAACATCTTTTAACTTATCAGCTTCTAAAGGAGTAGGTTTTGATGTCATTACTTAACAAACTTATAAGGTAATGTCTTATAACCAAGGGCATTATTACTAAAATTATTTTCTTTATATTTTCCTTTAAAGTTCAGCTTATTGAATTTCTTAGTAACTTTCCCATAGTTTGAAGAAATTAATTCACACTCATCATCACTTTCATTATCAAGACTTGATCCTCTTAAAGCAACAACCCTATGTTTGCTAGGTTGTGAGGCAAGCTCCATTTCAAATTCTCTAAGAGTATTCATCAAACTTGAAACTGTAGATTAGCAAGGTTCCTAGATTCACTCATTTGCAATTTTTTTGATAGCAAATTTAGATGACAATGTTCTCATTGCTTTACAAACCATCTCTTGATTAGCCATGAAAAATCCCAGTTTTTCACATTGGTTACAATATCAAGAATTTTCTCATCTTCGTCCATCTCAAGTTTTTCAAATTGCTAAAGCAATTGTCTATGTTTAGAATCTTTAACAGCAGAATCTCCTTCACAATGTAATTCAAGTATATCCCAAGCATGTTTGGCTTTTGTACAATTCTGGATTAACTTGAACATGTGATGATTAACCCAACTAAAAATAGCATTGAGAGATTTTTTATTAGAGTTATAGAGACTTACCTCTACTGTTGTCCATTCTGCTTTTGGTTTTGGCACTAGATCACCTTCACCATCTCTTGGTAATGTTGGAAGAGAGTATCCATTGATCACAGATTGCCAGGCTCGAATATCAATAGCTTTAATGTGAGACATGATCCTGATCTTCCAGTATGCATAATTGGAGCCATCCAAAATTGGAATCTTGTTGGTATTATGATTCACATTGTCCATTGTGTTGCATCACCTCCAAACCACCGGTGTAGTCAGTGTTTGGTTCTTGAAATTGTCGGATCGTGTGTAGTCACGGGGTAATGTCTTTTTTGTCCAAGTTCCTCAGGCCGAATGCCAAACTGGGCCAGAACAAAATCAGAAATCGAACATCACCCTTATTTGTACGGAGAATCTTGCGGGTCGTTGATTAATTTGTCAAACATTTAATATCATTAAGATAATATCAGTTAACTGAATAATCATAACTCACCACTATAAACATATGTACTATTCAACTTTCGTGTTGATGAAATTTGAGGAAGTTCTTGTTAAAAAAAGGTAGCTAATACTAATTTAAGTAAATAACACATATCATTGATGAAAATCTTACGCGATAAACTTTGATGTCGTAAGGTTAAGTTAAATATCAAATATACTTTGTATACGTAATTTATATCTCAAGATTTATCTTAAGCAACCATATATTTATTATTACAATTGTAGTTACGATTTTTCTAATGTTAGAAAATCGTTTCAAATGGTAAGTATACAATAATATCAAGTATAATATGATAAACTATTTAATTTGATGCATAATAAATCTTTAAAATATATTACTTAACTGATTTATGGAAAATCGTTCTTTAAGTCTCTAGTACATCCAAATATTTTAGGAATCATGACATCAAATAATTATCTTATGAAGCAATCCAATAAATTGTATAACTTAGTTAATATTATTTTGTTTCAAGATTATCTTAAATTACATAACATTGTATTTATAACTTATAAAAATATTAATACGTAAACCTAATCAAGGTAAATGATCAAAGAATATTTAAGTTACGATACATAATCATATAAGAGGATTAGACCTCAAAAGTATATATGATAATCTTATTAAACTTATGTAAGGTTATGTTAAACATGATAATTATACTATTTATATACTAGTGAAAAATCTAAAAAATATTAATTCGTGAATACAAATCATATTAAAGTGATTCTAATGATTGTTATATCTTATAAGAGTCATGTGTGAGTGATCAATCATGGAATTATGATGATCAGTTTCAATCATGAACAAAGAACTTAAAGTATGTAAAATAAGCTGAAAATCGTCGTAGTTTCGAGTTTACCTTTCGGATATCTAAAGGAACTTTGTTTCCAAATATTTTTGTGGCAACTGATCCCGAACATCACTAGGAACGTGGTACCCAAATGGGATAGAATATCCAAAGGTTTGCTATGCTAAATAATTATTGAAAATATAGAACCTATTTTTGGATTTTCAGACAGTAGTCTACAGTTTAGGAAAACATTATTTGAGGACAGCATGAGGAGTGTTCAGCATTTCTTATTTGAAAACATTTCTTCATATAAAAGTTAGAGGACAGCATGAGGAGTGTTCAGCCGTTGGCCTTGATCAAAAAGGATTTTTCTACGATTAGTTATGATTTTTATAAGGTGCAGGGTCGAATGGATAATTTCTGCACAATAAAAGTTTTGGGGTATTTACGGGTAGAAAATGATAAAATTAGAACTTGGAATGAACTTTTTCTGAAAGTAGACTTACTAACTTAGAGATTCATAGGAAGAGAGAAGGAAAAACCGAAATGATTTTGGGTGTGAAAATTGTTGGAAAATCCTACTATTTATAGCCAAAAAATCAGATTAAAATACTTTTGATTAAGGTCCCACTTTAATTTCTTTATCCTTGGCCAACTAATGAAGACGCTAATCTAATAATAGGGAGATGTGGTTGATTTTTCTTCCATAACTTAAAATATGATATGTCTAATTCAAACAAAATACTTATAAATACATATTTATTTATTTATACATGTTAAAATAATTTAACTAAGGTCCCACCTTACTTTCTTTAACAACTAATCACCAAAATCTGATTTCAATTGTCATAAGAGTGATGTGGCTGATTTCAAAACCATTCACCTATGATGTGATATTATTCTTGTTGTTTATAATAAAAAATATATATGAATAAATAGATATTTTTACACATATTTACTTATGTAAGTTTTTCTAGGTAAAACAAAAAACTCCAAGATCAATATGTACATGTAAAATATATATCTTAAAGATATTTGAAGCATATAAGATAATAAAAAATGGTTAATTTCCGTTCAAGAACTAAATGCAGTTTTTCTCAAACGTTTGTGGTCAAAAATGCTATTTCTAAAAGTTTGAGGACTAAACTGTAAATTTATATTTTTGTTCAAATTTCAGGAGCGTTACAATCTCACCGCCTTAAAAGAATCTGGTCCCCAGATTCTTACTTCGATTATTTCGAAAATAAAGTGTTATTGTTCCATCTTTTATTTTACAAAATTAGTGTAATTCTCTCCAACTAGTGATTCATGCTAGTATATTCTATAATATTAAAATTTGATTCTCGAACTTTTGAAACATTCAATCGATTAAATAAATTCTTCAATCTAAACTAAAAATTAAATTTCTTCTTGGACTATCGTTACAAGAAATCCTCACATCTTTGGTTGAATCAATACTTTCTCAATTATAAAGATATTCATAATTTAAGTTGAAAGCTTTCAAATAAATAATTTTATAACTAGGAAAATGTAGGTTATAAATCTGAATAATATCAAAAGTAAGAAAATAAAATTGGTTGATGCAAATGACAATGTCAATGTTTATAATTTCAAAAATGATTTACGTAGAAGATCCTTTTTTTTTTTGCTTGTCATTGAAAAATACGAGGGTCAAATTTGTTTTGATTTCATTTGCTAAAAATAAGAATGTGTAAATCAAACTTTGACAGTTTTAACATTAAAAGGGCTATGATTATAAGAGAGAGAAAACACATACTCAAAAGATGGGTTATTAATCAAGATGCAATACTTTAATCTAACTTACACAATTATAAACTCATTTCAAATGAAAAATGTAGAAGAAAATGTTGCTAGCCTTAAAAATACAAAAGCAAATCATGTGGTAGTGTTTTTCTCGGTTAGAAGAAAATCAAATAATGATTTATAAAGTTTACTACAAGAAATATGTAACTCCATTAGTCCATTTTTGGTATGGAGAAATAAGATGAAGATGAGTGTGTATTTTGTAATATAAACCAGTTTGTATATAAAAATCTTTATGGCTAATCTAAACGTTTATAGGTATTGAGAGAGAAAAGTATTTTTTTAATTCAAATAAGTTTTTAAATAACTTGAAATATGATGATTGGAAATAATTAAGAGTGGACGGATGGATATATCTTTTGTTTGTATAAGAAAGATGAATTTATGGTTTGAAATTATAAAACGAGAACATGTTTGAAAGTAGTCAAGAAACTATTTCAGTTAGTACTTTTAAAATACTAAAATAAAAATATTTCTTTTTGGTCGATGTCTTTCCTTTTGATTGATTATTGTTAAGAAAATTCTCAACCACGACTGACAACATGAGGAAATATATTTGTAAAATAATTAGCATTCGTTGCAGTTTTGAGTTTACTTATGAATGAATAATTTGCGACCTCACCAAGGAAAAACTCAAGAGAAAAATAAGGTAGTAAACAAATTCAAATTTTCTCTGAAGCGTCTATATTAAAATTCATGTAAACATTTCTTCTAATAAAAGAAAACTTAAGGATATTATATATTTTATTTTTGATAGAAGGAAAATATGATGAAGTAAAATGGCGTGAATGCGGTTACCTAGATTGGTCAAATTAAACTATAAAATGTGGATTATATAAGAAGCTTTTGAAATAAGACACAATCCTTCTGAAACTTCCTCGATAGTCTCAAAATTTATTTTGAATTTTGACATAAGATTTTGGAGTAGATTATTTTGTGAAATGAATTTTAAAATATAATCTATGTACTTGAGTAAAAAGGTGATGAAAAACATAAACTAATGTTGAAAGTTTTAGTGTGATTGAAAATCTTTACGTTTCTTTTGAAAATTTCAAAAATAACTCATGTAGAAAAATTATGTAACTGGAGAGTTTTGATTGACAAAACTATTTCATCTATTTTGCAAAACTTTCAAGCGAAGAACTAAAGCCATAATAATATAATTATCTAAGGTACTAGTGTAAGATGAAGATTAATTAAGAAGACATATTTCAAGTTACAGGAGATAGATTGCACAACACGCTATTTAATTATTTATTATTTTTATTTGAAGATATTATATTAATCTATTTTTTTCTTTCAAAGCTTTCCTCATACACTTACTATATATTTTTTTTTACAAATACCGCTTTGTATACTGATGAGAACCTCACACTAACATATACCACATTATACGGGAAGAAAAATAATTTCAGATGGAAAAATCTTCAATTCGAGAGATAAATACTATTTGTGTCTTTTGTGGATCTAGTTTCGAGAAAGATTCTAAGTTTCTAGAGGTAGAAAGCAGCTTGGGAAACATATTGGCAGAGAGAAATATAAAGCTAGTCTACGGAGAAGGAAATTTAGGGCTAATGGAGTGTGTAGCAAAAAGCGCATTTTCTATAGGTGATAAAGTGTTAGGAATCATACCAAAAGCCTTGGCAGACATGAATGCCGGTGGTCCAATCATAGGTGAAGAGCTTATTGTACCTAGCATGCATGAAAGAACAACGACTATGTTGTATAATTCCGATGCTTTTATAGCATTACATGGGGGTTATGAACACTAGAAGAGATTTATTGCATAGCTTCATGGGCTCAATTAAACATGCATCGAAAACCTATAGGGTTGTACAACGTTTATGGTTTCTATAACAAATTGTTGTCATTTCTAGATCATTGTGTGAAGCAGGAGTTTATGAAGCCGTTGGCTCGTGAGATTCTAATCTCAGAATATACTGCCAATGAATTGATCGACAAACTTAAAGCATATGTACCGAATGTAGATCCCATATTGTCACAAATTAACTGACAGACGACTAAGAGCAGTAGTAGTAGTACTAGTAGTAGTAAGAAACGTAAAACAAATTTAAATACGATACCCCAGTTGTGACTCTTTTAATGTAAAAAATTATGATGGCTAGTGCATAATGCAATAAAATCTTTGTTTATCTTTAAAAATAGTTTGTAAAAGATATTTGAAAATTAGCGTATATCATATTTTTTAGTATATGGCTTTGATACCATACTGTGACGGTCGCGCCCCATGAGTCGCGTTCCGATCCAAGTTGGTTCAGCATTGACCAGACACTTCACCTAGCTCATACTAAAACACGTCTCGTAGGAATGGGTGTCACTGTCCACCATCAACCATACATATAATGATAAAAATTGACTTTAATATACACAACGGAAGTCTGGAAAATACAAATAATTTGACACTTTAATAATTACGTACTGATGATTAATCAGTTTTAATTACATGAATATTTCAAAAGGCAAGATTGACAAAACTATTCATGCGATCCATACTGCCACATCGATCTTATCCTGAGGAATGGACAGACAGGAAAAAACGAGGAATAAGTTTTTGATAACTTAGTGAGATTCATACAAAACAAGTGGCAATGCAAGAAAGTAAACAAGTAAAAATGATGAAATAAGAACTTGGGATGAATTTTCCCTGAATGTAGACTTACTAACTTAGAGATTCATAGGAAGAGAGAAGGAAAAACCGAAATGATTTTGGGTGTGAAAATTGTTGGAAGAAAGCCTACTATTTATAGCTAAAAAATCAAATTAAAATACTTTTCATTAAGGTCTCACTTTAATTTTTTTAATCCTTGGCCAACTAATGAAGATTCTAATCTGATAATTGGGAGATGTGGCTGATTTTTCTTACATAACTTAAAATATGATATGTCTAATTCAAACAAAATACATATAAATACATATTTATTTATTTATACATGTTAAAACAATTTAACTAAGGTCCCACCTTACTTTCTTTAACAACTAATCACCAAAATCTGATTTCAATTGTCATAAAAGTGATGTGGCTGATTTCAAAACCATTCACATATGATGTGATATTATTCTTGTTGTTTATAATAAAAAAAATGAATAAATAGATATTTTTATACATATTTACTTGTGTAAGTTTTTTTAGGTAAAAACAAACTCCAAGATCAATATGTACATGTAAAATATATTTCTTAAATATATTTGAAGCATATAAGATAATAAAAAAAATGGTTAATTTTCGTTCAAGGACTAAAATGCAAATTTTCTCAAATGTTTGGGGTCAAAATGCTATTTCCAAAAGTTTGAGGACTAAATGGTAAATTTATATTTTTGTTCAAATTTTGGGGCGTTACATTACACATGGGCCAGACAGGAGTCAATGGCCTCCATGGGACTTTGATAGCTGGCTGAAGGCTCAACCCCTACAGAAAGGTCAAGTAAAATGTTTCCTACTACACAAAATGGTGATGTTTTAGGGGTTAAGACACACAAGTACTATAGGGGTAGGGTCTTGTGTATTGGCACTGCATCTGTAGATATAGCGCATATGGTTGAGTTGGACTACGTTTTAATAGTATCAAGTTTTATGTTGTTTGTGTTGTACTATGTTGTATTTGAACTACGTCTCTGTATAACTATATGTTTTATTTGGGCTACGTTGTAATTTATAGTGTTGGGACTATGTTTATTTGCTATGGAATTATATTTAATTCATATATTGTGTTATATAATTAGGACTTACATATATGTAGTGTTGGAACTATGTTTATTCGTAAACAGAGTAAGAAAAGATGTAAACAAATTTTTTGGGGTAAAAATGCAATTATCCAAATTTTGCAAAATAACTTAAAATTAATTTTTTCATCCTCTGCTATTGTCAAAACAATAATTAGGCGCGTTCTTTCAAATCTCGTCAAAAACGGAGTAACAAAAGACGTAAACAAACCTTTCAGGGGTAAAAATATAATTATCCAAAAGTTACAAAACAACTCAAAACTCACTTTTTCTTTCACCGCTAATTTCAAAACAATAGGTAGGCGTGTTTTTTCAAAACTCGTCAAATATGGAGTAACGAAAGACGTAAACAAATTTTTTGGGGTAAAATGCAATTATCCAAAAGTTACAAAACAACTCAAAATTCATTTTTTCTTTCACCACTATTTTCAAAACAATAAGTAGGCATGTTCTTTCAAATGTCGTCAAAAACGGAGTAACGAAAGACGTAAAAAACCTTTTGAGGTAAGAATACAATTATCCAAAAGTTGCAAAACAACTCAAAATTCACTTTTTCTTTCACCATTATATTCAAAACAAAAAGTAGGCGTGTTCTTTCAAATCTCGTAAAAAATTGAGTAACAAAAGACGTAAAAAAAACTTTTCGAGGTAAACATTTCATTATCCAAAAGTTGCAAACCAACTTAAAATTCACTTTTTTTTTCACTACTATTTTCAAAACAATAATTAGGCATGTTCTTTCAAATTTCGTAAAAAAATGGAGTAACGAAAGGCATAAACAAACCTTTTGGGGGTAAAAAAACAATCATCCAAAAGTTGCAAAACAACTCAAAAGTTACTTTTTCTGTCACCACTATTTTCAAAACAATAAGTAGGTGTGTTCTTTCAAATCTTGTCAAAAACGGAGTTACAAAAGACGTAAACAAACTTTTCGAGGTAAACATTTAATTATCTAAAAGTTGCAAAACAACTTAAAATTCACTTTTTTTTTCACTACTATTTTCAAAACAATAATTAGGTGTGTTCTTTCAAATTTCGTAAAAAATGGAGTAACGAAAGACATAAACAAACCTTTTGGGGGTAAAAAAGCAATCATCCAAAAGTTGCATAACAACTGAAAATTTACTTTTTCTGTTACCACTATTTTCAAAACAATAAGTAGGTGTGTTCCTTCAAATCTCGTCAAAAACGGAGTAACGAAAGACGTAAATAAACCTTTCGGGGTAAGAATGCAATTATCTAAAAGTTGCAAAACAACCCAAAATTCACATTTTCTTTCACCACTATTTTTAAACAATAAATAGGCGTGTTCTTTCAAACCTTGTCAAAAATGGAGTAACGAAAAACGTAAACAAACCTTTCAGGGTAAAAATACAATTATCCAAAAGTTGCAAAACAACTCAAAATTCACCTTTTTTTTCATCACTATTTTCAAAACAATAAGTAGCCATGTTCTTTTAAATCTCGTCGAAAACGGAGTAATGAAAGACGTAAGCAAACCTTTTGGGGGCAAACATGTCATTATCCAAAAGATGCAAAACAACTCAAAATTCACTTTTTCTTTCACTACTATTTTATAAACAATAATTGGGCATGCTTTTCAAATCTCGTCAAACAACGAAGTAACGAAAGACGTAAACAAACCTTTCGGGGTAAAAATACAATTTTCCAAAAGTTACAGAACACCTCAAAATTCATTTTTCTTTCACCACTATTTTCAAAACAATAAGTAGGCATGTTCTTTTAAATCTCGTCAAAAATGGAGTAACGAAATGCATAAACAAACCTTTCGGGGTAAGAGTACAATTATCCAAATGTTGCAAAACAACTCAAAATTCCCTTTTCTTTCACCACTATTTTCAAAACAGTAAGTAGGCGTGTTTTTCAAATCTCGTCGAAAATGCAGTAGCGAAAGACGTAAACAAACCTTTCGGGGTAAACATGTCATTATCTAAAAGTTGCAAAACAACTCAAAATTCACTTTTTTTCACTACTATTTTCAAAACAATAATTAGGAGTGTTCTTTCAAATCTCGTAAAAATGGAGTAACGAAAGACGTAAAATAAATTATAACCATATAACAATATATCTCACTTCAATCCTAACCATAAACTCTAAACCTTAAACCCTAGACACATATTATACTAAACCAAAATTGCATTTTCACGTGTAGAGGTTGTCAAACACTCTCGATCCTCAAGTTTTTTTTACCATACACTATGTTATTAAAAATATGGGTGTTTTTTCTTAATTTTATCTAAAAAACAGAGTAACAAAAGACGTTTAAATAATATATGGGAAAGAAAGTATGATTATACAAAAGATGCAAAACAAGTTCAAAATCTGTTTTTCTTTATCCACTATTTTAACAACACTGATGAGTCATGTATATTCAAATATTGTCACAAACGGAGAAACAAAAGTCGTTTAAAATACATTTGGGGTCGAAAATGCAATTTTTAAATGCTGGAAATTTTGAATCGCTTTTTTTTTCTTTCAATTATCAGTACTGCAAGGAAATATTTTCAGGCAACACAATTATAAGGAAATATTTCGTTGCAATTTATACTATTTGTACACTGCAACAGAATATTTTCTTGCATTTTGGCTTGCAAGGAAAAATTTGTTGCAACATCTTGTGCAAGAAAATATTTCCTTGCACAACATCAATTCCAACCGATTTTTCCTTGCACATCTTTTCATGCAAGGAAATTTTGCAATGCAAAATTCTTGTTTTCTCCTATAAATACTCTCCAACACCCCATTGATTTCACATCCTCTTCTCATTCAAATTCCCTCATCTCCTCTATTCTTCATGTAAGTTTCTTAAATAACAATTTTAAAGTTCTTTTTTTTTTAATTTAGGAAGCATTAGTATTTATAGATTTAATATAAACGTAGAAATACATATACAAAAAAATTATAAATTAAAACGTTTATACATATACGTGTTTATACATATACTGGACTATACAAAATTTATAAGTATGTGATTTTTATAAACGTAGAAATACAAAAAGCTAGTACAATATTTATAATTAGGAAATGAACAATATAATTTAATTACAAAGGAAAAAAGAATAAATAAAATAATTTGAATGTGGCAAAATCCTGCCACATGTTTTTTAAAAATTTTGCGAAAATATACTGCAAGGAAGTATTTCCTTGCAGTATAGGCGATTGCAAAGAAAAATTGCTATGCAAACAATTCATGGAATAATTTCGTTGCATTTTCTTTGAAACTGACATGCAGCCGAAAACTCAATTGAAAGGCAAATGCAAGAAAAAATTTGTTGCAAGCTCTGCACCAATCAGAAGAAGCCTGCAAAGTAATTTTTTCTACCCTGTAACTTTGCCTTAAAATCTTAAATGCCCAATTTGTTTAGGGTCAAATTTTTTGGCCCGTAACTTATTATTTTTTCACCAAATATGCCCAAAACGACTTATTTGGGCTAAATTGCTTACGTGGCGGTTCACTCAACAAAGCGCACGGCCTAGTCAACAAAGCACAACGCCACGTCATATTTTTTTAGCCAAAACAGTTTTTGCACAAACCCATTAATATCTAAAATTTTACTTGCACCCCAAAATAAATTGTACTTTGCACCCCAAAACACACACACATATATATATATATATATATATAATTTTTTTTATATCTTTAATAATTTATAAAATTTATAAAAATCATAAAAAATCGAAAACTATATATATATATATATATAATTTAATTCATCATTTTCATATAACATCAGAGGGAGAGAGAAGAATAACTATAACATCAGAAGCAGATCTTCATGTGATTCTTCATATCCCAGAAAAAGAGAAGGAAGGAGGGTTATCTCAAGAGAAAGGCATAGAGAGTCTACTAAAGGCTACAGGAAGCAAACAGAAGGAGGAGGAGGAAGGTGAGGATTGACAAAAGGTGGAGAATAAGAGGAAGTCAGCTAGGCAACAACAGGGCAAAGCTAACATGAATACATAGTCTAGGACAACAACAACGAAGAAAAACAAGAAGGCCATGAGGCCAAATGGATAAGGAAATCAAGATAGGAGTGTGGAACTTAAGGGGAATGAATGATCCCCTTAAGCAAGTAGCTTTAGATAATTTCCTTAGGAACAATAAATGTAATGTAGGGGCTATTATTGAGACTATGTTGAAAAATAAAAACTATGAGAAGGTGAAGAATAAGCTGGAGAAGCATTGGCAAATAGGTAGCAATATTCATAAGAGCAAAAACTGCAGGATTCTGCTTATTTGGAAGCAGGAAGAAGTAACAGTTAACATAGTGGAGATGGGAGACCAATATATGCACTGTGAGATCCAAACTAAGGATAAGAAGTGGCAGGGCAACATGACTATCATCTATGCTCACAACCAGGCAGATAAGAGGAAGGATCTTTGGAGAAAATTGACCAGTATAGCAAAAAATATGAAGAACCCCTGGATTGTTGCACGGGACTTTAATGTTGTGTTATCTGAGGCAGGGGACTTTAATGTTGTGTTATCTAAGGCAGAGAAATGGAATGAGGTACAAGACCAGTTCAAGGTAGAGACTGAATTGAAAGAGATGTTGGAGGAAACAGGGCTTACAGATCACCACTTCCTTGGACCCATCTTCACATGGAGTAACCCACATACATATTGTAAACTTGATAGAGTTTTGGTGAATCATGAGTGGCTTGCTTCTAATCAAGAGTCAGTGGTCCAGTTTATGCCACCAGGAATTTCTAACCCTTCTTCTAGTGTTATTAGAATTTTTGAGGCTAAGGATAAGGAAAGAATTCCTTTCAGGTTTAAAAATATCTGGGCAGATGATGAGCAGTTATTGGGAATAGTGAGAGATATCTGGGAGCAGGAGATCATTGGCTGCAAGATGTTTCAACTTACTAGCAAGATGAAAATGATGAAAGGGAAACTCAAGGAACTTAACACTAGAAAATATCAGAACTTGGAAAGAAGGGCGCTAGAGCAACATATGGAGCTACAAAGGCTGCATGACCAGGACTTTAAAGAACCTAACAAGTACCAGGTTGAAGTGTCAGAAAAAAAGGAGGAGTACATTAAGTTACAAAAATTACTCATGAGTCAACTCAAACAGCAAGCTAAGTCAGATTGGATGGAGGAAAGAGACAGAGGAAGCAGGATATTTTTCCAACATATAAAATCTAGAAGGAAGCACAATAATATACATGCTTTCGTGGATAAGAATGGTAAGACACTAAGTAAGAAATCAGACATTACTAACCATATACTTGCTTTTTACCAGGAACTTTTTGGAGTTGAAAGATCAGTGAGGAAAGTGAATACAGAGGTGTTTGAGCAAGGGTCAAAGATATCTGAAAATATGAATAGAAGACTATTCAGGCCAATCACAAGGGAAGAAGTCAAACAAGCCATCTTCAGCATGATCAATCACAAGAGCCCAGGCCCAGATGGTATGACTGCATATTTCTTCAAAAAAAGCTGGCAGGTAACAGGTGATCTTATTCATGAAGCCATTGCTGAATATCAACAAACAGGTAAAATTTTAAAGCAAATCAATTCTACATCAGTGTGCCTCATTCCTAAAGTGGTGAATGCTACATCCATAGCTGACTTTAGACCTATTTCCTGTTGCAACATCATTTATAAAGCTATCACTAAAGTTCTAGCTAATAGAATTAAAGGCATGCTTCCTGAGATTATAAATCAGTGTCAGAATGCCTTTGTTACTCGCAGAGACTTGTTCCAAAATGTCTTTCTTGCCCAAGAAATCATAAGAGTTTACAACAGAAAGAATATGTCTCCTAGAAGCATGTTGAGTATAGACCTTAGGAAAGCTTATGATACCATAAATTGGTCTTTTCTTGAGAATGTTCTTATAGGGTTGGGTTTTGATAATCAGGTTACACACCTGATTATGACATGTGTTACCACTCCTAGTTTCTCTTTCTATATTAATGGTAGTTTGGAAGGATACATGCCTGGGAAACGAGGGCTGAGACAAGGAGACCCTATGTCTCCCTACCTATTTGTTCTTTGTATGGAATACATGTCTAGACTTATAAAATTCCATGTGAATAATAGCAATGAGTTCAAATATCATCCAAAGACTAAACATGTTGAACTAACTCATATGTGTTTTGCAGATGATTTGCTACTCTTCTGTAGAGGAGACAGGCAATCCTTACAGAAACTTAGTAGCATAATGAAGGAATTCTCAGATACATCAGGACTGCAAATTAATAAAGACAAAAGTTCAATATTTCTGGCATGAGTAAGGGAGGAGGAAAAGGAGGAACTCATGAAAGTATGGAAATTCCCTGAAGGGAAGTTCCCAGTAAGGTACCTAGGGATCCCTCTCAGCCCAGAGAAGTTAAAGATGGAAGAATATGAGCCATTTGTCAAGAGAGTAAGTGCCAGAATCCAAAGCTGGACAGCAAGGCAGCTGAGCTATGCAGGGAGACTTCAATTAGTGAGAGCAATCCTTCTCTCCATTCAAAGATTCTGGAGCTATGTTCTCCCTATCCCAGTGGGGGTGGCAACTCAAATTGAGGCTCTGTGTATGAACTTTCTGTGGTTAGGAAAGGAAAAAGGGAGGAAAAGCTCAGTGGCCTGGAGTAAAGTGTGCCAAGAGTACATGCAAGGGGGGCTACAGATTAAGGAGATATTAAGCTGGAACAAGGCACTGTTGAGTGCACAAGTAATCTGCATAGGAAATAGCAGGAGAAGGCAAACAATATGGACCACGTGGATTATAGTGTATAAGCTTAAGGATGAGACAATCTGGACTGTAACAAAGAAAGCAGGAGAGTCTAACTGGAGGAGGAACTTACTCAGACTGAGGGATGAAATGATGGGTAGGAAGCCAGACACTGAAGAGTGGGAAAAAATGACACTGAAAGAAGTTATACAAGACTGCTACAAATCGTACCATAAAGAGACCCCTACAGTTGACTGGAGTGAACATGTGTGGAATTCTATTTCTTTACCTAGAGTATCTTTCCACAACTGAATGGTAATGCATAGGAGTCTTGCTACTAAGGTTACGTTAAAAAAATATCATATTATCAATGATAGTAATTGTGTTTTATGAAATAATGGGGAGGAAGACCTGGAGCACTTATACTTTCAATGCCCAAAGGTCAAGTACATACTTGAGCCAGTAATGAGGGCAGTGGGAGTAGGAGGATCTCATGTTTATTTGCAGGAATGGATAGAGATGTTTAGCAGATCTCAGAAGAAAAAGAGCAAGGTCTACCAAATAAGAGCAGCATCACTTGGAAGCGTGCTATACCGGATTTGGAAATAGAGGAATGAAAAGGTTTTTGAAGGAAGGCTAGCCCCAGAAGGAAGCATAATACAAAGTATATCAAATGAACTCAACCTAAGGGTAAGGTACAAATGGGGTAAGAATTCTAATAGATTTATAAAAAGCATACTTAGTAACCTTGATAGAATATGTGTGAACTAGTGTAACCGTCTGCCATGCAGTTTAAAGTTGTCACAAATCTTACATTAAGGGAATCTGGGGGCTCATGTTTGTAAAGGCAGGTAACCTTCTCACACTCAACAGCCTTCTCCATCCCTGGAAGAGTGAGAGAACAGTGCAAGAAGCAACTGTCCTTCTAAGCACCCAGAAGCTGATAAATGACACTAGAAGAGTCCAGTCACAAGCTTGGCCTGGAGCTGGTAGGGAGGTAGTGTATCTTTGAAGTTTGGACTAGGAGGGAGTCAAAGGAGGGCAGCTACTGGGAAAAGGCTTTCCATAGGTCATAGTCTTAGACTAGAGCCGAGTGGATTCCTTAGCTTGACAGTGCATTGTTCGTAGCAATTGAGTTTCAAGAGTGTCTTATTTCTTAGCTTCAACTTGGGGCATGCCCCTCGTATCTTGTAAAACACTCTTCCGGGTTCTATATATTTACCTTTCGTGTAAAAAAAAAGTTATAAAAATCACAAAAAAACAAAAAAAAAATACATTTAAAGAAAATGTAATTCATCATCTTCATATATACATATACATTTTTTCTTATATCTCTAACAATTTATAAAAATATATAAAAAACATAAAAGACAAATGTCATCTTCATCACCCTTCACCCCTTCCCGTAACCCCCAACCCCGCCGCCACACCTCACCACCACCACCACCACCACCAACAATGGCGGACAACACCTACACCACTTAAAATCAAAGCTCAAACCTGACACCACTACAACGATCTCTCTCCACCAAAAAATTGAGCAGGGTGGCGCCGCGTTGTTGAACATCCCCAGCCAAACCTTAACTCTGTTCCTCGTCGAATCTCGAATCTCTGCCGCATACTTCCCCATAGCCGCCGACAAATTGGTGTTGGTGGTGGTGACGGTGTGGTGGTTTAAGTTTCACGGTGGTGGTGGGCTTGGAGGAGTTGTGGATCATTGGTTTGTTGGTGGGAATTTGAGGTCCAATGGTTTGATTGGAGGCGTGGTGGTTGTCCGCCATTGTTGGTGGTGTTGGAGGTGGGGGCGGAGGGTTGGTTACGAGAAGGGAAGGAAGATGATGAGATTTTTTTTAATGAATGTATTATTTTTTATAAATTGCTAATAATTTTAATAACTTTTATAAATTGTTAAGGATATAAAAATTAATTGTATATATATATGTTTTGGGGTGCAAGCACACTTTTTAATATTACAAAGGTTTGTGCAAAAAATATTTTTTGCCAGAAAAATATGACGTGGCGTCGCGCTTTGTTAATTAGCCAGAATAAAATAATTTAACTATTTTTAGTAAAAAAATTAAAAATTACGGGCATATTTAAGACAAAATTATTTGACATAAAAAAAATCGTCCTATTGTTGATTGATGATACGGGCCTTAGTAATTCTAAACCCAGAAGTACAAGGCAACCACCCTAATTGGACTGCATGTTATATTATTTAAAGGCCCAAGTATTATTTCATTAATTCTAAGTTAGTGTTATCATTGTAATTATTATTATTTTATTTGCAGCATTAGTTATGTAATTAAGTCAGTTGCTATACATGTGGTAGTGGAATAGTGGAGAGATTTAGTCATCCTAATCCTGTATTTATTGGTTAACGTTGTAACATGGATGACTTAGTCTTCCTCTTTTCTTATTTAAAGCCTACATTGTAAGCATAATAAGTAAGAAATAAATTAAGTATTTGTTTAATTTTATTTAATTTCTCATCCCTTTTTCTTCGAGTCTTCCTAAACTTGAATTAGGATCTTAATTTTAGATACTATCTTGTATCATTGGTGCTTTCATCTTGCACTCGCAAATCCCTCCATATAATCATGCCTCCTAAACCACAAACCCAATCACAACCCGCTTCGATGAATCGCAAAATGAAGCTATAAGCAATCTCCAAGTTGAGTTAGTCGAATTGAACAAAATGTATGTTCAATTAGCTGAAAATCAAGCATTGCGTAACCAACAACACGACTAGAACATGGCAAAATTCATGGCTGAGATGCGTAAAATGCATCAAAAACCAATCCAAACATCAACCTCTCCTAACCCAAACCCACAAACACCACCACATTACCATGTAGACAGCCCACACTCTTCAACAAACCCATTAAACCACCCACCAAACCCCCTCTTTCAACAACCCAAACCTCAACAATTGGACTTACCTATATTTGATGGCACAGAACAACTAGATTGGTTGTTCCAAGCAGATCAATATTTCACTCTATACTAAATTCCAAATGACCAACGATTACAACTTGCTTCCATACGCATGAAAGGAAAGGCGTAAGTTTGGTATAAGTGGATACATCGCAATTTTTTGTTAAATACGTGGGACAAGTTTGTTCGTGATTTGTTTGTTCGTTTTGGACCTTCGTTATACGACAATCATCAAGTTGCTCTTTTCAAACTACGACAAACAAGCACGGTTGCTGAATATCGGGTTCAATTAGAACAAATTTGTAACTTTGTTACCGGTTTGAGTGCCGAAGCCAATTTGAATTGCTTTCTTTCTGGTTTGCGAAAGGATATTCGCGTGGAACTTGCAATATTGCACCCCACTTCCATTGAGCAGGCTATTTCCCTTGCTAAACTCGTTGAGGACAAAATCCAAGACTCACCCCCTGATATGCCATACCCTCGATTGGGCAATCCAACCCAACATACTGTTGTTTTTCACTCTCCAACAATGGCCTTACCCGTGCCACGTGCCCCCCGCAACTTCCCATACGCCGACTCACGAATTCCGAAATGCAGGCTTGTAGGGCCAATGGCCTTTGTTTAAATTGCGACGAAAAGTACGGACCTGGCCACCAGTGTAAGGGGGCACAATTCTTCAACCTTTTGGGGAATGATGAACCCGATCCAGACTTGTTATGGGAGATTGGTCCTGATTTGACTGCACAAATCCTACCTCACTCATCAAAAAATATTTTCGGCTTTGAGGACAAAGCGTTGTCTCTATGAGGGAGGGATGATACGGGCCTTAGTAATTCTAAACCTAAAAGTACAAGACAACCACCCTAATTGGACTGCATGTTATATTATTTAGAGGCCTAAGTATTATTTCATTAATTCTAAGTTAGCGTTATCATTGTTATTGTTATTATTTTATTTGCAGCATTAGTTATCTAATTAAGTGAGTTGCTATACGTGTGGTAGTGGAGTTGTGGATAGATTTAGTCATCCTAATCCCTTCTTTGTTGGTTAACGTTGTAACATGGATGACTTAGTCTTTCTCTTTTCTTATTTAAAGCCTACGTTGTAAGCATAATTAGTAAGAAATAAATTAAATATTTGTTTAATTTTCTCTAATTTTTTATCCCTTTTTTTTGGAGTCTTCTTAAACTTGAATTAGGATCTTACTTTTAGATACTATCTTGTATCAATTGACAAAATGAAATAGTCAATTAGAGGATGGTTGGAGAATTCAAGTTTTGGTATCTACATTGTCAGCAGGTGAGTAGATGCAATTTCTTTTTTCATAACGTAATATATTTATAGTAGACTGATAGCGACTGGCGAGTTGAGTTGAAAGAAAAAAAGAACGAGCTGAGCGAAGATCGAATTATCAGAAGAAAAAGAAAAGAAATAAGAAGAGGTGGTCAGTGAACGTGCACTTAAATACCGATAGTAAGTGTAGCGAGGCTGTGCCTGTGATTAGGTATGTTTTTATAAACTTAACACGGCTAGCTGCATGATTGGCAAGTCAAACAAGCAGTTCGGTCGTGCATTAATGCGAATCAGAATTGCATTGAACCACATGATAAAATATAATATTTGTGGTGCAGTGTGTACTACGTTACCCCATTCCTTAATTAATCAATTTATTTAGGCTCCACAAGACATTATTTTAAAAGGGACAAGACCTGTCTGTCTCCTCCCACTTAATAACCCTGCCAAGACTCAAACGCTTCAAATTAAAATAAATATCACGCTATGCGAAAAACTAAAAATAAATACACTCCACAAATAGCCAATAATTGCATACTTATACTACGTATTATAAAAAATGGAGAACAATCCAAAAGAACCACTCATAGTATCGTCCCCCGGCAAAGGAGCCAACGAGCAATATCCCGATGGCGTTCATCGTTCCTTTACATCGTCTTTCGTGGCCGATGGGGAGGATATCCCTCCCATCACCAACGTGCGCGTCTTTTGCACCGAGTTCGCGACGGAGTCGAAGAAGTTGTGGCATTTGGCTGGGCTGGCGGTCATAACTATTATTTGCGATTATTCGCTTGGTGCCATCACGCAGATCTTGGCCGGACACGTCGGCACTCGAGAACTTGCTGCTTTCTCCGTTGTCAACAGCAGCATCAGCGGCCTATGTTTCGGGGTCATGGTACTATTACTAATCTTATATATTCTCCACATGCCTTTATATCGAGAAAATTGTTCTGTGCAATGACTCGATACATGTTACTAATACATAATAGAATGAAGGTACGTATATGAGTTGGTTAGTTTCTATTATTTAAAATATTGTTTTGATCTGAATTTTTAGTTGCACAACATCGTTAATATTTTCTGTGTATTTTGTATATTCATCATGTGCATATGTGCCCTTTCCTCGAGCATTTAATTATGCAAAAAAGACAAGGTCTTTTTGGTCTCCATTCAGAAAGAATCCAAAAGCTTAGCATATTTTTCGACAACTTTGAGATTTTCTGAAACTGGTGTGGAGCCTTGCTGTCTAATTTTGGAACTTATATATTAGTTTATATGGCAACTGTACTTATATAGGCCTTTTCCAAGAAAATGCCAGTTTTCTGCTTACAGATACTTTGGAAATAAGGTAAATACTATGTGAACTTTTCTTGTCGTAACATTGTCTGAAATAATTAATTTCAGAAACATTAATAGGACTTTCATTAGGAAGAAATTCAATTAAGGTTTGTGAGATGTGACCACGTTCATTAGAGTCCAACAAGCTGGGGACATAATAAACAAACGAGGAATTCTTAAATCTACCCATTAATTTTGCCCGTCTTTTAAATCTATCCAAAACAATTTCGGCCTTCAGAAATACCCCGTAACTATTGGTGTACCTTGTCAAAAATACCAATTTTCTCTTATTCAGGCTATTTCGTCCACGTAGCTGCCAACGCGATAAATTACTAATAGGAGAAATTTTGTTTTTTTTTTGGTCGGCAATGAAAGATTTTATTACGAAAAGATTTCGGGTACAAGTAGTACACCACAAAACTCAAAACAAAAACGGGAGAAAAAACTACAAGCCAACAACCATTACAAGCAATCAAGAGGATGATTTATCCAATCGCTAAAGGAGTACGCAAACTGATCGAATTTTACATGTACCCAGGGGCGTATCCAGGAATCGTATATAGGGGGGGCTAAAAAAAATTTGGGAGAACAATAGGAAATAAATAAGAAGAAAAAAACATCGAAAATACTAAGTAAATAAAAAATGTTGTTTTGAACAGTTTTTTTTTGGAGGTTTTAGAGAAGATAAATGCGTACAAGAAACTTTTTGTATCACCTTTTAGTTTTTAACTAAAAAATTCACTCATAATATTTACGATAACCAAACAAATATTTTTTTTATCAAAGTAAATATTATAGACTATGTTATAAACATTCTAGACATATATTTGAACGAGATAAAAACAAAGAAAAAACTGCGTATCGAAAAAATACGTTAAGATATGATCAAATTCAACAAATACGCATTAAATAAAAACACCATAAGGAACTTTTTGCAAATTAAAATAACAAATGAGTTTATTTTCTTACTAAATATAACAAAAGGGGAGTTTTTGCCCTATTTGATTGAACTTTTAAATGGAAATATTATAAGATCTCTCATAACAAAGCATGCATATCAAGATTTATTTATTGTTATCTTTTTAATTTGCTCCTTAATTATCGTAACTAATCTCCTCCTTACTCTGATCCTTCATTATATTTCTTTTATTGCCGTTAATAGGCTATATATATTCGATTTATTGGTTTTATATAGGCATCAACTCACCAATAATAAATTATACTATATGGGTTGATTGGTAAGATTAGTACTATATAAATTAATATATACTAAGATCTGTACATAGATATGCCATTGAGCAGAATATATACTGCATATATTGGTTGATTGGTTCTATATAGCCATCAACTCACCAAGAATAAATTATACTATACGGGTTGATTGGTAAAATTAGTACTATATAAATTAATATATACTAAGATTAGTACTAATCAATTTTTTATTAAAAAATTAGTAGATACGCCTCTGCATGTACCCATATCCATGAGTGCACTTTGATGGCTTCCTCAACCTCATCCATATTAGCTGCACAATTCTTGAAAATGGCGCGATTCCTAGTCTTCCATATCGTCCACAACACAAAAAACCAAATACAAATCCATATTTCCTTATTTTTATTTCTCGGGAGAAGTTGATAGTTCTGCCAAAAGTGTGCTTTCATATTTTTTGGGAGCACTGTACTTAAACCCATCCATTTGTATGTTCTCATCCAGATTTCATAAGCAACATGACATTCATAAAATAAATGCGCACACGTCTCAGGCGAGGCATTACAAATTATGCAACTAGAGACGTTATCAAACCTGACTCCTCTTTTAACAAGGTTCGAGATGGTTGGAATTCTGTCCATACTTGCTTTCCATATGAAGGACACAATTTTCCGGGGAGCATTTTCTTTCCAAAGCTTCATGTAAAAGGGATCAGATGTAGAAGTTGAATTTATGCCACAACAAAGAGCTTCATACGCTGATTTGACGGTATAAAGGCCCGAGCTATCATGAATCCACTCCCACCTGTCATTTACATTTTGCTGTGGCTGGAAGTCAGCGATAATATGTTTAAGTTCATCAAACTGCCTTTGTTCCCACGTGAAAAGTTGGCGCCTCCAATGCCAAGACCATGTCCACCTCCCATCAAGCCATGTCCTTTTTTCATCAATCGACGAATTCTTATCAGATGCAATTAGGAACAGCTTCTTGAATTGCTCACAAAACGGTTTGTTTCCCCTCCATTGATCATTCCAGAAACTGGTACTTTTTCCATCTCCAATTTTCCTAGCAATCCCGCGTTTGAACCAATCATCCTTGTTATTGAAGACCTCTTTCCACCATGAAGATGAAGAAGCTGATTGGATTTGTGTTCCTCTACCCCCGTGAAGGAAATCCAAGTTGTGGTTAAAATATTTAAAAACAAGCACTTGTTTCCAAAGCGAATGCCCTTGCACCAGAAAACGCCACTTCCATTTGTTGAGAAGTACGAGATTAAACTTCTCAAGATTACGGACATTTAGACCGCCATATTATTTTTTCTTACAGACATCGTCCCACTTAACCCATGAGATTTTGCCATGATTCTCACTCCCGCCCCCACAAGAATTGCCGCTGAAAACTTGTTAATGATTTCAGCACAGTTCTTGAAGCTTTGAAAAATGACAAATGGTAAACAGGGAGCCCGACAAAAACAGAATTCAAGAGTGTGATCTTCCCTCCAAAAAAAATGTGTGTTTTCGAGAGGTCAGCCAATTTACTCTTCATCAAGTTTGTCATTGCTCTCCAACTTGAAACTCTGTTATGTTTAGCGTCAAGCGGAAGTCCAAGGTAATTGAAAGGCACTCTCCTCACTTTACAATTGAGGTAATCTGCAAAACTAGCAAGCAAAGAATCTGGCACGTTAATAGCAAATAAGCTACTTTTTGAAAAATTGATCTTTAAACTGGAAACAAGCTCAAAATTTTGAAGGATATATTTCAACGCCCTCACATATTGGAAGTCACGTTCACAGAAAAGAATGGTGTCATCTGCATACTGAATATGGCTTATTTCGACATCGTTTCTTCTCACTTTAACTCCTCTAAACAAACTCTTATCTTTCGCTGATTTTATGAGAGCACTCAACCCCTCAGCCACAATCAGGAAAAGGAGAGGGGAGAGTGGATCGCCTTGACGCAAACCCCGAGAAGGCTGAAACTGCTCACTAGCACTGC
Source organism: Linaria vulgaris (assembly GCA_948329865.1). Classification (NCBI taxonomy): domain Eukaryota; kingdom Viridiplantae; phylum Streptophyta; class Magnoliopsida; order Lamiales; family Plantaginaceae; genus Linaria; species Linaria vulgaris. The sequence continues at coordinate 110,348,690 of OX415249.1, read as the reverse complement.
CATTCACGAGTACCGAAATAGAGGCGAATCTGATGCACTCCATGATCCAGTTCTTCCAGGTGGGACAGAACCCTATAAGCTCCATCATCTGTTCGAGATAGTCCCAATTGATGTATTCGAATGCCTTTTCAAAATCTGCCTTCAAGATTAGACACGAGGAATGTCTCTTTTTGATGTCATCAATTGTCTCATTGGCAATTAAAATACTATCCAGAATCTGTCTACCAGTAACGAACGCTGATTGCTCACTCGAAATAATATGATCTATCACCCTACGTAACTTGTTCGCCAATAGCTTGGCCAATATTTTGTACATACTTCCAATGAGAGAGATAGGCATGTACTCTCGTATACCTTGCGGATTATGATTCTTAGGCACAAGGACAATGAACGATGGATTAAAGCCTCGTGTTAGCTTTCCATTACGGTAAAACTCGTTGACAAAGTTAAGAACATCAGGCTTCAACGTCTCCCAAAACCTCTTGATGAAAGTGAAATTATACCCGTCTGGACCTGGGCTTTTTGATCCATTACAACTGAAAATTGCGCTTTTAATTTCTTCTTCGGAAAACGGGGCGGTCAACATGGCGTTATCATCATTCGAGACTTGATGAAAGTTCAGCAAGTGAAATCGCGGCTGACACCATGCCTGATCTTTAAAGACTTCTTCAAAGTGATGCTTAATTTCGTTTTTAACCTCCTCGGGTTCTTCTACCCATTTGTTCCTTGCCCAAATGTCATGAATCTCATTAGAGCGCCTTCTTGAATTTACGCACCAGTGGAAATATCTGGAGTTTGTGTCACCCTCCTTTAACCATCTTAATCTATATTTTTGAGCAATGAAGCTATCTTTGGATTTTAAGGCCTGCCATAACTCACCAACAACTTCTTTTCGTGCACGAGCATCCATATAGGAGAGAGGAGCCTGCTCTTCTCTTGAGTCAAAATCTGCCAAGGAGTTACTAGCATTATCAATCCGCCTATCAATGTCGCCAAAGACATTATTGTTCCACCATTTAAGCCTTTGTTTTATGGCTTTTAACTTTTCTTTAATAATGAAGCTTCATGTACCAAGAATATTGATTTGTGCCCACTATTTCTTAACAAAATCCTTAAAGTTTTTATGAGCCAGCCAACAATCAAGAGTTCGAAAAGGCTTGGCACCCCAATCAACACAAAGTTGAGAAAGGATAATCGGGAAATGATTCGAAACAGACCTAGCCAAACCCCGCTGTCGTAGGCCTTCCCACTCTTCGAGCCTCTCATCCGTTAGGATGAATCTGTCGAGGCGACTTGCTACTGATCCATCTGTTTTTACCCAAGTGAATTTTCTGCCTAGAAGCAGCAGATCATATCATACAATACTGGAGATAAAGTTATTAAATTCAACAATTTCTTGTAGAGAACCTTGACTACTAACACCTCTTCTTTCCTCGCTTGAACATACCGAGTTAAAATCCCCGACAAAACACCATCTGCTTACTTGAGATTGATGCTTAATGCAGGACAAATCAGCCCACAATTTCCTCTTTTCCCTAAGAGGACACGACGAATAGACATTCGCGATACAACATGGAACTCCATTATTACCCCACTTTCCTTCAATAATGAGAAAACCGTCTACCCATTAAGTTTGCCTGTTTTCTAAATCTACCCAAAATAATTTAGAACTTCAGAAATAGCTCGTAACTATAGGTATACTTTGTCAAAAATACCAATTTTCTCTTATTGGGGGATTTTTTTTTTATATATAAGTTTTGGTTTATTTATATTTTGATGGTACTGAGTGAAAAACGTTTTTTTGAGTGGAATATAATGATATGGCGCGACGTTTTTACACCTGGGACGACATTTTATCGTGTTGGCAGTCACGTGGACGAAATAGCCCGAATAAGAGAAAATAGGTATTTTTGACAAGGTATACCAATAGTTAAGGGGTATTTTTGAAGCCCGAAATTCTTTTGGGTAGATTTAGAAAATGGGCAAACTTAATGGGTAGATTTAAAAATTCTTCCATAAAAAAATCCCAAAATACGATTAAACCATTATATCTCCGACCCCGGAGATTAATTTCTAAATATTAAATGTGCGTTCATGTATGCATAGTTATTAACTCGCGCTGAGACATTAATCATCCAATATGTTATTAGCACTAGTGACTCGTGCATTCGAAAATTCTGAAATTTAATTACAAATAAATCAAAATTTAGAAATAATTTTTCATGTTCCTATTTTTCTTAACAAAACTCTCAAACATTTACGAACTTTGGTGTTGACTGCTACCAGAACAAAGTACATATGATTGATTTGGTCAATCCAAAAAATAAATAAGAACAATATCGAAATAAGTACTCTATAATTTGACTACACAAAAATATTGCATGTGGTTTATTTTTAAGATTATATTGGATTTTATAGATATATTGGTTCTTTTGTAACTGATAGCATAATCTAAGATCTAACTATTTCCATAAATATTTTGTTGATGACAAACAAACAGTGGGGAATGGGAAGTGCACTCGAAACACTTTGTGGGCAGGCCTTTGGCGCCGGCCAGCTGGACATGCTCGGCGTGTACATGCAGAGATCTTTGGTTATTCTCTTTGGCACATGTATTCCACTAACAAATATTTACATATTCGCGGAGCCTTTTCTGATTGTAATCGGCCAAGATAAGGAAATATCGCGGGTAGCAGGACGATATTCACAGTGGATGATCCCTCAACTCTTTGCTTATGCAACATACTTTCCCACTATGAAGTTCCTTCAGTCGCAAAGCAAGATAATGGTTATGATGTGGTCTTCCATTGCGGGTTGTGGGTTTCACGCCCTCTTTAGTTGGTTGTTCATGTTAAAACTAGGTTTTGGGATGGGCGGGGGTTTGGCTGTGCTCAACATGCCGTGGTGGATTGTAACGTTGGTGCAACTTGGGTATATTTTAATTGATAAATGCAATGGAACTTGGACTGGGTTTTCGTGGAAGGCGTTCTCTAATCTTTGGGAATTTACCAAGTTGTCTTTTGCATCGGGCATCTAGTAAACACTTACATAATCCCCTTTGATAAATGATGTGATCCACTAAAGATAGGTAGATTATTACAATATGCCACAAAATATGTGTCAGCGGTATTACATCTACTTGTGTTACATATATAATAGCCCTCTGAATGCGTAAAGAGTGGTGAAAGGCCAAAGCAATGACTCTTAATATATATGAGGTTATTCTAGACTATCAAACGAATTTTTTTATAAGCCACTTAGTTATGCTTCAGTTCGGCCAAATTCTAATCACAAAACAAAAAAAACGTATGGTCGCAATAACTGATAAATATATATATGTGTATATATGTCGTTTTGGTTTTTCTCTTGTTTTGCACAAATTTTGTTGTTAATTTTTCATTTTATGCTTAGTTTCCTCTCTCAAGAAAAACTTCTTCAAGATATAATTTTTCTAAAATTGTTAATCATTCTTCCTTCACTTTCTTTGTATTTGAATTATTGGGTTGGATTTAATCCACATATATAAACGACCCATCCAATATAATTAGTTTATCTCCAACAGTAAAAATATTTCAAAAATCAAAAATTGATATCAATAATGTAGTCTTATAATACTTACAATATATTTGGGAGTGAATGATTAATTTTATTGATCAATACTAGTTTATATAATACATACAAGTGAAGTATTTACGGAAGAGATAAAGTTAAATTTTCTAAACTAAGAAAATATACAACAAGGTAATATTCTATCTAATATGCCCCCACAAAATGGACGTGCCATCGGCCACGGAGATTTTGGAACGAAGAAGAGAAAACCGGGAGCTAGCGAGCGACTTCGTAAGGAGATCCGCAAGTTGGTCGAGTGTGTTGGCATACGACACAAAAATAAGACCTTTAGTGACAAGATCACGTACAAAGTGAAGGTCCACGGAAATATGCTTCATCCTCGAGTGTTGGACGAGATAAAGCGAGAGACGGAGAGCGCCCATGTTATCACGACGAATGAGAGGAGTCGAGGGAAGTGAGACACCAATTTCACCAAAGAGGTGTTGCAACCAACGGGCTTTTGTAGAGACCGAGGCAAGGGCTCGGTATTCAGCGTCGGTTGAGGACCGAGCCACCGCCTTTTGCTTGCGAGATGACCATGAAATAAGATTGGGGCCGAGAAAGACAATGAAGGTCGAAGTAGAGATGCCCATGAGATTATCCCCTGCCTAGTCGGAGTTCGAGAATGCTTGCAACGAGAGAGAGAAGTTGCATTGAAAAAGGACACCGAATGTTAGAGTGACATTAAGATATTGAAGGACATGCTTAAGGGCTATCCACTCCCCCTCAACGAGAGCAGTCATTCGTTGGGCCAGCCCTTGACCGAGAACGCAATGTCGGGGCGGGTAAGGGCGAGATACTGAAGACCTACGATAAATTGACGAAACTCCGTTGTGTCAACAGTTGGAGAAGAAGGCGTGGAAGACGGATTAGTAGTCTAGGAGTCGCAAGCGGCTTGGCGCCATCCATCTTATGACGAAACAATAAATCATAAACGTACTTTTGTTGAGATAGAAAAAGGCCCTTACGGCAACGCATAACCTCAACCCCCAAAAAATAAGATAGAGTACCCATGTCTTTAACGACAAGCCGTGAGGAAAGTTGATGGATAAGCGATGAAATCAAGGAGTCACATGAGTCGGTGACAATAATATCATCAACATACATAAGAACAAAGAGTCGCGAGAAAACAAATAGGGATGTGTCTGATTTTGTCTGTCAGAAATTGAAGGAGATGGGAGCATCACTGAGTGCCAAGTACCAAGCCCGAGGTACTTGTTTGAGGCCATAAATGGATTTATGAAGTAAACAAACATGATATGGATGAGCTTTGTCGACAAAACCCGAGGGTTATGTCATATAAACAGTTTCAGTCAAATTGCCATGTAAGAAAGCATTACTGACAAGTAATTGCCTCAAGCTCCAGTTATTCATCACAGATAAAGAAAGAATAGTCCGAATAGTTACCGGTTTAACAACGGGACTGGAAGTTTCTTTGTAGTTAAGATTGTTCAATGGTCTGAAACCAAACCAAGCCAAACCAAATAAAAAAACCATAAACCAAACCAAACCAAACAACAAAACCATAAACCAAACCATGCAGTATGGTTTGGTTTAATGGTTTCATGGTTCGGTTCGGTTAAACAAAAAAAAAACCAAATAAAACCAAATCCAAGAAATAGTTCAATTTTAAGAATTAAGAGTTGAGTTTGAATTTTAATTTCGTTGCTCGATTACGACAATTATTAAACTTTGAATTTAGATATCTAATACTGTAAGTCTATAATTAATTATATTACTTCATAATATTACTTTTGATGCATATTACTTTCAGCTGCGAAATCAACGTGCAACACAAATTGGCAAATTTAATTTGACTAATGATAATTGTATTTTAATTGACAGTGTAATATTAATGAGATTGTAAACAAATCACTGAAATTCAAATTGTGATATTAAAGGGGGTTTAGGCGCCTCTACATAGATGTTAAAAAAATGATATGATCAGCAAAACATAGAGTAATTTATATCTCTAAATTCAATACTTAAGTAATAAAATCTCAAATTTACGTACATACAATATTGTGTAATATTCATCTAGTGTCAACATAATTTGTTAGTCAGATTAGTATCAATCCACTAATTATGTCAACTAAATAGAACAATTACAATAATATGATGGTCATATATATTAGCATTACAATTACCAGCTAATATATATATATATATACTATTTAAATAAATAAATAATGTTATTTACTATTTCTGTTATCTCCTTTGATCTAAAATAAAGTGTAACCTTCAAGAATTATTTAGCAGCAACGATTAATTAAACCAAAACATTTAATGCTTTTAACTATATGGCGCAATATTACTTGATCCAACCCCCTGTTCTCGAGCGGCGCTGCAGCGGTGGTGGGTGGTAGCGATCAGCCGGCGACGCTGCGGTGGACGCCTGAAGTCGCGGCGGCGATGGCACGACGGTGGTCCAGTAGTTGGAAATTGGGATTTTGGAGAATTGAGGATTTAGAGATTTGGGGATTAGATGAATATTTCCTTCGTGATGAATATTTCCTTTTCCCTTTTTAATATCGTATTTATTTTTAATTTATGATTTTTTTTTATTTTTAATTAAAGTTTGGTTTGATTTGATTTCTTTGGTTTAATCCGGTTTTGGATGCTACAGAACCGAAATAACTTCTATTTGAACCAAACCAAACCATTCAGTAAAAAGCTACAATGGTTCGAACCAAACTCTTATAATTTGGTTTGGTTTCATGGTTTCACCAAACCGAAGAAACCATTGAACAGTCCTATTTGTAGTCAACTCCAGGCCTTTGTTGAAAACCTTTCGCCACAAGGTGCGCCTTATATTTTTCAATAGAGCCACCAAGACGCCGTTTAGTGCGAAAAACCCATTTGGAGCCAACAATTCCCCGATCGGAGGGAGGGGCAACCAGGATCCACGTGCCATGTTTTGTGAGAGCCGTGACCTCCTCTGCCATTGCGGCTCTCCATTTAGGATCGATCATCACTTGAGAAGCGCACGTCGGTTTAATAGACCAAGAACAGGATAATTGGTAGCGAGATTGATGACCTTAGGCTTAAATATGTTGTTGGGCGATCATGTGATCATATGGTGAGCTCGGGCCGGTGGTGGATCCGAGATAGGTGTAGAGGAAGCCATAGGGATCGTAGGAGATGGCGGTTTAAAGATAGGAGCCGTGGACACTATAGGCGAGGAAGGTGCAGCGGTAGTCGAGGGACTAGCCGGAGAAGGAGATAAGGCCAGAGGTGGTGAGTCCGAGACTGTTGGCACGAGAATCGGGAGTGGTGGTGGCAGCGAAATAGGTGGCGTCACTGGAGGAACGCGTGAAGACTTATCATGCACATTAACACTCGGAAAAATGGATTCCATAAACCGCACATGGCGTGAAATGAAAAGCCGACGCGTGGTGTTGTCTAAACATTTATAAGCGGCCTGAGAAGTAAAGTAGCCAACAAATAGACATGCACGCGACGAAGGTGTTAATTTTCCCAGAAAATAAGCCCTTAACTGTGGATAGTAAAGACAGTCAAAGACCCGAAGGCGAAGATAGTTAGGAGAACGATCATAAAGTGTTTGTTACGCAAGACCAGAGTTGGCAATTGATTATATAAGTAGGCAGTGGTCAAGAATGAATAGTCCCAATATTCCGGGGGAAGACCCACACGAGAAAGAAGGGTGCGACCCATTGTAACAATGTTGCGGTGGCGACATTCACTTGTATCATTTTGTTGAGGGATATGCGGAGCACTCGTAAGACAACCAATGCCATTTGAACTCAAATAACCTGGAAGAGCTAAAAATTCACCAGCATTATCTGAGTAAAAGTTTTTAATAATTGTGCCAAATTGATTCTCAACAAGTGTGCAAAATTGCATAAAAACCCTGTGAACGTCATTTGACTACTGATAATTGTATTTTAATTGACAGTGTAATATTAATGAGATTGTAAACAAATCACTGAAATTCAAATTATGATATTAAAGGGGGTTTAGGCGCCTCTACAGAGATGTTAAAAAACTGATATGATCCGCAAAACATAGAGTAATTTATATCTCTAAATTCAATACTTAAGTAATAAAATCTCAAATTTACGTACATACAATATTGTGTAATATTCATCTAGTGTCAACATAATTTGTTAGTCAGATTAGTATCAATCCACTAATTCTGTCAACTAAATAGAACAATTACAATAATATGATGGTCATATATATTAGCATTACCATTACCAGCTAATATATGTATATATATATATATTTACTATTTAAATAAATAAATAATGTTATTTACTATTTCTGTTATCTCCTTTGATCTAAAATAAAGTGTAACCTTCAAGAATTATTTAGCAGCAACGATTAATTAAACCAAAACATCTAATGCTTTTAACTATATGGCGCAACATTACTTGATCCAACCCACTGTTTTCGAGCGGCGCTGCAGCGGTGGTGGGTGGTAGCGATCAACCGGCGGCGCTGCGGTGGACGCCTGAAGTCGCGGCGGCGACGGCGCGACGGTGGTCCAGTGGTTGGAAATTGGGATTTTGGAGAATTGATGATTTAGAGATTTGGGGATTAGATGAATATTTCCTTCGTGATGAATATTTCCTTTTCCCTTTTTTAATATTGTATTTATTTTTAATTTATGATTTTTTTTGTATTTTTAATTAAAGTTTGGTTTGATTTGATTTTTTTGGTTTAATCCGGGTTTGGATGCTACAGAACCGAAATAACTTCTATTTGAACCAAACCAAACCATTCAGTAAAAAGCTACAATGGTTCGAACCAAACTCTTATAATTTGGTTTGGTTTCATGGTTTCACCAAACCGAAGAAACCATTGAATAGTCCTATTTGTAGTCAACTCCAGGCCTTTGTTGAAAACCTTTCGCCACAAGGCGCGCTTTATATTTTTCAATAGAGCCATCAAGACGCCGTTTAGTGCGAAAACCCCATTTGGAGGCAACAATTCCCCGATCGGAGGGAGGGGCAACCAGGATCCACGTGCCATGTTTTGTGAGAGCCGTGATCTCCTCTGCCATTGCGGCTCTCCATTTAGGATCGATCATCACTTGAGAAGCGCACGTCGGTTTAATAGACCAAGAACAGGATAATTGGTAGCGAGATTGATGACCTTAGGCTTAAATATGTTGTTGGGCGATCATGTGATCATATGGTGAGCTCGGGCCGGTGGTGGATCCGGGATAGGTGTAGAGGAAGCCATATGGATCGTAGGAGATGGCGGTTTAAAGATAGGAGCCGTGGACACTATAGGCGAGGAAGGTGCAGCGGTAGTCGAGGGACTAGCCGGAGAAGGAGATAAGGCCAGAGGTGGTGAGTCCGAGACTGTTGGCACGAGAATCGGGAGTGGTGGTGGCAGCGAAATAGGTGGCGTCACTGGAGGAACGCGTGAAGCTTATCATGCACATTAACACCCAGAAAAATGGATTACATAAACCGCACATGGCGTGAAATGAAAAGCTGACGCGTGGTGTTGTCTAAACATTTATAAGCGGTCTGAGAAGTAAAGTATCCAACAAATAGACATGCACGCGACGAAGGTGTTAATTTTCCCAGAAAATAAGCCCTTAACTGTGGATAGTAAAGACAGTCAAAGACCCGAAGGCGAAGATAGTTAGGAGAACGATCATAAAGTGTTTGTTACGCAAGACCAGAGTTGGCAATTGATTATATAAGTAGGCAGTGGTCAAGAATGAATAGTCCCAATATTCCGGGGGAAGTCCCACACGAGAAAGAAGGGTGCGACCCATTGTAACAATGTTGCGGTGGCGACATTCACTTGTATCATTTTGTTGAGGGATATGCGGAGCACTCGTAAGACAACCAATGCCATTTGAACTCAAATAACCTGGAAGAGCTAAAAATTCACGACCATTATCTGAGTAGAAGTTTTTAATAATTGTGCCAAATTGATTCTCAACAAGTGTGCAAAATTGCATAAAAACCCTGTGAACGTCATTTGACTACTGATAATTGTATTTTAATTGACAGTGTAATATTAATGAGATTGTAAACAAATCACTGAAATTCAAATTATGATATTAAAGGGGGTTTAGGCGCCTCTACAGAGATGTTAAAAAACTGATATGATCCGCAAAACATAGAGTAATTTATATCTCTAAATTCAATACTTAAGTAATAAAATCTCAAATTTACGTACATACAATATTGTGTAATATTCATCTAGTGTCAACATAATTTGTTAGTCAGATTAGTATCAATCCACTAATTCTGTCAACTAAATAGAACAATTACAATAATATGATGGTCATATATATTAGCATTACCATTACCAGCTAATATATATATATATATATATTTACTATTTAAATAAATAAATAATGTTATTTACTAATTCGGTTATCTCCTTTGATCTAAAATAAAGTGTAACCTTCAAGAATTATTTAGGAGCAACGATTAATTAAACCAAAACATTTAATGCTTTTAACTATATGGCGCAATATTACTTGATCCAACCCACTGTTCTCGAGCGGCGCTGCAGCGGTGGTGGGTGGTAGCGATCAGCCGGCGGCGCTGCGGTGGACGCCTGAAGTCGCGGCGGCGAGGGCGCGACGGTGGTCCAGTGGTTGGAAATTGGGATTTTGGAGAATTGAGGATTTAGAGATTTGGGGATTAGATGAATATTTCCTTCGTGATGAATATTTCCTTTTCCCTTTTTTAATATTGTATTTATTTTTAATTTATGATTTTTTTTTATTTTTAATTAAAGTTTGGTTTGATTTGATTTCTTTGGTTTAATCCGGTTTTGGATGCTACAGAACCGAAATAACTTCTATTTGAACCAAACCAAACCATTCAGTAAAAAGCTACAATGGTTCGAACCAAACTCTTATAATTTGGTTTGGTTTCATGGTTTCACCAAACCGAAGAAACCATTGAACAGTCCTATTTGTAGTCAACTCCAGGCCTTTGTTGAAAACCTTTCGCCACAAGGCGCGCCTTATATTTTTCAATAGAGCCATCAAGACGCCGTTTAGTGCGAAAAACCCATTTGGAGCCAACAATTCCCCGATCGGAGGGAGGGGCAACCAGGATCCACGTGCCATGTTTTGTGAGAGCCGTGATCTCCTCTGCCATTGCGGCTCTCCATTTAGGATCGATCATCACTTGAGAAGCGCACGTCGGTTTAATAGACCAAGAACAGGATAATTGGTAGCGAGATTGATGACCTTAGGCTTAAATATGTTGTTGGGCGATCATGTGATCATATGGTGAGCTCGGGCCGGTGGTGGATCCGGGATAGGTGTAGAGGAAGCCATAGGGATCGTAGGAGATGGCGGTTTAAAGATAGGAGCCGTGGACACTATAGGCGAGGAAGGTGCAGCGGTAGTCGAGGGACTAGCCGGAGAAGGAGATAAGGCCAGAGGTGGTGAGTCCGAGACTATTGGCACGAGAATCGGGAGTGGTGGTGGCAGTGAAATAGGTGGTGTCACTGGAGGAACGCGTGAAGACTTATCATGCACATTAACACTCGGAAAAATGGATTCCATAAACCGCACATGGCGTGAAATGAAAAGCTGACGCGTGGTGTTGTCTAAACATTTATAAGCGGCCTGAGAAGTAAAGTAGCCAACAAATAGACATGCACGCGACGAAGGTGTTAATTTTCCCAGAAAATAAGCCCTTAACTGTGGATAGTAAAGACAATCAAAGACCCGAAGGCGAAGATAGTTAGGAGAACGATCATAAAGTGTTTGTTACGCAAGACCAGAGTTAGCAATTGATTATATAAGTAGGCAGTGGTCAAGAATGAATAGTCCCAATATTCCGGGGGAAGACCCACACGAGAAAGAAGGGTGCGACCCATTGTAACAATGTTGCGGTGGCGACATTCACTTGTATCATTTTGTTGAGGGATATGCGGAGCACTCGTAAGACAACCAATACCATTTGAACTCAAATAACCTCGAAGAGCTAAAAATTCACCACCATTATCTGAGTAAAAGTTTTTAATAATTGTGCCAAATTGATTCTCAACAAGTGTGCAAAATTGCATAAAAACCCTGTGAACGTCAGATCTGGCAGATAACAAGTATACCCAACAATACTTCATAAAATGATCCACCAAGATTAAATTATAACGGCACCAGTAACAAAAATCATTGGAGACGGACCCCAAACATCACCATAAATATACTGTAACACATGATCTGAAACAAGCGACGATGTATGAAAAACCAATTGTTGACTTTTATTTAAAAAACAAAAGCGACAATGTGCAGAGTCCAGGATACTAGAAGGTAAACATGGTAAATTATTTCGACTTAAAATTCAATTACTGATTCTCAACGATGGATGACCAAAACGGCCAGTACCCTTTAGCGACCCGTTCTCCAACCAGTGCAGTATATGGCGAATGCAAAACCTTTGGGAACCGAAGGTGGTAAACACCATCCACGTACGCACCCCTAATCAATTGAGCCCCTGATCTGCGGTTCTTAACAATAAAGTGAGACGGGTGAAACTCAATAAACAGATTATTCACCTTAGTAAACTGATGGACATATAAAAGATTACGACGCGAGTGAGGTACACATAATATATTGTCAATGATAAACGTGTGATTGGGACAAGTGATACGAGAACAACCAATGTGGGTTATAGCCAAACCTGAGCCATCGGCTGTGGAGACCTCATCCAGACCCTCGTATTCGAAATGAATAGTAAGATTCTGAAGGTCAGATGTCAAACTATGAGAAACCCATGAATCAACCAACCATTTAGTGTGAGGCGCGGTGGGACCCATGACAAGTGATGTTCGGACACTGATTGTTGGAACCTGACGGTCGTGCATGATGAGACGAGGACCCATGGACATTGGTGGAGTAACCGCGGCCCGAACCATGCGACTCTTGTTGCCCCCGATGCGGACTGGTGCGACCACGGTTTGATCCACGATTGTGAGAATGGGGCTGCGAAGAAGCCATATTCGCAGTAGCCATAAGATGCGAGGCATCAGATTCAAGGCAGCGGAGATATGTTTCCTGACCAACCAAGAGATCATGAAGCTCGGGAAATTGCACCGGGTTCTCACGAGCACGAATAAGACCCGCTATATCATGATAAGTTGTGCCAAGGCCATTTAGAACATATAAAGTGATATCGTCGTCATTGAGAGGGCCATCAATGATCGTAAGTTCATCCGTTTTTGACTTTACCAACAGAAGAAACTCGAACACCGACTTGGACCCTAGTCGGAGGGAGCTGAGGTTGTCCTTGAGTTGCATAACCCGAGAACGAGAGCGATTGGCTAGGTACGTTGAAAAGTATCCCACGCCTCAGCCGAGGTAGTAGCGTTGGCAAACAATTTGGCAAGGGAGACATGAACGGATCCAAAAAAAAAGGCTGAGATAATCAGCTAATCTTGACGCAACCACAGCGTGTGCGCCGCAAGGCTCTCCGGAGTTGAGCCACGAGGAGGGCATGGTGTCGAGCCATCCAAGTATCCAAACAATCCGTACCCGAAGAAGAGGCGACGGACTTGGGAACGCCACGAGGCATATTTTTTCCCGTCGAGTTGCAACAGAAGTTGGTGGGCGTTGATCGAAATCAATGATTGACTGTCGAAGGACGGCTTTGCCGCAATGCGGGCGGGACGAGCGATCGGACTTGCTGATGATGCATCCACATTACTGCCGCCAAGGGATGAGTCGGACGGGGAAGATTGATCGCTAGGGTTAGTCATTGGATCGAGGATCTCGTGAGAGATTTTGGGCCTCTTGATACCATATAATACTTACAATATATTTGGGAGTGAATGATTAATTTTATTGATCAACACTAGTTTATATAATACATACAGGGAAAGTATTTATGGAAAAATAAAGTTAAATCTTCTAACTAGGAAAATATACAACAAGATAATATTCTATCTAATAAGTCTCCTAGCTATTTTCCAACACAAGTAATACCGACTACTAATGTAGTCTTCTTTTTTCATTTTTCTTTTTCTTTTTTCACGCAAGTATAATACCGACTACTAGTTACATGTCATTGCAATTTAACATTTCCTTATGAACATCCGCTGTGTCACGCATAACACATTTTGAGGACAACTAAGTTATTATTATCGCTGAACAAATTTTTACTTGCACTATTTGTCTTTCTAAACTTTCAACGAAGAATTGCACTATACTAGAAGCGGATTATGCGGAGTACTCCAGCATACTTTCACATATAGCCTGAGCCAACATATTAAACAATAAATGTTGTCTCAGCTACAATACTACTAACCAAGTTAACAATTACTTAATGAATCGTAATGTTTGTGAATTTTGAGATCTATTAATCGAGCAATAACGGTATAATGTCAGCGAAGAGTTGTGTGATATTTGTGTTTATAACAGTCATATCATTAGATAGTCGAATTTTACGTTTTGAATGCTAAGTACATTTTTTTTTATCTTTGACTTATTACTAATTTTTAACTGGTACAATTCTTGTTCTTTTTAATATGATGGCAGCTTAGAGTCGTGGTACTTTTCTGCACTAGTTCTCTTTGCTGGATTACTGAAGAATGCAGAAATTGCTATCGATGCTTTGGCCATATGGTAAGCATGCGTTTTTCTTTGTTTTAAATTCGGGTTGGGTTTATTGACCGAGTTGTTGGATTCAATACGGCTATTATTACCTCATGAATTATCAAAAAATTCGGGAAAATTTCACTTAGCTATCTAAACTTTGGCCTCTTTGACACTTACATGTCCAAACATATACTCGTGACACTTTACGGTCCAAACTTTCATTCCGACCTATCTTCGGCGAAAAAACGTCACTTTTCAGCTTTGTGATATCACGTTGACATCATTAGAGGGAGCAATTTCGTCATTTACATATTAGGGGGTGTAGTGCAATATGTATAATTAATTTATACACCCTAAGTTTTATTTTATTATACATTTTCCTTTTTTTATTTTTTTTGTTACTTCAAAAATATTCAAAAAATTAAAAATTAATAAACTTTAACTCATCTAAATATAAAATAAATTCTTTTTGTTTACAAGTTTAATATTAAATATTATCAATTTATTTTGAAGAAAATGTGTCTCCAAATAAAATTATATTTTTAAAAATTAAAACTTTTCAACAAACTTAATTAGTAATTTTTTGAACTTGATTTTTTCAGTTTGATTGATTACTTAGTTAATAATTTAAAACTGAAAAAAAAACTTCATCTTCTCCAACACACTCACGCCCCACTCCCTCCACACCCACCGAATCCACCACCACCAAACCCCAAATCCACCTCAAATCGACTTAACTCCATCACCCCCACACTTCCATGAACTCGATTTTCAGTTTTACGGGCTTTTTGGTGGCGGTTTTCGAATGAGGGTTTGGTAGTGGTGGATTTTAAAACTCCAAACCCAAAAATCGAGTTCATGAAAGTGTGAGGGTAATGGAGTTAGGTCGATTTGAGGTGGATTTGAGGTTTGGTGGTGGTGGATTTGGTCGGTGTGGAGGGGGTGGGGCGTGGGGGTGGGT
Source organism: Linaria vulgaris (assembly GCA_948329865.1). Classification (NCBI taxonomy): domain Eukaryota; kingdom Viridiplantae; phylum Streptophyta; class Magnoliopsida; order Lamiales; family Plantaginaceae; genus Linaria; species Linaria vulgaris. The sequence continues at coordinate 110,333,571 of OX415249.1, read as the reverse complement.
GTGTTAGAGAAGATAAAGTTTTTTTTAGTATTAAATTATCAACTAATTAATAAATTAAAATGAAAAACAAGCTTAAAAAATTACTAATTAAGTTTGTTTAAAAGTTTTAATTTTTAAAAATATAATTTCATTTGAAGACACATAAAAATTGATAATATTCAATGTAACAAAAAGAATTTACTTTATATCTAGATGAGTTAAAGATATTTTAATTTTTTGAATATTTTTGAAGTAACAAAAAAAAATGTAAAATGTATAATAAAATAAAATAAATTTTAGTGTGTATGAATTAATTATACATATTGCACTAATTGCCCCTCTAATGATGTCAGCGTTATGTCACAAAGTTGAAAAGTGACTTTTGTGGTCGAGATAGGTCGGAATCAAAGTTTGAACCGTAAAGTGTAAAAAAAGTGAAAGTTTGGATAGTCGAATGTCAAGAGTGTAAGTTTGGGTATAGGTAACTGTCAAATGGGCCAAAATTTGGATAAGTAACTGAAATTTTCCCAAAAAAATCGGATGAAGTTACGTGGCAATTTATCCCACATGTTTATATGACATGCAGACCTATTATTAACCTCCTATGAAAATTTAATAGATATCACATCTCTTATGCGTTTTGTCAACCCACATGTTATATGACATGCATACCTATTATTAACCTCCTATGAAAATTTAATAGATATCTTATCTCTTATGCGTTTTGTTAAATAAGAACATTACCACCGTATAATCTGGAAAAATAATCAATATTTGCTCTATGATTTTAAAAATTAAACACCACTCCTACTACAAGAATGGGCGGTCATTAGGGACCGCCCATTAGCGACTGCCAAGCAGTCGCTTGTCTTCAGCGACTGCTGAAGACAACAGCGACTGCTTAGCAGTCGCTAAATTTTTCATTGAACGTTAGCGACTGCTAAGCAGTCGCTAACATTCACTGAGAAAATTTGCGACTGCCAAGCAGTCGTTATTGTCCTTATGGACAATCAGCGACTGCTTAGCAGTCGCTACTCATTTAAAAATTACTGGGCCACACATTTTGGCCTGAGTTGGGCCAAAATGTGGGCCAATTTTAGGGCCGAATTTACCCTAATTCGGCCCTAAACAAATCAACGACCGTTAAGCGGTCACTGATTTAGGTGTATAAATAAAAAAAAACCTTTTTGAATTATGATTGTGATTGTGTTTGGATATACAGGTTTGTGATTAGCTAGCGATTTGGAAATTATTGTGTTGAAACAGGTTTTTAACTATTATTAGGTCCAACTCATGTCAATATTTTGTTTGTATTTTTTATCGGTTGAAACAGGTTTCCGTTATGAACTATTAGTTGTAGTAGTTTGAAACAGGTTTGTGATTAAACAATAATTGAAACAAGCTTGTTAAATAATGAATAAGTATAAACCCATAATAAATAAGTATAAACCCGATTCATTATTAGAAAAGTAAGTATATGTCTTCATTATATGACATTAGGGACAAGTGATTAAGAAAAGAAAAAAGAAAAGAACTAGTCTTCTTCTGAATATTCAAAGTCATACTCTTCATCCTCATTTGTATCATTGTCTAAGCCTTCTCCTTGTCCATCATCTTCTTCGTTATCACCTAGCTCATTGACGACCTCGAACTCACCAACCCCCAACTGAATATCCATGTTGAACGAAGTCAGGTCTACAAACATATTAAGACCTAATGTTTCGTCCTCTTGAAACACTTGCTCTGGAACCTCTTGGTCAGAAGGGGTAGAATCATGAACATTGAGCGACGACATGTCGATGATGTGTCGAGCTGGAATATGTGATCATGACCACCATCCCTTCCCCCCGGCCTTCCATTTGGTAGAGATGGATACTTGGTGTAGTAAGCCTGCATTGCTTGATTAGCACAAATAAATGGTTCATTGGTCAGGAGTATTTTAGTAGGGTTAATTTCCACCAATTTGAACCTCTCGTGGATTTTTTTGCCGTTCGGTCCAATATCATACCACAAACACTTGAAGAAGACAATGGTCAGTGGTTTCAGACTTCTTCTACCTCCCCAATATTCCACTTCTATGATCTTTTTCAAAGTCCCATAGAAATTAGTTGAATCATTGTTTCCCATGTCGCCCTTCACGTATACCCCACTGCAGTCACTCTTCTTGGGCCCCAATTTCGTATCAATGTGGAACCGAAACCCATTCACAATGTAACCATCGGAAGCGATTGCATCATTTAGTGGACCGTTGACCAACGGTATAACCCGATCGTCTATCATGTACTTTCCACTGCTATACTCTTGCTTGAACCAGGTCTATGATTTAGTCCTAATATAATAAATAAATTGACACTAGATGAAGAAAAATTCTAGTAGACTCACTCTTCCCATCCCTCCAACTCCTCACAGTTAAGAAGTGTATAAAGTTCAATTTTCTCATTTTCTTCCGTCGTTAAGGTCTTTGGCTTCTCCATAATATTAAGCGGTCGTCCCTTTTTTCGAAACAATAAGAGCTCATCATCCCAATCTGTGCTTTCCAAAGTCTCATTTCTGTTATATCGCATGTGTGTAGCTCCAGGGGTTACATCGAGATATTGGGAAATCAAATTTGATATCTCTGAAACTAAATAGGCATTGGCCATGCATCCCTCGGGCCTCGCTTTGTTCCCCACTGCACCCTTCAGATCAAACATTTGCCTGATATACAAAACAAAAATAATTTACTTTCATTGCACATAGAATAAATTACAAAACAATCATCCAAAATCAAAGTGATTTACCTCTCGAATGGATACATCCATCTGTAGTGAACTGGACCGCAAACTCTAGCCTCATACGGTAAGTGAATGGCCAAATGCTCCATAGAATCGAAAAATGAAGGAGGGAATATTCTCTCTAGCTTGCACATGGTGACAACAATGGATTTCTCCAGTCCCTCCATAGCCTCCGCTGATATCTCTGATGCGCAAATTGCCTTGAATAACAAACTAATCTCCACAAGCGTTTCCCATATGTCTTTCTCAAGGAAGTCACGAAAAGCAATCGGGATCAATCTCTGCATAAAGACGTGGCAGTCATGACTTTTCATTCTGGACAACCTTTGTTGCTGCACATGTAAGCACCGTCCCAAGTTAGAAGCGTATCCATCTGGAAATTTTAGCATGCCCAACCATTCTAAGAATTTTCTCTTTTCATCATTTGATAGACAATATAATGCTTTTGGCTTCTTCGTGTCCCCCCTCGGGAAGAATCTAAGAAAAGCTCTCTATGGTTGGTCCAGATTCTCAAATCTTTCCGTGACTTAATGTTGTCCTTTTTCTTAGCGTCATCCAACACCGTGTTGATGATGTTATCGAAAAAATTCTTCTCACAGTGCATGACATCTAGACAGTGACGAACCAAGTTTGTGGACCAATAAGGCAGTTCCCAAAATATAATCTTCCGCACCCAATTATGGTTTACCCCAAAACCTGGAAGTTTATTGAATTGTTTACCAAACCCCACATTCCCAAGGTCATTAACAATTCCTCGAATTTCGTCGCCAGTCTTTCTATGAATCGTTTCTTCAAGCCGCATTTCCCCTTTTTTAAAATTATATTCGTCGTATCTCAATTCATGATCTACAGGCAAGAACCGACGATGGCAATCGAACCAACTTGGTTTACCCCCATTCTCCAACGAAAAGGATTGAGTGTCACCCATACAATAAGGACACGAAAGTTTTCCATGCGTACTCCATCCCGAAAACATCCCGTATGCGGGGAAATCGCTAATCGTCCACATGAGAGTCGCACGTAATGTAAAGTTCTGCTTCCTCGAGATGTCGTATGTCTCGACGCCACTGCTCCATAAAAGCTTGAGATCATCAATAAGTGGCCTAAGATAAAGATCCAAGTTCTTTGTCGGACTGCTCGGTCCGGAAATGATTAGACTCAAAAAGATGAACTCTTTCTTCATGCAGAGATCGGTAGGAAGGTTGTAAGGGGTGACAAACACTGGCCAACAAGAGTATTGCTTGCCAGACATTCCAAACGGTGTGAATCCATCCGTACACAACCCAAGTCGTACATTTCGTGGCTCAGCAGCAAAATCTGGGTGCGTTTGGTCGAAGTGGCGCCATGCCTCCCCTGAAGCTGGGTGAATCATTCGGTCATTAGCCCCATTACACTTCATATGCCATGTCATATGCTTTGCAGTTCCTATTGTATAATACAACCTCTGAAGTCGAGGAGCAATAGGAAAGTACCACAATTTCTTCTTCCCAACCTTTGACTTGAGTCCATCCACGTATCTCTTTTCGCCACATATCGGGCACTTATCGTAGTTCTTCGTCTCATCCCCGTAGAACAAGAAACATTGCTTTGGACAAATATCGTACGTAACGTACCCTAACTCTGATTGCAGCATTTTACAAATCCCTTTCGTGTCCTTTGGTAATAACTTCCGAACCTCTGGCGTGAAACCTCTCTTCGCCAATTTATAAGCCTTATCAGAATAAATAGTACTAGCCTTGTGGTGTGTCTTGTAGTCCAACCACTCCGACAACCACTGAAGGACACTTATATCATCATCCGGGTTGGAATTCAGATACATGGGCACATTTCCTAGGTGCATCAAGTTGTAGAACGCATGTGCTTCCCGGTTCAGTTCCACGTTAGTTGCCTCGTCCTCAAATGATCGACCTCCACGTGCATCCACGACCATGTCTACAAACGGCACATCAACATATACTGGGTTGTCGGGAATACCGGTGTGTGACGAGCCAAGAGAATCGGGCACATACGATGGTATAGTATTTGTTAACGTTTCTCCATGAAAAATCCACTCTGAAAATCCATCGATAAATCCTGACTTATGTAGATGTTCCCGTACAACTTTTTTATCAAAAAACCGTATATTATTGCATTTCTTGCGAGGGCACCTAATTTCTCCACCAATATCTACGAATGTAGAACCTTGTTCTGTAGCATATTCAATAAAGGCCCGAACCCAAAACACAAATCTATCACTCAAATAACCATCACTATCGTACGGATCGTACATCCAAGATTTATCCATTATGTAATCCATTATTTAATTATATGAATAGAGTTGAATCATCCACCACAAGAAATTTAAAGAGTTAAATAGAAAGATGAACGTACTTCTTGAAGCGTGAAAAGCACGTCGCAAGAAAGTTTCGTACACCACGATTACCCTTTGTGTGTGTAATATTACCTATCAACAAATAAATAGTTATAAGTTAGAATCAAATAAAATAACAAAAAAATTAAAATTTCGGATAGTAAGGAGAAAAAACGTGCATACCTTATGAAGTATGGAAGGTTGGAATGAAAATGAGAGTAGAAGAAGAGTCCTATTTATAGGGCACTGTCAGTCAATAGGGACCGCCTGGGCGGTCCCTAATGATAGTAGCCGTTATCATTAGGGTCTGCTCAGGCGGTTCCTAATGATACTATCCGTTGTCAATAGGGACCGTTGGGCGATCCCTATTGACAGTTCCGTTGTCAATAGGGACCGTATAACGGTCCCTATATGCTTAATAGGGACCGTTAAGCGGTCCCTATAAGTTTAATAGGGACCGTTAAGCGGTCCCTAATGTGAAAATATGGACTGCTTGGTAGTCCCTAATGTGGAAATTAGGGACCGCATGGCAGTCCCTACTAATATTCGTACATCAAAATTATGAATTTTTCGATGGTTCGAGGTGCCGCGTGGTATGTTTAGTTCGTAATAACCATTTTAATAGTTAAAATAACAAGAAGTACAACGACACATTGTATATCCAAACACTATACAAGGAGAACGGGCCGCTTTGAAAATTATTCTGTTGTGTTTAGGGTTTAGTGTTTAATTCGATATACATATATACGTATAATTAATGAATACTTGATCTAATGATTATACCTCATAAGTGTATCTATGCTAACCTTTGTGAAGTAAATCATAAACACGAATAACAATTACAACTAACTAATGATAATTAGTTTTACATTTGTGAAATATATATATCTTGAACGTTAATAACTCGGTCGATATCAATTAATCTATTATTTCACAACTAATCTCTATAATGTTGGTTTTGCAATCATTTATTACTTCAATTTACATATTAAAATGAGTTTGGTTGCTTAGAATCACAAACACACCAACATCAATAAAAAAAATCGATTTTAAATAATGAATATTAGTAGGGACTGCCAAACGGTCCCTATTGTCAAATTAGGGACCGCTTGGCAGTCCCAATTGCTAATTTAGGGACCGCTTGGCAGTCCCTACTAATATTCATACATCAAAATTATGAATTTTTCGATGGTTCGAGGTGCCGCGTTGTATGTTTAGTTCATAATAACCATTGGAATAGTTAAAATAACAATAAGTACAACGACACATTGTATATCCAAACATTATACAAGGAGAACGGGCCGCTTTGAAGATTCTCCTACTGTTTTGTACGACGAATGACATAATGACAAATTAATTCGATCTACATATATACGTATAATTAATGAATACCTGATCTAATGATTATGCCTCATAATCGTATCTATGCTGACGTTTGTGAAGTAAATCATATACACGGATAACAATTACAACTAACTAATGATAATTAATTAGTTGTACATTTGTGAAATATATCTTGAATGTTAATAACTCGATCGATCTCAATTAATCTATTATTTCGCAACTAATCTACTATAAAGTTGGTTTTGCAATCATTTATTACTTCAATTTACATAGTACAATGGGTTTGGTTGCTTACAATCACAAACACAACAACATCAATAAAAAAAATCGATTTTTAAGTATGAATATTAGTAGGGACCGTTAAGCGGTCCCTAATTTGACATTAATTTGAAAATCAATGTTTTATTCATGTTGCTTCGTATTTAACTCATGGGCAAATCCTAGAGGCGGTATTGGAGGTGGTTCAAATACCAACATGGGTATCAGAGCTCGAGTTCTACTAGATATGGAGTTATTGTTGGGCAGGAGTCGTGGTGTGATGTAGTGTGAATATATACTGACTACTGTAAAAGACGGTTTTGTCAAAGGTAATTGGTTATTAGCCGGGACCGTTGTGATCCCATCAATTACCTTAGGACCTTGAAATTTTGTCACGAAGGACGAACTATCTCTTTCTAGGGGTTACTTTGTACTTTTTTGATCTACTGGAAATTCACCAACTTGCTGGTGCAATGTTGAAAAGCAAGGGTATGGATATGGTGAAGTTTGACGTGGAGTATGTTGACGAGAAAACTCAACTATGACTTATGGCGTGTTCAAGTCGGGGAAGTTGATTTGATTGGGTTACACAAGGATTCAAGTGGTCGATGTATCTCTATACTTAGCGGCGGTACTAGCACGACATATATGGTTGCTAGTGGAGTGGTGCGGACACTAGAACCACTTAAAAGAAAATTGTCCGAGACAATGAGTTAATGTGGTGAGCGGCTCTTAGTCAAATACTGGTAAAACTATCATTGTCTACTTGCATAACGTGTTATAAGTGGTGGTACGTTCTGATGACATGTGATTGCCATGAGATAAGGTGTTGGTGTTAGTGGTCCAGTTTACACACGGGCATGACTTGGCGTATATGCAAGGTGTGTGATTGATGTCGATGGCTGATGAATCCCATGATAGGCAAGTTAGGAGTTGCACCATACTTATCAGCATGGATTTATTTTCGACATTGGGCCGATTCTGCTTTTACGGTGGAGTATGGTACTTCTGACTTGAAATATGACTGCGTTGCAGTGATGGTTAGCTATGAAGATCTTCTTAGGCGGCGTAGACTTGCGATCATCCAAGGGCCGGAGTAAAGATGTTTTGAAAGTTTTGATCGGGCCACGAATCAAATTTTCAAGATGGAGATATAGCCATGTGCATTGTAAATTGGTATTTGTCAACCACTACAAGAAAAATGGGTCAATAGAGACCAAAATTAGGTCCCTATTGAGCACCCCCCCCCCCCCCCAGCGGTCCCCGAAGGTCAATAGCGACCGCATGTAGGTCGCTATTGTGGGGTCCCTATTGACCTCGGTCGCTTGCCATCAGGGACCGCAATTAGGTCCCTGATGAGGGCAATAGCGACCGGAGTATCAGGGACCGCGGTTAGGTCCTTGATAATGGCAATAGCAACCTAAATTAGGTTCCTATTGTTGTTGAATGAATAGAGACCGCAGTTGGGTCCCTATTGACTCAAAACAATAGGGACCTAAAATTAGGTCCCTATTACTATTATTAGGGATCGCAGTTAGGTCCCTACTAATATTCATGGAACTCTGTGAATATTAGTAGGGACCTAACTGCGGTCCCTAATAGTCTGCGAGGAAAATAAAAAAAACAATAATATTCTGGAAATATTCCGGAATATTATTATTTTTTTTGTAGAAATATGATTATAACAAGATCAAAATAATAAAATAATGAAGAAAAAGTTAATATAATAACATGAAAGTGTTAATGAATGTAAAAAAATGAATGAAATATGACTAATAATAGAAAATAAAATATGAATGAAAACAAAAAGAATAATGAATAAAAAAACAAGTGAAAGAAAAGAAAGTGTAGATCCAAAACAATAAAAAAGAAAGTGTAGATCCAAAATAATAGAAAAGTAAGAAAAGAAAGTGTAGATCCAAAATAATAGAAAAGTAAGAAAAGAAAGTGTAGATGCAAAATAATAGAAAAGAAAGATTGTGTTGATGATTTGTTTTTTGTGTTGGGTGATTTTTGTTTTGGATTTGTGTTGGTAAAAAGAAGAAAAGTTTTGTGTTGGGTGATTTTTGGAGAAAAGATAAGTGGTTTTGTGTTGAAAAAGATCATAGTGTTTTTGTGTTGGGTGTTTTTTAGAGATTAATGAAATTTGATGTGTAAGAGTGGTGAGTATATATAGAGGAGAGGGTGAGATTTTCAAATTTACGTCAAATTCAAATTTTCCCCTCAATCCCGCCTAAAATTTTCGCTAAAATTTCTAATTTTTGGATTTTAGTGACCTAACTGCGGTCCCTAATTTTTAATAGGACCGCAGTTAGGTCACTAATTTTAAATAGGGACCGCAGTGCGGTCCATGTTGCCTTATTAGTGACCTAAGTTAGGTCCCTACTAATATTCATCCTTGAAATTTGATTTTTTTTATTGATGTTGGCGTGTTTGTGATTCCTATCAACCAAACTCATTGCAACATGTGAATTGAAATAATAAATGATTGCAAAACGAACCTCATAGTAGTTTAGTTGTGAAATAATAGATTGAATGAGATTGAGCAAGTTATTAACGTTCAACATATATTTCATGTTCTACAACTAATCATCACTAGTTAGTTGTAGTTGTGTTTATGCTTTACTTCACTAATGTTATCATAGATATTAAACAATAAATTAATACTATTCCAGAATGTTACAAACACACCAACATCAATAAAAAAAAATTAAATTTCAAGGATGAATATTAGTAGGGACCGCACTTAGGTCCCTAATAAGGCAACAGGGACCGCGCTGCAGTCCCTATTTAAAATTAGTGACCTAACTGCGATCCCTAATTTTTAATAGAACCCGCAGTTAGGTCACTAATTTTAAATAGGGACTGCAGTGCGGTCCCTGTTGCCTTATTAGTAACCTATGTTAGGTCCCTACTAATATTTATCCTTGAAATTTGAGTTTTTTTTATTGATGTTGGTGTGTTTGTGATTCCTAGCAACTAAACACATTGCAACATGTGAATTGAAGTAATAAATGATTGCAAAACCAACCTCATAGTAGTTTAGTTGTGAAATAATAGATTGAATGAGATTGAGCGAGTTATTAGCGTTCAACATATATTTCAGGTTCTACAACTAATCATCACTAGTTAGTTGTAGTTGTGATTCGTTTTAATTTAAGTGTATTGCATTTAAATTAGAATTTCCATATTATAACTTTGAATTTTGCATCACCGCCACCACCATTGGAACCGTCTCATCGAGACGAAGGTTTTAGTCAAACTTTAAATTATTTTTTCGGTGAATTTTGGTGGAAAAATTGCCAAAAACTGGAAAATGGGGCAATTCGCACAAACGACTAAAGTTTAGGGGGCACGGGAGCTAAAATGAAAGTTCCGACCTCGTCCGGTAAAAGGTACCATAGTTTGGGGGGTTTGATAAAATTATCCCATTCGTTTTTATGCTTTACTTCACTAATGTTATCATAGATATTAAACAATAAATTAATACTATTTTGGAATATTACAAATACACCAACATCAATAAAAAAAAATTAAATTTCAAGGATGAATATTAGTAGGGACCGCACTTAGGTCCCTAATAAGGCAACAGGGACCGCGCTGCGGTCCCTATTTAAAATTAGTGACCTAACTGCGATCCCTAATTTTTAATAGGGACCGCAATTTGGTCCATGTTGAGTCATTAGGGACCTAATTGCGGTCACTATTGACACGTCAGGGACCTAATTGCGGTCACTATTGACACATCAGGGACCTAATTGTGGTCTCTATTGACAACGGCTAGTGTCAATAAGGACCGCATATAGGTCGTTATTAACAACATCTATTCAATAGGGACCGCGTTTAGGTCCCTATTGACAAAGGTTAGTGTTAATAGGGACCGCCCTTAGGTCCCTATTAACAAAGATTAGTATCAATAGGGACCTAAGTGCGGTCCCTATTGATACTTACTGTTGCCAATAGTCGTTGTCAATAGAGATCGTCCTTAGGTCCCTATTAACAACGATTAGTATCAATAGGGATCTAAGTGCGGTCCCTAATGATACTTATCGTTGCCAATAGGGACCTTAGTGCGGTCCATATTGATTGTTAGTGGCCTATAAAAATGCCACTCCCTTCTCCTCTGAAATTAGTGACCTAATTTAGGTCGCTGATAAATTTTTTTTATTTATAGCGAGAAATCAGTGACCTAATTTAGGTCGCTGATAATCAGAAGGGACCTTCAGCGACTTAAATTAGGTCGCTGAAGGTCTCCTTCATTTTTAGTGACCTAAATTGGGACGCTGAAGGTGTCCTTCATTTTCAGCGACCTAATTTAGGTCGCTGAAACATGTTAGGACTATCAGTGACTTAAATTAGGTCACTGTTACCTTCAGGGACCGCTGAAGGCGAGCGACCTAATTTAGGTCACTACTGGGCGGTCCCTATTGACCGCCCAGTCTTGTAGTGAACCAATTGGAAGTAAAGGAATACAGATTACTTTGCATGTCACATATGCCTATAAATAGGCATATGAGTTGAAGAAGAAAATATCCTCAAATGTAGTGAGTTTCGTGTTCTCCTCTAATACTTTCGTAGTATATTTATATACAGGTGCGGGATTTAAGTTAAAGAGTGTTACTAATGTAAAAGCTTGGTTGAGGGGTCGTTCGAGATAGTGAATTTTACTCGGGTCCCCGTATTATTTTTTTTAGTTTTGGAGTTACCACGTTACATCCTTGTATTGTTACTATCGTCAATATTTTATTCGTGCTGTTTATATTTATCTCATGTGCATATAATGAGGCCGAAGCGGTATTTGAAGCGATTCAACGGTATTTGAAGCGGTTCAAATATCCAATAATTTTTCTTAGTGTAGCTGTTATTCAGTTATTGTATTATGAACCACTATTTTATTTTTATCTTCCATAGCGCAAAGTACTTGATAGTTAATGGGTACTTTTCCAAATTATCACGCCCTCACAGAGGTATTTTTGTATAGCTGACTGGTTTTTTTTTTTTTTGTTGTTGTGCAGCAATCTTATACTTTGTTACGTGGTTATGATTGCCATTGGACTTAATGCAGCAATAAGGTTGGTCAAAGTGCACACAGATAGTTATGAAAAAAATTATTTAATTACATCTAAAGCTTATATGATCGACTAGTAAAAAAACGATGCACTTTTTTCTCATGTAAAGAGCAACTAGTAAAACAAATTTGAGTTACTTTATTTTTAACTCGTGAGTGCGTACATGTTTGTGCAGTGTGAGAGTGTCAAATGAACTGGGGGCAGGTCATCCGAGAACAGCGAAATTTTCCATAACAGTGGTGGTGATTTATGCTTTTGTTATAAGCCTGATATGTGCGATTTCTATTCTCATCTTCCGAAACCAGTATCCTTCGCTATTTACGGAAAGCAACGCAGTCAAAGATATAGTGACACAACTCACGCCTTTGCTTGCATTCTGCATAGTACTGAACAATATTCAGCCAGTTCTATCAGGTAAGACTAGCTACTTTATTATCGTCCCCTTAATATTCAGCCAGTTCTATCAGGTAAGATGATGATCGAGGACTTGTATAATAAATAGCAAAGCTCTTGTAACCTTTAACATATTCGTGAATTTCTACATGTAAACTGATTGTTACGAGCCAAATATCTTTGCTTGGTACAGGAGTGGCTGTCGGAGCTGGATGGCAAACTTTAATTGCTTATGTGAACATCGGATGCTACTATGTGTTTGGAGTTCCTTTGGGTTTGTTATTGGGATTTGTTTTTAACAAAGGCGTAGAAGTAAGTTTTCAAATTCGTATAGCCCTTCTTTTGATGCAAATATCGTTTTTAAAAAGCAAGTATGATAAAATCAAAATCATACTAGTTATTTTGCTTCTATTTCTACAAACCGAGGTTTCCATTAATTACGCATAATACAGAGTATTCGTAATCTGGTTTTTGCTATTAGTGTTATGATATTCTATTGATTAATTTGCAGGGAATATGGTTAGGAATGGCGGGAGGCACATTTGTTCAAACGTCAATCCTCTTTGTGCTTTCTTATAGAACTAATTGGAATAAAGAGGTTTGCGATAAGCATTATTGCATATGAACTTTCCTGCTGCTTTTGAATTTTTTGTTTTTTCCTTTTCCAATAGTAATGAAAGTAATTAAGTTGATTTTGTACTGCAGGCTTCAGTTGCGGCTGAAAGAATTAAGAACTGGGGAGGGAATTAAATCAAACAATCGTGATGAATAAGTCAGTGAACCAATATAATGAGGTAGTTACATTGATAATGAGGAAAAAAAAACAAAAAAAGGTCGTTAGCAGGATTCTTGATATGCAGCAAAAGGAACCCACAGTTGTTTCTTGTATTCGGGTTTCTGGTTTGTTCTATATTTTTTGTTCAACTTTGGTAAGCGACTCATTTGTATCTCAACTAAAGTTGATTATATATCATAATGTAACAGAATAATAATAAAAAAAGTATTATAATACATATATCGTTTGTGTATCATTCTTATCATTAATTAATCATTAAATATTTAAACGTTAATTTACACACACATAATTAGGAAGGCACCTTCTATATTGAAAAACTTCACAAACAGGTACTCTATTTTTCCATGTTTCTAAACTTTCAGTAGATGAGCCTATAATTATTCGAACTCTAGATGATATTCATGTAGTTCCAGCGGTCCACATGGTGCAACTATTCATTTAACGGCTCCGACTATTCCGATAACGGCTCCAACTGTTCCGATAACGGCTACCTCCCAAAATTCAGTGCCTATAAATAGAGCTTCAAGAGGAGTTCAACAATCATCCACAAACCACACAAAACACACACCGAGAGAAAATAGAGAGAAATATCCGTAGAGCTAAAACGTGAGATTTGAGGGTTGGTTTTTTGTAATAGTCGAGTGAGAGAGTTGCTCCTCCTATTGTAATTCATTCGTATTGTTGAATGAAGAATTTTCCAATCCCAACAAAGTGGTATCAAGAGCCACGGTAAAATTTTGTCCGAAATTTTTCGTCCCGAAACTTTGGTTTCTTATCATGGTTGTGAAGCTCTCGGTCTGACGATTCCGAATATATAGTTTTCGAGCTATTTCGATCGCCGGAAAGTGACGATCGAAGACGACCCAATTCGACGTCAAAATTTTTCCGTTCCGGAATTTCGTTTTGTTACTACCGTTGTGAAGCTCGTGTTGCAAGGATTCCGAATATACATTTTTCGGAATTTTTCGATCGTCGGAAAGCTCCGTTCTATGCCGACCGAGTTAACGGCGAGTTAACTCGGCCATTTGGAGAAGCGGGTGAAGAAGGTGAAGTTTGACCCGGATCCGACCCGCCCAGATCCTGACCCGGTCAACTGCTGGTCTGACCGGTCAACGCTGGTTCAACCGGATTTGACCCGGTTCAATCCCTTCCAACTTATTTCGACTCGGTTCAACTCATTTTTGATCCGTTTTCAACAAGGTCAGAACGGTTCCCAAGATTTTCGACCGTTCCGGATCCAACCGTGTGCTCCGTTTCCCCAAATTCAGCCTCTAAATTTGGGTACAAGCAAGCTTGTTGAATTTTAACATGGAAAATTCAACGTCGGACACGATGATGCGATTGACGCCTACTAATTACAACATGTGGAAGCCGCGCATGGAGGATTTGCTAAATTTGAAGGATTTAGACGGGCCAATCGAAAATAAAGGTGTCAAACCCGAGAAGACAAGTGATGACGATTGGAAAAAGTTGAACAAGAAGACTGTTGCTCAAATTCGGCAGTGGATTGACAATAGCGTGTTCCATCATGTCGCACAGGAAACGAGTGCCCACACGTTGTGGGATAAGCTTGCTAACATGTATCAAGCAAAGACGGCACGTAACAAGACCTTGTTGATGAGACGTTTAGTAAACCACAAGCTTCGTAGTGGTACGTCTATACCAGAGCACACGAGTCAGTTACAGGACCTCGTGAACCAGCTTGCTGCCGCCGATTGGAACCTGAAAGACGAGGAACAAGCGATACTACTTCTAAGTTCCCTACCGGACAATTGGGAGACTCTTGTTGTCACCCTCAGTGATTCTGCCTCCGACGGTAAAGTATCTATGCAAATGGTGACAGATGCTTTACTTAACGAAGAAGCCCGAAGAAGAGAAGTCAGTGCCGACCAATCTTATGCTCTTGTGTCGGAAAGTAGAGGCAGAAGTGGAGGTAGAGGAAGAGGTCGTGGCAGAGGCAGAGGCAGAGGTCGAGGTCAAAATCGTGGACGATCTCAAGATCGAGGTAGATCCCAGGAGAGAGGTAAATCTGTTGATAACTCTAGTCGATTCAACGGAAACTGTAATTACTGTGGAATTTACGGTCATATGAAGAGGGACTGTTGAAAACTTTTGAAGGATCATCCCCAAACCGGCCAAAGCTCCAACAAGGATGAAGGTGAAACCATTGTCACAGTATCATCGGAAATTGCTCTTGTTTCTTATGGAGACGAGACATGCCTACATGTAGGCAACCAAGATATTGAGTGGGTGATTGACTCTGCAGCTTCATTTCACGCCACTCCACATCGTGATTTGTTTGCTACATACAAATCAGGAGACTTTGGTACCGTAAAAATGGGTAACACCAGTTACTCTAGTGTAATTGGTGTTGGTGACGTGCACGTGAAAACCAACGTAGGATGTTCTCTTATCCTCAAGGATGTGCGCCATGTTCCGGATCTCAGGCTGAATCTGATCTCAGGACTAGCCCTTGACCGACAGGGTTATGAAAGTAATTTTAAAAATGGCAAGTGGAAGTTGTCGAAAGGTGTGATAGTTGTTGCGAGGGGTCATATCTGTGGCACGCTATTCAAAACTCATACAAAATTGTGCGAGTTAAGCCTCAATGCTGTTGAAGAAGAGGCGTCACCAAATCTTTGGCACAAAAGACTTGGGCATATGAGCGAGAAGGGCTTGGCTACACTAGCCAAGAATGATGCTATCAATCTCGCGAAGGATGTTGCACTAGATCCTTGCGAGCACTGTTTGTTCGGGAAACAACATAGAGTTTCTTTCAGTTCCACCAGGAAGCAACGCTCCGAGTTACTGAGTCTCGTTCACTCTGATGTGTGTGGACCGATAGAAGAAGAATCTCTCGGTGGAAGCAAATATTTTGTGACCTTTATTGACGATGCTTCACGGAAATTATGGGCCTACTGTTTAAGATCAAAAGATCAAGTTTTTGATCGTTTCAAAGCATTTCATGCGTTGGTGGAAAGACAGACAGTGAAGAAGTTGAAGTGCCTTCGCTCAGACAATGGAGGCGAATACACTTCTCGAGAATTTGCAGCGTATTGCACTAAACATGGCATTAGGCACGAGAAGACGGTGCCGAGGACCCCACAACATAATGGTGTTGCTGAGCGAATGAATCGCACCATTGTTGAGAAAGTTCGTTGCATGCTCAGTATGGCTAAGCTGCCTAAAGCATACTGGGCCGAAGCAGTCCTCACGGCTTGTTATCTGATAAATAGGACACCGTCAGTTCCTTTGAACTTTGAAGTTCCGGAGAAGATATGGACAGGGAAGGATATTTCATATTCTCACCTTAAAGTGTTCGGGTGCAAGGCTTTTGCACATGTGTCGAGGGAGCTCAGGCAGAAACTTGATCTCAAGTCAACTCCATGCATCTTTATTGGCTATGGTGATCAAGAATTCGGTTACAGATTGTGGGATCCACAATCCAAGAAAGTTATCCGCAGTAGAGATGTGATTTTCTACGAAAATCAATTCTATGACCATACTCCAACTGCTCCAGTTCGACAACGTACTAGTGCTCCGGAAGAAGTTACTTTACCACCAGAACCTCATATTCAAAATGAGGATGCCCAAGATAATGTAGACGATGCTGACGATGATGAAGGTGCTGAGCAGGGGGAGCTCTCACCTCCTTTACAAGAAGATGGTGAACCTCGACGATCTGGACATGTGTCGATACCATCAACAAGGTATCCTGCATCAGAATATATCCTTCTTACGAGTGAGGGGGAGCCTAAAAGTTTCAAAGAAATTCAATCTCACAGTGACAAAGAAAGCTGGAGGCAAGCCATGGAAGAAGAAATGAATTCTTTGCAGAAGAATCAAACTTATGAGCTTGTGAAACTTCCGAAGGGAAAGAGAGCACTGAAAAATAAATGGGTGTTCAAACTCAAGAAAGATGGTCGTGGAAATATTGTGAAATATAAGGTCAGGCTTGTCATCAAAGGATTCCAACAGAAGAAAGGCATTGACTTTGACGAGATATTCTCACCAGTGGTAAAGATGACATCAATCCGTGTTATACTTGGGTTAGTTGCCAGTTTGGATCTGGAGCTTGAACAGATGGACGTGAAAACTGCATTCCTTCATGGTGATCTAGAAGAAGAGATATACATGGAGCAGCCCGAAGGTTTTCAAGTCCGCGATAAGGAGCATCTTGTCTGTAAATTGAAGAAAAGTTTGTATGGCCTAAAGCAAGCTCCGAGGCAGTGGTACAAGAAGTTTGACTCTTTCATGGCGAGTCACCAGTATAACAGGACTGTGGCAGACCAGTGTGTTTATTTGAAGAAGTTCGCTGATGGTAAATTTATCATCCTTTTGCTCTATGTCGATGATATGTTAATAGTTGGCCAAGATGCATCGCTAATCAACAACTTGAAGAAAGATTTGTCCAAGTTCTTTGATATGAAAGACTTGGGTGCAGCACAACAGATTCTCGGCATGAAAATCACGCGAGACAGGAAAATGAGAAAGTTGTACTTATCTCAAGAAGATTACGTTGAACGAGTTCTGAAAAGGTTCAACATGGGTAAAGCAAAGCCTGTTTCGACTCCGCTCGCAAATCACTTCAAGTTAAGCAAGAGACAGTGTCCTTCTACGATGAAGGAGAAAGAAGATATGGAGGCGATACCATATTCTTCGGCAGTGGGAAGTCTGATGTATGCAATGGTGTGTACTAGGCCAGATATTGCTCATGCAGTTGGTATTGTTAGCAGATATTTGTCAAATCCAGGGAAAGAACACTGGGAGGCGGTTAAATGGATTCTTCGGTACCTGAGAGGTACGTCTAACCTATGTTTGTGTTACGGGGGAGCAAAGCCAGTTCTGAATGGTTTCACAGATGCCGACATGGCAGGAGATCTTGATAGTAGAAAATCTACATCAAGTTACATTTTCACTTACGCAGGGGGAGCTGTTCCGTGGCAGTCCAAGCTGCAAAAGTGCATTGCCTTATCCACCACTGAAGCCGAGTACATTGCTGTAGCGGAAGCAGGGAAAGAGTTATTATGGATAAAGCGTTTTCTTCAAGAACTAGGCTTTACACAAAATGAGTACATTATTCACTGCGATAGTCAAAGTGCTCTAGACCTGAGCAAGAATGCAATGTATCATTCCCGTACAAAACATATCGACATTCGGTATCACTGGATACGCGAAGTGATGGAGCAACAACTATTGAAGCTGGTTAAGATTCACACAAGCAAGAATCCTGCAGATATGCTAACGAAGGCGGTGACACGAGAGAAACTTGGTCTGTGTACGAACATAGTTGGGCTGGAGGGGGAGATTTGTAGTTCCAGCTGTCCACATGGTGCAACTATTCATTTAACGGCTCCGACTATTCCGATAACGGCTCCAACTGTTCCGATAACGGCTACCTCCCAAAATTCAGTGCCTATAAATAGAGCTTCAAGAGGAGTTCAACAATCATCCACAAACCACACAAAACACACACCGAGAGAAAATAGAGAGAAATATCCGTAGAGCTAAAACGTGAGATTTGAGGGTTGGTTTTTTGTAATAGTCGAGTGAGAGAGTTGCTCCTTCTATTGTAATTCATTCGTATTGTTGAATGAAGAATTTTCCAATCCCAACAATTCATGCCAAATTTGAAATGTTTAAGGATGCAACAAACACTAATATCCTTTAAGATTTTACCGCATCCTTAACATATAGACATTATTTTCATTCCAGAAACGCTACTATATATACACGAAAGGATGTTCAACCGCTAACATACACCATTCAGACAGACGCGTCCTTTTGTTTAACAAATTCCATTAATACATCCAATTAACTTAATGAAGAGTTCTTGAATCTATGTCTAACTATATGTAATATGTTGGTATCAATACTAGGCTACAACTAGCACCAAAGGAAAAAGTTAAAATGTAAGATCTGTTATAAAACACAAGCATATGACCTTATTGATTTTTCCGTACTCATTATTACCTAGATAATGTTATTATGATTTGTATTGATGAATTCTTTCCAATATAGGAGTCATTCGGGTGTAGAAATACATACCAATTCAAAGGGCTATCTTACATAATATTTGCACCTCTTTCCCTAATTTCTTTTCATATAGTGTTATAATTCCCAAATAGTTTTAGTTATTTTATAACACGTTATCAGCACGATATATAGTGCTCGATCCGGAAGAATTCAGTTCATTCGTTAAAAAAAACATTCAACGTCAAAAGGTATGAAAGTTTTATATTTACTTGTTCATCTATCTACATTATTATAGACAAGGCGGACTACCACCTATCTATAATTTTATGATTAGATGAATATGTGTTTATCATTTTGTTGTTAAAGTTTAATATTTACATGTTCATCTATCTACATTATTATAGACAATGCGGACTATCGCCTATCTATAATTTTAAGATTAGATGAAAAATTCTTTATAATTTCATTGTTATCTAACTCTAACATTAATAATAATTTTACACTCATTGATGCTTGAGTTAACCCCAAGCTAAAAACGACTACTAACATTTAATTATTATGGAAGGTTTTACCTCTTATTATATTTCTTAGTTTATTCTACAAGCCCATGAAAGTTTTTTACATAGTAATGTGGCGGAAGTTATTTACGCACTTAGTTTATTTCAAGTATATTAGTTGTTTACATTATTCCACAAGCCCATGAAAGTTTTTATATAGTAATGTGGCGGAAATATCTATATGTATTTACTTATCATAATATTATTTTTTATGCCCGTTGAAATTTATTAACACGGTTGAAATTATTTACTTGTTATACAATTAATCCTTTTTGCTCGATTAAAGATATCACTATTCATCAATCATGCCAAATTAAACAAAACAAAGAAAAATGATTATTTTCTAATGGCTACTTATGGATATCTTTCTTTTATAAATATGCAGATTTCATAACTCAAACTCCACACAAATCTTCATGTTTTTTCTCTCATCTTGCAAAATGCTCCGCACGTCAACAATGATCTTGGTGCTTGTTTGCCTTTTATTTTTTATTTTTATGCTAGTAGCTGTAGACAATCCTATGTTTCTACCTATGATATTCCTCGCTTGTGTCGTAGTAATGTTCGAGTGCATAATTTGGCTAGAGATGAGATAATAGCATCATATTATTGTAATAATTGTGCTTGTGTGGTTGTGTATTAAATAAAATGTCTTGATCATAATTATATTTTTTTAATGTTCATTTAGCTGCAATATGTCTAATATAATCTCTCGAAAGTAGATTTTACCGAGCTCACTGTCGAAGGAAAACATTATATGCAATGGGAATCAAATGTAAAAACGCATCTTACTGCGAAATTCCTCGTGAAAACAATTGATGAGGAAAATGAATGTACTGACCAGGAACGATGTGTGGCAATTATATTCCTGCGTAGACATTTAGATAATTTTCTGCAAACGAAATATCTCAATATTACAGATCCTTCTAAGCTATGGATTAATCTGAATGAAAGATATGGCCACCAAAGGGAAACAATGCTTCCAAAAGCCATACATCAGTGGAACACATTAACGTTCCAAAATTTTACATCAGTAAATGATTACTCCTCTGTCATTCATAATATCCGACAAACGCTAAAATTTTGCTGAACAAAAAGTACTGATGAGGAAATGATTGAAAAAACTCTTTCTACTTTTCATGTGAGACATATACTCATCCAAATGCAACATAGACTAGTCGGATACACTAAGTATCACGAACGAGAGAGGGTGTTGTTAACGACGGAGAATAGTAATAATATATTGATTAAGAATTCTGAGTTACTCCCAAGTAGAGCACAGACATTGCCAGAAGCACATGCCATAAATTTCTCAAACTTCTGTGGGCGAGGAAATTACAATAATGGTGGTCGAGGCAGAGGCCAATATCAAGGTCGAGGTGGTTATAGAAGAGGATATGTTTCTAGAGGTGGTCGTGGCCATAGAGGTGGTCGTGGTCATGGTCGTGGACGTGGTCGAGGTAGTTATCACAATCATTCGACCAGTGATACGGTCCATAACAATAACCATCATAATAAAAGAAAACAATGCTCATAATAAATCTTAAGGTTTCTGTTTTAAGTGCGGAATGAAAGGACACTCGGCCAATATGTGTCGTACACCTGAGCATTTTTGTAAATTGTACCAAGAGAGTAAAAGCAAAGAAAATGAAGTAAACCTTGTTGAACAAATGCCTAATAATCCCATATATTTGGCAGCATCTGATTTCACGGATTATCATAATGTTACTATGGCTTGATATGAACTATGTGATTCATGTATGCGTGGTTCCTGATTTGATTTGCATTACGTGATTCCTTGTTGTGTGATTTTTGAATTGATATGTATTTGCGATTTCTTCTTGTAATGTAATGTGCTTTCTTTAAATGCGTTTCCTTATGTGTCTTAATGAAACTATTTTCCTTTTCTCAAATATATACTTCGTTTATTGTTATATCATGTTTAACTCCACTTGTTTGACATGAAGCCAGTATAGAGCATACCGATGATTTTTGCATCCCTGATAGCAATAAACAATTCTCACAAGTAAGAAATATTTTACATATCTAAAACCAACAAAAGCAAAAATCAATACGATATTAGGTCCTACTGACCTGATTGTAGGATTTGGTAAAGCTTGATATGGGCATTTCCCGCCTATTGGGCCTGGCCTAAACCAGGCTCATATTTAACCAAATCGGGGGCCACTTTCGACATCATATCGGTGATAGTCACCGATATGGTACTGTGGTCCCCGGATCCCGAGGTCTATAAATACGCTATGCCCGGATCCCAAAGTAAGCAATTATCATCCCGCAGCTACCACGCATCACATTGAAGGAAATCACCGATCTCACTCTTAATATCGTATTCGATATCGAGATAACCCACGTACTCCACTGACATGTCATACCCCCGCACTACCGATATCATATCGAGAATGGTCCCCGATATCACATCGAAGATGATCACCGATATACATCCGACCTAATTACTGATATACCCCGGTCGTCCAAGCATCAAGGCGTAAGTTCGAGGTGTTCCGGACCAAGCCTAATCGAGACACCTAGATTAGGCCTAGTTTGTAACCGACCCATACTTATATAAACGATCTATTGTCAAACTAGTGGCGTCGTCTGTGGAAACACCAGTTCCCGGACAAGGACGTCAAGATGCAAGGAAGGAGGACCCGATCCGAATTTAACAGAGTTGTGACTAGAAACACGAGGATTGAGGACACGTCACTCCCTCAACAGCCGACTGACCAAGAACAGACAATGATCCAAGCTAAGATGAAGCTTCCTCCATCACAGAATGAACCGCGACGTAGGCGCAGGCCCGGGAGGCCATCGCGAGCCACGAATACAGGTCCAACCACTGTCGCACCAAATATGGCAGAACCTGCTACTGAGGGCTCGACCCCTAAAAACCCGGCAGCGGATGTCCCAATGACCGATGTGCCAAATGCGGATCTTCCCGGCTCAGAGGAGACGATGGGTGCAGGACAGAGCGACGTTTCCCCTGCTTCCATAACCCCGGAGATGCTAGCACAGATCAACGCTTCTGTAAAAGCGACGCTTGACGATACACTGGAGACTTTGCTTCCACGACTGGCGGAACAAAGGACAAGGGACGTTCGGGCAAGGCCCCATGAATCCAGAGCGGATGAGAGAAGGGCAAGGCAAGGATATAATGAACAGGAGGATACGAGAGACTCATTCAGAGAGATATCACTCGCTGCTTACGATAGGTCGGAGAAACGGGATCCTAGGACCCTGGATCGAGACATAGCAAGGAGGATGGAACGACTTGACCGTGAGAGAGCGGAAGTAATTAGGAGAATGGAATGCGGTTGCGACCGCACTGAGGTTGCATATTCAAGGAATGAATATGCAGAAGTACTGTAGGTAATATCTAGGAGGATGGAGCAACTAGACCGCGAGAGGGCGGAGTTGACGAGGAAGGTGACTTAGTTTTTGGATGAGATTGAGGTTGAGGTATTGCAAAGAGGGGACAAGATCCCAGTGATCAAGCCAGACGACGGAAGAAGTGATCCTACAGATCATCTCCATCAGGTCGATAGCATTTTGAATCTGTACAACTACTCAAAAAACATAAAGGCAAAGATCCTATCCACCACTTTAACGGGCGCTGCACTGGATTGGTTCACTAGGCTGGAGGTCAGATCCATAACAGACTATGAGCAACTAAGGGAAAAGTTTGAGAACCAGTTCTCTAGCCAGAAGAGAATGAAGACCAGCATGTTGCACCTCGGCGCGGTGCAGCAGAGGGAAAGGGAGAACCTCCGGGAATATATGAAGAGGTTCAATGACGAATTGTTGAAAGTGGATGAGCCACATGGGGGGCAGGTTATGATGATGTTGTTCAAGGGTACGACCCACCGCAGGTTCGCCGGCGAGCTAATCAAATTGACTGAACCCACCATAGCACAGATCAACATGCTCGCGATCCAAATGGTTTACGAGGACGAGATGATGGCCACGCGTCAAGGTTCTTTTCCCAACAGGAATGCGGACAGAGATCGCAACAGAGAAAGGTCCCCAATGACGTACACACCATTGAATAGAGGCATTCTGGAAGTGATGGCCATAGCAAAGAGGAACAAATGGTTGACAGAACCCAGGCCGTTGAATGAGACTCCCGGGATGAAGTCGTCGGGCAAGTACTGCGCGTACCACCGACAGCCCGGACATAGGACGGAGGATTGTACGCACCTGAGGAATGAAATTGAAAGATTGATTAAAGAAGGAAAGTTGGTCGAGTTTGTCAGAAATGCCAACGAAGATGCTAGGGGGACAACCAATTCTTTATCCCCTAGAAGAGATTACTCACTCAGGAGAGGAAAGCAGAAGATGATCGAGGCACCCGAGGAGCGCGGTAGAACCATAGTGAATGCCCCGAGCAGAGGCGTCATAAACATGATCAATGGAGGAGCCTTGGGAGCCGACACTGCTCGCGGCCGAGAAACTATAACACGAAGAGTCCAGGGTGGGGCCTACATTGGGTACACAAATGCAATCATATCGGAAGCGTACTTGGAGCAGGAGATCTCTTTCACCAGGAGAGACTTAGAACAACTTAGACCACTGACCCTGGCCGGAGGTAAACTAGATTGCCCTTTGGTTATTACTATTAATGTGGATGAATATCAGGTGCATAAAGTTCTGGTGGATAGCAGAAGCTCCGCAAACCTGATATTCTCAAAAGCCTATGAGCACATGATGATAGAACCAAGCCGCCTAAAGCCGATATCCACCCCATTGACCGGATTCGGCGGAGCAGGGGTAGTTCCACTCGGACAAGTTATATTGCCCACAGTGTTTGGGAGAAACCCACGCACTCGGGTGACGCCGATAAAATACACAATAGTCGACATCCCGTTTCCCTACCACGCCATCATTGGCCGACCGGCACTCAACCAGATCAGGGCAGTGGTCTCTACTTATTACCAGAAGATCAAATTCCCGACACCTCGGGGAGTCGGCAAAATTTTAGGTGACCAGGTACAAGGATGGATGTGTTATGTGGACTCGCTGAAGCACCCTAAAAGCAGAAGAAGACAAGAAATACAAGTCCCACACCAAGAATACATTCCGCGCACGGAGTGATCACCATGAGGAACAAACAGAACAATATTTTAAATTTCAATGGTTTTTAAATTATGCTTGAACAATTGAAACATTGCCCCATCGTGGGTTAGTTTGTAAACCTAAAATAGGGGGAACTACGCCGGTCTGATTCCCCACTCAACGGGATACGTATGCGGGTTAGGATTGCCTAGCTTTCGACCGTTATTTTTTATTTTTCCCCTTCGTGGGTCGGCATGTAACTAAAATATGGGAAACTACCCCAGTCTGATTCCCCATTCAACGGGATACGTAAGCGGGTTAGGTTTACCTAGCCTTCGACCATTATCCGTTACTACTTTTTTATTTTTCCTATAATATAATTGTTTTGTGGAATCTCAAATTTCATGCAGGGATATGTCCTAATCAGATATTACAGAAGTGCAGAAAATTGCACGAAGAATTTGGGGAGTATTCCCATAGATATATGTTTAACACATTGCCCTCTTACATGTACATAACCCCAAGGATCACACATTACTATATCCAAAAAGGACATAGAGAATATTAAACCCTCCCTTTTCAAAAGAAGGGATTCAGGGGACATCACCCCAGATTATTCAATATTGTTCATCTAAATAGGTGTAACAGGTACAAACAGGTACAACAAGCATGTTGGAACACAATAGAAACACCTTTTGTTTCATGAAACTGAAATTCCCAGATTGAGGGAACATTCCGCAGATAACACATGCGCATCATTTCATGCTCTCACATAAGTTTTTACATCGAAAAACCTTTCTTGTATGTGATGTTTTACAGGGCCTGACGACCCATAGACTCCACGACGACAGAGTCACCAAGGGACATAGACAGAAAGACAAAAGAAAATGCTCCTACCCATGAGCGGTAACGGGTTCCCCTGTGATAACGGGCGAGCTCCTACCCATGAGTGGTAATGGGTCACCAACAAAGAAAAGGCTTCTACCCATGAGCGGTAATGGGTTCCCCTGTGATAACGGGCGGGCTCCTACCCATGAGTGGTAACGGGTCACCTACAAAGAAAAGGCTCCTACCCATGAGCGGTAACGGGTCCCCTTGTGATAACGGGCGGGCTCCTACCCGTGAGTGGTAACGGGTCACCTATATCTAAAGACAAGCTCCTACCAATGAGCGGTGGCAGATTACCCATGTTTCTACCAACACCGCGGAAATTCAAAACATCCATTGTTGACAACAAGCAGATTAAAGAAATCTCATCAATACGAGAACGAACGGAATGCAGGGTCAGATATCGAAATACTGCATACTCTATCATCATGACAATAAAAAATCAACAAGTTATCAAACAACAAGGCCACGCAGAGTCACAGATTATGAAGATAACAGAGAAATAAATATTTAGTTACAGAACCAACCCAGAAATAACAGAGAAATAAATAAATATAGTTTGTTAAGATAGATTCGTTGTATTTCCCTTGTACTCCATTGTAACCAACCCATACTTATATAAACGATCTATTGTCAAACTAAAGCTAGTTTTATTTTACCAAATGGAATGATATTTATCATCAGCGATGCCTTATTTGCCCCAAAATCCAGAAGAAAATTGATGAGTTTTAATGATATATATCGTCATGGATATGATACCAACTCAAAGACTAAGAATAAAACTAAATATCTTTTTATTATTAAGTATATATATCAGGAAAGCAACATATATTTGAAAAACTACCAAAACTCTCATCCGGATTGCATTATACATATTATAATGCAATCGAATCAAATATGGTAGTCAATGAAAGTCTTGAATTATTAACTTTATGGCATGATCGACTAGGTCATCCTGGTTCAACAATGATGCGAAGAATAATTGAAACTACACATGGACATTCATGAAAAGGATCAAAACTCAATTTAAACTATAATAGTCCATGTGAAGCATGTTCTCTTGGAAAGCTAATTATAAAGCATTCACCAGTTAAAATTAAGACAGAATTACCAACATTCCTTGAAATAATTCAAGGTGATATTTGTGGACATATTCATCCATCATGTGGACCATTTTAATATTTTATAGTATTAATTGATGCCTCAAGTCGATGGTCACATGTAGGGGTGTGCATTTGGATAGAATCGGATCGAATCGAGGTTGTAAGTCGATTTCGATCCTGGAGAAATGAGGATCGAAGTCGAATCAATTTAAACGATCTGATTCGATCCAAAATCATTCGATTTTGATCCGATTCAATTCGGTTTCGATCCTTTTTTCTTTTTTTTCTTATTTAATTTAATATCAATGGGACCAACAACAACATTCAAACAGAGTTACTGAATTACAAAATTCACTTTCATATGGTTCTCAATCACACTTTTTGACACAAAACACAAATCAATTATAAAAGATACACTTTCACAAATTAATTTTCACCACTTTATAATTTCCATTCACCAGACTATGCACTGGCTTATCAGCAGCTTCATTCAAGGTTACTCCAGCACTCCCAATTTTGATCAATGTCAGTATCACCAACAGCAGCAGATTCATATGAAGTTATGCCTTCACTCCCAACATCGACCACAATATCACCAACAGGCAACAACAACGCCTTTAGCTCCAATCAAAAGAGTTTCCTCTTGACAATTGTATACGTTTTCCAAAGACAGAAACATGGCCTTCAAATGGACTAAGGAAAAGATGTTAGGTAGGTGTATATATAAAAATATAATAGTAGCATTATATATAGAAATATCTGAGTAGCATCTTAATAGGCTTAGCATTATAGATAAAAATATAATATTATATATATACTATTATATATTTAATTATTTTTAAAAAATAAGATGAGTATTCGACCTGATCCGATTCTCAACCTCTAAAATCGGGGATCGAATCAAAGGGGGGTTCGATCCTAAGACAAAAATCAAAACTCGGATCAAATATTCGATCCGATCATCGGATCAGATCATTCGATCGATTTTCACCCGATTCGATCGATCCGATTCTTTTTGCACAACTCTAGTCACATGTATGTCTATTATCTACTTGTAATATGGTATTTGCGAGATTTTTGGCTCAAATAATTAAAATAAGAAATCAATTTCCTGACTATACGATCAAGAAAGTCATACATGACAATGCTGGTGAATTTACATCTCAAGTTTTCAATGATTATTGTATGTCAATTGGAATTAATGTTGAACATAGTGTTGCACATGTACACACTCAAAATGGTTTAGCTGAATCATTAATTAAACGTTTTCAATTAATCGTTAGGCCATTGTTAATGAAAGCTAAATTACCAACTTATGTATGGGGTCATGCAATTTTACATGCTGCATCACTAATTCGCATTAGACCAAGCTCGTATCATGAATACTCCCCATTATAACTTGCTTTTGGTCATGAACCTAATATTTCTCATATAAAGATTTTTGGTTGTGCGGTTTATGTTTCTATTGCGCCACCACAACGAACAAAAATGGGACATCAAAAAAGGTTAGGAATATATGTTGGATATGACTTACCATTTATAATCAGGAATCTTGAACCATTAACATGTGATGTCTTTACGGCATGTTTTTCCGATTGCCATTTCAATGAGACAAATTTCCCAACCTTAGGGGGAAAAGAAGCAGTTGGAAAAGGATATATCATGGTATAATTGTAACATCCCTAAATCTTCCTAGTACATATATATATATATATATATATAAGAATATAAGTATCATATAGATACTTTTTAAAGAAAAAAATATATTATTTGGTTAATTGCCTTTTAGCCATTCATCTTTTTAAAGTCATTATTTGGCCCCAAATGTTTTAAAATATTGATTTAATCCTTTTAATTTAGATTTAAATAAAATAATAAAAATAAATAATTATTGAAACCAGATTCTTTCTTCACTAGGGCCCCAAGAAGTAATGGCTGAGACATGAAGGACCATAATAGGCCCAAACATTAAAAGAATGGAGGAAAAGTCTTCATAGTAATAATTTCATATAATTTATAATAGGATATATTTGAATAAAATGTTTTTACGTCAAACTTGGCTGAAAATTCTTGAAAAAGCACAGTAATTTACTTGAATATAATAATCTAAATAGTTGATGAGTTAATTATCTCAATCATGTAAGTTTGCCTATAAATACAAGCCATTTCTTTATAAAAATTCCACACCAAAATCACTTATGCGTTTGCATATGATTTATTCACCAAAGTTCTCCTAATTTTCGTCCTCTACTCATATAATTTTTTTCCAGAAGTTCCTAAACTCAAAAAATGTGAGAAAAAACTCAAATTTCTAATTTTACCCAAAAATTCCAGTTTTACCCCTGAACTTGAAAAATATAGGAAAAATACAAAGGCTTAATATTTTGTAAAACTGATCTTTACACATCTTCCTAAGTGTGTTTAGTACGAAAGCCCTAAAAAATATTTGGAATTGCAATTGATTAGAAGTGTCGATTAGAGGTAAATTTAAACTTGCTGCAATTTTCAGCCCTAAATAGTATATCTCTTTTGATTCTTCAAATTAATCTATGCATAATGATACTAATCTTAAAATTAATCATATGTAGTAGTTAATAAAGTCATGAGGACATGTTAAACCCCATTTAGTATAGTTTTAGTTAAGTATTGGTAGTAATTATGATTTTTCTTTTAGTTACATGTTGTAGGAAATATATTCATACTTAATTTCTCCTTAAATCCAAATCAAGGTGTGAAATTGTGTTATGATCTAATTTATAACCTGATTATATAACCTTGTTTCCAAGTTAATAATTAACCTTCATCTTAAATTAGTTCTACGAAATTATATCTTTGTGATTCCTTATATATGTAACAATATGTATTGTTAATAGGTAGTAAGCCTAGGAAATTCAATAAATAATTAGATATGAGTCTCATGTTAAAATCAAAGTTATTTGTGTTATAACTAATAGGTAACCGTAAAATAAAATAAGTTTGCCTAAATAGTTCATACATGGATTTTAACAAGAAACTAATAATCTTACGGTGAAATAACGAGAACCGAGTTAAAACGTGATTTTTATCCTATTTTTATTTCTTGACTTGGTTGTAATCAAAGATAAGAAGGACATACGAGAAAAAGTAACAAACTATAAAATTTAATTATTTGGTTTAAACTTATTAACACATTTAAATTTATTTAGGAGACGGCGCAACATTTCCCGAACACAAAGTTACTGTCGCGGGTGAGATTATAATACTTTTAAGCCCTGTCTGGCACCCGGCCTCAGGAACTTGGACTGAGTACTTGTGAATCTTGATTCTAAATGGAGAACAACTTATTCTTTCAACAAAATCGTGTTCTTTTATGATCTCATTTCATAACCTAATCCTATATTTTTGGACCATGAATTCTTAATCCTTTTCATAATTACAATAATTTCTCCAATATGATAATCCATATATTGGTTCTTGAACTGTGCAACGAGCAAATAACTATGTTCGGGATTTGTAGCTCAAAAGTAACGGACATTGTCTGGGTTACTAGCTTATTGTTTATCTGTTATACCCATTGGGACGCCTTTGGGAAGTTGGGCCCAGTGATTGAGACGGTTTACTGCTGGGCAGCAAGGATTGTCAGTTTAAGTAAATTCGCTCTATACCTATTTATCTAGGCGCCGCTTGCAGTCAGAAGTTGGCTGTAACCGCGTGCTAGGTTGACATTTACTCGAGCATGTCTCTTGATCTATTTGTGAGGTCGCTTCTCGTTGGGAGGTAAAAGGTAGTATATTGGATGAAATAAGGTTGAATCTGTTATATGAAATGCACGAGTTCATTATCTTATTGTTCGTTTGCTATTCTTTACCTTTCAGTTCTAATATTTTTTTTCATACAATATCAAATTTCATATATTTGTTACATCTAGTATTGTTACTAAAAATCTCACAAAGTCACCGAAGGCTTACATCTCCTGTCATTTTCTCTGTCCATTCCTCAGAATAAGCAAGGCGTAGCAAGGCGGCTGGATTAAACTATTGTGGACGTGTGGGATTTTAAATAAATCAAAAGTGTGTGACAATAAAAATAAATCCCTAATAATTGTGTGTTTCATTATGTATTCGGTGTTTTGAGTTTCGTGTGGATTGTAATAATAAACTCTATAAATCTTGAAAGTTTCCGTTGTAATAAATAAGTTTATATTTGTCTTTTTTATGGTTCCATTAAGTGAGCCTCTCTGAGGTAGCGTTAAGGTTCGAATTGGAAATTTACAAATTCCATACGGAGACCTAAACGAGACTTTAGAGTTTGGGACCTCACAAAAATCCATCTTTATTACACTATGATATTTTAACAAAATAATGTGATTTGGAAGTTAAGAAAATTTTACATTTTCAAGATATTGCAAATCAATTACCCGATGCATTTACTCACATAAAATGGGTAACCAAATCACATATACCAGCTGCGAATGTTCCTGCTCAAACTGAAATTTCGAAAGACATCCAACAATAATAAAATGAATGCACGTATAAAACGTGGTCGTCCTGTTGACTCAAAAGACAAGAATCCTCGAAAAAGAAAAGGAAAAATATTTTTAACTTGATTATCGAGGAAACTATTCATGATAAAACAGAAGATGTGACAAATGAGATAACTTAAGAGATCACCGAATCAAATTCCAATATTAAAATCTCTAAAAATTATGTTAAGTTAGGAGTTATTTGGAATCGAAATGAAATAAAAAATATAAGTGAAATATTTTCATATAATATTACTTATGATCTTATGAATAAACATGATGATCTCGAACCACAATTTTGGATGAATGCCAAAATCAGGACGATTGGGTTAGATGGAAAGATACTATGCAAGTTGAATAGAATTCCCTTAACAAACGAATGGTTTTTAGACCTATTGTCCTCACGCCTAAGGACGTGAGACCTGTAGGCCACAAATGGGTCTTCGTTCGAAAAAGAAATGAGAAAAATGAAATTGTATGATACAAAGCTCGACTTGTTGCACAATATTTTTCTCAAAGACATGAGATTGATTATGGAGAAACTTATTCCCCAGTAATGGATACAATTACTTTTCGATTCTTAATTAGTTTAGCTGTTTATGAAAACTTAAATATGCATCTCATGGGTGTTGTCACAGCTTATCTTTATGGATCACTTGATAAAGATATTTATATGAAAGTCCCTGAAGGATTTAAAATGCTCGAATCATCTTGCTCTAAACCTAGAGAAATGTACTCAATTAAATTGCAAAGATCGTTATATGAGTTAAAACAATCAGGTCGCATGTGGTACAATCGTTTGAGTGAATATTTATTGAAAAGTGATATATAAATAATTATTTGTGTCCATGTATTTTTATCAAGAGAACATCATATGGTTTTGCAATTATTGCGGTTTATGTAGATGATTTAAATATCATTGGCACTGATAAAGAAATTCATTCAACTATGAATTATTTAAAGAATGAATTTGAAATGAAAGATCCTAGTAAAACTAAATATTATCTTGATTTACAGATTGAACATACTAAAAATGGTATATTAGTGCATCAATCTAATTATACCAAAAGAATTTTAAAACGTTTTAACATGGATAAAGCAACTCCTTTAAATCATCTTGTCATTACTAGATC
This sequence comes from Linaria vulgaris, assembly GCA_948329865.1. NCBI lineage: Eukaryota > Viridiplantae > Streptophyta > Magnoliopsida > Lamiales > Plantaginaceae > Linaria > Linaria vulgaris. Next base: position 110,301,380 of record OX415249.1, on the reverse strand, counting down.
ATTAACTAAAGACAAATATCCATTTCGTCCAAGTGAAGAAAATGAAGAAATTCTTAGTTCTAAAGTTCCGTATTTAAGTGTCATTGGAGCTTTAATGTATCTAGCTAATTGTACTAGACCTGATATATCATTTACTGTTAATTTATTAGTTCGATTTAGCTTATCACCTACAAAAAGGCACTGAAAAGAATTAAACATTTATTTCGTTATTTTCAAAGAACCACGAATCTCGGTCTATTTTATCCTAACAATGCAAAACGGAAATTGATTGGTTATGCAGATGCATGTTACCTATTAGACCCACATAAATCCAGATCTCAAACTAGATATGTATTCACGTATGGTGGCACTGCTATTTCATGGCGTTCTCAGAAACAAACACTTGTTGCAGCATCATCGAATCATGCTGAGATTATTGCACTCCATGAAGCCAGCAGAGAATGTGTATGGCTACGATCAATGACACATTATATAAGAAGTACATCTGGCTTACCAATTATAGAATGTCCTACAACACTATACGAAGACAATTCTGCATGTATTACACAGATGAAAGAAGGCTATGTCAAGAGTGATCGAACCAAACGCATACACCATAAGTATTTTGCCTACACTCAGGAACTGGTGAAGAACAAAAAAATTAATATCCAATATGTTCAATCATGTGACAATATGGCAGATCTCTTTACAAAGGCACTCCCTACTGTAACTTTTATAACTTTTAAGAAACATGTTCAAAATATTGGGATGCATCACCTACGAGACTTATGAAGAATTGGAGATGCCAACTTGAGGGAGAGTTCACATGGTTGTACTATTTTTCCCTTAATAAGGTTTTTATCCCACTTGGTTTTTTCTTATAAGGTTTTTAACGAGGCAACATGAGACGTGTGCAGAAGACGAATCATATACGTTATAAAATTCAAACGGCCAAAGGGGAGTGTTATAAAACATAAGCATGTGGCCTTATTGATTTTCCCATACTCATTAATACCTATATAATGTTATTATAATTTGTATTGATGAATTCTTTCCTATATAAGAGTCATCTGGATGTAGAAATACATACCAATTCAAAAGGCTATCTTACATAATCACTACAAGAAAACGGGGCTTTTCCCGACCGCAGCTCGGGTCGGGAAAAGCCCTCCTGCGGTCGGGAAAAGCCCATTCCCGACCGCAGGGCGGTCGCGAAGCTGCGGTCGGATAAAGTCTGGTCGGAAATACATTCCCGACCGCAATCGGTCGGCAATACTTTTCCCGACCACAAAATATCGACCGGAGCCTGGTCATAACATTCCCGACCGCAATTTGGTCGCGAAACAATTCCCGACCGCAGTTTGGTCGGGATAATACCCGTCCGCCACGTGGTCGGGAGATTATTCCCGACCAGAATCTGGTCGGGTTGTAGCCCGGTTGCAAAACCGGGCTACGGGCCAGCGTCCGACCACATGGCGGTCGGGAGTAATATTCCCGACTGCAATTTGGTCGAGAAACCATCCCGTATATATTTTAAATAATTTGCATTTCCCGGCCAACACGTGGTCGGGAACTACAAGAAATCTCGACCGCCGATTGGTCAAAAATAATATTCAAAGATTCCCGACCACTTTGTGGTCGGAAGTAATATTCATACTTTCTCGACCGGTTTGCGGTCGGGAGTAATATTCATACTTTCTCGACCGGTGTGCGGTCGGGAGTAATATTCATACTCTCCCGACCGGTGTGCGGTCGGGAGTAATATTCATAGAAATAAAAAAAATAATATTCCGGTAAAAATTACCGGAATATTATATTTTATATGTAGCCCAATCTATATGCTCAATATAATTTAATGTTTCTTTATTATATATATTGTTTCAAAGAAAAATAGAATAAAATTGTTTGAAAGAAAAATGAAATAAAAGTGTTTGAAAGAAAAATGAAATAAAAGTGTTTGAAGAAATGAAATAAAAGTGTTTGAAGAAAATGAAATAAAAGTGTTTTAATAAATGAAATAAAAGTTTATGAAGAAAAAGAAAGAAAGGAAAGAAAAGTGTTTGAAGAAAAAAAGAAAGAAAGGTGTTTGAAGGAAAAGAAAGAAAAAAGTGTTTGAAGAAAAAGAAAGAAAAGTGTTTGAAGAAATAAAAGATAAAAAGTGTTTGGAGAAAAAGAAAGATAGGTGTTTCAACAAATAAATGAAAAAGTGTTTAGTGAAAAAATTGTGTGGAGTGATGGCAATGGGGTATGGTTTATTTATAAGGTTTGTGGGATTGGTTTTGATTGGTGGGATGTGAGTGGCGCGGATCATGGTTTGAGTCGTTGGATTGTTTTGGTTAATGAACGGATGAGATTGGATTTTGTTTTGTTGAAAAATTTAAATTGTTGGCGGCCCCGCCAAAACTTTTAACGGTTCCGACCGGCCTGCGGTCGGGACAATTATTTTGCCCAGAAACACACCGATGAATATTATTCCCGACCGCAGGGTGGTCGAGAATCATATGAATATTACTCCCGACCGAACGCCGGTCGGGAATGATAAATTTTTTATTTTTTAAAAATTATTATTGAGCTATAATAATACTAGTTTAATGTTTATTTGAGTTAAAAAATTAATAATTATTTGTTAAATAATATTATGTCGGGGTAACTTTGAGTTTTACGTGTATATCTATGTATATATATCTATATATATTAATTAGTCGTGTGTATATCTATCTATCTATATATATCTATCTATCTATATATCTATCTACCTATATATAGGAATCAACAATTGTTGTAATCGTTAGTGATAAGTAAAGATAAGCCACTTGTGTTATTGAACACATTTGTTAATTAGAGGTATACACATATATATATAACTAAATTATGAGATGATGATTAGTTACGTTACTGAATTATTAGTGTTACGTAAATATATATGACAAGATCAATCGATTCATGATTCTTTGGATAACAAAATATAATATTTTTATTGCACTTATAAAATTTCACCAATGTTTAAAACACTAGATGAATACTAATCAAATAATAATTGAGAAAATATGAATATTAATCGTTACTGAATAGCGGTAAACCCTAAACCCTAAACCCTAAACCCTAAACCCTATACCCTAACATTCCCGACCGCAGTTTGGTCGGTAAGTTATTTTCCCGACCGCGGCTACAAAGTTTCCCGACCGCACTGCGGTCGGGAGATGTAACGGTAACAAAGTTTCCCGACCGCCCGGCGGTCGGGAGATGTAACGGCTAGTAACGGTAACAAAGTTTCCCGAACGCCTTGCGGTCGGGACTCTTTATTACCGTTGGTTTTTCCGACCACCGTGCGGTCGGGAATACTCTGCGAATCTCCTATAAATACCCTCTCCTATTCCCTTTAGAAATCATTCCAACATTCATCATTTTTTAAGGTATGCACGATTTTCCCTTGTTATATCCCAATTTTCCTATTTTATAACCATTAAGCTCATGTTTATTTAGAAACTAATGTTTTTATTGATTTGTTTTAGATATTGCGGTAATTAAATGCAACGAGGGGCGTATGTGTGTGCAACAAATACTTGATCTAAGTATTTTTCTACGCTACAACAAGTAAGCATTTTTTTCCTACGCTATTTAATTTTATAAGATCAAGCTAAATTCTTAGAAGTGTAACAAATTCTTTTTAATTTCCGTAGATTATAAATGGATTATCGTCCCGATAGATCTTGGATGTACGATAGGATAAATAGTAATACCGGTTATTTGAATGAACATTACGTGATTGGGGTTCGTGAATTCATAAAGTTTGCATTAGCACAAACAGATTACGTAGATGGAAAACGTATTAGGTGCCCGTGCAAGAAATGCACAAATTTAAAATATTGGGAACGAAACGTAGTACAAGATCATCTTCATAAGTCGGGGTTTGTGAATCAATATTGGATATGGGACTTGCATGGAGAGGAGGCGAACGAGGCATCCACATCGTATGTACCAGAATCACCGACCCCTAATTTTCACGTTGATAGTCCTGTTCATGCCGATACTTTGTTTAGGGATATGGTTGTGGATGCATATGGGGGTCGATTTGTTGAGGGAGAGGTGCACAACGAAGATCCGAGTCGCGATGCAAAGGAGTTCTACAAATTGATGAAGTTGGGCGACCATAAAATGCACCAGAAGAAGCCTAAGACTGTGCTCCAGTGGTTTGCCCATTGGTTGACAGTTAAGACGGGTCATAAATCCTCAAATGTCGAGAGCGAAAAGTACTTAGCGTTGTCCAAGGATTGCATGGACCCAGAGATTGAGGAAATGCTACCGAGCACGATTCAAGGCATGAATAAGATGCTTGCGGGTTTGGGTTTAGGGTACGAAAAGATCGACGTATGTTGGAATCTGTGTTTCTTGTACTACGGTGAAAATGCCAACCCGGATCTCACATCGTGTCCGATATGCAAGACAGATAGGTACGAGGCCGGTAGAAAGTCGAGGGTTGGAAGGAAAAAGTTGTGGTATTTCCCCCTAGGCCCTCGGTTACAGAGATTGTTTTATACCATCGGTACTTCCCGACATATGACTTGGCATTTGAAGTGTCGCGCGTCACCTGATAGAATGATACACCCCGCTGCAGGCGAGGCGTGGCGACATTTTGATCGCACTTATCCGGACTTTGCCGCGGAGCCCAGAAATGTCCGACTTGGGCTCTGTACAGATGGGTTCTCACCGTTTGGGCAATCTGGGAGACAATATTCTTGTTGGCCCGTGTTTGTGACCCCTTATAACCTCCCGCCGGATTTATGCATGCGACCAGAGTTCCTTTTTTTGAGCCTTATTATACCTGGCCCGAAGAGTCCTGGAAAGAACTTGGATCTGTTGTTGAGGCCGTTGATTGATGAGTTGAAACAATTGTGGAGTGATGGTTTATGGACATATGACAGCTCACGAAAGGAAAACTTCCAGATGAGAGCGACCCTTATGTGGACTATTAGCGATTTTCCGGCTTATGGAATGTTGTCACAGTGGAGCACTCACGGGAAACTAGCATGTCCTTATTGCATGGGTGATATAGATTCTTTCACACTTGATAACGGTGGAAAACCTTCGTGGTTTGATTGTCATCGTCGATTTCTACCACCTGGTCATAAGTTTAGGTACAAGATGATCCTGCCTGGGCCCCGTCTGGTCGGGAAGAAGTAGTGGGCCCCACAGGTGCCGTAGGCCTCGATCCACCAGATGTCGAGGGCGTCGCAGCTACGTGATCATCAAGTAAACCTGGTGGAGTCTCGGCGACGAGGGAATCACGGGAATCGTCCGTATCAGATGGTGCAGCCTGATCACGTAAGGCGAGACGAATAGGTATCCTCGGTGGTGGGGCAGTAGTCCCGACGTCAGTAGGAGGAGCAGTCGACGGAGCAACGGGAGGAGCAGTCGACCGAGCAACGGAAGGAAGACGCGGTGAAGGACCAGATACAGTACCAAAAGTACTACTACGACGGAAGGGCTCGTCACGATCACAGGAAGACATCTAAATAAAAGAAAACGCTAATTGTAATCAAACACTAAGTTATATAGTTTTTTCCTAAAGGCATTAAACAGTTTTCATAAAAGCACTAATATTTTCCTAATATTTCCTAAAAGCACTAATATTTTCCTAATATTTCCTAAAAGCACTAATATTTTTCTAATATTTCCTAAAAGCACTAATATTTTCCTAATATTTCCTAAAAGCACTATTATTTTCCTAATATTAATTAAATCCACTAATATTAAGTCTAACAATATTCTTAAAACAATTTCTACTAAAATCCTAAAAAATTTAACGATATCTAACAATTAAACATTAAAAATTAAACAAATAAAACATTAAACATTAAAAATTAAACATTATAAATTAAACATTAAACAGTTTTCATAAAAGCACTAATATTTTCCTAATATTTCCTAAAAGCACTAATATTTTCCTAATATTTCCTAAAAGCACTAATATTTTTCTAATATTTCCTAAAAGCACTAATATTTTCCTAATATTTCCTAAAAGCACTATTATTTTCCTAATATTAATTAAATCCACTAATATTAAGTCTAACAATATTCTTAAAACAATTTCTACTAAAATCCTAAAAAATTTAACGATATCTAACAATTAAACATTAAAAATTAAACAAATAAAACATTAAACATTAAAAATTAAACATTATAAATTAAACATTAAACAATAAACAAATTAACATTAAACAAATAAAAAAATACAAGATTAGTCGAAAACTTACCGGATCGGGGTCGCCAAATAAATTTCGGTGTAGAAAAGTGGCGTTCGGTCGGGAGAAGGCGCGGGTATCTAATTAATAATTAAATTTTAAACATAAGTATATATAAAAACATTTTAAACATAATTAATTAAATTCTAAACATAAGTAATTAAATTTTAAACATAATTAATTAACTTTTAAACATAACTAATTAATTAAATTTTACCGGATCGAGAAAGTGACGCGGTGGTGGAGAGGCGGGAAAGGTGGCGGCGCGGCGGTGGACAGGCGGTGGACAGGCAGGGGTGGTTGCAGATGAGAGGGGCGGTGGAGAGGGGCGGTGCGCGGTGGTGGAGAGGGGCGGTGGAGAGGCGGAGGAGAGGGGCGGTGCGCGGTGGTGGAGAGGGGCGGTGGAGACGCGGAGAGAGATAGAGGGGCGGTGCGCGGTGGTGGCGGAGAGAGAGAGAGATTGGAGGTGGAGAGGCGGAGCGCGGTGGTGGAGAGGGGCGGTGGAGAGGCGGAGGAGAGGGGCGGTGCGCGGTGGTGGAGAGGGGCGGTGGAGACGCGGAGAGAGATAGAGGGGCGGTGCGCGGTGGTGGCGGAGAGAGAGAGAGATTGGAGGTGGAGAGGCGGGGCGCGGTGGTGGCGGAGAGAGAGAGAGTGGAGGTGGAGAGGCGGCGCTGGAGGTGGAGAGACGACTGGAACGCGGTCGAGATTAGGGAGAGAGGAAGGCGTCGACCGAACTGCGGTCGAGAGAGGGGCGGCGCACAGGCGGTGGACGTCGGTTAGGGTTTTTGTGGTGAGAGAGGCGAAAATGGAGAGAAATGGGGAGGAAGACGACTAAATCGTCTGTCTTCCTCCCGACTGCCGTGCGGTCGGGACCCTAAGGCCCAGCTGCGCGGCCCAGCCGGGCCAAAAATTCGGGCTGATAATATCCGGCCCAATACACTCCCGACCGCCCTGCAGTCGGGAGATGTTTTCCTGACTACAGCGCGGTCGAGAATATCCGGCCCAATACACTCCCGACCGCCCTGCAGTCGGGAGATGTTTTCCTGACTACAGCGCGGTCGAGAATAGTCCTGGAACGTTTCGTAACCACGCTGCAGTCGGGAATGTTTGTATCGACTATTGCGCGGTCGGGAATGATCACGACCAAATGGCGGTCGGGAGATTGCGGTCGGGAAAAGCCCCGAAATCTTGTAGTGAATATTTGCACCTTTTTCCCTAATTTCTTTTTCATATATTGTTATAATCCCCAAATAGTTTTAGTTATTTTATAACAAGATCTAATATTTGAGAAAATAAAAGGCTTTAGCGAAGATACTTATTCATATAAACAATTACATTTGACGCACCAAGTAGGTGAAGAGTTTGATTTACAGATTGTAACATGAGCCAAAAATTCATTTAAAATGTGTGTTAGCGATTGCTGCATTCAAGAAATTTTGAGAACTTTCGCAATCTTTCGACAAAAGTAGAAAATTTACCTATGCCTTGAACTTTGAAAAAAAATATCATCAATTATGATTTTTATCCTACGGAGGAAAACCCGAAATATTTCCACCTTGATCATGGAGAAAAATTCTCAAAATCATTCTACTATCTAAGTTGGCTTATTATATGTTTTACAATAGACCATTGGCAGTAAAACTGAAAAGATAACATAAGCAACACGAAGAACGAGAAAAGCCATCATAATGGTACTAAATACTAATTGCACTGAAAGTCATGTGAGCCACTACAAAATGTATTAAGTAAAATAAGTCCAACAATCTCAATACTTCATAAATAAACATAGACTGAATCTATTAAGTAACAAGTGCACCAAAATACTTTAAGTCAAAAACAACAAAAGACCCCTGAACATGAACTTTGATGTTTCACGCTGAAAATCTTTCTAAGGATGAACCTAAAGTAATTTTAAACCAGCTCTGTAATGGTTTTATGACAACTAATTCCCAATTGCAAGCTTCTCTATTTTCTTGTGCACACCCGCCGAAGACTACCGGCGAACACCTTTACTATTTTTCCATGTTTCCAAACTTTCAGTAGATGAGGTATAATTATTTAAACGATAGATGATAATCATGTCAATTTTTTAAGGATGCAACAAATAATAATCTCTCTTTAAGATTTTACCCCACCCTTATATTTAGAAGAGCTAAATCCAATAACGATAGGGAGAGTTTCATTAATATTATATAATTGTTGTGCTATGAACACAAGAAAACTTTTATTATCAAATATATATATATATATATATATATAATTATATATATTCAAGACAACTGAAGTGTGAGTTCCGGAGAATTCACTTTAACCCCACCCTTTACTTTCCGGAGAATTCAGTCTTTTAAACTACAGAAAAGAAAGAACAGAAAATATACACCACCAATACATAGACATTATTTTCATTCCAGAACCGCTATTATACACGATATTCAATTATTATACACACAACAAAACTCCGCAATAGAACAGAGTTGGAACAGAATTGACAACACCTAAATGTGTTGTCCAGCATTTTTGTCAGGGCCGAATTCTTTCAGGATTAACGACTGAGCCCCTTCAACGAGTCTCTTTATAACTTCACTTGCTGGCAGTATTTCCTTGATTAGGCCAACGCCTTGACCAGCATACATTACCATGCTTTCAACATCACCTGTCGTAGTTACGTTTGGAATGGTCCCAGCAAAACGTCGAATCTCTTTTTCCTGTTAAGCAGTAAGCAATGCCAATAGGGAGGTATCAACTAGTTTTCATACTATGAAACAGTTCGATAAGAAGGATAATAGAACTGCATTCGAAATCCTTGAGGATTATGCCAAAGAAATGGGACAATCGAAGTTGTAATCAAGTTCAGCGAGTAACTTGCGAGAACTGACATGAATTATGTCTTATCAACAGATATCATGCATGTAATAACAGCATAGGAGGTACACTTGGGGAACATGAGATTTGTAAATTACACAAAAGGACACAATCACATTTTTCCTGTCAACTGTATATAAAATTAACGGTGTTATAATCCATGTTTGGTTTTCACTGGGTGTTTTTACATACTAACTATTAAAAAGATCGAGTCACTAAATTTCCGGAAGTTCCTTGGAAAAAATCAAATATATAATTGGAATAGTTGGCTGATATTTTGAATTTGGTGAAGCTCAAACTGGAAATTATTTCTAAACATATTTATCAACTTTTAAAAACCTTATTAGAAAAATTGTTGCGACCCCTTAAACATAAAATGGGGTTACCAATTTACTGAGCATGCTGTAACTTCATCTCAGGATACCACTCAGGAGCAATAAGGGGATTAAATTTATTAACTAATTTGTAAAGAAAAATGATAATAACAATTAAGGATGCTAAATCTAAATCCCTTGAGGTATTGTCTAAATATAAGAATCTCTTGTACAACTAGAATAATTACACAGACAACATTAAAAAGTGTCGCTTAAAATGGCAAATGATAAATTGTGAAGGCAAAGAACGAAACCCAACATGGAATGAGTATGAAGAATATTTACCTGTCCATGAATGAATGACCGGCCAATGACTGGCTGATTGCTCTCATTTTCATGAATGGGAAGGGTCCTCCAATCCATGAAGAAAGAAGTTGTTAGGACACGATGAGGTGCATCTGGCCATCTTGCCCGACCAAACACGTTTGTGTACTCAGTTTGATCAAATTCAACCAACTTCTTCTTGTATATAGGGTGAGCATAGCTTTCCTCCGTTGCAAGAAACCTGTAGCGCATTATTTTGTCAAATTTCGATAGTTACCAAAGACAAGTCTTGAGCAGTTTACTTGAAATAGTCTACAGAAAATACAAATCAAACCTAGTTCCGAGTGCTACGCCCTTTGCTCCGAGGGCCAAAGCAGCGACATAACCACGCTCGTCTACTATCCCACCAGCAGCAATGACAGGAATATCACGAGCACCGACAAGATCAACCACTCTTGGTAACAAGGTCATTAAGGCATCCTGGACTTTCAAAGGTAAGTACGTAAGCATAACAAAAGAATTACAACAGCGACAACTAACACATACTAACGAAATGTATAAGAGAATTTTTAAAATAGAATTGAATTGAAAGGATGCTCAACCACTAACATTCACCATTCAGACAGACGCATATAGTTCTTGTGTTTAACCAATTGCATTAACACATCCAATTAACTTACGGAAGAGTTCTTCAGTCTATGGCTTACAATATGTTGGTATCAAAACTGGGCTTCAACTAGCACCAAAGGGAAAAGGTAAGATGCTAGATACCTACATAAGATATTTTGAGAAAATAAAAGGCCTAATGATACTTAATTCATATAAACAAAATTTGACGCACCAAGGAGATGAGAATTTTGATTTCCAGATTGTAACGGGACCTAAAATTTTGTTTATATAGTGTGCTTATGATTGCTGCATTTAAGAAATTTTGAGAACAGTCAAAATCTTTAGGCAAAAGTAGAAAAATAGTCTAATCGTGAATCTGGAAAAGTATCATCTTTTATCATTTTATTCCTACTGAGTTAGAACTGAAACATTTCCACTTTGTTCATGGAAAATGAAAAAAAAATAAAAAATCCTCAAATCGTGCTGTTATCAAATTAGACTATTTATATAACTTGTACAATAGACCATTAGCAGTAAAAAACAAATAGCATTAACAACATGCAGAACCACAAAAGCCATCATAATGGTACTAATTTTACTGACAGCAATGTGAACCGCTACACAATGCATTAAGCAATAATAAGTCCAACAGTCTCAATAACTTCACAGATAAACATAGATTGAATCTATTAAGTAACAAAGAAGTTCAATGTTTCACGGTAAAAACCTTTCAATGGATGATTCTAAAGCAATTGGAAACATGGTTTACTTAACCCCGCTCTCATGATGGTTTTCTGACAACTAATTTCCAGTTGCAAGCTTCTGTACAGCATCGATTGCCTATAATTGACCTAAAAAGTATTCACACGGTACGAGAGATGCTCAAGAGAATTCCTTTTCTTAAGAGAGATGCTCAACAGTCCGAAACAGATATCGCTGGATTACCTAATGGCTCGATTATTGATATAGAGTAAATATTGTGTCATTTTTCAGATCTCTCTGATGCTAATGATATTTTCTTGAGTAAACAACTTGCTTATTACGAGCCTGGATGAAAAAACAAGAAAGGTGACATCACTAAACCTCTGGAAGGATAAGAATAATGATGGATATCTTTAAAGGAGGGCCTCAAACATGCAGATTATAAAATGTAATGCAGAAGGTAAGGAAATTGTAATTTGAACATTATATACTCTGAGAACAAGTGCTTACCATCAACATGAAATAGAATATTACATCAATGATGATTAGTCCTTTCAATCGGACTTACTACTAAGAAGTCCTAACTATTCTCAATATCGTCATATAAAAGCAAGATTTACCATGTCAGAAAAGGATCCTTGTCGGTCATAAGGGCTGACCCAATCCAATTGTTTGAATTCTAACCTTTGAGGGAGTGGTGCTTTGTGTTATGAATGGAGAAATAACCCAACTTTATCCCCATCCTTTCCTTCTCTATGAGGAAGTTTTCTCAAAAAGAGAACTGATGAAATTTGGGAAATGCACAAAAAAAAAATGATTTTTGGGAGAAAGAGAGGCCAACTTTTAATTGTTTCTTGAGTCATTCTAGCTTAACCTTCACCACCAAATTGTGTATTGGATTGTGCCAATTAAAGCATCTCCATTAGGACTTGGTTTTGAAAAAAATGCAGAAACTGCTTGGAATCGAGCTGAAAATATTAAGGTTGCTTAAAAAGTAACAACAGAAACTAATCCATACCTGACCAATGACATGCCCTCCGGCTTCGCGTCCTTGAACCATTATTGCATCTACACCCACATTGATAGCTTTCTCAGCTTCTTCATAGCTCCCAACCTAGAAACAAACAAGATTTCGAACATAAAAGTCGAAATGCAGGTGTTCTCACCATCAATGCATGTTTGTCCGATCAGACAAGCAAAAGTTACAATGGAAAAAAAAAAAAAAAAAACCATAAGTTTCACATTACTGAATGCAAGTCCAGATCATTTTTCTCTCATCACAATAACATGTATTTCAACTGAGACGTACAAGAAACGTAGACTTCCAATTCCTGTCGTTCGGTAAGGAAGGAAAACTTGTCAAACTTACTTGAGGTACAACCATTACACCAGCTTGATGAGCCTGATGTACAAGTTCCTGCGAACATTCGCCCCAATAAAGCTGCAAAACAGCAACCTTTTCATCCAGTATGGCCTTAATATTTTCTTCATGGGGGAATGCAAGAACAACTGCCACCCCAAACGGTTTATCGGTCAAAGTTCGCGTCTTTCTTATAAGCTCTCTGAGATAATCCGGTGCCTCCTGTTATGATGCAGATCAGGACAGGCTCAGTTACAAATTTACAATACATAAGGACAATATATAATAAAACATTGTAGCATTTGCAAAAGATACCACAAAGGGTAAATAACTAATATTGGTACATACGTGTTGGCTGGATCAATGATCAAGAAAATAAATAAATAAATAAAAATTGAATCTGAAACAAGTTATTAATAAACAGAAAGTAAAAGTAGAGAGACTAGAGAGAGTTGAATAGGATACCCAATCAGGGGCTCGAAGAAAACCCAGACCGCCGGAGTTAGCGACGGCGGCGACAAGCTCCGGCCCGGAAATGTCGGGTCCCAATGGCGCCTGCACTATTCCGTATTCGAATCCAAGTATCCCTCTCCAACCTCCCATTTCAAATTCTTTTTAATGTACTAATTAAATAAAAAACTGAGTGAGTATTTACTATTTATATATATATATAATAATATTATTAGATAATAGAAGGGAAGAGGTGTTTTTCTTCTTCTTCTTGTGTTTATTATTATTATTATTATTATTATTATTAGCAGATGCAGATTGTGTCGTGGCGTAAGCAAATACGTACTTGACTCTCGGCGGGCTTCTCCGATCAAGTCGATTTTTTGTTTTGTTTTGTTTTGGGGTAATATATAATATTAAAAGTTAAAAAAAACTATACATATGTACCTTTTTTGTATTTTCATTCTTCAGCTTTTGTTTTCACTTAACAAAAATCAGTTTCAAATCTTTGACTAAGAACGATTCGCAAAACTGAATTATTGTAATTATGTGGCCAGTTATATATTTTAACAATAATGACTTAACTAATGAGTTTACTTCTGAAAAAGAAAATTTATTTATCTGAAGCACTAACCGTAAGTTTCAGAAATAAATAAAAAGGGAAGTGGCTTTCTCATATTTTCTTCATATATATGGAAATCTTTAATTTTCACTACAATAAATGAGTACGGATTAGTTAGTACTTGAATCCCATCATTCTCCACTTAAAAGGCCTTGTTAAGTGGAGGTGGAACTTCTTTTTATTAACATTAATCCAAGACCATACTCAAACGATGTGGAATAATATATTCTCAACACGCTCCCTCACGTGTGACCCGATAATTATCTTCGGTGCCATTACGTGGGTAGGTCGCGGAGCCCAACATACGTCTTTGGGTTGACTCTGATACCATGATAGAAATTGAAGTCCTTGTTACTCCACTTAAAAGGCCTTTTAAGTGGAGAATTATGGGCTTCAATTTCTATCAACAAGGCATTTTAAGTGGAGAATGATGTACTTCAATTTCTATCAAATACTTAGTACAAATACTATAATTGTGCACCTAATAAGACTTTATAGTACGAATTCTTTCGACCCCAATTAGATCAATACTAAAATAATTATAAATGTAGTTTAAATTTAATCTTTTCTTTTTGCTATAATTGAGAAGGATGGGTTTATTAATTTTTGCTTTGTACTTAAGAGATTCGATCTGCAAATACCATATTAATAAATAAATACTGAGGAAGTTGAAAGTTGACATAGCCATCCAGATAAAGCCCACTCAAAGTTTAGGTCCAAAAATGATAAAATTGGCCTACAAGTTTATGTCCTTTACGAAATAGTACTCTGTACCATATTTTTAGGAAAATGGCAGTATCATGCAAGCTAGTGATTACTCAGAATGTAATGGAGGTTCTATGTCACTCTCACTCTGTATAATACTATTCATATCACATCCATGTATATATATACCAGCAGCATAAATCTTTCCACTTTCTCTTATATTGTGTACAAGAGAGTATGTACACAAACTTGCATAAGAATTCAATTGCTCTTAACACACATTATATTGTGTACAAGAGACTATGTACACAAACTTGCATAAGAATTCAATTGCTCTTAACACACATGTTGATCGAGCAACACTTAAAGGCGTATTTATTAAGGTGTTAATGTTGGATATAATATATTTAAATATTCAATGCATACCCACTCTGACAGCTTAAGTTTATAAATGAGGTGACAATTCAATAGTTTTTGATGAGGGCTTTATATCTTCGAGCCAAATAATCGCTTAAAATTGATAGTGATAACACGAAATTACTCGAAGGGGGTAATTCCTTTAATTAATTCAGTAAAATGTGGTTTGAAACAAAATTTTCGTAACTAAAAGAGAATTCTTTTAGAATAACAGTGATTTACGAGGGGCTCTGTGAAGACGATAGCTCTTTGTCCGAATATGCATAAAAGAGAGAGAAATGTGCTTATACTGCTATAAAGATTGAGAGTACAAGTATTTTTATTTGAATCTCAGAAGGTTTACAATGGAGGAATCCCTTGGTATTTATTGGGATAAGAGTGTAGTAACAGTTGTAGTCACTTGGTCTTCTTTAATGTTGCAGGATAGACGTAAATTAATATTACATCGTGTGAGATGGAATTTTCTTACAACTTATTAATCTATATCGCTTGCAGTTTAAGTATGGTTGGGTCAATTAAGATTGTCAGGCCATTTAATATATGAGACTCTTCCAAGCAAAAGCTTCGAGTCGTGTAAAAGGTACCCGTTGTGCAAGGTCGTTGCTTTCTAGGCGATGTCTTGCTTCTAACACGAAGGCTCTGGAGAACCCTTAAACGAGACGTTATGTCGAAGGGTCCTTCCAATATAGAACCAGAATGGAAGATTTTGTATCTATTACTATTTCTTCTTTTTAAGTTAACACACATCATTCATATAGATGGGGGTAAATTAATGAAATTGAAGAGTTATCGATCGAAACAATGCTCTTACCGATCTATTAACAACAAGTAGATCTACGCCAGGCGAATTAGTAATGTGTCAGGAGAAATTAGTACAAAAAATCGAGGATATAGTTTTTGATAATGGAATATGGGGGCAACTAATGAGGGACGGTCATAATAAAGTTCACAAGTCATTTTCAGATGTAAATGAAGGCAAAGAGGCAGATTTAATGAGACTTTGCTTGGCAAACGAGTGGATTATTTAGGGCGTTCCGTTATTGTTGTATGTCTTTCACTTTCATTACATCGATATGGATTGCCATGTGCAATAGCAATAGAGCTTTTTCCAGACATTTCTAATTCGTGGTCTAATTAGGCAACATCTTGCTTTGAACATATGAGTTGCTAAGAGTAAAAGTCGGGAAAAAAGCTTATTATATGGAATATATTTCAGAAAGTTATGGAAGGTCATCATGTATTGTTGAATAAAGCACCCACTCTACATATATAGGCATACAAGCATTTCAACCCGTTTTAGTGGAGGGGCGTGCTATTTGTTTACATCAATTAGTCTGTAAGGGATTCAGTACATATTTTAATGGGATCAAATGGTTGTTCATGTACCTTAATCTTTGGAGGCTCAAGCGGAGGCCCTTTTACTTATGTTTTCTCATATGAAACTTTTGTTTTCAGCTATTGATGATCCTATTTTTGTACTAACTCAAGATATACTTATTGGACTCTATGTATTAACGAGCGAGAATCGTCGAGGTATTTGTGTAAATATGTATAATCCATGGAATTGCGGAAACTATCAAATTAAAAGAAGTGGCAATAATAAATATAAGTATACTAAAGAACCTTTTTTTCTTTCTAATTCCTATGATGTAATTGGAGCTTATCGGCAGAAATGAATCAATTTAGATAGTCCTTTGTGGCTTACTTTCTTTGTTGAAATAAGGACAAATGATTTGATTCGACATTTCCTAATAATCGACTTGGCAAAATCTCCTATTTCATATATCAGAAAAAGGAATGAGCCATCGGTTTCAGCATTGCTCTCTGATAAGGGATCGGATTGCACTAATAGAAATCCCTTTCTTCTATTTATTCCAAGGGAGAACTCAACAATCCCTTGATCAAAATCAAAAAAACTATTCATATGTTTGTTGAATCAAGGGATTCCAATCGATGATAATTTTGTCATCATCCAATTCCTTTCGAATGGGTCCATTCAACGATATAAAATATCACGGTATCATAAAAGAATCAATTGAAATTCTAAAAGATATACAGTTTAAATTAAAATTTGTTGGGTTTTAGAACAACCTTTCTAATTGTGAATGTTTATTCATTTTATCATTTAAAAACGGGTAAAAAGCATTTTGCACCCCTTAAATGGTTCATTTTGACACTTTGCACCCTTAAAATAAAATGACACTATTTTGTGCCCCTAAAATGAATTTGTTAACACTTTGCACCCATTGAGTGTGTATGTGTTTTTTTAGGGTCAAAATAGGCATTTTCAGTATTTTATTAAAAAAGGAAAAATTCTGAAAAATGAAAACTTTCCCCAACTTGAATAAAAAAAAAATCAAAAACTAAAAATGTTATACCACCACCACCACTCCCGATCAGTTTCCTGCGCCACTGCCACCTCCGATCATTGATATCGTGCGCCACCACCAACGCCCCGATCAGCGACGCTGCGCGACAACTCCCCAAATCTGAATCTACAACTTCTCTCTCTCATCGCCACCGCCAAAATGGACCATTTTAGGGGTGCAAAATGCCTTTTACCCTTTAATAACTCATGATCAGATCTTGATAAATAATTATTTCTATTTGCAAATTTAAATGTAAAATAGACTTCTCAAATAATGAAATATTATTTAATGGATGAAAAGAGAAAATTCTAACTCCGTTGTATCTAGTACGAGTATAATCAATTTGAATTAGTAATTGTTCCATTTCAATTATTGTCAAGAAACATCTACAATAATGAGTCTTGGGCAGTTTATTTGTCAAAATATACGTATAACTTAAAAAGGACCGCACCTAAAATCGGGTCGAGTTATACTTGTTCAAGTTGACTCTGTAGTAATACGATCAACTAAGCCTTATTTGACCACTTCAAGAGCAATTGTTCATAGCCATTATGGGAAAATCCTGTTTGAGAAGATACTTTAATTACATTTATACATGAAAAATCAAGATCTGGTGATATAATCAAAGGGCTTCCAAAAGTAGACCTGGTGTTAAAAGTGCATTCGATTGGTGTAATATCGGTGAATCTAGAAAAGATGGTTGAGGGTTGGAACGATCATATACCAAGAATTCTTGTAATGTCGTGGGCATTCTTGCTTGGTGCTGAGTTAACTATAGCGCAAAGTCGTATCTCTTTGGTTAATAAAATCCAAAGGTTTATCGATTCAGGGGGAGTGCAAATTCATAATAAGCACATAGAATTATTGTACGTCAAATAACATCAAATGTGTTGGTTTCAGAAGATGGAATGCCTAATGTTTTTTCACCTGGAGAACTAATTGGATAGTTGCGTGGATAGTTGCGAGGGGAAGGGATTCGGGCGTGTTGGAAGAAGCGGTTTGTTATCGAGCCATCTTATTGGGAATAACAAGAACATCACTCAATACTCAAAGTTTCACATCTCAAGCGAGTTTTCAAGAAACTAGTCGAGTTTCATCTCAAGCGAGTTTTCAAGAAACTAGTCGAGTTTTAGCAAAAGCATTTATACGGGGTCGAATCGATTGGTTGAAAGGACTGAAAGAGAATGCTATTTTGGGTGGTGTGATACCCGTTGGTACCGGATTGAAACGGTTTGTGCTCCCTTCAAACAACATAAGAAGAGCCCTTTGGAAACGAGAAAAAAACAATATACTCGAGGGAGAAATGAGAGATTTTCTCTTTCACCACATAAAATCATTTTCTTTTCTTCTAAAAAATTGCCATGATATATTAGATCAATCATTTAAAGGATTTAATGATCCCTAAAAGCAGATTCCTTCTTTTTGATGATTATCTGTATTGGTGCAGTTATTTCATTTGCTAATCAAAATAATAAAGAATATTGTATAGCTAGGACCAATCTATGGTAATTTTTATTTCAGTTCAGGGTTCCTCGTCGCATTTTTTGAAGGGGGGGGGGGGGGGGGGGAATGACTAGAAGATATTGTAACATCGACTTGGAAGAGATGTTGGAGGCAGGAGTTCATTTTGGTCATGGTACTAGAAAATAGAATCCTAAAATGGCACATTATATCTCGGTAAAGCGTAAAGGTATTTATATTACGAATCTTACAAAAACTGCTCGTTTTTTTTTTGAAGCCTGCGATTTTATTTTTGATGCAGCAAGTATAGAAAAAAACATTGCTCGACTTATTTACGCCTTATTAGATAGAACTTACAAAAAATAAATTTATGTAGAACTTCCTACCAAACTTCTATGTTATAAAACCATTTATGATTTATGTATCATTTCAATCAAAAGAAAGGATAAAAGTATCAACTGTATCACCTAGTATATATGGTCTGTTTTGTATACATTCATAAGTTTAAAATAAAAAAATGGGATAAAAACTCGGTCAAAAAAAGTCGAAAAAACACTTGTGGGGTGATTGACAGAACTTGACAAATGTTAGGGGTATAGTGATAAAAATGATCTCTAGGCGGCAATATGAAAAACACCCATAAGTTAGGGGGTTTGATGTTTTTATCCCATCAAAACATTACGCCATAACCTTTCCTTTCTAATGTTGTGCGAATTAACTTTCTCATAAGGTCCATCCAAACGACAAAGATACCGACACGTAGGCCAGTTAAAAATAATTAATTGTGTCTGATCAGGTCACTACCACATTTTCTGCAAAGATTAGCAACAAAGTTATCTCTTTAACAATTATAGGTGCAAATTGCAAAGTTATCCAACGATGGGGTTTTGATGCTTTTATTTTTAAAAAATAAATCAAATACTTCACTTACATTAATAAACGTGAAATATTGATTGCTAGTTAAACTGTTATATGGATCTCGTAAACGTGTAAATTAGGGTGCGCAGCCCTGTATACAGTGAATAACTGTATCTTGACATGATCAAATCGTAATATTAATGGCTCTTGTTTACATTGGCAGTTTGTCACCGCTTATCAAATTTCTGTACATAATATGATAATATTAAGAACATTAGAGAAAAACAAAATAAAATTGTACGTCAAGGGTCAAAAAAGGATCACAAATTGTCATTTTGCTCCGTATAAAAATTGCAAGAAGATTACGGAAGTCAAAATATGCTTAGCTTTTGCCGCACTTGTTGGACCATGACGTTCGAATAGGCGTTTGATGGTATATTAATAAATAAAGTTTGTCAAAAGTAACTATCCAAAATTACTATACAAATGTAACACGGAAAGAGTGAAAATGCGCTCATTCCTACCTAATTTATTACCATATTAATAAATAAAGTTTGTCAAAAGTAACTATCCAAAATTACTATACAAATGTAACACGGAAAGAGTGAAAATGCGTTCATTCCTACCTAATTTATTACCAAGTATTTAGTTTGCCCACTATATAAACCCCGACCCCTGGCGTTGGTTTCTCATCATCCATCAACAAATCTAAATAAGTCATAAAATGGGCTCTATATCTCTAACTAACGAATTCAAACCCCATGCCGTGTGCATACCCTTCCCCGCTCAGGGGCACATCAGCCCCATGTTAAAGTTGGCCAAACTCCTCCACCAAAAGGGCTTCTACATCACTTTTGTCAACACTGAATACAACCACCGCCGTTTCCTCAAGTCTCGTGGTCCGTCCGCCCTCGACGGCTTGCCTGATTTCCACTTTGAAACTATCCCGGACGGCCTTCCACCTTCCGATGTCGAAGACGTTACTCAGGACATCGCTTCTCTTTGTATGTCCACCACTAACACTTGCTTGGAGCCATTTTCCGAGCTTTTGTTGAAGCTCAATAATGACTCCGGATCCGCTCCGCCCGTGAGCTGCATTGTCTCGGATGGAGTTATGAGTTTCACTTTGAAAGCGGCCGAGAGGTTTGGGCTGCCGGAGGTGCTGTTTTGGACCACGAGCGCTTGCGGGTTCTTGGCGTACGCGCAGTATAAGCAACTCATGGAGAAAGGCTATGCCCCTCTCAAAGGTATTTCATAATTGTTCTTCTATGATATGGTTTGATTTAGCATCTAATAATGGCATACAGTTCTTTTTACTTAGAGCTTGTTTATTTTTGCTGTTCAACTGATGGTATGATGGTATCGGATTGTCCCTTAGTGGACCACACTCATTTAGCCCCTTTAAAGTCGGTATCTTCTCAGATCTAAAATTTTAAAGTACTGATATAAAATCTATACCGTAAACAGGTATCTTCTCAAACAAATCCTGAAATCTTCAATAGATATATTAGATATACATTTATTACTAACACCTCCCAAAGTATCTTTTTATATAACGAAGTATATTTGGTGAAGTTTCAAATATTATCCTTTTACATTATTACATATATATGCGATGTTCATATATGCTAATGAAAAGCGCATACCCCTATGCATGTGCAGATTCGAGCCAGTTAACAAATGGTTATTTGGAAAGAACACTAGATTGGGTTCCAGGAATGAAAGACATCCGATTAAAGGACTTTCCTTCTTTCGTCAGGACAACCGATCCGAAAGATTTCATGTTCAATTTCGTGTTACAAGAAACTGACGCCGCCTCCAGAGCCAATGCTGTGATCATCAACACATTCGAAACATTAGAACCTGACGTCCTGAATGCCCTTTCCGACATGTTTTCATCACGTGTATACGCTATCGGCCCTCTTCACCTGATGATGGAACATATTCTTGACAAAAGCCTCAACGCGTTCAGCTCCAGTCTGTGGAAAGAAGAACCTCATTGCATTGATTGGCTCGATTCAAAAGAGCCTGAATCCGTTGTCTACGTTAATTTTGGCAGCATTACCGTTGTGACAGCGGAACAACTGACTGAATTCGCATGGGGGCTTGCTAACAGCAAGAAAACCTTTCTTTGGATCATTAGGCCGGATATCGTTGCTGGAGACTCGGCTATGCTTCCGCCAGAATTCATGACCGAGACAAAAGATAGAAGCATGTTAATCAGCTGGTGTGACCAAGAACGTGTCTTAAAACACCCCGCGATTGGAGGGTTCTTGACGCACAGTGGTTGGAATTCCACGATTGAAAGTATTGCCAGCGGAGTGCCTATGATATGTTGGCCTTTCTTTGCCGAGCAACAAACAAATTGTAGGTACAGTTGTGTGGAGTGGGAAATAGGAATGGAGATTGATAATAATGTGAAGAGGGATGAGGTTGAGGTGTTGGTTAGAGAGTTGATGGATGGTGATAAAGGAAAGAAAATGAAGGAGAAAGCTATGGATTGGAAAAGGAAGGCACAAGAGGCAACAGCAACTGGTGGTTCTTCCTACTTGAATTTGGACACGCTTGTTGAGGAGGTGCTTCTACAATAAGTTAATAATGGGTGATTCAGTCCCATTTGAAAAACGCATGATTTATTTTATAGGTTTTGTTCTGTTGCGAATTTTCTCTACATACTATGCTTATGTAATAACGTTTTTCTTTGTAACAGTATTTTTGTCAAAATTATATAGTAAACCATATATTCATTAAAGGCTTGTCTGCTTTAGGGGGTCCTTTGTGACCCTACTATTAGTTAATACATAAAAATTCTCATTTAACTTTTATTATTGGTTTTCATTCAAATTGGATTCACTTAAGAAAGCGGCATGGTCTATGGCAGGGGTGGAAACGGGACGGGATCCCATCCCATGGGACCTTGATCCACATAATCCCGCGTACCCAAGAATGGGAATCTCACCCCCGTTCCCGCCCCGCTGGGACGGGATCCCGTTGTTGGCGAGATTCCACTGCGGGAATCCCGCGAATTTCTAGTGGCCTGGAATCTTTTTACGTATGTCAATCATCATCATCTCACATATGTCATCCAGAGTACTGGAATTCCTCGTTTATGTACTGACTATTTACAAATTCATTTCAATCATTCATCATCATCACATATGTCATGAATTTCAGCTAACCATTCTTCATCAATTCATCATCATCATCATCCCAATCATTCTTCTTAAGAGTATTGTTACTAATTAGACACAACACCAAGCTCAAACTCAAACAAGAGGACTCGTAATACACACGAATTGGAGAAGTACCGTAATACCGAGCTCAAACAAGAAAAATATTTACACAACAATTTTTAATTTCTTAAACCCTAATTAGACACAACACAACAAATATCAAAAATACTAGACCTACCACAAATCTACAAGGCGGCGCCGGTGAGAGAGGACGAACAACAGACGGCTCTGGTGAGAGAGAAGGTGGCGCCGACGAGTGTGTGTGAGCGACGGTATGACTATGAGAGAAAGAGAAATAGAGAATGAAAAAATTTGGGGGTTTCACTTTCATTTACTTGTTTTTCTTTCTAATTTTTGCCCCAATGTTTTCTTATACCTACTTATGTTCCCCACATTTATTTTATTTTAGCAATAAACCCCCAAATCCCCTCTAAATAATTTATGTTCTGAAAATCGACGGGATTCTCGCCTCCCGCGGGAATCCGAAAATGATTCTCGTTCCCGTCCCGCGGTTGATGGGAATTCCATCCCGTTGCGATGGGCGAGAACGGGCACGGGACAGGTTTTTTTCAGAGACTGGAAATTCCCTCGGAACGTAACGAGAATGGGAATTTTCCCATCCCGTTCCCACCCCTAGTCTATGGTGTGTGCTTTTTCTTGATTGCCATCTAGTTAACGGGGTAAGGACAAAAAAAAACATAAACAAAAACCCTAAAAGTGTTCTCTGTTTAAGCCATTGGGAGGATGGGATGATGGACACTTGGCCATAACGTGCTATTGAGGGTCTGAGAGGGCAGAAAAAGCATTAAAGGGGGCAGGAATTTCTGGGGCGGTTGTCACAGTGCATATGGCGCGCGTGTGAGTGTGACCCTAACGACCACAATTGAGACACAACTCTACCTTGAGTTCGTATACAACCTCTTGGAGGCATCTGTTAATACGGATATGATCAGGTAGGGGTTTGGTCGTGTCAACTTCATCACAAGTTCGGGCATAATGTCTGCGGGCCTGAGATGTAGTGTGCATATCAATCTTTACAAGGCAGCCAAACAAACATGCAATGCAAAACCAAGCATAAAAGGCATAGTATAGTGGGAGGCTAGGGAGTTGTATCCATGTACATATGTTGCGTCGGGCAGTGGCAGAACCAGAAAAGTTCAGGCCCCGCTGGGGGATTGTGGGATAGTGATTTAGGAGGTACCATGGTCCACTCCCTCCAGGTTGCCCAAACGGGTCAGCTACGCGCCCTTTACAAAATATGTGATCCCTATTTGTTGATATACCTTCCAGAGTCATTGAAGTTTGGAGGCTAGATCGAGGATTGATCAAGTGATGCCCCCCGTTTGCACGATTAGTGATTTCTTACACGATTGACACGGGTGTTGTATCTCCCCGGGCATGAAGGTGATCTGTGAACTGGAAACTGTCATCTTTTCGTCGCAGGGGCTGACCATCGACTCCTCCTCGCACTCCTCCAACGTTTATAGCCAGGTGAGGAAGAAAATATGGTTGGTGGAGCATAGAAGGTGAGATTGGTAGGACGTAGGTGGTGGGGTTTGGGCGGCGGTTGGTGTGGTTGCGGTGTTTGGTTGTTGAGGGTGAGAGGGGGTGGTGAGGCGGTGATCGATGAGGGAGGCAGTGGGTCAGGTGGTTGGGGTAGAGATGGTAGCGGGTGGGGGGCAGAGGGAGGAGGTGAAGGTGGGGCTGGTGGTGAGAAAGGAAGTGGTGGCGGCTGGTTGATTGGGGGAAGTTTTTTTCCCGTGCTTATCCATTCATTGATCCGAAATATTATTTTGTGGGATTTGACAAATATATTTGCATTTTAGCAATATCGCGCACGATACCTAGCAAGGAACTGCCCAATTACGAGTAATTAGCACTGTTGTTAAAGGACCTACTTTGTTGGGGAAAACGTTGCTCGTGGTCAAGTTCGTGTTCTCCATGTTCCTTCTCGTTATCAACTTGTCGATATTTTTACGAAGGACCTACCACGAGTTCTCTTTGACAATTTTCATTACAGTCTCAACATTCGTCCTCCTCCTGTTCCGACCGATGGGGTTTATCAGACTATGTAGATAGTATTTATGGAAGATATTGTAATTGATTAATACATATCTCTATTGATAGAATAGTTTCCCAGTGATATATAGTTTTCTAGTGATAGTTAGTTTCCTTATCATAGAAGACCTCTCATATATATGTGACACCATTCATTATATGTGACACCATTCATTAAATAACTCAAAAATTATTATCTTACAAAGATTTTGGAAGTCAAAATAGGCTTAGCCGTTTGTATGCGCTTGTTGGATCACGACGTTCTCGGATAAGCGTTTGATATAGTATTTGAAATTATCAGATCGTGGATTGACACAACAACTTTGAGAGTTAAGTTGGCGTTGCCTTAACTCTATTATGATCTTCTTGATGAGAGTAATATGCAGCGAAAATAAAGAACTTAAGAATATATAATTTTCAGAAGTTTTCAATATTATTAAAAACTTCCTAGGCTTAGGCAAAATAACCAATAAAGGTTTTAACAAACGTTCCTCACAACAATTCACTCACACTCTTTGTTGATCGGACTCAACGACGCAGAGAAGCACGAACCGCTTAACTTGTAAGAACTAGACTTAAAGTAGTTGATATAAAAACTTCACAAAAGCAAGACGAAGACAATACAACGCATGATTAATCTCTTGGATTATTTAGTACTTTTGTCTTGTAATAATCTTTATGAACTTCACACCTATATATAGGTTTCTTGAAACTTGCACTCCAAGGTGTGCTGTTTAAAGTTTTGGTAACTCATGTTGTTTTCTTGTTGAATTGGAATTTCTTGTGAATTCGGTCTCTTTCTTGAATAAGTGTTCCCTTTATTAGAGTTTTAATAAGGTAACACACCTTCTTCAATTCAGGGTAATCCTGGAAAGAATCCTAGTTACAGTTGAACTCCAATTATTTCCTTCTTTGCAAACCGTGTTGAGTTGACTATTCAACTTAACTTGAATTATGAAAACTTCAAGTAAGGAATCTTCCAAAGCTCTTCCTTATGAGTAAGATACCTTCATGGGCATAAACATAAACAACTAAACTGTGGAACTTGATTAATAAGTGAATAAAAGTAAAACTCAAATTTAGCAGTTAAAGAACAGTTTTCACGCAAGTTCTCTGGTTTCAATGTTATCCTCAATGTTATCCCAATATCGCAGAACATTGATTCGAGAATACCTTGCACTTTAATCTCCCCCTTTATGCCTTTCTTTACAAAACCAATACTTGTTCCAATCAAGTCTTATATCCAGAAAGTTAGAATTAACAAGAAACAAATTAAAACTACTAAACTGGTCCCCCTCAATGCAAACTAACATATTCAAAATTAAAACAACAAAGATATGCATTAAGTCCATCACTACATCAAAGATGTTCAGACTCCAACATTCATCATGTTGCCTCAACATTGAAACCAGTGAGTTTTCTGCATAATAGATTAAACAAAAAAACAGTTCAAAACTTGCTTTCAAAAGCAATAGCAGTCAGAGCAGTTTAAAATGTAGCAATACTTAGAGTTACAGACCATAACTAATAACAAGGAATAAGATCCTTGATCAAATCAAAATAAGTAAAGATAATATACCAGCAAACACAAAACTATCAGCAGGTAAAGAAACAAAAAAAAAAAAAACCCAGAAAACCAAAATAAAATTGGAACTACTATCCCTCTTTTTGTGAAGAAGGAAGTTTCTCCAAGTTTTTCACTAAGTTATCCAGCTCTTTGGGATGCTCCTTGTTATCCTCAATCTCTCTTTGAGTTTCGGCAATATGCCCCCTAAACCAATTTAGCAAATGATCCACAAAAGTTGAGGTTATGACCATGCAATGTTCCTCTTTGGACATAGGAACTGAAGTTCCAGCAAACTCCTGAGCCTTCTTCTTCTCTTTTCTTGGTCTTACCACTCCTTTTGGGTTCCATGGAAGATCTCTCACTCCTGAACGAGATAAGTAACTTGGGAGAATTGTAAGTTCAGCTTCATTCTTCATCCAGTCCACTATGGCACTTGTCTTCAATCCTTGTTTGAGAAGGATTATGCATATGGGTGAGGGAAAAGGCAGCATGCCATTCTTCCTTCCAGCAACTTTAGACATACACTTCAAAATCCTATCCCCCATATTCACAGCTAGCCCATTCTTGATTTTGTACTCTAAGTTGCAGATTCCTTAGTTAGTACAGTAACAGTCTTACTTGGCAGCCAGTTGAAGCATGCAATCTTATGCAAGATAGCACTAAGGGAAGTGAGTTTTGTAGGTGGCAGAGCATCTTTCCAGACTTTGACCAACCCTCATATCAAATCTTCAATCACATCATTGTAGTAAGGGTCCTCAGATTCTTCAACAAGTGGGAATCCACAGATCTTATTGATGGTGTAGGGTTCAATATTAAATACTCTCTCTCTCTCACCCAAGCTTTTCCAAACTTTGGAGATCTGTAATCTCTTATCCACTTGGCGAGATTCAGGTAGAATTCCATAACAATCTCAGGAGCATAATCATTCAACTCCATCACAGATTGATGAATCCCTCTTGCTTCAAGCAAGTCCAACACTTTGTGTTCTTTAAAACTGGCCATCTCTACAAGTATTTCAAGGTGAATTTCCTTTCTCTTGAAAGAATCCCACTTCTTCTCCAAATATTTGGTAAGATAATAGAGAGAAAAGTAGTCCTCATCATCTTCAGGGTAAATCACATATAGCCCATCCGAGTATTCTTCTGTCTATGATGTTGCCTTAACATCATCAACAACATCATGCTCTTCTTTATCAGTCTTCTCCTCTTCTTTCTCCTCCTCTTCCACTTCTTCCTCAACATCCACAACCTCAATTTCCTCTTCCAAAACCTGTTTCCCTTTGCTCTTTCTCTAAGCAGCAGCAACAGTAGATTCTTTCTCTTTTTCCAGCCTTTTTCTTAGCTTCAACAGCTCTTTTCTGAGCATATCTCTCAACTTGCCTTTTTCCTGGACTCAACACATTTCTTGGCAGTCTCAGACACTTTTCTACCACCAACAAACTTCTCAACAGAACCCTTACTCTTTTTCTTTTGAGCCCTAACCCACTCCTTCACTAAATCATCCATAGATTCTGCAACCTCCCCCTCAACAGATTTATCAATATTATTCTCAGGGTTAAGTTCAGCCATATTTACCTCGATTTTCGGTTCATTGTTGATTGGAGTGGTTGCCTCAGATGTTGGCTCAACATTTGAAGTCGATTTTCCCTGATTTGATTTCTTTCCTCGTCGCACATAGGGAATCGTCTTTCTTTTAACAGCAACTTGAGCATCATCAGATTTTGCAGCATCACCTCGAGTGTGAGAGCGAGTGGGCGCAACTGTAGGTTCACTGCTTAGAGCAACATCTGCAAGAGTATCCATGGGAGACTTGCTCGCCATTGTTAGTAAGAGAGATTTGCAAAGAAAAATTGAGAGAATTTGGAGAATAGAGAGTAAAATTGCAGAAGTTTTAAGCACAAATAAGGAAATTAAGGCTATGATTCCTAATATAATCGTGAGTAGGGGAGAGAGAGTGAATGTTAGTGGGTAGTTAATGTCAGTTTATCAAATAATCTCGTCCCACTATGTTTTCCCGCGTACACGTGTTAATCACTACAAGAAAACTTCACAATTGGAACCATTAATTAGGTTCCAATTGCCCCTTTTTTGGTTCCCGTAGACCAAATGGAAACCAGGCATGGGCACTAGAGGCTTCGTTTCCGTTACCCCCGTAGCGATTGCCTTGGAAACGAAATAAATGGTTCCCCTTGCTAATAGGAACGAACGCCATTGGTTTCCGTTACATCTGGGAACCAAGTGTATTGTTCCCACGCACAAAACCAACATTTCATTTCTATTGCATAATAGGAACGAATCTTTGGTTCCCATTGCTTTAGGATTGAGACCCCCAATTCTGACATGAGAAACACATTATTCTGCCAACGGGAACCAACTTGTCCAAATTACGGGAACGAAAACTTCGTTCCTATTGCTTAATTCAAAATTTAAAAGAAAAATGGCGAAAATTTTGATTTTTGTTAAAAATTAAGGGGGGAAATTTGAATTGTTTTCAAAATAGTACCATTTTCGAATTTTTCATATTGGCGCCATTTTGATTTTGAAAATTTTCAGAAATTTTATTTTTGATTATTGTTGTTGTTGTATAATCTGAAATTATCATTTTCATGGTAATTTACTTAATTTCGTTTTATGTTATAACATTGTTGTATAATATTTAAATTATTGTATTTTTAGAATATCACTTATATTGTAATAGGTAAAATGTGTAATATTGTAAATTAAACAATACCACTATACAACACAAATTTGTTGTTAAGAAAATTTAGGATACAACTATACAACTATACAACACAAATTTTAATAAAAAATAACAAAATAAATGGATTTAAGCAACATAGGCTGCTGTCAATGGAGGTTTGTATTAGGTTTGAAATGTGTCGGAGAGATGGGTTGGTATATATAGAAAAGTATCCGCAATGGGAACGAAATTTCGGTTCCCATTGCTTGATATTTTGGTTCCTGTTACTGGCCGGCTGTTTTTGTACGACTTCCTCAATTATTGGTGCCAATGGGAACTAAATATTTAGTTCCCATTAATTGGTTTCCATTAGAACCCATACTTATAAAAAAATTAATTATATTTTTTACCACAAATATATTTTAAACGTGTTTTGTTTCTCCATTTGTCGATAAAATCTGAATTTACATGCTTCATTAGTGTTGTGAAAATAGTTGTTCAAGAAAAACTGAATTTGAAGTTGTTTTGCATCTTTTGTATAATTGCGCTTTCATCCCCAAACTTTTTTTTTAAAACTTCTTCCGACATTCCGTTTTGTACGAAATTTGGAGGAACACTCCTATTTTACATATCTTAGTGTATGGTTAAAAAAAATTAATCTTTGAAGGTGTTTTACAACCTTTATGTATGAAAATACAAGTTAGAACTATGTTGCCTATAGGTTTTAAGGATAGGGTTTAGGGTTTAGGGTTTAGAGTTGAAGAGATGTATAGTATTTTATATTATAATATTTGTTTATCGTATTTCGTTACTTTGTTTTGGACGAGATTTGGAATGACACGCTTAATTAGTGTTTTCAAAGGATTGGTAAAAGAAAAAACTTAATTCGGATATTTCTTTAACTTTTCTATAATTACATAACCCCCCCTCGTTTATTTGTTTATCGTATTTCGTTACTTCGTTTTGGACGAGATCTGGATTGACACACTTAATTAGTGTTATCAAAGGATTGGTAAACGAAAAAACTTTGTTCGGATATTTCTTTAACTTTTTTATAATTACATATTTCTCCCATTTATTTGTTTATCTTATTTCGTTACTTCGTTTTGGACGAGATTTGGAATGACACACTTAATTAGTGTTTTCAAAGGATTGGTAAAAGAAAAAACTTAGTTCAAATATTTCTTTAACTTTTCTATAATTACATATTCCTCTCGTTTATTTGTTTATCTTATTTCGTTACTTCGTTTTGGAATGACACGCAATATTAGTGTTTTCAAAAGATTGGTAAACGAAAAATCTTAGTTCGGATATTTCTTTAACTTTTCTATAATTACATATTCCTCCCGTTTATTTGTTTATTGCTTTTCGTTAAACATTGCGTATTTTAAATAAGTGATTGATTTGTGTAATAGAATATACAAGAGTTTCAATTGTAATAATTAACGTTTTCGAGATAAAAAAAACATAAGGTATTTATTAAATATGAGGTCAACTAAACTAGGTTTAACCATAATACCAATTAACAATCATTATTAAACATTATAAAATAAACCACCACCACAAAGTTGTTCCAAAAGTCATTCTTAAGAATAAACAATTCACCTAAAAATGAGCTCAAAGAGTGTAAAACTAAACACTACAAAAAATATCCAAACCGACAATAATACCAACACGACATGTATCGAAATTGCACAGTCTATCAAATATACCAACTTTCATCCAAATATTCCAACTTAAATCTTGAAAATTGCACAATCTATCAAATATACGAACTTTCATCCAAAATATCCAACATTCATCAAAATATTAAAACTGAAATCCAAAAAATTGCACAATCTATCAAATATACCAACTTTCATCCTAAATATCCAACATTCATCAAAATATTCCAACTTAAATCCAAAAAAATCAACATTCATCCAAATATACCAACTTTCATCCAAAATATCCAACATTAATCAAAATATTCCAACCTAATAAAAAAATGCACATTATAATTATTTTGAACGAATAAAACACTTATTTAGTAGTATTTTAGTATTTTCTAATTTTTAGACACTTAACCAATAAATATTATTACATCAATTTTGAGTTATTGAAATACTTAATATGCTTTAAAGATGGAGACACTTAGTTAATTTTTACTTTATAAAATCATATATAATTCGTAAAACACTTAACTTGGATTTCAAAAAGAAAAAAAGAACACACTTAACTTTAACAAAATTGAAGTATGGAATTCACGGTAAAAAAAAGTCTTTTCCCTCCAACTCACTTTTCTCCCGCTGTGTATGAGCCAATTTCTCTAAAATAGCCCAAATCTCCAACCTACCAGTTATGTTGCCCTAGCTTCTCCTTCCAGTTCACCGTCGCCACTCGATTCCGCCGTGAAACTCTTGCACTGTTGCATTCTTCCACCACAGCCCCTTGCAGTCCCAGATTCTATGTTAATTTAATTACGTGACAAATAACCCAATATCCAAAAGCCCCTATTATTTACCATAAATCAGCTGACAAAATGAGCGATGCAGCCACCGCACCGGCATCGGCAAAACCTCATCCCCATCAGCACAACCAACAACCCGAGCCCAAAGCGTTTCCCTTCGATTTTCGAATTACCGCACGATTTCTTCGATTCGTGCCGCCTCCAATCGACACCTCACAGAACGGCGTCGTCGATGTGTCAAATTCAATAGAGGTTGACGGAGCTGGTATTCACGGCGATGACAACAGTAGTACTTATGCTAAAACTATGCAGAGGTGGTCCTGCAACACCTGCAAAGAGGAATTCGAATCGCTCGTAGACCAGCGCTTTCACTTCAAATCCAACCTCCATTGCTTCAATATATGTGTTTTCTCTTTTTGTGGTTAATTCTATTTGCTGTCGAGTATTAGGTTGCTCTGTTGTTTATAAGAAACGCGCGCGTGTGTGTAAGCTGATTTTGCTGTATTGGTAAGTCGTATCAACATTGCTAAATCGTTTGCCAATTGTTTAGTATTTGCTCTCTTGTTCTATAGTGAAGATACATTTAGCCTCATTTTTCTGTGTTGTTTGGTGTTCAATTTTGTTCCATTTTGATCCTAAGGTTCCTCCTATGAGATGTGTTGAGGTTTATGATGGACACGAGTCTGAGATGCATTTTATAGAATGGATTGTCTGTTATATCAACTCGACTTTCTAATTAGAATGGAGAGATTTGTGGTTTTGCTCATAGCTCTGATTTTGATGCTTGGAAAAGCTTAGCATGGGATTTAAGAACTTTTTGTTTCCTTATTTTTAATTGAAGCAAATGGTGGTGTTCTTTTCACTTCCCCATAGCACTAATTTTAGGTTTAATGAGTGGTGTAAGTTTGTTTAATTTGTGTGCATTTTTAAAGCATGTCAATTGCATGGTTTTAGAACTTTATATGACATAGTTGTAGTATCTATAAGTTTGCATATATAATATCCACAAGTTTTCATTTTTTGGTTCTGCATTTAAGAGTTTGTGTATTTTATAGAGTAGAAAAAGTTTCACTTTTATTGTTTTTTCATGTATTCTTTTAATTTCATGTATTGTTCTGCATAGATGTTTGTGTTTCATATAAATTAGACTGTGGATTTCTTTTGGAGTATACGGTTTGTTTTTTTGAAAAGTTCCATCTTTCTCTCTTTAAGTAGCTGTAATGTGAAGTAATTGAAATCTATTGCAATTGGAATACATCAACATGAATATATCATTTTGCATAAGTTAATGTTATTTTCATGCATCCCTTGCTAGATTCACTTACTTCAATCATTTATCATGTTTTTTGAAGGTGCATTAGGTGTTAGAAGAATTGAAGAAAATGCTATTGAATGGTGTGCAAAGATGGTTTTTAAGTTGATGATGGAGTACTTATGGATGTCAAGTTACTTTCCCAGTAGTGAAAAACTTTTGAAATGTTAGTTTGGAGCCAATGTCGATTAAATGTGTTTTAGCAATATCATGTAAATAAGGATGGTTGTTTATTTTGTTGCCTCGTTCAGCAATATTATGATTGATTTTGTTATTTTCAAATTTGAAGTGTATTAATATTAAAGACGAGTAGCAGGACGAGGTCGTGCTGCAGGATGTGATTGAACACGTGATTTCGGACGTGATTTAGACCGCGGTTCCTCCGTTTCCTGCACTGTCTCCTTGCCCTTCATTCGTGCCATCTAAAGATAGAAACAAATTTCAATAAGTACTATATATAAACATAAAGTATCTACTTATATAATTTAATCAAACAATCAAAATAGAATACAGATTTAGTCAAACTTTGAAGAAAATTCTCTACTTAATTGACTACAAATTTAGAAGCATAATTCAACAAATCTAGAACACTTGTCTTCCCCAAAATTAGACAAAATCAGATTAACCAAGTCCTAAATTGAGATTAACTAACCAAGGCCTAATTTCAGATTAACAAAAGCCTTGAATTCAGATTAACAAAAGCCCTAATTAAAGATTAACAAAAGCCCTGAATTCAAATTCTCCTAATTTTCTTTCACAAAAACAGAGTATAAACAGCATGCAACACCAATTCCTGTCCTTTTTTCTTCAACCCTTAATACAACAGCACACAACACCAAACACTATACACCAAGACCCTAATCCTAACTTTCCATCATAACAGCAGAATACAAACACCATGCATCACCAAAAACTACTCAATTAACAAACTATAAACAAGTAACAACAAAAAATTCAAGAAATCTTCATGATTGTGACCGAAACTAAAATTTTGAAATTCAAACCAACAAACTATATGAAATTAAGTATCAAAATGAAGCTAAAGAAGTGGAGATTACATACCTTCTTCGAATTGGAGGAAAAACGACTGATTTGGGGGCGGATTTGATGATTTTTTAAGAACCCTAATGTGTGTGATTACTGTGTCTTTAATGTGTGCGTGAAATGAGAAAAGGGGAAAGTGAGTTGTGTTTCTGAATTACACGATTACTTAGTATTATTTTTTTTGTTTATTTTTTTAATCAATGGGAACCACGGTTTGGTTCCCATTGCTTTGAGGTGTCACTAATGGGAACCAACACTCAATGGGAACCAAATATTGGTCCCTATTACTATGTGTATACTGTGCTTTTTCCATTAACAAGGACAACAAGCAATGGGAACGGAAATGTCGTTCCAATTAGGTAGCAACACAATTTTGTTCCCATATTTTCGTCTCCAATGTGGAGTTTTCTTGTAGTGAATGTTTAAGTAACAAGTAACCAGAGCGGTTTTAAAAAAATTTGAAAACTTAAAAGTTCCTGTTTTCAATGTTGACCTGCGACATTGCACAATGTTGGGATAACGTTCAATAGCATTCAAACCCAGAAGGTGGAGGTACAAGCTTCACCAAGGAAAATTCATGTGAGAGCTTGAGATACATCCAAAAATACATCTGAAACTTAACCAATATAGCAAGTGAGTACCCCAGACATAATGTTCAGATCAAAATCATGAGTAAGCAACATAGATAACAAGAAACACACAGAGATAAGCAGTTATGAATTCAAGGAAAAATTCACTTCCACAACATAGAAAGTCACAGAAAAGTGTATCACCTGCAGTATGTTACCCAAAGTGTATGTCTCAACACATGAATTATACTCCCCCTAAGCCTAAACCGACACAACTCAACAAGAAGAAAGAAAACAATGTAGTTCTAACATGAATGCAACAATGTAATGTCAAATAAGCAGATGGTAAACACTTATGAAGAACTTCTCAAACCAGCACAGTTCACATCTCTTTAAATTCTTTTTTATTTTCATAACTCTTCTGAACCAAAAACTGAAGGTTGTTAAACACAAAGCTAATGTCACTACTGAATGAGGGCAGCCTAAACTCCACACACCCCAATAACAACATTAACAACAACAAGTTAGGCAAGTACAAAGGCTTTGAATGTTGGTAATTCATTTATCATGCACCCCACCACCTCAATTCCTTATGCATACTTGTTTACCAACCTGCATTCAAGAGAATTCACCAAGTGATCAGTGCTACCAAGTGTAAGAAACCTAAACCTCAAACACCCTAGTAGAAAGGATCACCCTCATGTGTTCCTCGGCCAAACAAACAAAACATATAAATAAGCACATCTGATTAACACTGAAGCTGTCAACATCATGCACCACAACTTCTCCACATGTTCTGTACACCTTTCATATGAATAAGACACAACTAAATAGACATAAAAGTAGTGAACTTTGTGTACCCCACCTCATACAAACAGAAGAGTTTTATTACTTCTTGAAAATAAAGATGTGAAACTGATAACTCGAAATAGTTGTTAATCAAAGAGTTCAACCCCACAAACCAAATATGACAAAACAAGGACTAACTGAGACTCAGAAGGAAATTAATTCAACAAGGAAAACAACAGAATACCTACTAAACCACAACCAATATACCAATGCTAGACACTGGTGTTATGTCAACAATGGTTTCCTCAACATTCTCACATATTACACATGCCAAGAGATTTCCTTAAGCTGAAGAATCTCTCACTATCTAAAGGTTATGTAAACATATCAACAAGCTAATTTGTTGTCTCAATATGTTCAATGTTGATCACTTTGTCCTCTACAATATCTCTCAGGAAATGATGTCTCATGTCTATATGCTTAGTTCTAGAATGTTGGACATGATTCCTAGAGATACTTATGGCACTTAGGTTATCACAGAACATGAGAAGTTTATCTATATCTAACCCATAATCTGAAAGCATGTGTTTGAGCCATACAAGTTGGGTAACACAGCTGCCAACATCTACATATTCTGATTCAGCTGTTAATAATGAAACATGGTTCTGTTTCTTGCTATACCAGAATACCAAATTGTTCCCTAAATAGAAACAGCCCCCACTTGTGGATTTTCTGTCATCCACATCACCTGCCCAGTCAGAGTCACTGAAACCAACCAAGTTAGTGTTAGTGTCATAAGAATACCAAATGCCTATAGAGGAAGTTCCAGAAGAGATATATCTAAGAATCCTCTTCACAATAATCAAGTGAGATTGCCTTGGATCAGCTTGGTACCTAGCACAAACACATACTGAAAACATGATATCAGGTCTAGAGGCAGAGAGATACAACAAACTACCAATCATGGATCCTGTTGGGTCAACATTGCTACCAATGCCATCTTTTGTTAACATTGCTACGAATGCCATATTTTGTCAACAAACCCTGTTGGGTCAACATTGCTACCAATGCCATCTTTTGTTATCTTCACTGAAGAGGACATAGAAGTTTTGCAAGGCTTGGACTCTTGTAGCTTAAATATCTTCACTAGATTCCTTGCATACTTCTCCTGGTTCAGGAAGATACCATTCTCCAGCTACTTCACTTGTAATCCTAGAAAGTAATTAAGCTCACCAATCATGCTCATCTCAAAATGTTCATGTCATATACTCAACAAACTTGTCTAAAGTAGACTTGTTAGTAGAGCCAAATACTATATCATCCACAAAAATTTGAGCAATACAGATATCAGAGCTTTTTCTAAGGACAAACAATGTTCTGTCTCCATCTCCTCTATTGAAACCTAGACCTAACAGAAAATCAGTTAGTCTCTCATACCAAACTCTAGATGCCTGTTTTAAGTCATACAAAACCTTCTCAAGTTTGTACATATGGTCATGATGTTTAGGGTCAACAAAGTCTTTAGGTCGTTATACGTAAACCTATTTGTCAATTAAACCATTTAGAAAGGAACCTTTAACATCCATTTGGTAAAGTTTAATCTTAAGACAACAAGCAATAACAAGAAGTAATCTAATTGATTCTATTCTAGCTACTGGAGCAAAAGTCTCATTAAAATCTGTACCTTCTACATGAGTATAACATTGTGCAACCAACCTAGCTTTGTTTCTTGTAATTACACCATTCTCATCAGTTTTATTTTTGAAAATACATTTTGTACCTATTACATTCACATGTGAAGACCTAGGCACTAGATTCCAAACTCTTTTCTTGGTGAATTATAAGAGTTCCTTTTGCATGGCATTAATCCAGTAACTATCCTTAAGAGCTTTAGTTACATTCTTAGGTTCAATGGAGGACACAAAACAAGATGCATTTTCAACAGTACATGAAGAAGACATACAAACACACAACCTTACCATATTCCTGTAATTAACTTTTTCTTTGTTGCGTGTTCTCACCCTTTTAGTAATTTGACCAATTACTTGTGTGGCTGGACGATCTCTTTGTATCCTAGCAGGAGGATCTCTTATGGATTCAGGAACTATTTCATCATCAGAATCTGACAGTATAGATGTTGTCCTAACATTGGGGGTTTCTGGTGTTAAGTCAACATTTTTTCCAGTTTACAGTTCAACATCTCCAGCTCTGTGTTCAATTCTTGAACAATATGCAATCTTGGATTGTAGACCCTGAAAGCAGCACTATTAGGAGAATAACCAACAAATATACACTTTTTACTTTTAGGATCAAACTTGCTCATATAATCTCTATATTTCAGCAAATATCAGTCAATTCTAAACTCATGAAAGTGTGTAATAGTAGGTTTTGAACCTTTTGACATTTCATAAGGTGTCATAGTAGTACCAGGTCTAAGATAAACTCTATTACTAATATGACACGCAGTATTCAAAGCTTCAGCCCAGAGTTTCTTAGATAAGTTTCTAGAATTCAGCATTACTCTAGCCATCTCTTGAAGTATTCTATTCTTCCTCTCAGCAATCCCTTTTTGCTGAGGTGTCTTAGGTGCAGAGAACTCATGGAAAATGCCATTAGTTTCACAAAAATTAGCAAATCTTACATTTTCAAACTCTTTTCCATGGTCAGACCTAATTCTTCCTACATAAGTGCCATACAGATTTTCAATACTAGCATGCAAAATCTTGAATGTGTTGAATGCTTCTGATTTTTCTTTGAAAACTTAATCCATGTATATCTTGAAAAATCATCAACAATAACAAAAGCATACTTCTTACCATTCAGGCTACTAACCACAATAGGACCCATGTGATCTATATGTAGCAATTCAAAGCACTTATTAGTTCTAGGGTTAGTACTCTGTACCTGGAGTGGTGTATGAACAGCTTTTGTGTGTTTACCTTTAATGCAGTCTTCACAAACAATTTTACCTGGACTAGTCAACTTACATAGACCTCTTACAGCATCTAACTTCTGTAGTTTCTCCAGATTTCTATAGTGCACATGTCCTAACTTCTTGTGCCACATGACAGATCCCTCTACCTTGGCATGGTAGCATTCAGCTTCATCTTGAGCAAGATAACAATTATCCTTTGATCTTGTACGTATCATCACACATACATTGTCACTATTAAACACATCACATGAACTTTTATCAAAAGTAACTAGTAAGTTATCATCACAAAGTTGACTTATGCTAATTAAATTTGCTTTCAATCCATCAACCAACAACACATCCGTGAGTGGTGGAAATCCTTCAACATCCAATACTCCTTTTCCAATGATTTTTCCTTTGGTGCCTCCTCCATAGGTAACTGTTCCAACAGTCAAAGGGATCACATATTTTAGGTTGTGAATGTTTCCAGTCATGTGCCTTGAGCATCCACTGTCAAAATACCACTTACATGCAAGGTTAGAGTAAACAGCAGAAAAGACAATATTGCAAACAATTTTAACCTTAGGAGTTTTTATCTTTTCAATCCAAGTTCTACTTTTATGTCCTTCAGCTTTGTTACCCAATGTTGGGACAACATTCAGATCAGAGGTTCTCCTAACATTGGTACTACTCTTAATTATTGTTTTCTTCTCAATCACAATTTTATATTTTTTTTACAATAAGGCTTGATGTGACCATGTTAAAAACAATATTGACATATAAAAGTAGGCTTTTCACAATGTTGGAAGGAATTTCACAACTTAGCTATTACTTTCCTTGATAAAACCAACTTTCAAATAGGCAGAATTAGCATCTTCAGAGGGAGGTTTATCAACATAGCCCAAACAACTTTTACCTTGATGTTCCATACTCAACATCTCATCAAGCTTAGAAGTAGATAGGTTCCATTTGGCAATGGTTTGTTCAGCTTTATCAAATTTTACCTTAACCTCCTTCAGTTCAGCCTCATTTTTGTCAAGGTCTTTCTCATACAGTTTCAGCATCTCCTTCATGCATCCAATCTCTTCCTTCAAGCTTTTCTTGCCCTGGATGAGTTCGTGATTCTCAAGTAGCAGTTTGTGGTAGGTAGACTTCAGGTCTTCAATGATTTCCTCCAGGGACATGTCACCTTCAAAGAAATATTCTTCATCTAGATCCACTAAGCCATGAAAACAATCAAAGTTAGATTCATCATAGTTAGACACAAGATTAGGTTCAATATAAGCATTATATTCATCCCAATCTGCAAAGAAGGTCTCCTGTTCTGATGTTGGATCCTGAATGTTGGGGTAACATTGAGATCCGAGGCAGTTCTGGGAGTCTTCTGGTGTCCAGTCAATCTGAGTGAGTACTGCAGCAGTGTGAATCTCTTTTGATTATTCTTCAGCTTCTCCAGAACTAAAGTGATCTTCAATGAAATCATCTACACAAATCCAATGAGAATTTCCTCTTTTTATAAGAGTGTTAGCACATTCATTAGCCATGTGACCATATCCTTTACATTCAAAACATTGAACATCTTTTAACTTATTAGCTTCTAAAGGAGTAGGTTTTGATGCCATGTACTTAACAAACTTATGAGGTAATTTCTTATAACCAGGAGAACTATTACTAAGATTATTTTCTTTCTGGGGTGGAATCGATTGGTTGAAAATGACTGAAAGAGAATATTGTTTTGGGTGGTAAATACCCGTTGGTACCGAATTGAAACGATTTATGCTCCGTTCAAACAACATAACAAGAGCCCTTTGGAAACGAGGAGAAACAATCTATTCGAGGGGAAATGAGAGATATTCTCTTTCACCACAGAAAATTATTGGATTCTTATCGGAACAATTTTTTATTTCAGTTCAGGGTTCTTCGTCGTTTTTTTTGAAAAGGGGGGGGGGGGGGGGGGGGAGGGATGACAAGAAGATATTGGAACATCGACTTGGGAGAGATGTTGGAGGCATGAGTTCATTTTGGTCATTGTACTAGGAAATGAAATTCTAAAATGACACATTTTATCTCGACAAAGTGTAAATGTATTTATATTACAAATCTTACAAAAACATCTCGTTTTTTATCTGAAGCCTGCGATTTGGTTTTTGATGCAGCAAGTATAGGGAAAAACATCACTCGACTTATTTATGCATTTTCAGATAGAACTTATAAAAAATAATTTTATGTAGAACTTCGTAATAAACTCTATGTTATGAAACTATTTGTGATTTATGTATCATTTCAATCAAAAGAAAGGTTAAAAGCATCAACTATATCCCATAGTATAAATGGTCTATTTTGTATACATTCATGAGTTTAAAATAAAAAGGGATAAAAACATCAATTCCCAATCTATGGGTTCTTTTGCGAATTGTCCCCCTAAATAATTATTTTCACCACAATATTCCTAAACTTTGTCAACTTGTTCCATTTACCCCACCGATGTATTTTCGGCCATTTTTGACCAAAATAGTCGCCCTCATGTGAGTCATACGTGTTGTGCAAGATGTATTTTGCTCGTTGGTTGCAAAAAATTGGCGAAAAAACCTTTCAAGCTAGAATTATTTCGGTCAAAAAAATTCGAAAATACACTTGTGGGGTGATTGACACAAGTTGACAAAGGTTAGGGGTATAGTGGTAAAAATGATCTCTAGACGGCAATATCAAAAATACCCATAAGTTAGGGGGTTTGATGTGTTTATCCCATCAAAACATTACAGTCATAACCTTTTCTTTAATTTCTAATGTTGTGCGAACTTTCTCATAAGGTCCATCCAAACGACAAAGATACTGACACGTATGCCAGTTAAAAATAATTAATTGTGTCTGATCAGGTCACTCCCACACTTTCTGCAAAGATTGGCAACAAAGTTATCTCTTTAACAATTATAGATGCAAATTGCAAAGTTATCCAACGATGGGGTTTTGATGCTTTTATTTCTAAAATAAAAAATCAAATACTTCACTTACATTATTAATAAACGTGAAATATTGATTGCTAGTTAAACTGTTAGGGCACGTTTGGTTGGGCCTGATATCTCATATTGGGGAAATATAATGTGGATTGAATAGTAATAAGCCCAGCTTTGGTTGTTCATATTGTAAGCCGGGTCACCCATACTCAATCAGTCCGCCCCGGGCTTCATCAGCAATTCTAAGCGACGCTGATGAGCCGTTTTGGGGAATATGATATCAACAGTATTTTAAACTTGCCATTCAAAATTACCTGAATACCCTTGTGATTAACATATCTACCCCTTTTCCATCAATTGTACTGCTGGGACACACAGCACAATTCAGAGTGGCGATTTGCAAGGAGATTTCGAACAGTAAACCCTAGCCTCCATCTCTCTTCAAAAATCCTACCGGATTCCGTAAAGCCCAGGTACATCCTTCCGGCGCCGTCCTAATTCTAAATAATTTCTTAGTTTTGCGTGTTATAGTACTAATCGCGAACCCTAATTTTCAATTGCATTGGTTTCAAATCAATATCGCTACCAACTCTTCGAAAATTCCTTTCTTCCACGGTGTTCTGTGTTTGGTAAGATTAATCAAAAAACCTAGTATATAATTGTACAAATAACACGATATGTTCTGTTTATTCAAACTTTATATTGTTTTCTGCTACAGGTTTCATTTTGGGACGATTGTACTTTTTTTTCCGGCGTGTACGATCCATCAGGTAACAATATCCGGCATAATTAGGGTGTTTAGACCTTCAAATATATATTTTATGTTGAAATATTACTTTGTTTAAAAATTGGATACATTATGATTCCCCTTTCTTTGGTTATTGCTATGTTACATGTTATTGTCCAAACTTATTTGGGGGTATTGCTGGCATTTGTTATTGAGGGCAAAGGTGAATAATTACAGACTAAACGCAGGAACATTCAGGTATAATTCCATATTATTTTTCGGTTTCCCTAAGATAACTTGTTGCATTGGATGTCTGGTAACTGTACTTCCATCTGTTTAATGTGGAAATATAATTTTGGCATACAATTCATTTAATTTCCATTATTTGTACTCTCCTTTGATATATAACCTGCAAATCTTTAAAGAATTTGGTGATTTTGATATATTTGGTTCAATTGATACTTGCTGCACTATAGGCTTCTTCTCCTTATATGAATATGTTTTCAACTTTTATTTTGGCTTTAATAAATATCTCTCCATTATCTAATGCCAACTTGTTTATGTGATAATATAAAAACACATGTATTAAGATTTAAAAAGCTCTGGACTGTTAATGGTTTTACCAAAAAAAAAAACAAAAACTTCACCAATGGTATTATTAAGTATGCATACATCTGTTTATGAAGGGGTCCAATTGATACTATTCTTCGGGACAACTCTATATTTACTTATTATGTGTAGCAACTGATATACATTAAAAGTTTTAGTAACTTGTTCGTATGATGGATTGGAGAACGCGTGCAATGATCATCGCTTCCGCGCAACTAATATTGATCCAGTTAAGGCTAATACTTATTGCTTTAACTTACTTACTATCGAGGATACCTATTCGTAGGACCACCAAAAGGAAGAGAGGTTATTCATATAGCATGCTTGGTAGAATTCTGAAATAAGTTGATCATATGAGAGACCTTGTCAACATTAATGACACAAATTGTGTTGACATCCTACGTATGGATAGGAATAGTTTCCACAAGCTATGTTATCTACTAGAATTTGGGGGTGGTTTAACAAGCTGCAAATATGTTAATGTTCAAGAGATGACAACGGTTTTTTGCAAACATTAGCCCACCATGATAAAAATTGAGTTGTTCGTTTTAACTTCAAAAGGTCAGGTCAAACAGTCAGTTACTATTTTCACAAAACAATGGATGCCTTGTTCAAAATTGCAGACCATTTAATGGTTACACCCACACCAATTACATCAGATTGTACCGATGAAAGGTGGAAAGTTTTCCCGGTAAGCAATTCATAAGAGCCAAGTTAATTTTGATAATCTTTAATTTAAATTTTTGACAACAGATAGTAATCTTATATTTTTTTTATTATTTCAATAGGGATGTCTAGGGGCTCTTGATGGTACACACATAGCGGTGCGTGGACCTCTAATAGATAAGGAACGCTATCGTACAAGGAAGGGTTTTGTTTCGACTAATGTCCTAGGTGTTTGTGATATAAATAAGAATTTTGTATACATTTTGGCGGGATGGGAAGGACCAAGTGCTGACAGTAATGTTCTTCGAGAAGCCTTAGTCAGAGAAGGTGGTCTTAAAGTTCCGGCTGTATGTGTTTGAAAACAACAAAACTCTCAAACAAAATAATTCTTTTTGTTTATAAAAATTAATTAACTAGTAATTTTTGGTGAACAGGAGAGTATTATCTTTGTGACCTAGGGTATATGAATGCCGACGGGTTTTTAGCACCTTTTAAGGGTAAAAGGTATCATTTGAGTGAGTGGAGTAACGGGCGTAACAAACCTCGAGATCGAGAGGAGTTCTTCAACATGAAGCACAGCAAAGCACGCAATGTTATAGAGCGTGCTTTCGGACTTCTTAAGATAAGATGGCCTATTTTAGATCACCCTACCCATTATTCGGTTGAGGCAAAGTGCAATATTGTGTTAGCATGTACTTTATTACACAACTTCATTCGGTTGCATATGGACGTTGATCCCCTCGAAGCTAGCGGCGTTCAATTACCTTTTAATCCACCGGACGAAACCGAGTACGTTGACTCCATCGCCCACACAAGTGCTTGGCATGCTAAACGTAACGGGATGGCAAGCGAAATATTTAACAAT
Source organism: Linaria vulgaris (assembly GCA_948329865.1). NCBI lineage: Eukaryota > Viridiplantae > Streptophyta > Magnoliopsida > Lamiales > Plantaginaceae > Linaria > Linaria vulgaris. The sequence continues at coordinate 110,257,671 of OX415249.1, read as the reverse complement.
TGGCGTTTGCGACGTCGTGGAAATTGAACCCGTATTGTACCATAAAATAACACAATGAGTTCTTTTATTCAAAATTAACACTGGATTGAATGAGAGATACAATTCTGCAGTATTGTAATATTACACTACGTATTTTAACGCATTTATTTATGATGTGTATTAAATTGGATATCATCATTTGCTGCTTGTCTACTGATATCATTTCAGCACCATTGTGTAGAGTTATCATTCATCTTTTACTAGACACCATGGGTTACATTTACATTTATAAATGCAACCATAAGTAAGGTTATCAAACACTTGTATCACCTGTTACCTAATTCCGAGTTACATGCAGTGTATATCCTAGTAAAACCTATATCCTAGTAAAACCTATCACCTGATAATTTTATGAAAAATTTGTCAATCAAGTGATGTTATTCAGACTACACTTGACTGCATATTGTTTATAAATATATTCTGACTTTACAGGTTATACTTCATTACGATAGATGGTGGTATATTATTGTGAGTGCAAATATATTTGGCTAGTTTTCAGGTTTGACTTCATAAGGAGAGCTGGTGGTATATCATTGTTTTTAAAATTATACAGACTTTGCAGTTTTTAGTTTGTAAAGGAAAGCTGCTGATATTATTTCCAAATTCCATTATTGGTTATAAGCATTAAACATTCTGTCAGTTGCAGTAAGGCAGCTAAAATCATTTTTAAGAGCATTTTATTGTGGGGTTGCAAACTAGTTTGTGCCACTCTCTAGACTACTCTCATATACATATATGTAAAGTAAGGAGCCTTAAGGACTTATTCCAATAGGTCCTTAATGTCTGTAAAGATTGCAAAGTTTATTTTATTATATCTAACTAAATTTACAGCTGATTGTATATGTACTGTAAATTTAGAACTTGAATGCTCCATATGTACTGTAAATTACTAATGTGAACCAATATGAATTCAATTTTACAGTTTGTTAAATACTATTATTTGACTATGTATCATGTTACAGGTTTTATTTATTCTTATTAACGGACTGTGATATATCAAACGGTCAACTTCTTATTTTGGTCTTTAATCACTTCAGCAATGGAGAAGTCTAGTAGCAGCAAACAAGTGAAAAGCAAGAAAAACGGCGGGAATGGGAGTCGTAAGTACTGGAGCAGAGTTGAGGAATAGGCTTTAATTGAAGCGGTCAAAGAGTTAATTGTTGAGGGGTGGCAATCGGGAAATGGTTGGAAACCGGGATTCAACAATCAAGTGGCATTTAGAATAAAGAATAAGGTCCCAAATACTGATGTTCAAGGAGATCCCCATGTCATTTCGAAAATGTCTGCATGGCGGAAAGACTATGGAGCATTATCAAGACTTTTTGGCCGTACGGGTAGCAACTTCGTCGCTTTAGATCCTTACACATTCACCATTACCATTGTTGGTTCTAGTATATGGGAGGCAGGAATAACAGTAATATTAAATTTATTAGACATTCTACTACATATGTTGTGAATTGTACAATTTTAAAGAATTGATAAAGATATCTTACATTCAAGATTTTATTTATGCAGGTTAATCCAGAGTTGTTGAAAATGCAACACAAATCATTCCCATTTTATGAGGATTGGGATGTTATGTTTGGTTTCTCAAAGGGCACAGGTGAGCATGCCGTGAACATCAATGCGGCGAAAAAACGCGTCAACAGTCAAAGAAATTCTACCCCTACAACACCTGTTGACAATGAAACTGGTCTAGAGGATTTAACTTCCGAGGCAGGAGATGAATCTTCTGCACACCCCACTTCTGAAAGTGGTGGCCCTTGGAAATCATCCGGCATTAAGAAACGTAAGGGCCGTACTCCTCTTTTAGATGAAGAATTAGTGATGAAAATTAGTTCATCACTCGACAAAACAGAGGAGGCTATATCAGAACTTTCTAGTGCCATTCGTGCTTTGAAAGAAGTTGATCCCCTAGTGACGAAGGTATTTGCGGCACTCCAGGAACTACCTGACTTCAATATGACCACCAGGGTTCGTGCAGCAAAAAGGATTGTAGAATCTCAAACCCAAGTTGCACTCTTCTTCAGTATGGACCACGATGGTAAAATGGAATTTGTTAGGAGCATTCTCGCTGAATGAGATTGCATGCATTTTGTTATTGCCACCCCCACGCCGTTCATCTAAGGTCCACCAAACTTTTTGAAGATATATCTAACTCCTTGATCATTTTGTTTGAAAGATTATTTTGCTTCTAGGGGGCTTTTATTTGGCTACTATAGGGGGCTTTTATTTGACTACTATGTGGAGGTTCTTGCAATGCATTATTGTATTTTGTATCTAATATGCCAAACTCAGTGGCACAATTTCTGTAAGAAGTTCGATAACAGCTTTCCATGGTAACACTGTTAAACTGAATTATTAACCGGCAATATATCCCATTAGTAGTGAAAATGAAATTCTAAAATCACCGTTTGTGTTACTTATTTGTTATTTTTATGATTTATTGCCTAACGATTAAAGCAATTAGGGTGAATGCTATTATATCTCTGCTAGTACCTGTTACATATGTACATATGTTCAAATGAACTCCTACGGTAGTACATGAAAAAATTACTTTTGGCCAATAAGTTGTGCATTTTTCTCTGCTGATACTAGATTGGTAATGTGTTTCATAACACACTGCCCTTGAAAAGCAAAATACTTTTATTGACAATATACCTTCCTGAAAATAATTGCGCTGCTACTAATTCATTTATATGTTTACTTTAAAATTTATTCTTGAGTTTTGGTATACTATTTATTAATAAGAACTTGGTGCCAATACCTGTTGCTATTTAAACTGAATGTAAAATTATACAGACATAGGTTATTGCTGATTGAATTTATTCATATATTCGACATTGATATGTTGAAGTCTTACAAATTATAATTGATTTTTATGGCACTCAAGGGTTTGATTGGTATTCCTTTTATTGACATATTGATTACTGAAGTGTAGAACCAAAAATATCAGTATGTAAAAAATATAATTGGTTTATCTTTGTGTTCCTATCCTTGCAATCCGAATTACCTCGATTGAAAAGATAATAAAAAAAAAGTATGTGTCAAATTCTAGTCATCTTACTACGATTACCAATTGTTCTGTTTCGTGAGCTATTTTTTGGTAATTTACTTAGAAAAAGGAAATATATATGATGGCAATAATTCCCGAACGTTAACACATTCAAATAAACATGTTATTCCATAACCAAAATGTGCCCTATATGGCTAAAAGCAACATTATATCTAATTACAAAAAGGCTTAGAAATTTAAAATAGCCTTACAATTAGATACTGAAGTCTTGTACATAAAGTGAAAATCACACAATACTTACAAAAGACACCATTATAACAAAATGGCCATAGCTGATATATATACATATATATATATATATATATATAAATATTATATGTAGTATATATGCGTCATTAGAAAAACACATTCCACAACCTTCATAGGTCTAACCACGCAACAACATATTTGTGTTGAAGATTTTTTTGTATTCACGTTCTCGAATACGGTCGATGAGTGGTGTGTCGATTATGGGAAAAGAGCGCTCCAACTCGAAAAAACCATTACCGCGAGTTGGTAATATGTACCGCGGATCGTGTTGCCATAGTTCCGGCCAATCGAATATAAACGAAAGCTTGTTCCATAGTGGTTCCCCCGTGTAAAAATACCGTGCCAACTCCGGCCTCCCCTTAAACATGAACAACGGGTCAATGTTTTGTTAATCATTAAGGATCATGAACACTGAAAAAAGTTTATATTTTAAAAAAAAAGATAAAATAACTTACATGTCTCATGGCCATCATCACCATAGATGGTATGGATACGACGTTTGTACCCTCATCCCATTCGACCATTGGAAACTCGAGAACGAACTTGAAGAGTTCGTAACGGTCATTTAGTATTCCATAGTGAACACGGAAAAACTCTTTCGTATAGGGACAATTATAGGTATACGTCATTACGACCGTAATGACTTCCAATACCTTGTCGATTGTGATCGAGTCGAGTATATCCATATAACGACGGGCCTCTATTAGCTCATCTACAAACCGACGTAACTGGTTTCTACCCTCTATTATATGGATCTCGTAAACGTAAAGGGTGCGCAGCCCTGTGTACAGTGAATAACTGTATCTTGACATGAGCAAATCGTAATGCTCTTGTTTACATTGGCAGTTTGTCACCGCCTATCAAATTTCTGATACATAATATGATAATATTAAGAACATTAGAGAAAAACAAAATAAAATTGTACGTCGAATTCGAAGGGTCAAAAAAGGATCACAAATTGTCATTTTGCTCCGTATAAAAATTGCAAGAAGATTACGGAAGTCAAAATATGCTTAGCTGTTTGCCGCACTTGTTGGACCATGACGTTCGAATAGGCGTTTGATAGTATATTAATAAATAAAGTTTGTCAAAAGTAACTATCCAAAATTACTATACAAATGTAACACGGAAAGAGTGAAAATGCGTTCATTCCTACCTAATTTATTACCAAGTATTTAGTTTGCCCACTATATAAACCCCGACCCCTGGCGTTGGTTTCTCATCATCCATCAACAAATCTAAATAAGTCATAAAATGGGCTCTATATCTCTAACTAACGAATTCAAACCCCATGCCGTGTGCATACCCTTCCCCGCTCAGGGGCACATCAGCCCCATGTTAAAGTTGGCCAAACTCCTCCACCAAAAGGGCTTCTACATCACTTTTGTCAACACTGAATACAACCACCGCCGTTTCCTCAAGTCTCGTGGTCCGTCCGCCCTCGACGGCTTGCCTGATTTCCACTTTGAAACTATCCCGGACGGCCTTCCACCTTCCGATGTCGAAGACGTTACTCAGGACATCGCTTCTCTTTGTATGTCCACCACTAACACTTGCTTGGAGCCATTTTCCGAGCTTTTGTTGAAGCTCAATAATGACTCCGGATCCGCTCCGCCCGTGAGCTGCATTGTCTCGGATGGAGTTATGAGTTTCACTTTGAAAGCGGCCGAGAGGTTTGGGCTGCCGGAGGTGCTGTTTTGGACCACGAGCGCTTGCGGGTTCTTGGCGTACGCGCAGTATAAGCAACTCATGGAGAAAGGCTATGCCCCTCTCAAAGGTATTTCATAATTGTTCTTCTATGATATGGTTTGATTTAGCATCTAATAATGGCATACAGTTCTTTTTACTTAGAGCTTGTTTATTTTTGCTGTTCAACTGATGGTATGATGGTATCGGATTGTCCCTTAGTGGACCACACTCATTTAGCCCCTTTAAAGTCGGTATCTTCTCAGATCTAAAATTTTAAAGTACTGATATAAAATCTATACCGTAAACAGGTATCTTCTCAAACAAATCCTGAAATCTTCAATAGATATATTAGATATACATTTATTACTAACACCTCCCAAAGTATCTTTTTATATAACGAAGTATATTTGGTGAAGTTTCAAATATTATCCTTTTACATTATTACATATATATGCGATGTTCATATATGCTAATGAAAAGCGCATACCCCTATGCCTGTGCAGATTCGAGCCAGTTAACAAATGGTTATTTGGAAAGAACACTAGATTGGGTTCCAGGAATGAAAGACATCCGATTAAAGGACTTTCCTTCTTTCGTCAGGACAACCGATCCGAAAGATTTCATGTTCAATTTCGTGTTACAAGAAACTGACGCCGCCTCCAGAGCCAATGCTGTGATCATCAACACATTCGAAACATTAGAACCTGACGTCCTGAATGCCCTTTCCGACATGTTTTCATCACGTGTATACGCTATCGGCCCTCTTCACCTGATGATGGAACATATTCTTGAGAAAAGCCTCAACACGGTCAGCTCCAGTATGTGGAAAGAAGAACCTCATTGCATTGATTGGCTCGATTCAAAAGAGCCTGAATCCGTTGTCTACGTTAATTTTGGCAGCATTACCGTTGTGACAGCGGAACAACTGACTGAATTCGCATGGGGGCTTGCTAACAGCAAGAAAACCTTTCTTTGGATCATTAGGCCGGATATCGTTGCTGGAGACTCGGCTATGCTTCCGCCAGAATTCATGACCGAGACAAAAGATAGAAGCATGTTAATCAGCTGGTGTGACCAAGAACGTGTCTTAAAACACCCCGCGATTGGAGGGTTCTTGACGCACAGTGGTTGGAATTCCACGATTGAAAGTATTGCCAGCGGAGTGCCTATGATATGTTGGCCTTTCTTTGCCGAGCAACAAACAAATTGTAGGTACAGTTGTGTGGAGTGGGAAATAGGAATGGAGATTGATAATAATGTGAAGAGGGATGAGGTTGAGGTGTTGGTTAGAGAGTTGATGGATGGTGATAAAGGAAAGAAAATGAAGGAGAAAGCTATGGATTGGAAAAGGAAGGCACAAGAGGCAACAGCAACTGGTGGTTCTTCCTACTTGAATTTGGACACGCTTGTTGAGGAGGTGCTTCTACAATAAGTTAATAATGGGTGATTCAGTCCCATTTGAAAAACGCATGATTTATTTTATAGGTTTTGTTCTGTTGCGAATTTTCTCTACATACTATGCCTATGTAATTACGTTTTTCATTGTAACAGTATTTTTGTCAAAATTATAGTAAACCATGTATTCATTAAAGGTTTGTCTGCTTTAGGGGATCCTTTGTGACCCTACTATTAGTTAATACATAAAAACTCTCATTTAACTTTTATTATTGGTGTTTCCTTCAAATTGGATTCACTTAAGAAAGCGGCATGGTCTATGACAGGGGTGGAAACGGGACGGGATCCCATCCCATGGGACCTTGATCCACAGAATCCCGCGTACCCGAGAATGGGAATCTCACTCCCGTTCCCATCCCGCTGGGGACGGGATCCCGTTGTTGGCGAGATTCCACTGCGGGAATCCCGCGAATTTCCAGTGGCCTGGAATCTTTTTACGTATGCCAATCATCATCATCATCACATATGTCATCCAGAGTATTGGAATTCCTCATTTATGTACTGACTATTTACAAACTCATTTCAATCATTCATCATCATCATTCCAATCATTCTTCTTAAGAGTATTGTTACTAATTAGACACAACACCAATCTCAAACTCAAACAAGAGGACTCGTAATAGACACGAATTGGAGAAGTATCGTAATACTGAGCTCAAACAAGAAAAATATTTACCCAATAATTTCTAATTTCTTAAACCCTAATTAGACACAACACAACAAATATCCAAAATACTAGACTAACCACAAATCTATAAGGCGGCGCCAGTGAGAGAGGACGAACAACAGGTGGCTCTGGTGAGAGAGAAGGTGGCGCCGGTGAGTGTATGCGGGCGACGATATGACTATGAGAGAAAGAGAAATAGAGAATGAAAAGATTTGGGGGTTTCTCTTTCATTTACTTGTGTTTTCTTTTTAATTTTTGCCTCAATGTTTTCTTATACCTACTTATGTTCCCCACATTTATTTTATTTTAGCAATAAACCCCAAATCCCCTCTAAATAATTTATGTTCTGGAAATCGACGGGATTCTCGCCTCCCGCGGGAATCCGAAAATGATTCCCGTTCCCGTCCCGCGGTTGATGGGAATTCCGTTCCGTTGCGATGGGCGAGAACAGGCATGGGACAGGGTTTTTTCAGAGACTGGAAATTCCCGCAGGACGTAACGAGAACGGGAATTTCCCATCTTGTTGCCACCCCTAGTCTATGGTGTGTGCTTTTTCTTGATTGCCATCTAATTAACGGGGTAAGGACAAAAAAACAAAAAAACCCCCTAAAAGTGTTCTCTGTTTAAGCCACTTGGATGATGGGATGATGGACGCTTGGCCATAACATGCTATTGAGGCTCTGAGAGGGCAGAAAAATCATTAAAGGGGGCAGGCATTTCCGGGGCGGTTGTCGCAGTGCATATGGCACGTGTGTGACCCTAACGACCACAATTGAGACAGAACTCCACCTTGAGTTCGTATACAACCTCTTGGAAGCATCCGTTAATACGGATATGATCAGGTAGGGGGTTGGTCGTGTCGACTTCAACACAAGTTCTAGCATAATGTGTGCGGGCCTGAGAGGTAGTGTGCATATCAATCTTTACAAGGCAGCCAAACAAACCCGCAATGCAAATCCGAGCATAAAAGGCATAGTATAGTGGGAGGCTAGGGATTTGTATCCATGTACATATTTTGCGTCGGGCAGTGGCAGAACCAGAGAAGTTCAGGCCCCGCTGGTGGATAGCGGGATAGTGATTTAGGAGGTACCATGGTCCACCCGCCAGGGCTATTGTATAATCCTCCAGGTTGCCCAAACGGGCCACATACGCGCCCCTTACAATACATGTGATCCCTATTGGTTGAGATACCTTCCAGAGTCATTGAAGTTTGGAGGTTAGATCGGGGATTGATCAAGTGATGCCCCCCGTTTGCACGATTAGTGATTTCTTACACGATTGACACGGGTGTTGTATCTCCGCAGGCATGAAGGTGATCTGTGAACTGGAAGCTGTGATCTTTTCATCGCAGGGGCTGACCATCGACTCCTCCTCGCAGTCCTCCAACGTTTATAGCTAGGTGAGGAAGAAAAGATGGTTGGTGGAGCATAGAAGGCGAGATTGGTAGTGTTAACAGGTTTGGAATTATTCCCTAATTAACTGAATTATTTTTGGGTCGTAACGCCCTATTCGTGGTTCAAAAATCAAGGCAATGAGAAAATTACGAAAGTATTCCTCTTTTTATTCACTGAAATCCACTCTAAGCTTTTTTTCCTTTTTATCAAAAGAATCCTCCTCCATTTCTTTCTTCTTTTTCTCTTCTTTATATAGAAAGTTTTTAGGGGCAAGTGTCATTGTGCATGTAAAAATACAGGTGTCGTCATGCATGTGCAAGAAGATATATTTTATCTGTTTAGGATATCTGTTGACGGGGCGCTGACTAGGATAAATCTTATCCTTTTCGATGACTTCAAGAGACTCCGATGAGCTGGTTCTTCTGTTTTCTTTTCTCCGATGGGATGGGTTTCTTGGGAATCTTGGGAATGTTTGTTAGGTGAGGCGAGGAGTTCGCCCGAGGGTGTTGTAGCTCCGATAGCAGTTGAATTTTGCGTCGTCTTCATTGGATGGACATTCTGATAGATATGTTTGTCCTAGGTGCGGGTTCCAAGGGCGTCTTCATTTAAGTAGGGCTATGTCTTCGTGTTTGAGTTTTCGGGATGCGAATTCCAATGGCTTAAGGCATTAGTTCTTTAAGGGTTAATGCTCCGATGGCTTTTTTTACTTCAGCAGGGTAACATACTTGACTCGGTTTCGTATGACAAGTGTCTGCGATGACTTTTGTACTTCAAATGAGGTGTTGTTCTTCAGAGTGAATGGTCCGATGGCCTTTTAGGCTTTTAGAGTGTTCAGTGAGGGGATATTTTCGCATGTTTTGGGACTCGTGGTCCGTTGTGGTCTCTCTTGGCGCATTGATGGATATCAGAGTTGGCGGATCCATCTGGGTTTACTCTTTTTTCGATGCCGCATTGATATCTTTTCTTTATTCATCGTGACTTTCCAAGGAACTTTTCGGTGCCTCTTCGGGTGCCACATTATACTGCTTCAGGTCGGTGACCGAGCGGATTAGTGACATCTGAAATTGTTGGATCGGGATTGATACTACTTTTCCAAAGTTTCAGAGCTCAAGTTAAGCTGGCGTTGCCTTAACTTGATCTCAAACAATCTTCTTGATAGAGTATAATGTGCAGCGGAATTAAAGAACACAAGAAGATAAATTTTCAATGGTTTTTTATTATAAATAATCAACCATCTAGCCTTACGGTAAAATAACCATGCAGGTTTTACCAAAGATGTTCCTCACCACAAAATCACTCTCGCTCTTTTGTAGATTGGACTCAGCAAAGCAGACAAGAATTTTCTCCTTAAATCTAATCCTAGACTTAACTCGAAAACTCACAAACTTTGCAAAACAAGAAACACAGCAACAATGCTTAAGATATAATCTCTACGGATTTATAAGCTCTATTGTTTCTCTCTGTATCTTGATGTAGTTCACACCCTATATATAGGCTTCTTCAAACTTGATCTCCAAGGTGTGTTTGTACACAGTTTTGGTAACTTATGTAGTTTCTTTGTTGAACTCTACTTTCCTTCTTGAACTCGATCTCCTTCTTGAATAATAGTTCCCTTTATTAGATTGAGTTCTAATAAGAAAATACTCCTTCTTCAATTTAGAGTTGATCTTGGAAAGATTCCTAGTTGCACTTGAACTCCAAAACTTTCCTTCTTTGAAATCGTGTTGACTTGACCGATCTCCTCCTCTTGAATTATGGAAACTTCAACTTAGGAAACTTGTAATGTTCTTCCTTATGATTAAGAGATGTTCCTGGACATAAACAAAGACAACTAAAATCGTGGAACTTGATTAATAGGTGAACAAAGGCAAAACTAAAATAAAGCAGTTAAAGACAGATTGACAGAAAAGTTTCTGGTTTCAATGTTGTCCTGTGAATGTTGGCTCAACATCCATCCAACATTTAATCCAGAACACTTTACTTATGTTCAGAAACATGTTTTAGGTTAAGACTCTTCTCGGGTTTCAATGTTGTCCTCTGGATGTTGGCACAACATCCATCCAACATTGATAACAGAACATCTTACACTTTCAACATCCGATGGGCTTTAGTATTTTTTCGGGTGCCATGTCGTACCACAATCGGGTACGTGACACTCGAGAGGCTTCTTCATCGGGAGTATATCTTCCTCATAGGGAGTGGGATGATAGTATCGCATTAGGCTGAATCCCTAGATTTAAGGTTAACCTTTTGTTTAATCCGTTTAATCCCTTATATAATTTTTTTGGGTTAACACTAGCCCCCAAATTTCGCTCGCTCTCGTAGAGATGAGGGAAATTTCATTTCGCAACCTCTATGGAGCGAGGGCTTTTTCTTATTTTTTCCTTCGTCATATTTATTTTTTGACGCTTTTACAAGGATCGTAAGTATATATTTATATATATTGTATAGGTTCATATGGAAATTACCTTCTTACCCTTGCATCGTGATCTTCGGGCGAGCATTTATGGTGCCGATTAGTAGGGGCAACAGTTTGCTTCGTTAATAGTGTAATGCCCCACATCGACCGTTTCATCATTTGAATTTCTTCGCATCTGACCGTTAGCAGCTTTCAACGGCTAGCGTGATGTGCGTGGCACACGTTAGGTGAGTGGGCGACGTGGGGCGCGGGATATGCTCCACGTTTATTGAATGCGTCCTTATAAATAGGCCTTCCATCCCTTCTTCCTTCTCACTATTCACTCTTCACTTTCCTGTTCACGATCAAAATCTTTCCTTTTCTCGCAATCTTGACGAAATTCTTTCTGCTTTCTTCTCAATTTCAGGCTCTCTCAAATTCTTTTTGCAATTAATTTCAATTCTTCGTAAACTTTTTCAATCCTCCTTTTCCCCAACATGATGGCGTCTTCTGTAGCTACTGATCCCATCACCGCCACCTCCACCTCTGAAGTTGTGGCTTTCACTACCGCCCCCGATTTACCGGCGGTTACTAGCAGAATTGCAGAGGGTGGTCCTGCTGCAGTCACTCGTAAGAGAAATAGGGGTAGCTCTGTGGCGGCGGGGGAGAGTAAGGCTACTCCCTCAAAGAAAGCTAGGGCTTTGAAGGTCAAGAAGGTTGATAATCATAATTTGCAGAAGGTCGGAACGACGGCGAGCACAGTCACTCGGAAACAGGTGTTAGCCCTTTTTAAAAGTATGGGAGTGTATCAAAAGAATATGACATTCAAGATCTCGAAGGCGGATGAGAGGGCCAATAATCCTCCGGTGGGTTATCTTACAATGTACTTTGCCCAAATGAAGTTTGGTTGGCGTTCCTTCATGCCTCCATTCTTCTGTGAGGTTTTCTAGGCATGCAACGTCTGTCCGAGCCAGGTAACTCCGAATAGTTATGCTGCCCTCTGCATTTTTATGTTTTGGTGCCAGGCGAAGGGGTTGAGTTGTACTGTGGATAGATTTTTTTTCATCTTTGATATGGCGATTTCGCCTGGGGGTGCTCCCTTCTATCATTTTTTTCATCGGGATAGCTCCAAGAATCTCTCAAAGAAGATTCTGGATGAGACTCTTAGTTCTCACAGTACTTGGAAGGACAAGTACTTCTTTGTGAAGCCGGCGGAGGGTGAGTGGGATATGCCCTTTGACTGGAGGGAAGCTAAGGCTCCGATGCCTTCTTTGGATCCGGGGATGAGCTTTGCTCTTGTGATTTCGCAGAAGTCTCTGATGGAGTCGGAGGACTTTGGAAATTTGTACGAGGCCTCGGGATTGCATCGTGTGGTTTTTACTGATGCTGCTATTCTAGAGCCATTGGTGCTTACTTCCGAGGAGTTGATCCATCTCCGTAAGTAGTTGTGGTTTTTTCTTTTGTTTATATATGTTATTTCCGAGCAAATATTACCTTTCATAATCCTTACGTGTTTTTGGGGTGTTTGCAGGAGGAATTTTGTCGAATTATTTTTCGACCAAGGGTCATTCAGATCCCATAATCATGGCGTCGCTGTCGGAACATACAGTTTCGGCTCTGAGTGGTCGCACAAGGTTCAAGACTCCGACTACATCCTTGACCCGTTCATCCAGTGGGGCATCTAATGTTCCTGAGGAGGGGGATGAGGAGGAGAGCACTTATTAGGACACGGATATGCATCCCGTAGGAGAGGAAGAGGAGGAGGAGGATCATGTGCCGTTTGTCATCGGAGCGGATGGTGTGATTTATGGGGTTGTTCCTCTGGCTACCATAGATCCTATGTCAGGCATGGTTCTTCTAGGAGGTTCAGGTTCAGCTGCAGGAAGTTCCCCGAGGGCTTCTGGGGGAGAGTTTGCGCCGTAGGAAGGTTTCCCCGCGGAAAAGAGCCCGTCTCCGAGGGTTGCCGGAGGAGATTCAGTGACCGCTCCGCCCGAGGTGGTGCTCATTTCTTCTGATGATCCTTCCCCCTCTCCTTCACTCGAGGCGAACCTGGTTTTCGAGCCCTCTTTTCTCGGTAAGTTTTTCCTCTTTGCATCTTGTTTTGGGTACTTAAATTTAAGGATACTTAGGGAACCTGTTTTTTCAGCCGCAGCGGATAAAGGGAAGCCTCCGATGGTGGAGGAAGAAAGGATTTCTTCTCCAGGTAGCGGTCCCTTGCCCCCTCTTTTTTTTTCTTCGTCTTTATCTAATGTCTTTTTGTCTTTTCGAACTTATCTCTGTTGTCTTTATAGGGGATGACTTGTTAGCCCAACTCCTTGGGCCCAGCTCGAAGGCTTCATTAGGTGACTTCGAGGAGGTTGCAGGGTTGTCTAAAGTGCAGCCGAGTGATCCGTCTCAACTGGGCATTCAAGTTGAGTTTCTAGGTTCGATTTTTGTAGAGGCGGGATCTTCTGCTGCTGATGGGGTTCACCAGGCTTTGTTTACTGATGCTGATACAGTCACTCCAACCTAGGTGACCCTTTCTCCGAGGATTAGTGTTCCCATGACCGTTTCTCCGAGGAGTATTACTTTTGAGGGACCCTATCGCACCACTCGTTTGGAGGACTTGCCTTCACCACAAACACTGAAGGGAGCTTTTCAGCAGATCCTTCATTTTTTTTGCCTCTTCCAGCCACCGATGGATTCCATTTTATGCATACCTGTCTTAACTGGATGGGGCTCATGGTAAGTTCTGATTCTGCCTTCTTTTTACTTTTTCCTTTTTGTTAATCCTTCTTTAACTCTATCAGGAACTCTTCCACCGATAGGAGAACTTATGCTTGTATCTCTCTATTTTCAGGTCGAGAAGGCTCGAGATGCAGTAACTACGATAGAACAGGGCCATCGAAGGGATGAGGATGAAGTGAAGGTTCTCCAGGAGAAAGTGGCGTCTCTCCTTTCAAAGGGACGGGAAGACCAAACATCGATGGACGTTCTCCAAACCAAGATATCTGGAGAGGCAGAAGGAGTTGATGAAGAGTTTTGAGGTTTCATACGAGAAGTTAGCGGCTTCGGAGAAGGCTTCCCAAGCCCAGATCAAGCTTCTCCAGGATCAATTGGGCTTAGCTCTTGATCGGGCGGAATCGGTCGAGGGGAAATTGGCGGTGGCCATTTCTCCTGAGGAAGTGCAAGCGAGGGTAGATGTGGCGGTTAAGTTCGCTCAACAGAAAATCACAAGGCAGTGCTCGGAGTCTTTCGAGAAGCAACATCAAGAGCTCTCCATGGGTCATACATTGTGGGGCTACTTGGAATGTGCGAAGATAGCTAAGGGATTGGTGCGGTCAGATGTAGATTTTCACAAGGCCTTCGACGTTCGTCAGTTGAAGAAGCCTAGTTCTGACGAAGTCCGCGTCCTTTCCGAGAGGTTTACTAGTTTGTTGTCGCCTCGGACTTCTCCCGCACCTTGTCCGACGAGGTCCGCGAGTGTAATGAGTCTGGGGCATAGTGGTTCTGAAGGGATATTATCGTCAACCTCTCGTCAAGCTCCAACTACTCTGCCTTCCGAGGGGACTACCTCCACTACTTCGGCCCCATCTCTTCCGACCACAAGGGTGTCGATTAGGATTTTGCTTTCCTTTTTTCTTTTTATTTTAATTTTAAATTTCTAAATTCTGAACTTTCAGTAGTTTTAGTTTTTTGTAGTTATCTTCTACGATGGTGAATGTATTCTGAGAACTTCTAGGTTTTTTGTGAATAGACGATTGTTATGTTTTCCCTATATTTTTCCCCATTTATCTGTTAACCCAAGATAATGATAACTATTAGCTCTTGTAAGTACTCAGATTTGTCCCTTTAATTGAGGAGATAAGATCGAGTCATAATTTTTTCCTTGCTCACTAAATGTGTTTCTTAGCAGGACGTGTTGGCTCGCATGGTGAGCTTAAAAGGCGTTTATCCCTAAGTAGGGTACCTTTTGACACCTGTTATAAGCCTAGGTATGATTTACACAGCTCAAGCTCTCTTTCTTATTAAGAGATTAATCTTAAGTATAAATACGGGTGTGTTAATAGTCGTACTTATATTCACTTTGAAAATCCGCTTTAGTTTTAACATGCTTATTATCTCTTTCGCAAAGTTACTTTCATAAAGCCAACTTTTGAGACTTTCGCAGCTAGACTAAGTACTAGAGGGATAGAGAACTTACTTGGAATAATGATGCCTCCATATTATAGGCGAGGAGGGTCTGTTTCATTGTGTGGCTCTTCTCGGAACTATGCTTGGAGTTCTTTTGTACCGTCACGGGTCCGTCCTGTATCCTCGGAGGGTTCTTCCCGGAGGGTTCTTCCCATGGGCCGAGGGATAGTCTTGTTGGAAATCGAGTGGCCCTCGCGGCGATCTCTTCATCGAGAGTGGCTCATAGGCCTTCACATGCAGATTCTTGCCGGATGGGTCACATTAGGGGAATATTCATGGGCAGGGAGTCGTATTCTCTCGCCGATGAGTTTTCAGAATTTGATTTGATCCCTCTTAACCCTTCAAGGTTGATAGGCCGAGGGCGTGTTGGGTCCGCCGTGAGTACTGGGTATGAGGGTTCCGTGGTGACTCTTTTTGCGGAGTATAACTTAGACTTTGATGAGTACACCGTGATCGTGCCTTCCTCGGACCAGAGGGCTTACGACCCTCGCTCGGGTTACTTGACAATCTATTTTCGGTACTGGCACTAACGCCAAACTCATATCGTCATCTGGTGGGATATGTATTGTGTTGTGAGCTTTTAAACCTTCCCATGTCCTCTCATCGGGTTGGGGCAATATTCGTCATTCGGCCCTATTCGGATGGGGCTTCCTTTTTCAGCCTGACCTATCGGGACAACGAAAACGCCTTCACTCGTGCATCCAATTCCCGCTCTTGTAGAGGGGACTGGAGGCGAAGGTTTTTCTTTGTCCGTCCGAGAGGTCAGACGGCTCGATTATGGAGAGTGCCTATCCTATGGGGTATGGGATATATCACTTCCAACACCGAAACGTTGGGTCGTGAGAGGGAGGTGTTGCTTCGTTCTGGGCTGTTCTCCGGCTCTTATGATATAACCGAGCTACTGGATTTTCCCGAGGCCCTAATTTTGGTGGGCTTACAAGAGGTGGTGGAGGGGTGCAACCTTCCACCTCATCCCCTTCATTGTAACTTCTATTTTCGTAAGTTCTATTTATTACATTTCTCTTTTATTCGGTTTGTAGGCCTTCTTTGTGCCCTCGGATTTATGGTACGCTAGTGTTTTTTGTAGGCGCAGAGATGGGAGCATTTTCCCTCGAGACTTTTCACGACATTTTTCTAGGGCAGGCGTTGCATGGTGGACAAAGGATGTCAGAGGCGGGCGAGTCCGATAGGTTGGTTAATGAAGTGATGACTGATTTTTCGTCGGAGGAACAGGAACAGGGGGCTTCGCCTGTGGCAGTCCCCCAGTGAGCTTTGCAATTCCCCTTGGGGTAGAAGATCCGATAATGGCTCTTTCTCGGATGGACTTTCCTATACCTCCTTTGGTGTCACAGCCTCTTCCTCGGGACTCCGATATAGTGAATGTGGTGGAGGAGGGTCTTCTTTCTCCTATAGTGGTAGGGTTGTGGTTTTTTGGAGATAGTCCCGACCGTGTCCCCGTGCCGCCGCTGGAAGGGAATCCTCCCATGGTGGGTCTCCACTCCTCAGGGATAACAATGATTCTTCTCCCCTCGGGTTAGCGACAGGGTTTTGTCGGAACTTTCTCAGTGGTCTGTTGAATATGATGGATTGTGGGCTGACGAGGACCCTTTTTCATCCAGTCTTCAGGACTTAGCCTGTAAGAACTTGTGCTAGGTAGGAAATCAATTTATCTACTTTATTTAATACCAACCTGTCGTCCTTTTCCGATATAACCCATTTATCTTCGTGCAGATTTATATGGTGCTAGATGCCATTGGATCTCAAGGGACTTCTTCTTCCGATCCTAGTTGGGTGTACCGCCGCCGGGATGAATTGGAGCAAGGTCTGCTGGAAGCCCAGGCGGAGATAACTCGTTTGAGGGAGGATCATGAAGCCGCTCGAGAGATCCGTGATGGGATATTACAAGTTGAGAAGGATAAATCGTGGGAGTTAGAGCGCCAATTGGTGCTGGAGACCCGAGTGATGGGTTTGAAGGAATGGTTGGGGGAGTTGAGAGATCAGATCCGCTCCTCCGATGGGCCGTTGTAGATTGTTACGCAGGAGCGAGATGCGGCGAACCAGAGGGTGCTGGAGATAACTCGCGCTCATGACGTAGCTTTGGTGGTGGCTCGGGTCCAGGCGGTTTTGGACATTGCGGGTCCGTCTGATCTTTGAGATTCTCTACGAGGGGAGATGTGTGGCCTGGTCCGCATCGGATACCGACTGTGTCGAGATGCAGTGCAAGCTTCTCCAGAGTTTCCTGTGGGTTTGGCCATCCTCGAGCTTAACCTTCGCATAGTTTTTCCTGGGGATAACCCTATAGTTTCGGAGGGTCTAACGGTGACGATGGACGATCCTCTCTCTTTGACCGCATAGCAGCGTCGCCGTTTTATTAGGGAAGGGAAGCGTCCGATGGGGGATGCTTAGTTTGTAATAGATTAGTTTTTAATAGATGGCTCCTTAGGGTTAAGTGTCTTGCGATGAGTTCCTATGTAAGGTCATCATTTTTATTTTGCAAGCCTATATTTCCCTTCGGAATCGAATGTATCTTAATCATCTATTCATAAACAACTTCTTATTTATTTAAAAGCTCACCCCTTACATTAGGCATAGTACTTTCGAAGGTCAAGAGTGTTCCAAGTATTATGTAGGACAGCACCTTCGGAGTTAGCAAGTAGATAAGTCGCAGATCCAACGACTCCTGTGACCTTGTAGGGTCCTCCTCATCGAGGATCGAGCTTTCCCACGTTTTTGGAAGCTCTGACTCGTTTCAATACCAGGTCTCCAACTTGGAAAGTCCGAGGCTATACCTTAGCGTTGTAGTATCGGGACATCCGAGCTTTGTATTATTCTATTCGAATAGCGGCTCGGGCTCTTCTTTCTTCAAGAAGATCAATGGCAAGAGCCAAGTTGGAGCTATTGGCCACTTCCTCGTACTCCCTAACTCGCCAACTTTCCACCACTACTTTCGGGGGTACGACTGCTTCGCATCCATAGGTCAGGCTGAAGGGGGTTTCGCCCGTAGCGGTTCTTTGCGTGGTTCGATAGGCCCAGAAGATGCCAGGTATCTCTTCGACCCATTTGGCCTTGTGCCAATCAAGCTTGTCTTTGATATTTTTAAAGAGAATTTGGTTGGTTCTCTCCACTTATCCGTTCGCTTGGGGGTATCCGACCGAAGCAAAATGATGCTTAATCTCCCAATGGTCACACCATTTTTCTAATTCTTGGCTCGTGAATTGCAGCCCATTATCGCACACAAGGTTCCGAGGAATGCCAAACCGGCACTTGATGTTCCACCATAGGAAGTTGACGACTGCGCCCGAAGTGACTTGGGCCATGGGCTCCGCCTCCACCCATTTGGTGAAGTAGTCGACTGCTACTAGCAAAAACTTCTTTTGACTGGCATCGGGGATAAGAGGGCCTACTATGTCAATCCCCCATTTGGCAAAGGGGCACGGAGTCAGGTTGGGTTCCCACGGGGCCGCGGATTGGTGGACTCGGGGGGCGTAGGCTTGGCAGGGTTTACACTTCTCAGCATAGCTTTTACAATCTCTAGCCATAGTGGGCCAATAGTAGCCTTTCCGAATCAAGCGCCCATCCATGCTTTCGCCTCCAGAGTGGCTCCCACAAGTACCTTCATGAATCTCTGATAGGATTTGTTGGACTTCTTCTTCATTTAGGCATCTAGCGTGGGGGCAAAAGTATGTCCTTCTAAACAGTATTCCATCTATGAGGAAGTAACGTATGGTCTTCTTGGACATCATACGTTGAATAGACTTATCCTCGGAATAAATTTCGGGAACTCGGAGGTAGGCTCTAATGGGAGTGATCCAGCCCGTCGGAGGACTTGCCGTGGTGTTTACCTCTTCGGGCTCGGCTTTCTCTTACTCATTCAGACACATAAGAGTGATTTTCCGAGTGCGGATGGTTGTCAAGTGAGTAGCCATTTTGGACAAAGAGTCGGCTTCTTGGTTTTCCCCTCGGGGAATTTGTACTACCTGGTATTCGTCAAATCATTCTCATCTCTGATGGATTACCCGGAGGGAATTCTGCATTCTTTCTTCTTTAGCTTCATACAAGCCGTTGACTTGTTGGACAATTAGTTGAGAGCCGCTGTAAATGGGGATTTTCTGTATCCCGCCTTCGCGTGCAAGTCTCATTCCGATAAGGAGAGCTTCATACTTGGCCTCGTTGTTGGATACGGGATAATCAATCCTGATCGCAAAGTGGAGCACTTCCTATTCAACTTCTGTATTTACCAAGACTACCCCTGCTCCTCCATGTGTGCTTACCGATGAACAATCCACATAGGCATGCCATAGAGGCTCTTTTTCTTCGGCTCCGAGTCCCGTGAGCTCCGTTACGATGTTCGCCAAGACATGCGCTTTAATGGAGGGTCTCAGGGCGTAGGAGATGTCGTACTCGGTGAGCTCTACGGCCCATTTGATCAATCTCCCCGATGATTCGGGTTTGTTGAGAATGGTGCGCAGTGGGTGCTTGGTTAGAACAGTTATCGGGTGGGAGAGAAAGTAGGGACGTAGCTTCCGCGCCGTGGTGATCAAGGTTAAGACGAGTTTTTCTATCAGGGTATATCTGATTTCGGCTCCGATGAGGGTTTTGCTAACATAGTAGACCGGATGGTGTTCCTTGTCTTGCTCTTTGACTAAGACCGCTCCGACGGCTTCCTCTCCGACGGACAAGTACACGAAGAGTTCTTCCTATGGTGAAGGTTTGACAAGCAGGGGTGGCCTTACAATGTATCTTTTTAATTCCTCAAGAGTTTCTTCACATTGCGCCGTCCACTGGAACTTCTTGATATTCCGAAGCACCTTGAAGAAGGGGAGTGCTTTCTTCGCGGATTTAGATACGAACCGACTTAGGGAGGCCATTCGTCCGGTTATCCTTTGTACGTCCTTCACCGTCTTCGGAGTAGGTAACCCTATGATGGCCTTGGATTTTTCGGGGTTGACTTCTATTCCCTTTTCTGTGACCATGAATCCTATGAATTTCCCGTTTCGGATGCCGAAGGAACATTTCCTGGGGTTAACCTTCATCCCGAAGTTGTCCATGATGGTTAACATTTTTTGCAAATCTTCGGGATGACCTTTCGCAGAACGCCTTTTGACGATCCTGTCATCCACGTAAACTTCTACTGTCTTTTCGATGAGCCCAGCAAACATGAGGTTTACCAATCGCTGATAAGTTGCCCCATCATTTTTGAGTCCGAATGGCATTACCAAGTAACAGAAGGTACCTGCGTCGGTGATGAAGCTGGTTTTGTCCTGATCGACCACTGCCATCGGGACCTGATTGTATCCCTGATCTCCGTCAACAGTTGACAGGAGTGCACAACCAGCGGTGGAGTCCACGAGTTGGTCTATGCTGGGTAGGGGATAACAATCCTTCAGATACGCTTCGTTGAGGTTAGTAAAGTCAACGCACATCCTCCATCTTCCTCCCGATTTGGGGACCAATACTACGTTGGCTAAACAATTTTTTTTGTTAATGTTTTTCTCAATTTCGTCCGAATATTTGGAAAAAGCAATAAAAATAGTTTTTATTTGTTGCATATATATAGTTAATAAAATAAAAACAAATAAATTATTTATTACCAAAAAACAAAAATATAAATTAATTTGTAATATATATAGATAAATAAAAATGGGTTATTATGAATGTAATAATATATATATATGTGAAATTAAGAATAATAATATTGTAAGAAAACAAAATATATATGATAAAATAAAAAATATAAAGAAAATATAAGTAAGAAAAAAAGTTGAAGAAAGAATTGGGAGAAGAAATGTAGTTATAGGGAGAAATAATTGAGTGTTTGTGTATGAATGAATGAATTTTAGGTGTTAAATTTGAGGGTATTTATAGATTTGGGAGGGAGAATGGTGCCACGTCACCGATCCGGGTGAAAAATCACCCGGAAAAGACCATTTACGGGTGATTTTTCTCGCCCGGATTGGCTATAAATAGTCGATATCGGTTTATAATTTCAAGTCACAATCTTTTCGTTTCAAAAATTAAGGTTCGTATTAATATTTAATTATTATTTTACGTAATATCTTTATACATTTTATGCTATATATATGTTAATAATCTAATTAACTTAAGTTATTTTTGTTTTTCAAATTGAAGAATAGCAACAAGGCGGTTGTTAGAGATTCTTTCGAGCGTTGTTTGCGGAGTTATTTTCTACAAGAGGTACGTACGCGTTTATATATATACTTACAATCTCTTTTAATTGTAGACATGAAATGTAATTTTGTCGTATTGATAATGCTAAAAACTATTAATTTTATAGATAATAATGTATCAAAATGAAGATAGAAATTGGATGTACGATCGTTTGGCCGAGAAGGGTCGAGTGAAAGAAAGATTTGCCGAAGGTGTATTCAATTTTTTACAGTTTGCATTAGCTCAGGAACGTTATCTAGACGATAGTCGAAATCTAAAATGTCCATGTAGAAAGTGCACCAATAGAAAATATTTGAAACTTGACGAAGTAGCTACTCACCTGTATGGGTGTTTCACGGGGAAAATTATAACGAGCATAATAGCCTCTTAGGGGCGGCGGCGTCAAGTCACGTAGTTAGAAACGATCTGATAGCTGTTCAAGACGACAATTCCTTTGGAGCTTTAGTTGATGATTACCGATGCCAATTTCAAAATGTCGATTGCGATGAGGAGCCTAACACCGAAGCAAAACGATTTTTGAAATTGGTGAAATGGTCTGAGATTAAGTTGCGCGGCCCGGAAAACATGTCTGTTTTGGAGTGGGTGTCTGAGTTTTTTACTACCAAGCTAGAGTATAACTCTAGCAGAGCTGAGTGTGTAAAGTTTTACAAATTATCACGCGAGTGTTTGGGGCCAGAGGATAGCCATTGTTTGCCCGCAGATCTGAATGTTGCCGAGAAGTTAATGAAGAGTTTGGGGTTAGGATACGAAACAATCGGTGTTTGTGATAACAGTTATTTCTTGTTCTCCGGGGAATTTGCTTCTGCCGATTACATAGTGTGTCCTGAATGTGGGGAAGATAGGTATGAAACTGTAGGAAAAAAGAAGCTTGTGGCAAAGAAAAAATTATGGTACTTCCCGTTGGCCCCACGGCTTAAACGACTCTTCATGACTCCAACAACTGCTGAGCACATGTCGTGGCACTTAAAGTGTAGGTCTTCGAACGATGTTATGATTCACCCAGCATCAGGGGAAGCGTGGAAACATTTCGACAGGACACACCCTGAATTTGCTACCGAGCCACGAAACGTTCGTCTAGGTCTTTGCACGGACGGTTTCACACCATTTGGAAACTTTGGATCCTAATACTCATGTTGGCCCGTGTTTGTGAGTCCTTATAACCTTCCTCCAGATCTTTGCATGCGAGAGGAGTTTATTTTCTTGAGCTTGATGATATCGTGTTCGCATAGCCCAAGACAAAACATTAACGTTTTGCTTCGCCCCCTAACCGACGAGTTGAAGGTTTTGTGGCACGATGGTGTTCGTGCTTACGACAAATTTAGGAGTCAGAATTTCCAGTTGAGGGCTGCATTAATGTGGACTATTAGTGATTTTCCAGCGTACGGGATGTTGTCACAATGGAGCATACATGGAAAGTTATCGTGCCCTTATTGCATGGAGAACACAAAGTTCTTCCCGTTACCCCACGATAACAATAGGCTCAGCCGAAATGAGGCCGAATTATGTGGTGATTTCACAGGGCAGCTTTCTATTTTCCATCGAAGAGGGAAATGTCTAAATCCAGATAAAAAACAACGGCATCTTACTTCCGAGGAGCTGATGCTAGTTGAGCTTTACATGCTGATGAATTATCCAGAAGTCGACGGCTGGTTCACGTATGTATATAACAATTAATATTTTTACATATCTCGATTATCTATTTAATACATTGATGAGAACTATGTTACGCCCGTATGATAGGTTGTTTGAGGACTTGTTTTGCGGCAGTCTTACTCAACAACAAATTCAAAGAAAGAAGAGAGCTGAGTTCGTGCCATGGTTTAAAGAAACTGTTTGCTCTGGAAAATACGAAGTAGATCAACGTTTGTACTCCCTCGCCTTAGGGCCGAGCACACTAATAAAAGGGTACGCAGGTTACAAAGTGAACGGGTTTAGATTCCGTACGGACTCGTTCAATGAGGGCAAAGAAACAAATTTTAATGGGGTTTATGTGAAGGGTAGCAGCGATGGGGTTGAGGGCACAAATTTTTACGGGACGCTAGAGGACATCATTGAGGTTGTCTGGTGTGGCAGCAACGATATGGTCCAATCAATTGTATTTTTTAGATGTGTGTGGTACGATATTACTCGTCGTGGTACGGCGATACACCCGGTGTACGGAATGGTTGATATCAATCCTACGCGTTCTCTCACTACCAATGAACCATTCATATTTGCAAATCAGGCTCTCCAAGTGTTCTACACTCCATATACAGCACAACATGTGTCGCGGCGGAAAGGATGGTGGGCAGTTTGCCCTATTCGTGCAAGGAACATTGTCGACATGTCGTCAATGCAAGAGGAAGAAGAAGCCGAATAACTCTTTCAAGATGATGAGTCACCCGGACTTAACTTGTGCACATATTTGAACAACTTTAACGTTCAAGGACAATTGGCAGATGACGTGTACGAGTTGGTTGAAGATGACATGGACGATAACAATTGTTACCAATGTACTCGAGTTCAATATTGTATTTGTTGTAACTTTTTAATTTCTTAAACACATATTAAGTATTCATGTCTTAATATTGGTTAAGTCTAGTAAGAGATAAATCGCATTTGTTACGATAACAAAATTACGATTAAAATTATGATAAATTGCAATCGATATTTATATCATCGAATTACAGAACATTACTTAAAATACGTAAATTTATTACAAACAACATAACTTGTAATTAAAAAAACCTCTTACAAACTCGTAAATTAAACATACAACACTTAAGGATCAAACATACAACACTTAAGGATCAAACCATCCACATGCTGTGTAGTCAGTAACAGGGAGAGGCAGACTCACTAAATCGGCTAAAGTAGAGTCGTCTTGTGTAACATGAGGCACTACAGTATACAGTGGAGACCTTATGGAGGAACTTGGACGATCCCCACTAACGCTAGCACGTCGAGCATCATTCGGACGTGAGAATGTGGTATCATTATTAGACCGCAACAAGTAGTCCAAATCACTTCGAACACTGTTGGTGGGCATTGTGGCTTGCTGCCATGAATTGTTCGTGTTGGCGTTATGTTGGTTTCACGTACATGGCTGACTCATGGCGTTATTGTGCCACAAATTGGGTTGCCATGACGTGTTAGTACCCTGATTTCCTTGCTGCCACGATGTGTTTGTACCTTGGTTTCCTTGCTGCCACGACGTGTTTGTACCCTGGTTTCCTTGCTCCCACGACGTGTTTGTACCCTGGTTTCCATGCTGCCACGATGAGCTTGTTCCCTGGTTGCCTTGCTGCCACGACGAAGCTTGACCATGTTGTGTCTGGTTTTGTTGCCAATAATCATACGACTGGCTTTGCGTTACATGCAACTGATTTGGAGGAAAGGGGCTTGAATTATAGTTGTTTAGGTGGTTGTTCCATTGATAACGACGCTCCCACTCTTCTCGGTCACGAATTCGCTCACGCTCCCTCTTCTCTCGCTCACGAATTCGCTCCTACCTCTGCTCCTCCAGGCCCCTTGCCACTTCTGATCGCACATCATGAATTTCTTTTTCCAAGCCCGTAACGGTTTCATACAACCCAGCAGTAGCCACCTTGACCGCTTTAGCAGTTCTTATCGCCTCAGCATGGTTCGGATTTGCGCCCTGCGACTTACCATAATCTGCGAGGGTATTGTGCCTATTTTTGCCTCGAATCCTCCCATGTGTGCCATTATTATCTGCAATGGCCCTGATATCTACGTCAAAATGAAGCGGTCATTCCTCTTGGGGACCATAATTATCCTGGAGCGCTTCAAAATAACGTTCCTACAATGTTCAAAGTAAATAAATGAAAATGATATAGGCACAAAACAATCATATACATGTTTAAGATAACTTACATAATACCCTTCTGACTGTCATTCGTCTATCCGGATCCACTACTGCGTGGTCCACCACGTAGTGTTGGTCGAAGCGTAGCACATGCGGAGTACCATACTATAACAACATTTTTTTAAAACAATATTAATGGTAAAGAGTAACTCAATATCACAAAATATATTTTGCAAATAAGGAAATCGTAACGTATCGTACCGTTTCATAGATCCTCTCGTGTGTACTCACAGATCCACCATGGTACATAGCTAAGGAACTCTTACCATCGACGTTCTTTGTCTTATTGGGTTCTCGATTCTGCGTTGCTTTTTCTGCGAGTTCAATCGTCCTTTCCGTCTCCCAATGATAACTGTACGAAGACTCAAAGCCTCGAGGTAGTCAAGTCTTTTGGTACCATTCAGGGTCTTTATCTCGGTTCTTGTATAGATTTTTGCACTCGTATATGGATTCCTTCCATGTGGATTGTGCCACCCGATGGAATGCCTTTGTGATTTTAGGCGTTTCCGCAGCATCCCATTTGTATATACTCTTCGAAATATAATAACATATAAGTATATGGACAAAATTATAATATACATAAATAATGCGAAATGTGTTAAAATAAGTTAAAAGAAGATACCCTGAAGTAGATTATAAATTTTTCTTTTTGTGCCGCGGATAATTGAGAGTAATGTATCGCCGGTTCGGTCACCAAGGACTTTATCGTAAAGCCAATTGATCGCTTTATTTTTCCGGTAAGCTCATCACATAAATTTTGATCAAAGACGAAGTTGTCGTCCACCCCAATTGTGCACCTCTCTCGGTCGGTGTCTGAAGCAGCTCGACCCTTCCCCCATCCCCTAGGCGGCCTAAGGCTAGTAGAAGAAGATTCAGAAGGAACAGATGCTGGCGAGGGTTGCAATCCCGACAAATCTCCTTCGTTGTTGGCTTGTGGAACTTTGTCCGTCAAGCCATGCGAAAAGATTGAACGTGGAGGAGTAATTTCAAGCAGCAAGACTGGATCTGGGTCCCTTAGGCGGGGAGCAGGGACTCGGTTCTGAGTGGTAGTGGGGTGTTGTGGTTGTGCATCCGCCGGAGTAGGGGCCTGGGTCCGAGTTGTAGTTGGGCGTTGTTGGGAAGCAACTGGAGTATGCTGAGTTTGTGGCGGAGGTTCCTCAACGTGTTGGGTAACTTCGACGGGACTAGTTGTTTCAACGTTGCCACCACGCCGAGATTTAAAAACACTAGCAAAATTGAGCATCCACAAAGTTTTCGGTAACCCTACATTGAAAATATATTTTTGGACTTTTTTCTATTTCGCTTTTCCTTTACCGATAAACTTGTCGCGATTATTTTTATCGGCCATTTATACAAATGACGATTTTTCAAAAAAAAATATATTTGAAGAGTGATTTTGATGATGAAGTATGATTGTGATGAATAAGTTTTTTTTCTCTTGATACCTATTTATAGAGAATTGTTTTTATTATTTTATGTTTTTTTTATTTTTTTTTAAATTTTACCGGTGCCTTTTGAAAAAGGCACCGGTCCCACGTCATTTCTGTCGGCACTTGGCCGATGGAAAAGAGGGGGATCCTCTTTAATTTTTTTTAATTTTTTTTGTTTTTTTTCCGACGTGTTAAGTCGTCGGAAAAGACATTTTTCGACGGCACTTGGCCGTCGGAAGAGGTTTTTTCCGAGGGCTTAATCCCGTCGGAAAGTGCCGTCAGAAAAGGTCTTCACCCATTTCCGACGGCCGATTTGGTCGGAGGCCGTCGGAAATGGTGGTTTTTCTTTTATTGAAAACTATGTATTGATATCTTGGTTGTTGTGTATACGGTTTTTGTCTCTTTGTCCAAGTGAAGGGTTCTCTACTCCTTCCTTATTTTGCTCTGGCACTTTGAACTTTAACAAAATTTTGTTTATTAAGGAGGATACTGTCAAACAAAATGGTTAATTTCTTAGTAATTTTGTTCAAGAGGCATAGTAATCTCTACAAATATGATATGCATGATAATTATTTTTATCAGGCGACGTGACACTAATTCTTTATCGAGAAAAAAATGTTATTCTATTACTATCTGAATATTTTACTGTTGTGATACTTATAAATGATGTTTTAGTTCAGTAGCCATCTTATATTCAATATTTTAAAATCATTTGCAGAGAGCTTTTCTTTCCTGATAGTTGAGTTTGTGAATATGTAAATAATGTGAACAGGGGTGTGAATATGCAGAAGTGTAGTATTAAGCAAATATCTTTTATGAGAACAAGTAACATTTAAAAGTTGTTAAAATTATTAATTTATGATGGTTTGAGGTACATCGTTGTTTGTTTAGTTCATAATTACCATTGTAATAGTTAAAATAACAATAATTCAAACGACGCATTGTAAATCCAAACATTACGTAGAGGGAACGGTCCGTTTTGAAGATTCATTTACTAGTTTATTCAATGACAAATATCACATTCAATATCTAATAACTAATCACTCCATCACATTCAATAACTAAATCACTTGTTCTTAACCATTAATTACTTCTATTCACATTTAGTAATGAGGTTGTTGCTAAAACCCACTAACATAGCGAGATCAAATGTTAAAGTAACGATTTTAAAGTATGAATATTAGTAGGGACCGCACTTAGGTCACTGTTGAGTCAATAGGGATCTAATTGCGGTCCATATTGACTCATCAGGGACCTAATATAGGTCCCTGTTGACTAAACAGGGACCTAATTGCGGTCCCTACTAATATTCATACTTTAAAATTATTAATTTATGATGATTTGAGGTACATCGTTGTTTGTTTAGTTCATAATTACCACTGTAATAGTTAAAATAACAATAATTACAACGACGCATTGTAAATCCAAACACACCAACATCAATAAACAAAAAACAACTTTCAAGGATAAATATTAGTAGGGACCAAACTTAGGTCCCTAATATCGCAACAGTTAAAATTAATGACCTAACTCCGGTCCCTATTAATAATTAAGGACCGCAGTTATGTCACAAAAATCCAAAAATTTGAAATTTTGGCAAAAATTTTAGGCGGATTGAGGAGGAAATTTGAAGTTGACGAAAATTTAAAAATTTCACCCTCTCCTCTATATATACTCACCATTCTTACACATCAAATTTCATTAATCTCCAAAAAAACACCCAACACAAAAATACTATCTTCTTTCTCAACACAAAACTGCTTATCTTTTCTCCAAAAATCACCCAACACAAAAACTTTTCTTCTTTTTGCATCTATTATTACCAACACAAAAAACAAACCATCAACACAATCTTTCCTTTCTATTATTTTGCATCTACACTTTCTATTCTTACTTTTCTATTATTTTGGATCTACACTTTCTTTTCTTACTTTTCTATTATTTTGGATCTACACTTTCTTTTCTATTATTTTGGATATACACTTTCTTTTCTTTCACTTGTTTTTTTATTCATTCATCTTTTTGTTTTCATTCACATTTTGTTTTTTTATTATTAGTCATATTTCATTCATTTTTTTATATTCATTAACACTTTCATGTCATTATATTAACTTTTTCTTCATTATTTTATTGTTTTGATCTTGTTATAATCATATTTCTACGGAAAAAACAATAATATTTTGGAATATTATTATTATTTTTATTTTCCTCGCAGCCTATTACGACCGCAGTTAGGTCCCTACTAATATTCATAGATATTCTATGAATATTAGTAGGGACATAATTGCGGTCCCCAATTCTATGAATATTAGTAGGGGCCTAACTGCGGTCCCTATTACTAGTAATAGGGACCGCAGTTAGGTCCCTATTGACAAAAAATCAATAAGGACCGGAGTTAGGTCCCTATTGTTTTTGAGTCAATAGGGACTCAGCTGCAGTCCATATTGATTCAACAACAATAGGGACCTAAATTAAGTCGCTATTGAAAGTATCAGGGACTGCAAGGCGGTCCCTGATATTCTTGTCGCTATTGCCTGCATCAGGGACCTAATTGCGGTCCCTGATGGCAAGCGACCGAGGTCAATAGGGACCGCACAATAGCGACCTATGTGCGGTCCCTATTGACTTTCAGGGACCCCTGTGGGGGAGGGTCAATAGGGACCTAATTTAGGTCCCTATTGACCCTGTTATCTTGTAGTGTTCCTCTTGTAGTTTATTGAGAGAAAGAAAAAGAAAAATCATCTTGCTATAGTGAAAGATAGTTGGTCCATAGCAAAACAATGGAATAACATTTGTTTAGTCCTTTAATTTGGCTCTCTCACCATTTTCGTTTCTCAATTAGGCTGGTCGGCAAAATCGTTCACTAAGTTGGTAAATTGGTCCCTTCCCTTTGTTATTGACATTTAGGATAACATCATTCTGTCTATTTTGTATTGCATTAACTGTTGCATTATCACTCTGCCCAACATCCTCTATTTTATGAACTCATTTCCCTTTGTTGCCTTTACTTTTGGTCACCAATGACAAAGGGAATGGACCAATTTACCAACTTAGTGGACGTTTTTTGCGACCTGCCTAATTGATGGACGGAAATGGTGAGGTTGTCAAATTAAAGGACTAAACAAATTTTAAACTCCAAAAGAATAGAGGAATTTTGCTACTGTAAATTTCGTACAATATTTTTGTGACAAGGCATTCTGGAGGGAATTTATTTTGATACAATTAGATTGCTAATTTTTTTTTTTGGAACAATAGCTTGCTAAGTATTTATTAGGTTGGGTTAGTTTTAAAAACCAATCTCTCCGTTTTTTTAATTAAGAAATAGCCCGGCGAAATAATAGCTAGTCCCTGCATGTATTTTCTATGGACTTGGTCGTTTGAAGAATTTTCCGGGCATTGATGAGAGTTGTACAGAAAGTCTTTTTCCGACCCCAAAGAAGTATGACGTTTTGGTTACTTTCATTGCGTGGGCAAGCATGTCTCTGAATAAAGTTATAAGGAGTGTGACTTAAATGACAAGTTCTATTTTTTTCCTTTAGAGCAGGAGATGAAGGACATAACGGGACCGATTCTTGCATTTATCACATTGATTAGTCCACTCACATTACTTGGTGTATATAAATTAATACATCATCGAAGTGGTACTTTTGGAGTTACAGCATTAACCACATGTATGGTTTACCAATTGTGCTCTTGGTAGAAGCAACCAATTCTAGTCACACAAAAGATTTCGGATCATATTGAATACAATAAAAGGATTCAGATACTTTTCTATTTCCTTGATTAGTATTTTTTTTTCCCCTTGAGCAGCAAAAATAAATCTGCAACTCACGAAATTGAAGTGCGTGATAAGGAGGCTCAAGGGAGAACAAAGGCATGATATTCAAAATATGTTAAAAAGATGCAATTGACGGACTAGCTATATTTAATAGTAGTTAATATTTTGTTTTGATGAAGCCAATAAGAAAAACGTATCGTAATACTTCTCAGCAAAACATGTAGAAATTCTATGTTGGGGTTATATAGGTGGCCAAGCAATAAATTAGGTCGGCCCGTCCCATTAGCAGCCTAAACGAAAAAGTGTCGAATCAGGGCGATTCGACACTTACTGGACAATTAAACGCTACCGTTCGATTGTTATGGCCTTTTACGGAACGAGGCCCACATCTCGGAGTCCATAAATACCTTAGATCCCCAAAATTCACGTCAGATCATTAATTACTGTTCACCAATTCTACAAGCATTGAATCAACCATCCGACTATCATTTCGGTTCGAGAGTTCTTCTGTTCGATCGAGATGTCCCACTGTTCTACTGTTAATCTATCAGCCTCCAAGTTCGATAGTTTTCTGTATCGGATCCAGGACCGTTCAATTGTCCTGGACTTCGATAGTTTTTCCGCACCGAATCGCATCCATTCGACAGTTCTCAAATTCGACTCACAAGGGTTACTTTTCTCATTGTACGCTTTCAAATCATGTAATAGGTGTTCCAGACAAAGCTAGTTGATTCCTTGTAATAGATTAGCATAGTTTGGTATATTTAAGGCCTAGTTGTAACGCATTTCTATAATTTTATAACCTAGACGAAATAACACCTAATTATTGGCGTTATCATTGAGAAACACCACAAGCGTCGTTTGGCAAGCAAGTATGTTTAGGGTAATTAGGTCACACAGTAGGGCAGCAGAAAGTTCAAACGCGAAAATGCACCGCCTAGCAAGAGCGGCTCCTGCAACTAGGTCATGTATGCCATCAATGCCTCGTGTTCATGTTGCCCCGCCAACACGAGAGGAACCTCTGGTTCCAACAAGTAAAGATTAGCTACTGCCAAATGAGGATGCAAATGCCGGGCAGACTACTGCGGTGCCACCTACTTCACTGCCCATGGCTGCATCACTATTGGATTGCCATTGAGAAGTACCACATGCTTAAGTCTCTCAACAAGTGGTTATCGTGAAGAATTCAAAAACAGGTAAGACTAGGATGATTCGAGGGTAAGATCTGAATCGGGCGGATGGTATTCAGAAGAGATCATGCAAAGGTGAGATGCGAAGGTAGCCGTGCTGAGACTGAGAGATGCTGAGCAGAGTGGTTAGATATTGCTATGAGGCTAGAAAGGTAGAACAATGAGAGAGAGGATGTGCAGCACCGAATACCTATGGTGGTGAAGCCATGCAGGAGCACTCCGTTCAACGCTAAGATAGAGGCTGAGGTACTAGATCGAAGAGAAAAGATACCATAATTGAAGACTTACAATGGAAAACAGGACCCTTTGAAGCACATCTTCTACTTGGATGGGTTGTTGTCTCTTTACGGATTCACCGACAATGTGCAATCACGCATATTCGTCACCACATTGACAGGTGTAGCCTTGGATTGGTTTTCAAGAATCTCGGCAAGAACCATAGGGAGTTATGATGAATTGAGGAAGATATTTGAGAGCCAGCTCTCTAACTAGAAAAAAACTACCATGAACCATTCACATTTAACTCGGTTAAGGATGGGGAGAAAGAGAAACTGAGAGAATTTGTGAGGAGTTTTAACTCGGAGCTCCTAAAGATTGATTGCTCGTAGAGGAAATGGTGGCAAATATAATGTTTTAGCCACAAGAAACTGGACATTCTCAGTCGAACTCTTGAAGATGAGGCCCAAAACCATAGAGAAAATAAACGAAGTAGCCCACCAAGTAATACACCTTGATGAGATGATGGCGGCAAAGGCCATAGAACATTCCAAATAAGTAAAGTGAAGGATGAGCTAAGCTACAATATGAACCGGAACGTCAGGCACATAATTTGAGTCTCAAGGCGCTATATGCCTCTAAATGCATATATTATGATAGTTTACACTGTGGCAAAGAGAAATGGTTGGTTGAATGAACCAAAGAAGATGAAGGATTCGTCGACCACAAGGTTATCGAACAAGTACTGCAAGTACCATAAGAAACATGGTCATCTCACCGAGGACTACAAATATTTAAACGATGAGATAGAGCGACTGATAAAGGAAGGGAAGTCGGTTGAATAAGTGAGGGTCCTGAAGGATGAGGCAGATAGGGTGATTATAGACCGATTAAGATAGACTCGCAAGGATAAGCAGATCGAGAGCGTGCATACCTATATGCACCCACAACTGATGGATAACCATCCAAGGAACGGAATTATCCACATGATCTCAGAAGGCCTCGTTGGGACAGGCTCGGTGAAAGGTCACAAGCGAGTGCCAGTGGAATTAGATGTTGATCAATATGAGGGTTTCACAAATCTCATGGAGCTTGAAGAAATGGTACTTGAGGAAATCACATTCACCAAATCAGATTTGTTGAGCCTCGCCCCACAAGCCATACATGCGGGTAAGTTGGATTGTCCCCTAGTGATAACTGTTGATATCGCTAACTATATGGTGATGAAGGTACTAATTGACAACGAGAGTTTTGCCAACATTCTATTCACATCAACCTGGCATAAGATGGCGTTGGGAGACGACGAGGTTGAAGTGGTAAGGACTCCGCTACAAGGGTTTGGAGGATTAGAGGTGGTCCCATGAGGGGAAAGTGGCACTGCCGACCTCACTTCGCACAACTCTATAGTGAAGAACAATGAATGTCGACTACTTGATCATGGATGAATTTTTCCCTATACAACACCATCCCAGGCATGGCATCACCTTCATAGCCATTGTGTCCACGTATCACCAGAAAATGAAGTTCCCCACTCCTGCTGGCACGAGGTGAGGTGATAAGCAATCATCGCGAAGCATGGATGTGTTATATGGCATCATTAAAGACCCCTGAAAAGCAAAATGAAGCGGCTCTGAATGCGTTGGCACCGACGGAGATGGAGATGATTGACTAAGTTATATTATCTGCTTTTTTTTGCCTTTCATAGAACATCGAAACAATATATCTATATATTCCTTAAATTGCACCATGTTACGGCAGCTTGAGTCCCGAGGCACCACTTGGAAAACTTAGGCAACTAGGTATTACCCTAGGCCCAGCCTTATCCTTATTTAAATTAATATCCTTTTTCTATGCGATATTTGTTGTTGTTTTCCAAAACGAAAGATAACTCTATTAGTACAACAATACGACTTTCATATCCCATAAACCCAAAGTGGTCAAAGAAAGAGTCAAACTTTCGCCTTATTTAAATTGATATCATTGATTATGCGATATTTGTGATTGTTTGCCAAACTGAATGATAACTCTACAGATAGAACGACACGACTTTCATGGCCTATAAACCCAGAGCGGTTAAAGAAACTGGTAAACTTTTGCCAAAAAGAGCGGAGATGGACATTTGCCCGGACATGGTCAAAAGCAAACCTAATATCTCCAAAAGAATAGAGGTGGATATTCGACCCGATGTGGTCAAATGAAAATAAAATAATTAAAAAAATACCAAATATTGACATTTAATCCAACGTGGTCAAATGCAAATCTAATATCTCTAGAAGAGCACAAATGTACATTTGACCCGATGTGGTCAAATGCAAACCTAGTATCTCCAAAAAGAGCGGAGATGCACTTTTGACCCAACGTGGTCAAGTGCAAACATAATATCTCTAGAAAGAGTAGAAGTAGATGTTTGACCCGATGTGGGCACATGCAAACCTAGTATCTTCGAAAAGAAAGGAGATGGACGTTTGACCCAATATGGTCAAACGAGACCAAAAGTAAGAGACAGATATCTGAAAACCATAATGCACCGACAAAGAAAAAAAAACATTTGACCCAACGCGGTCTCGTGCAAATCTGAAAACCTTTTTCATAGAATGAAAGATGCATGGTGGGAATGATGTGGTCAATTGCCTGCCCACAACCTAGCTAGAAGGTGAGACGAATTTTCATCCTAGCAATATCTAGTACAAACTTAGTATATCACAACCATAAGGGCAAAACACTCTCCCTGACCCAAAGAGGAGCTAACCTAAGATTGCCACTCTGCAAGGGCATAAGAATTGCTTCACACGGCCAAAGGAATTATGTTTGAACACAAGCAAAATCAAAAGACAGTAAAAAACTGGAAAAATAAAGATAACTGTAGTTTGGCCCCTTGAGTGCGAACACTCAAACGCAAGAGGGGCACAAAACCCAAGTAAAGGTACCATAAGAAAATAAAAGCGTTAAAGTCTCTGAACCAAGGCGATGCAGCGCCCAATTTCATACCAAATTAGAAATAAAAATTGTTCATACGAGCAAAAAACTACATGGCAGAATCTAAGACCCCAACATTACCGTTCGCATTGTCACCCTCTTCTTTGTAGTTGAGAAAATGAGAAGGCAGGGGAGGCGACGACGACATACCAATGGTCACCAAGTTTTTCTTGTCCAACAGGCTGGAAAACTCTTCCAACGTGAGGGGCTCAATGTTGTGGGCCTGCGCAAGCGGTATCAAATCCGGCCCCAGGCCCATGTTTAGCCATCTGGCATCAAAGGCACCACGCAGGTAACCTGCGCTATTGATCTAGTGACCCTCAACAACTGAGCTTTCCTAGGGTCGTCGATCCTTCGGCGTATACTTATCTCCTGGAAAGTATTGTCTCGAATGAACTCCTCGGCTGTAGCCAGCTGTTGCTCCACGGTAGGACGCTACATTCATTGACTCATAGACAATCACTTAAATTCAGCCATAACGTCTAATATAGATTCATCATATACCTCAATGAGGCCGCGCAGTATTCCAGGTCGTTCTCCAGCACCGTTGATGAACGTTTATTTAACGTGATTTAAGTATCTATTTTCTTATACTTTTGAATACTTATGATGGCACATTTACTTGTTCCCGTTTTCTTAGGATTTTATTGATCAAGACGAAACGAGGCTAAAAGAGGCAAAATGGATGTTTTTAGGAGACAGTGAGTCAAGAAACCATTTCGGGATGTTCAGGCGCTACGGCACTACACAAAGTCAAAATATAGAAGATAGTGCTATTGAAGAGGAAGACATCACAAGATCGTAGGGAGAAATAGAGAGTCGCGCGATCAGAGGCGTGCTACAACAGATCGCGCGATTGGCGAGCGATCGGGACAAAAAAGTGTGTCGACGTTAGAAACCCTAAAACAAACCTCATAACGGAGAAAAACTATAAATATGAGGCTCGTTCATTAGTTAGGGTACAAGCTTTTCACAATTCACAAGCACTCACCACCACTCTCTGACATAGAAACCTTGAGATTTTGTCACCAAAGAGAAAACACTATCAAAGTCTTGTTCTTTTTTAGTCGAGTCATTGTTTTGAGAGAAAATAGTTTGTGAGGAAGAAGATAACAAAAGAGAGTCAAGAACAGCGTCAAGCAACAACGTTCCACCGAATCCAAAAAGCTTTTCTTTATCTCTTTTGTTTGTCTATGATACTTTTTGTTGACTGATGAACTCTTGAGTATGAGGAGCTATTCTACTCGTTTTTTAGATTAGGGGAGCAACTCTGATTTATGAATATGTTTATTTGCATTACCTGATGTGTGTTTGATGATCTTGAGTGTCTAGATTGAATAGCTACTTATATTGTATGATTGACCTTACTCTTGATGGGATAAAACGGAACACACGTGCGGGGTCGCCCGGAGTGTAGAACGCTAAGGATAGTTATAGATATAACCGACATGTGACTTTGGATTTGCGAGAGCAACTGATGTGCAACCTATTGATCACACTCGATCAATATTGATTACGTACATTCTTTTAACACGATTTGGGTGAGTTAATTGGATTGCAGATTTGATATCTCTTCTAAAACAACTAACAACTAGGCTGATCTGTTAACACGGTAGATTATTAAAGACGCATAGATGTATGGTTGGGATAACTCCTGCTATTTGTCACATATCCATTATAACATCAAATAACTATTACGTACTGAAGTAGATGTAGGTAGTTTGTCTATGAATTACTATGGTTAAATCATTGTGAAAGCGAACCTCTAAACAATCTTTCCAATTATTGTTTACAACCACAACAAATCAATCAATAATTAAATTGTGTCATTAGTTTAGTTTAGTTAATTTAGGTAATCAATTTTTCTTCTAGTATTCATAATTTTTCTTGTTTAATTGCTTTATTTGTTTTCTTGCATTGAAAAACAAAAACTTGAATTACAATTTTTCTGCATTATAGATAGATTTTCATTGCATTCTAAATTTGGCATTCTTAGCATTAAAAGCATCTTTAGTATGAAATACATTCATAGCATTCATAAGTATTTATTACATCGTGCAAACACAAGATAAATGATAGTGACAATCGTTAGTGTTTTTAACTAAAGTGGTTCATTCATTAATCCACCACTCCATTGGGATACGACACTTGATTCGTAACTATACTTACTATTTTATTATTACTTGATTCGTGCACTTGCAACAAAGTGGGATTTAGATGTAACATTTTATGTGTTAACTTATTCTACATTACTACACTTAAATCCCCTCTCAATTTTTTGGCGTTGTTGTCGTGGAGAAACGATATTTTTTGTGTGAATCATCAAGCTTATTTGTCAAAGTACTAACTTTTTCTTGTTTTCAAAAATAAAACATGGATAGAATCAGAAAGTCGGCAGCAACACCACCATGGGGAAGCAAGATGAGGTACAACAACATCGGAAGAACTTACATACATGGACCACTTCTGCATCCGCCATACACGGAGGACAACACCAAGCTAACTGGTATGATGCAAAGTACAAGGAGCACGTCAACAAATTTGCTCTACCACGTCCAAAATTCGACATCAATACCGCGGACGAAGAATTGATGAAGGTTTTTACGAAGGAGGACCATCTGACAACCCTCATATACATGTTGGGGAATTCAAAGAAGAAAGTAACTTTTTTGCTATTACGGAGGAGTAAAAGATGGCAAAAATCCTCCCCCATTCATTGACAAGAAAAGCAAGGGAATTGTATGATAGTGAAGTCAATTGGAGAGGAGATTGGGCTACAACAATCAATGATTTCGAATTCATATTCTGTGGAGGTGTTCACACAAATCGTGAAAAGGGGTAATTTTGAGTTACAAGCAAAAACAAGGTGCAACATTTGTTGAAGCTTGGATAGACTTTCAAGAGATGTTGGAAAAAGCAGAAGATGACTACTTTGAAATAGATAACACTGGATTTGATGTGTCATGGATACATGAGAAACATGTGAATGACATCTATTGTTGGAGGTTAAGTAAAGTTACATGTCGTGGATAAGTAGAGTGGAGAACTATACCATGGAGAAGGATTTCAGTTATTACCACCTGATGCAGCATTCCACTTGATGTATGATGTCACAAGGGCCACAAAGGAACAAGGAGTTCTGACAGCATGCAATGCGACTTTCACCATTGTTAATGGTCTCTTGAAGATGACCATCAAAGAAGATGAGAAAGTGAAGAAGGGAGCAAAGGAGAAGAAAGACCACGGTGCAAACGGTGCACCAAAGGACCCCTGAATCCTCACCAAAATTGGCGGGCTAACTGAAAATAAACTAAGTGTTTTGTGGGGAGCAACCCACAATAGTAAGTTTTCAATTATCGTGTCTTTAGTTTATTTTTCTTTTAAGTCGAATGTAGCATATTATTTCAACTTGTCTTTGGGATAACCATTGAGATAGGAAAAACGAAGAAAGTGAAAGAAGCCATAAGTAGAGAGATGAACATGCCAAATCCTAGACGATGTTGGACAAAAGTAAACACAACACGAATTAGAGCATGTAGAGCAGGTTTCCTAGTAGCAGGCACGATCTCACGTGCTACCATTGCTCACATCGCGCTTCACACACGTGATCCAGGCCGTGATCTGATTACGTGGCACCGAAGTTCCAGAAGACATTGCGTCCAATAGCGCGTCAAAAGTTGCAGCGCACTTCACTTGCGCTATTAGGGCACCCGATGGCCGCATCATGCCTCACACTTTTCTTGCAGTACACGTTTCTCAGTTCGAAAGGAAATAGGAGACATACATAAATCATAATCTACAAAATTTAGCTGAGCAATCTCTAGCTTTACCTTTTCTACCATACTTATATTTCCCTTATGATTAAATTCCATTTATACATGAGTTATTCCCGTTGTGATTTTATTTATTATGGACACTTATGCAACTTAATGAAAAAAATCTCAAATTCTAATTAAGAACTCTTTTATTTATAACTCTAATCACTTTTATAATTCTATTATTCCTTAGAATTCATGAGGCTATTTCTTCTCTAGTTCTCCTATCTATTTATTTTCTTTCAAGAAAAAATTATTTTTCTATTTGTTCTATGTGGAAGAACATTGCATCTTTGAAAGCACTACACCTTTGAGCCAGCAATGGGAACACCACAAAGAGCATCAAAACTCTTTTTGGCTATATCGGGATTCGATCGCAATCGATTCCTCGGCGACAACTATTTCAACCTATATGAGGCACTATTAGAAAGACACTTTGTTGATGAACAAGAAGTTCAAGGGTCAAAAAAGATACTTGTGCATACAAAATTAGGACCCATAATGAGGCGACTGGGTACTGTAAATGACACCATTGTTTGCAAGTACTATGCTCATTATGAAGAAGGCGATGGTAATATTTGGATTAAGAGTAGATCAATTGTAATCACAATGAGAGGCATGAAAAAATATTACAAATTGAAGGGAGATCAGATGATACTTTAGGACATAGGTTCACAACACAAGCTTAGAAACGAGTGTGCCTCACTGTCTCTCCTACAACCAGGCCTAACGTTTTATCACAATGAAGACGACGATAGGGAGGCTGATTATAGAGATCTACTAACACTTTGTAAAGAATTATATTTTTTTATCAGCTCTCAGATACTTCCACTGGATTACAAGGGAAATCCATGGGAACAAACAAAAATTAAGATATGCATCAAACGAGAAGATACACCGAACATATGAATCATAATTACAGTTATCGAGTATCATACCATCAATGGTCCTCCATGCTTTATGTACTTTGGAGCACTCATAACTACACTATGTATCAAAGAAGTTTGTCTAGAGCTTGATATAGACATCCATCACCAAAATACATATCCCATCAATCACATTGCGATGCAAGTGATAGAAATGACATTCCATGCTAACGAGTTATCAGGAATAGAGTTAATTGAAGAAACTCTATCACCTTCACCAAAGAGACAAAAGACACCACCGGAACAATTGCAAGAGGTGAAAGAACGATTGGATAAGGAAAATGCTAAGTTAGTGCATAAATTAGAAGAAATCAAGGAGCACTTCTAGAACAACAACACTCTCCATTGGAGGAAGTTGCGATAAATTGAGGAGAGCTTTACAAATTAAGAAAGCCACACCACCACTAGTCTGACGAGTGTCCTTTGAGCTCGATCAGGGAAGTCCTCTGATCTTTATTTCAATTATTTCTATTATATGCAATGAGGACATCGTATGATTATAAGTTTGGGGTTGGTAGCTACGTTGTTTGTTATGCTTATTTTCTATATATTTATCCTTAGAGTCTGGTTTTAGAGTCTGGTTTTAGAGTCTAGTTTTTTTGCGTCATTAAAATGAAATTTGAAGCATGAAAGCACGAATAAGTAGGGGTCTATGAGAGTATATGCATAATATGGGCGATTTATTATTTTTTCCCATTAATTTATATAAACTTCAAGTTTTGCCCTTTTTTTATCGGGCTTTTTTTTTGCCCGATAACAAAATGTTTTTATTTTAAATTTGCCATGTGGGCTTCGATCTAGGTTTTTTTTATTATATATTGATCTAAATTATAAAAAAATAGTATCAATTCAAGTTTATTAAAAAAGTTTATTTAAAATGTTTACTAAATTTTTATTTACTAATAAAAACTAAAAAATATTTATATTTACTAGTAAAAATTAAAAATCATATTTTTACTAGTAAAGAATTAAAATAAATTATTATGCTATATTTAATTTTATTATATATTATTCTAAATCATAAAAAAATAGTATCAATTCAAGTTTATTAAAAAGGTTTATCTAAAATGTTTACTAAATTTATATTTACTAATAAAAACTAAAAAAATATTTATATTTACTTGTAAAAATTAAAAATAAATTAATATGCAAAATTATATTTAATTTTATTATATATTATTCTAAATCATAAAAAAATAGTATCAATTCAAGTTTATTAAAAAGGTTTATCTTAAAAAAAACAAAAAAATAAATTAATTAATCATCATCTTCATCACCACCACTAGTCCCCCCCCCCCCCCACCCCGTCGCCGCCGTCGCCGCCACCACCATCACGATCTTCATCAGATCCATCACCGGCCGCCACCACAATCTTCTTCTCCACCATCACCACCCTCTCTCTCCTCCGATCGCTAGCAAGGGTGTTTCCTCAATCTTCCCTCAATCCGTCATAACCCAACTCAAAATGGTTGTGGGTGGTGTGGCAGAGGTGGCGGAGATGGTGACATGCGATAGTAGTGATGCAGCAGTGGTGCTTCGCAATAGAGGAGTTGCGACGGTCATTCCCGGAGTTACGGAGGAGAGGGGCGGTGGTGCGGGTATGGGTGGGGGGCGGGGTACGGGTAGGACTTTTATTTTTCTTTCTTTTTATTCTAAAAAAAGCTGTTATAATTTCTTCTTCTTCTTTTTTTCCTTTTTTTTTTCTTTTTAGTCAATAAAAAGCTGTTATATTTTTTTAAAACTTGAAATTGATACTATTTTTTTTTTATGATTTAGAATAATATATAATAAAATTAAATATAATTTTGCATATTAATTTATTTTTAATTTTTACTAGTAAATATAAATATGTTTTTAGTTTTTATTAGTGATTTGACAATAGATCGTCTTATATATATAAATGTGGGTCGGTTACAAGCGAGCAATCTAATCGTACAACAATCTATCTCAAATCAGGCCTACACTAGACATCTCGTGTAGACTTGGTCCGGAACCTGTTGCTCGACGGCGGGACGTCACCAAACTGCCTGCTGATGCTGCAACGGTGATGGATATCGAACGTATATCGGTGATGAGTCTCGATATGATATCGGGGATGAGTCTCGATGTGATATCGATGGTCAGGTCGTTACAGAAGGCTAAGTGACGACTTGGACATAGCCACATCGAATATCTATATCGGGTATAATATCGAATATTGATATTCAATGTGATGCGGGTAAATCGAGGTGAGAAATAAATTGCCTTTCTTGGTGTGCGGGGCGGGATACTTATATGTGCGGCTGGCATATATCGAATCCTATATTCGATGTCATATCGGAGTTGATCCCCGATATGGTCGTTCATGGGTTGTGGCCCAGAATGGGCCCAAATGCTAGAAACCTCCATATCATGTAGTCCCCCAATTTGGGGATTATTATCTTAGGGATAAGAATTCGCAAATTTAGTTTTGAATTTTCGGGTTACCTGTACCCCACGTCCCCCAGTTCGAAGGACGGAAATCAAAAAATGCGGGAAGTGCACCTGGAACTATTTTCGTGCGCTCCCCCAGTGCAGTTACCGCATTGTATGAGGTCCTCGTTTGAACTCTAGGTTGTTTAAAACACGCGGTTTTGCAAATACGGATGCAAACAATTAAAACGTATGATAGTCCCCCATTTTTGTTTGTAGTGCTAAGTTTGGGTCGAGCCCTATGTCACGCGTAGTGCCATTTCATTTTTAAACGCTGAACGCATGTCGAAAGTCATATCGAATATCAGTTTCGATGTAATCATCGATATGGTGCATTTAATGTTGCGGGCCCCAGGTTTTGTTTGTTCATAGAAGTCGGTCCCTGGTGTGTCATTCTTTACTATTTTATTGCCCCGTCTTGTCGTTGTCGGAACTATATCGACTATGATGTCGGTAAATTTCACCGATATCTTATTCGATATTGATCTCGATCTATTTTTCGACATTGCTTTGGTTTCTTGCGCGTTTTTGTAATAAATCGCCTTACTTGTTTTACCAAAGGATGGTTCGTGATAAAAGATCTCCGAAGAAAACATTTGCTGTATCGCCGCAGTATTGTGAAGCTGGCCCTGCTAGGCGAAATGCTTTCGTCGTGTCAGACTACGAGTTTTCTGACTCTGCAACTCATGCGAGGGATGCGTCGTTGGATGACGGTCTAGTGCAAGTTTCCGGAATTTCTGAAAATCTAAGGTTACCCCGAGTCCGTCTTCATGAACAGAACTCTCGGTTTCCTGACCGATATCTCGTAATGAAATCAAATATTTATGGTGGCAACGTTATTGTTGGAGATCGCGCTGCCATAGCGGAAGGTATTTGGTTAGAAGAAGATAGGATTAACGCTATGATCGTGGATCATGATTCCCATCAACGTATGGCTGCTAACCCTCCACGGGTCAAAGTGACTTTGCCGCCAGAAGGTGCACCAGCTAATTATTGGCACCCTCGGGCTCGGGCTCGCATTGAAGCGTCGCAAAGAGGGGTTGGGGAAAGTTCTCATTCTGGCGCGCATCATTTCGCGGGGTCGTCCGGTGCTGGGAGTGAGGAGCTCGATCCTGATGGGTTATCACCCTTTTCTGGGGTTGGCAAAGAAAGTATTGATGAGGCTTCCCCTGTGTCGGCTGTTCCGAGCTCGTCTACTTCGGCCCCAAGGCGTAATGTGGCGCCCCTGGTAATAATGATACTGAGAAGCCATCCGAAAGTAGAGCGCCATTGAAGGAAGATTATTCTTTTTTACGTGATCCCCTTTCGGAACGGTTAATTATGCGGATTGGGAATAATAATATCCGTGAGGAGGATGCTATCCGCGGCTTAGAAACTATTTATGGGAATTTTGATCCTTCTGAGTTGGAATTAGCACCGCGCATATGTATGATGCTGCTATATATAGTAAGAAGTTTGCCTTGTTGTTTGTTGGTCGTTACTAATGCTCATCCCTCCTATTCTTTACTAATGATTATTCGTTTCCTTGGCAGTTTGGGCACACGTTCCACGAATTGCGCAGAGATTACATGCTGCTTGGGGAGGTGCAGACTCGTCATGATGCTTTGGTGAAGGAGCTGCGCGCGATGATTGCGTGTAGCGAAGTTAGTCGTGATCGTGCTAACAGTCGAGCTTGTGCTGCTG
Organism: Linaria vulgaris; assembly: GCA_948329865.1. Classification (NCBI taxonomy): domain Eukaryota; kingdom Viridiplantae; phylum Streptophyta; class Magnoliopsida; order Lamiales; family Plantaginaceae; genus Linaria; species Linaria vulgaris. Next base: position 110,214,012 of record OX415249.1, on the reverse strand, counting down.
AGACTCAGAAATGCATTGCACCTGGCGAAGCATAGAAGGCATTAGTCGCTGAAGAAGAGATGAAGAGGGAACTACCTAGAAGCCAGGCTGAGACCCAACGTTTACGTGCTAAGAATCGTAAGTTAGAGCGTGAACGTAACGCGTATCGACATTCCCCCGAAAACTTGGAAATTCAGAATGCGAAATTAGCCAAAACTTTAGCTCGCAACGGGGTAATGGTATCTTCCCTTCGTACTGAGTCAGGTGGTGGTGGCTCTATAAGGGATAGTGATTTTAATGTCGAGGTCACTGCTCCAGCGCATAGCTCTCCCTCACCCTATGGTGGTACCCCCATCGGTGCTGATATGAATGTGAATATCGAGCCTTATGCAGGAAGGGTGCCCATCGCGGGGCCGTACGTTAGGGAACGTTATAGGGTCCCCCATGCGATGCGGTATTCCAGCTTGTCACCTGATCCAGAAAGTAGTAGCCCGAAATGGAATAAGTATCTAGAGGTTTTGTCTTCCCGGGGAATGGATGAACTTGCTGACGATATTTGCGCGGAGCCCTGGAAGTTTCCCGAATTTGAAATGAATGTATCCGGGCTTGGGCCCTTTAGTCGGGAAGATATTCGGGCCGAGTTATTCACTGATCTTGAGAGGAGTGATTTTCTTTATGATATGTAGGTTATGCCGTCGGCTAGTGATATTTTTTGATACCGTAGCAGTTGTTTCCTCGGGAAAAATTTTCTATGCAAAGTGTACCCCATGCCCTTGGCCGAAAGCCACTTTTACGATGTTTAATGAAGGGTGTTTATTTGCAGAAGTCTTACCTTGTGCAATTCTTTCTGTGATCATGAATATTCTATCCTTGTCGTATAGTAGTTATGATAGCCTGGTGATTGTCTGGCGCTATTGGCATGGGATTGCGTTATCCTTGGTAGGTGGCTTGTTACCACTCATGGGTGAGAGCCCTCCCGTTATCACAGTGTATGCTTTTCTTGTGGGTGGGGGTCCATCCCGTTATCACAAGGAACCCGCTACCGTTCAAATGTTTAGGATCGACCCCGTTATCACATGGGATATTCTTCTTGTGGGTAGGGGCCCATCCCGTTATCACAGGGAACCCGCTACCGTTCAAATGTTTAGAATCGACCCCGTTATCACAGGGGATCTTCTTCTTGCGGGTAGGGTCCCATCCCGTTATCACGGGGAACCCGCTATCGTTCAAATATTTAGGATCGACCCCGTTATCACCGGGGATATTCTTCTCTTTGTAGGTGACCCGTTACCACTCATTGGTAGGAGCCTGCCCGTTATCACAGGGGAACCCGTTACCGCTCATGGGTAGGAGCCTTTTGTTTGTAGATGACCCGTTACCGCTCATGGGTAGAAGCCCGCCCGTTATCACAGGGGAACCCATTTCCGGTCATGGGTAGGAGCCTTTTGTTTGTAGATGACCCATTACCGCTCATGGATAGAAGCCCGCCCGTTATCACAGGGGAACCCGTTACCGCTCATGGGTAGGAGCCTTCTCTTTGTAGGTGACCTGTTACAACTCATGGATAGGAGCCCCGCCCGTTATCATAGGGGAACCCGTTACCGCTCATGGGTAGGAGCCTGCTTTTTCTTTGTAGGTGACCCGTTACCGCTCATGGGTAGGAGCCCCGCCCGTTATCGTAGGGGAACCCGTTACTGCTCATGGGTAGGAACCTGCCTTTTCTTCGTAGGTGACCCGTTACCACTCATGGGTAGGAGCCCCGCCCGTTATCATAGGGGAACCCGTTACCGCTCATGGGTAGCAGCCTGCCTTTTGTCTGGTTGCCTTCGATGCATCATCATCATTTTTGTTTTTTTTTAGACATGCTAGTTTTAATAATATATTGGTGTTGAACCGTATCCGGTTGCCTACGTATCCCGTGTATGGAATCAAGCCTCGCGTAGTTCTTTACATTGTTAATAGTAATTAAAATTCTGAATTTTTAAGAATAAAAACGCCTAAGGTGTTGCACGTTCCATGGTCTAGGTAGGGGCTCGCCATACATGTCCTCGAGATAATGATAATCTTTTGCGCTGGTGTGGGTAACCCTGTAGGGTCCATCCCAATTGGCTTGTAGTTTCCCAACATGTTTACTTACTTTCACACTCTTCAACACCAAGTCACCCACATGAAAGCTTCGAAGGCGCACTCGTTTATCGAAACTCTTGGCCATTGCCGCTTTGAAGGCAACTGTCCGTTGGTAAGCTTGCTCCCTTGTGGAACCAAGCATCTCTAGGTCATATTTCGCTATTCTGTACGTTGGCATGCCAATCTCAACCGGGACTACTACCTCGGACCTGTATACTAGAGTGAACGGTGCCTCTCCTATAGATGTTCTGGGTGTAGTCCTATATGCCCATAGAATCCCTGGGAGTTCGTCAATCCAACTCCTCCTGGTGGCGTGCAGTCGTCGCTCCAGGTATTATTTAAGAGTCTTGTTGGTGGACTCCACTTGTCCATTTTCCTGTGGGTGAGATACCGCAGCAAAATGCTGGGATATTTTCAACTCTTTGCACCATGCAACCATTGTCTTTCCTCTGAATCGGGTACCATTGTCTGATACCAACACTCGGGGTAGTCCAAAGCGGCATACAATATTTTTCTAGATAAAGTCTACCATATTCTTCTCCGTGATGTGCATCAAGGCCTCAGCCTCCACCCATTTCGTAAAGTATTCTACCGCTACTAAAAGAAATTTCTTCCGACCTCTGTCCATTGGTAGGGGACCAACTATATCGATCCCCCACTGATCGAATGGGCAAGTGATCTCTAGGGGCTGCATCAGTACAGCTGGCCTGTGTACAAGTTTGGCGTGATACTGGCCATTCTCACAATTGCGGCAGTACAGGGTCGCGTCCTGTCCTAATGTTGGCCAAAAATATCCCTGTCTTAATATTTTCTGGGCTAAAGCTCTCCCTTCTGAATGATTTCCGCAACTACCTGCGTGTATCTCCCTCAGTATGTATTGGGCGTCAACTGGTGATACGCATCTCAGCAACGGGCCTTCAAAATATCTCTTATAGAGTTCAAAATATCTCTTATAGAGTTCACCTTGGCAAATGGTAAACCTGTACGCCTTGTACTTCAGTCGTCTTTGTGCATTGAGATCGGCCGGGAGGGTTCCATCTGCAAGGTAATTATATATCTCATCCTTCCAACACGGTGTAACTGCGATAGGAAAAATAAACTCCACGCCAGCCCATTTTTTGCTGGCCTTTGTTACTCCAACCGCAGGCCTAGAGGTGGTCAGCATGGTCACATGCTTTTCCACAAAGATGTCTGAGGAACTAGCAAATTTGGATAAAGCATCGGCCTTGGCATTTTCCGATCGAGGTATTTACGTCAGATTGAATGTAGTGAACTCAGCCGCTAATTCCTTCAACTTTGTCAAATATAAAACCATGGTTTCCTGCTTTGCTTCGAAGAATCCCGAGAAATGATTAGCCACTAACTGCGAATCCGTGAAGACTTCCAGATCATCCGAACAGAGGGTCTTAGCCATTTTGACTCCTGCCAGGACTGCCTCATACTCCGCCTCGTTATTCGTTATAGGAAAATTCAGATTGATAGCGAAATCAAATTCCCTACGATCCGGGGACACCAGGTGAATGCCCGCTCCGCCGCCATTCGCCATGGAGGAGCCATCCACATGAAGTAACCATGCCGCGGGTCTCAAACTGGGATCGGGGTCCTGACTTATAGGGAATATATGTTGGCACGAATGGTCTAAACTGTTACCTAGTGTCTCCGCCATAAAGTCGGCTAGGACCCGTGCTTTAATAGTCGTGCGGGGATGATACTCGATCCCAAATTTGCCCAATCTATAGCCCATTTTACCAATCTTCCTAAGGTATCCGGATTGGCCATGATTTGGCAGAGTGGTTTGTCCGTTACGACCACTACTGGGTGAGCCTGGAAATAGGGCTTCAACTTACGAGCCGTCATGACAACGGCCAAGGCAAATAGTTCGATTTGCAGATAATTTTTCTCCACTTCGTGGAGGACGCGGCTGAGATAATGGATAGGAGATTGCTTTCTGTTTGCTTCGCTTACTAATACTGTGCTAATGGCGTTATCGGAGACCGCGAGATACAGATAAATCGTCTCCCCTGGATATGGTTTCACTAAGAGTGGTGGTGCCATCAAATACTTCTTGAACTGTTGAAACGCTCTTTCACATTCTTCGGTCCACTGGAAATCCTTGGCCTTCTTCAGGATTTTGAAGAAAGGAAGACTCCATTCTGCTGAGGTCGCAATAAAACGCCCCAAGGCTATTATACACCACACAAGGCATTGCACATCCCGTACCGAGCGTGGGGAAGCAAGATTCATCACGGCCTCTATCTTGTCGGGGTTGGCTTCAATTCCGTGCTCGTTAACCATATATCCCAAAAATTTTCCCACTGCCACTCCGAAGGTACACTTCTTGGGATTGAGCTTCATCCCATAGTTCCTCATAATGGCAAACGATTTCTCCAAATGCTCCACGTGATCCTGCGCCTTCAAACTCTTGATCAACATGTCATCTACGTACACCTCCATTGATTTTCCTATTAGTTTATAAAACATCTTCGCCACCAATCTCTGGAACGTCGAGCCGGCGTTCCTCAAACCAAAAGGCATTACACGATAACAGTACACACCAGTGTCCGTAATGAAGGCTGTTTTCGATTGATCCTCCGTTGCCATAAAAATCTGGTGGAAGCTGCTCTTGGCATCCATGAAACTGAATAGGGCGCACCCGGCTGTTGAATCCACTAGAAGGTCAATTGCGGGCAATGCTTGTTCAAATCTTTATAATCCACACACATTATCCACTCTGCTGCTTTCTTCAGAACCAGGACAATATTGCTGAGCCACTCCGAATAACGTAATTCATAGATATGCCCTGCTTTAAGCTTTTCCACAACCTCTTTCTCTGCTGCCTCGCTCTTCTCCTTGCTAAAATTCCTTTTCTTCTGTCGTAATGGTTTAGCCCGCGGATCAACATTCAGCTTATGCTCTATAATCTTTGGGTCGATTCCAATCAAGTCAGAATCGCTCGAGGCAAATATATCGACATTCCTTTTTAAGCATTCAATCAACGCCTTCCGAATGTCAGGCGACATTGTAGCTCCTATCCTCAACGTGTGCTCCGGTTGTCCCGGGTCGATCTCTATCGTGATAAAATCTCCCACTGGCTCCATTCTCGGTTCATTCTGATGAGGAATAACCGCCCTCTCTATCTCGGCGCATTGCCCCTTATGATCAAGACTCTACTTCTTGCTACTCTTCGTTATATTGGCATCTATCTTGTTTAGCTCTCGCCCTTCGATACTTCGTTGCCTCTTCCTTGACATCTCGTCTGATGAGCTCCCGATCTAGAGAACCTTGGTTCCCACAGACGGCGCCACTGATTTGACAATAGATCGTCTTATATATAAATGTGGGTCGGTTACAAGAGAGCAATCTAATCGTACAACAATCTATCTCAAATCAGGCCTACACTAGACATCTCGTGTATACTTGGTCCAGAACCTGTTGCTCGAGGTCGGGACGTCACCAAACTACCTGCTGATGCTGCAACGGTGATGGATATCGAACGTATATCGGTGATGAGTCTCGATATGATATCGGGGATGAGTCTCGATGTGATATCGATGGTCAGGTCGTTACAGAAGGCTAAGTGACGACTTGGACATAGCCACATCGAATATCTATATCGGGTATAATATCGAATATTGATATTCAATGTGATGCGGGTAAATCGAGGTGAGGAATTAATTGCCTTTCCCGGTGTGCGGGGCGGGATACTTATAGGCGCGACTGGCCTATATCGAATCCTATATTCGATGTCATATCGGAGCTGATCCCCGATATGGTCGTTCATGGGCTGTGGCCCAGAATGGGCCCAAATGTTAGAAACCTCCATATCAATTAGTAAATATAAATTTAGTAAACATTTTAAATAAACCTTCTTAATAAACTTGAATCGATACTATTTTTTTATGATTTAGAATAATATATAATAAAATTAAATATAGCATATTAATTTATTTTAAATTTTTACTAGTAAAAAAATTTATTTTAAATGTTTACTAGTAAATATAAATATTTTTTATATTTTTTATTAGTAAATAAAATTTAGTGGACATTTTAAATAATTTTTTTCAATAAACTTGAATTGATACTATTTGTTTATAATTTAGATCAATATATAATAAAATTAAATATAATATTGCATATTAATTTATTTAAAATTTTTACTAGTAAATATAAATATTTTTTTAGCTTTTATTAGTAAATAAAAATTTATTAAACATTTTAAATAACCATTTTTAATAAACTTGAATTGATACTATTTTTTTATGATTTAGAATAATATATAATGAAATTAAATATGGCATATTAATTTATTTTAAATTTTTACTAGTAAAAAAATTAATTTTAATTTTTACTAGTAAATATATATATATTTTTTTAGTTTTTATTAGTAAATAAAAATTTAGTAAACATTTTAAATAAACATTTTTAATAAACTTGAATTGATACTATTTTTTTATAATTTAGATCAATATATAATAAAAAAAAGCCCACATCGAAGCCGAAAGGGCAAATTTAAAATAAAAAAAATTAAGTTAACGGGCAAAAAAAAGCCCGATAAAAAAAGGCTAAACTTGAAGTTTATATAAATAATGGGCAAAAATAATTAATCGCCCGCATAATATTGTCTGATAAATTACGTGAATACCTTTGGTATATCTTGTGTAACATGGTCAAAAGCATGTTTTAGTTTCATATGCACCTTTCGATCTGCTGTTGTGTACAATTGTGAAGAGAATGTTGCTTCTTTATGAGAATATAGCAATGAAACATGTGATTATGACCCTTGAAAAAATTGCTTGACTATTGCTTGGAATAATGATAGATGTAAATGTGTTGACGAAATGAAATAGGCCACCGTTTCTAAAAATTTTAAGTTTTAACCTTTCAAGCCAAGAACCCTTTATGCACATAAGATTATCCATTGAACCCCCTTGGAGCCTTTTCTATGAGCCTTTGTTTAAGAAGCCTACTTACCTACCATGAGCAAAAAAAGAAAAAACTGTATCCTACCAATTTCTTGAGATAGATGTAGTAGATCAAAGGAGGGAGAAGGTAGGGGCTCAAAACAAAAGCATGAGATAAAAGAAAAATCTAAATAGAAAAGAAGGACGAACATAGTAAAGAACACGAATAACCGGTGCAAAAACTTTAACTTTGGGGATGTTTCTCGAAAAATCATGAAGTATAGGATGGTTTAATTCTTGCACAAAAGAAAACGTAAATGAAAAGATGCCAAAAAGAGCCTAAAATGTATGACCAATGAAGAAGACACAAACGAGGGAGGAAAGAGTAATACATGAGGGGTTTACTACACACATCTCTAAACTCATATATGACTTTTTCTATTATAGCCCACACCAGAGCCTAACATTACAGGCTTACAAAGTCTTAAATGACCTTCAACATAGAGATCTACTTGAGTCAACAACAATAGAAAAGTGAAGATGAAAAGAGAAGTGATTATATGTTAAGGACTATTGTTTTATAAATTTGCAACATGAAAATAATTCGTATGCATTAACAATAGTATCACACACTATTAGAGCACGTGAAACGGATGTGAAGATAACTATATTAAACTTGATGTGATCATGTTTATCTGTTCCACATAATCTCTTGTTTTGGCTATAGGTTACATTTTGAGAATTCTCGCTTATGCATGTTGGTGTGACGATGATTACATTCTAATTTACATCGAGTCAGTTAAGTGAGTTTGCTTGAGGACAAGAAAGATTTAAGTTTGGGGGTATTTGATGAGCATTTATTCAGCGTGATTTATGTATATATTTTCTAATACTTTTGAATACTTATGCTGGTATATTTAGTTGTTTTATTATTGTTTCTGGTTTTCTTTAGGATTTTATATAGTCGAGATCAAACGAGGCTAAAAGAGGAAAAATTGAATGTTTATAAGCGACAAAGAGTCAAGACACTATTTCGGGATGTTCATGCACTATGCAAGCGCTACGATACTACACTAAAGCGAAATACCAAAGATAGCACGATTGAAGAGGAAGATATCAAAAGATCGTATGGAGAAATAGAGAGTCGCGCGATCAAAGGCGCGCTACACAAAATTGTGTGCGTGGCCCACGATTGCCGCGTGATGGGGACAAAAAAGTGGGCCGATGTTGAAACCTAAAACGAAGCCTAGAGCGGAAAAAACTATAAATAGGAGGCTACGTTCAGAAGTTAGGGAACAAGCTTTTCACCATTTACAATCACTCACCACCACTTTCCAATAGAGAAACCCTAAGAGTTTGCCACCAGAGAGAAAACACAATCAAAGTCTTGTTCTTTTTTAGTTGAGTCATTTGTTTTGAGAGAAAACAGTTTGTGAGGAAGAAGATAGCAAAGGGAGTCAAGAACAGAGTCAAGCAACAATGTTCCACCGGATTCGGGAAGCTTTTCTTTATCTATTTACTTTGTTTATGATATTTACTTCTTTATTGATTGTTGAACTCATGACTATGATGAGCTAACATACTCGTTGTTTAGAGTAGGGGAGTAAATTTGATTTATGAATATGTTTATTTTCTTGACTTGATGTATGTTAGATGATCTTGAATGTCTAGATTAAATAGTTACTTATGTTGTATGACTGACCTTACTCTCGCTGCGAATAAAATGGAAGCACCCGTGTGGGGTCGCTCGGAGTATAGAATGTTATGGACAATTATATATATGTGATTTGTGACTATGGATTTGCGAAAGCAACTGATGCGCAACCTTAAGATCACACTATATAAATCTTGATTATGTACGTTTTATTAGCACGATCATGTGAATTAATTGGATTGCAGATTTGATATCTCTTCTAAAACAACTAACAACCGGGCAGATTTGTTAACACAGTAGGTTATTAGACACTCATAGATGTATGGTTGAGATAACTCCTGCCATATGTCACGGATCTATTAGGACATCAAATAAAAATCAAGTATTGTAAGTAGATATAGGTAGTTTGTCTATGAATTATTATGGTTAAATCATTGTGAAACCCAACCCCTAAACAATCATTCCAGTTATTGTTTAATACCACAACAAATCAATCAATCATTAAATTATATCATTTGTTTAGTTTAGTTAATTTAGTTAATCAATCTTTCTTCTAGTATTCATTAGTTTACTTGTTTAATTGCATAAATTTTTAATTAGTTTTCTTGTATTCAAAATCAAAAACCTAAATTACTATTTTTCTGCATTATAGATAGATTTGTGAAAGAAACTGATGCACGACCTTTAGATCACACTAGATAAATCTTGATTATGTACGTTTTGTTAGCACGATTCATAAGCATTCATTATATCCTATAAAATACAAGAGAAAATATAGTGACAATCGTTAGTATTTTGCACTTAAGTGATTCATTTATTAATCCACCACTCCATTGGGATACGATACTTGATCCATGCACTAACGAAAAAGTGGAATTTAGGTGTAACATTCATTTGTTACCTTATATTCTATATTACTACTCTTAAATTCCCCATCAACTGTATTCCTCTTTTCTGCCTCTAATTGCCCTTTGTGCTCCTTAACACGTACCTCAAGCGTTGTCTTCTCATCCTTCAACTTGAAGAGTGATAAGTGTTAATTTATAGACATTTACGTACTCATTTTCTTAGACTTTTGTATAATTCTTATTGCATATTTATTGGTTTAGTATTGTTTCATGTTTTTCCAGTATTTTTGGTGACAAAAGAGTCGAAGCACTACTTTGGAACTTTTAGGCGCATATCGAATGTAGCACGAGTGGAAGAAGAACATCATGAGACCGGGGCCAGAAATAAGTTATGGCGCGACCATCAGGCACGATGGCACAGTAATCACGCTTGGGAAGTGCGATGGCCAAGCAATTTAGCGAGATCGCGCCTGAGAAAAGTCTTTTCGTCACTAATTAGTTTACGACTACTCGCGAAATTGGGATCAGGACTCTCCTATAAATATAGGGAGACGTCCAACACAGTTGCATCCACTCACAAACAGTTACAAACACTTACAAAAGCTTACACGAGTCTACAGAAACCTTGTGAGATTGTTTTCAGAGAGAAACACGACTGAGGTTTTGTTCTATTTAGTTGAGTTATTGTTTGAGAGAAAATATTTTGTAAAGAAAAAGATAGCACTAGGGAGTCAAGAAGATAGTGGAGCAACAAAGTTCCATTGGATCCGATAAGCTTTTTTTATTCTCTTCACTTTGTCTATGTTATTTATTTTTTCATTGATTGTTGAACCCATGACTTTGAGGAGCTAACCTAATCGTTGTTTAGAGTGTGGGAGTAACTCTAATTTAGGAATATGTTTATTTGTTTTTCTTGGTGTGAGCTTGATGATCTTACATGTCTATATTGAATAGTTATTTACACTGTGTAACTAGTCTTACTCTTGCTGGAAAAACGGAAGCACTAACAAGGGATCGCCAGAGTGTAGAGGCTAAGTTAGTTATATATATATATATATATATATATATAGATATATATATATATATATAGATATATATATATATATATATATAATTTGTGACTTTGGTGTGCTAACGCAACTTATGTGCAACCCCCATGTCACACTAGATCAATCTTAATTATGTACATTTTGTTAACACGATTCATATGAGTTGTTTATATTGCAGATTTGATATCTCTACTAAAATAACTGACAATTGGGTTGATCTGTTAACACATAAAGTTATTAGAGACACATAGACTTATGGTTGGGATAACTCATGTTATAGGTCACAGATCCATTAGACATGCAACCATCAAATTATCACCCAACACTGTAAGTAAATATAGGTAGTTTGTCTATGAACTACTACGGTTAAGTCATTGTGAAACTCGAGCTCTAAACAATCTTTACTATTATTGTTCACAATCAATATAATCAATCAATCAATCAATTCTGCTTTAGTTTAGTTTGTTTAGTCTTAGCATAATTAATCCTTTTGCGCATTGATTAGTTAATTTAATAACTTTAATTGTTTTCTTGCATTCAACTACAAACTTGATATTTATTACTTTATTGCATCAAGATAAACTTCCACTGCATTGTAGATTAGCCAATCTCTGCATTCGTAGTATAAAAAACATTCACCGCATTCATAGCATTCATAAGCATTCATTACATCCTACAAATAGAAGAGAAACGATCGTGACAACCGTTAGTGTCTTGCATTTAAGTGATTCATACACTAATTCACCACTCCTTTGGGATACGATACTTGGTTCGTAACAATATACTTATCATTTTATTATTACTTAATTCGTGCACTTGCGACAAGACATAGGTGTAGCATTTAATTGTTAACTTCTTCTATTCATTGTGAGTTACATCAAGGTTATCCTCCCATCAATGACCTCATCTTGAAATTTTTGGGCCTTATTCTGAAGAACCACGACGACTTTACGATTAGTGACTGCATTGGCAGTGGCATCATTAGCACGACTAAGCGCTTTTGTCCCTCTCATCTTAGGCAGCCTTCAGTGTTTCTAGATTACTATCACGATACTCGATCCTTAGTTGATCAATGTTAGTCCTTCTCTCTTCATGATCATGCTCCAAGCCTTGCGCCATGGCATCGACGACACCACCTTGCTGAAAAAAGTAAACATACAGACCATCAGCAACACAAGTCATTCCAACTACTCCCTCCCTTTGACAAACCCGACAAACTGTGTTGCTAGATCGGGGAATAACACGCACAAGGTATTAATTTCCTCCTCCTTAGATTGAGTAAACACATTGAAACGTACACGCGGGCCACCCGCCATAGCAGCTCCCGAGCTTTCTCCCATGGGGGGCACCGTACCTTGACTTGGAGCACCACCGATATCCCTTCCATCGGTCTGATTCCTAGTAGGGGCCTGCACCACTTGTCGCCTAGCTGCACTAGTCTGCGAATTGGTCTCATGAACCCGCTTCCTCTTTGCCCCGACGGCCGCTGCGACATCACCGTTACCCCCGACATTCTCTACAACAAGCAAGTCCAAACCCCCTTAGGTATCTTCATTCAAAAGGATAGGTGAGTGTTCCCTTCCATTGAGGTTCACGTCCTTAAAAGGGTCAACATGACCAGTGCCTTCGCTGGTCGTACCGGCTTAAGACTCCACATGCAAACTCTTTGCACCGGCTTGCCTCAAGTTTTCTTCTTCTTTGGTGGGGGAATCGGTATCGACACATCCAACTGGCCCTCCCTAGCCTAAGCAGCAAACACCTGACTCATGCGAGCATGTCGACTCATGATGAGAGATTTTGCATACATCAAAAAACAATGTCAATAACAAGGTTTTGAAAAGCATGCGATTAAATATTAATCCTAACTCGAAGTCTATACCGATTGTTAACTCCCCGGTATAACGAACGGGAGACAGACCACCGACACTCAATATTTGGTATGTAACCAGCTTGGTTACATTAAACTTATGGTTCGTCACGATATTGGCCCAAAATGTGCTACCCCACCTAGCCCCCCTCCCCATATTACGAGGAATTGTACTCCTCAACTCTTCTACCCATTCTCTCTTTAGAGATGAGAACTCACCTGCCCAACTCTCTTCAATGCAAAAATACCTCTTCTTCCAATTCTTACCGTAACTACTCCACTCCCCGTATAGAAACTTGACCTTCTTCAAGGCCTTTATATGATTAAAACCTATACCTTTTTGCCCGACCTCGAACAAAGACTAAAATTTATCGCGCCCGCAAAGGATCTTATTCACATTCATAATGAGGATATGCCCAATAGAGTTGGATGTGAGCTGACCCGGCACCAACCCTATGGTACTGAATATATCCAGCACCTCCAATGGGAAATGGAATCTCAACCCATTAATCAACTGCCTAGCAAAGACCGTGAGGAAGCCTGAATGTGGAGTGTTGACCCTCTGTTCTGTTGTTTGGATGCAGATTTTGTAGTTATTCCCAATATGGTAAGTCTCACGATTATGAGCCTGATTGTGCTACAAATGTGACACGTAGTCTATATAAGGCATCACAGCCACTTCAACCTCGTTATAAAACTTATCCACTTCCCTCGCCTCATTCCCATATGATCGCTATCAGCGTGATTATCGGGTAAATCATAAATAGGCACACCACCCAACCCTTGTTGGGCTTCAATGATATGGTCATTCTCTGACATATCTCCCTTGCTTCCCCATACTCGGGACGATGAGGCTTTACTGGCATGATTCGCCTGTGATCCCCAAAACTTTGCTCTGTTGCCAACCCACTTGACTTGGCCCCCGAATCATCACTCCAATCACTTCCAATGTTAACCGAACCAATCGTATTCTAGTCTGAAAATATGCTTACAAACTAAAAGTAAAACCAGAAATGCGACTGACGATTCTAGCTCAACTCTACAGTGTAAACAAAAATAATAAACGACTGTAATGAAATACAAGCTTGAACAAAATGTAATACAGCTGCAAGGAAACAAAGCAAAAGTCTGAAAAATGCGAAAAAAAAATTATTAGTAAAACAGTCGAACAACACGAGTATTGAATAGTAAATGCGATACTCAAAAAACTATTGAACAACTACTTGTTGATACTACTCAAATTCGCTCAAGGATTGAACACAATTTTCAAATGCACTTTCTCAACAAACTATACCCTATATATAGTACTTGGCCTACGACTCAAGGCTTCAAGTGCCCGCCACATGCACTAGACAATCGAATCACCAAGATTTGATACTTTCTAGAAGAATTGAATCACTTATGATTCGATACTCTCCATAACATTGAGCTTCGATACTGTCCAAAACAATCAAATCACTTACAATTCGATTCTCCCGAAAAAACATTAGTATCGCATACGATATACACCACATTGATGGAAGTCGTCGTCGAACGAAGAATTCAATGTCAATCACGATTTCATAATTATTTGAAAACCATCAGTGAAGCCAAATATTATTATTTGGCACCCAATCCTTCGGGTTACGGCTCCCAAATGGGGAAATATTTTGAAGCCGAATTATTGGCACCCGATCATTCGGTTTACGACTCCTAAATGGGGGGAGGGGATATTTTGAAGCCGACATTTATTTGGCATCTAATCCTTTGAATCACTGCTCTCAAATGGGGGGATATATTTTGAAGCCGAATTCTATTTGGCACCCGATCTTTTGGATTACGGCTCCTAAAATGAGGCATATTTTGAAGCAAAGCCCTTCTATGCAAGAGCATTAGCAGACAATTCTAAAATTTGGCACACGCTATTGAATCAAGATCGACTCCAAAATTTGGGGAACTCTATGGTGGGGGTGATATTGGTGACCTAACAATAAACTAGGTCAGCCCACCTCATTCGCAGGGAAAGTGTCGAATCAGGGCGGTTCGACACTTACCGGATAATCTAACGGCTCCCAAATTGGGGTGCATATTTTGAAGCCGAATTTTGTTTGTCAGCCGATCCTTTAGATTACGGACCCCAAAATACGGCATATTTTAAAGCCGAATTCTATTTGACACCCGGTCTTTCGGTTTACGGCTACCAAATGGGGGCATATTTTGAAGTCAAATTTTACTTGGCATCCGATTCTTCGAATTACGTCTCCTGAATGGGGGCGAGGGCGGGGGGGGGGGGGGGGGGGTGGCATATTTTGAAGCCGAATTTCATTTTGCACCCGATTTTCAGATAATGGCTCCCAAATGGTGGGCACATTTTGAAGTAGAATTCTATTTGACACCCGATCTTTCGGATTACGGCTCCCAAATGGGGGGCATATTTTGAAGCAAAGCCCTTCTTCGCAAGAGCATTAGCAAACAATTCATAAATCTGGCACACGCTCTTGAATCAAGATCGACTCCCAAATTGGGGGGACTCTATGGTGGAGTGATATAGGTCACCTAACAATAAACTGGGCCAACCCGCCCATTCGCAGCCTAAACAAAAAAAAGTGTTGAATCAGGGCGGTTCGACACTTATCGGATAATGGACACTACCGTTTGATTGTTATTGTCTTTTTCCTGAACTAGGCTCGTATCCCGAGGTTTATAAATACCCAAAACCCCAAAATTAACGCCAGATCATTAATTATTGTTCACTAACTCTACAAGCTTCGAGTCAACTGTTCGACTATTATTTCGATTCTAGAGTTCTTCCGGTCGATCGTGTTGTTTCAACGTTCGACAGTAATTCTATCAACCTCCCCGTTCGAAAGTTTTCAGTATCGAATCCATGACATTTCAATAGTCCTGAAATTCGATAGTTATTTCAGCACCAAACCGCACACGTTCAATATTTCTCAGATTCAACTCTCAAGGGTTATTTTTGTCATTCAAAGCTTCTTAACCATGTAATAGATGTTCCAGATAAAGCTAGTCGATTCTTTGTAATAGATTATCACAGTTTGGTATAGATTATCATAGTTTGGTATATTTCTCGCCCAGTTGTAACACATTTTTATTATCTTGTAACCGAGACGAAATAACACCAAATTATTCCGATCCCACAAATCTTGGTTAATTATAAATTGAAATATATGACACTCAAGCATATTAACTTATAGAGCGAATGTATATCCAGCTAGCCAAGACACTACAAGAAAAAATAGTCATTCGCGACCGCCCGGGCGGTCACGAATGACCCTTTTCCGGTCGCAGATGGTCATCCGCGACCGGCCGGCGGTCGCGGATGACCGGTCGCGGAAGACCTCGGTCGTGGAGGTCATCCGTGATCGCTGGGCGGTCACGGCAGTCATCCGCAACCGCCCAGCGGTCACGGATGCCCCCGGGGTCATCCGCGACCGCCCAGCGGTCACGGCAGTCATTCGCGACCGCTCAGCGGTCACGGATGACCCCGAGGTCATCCGTGACCGCTTGGCGGTCGCGGGCAACACCGCGACCGCTCAACGGTAACGGATGACGCCGACGGTCATCCGTGATCGACGGGCGGTCACGGATAATATTCAAGCCATTCGTGACCGCCCGGCGGTCACGGATGATATTCAACTAAATAAAAAAAAAAATCCGGCAAAATACCGGAATATATATTTGTTTTTTGCGAATAGAATTTATGGTTGGACGATTTTTTTTATATAAACATCATTTAAGAGAATGATTTGTGTTATAAGTAAAGAAAAGAAGAAAATAAGAAAGTTGGTGTTTTGTTTTTTGGAGATATAAGGAAAGATGAGAAGAAAAATAGTTGGTGTTTTGTTTTTTGGAGATATAAGGAAAGAGGAGAAGAAAAATTGTTGGTGTTTATGTTTTGGATTGGGAAATGAGGAAAGGAGGAAAAGTGTTGGGTTTTTTTAGAGAAGATAATTTGAATGTTGTGAAAATTAATGGGAGGAATGGTGGGTATATATAGAATTTGGGTAAAAATTTTGAATTTTCAAAAAATTTGAATTTCCCCCCAATTCCAAGGTCTTTCGCGACCGCTCGGCGGTCACGAGGGGTCTTTCGTGACCGCCTGGCGGTCGCACCAATTTCTTCGCGACCGCCCAGCGTTCACGAAAGACCCTTATTCGTGACCGCCCAGCGGTCACGAATAATTTTTATTCGAAATTTTTTATTTTCGTTTGTTTAATTAAGGTGCGATGTTTGTTAAATTGATAAAATAGTTACTACTAAGTAAATTAAAAGGGATTTTATCACAAAATCACACATTACATCTAAAACAACATGGTGTATATGATAATTAGTTGTAGAACATAAAATAAGTTATTCGTTCATAACTCGCCTAATCACATCGAATTCGTTATTTTAATATGTTAATTACTAATGTTGCACTAATTTATTACTTCAATTCACATGTAGTAATGAGACTTATTGTTAAAAATCATAAACACATCAAGATGAATCCATAAAATTAAATTTTTTTTATGAATATTATTCGTGACCGCCGGGCGGTCACGAATGACCCCTCTTTCGTGACCGCCCAGCGGTCACGAAGCATGTCACGACCGCTCGACGGTCACGAAAGACCCCTCTTTCGTGACCGCCCAGCGGTCACGAAGCATGTCGCGACCGCTGGGCGGTCACGAAAGAGTTCGCGACCGCTGGGCGGTCACGAAAGAGTTCGCGACCGCTGGGCGGTCACGAATGCCACTAGGGCAGCCATAGGCGGGAAGTTTCCCGCCTATGGCATCGCGTGACCGCGCAGCAGTCACGGGGTTGTTTCTCGTGACCGCTGGGCGGTCACGACATTGTTGGCCGTGACCGCTGAGCGGTCACGGAGGCATCCGTGACCGCTGGGCGGTCACGGTAGCATCCGCGACCGCCGAGCGGTCTCGGATGCTCGTGACCGCCCGGCGGTCACGAGCCGGCGGTCACGGATGACCCCGGATTCTTGTAGTGAGAATCATGACCGGTCCCTGTCTCCTACCTCATTTCTTCCCTATTTTACTTTGTTTGGAAAAATGATCCTCTCTAGTCACTTTCCTCTCTTCATGATTAGACAATAACGTTACCTCCAGAAAAAAAGCCAATAAGACTCTTAGATTTTGTCCAAAATACAGTTGTTAACTTGCTAGGTAACATATGCATACCACAAAAATAGCTCGACATTGAAACCTTGGCATGGAATCTTGTTTAGTGATGGTTGATCGATGCTAACTCTAAATGACCTGCCCTTCAACTGAGGTCACAGTGCTGGTCCCGAATCTCTGTCTACGTCAAGCCATCCAATTTTAATGGAGATTTACTCGTAATTTCTTATACATGCGCTTACTCGTATACATATACAATAAACAAAAAAATAGAGTTACTTTTATATTTTATGCATAATTTGTAAATCGATATCACGTGTATGTAGATCAGTAGATGCACATAATTTTTTCTAGAGCTAATTAACAGTATTTCACGTAAAACTCTTACATAGACCTGATCCACAAATGGAGCTATAGACTAGTGGCTGATATATATTCAATCCGCCATATCCCATTCATTTGATTAAACAATTTTATAAAAATAATCTCGTGAAAGCTGTAGAATTTAAAGGAGAAGATCATAAGGAAGAGACCTCTGTTTTTATTATGTTACATTGAGACTAATGATAGCTATATATAATACAACTAATCACCTACTAATCTGAAAAATATAAGATACCGAATTACAGAAAGTTTATCAACATGTCATTGGGTAAGAACAATTCAAATATTTCAGAAAAACTAGGAACATGATATATCTATCACAGAAGCTAACCCAGCTCTATATGACACTTACTGTACCATTCGTTAAATCTTGCACTTCTCGTTCCACAAGAAAAAAATTGTATTTCCCTTTTCCCACCCAATCCGCAAATAAATGTAAGAAGGTTATCAAGTAATTAACTAAATCAAAGACCGATGCATGTTAATATTATAACAAGTTAAATTACATGATTCACTTAAACTAATTTATAGCCCATAGGAAAAAGAATTATGAAGTGCGTTTCATTACATAACCCATTATATATTACTTTTTGTTTTATAAGCAATGGAAATTTTATTACTAAAAGAGGGGAGTACAAGGTATACTCAAACTCAAACAAGGACTTAATGATACAGAGTAAACAAGCGACACTTCATAAGCACTGCAACTGGGTAGTTACTCTAGTCTGCAAATGAGTATGGAAACCCTTCCTTGCTTGACTTCATCCAACCCCATGACTTAAGCTTAATTTTCTCCATAATTTCCGATGTATCAAAAGTGTCGCCCTCAAAAATGGCTTTATTCCTGCTGGCCCAGATTGTCGAGACACTACAAGAATGTAGTCATTTGGCTTGCTCCAAATCCGTAGCCAAACGCCAAATTCGCTAGCTGATTCTGAAATTAGCTAGCGAAAATTCGATTGCCACGTTTCGAAGCAATTGATGTCGAGGCTAACATTCAGCGAGCGATATTTTAGCTACAAAGTTAGCTGGCGAATTAGCGAACGAAATTTTGGATGCAAGATCCTTGTCCTACGTGGATGTTTGCAACCGAACCCCCGCACGAAACATATCTTACGTGGAACTTAGCTAGCGAAATTTTGTATGCAGTTTTATCCTATCTGTTGTGCTTACGCAAAATCAGCTAGCGAAAACTAGGTAGCAAAACCTTCTTACGTGGCACTTGCTAGGGAAATATGGTACACATGTTTGTCCAACCAACATATATCAGCTAGCGAAAATGCGCTAGGTGATATTGTTCCAGATTACAGGTCATTGTATAATATTGAAACTTCATACGAATATTAACGCGGTAAATGAAAATTTTGAATAACATCAGCTAGCGAAATTTCGCTAGCTGATATTGTTTCAGATTAATAAAAAAAAAAATTGCCGCCCAATTATTCTCTTATTTGGCGCCCAACTACGAAATATATTATATATATTATATATTAACTATATTCCTAATTACATTATAATTGTATAAACCATATATATTAATAAATAATACTTATATTATATATTAACTATATTCCTAATTACATTATAATTTTATAAACCATATATATTAGAAAAACTAACTATTATACATTTAACATAACAAAAGTATTATTGGCAAACAATTAACAATAACTATAAAGTATATATAGCAAAAGATGAACTAAAGTAAAAAACAAATGTAGAAAGATGAGATGAATCAAAGTTTAAAAAATAAAATATAGCATAAGATGAATCAAAGTGAAAAAAATATAAATTGCAATAAAAGACACATCAAAGTTTAAACAAATAAAGGGTAAGAAAAGATGAACCAAAACTTAAAAAATAAAGAAAAAGTGAAGGAGGAGATAGATGAAGAATTTAGATGTGATAAAGAATGAAATGGTGATTGTGGGAGTTTTTTATGAATAAGGATATGGTGGGAGTGTAGTATTTATAGGGGAGAAAGACGAAATTTAATAGTTACTGACCAATTTAGCTAGCGAATTCTCGCTTGCCATGTCACGCGGATCGGTGACATGGTCAAGAAAGAAACACAACACGAGATTGGGGTGCGGATCGATGAAGTGCTGCTGGCGTAAGAAACCAAGTGCACCTCCACGCATTCTTCCTTTCTTATGTGGAAGTATCCATATGTCTTGAATGAAATGGTCCTTTAAATTATCTAGTGGTGCAATACTCAATCCAAACCATTTATATCGACTCATCCAGAGTTTGTAGGTGGCTGGGCATTTGAAAAAAAGATGCCTGAGAGTTTCTATGCCTGACCCGCATAGAGTGCATTCCAAACTTCTGAGATTTGTAACGCCTCGTTTATGGATATATTTTTTGTTGAAATTCTATTTAGCGTTGCTTTCCATCCAAAGACCAGAGTATTCAAGGGAGCTTCTGACTTCCAGAACATCTTATAGAAATCATTATCAGGAAGAGAGGCAGCTCTTTTCATGATGCATTTACATGTTGATTTAACAGTGATTTTTCCAGATTCATCCCACTTCCATTTCCACCCATCTTTTATGTTTCTACTAAGTACAAATTCTCGAACTTCCTGTTGCAGCTGATCAAGTATTTCTTGTTCACATGCAAACAATGCTCTTCTCCATAGCCATTCCCACGACCAATTTTCTTCAATAAACTTACCCTCGTCTCTCAACTTTCTTTCTTTGTCAGTTGCTATCATGTACAATCTTCTGAATCTGTCCTTTAAGGGTTCGTCTTTGCACCATTTATCGGTCCAAAATTTCACTTCTGATCCATCACAAATAACCCTTGTGATTCCATATGAAAACCATTCATCACGAATTTCTCCTGTCGACAAATTGTTCATGTCTCGCCACTAAATAGATGATTTTGTGTCATTTCTCCTACTGGTAGTGTTTTGATTATGAGGTCCACATTTTGAATTCACAACATTGTACCATAGTTTATCCTTATCATTCAGCAACTTCCATTTCCATTTGTAGAGCAAAGACAGAATAAAGCTTTCCAAGTTCCCGAAAACTATTACTATTTCAACTTTGTGATAACTTAAATATTACAACTCAAGTACATAAGATTTGGTATTGTACAAGTATGTTATTAAGTTTTGATGTCAAGATTCTATTTGTTCACATTATCTATATGTTAACTAACTCAACAATAAGACAATATTTTGAAAATGATGTAACGACAAATTCTTGAATTATGAAAATAAAAGACAAGAAAAAGATTACAAAATAATTTTTGAGAAAATTTAAAGTACAATTGTTGTTCAATCTCTACCTGATCTTCTGATTCAATTCTACAAGAACAATATTGAAATTTGTGGTGGAAAGCTCCAATTTGATCTTCACTGAAATGATTTGAACTTGGAGAAACGTTAATTCGAGGGTCCTTGGACTTGATCTCGAATTAAAAGATGATTTGATTTGAGGATTTGATGAACACTGATTTGATTTGAGGATTTGATGAAGACCGATTTGATTTGAGGATTGATGAAGGATGATATGATCCTCGTCCTATGTTCTTTGAATATGTGAGTTTTGATCTTTCTAGAACAGATTTTGATCTTCAAAAACGGTGTTCCGAGGGTTTTGCGACTTGATCTCGGATCAAATAGATTTTTGGTTTGAATGTTGTTGAAGAACGGTATGAATTTGATTTGGATTTTTTGAATTTGTTGAAGATTTGATCTTCTTGGCAGAGACACGATCTTCAAAAACAGTTTTTGAATTAACTTGAGGATTGATGGCGGATTGAAAGGAGTTCTTAACGAAGAACACCTTGAAGATTGTTGAAGGATATCTTTGAAGATTGTTGAGCTTGTTGAAGAGGATTTGATGAACCTCGCTTGAAGCTTCAATTGTGATTTGTTCTTCAAGAGCACCTCTATTTATAGTTGTAGAACCTAGAGCCTACTTGCTTGTGATTGGTCAATTTTCTCTTCAAGATAGACATGGATTTAATTTGGCTTGTTTATCAAGAAATTCCTAGAACACATCATATTTCCACGCGGCTTAATTTGATTGTTTGAAATACTTCATCTTTTTCACATATCTTTGTTTGATTGGTCAAAACACATCATCATTTTCCCACGTAGCTTTATTTGATTGGTTGCAATACTACATCTTTTCTATGTGGCTTTATTTGATTGGCCAACAATATATACATATATATATATATATATATTAGAAAATCAATTAATTTATCTATTTTTAATTAGAATTTAATTTAGTAAAATTTTAAATTAAAAATAAACATAATCAATTTGGTTTCTAATAATTATGTTGACACTTGTCGACATTTAATTTGGGGAGACAAAATTAATTTGTCTACAAAGGATACTGGAATAATTGCTATAACTTAAGAATTGAATCAAGTAGACCACTATTGCTTGTAATTTATGCGTCGATACCTTGGCAAGATGCATAGTTTTGTGTCTGGTGTCTGAAGATGATAAATGCATTGCAGCATTTAATTTGTAAATCACAATCCTTGTATATATAGAACTTACGACATTGCGGATATCGATCTAATGTGCATTTTTTCTTATTTCTTTTGATGAATCGACGTGCACTATAATTAGTACGTGAACTTTAAAGTAATCATTTAAACAGGTGAATTGAACTGATTGTAAACTAATATGCATCGGTCTTTGATTTAACCAATTCACCCAGAGATATAAGCAAGGACAATCCTCTATTTTTTTCTCGTTATTTTTGGGATAGGGTCGGGGTGAGGGGGTTAAGAGGAAAGCAAAAGTAATTGAAAGAACTTATTATTTTTTCAACCGCAACCATAATAACTTTAGTAACTTAGATTTTCGAGAAAAAGTGGGTTAGTTTCAAAAGCTGCTTTTAGTTCATTTATTTTTTGATGTAGGACAAGAAACCTATATTTAAACAAATACATAAAAAATTGAGGCCTGCATGAAAAATATCATATCTTATGACACGGTGCGCAAAGCTGTTTAGTGTGTCTGCAAGAGCAATTAGTTTTACTGCTCAAGTTATTAGTTTACTCTAAATTAGGAGTTTGTTTCCTTCTGTTTTTAGACTTTGTTTTTTAGGTTGGGTCTAATTCGTTTTTGTTTAGGTTTTATTAGCTTTATTTTTTTTTCGACCAGAAAAGAAAAAATATTATTAAGAGAGAGGAGTACAAGGGATACTCCAACAAAGTATGGCCAACATTACAAGAGAGGGGACCGAGACCATTCAAAGAAAGAATAAGAAAAATTCGGCGCTTTTTATTTGATCCAATACCAATTGTTACTTTGATAGTTTCCGTAATCTCATAAGCAAATTTTTTTTTTAGGTTTTATTACCTATATACAGCTCCTTTCGTTGTTTTCTAAGAAATACTTCAATTTCTTTTTAATCAATAAAATCAAAGTTTTGCTCGTTGGTGGATTTCAGAATATTTCATCGTTAATACGGTGGTATTTTCGAAACCTTACGCTTCCATTCTACGTCAAGTGGCATCAGGGCAAGAGTTTTCCTTGTTCAATGGCTAGGAGATGCAATTCTAGAGAAAGTGTTAATGATGTTGGTCAAAGGATGCGAGCGCGTCGACAATCACAAAACTAATTATTTGGTGGACACTACAAGATTTTGGGCTTATTCCCGACCGGAAAATCCCGACCGAATTTCGGTGGGGAGCATTCTCGACCGATATTCGGTCGGGACGACTTTTCCCGACCGAATTTCAGTCGGATTGTTTTTTAAAAAAATCCCCGACCGAACATCGGTCGGGAAAGGATATTCCCGACCACAATTCGGTCGCGAATTTTTTTCCCAACCGAATTGCGGTCGGGAAACCCTGGGCGGGAAATTTCACGCCCAGGGTGTAGCCCTAATCTCGGCCCAGCTGGGCCGCGTAGCTGAGCCGAGAGGTCCCGACCGAATTTCGGTCGGGAATGAGTTATTCCCGACCGAAATTCGGTCGGGAAAGAGGGAGGTATTTCTATAAATACCTCCCTCATCCTCTTCATTTTCACACTCTCTTTCTCTCTCTGAAATTTTTCCCGACCGCCTTATAGCCTTTCGCGACCGGAAATCCGTCGCCACTTCCGATCTGGTAAGTTTTTTCGCGTTTTCTAGTATTTTATATTTTATTTAATGTTTTAATATTATTTATTAATGTTATCTTTAATGTTTTAATATTAATTGTTAGATATTGTAGAAGTTGTTAGAATTTAATTAGAAATGCTTTTAGGAATTGTTAGACTTTGGTAAAATATTAGATTTTTATGCCTTTAGGAATTGTTAGGTTTTAGGAAATGTTATAGTTTTATGATTTTATAATAATTATTTATGCCTTTAGGAATTGTTAGGCTTTGGGAAAATGTTAGATTTTTATGCCTTTAGGAATTGTTAGGCTTTAGAAAATGTTATAATTTTATGATTTTAGTAATTATTTATGCCTTTAGGAATTGTTAGGTTTTAGGAAATGTTATAGTTTAGTAATTATTTATGACTTTAGAAAAACTATATATGATTTTTATATGTGTTAATTTATTTATTTGGACGTTAATTATAGAGGTATTTATGTTATATTTAATGTTTTAATATTAATTATTTATGTTATATTTAATGTTTTAATATTAATTGTTAGATATTGTAGAAATTGTTAGGATTTAATTAAGAAATGCCTTTAGGGATTGTTAGGCTTTGGGAAATGTTAGATGTTTATGCCTTTAGGAATTGTTAGCCATTAGGAAATGTTATACCTTTATTATTTTAGTAATTATTTATGCCTTTAGGAATTGTTAGGCTTTAGGAAATGTTATAGTTTAGTAATTATTTATGACTTTAGGGAAAAACTTTATAACTTAGTATTGATTAAATTTAAGTCATCTCTATAATTAGAAAAATTCTAACTTAGATGCCTTTACTTAGTCCGTAGCACTCCTCTTCGACGACATGTCTTCACGTGATAGTGATCGTGGCCAGCCCTCGACGAGAGGGCGTAGTGGTCCATCTAGCACTCCATCGAGTACTCCACCTACTGGTCCACCGAGGATAGGTCCTCGTCTACGGATCATTCATTCAGGCGGTGCACCACCAGATCCTGTCGATGCACCTGATACCGATCTTGGCGAGTCCCCTGCTTCTTCACATCCACATAGGCGTATCGGACCGAGCGGCGGTACTCCACCAGATCTAGTTGTACCATTTCGACTAGATGATGATCACGTAGCATCGACGCCAGCATCATCATATAGGCCATCGCCATCATCGAGGCCACCGTCATCATCGAGGCCTACGACACCTAGGCCACGCTCTACTGAGTCTACACCGGCGGGTCCTAGTACTTCTTCCCCTGCAGACGATGCCGGTGCAGGACCATCTTCAGCAACGCAGCAGAGACCGGGCCGAGGCATATCGAGAGGGCCGCAGATTTCGACTGACCGTAGAGCCCGTCGTAGGGTCGAGCTGGACGAGCACGGCGTATTTATGGATGGGAGCAAGATAGCGTCGGCGATTACCTCGATCATTAGGAGGTTTATGAAGACGTGTATTCCTTCATACACCGAGATCGATCCAGATGTCGAGGGATTGATGTGGGCTAAGTTTAAGGTGAGATTTAGAAAGTTTACTAAATATATATATAAATAATAAGATTTTTATTTAACGAAACCTTAATTAAAAACCTTATTTAATTGTAAAGCATATACTATATTGATCCGACTGACATGGTTCGTGCACATTCCGCATACGAGGCGAAGGCTAAGAAGTGCTACAAGGAAATCATGTACAATGCGAAGAAGAACTATTACGACAGGCTCGATGATCAGGAGTGGGCGACGCGTCGGAAGAACAGTTGGATGAGCGACAAGTTAGAGAGGATGTTCGTGACACATTGGGAGTCGGCTGACAATGCGAAGAAGTCAGAGGCAGGCCAGAAGAACAGGCGAGCGGGAGAGGCACCAGACCCTGATCGTCCTTCACGAGCTACTCATGCTAGTGGGTTCCGGAGCTACACGGAGATTCGACGTAGGATGGAATGTCTTATTAAATTGAGTTTCTATACGAATAATATTATTGTCCTAAATTTAAATAGCTAAAATAACAAATGTATATCAATATGCAGGCTGCTTCTAGACCCCAGGGGCCCCTTAGCCTCGGCACGATGAGGCATATCGTTATCAGCACACACATGTGTCCAGTGGTCTGCCAGAGGGAGCTCCACGTCGCCGCGTTTGGGTTCACCCCAAGTATAGGGCTATCTACGTAAGTATTTAACCTGTAAAGCATTCTTTGATTATTGTATTAAATTTCATATTCTTAATTATGTACTAACAATTATGATAAAATGAACAGGAGGACTACATGCGTCGTATGATCGAGAGGTACGAGGCCGATCGTTCTACGTGGCCACCACTAGATCAAGAGCTCTGGAGTCTGGCGATATGAGGATTGAAGAAGGGGAAGGTTGCGGGTCTCCCTACGGATGCACGTCACGATCGGTTTGGTTTCTCGACGAAGAAGAAGCCAGACACGACACATGATTATGCGAGGGCATTGGAGAGGGAGAACCGTCATCTTAGGACAATTACTGATGAGAGGGTTGACGAGCTTATTACTCATGTAGAGTACTTGACCCAGCACATCACCCAGATATTCCACCTGTATAATGTCTTTCAACATTCCATAGAAGTTGGTACCATCGGATCCTCCCATGTCTCCCTTCACATAAACACCGCTACAATCACTCTTCTTCGGGCCCAAAATCTTATCGGTGTGAAATATGAACCCATTCACAATGTATCCCTCGTAGGTTGCCACTAAATAAGCTGGACATGTGATTAGGGTATCTATTCATACGTCGGTCTCGTATTTCTCACTTGAATATGTCTGCTTGAACCATGCTACGTACTCTTGGTTCTTCTTGGATTGTATCTCCACTGGACTAAGTCCACCGTACTCCTCTTCTACAAACAGTAGGCATAGGAAAATTTTCATAAGTTAGTTGGCTTTGAAGCGCTTAATCATTTCGTTAATAAAAATAATTAACGACCACTTACTCCACCCATTCGTCAAGCTCTTGACAGTTTAGAAGCGTGTAAAGCTCTATTTGCTCCATCTCATCGGAAGTCAAGTATCGTCTTTTGTTTAGTTATCCTATTGGCGCCCCTTTCTTTTGAAATATTCTAAGTTCATCATCCCACTCCGTGCTATCTAGTGTCTCGTTCCTGTTGGGTTTTTTATATTTAGTCTGAAAAGATACATCCAAATATTGAGAACACATATTGGACAGCTCAGCAAGTAGGTATTGATTGGCTATGGATCCCTCCACCCTCGCCTTGTTCAGTACTGAACCCTTCATGTCGAACATCCGCCTAGTTCATAAAAACAAAAGATTAGGCAAATAATCGATATTTGTAAAAGATAATTGTTATTAAAAATATAAAACCGTACCTCTCGAATGGATACATCCATCTATAATGAACTGGACCACCAACTCTAGCCTCGTACGAAAGGTGTATGGCTAAATGCCCCATAGAGTCGAAAAATGAAGGAGGAAATATCATTTCCATCTTGCACATGGTAACAATAAACGATTCCTCCAATCTCTCTATATCATCGGCCGACACCTCTGAGGCGCAAATCGCCTTGAAAAAAAGGCTAATCTCTACTAAGGTCCCCCAAATCTCGGGTTCCAAGAAGTCGCAAAATGCAATCGGGATCAATCTCTGTATAAAGACGTGACAATCATGACTCTTCATTCGATACAATTTTCTTTGTTGTTTTTGCACACATCGTCCCAAGTCCGAGGCATATCCATCAGAAAATTTCAGTTCGGTCAGCCAATCAAGCACCATGTTCTTTTGCAAACACACGCCCTCGTTGATTTACTGCAATATCTAAAACAAAGAAACATTAAAAAAAGTTAATAAAAACGATCTTAATTGAGATAAACTAACAAAAAATAGTTATAACAAGAGAAAATCGTAGATACCTTACCAAGTGATGAATGTTGGAATGATTTCTCAATTAGAATATGGAGGGGTATTTATAGAGGTTCTGACAGTTATTCCCGGCCGAATTTCGGTCGCGAATAACAACGGTAACAGTTATTCCCGACCGCATTGCGGCCGGGAATAACCCTGACCGTTGTTATTCCCGACCGAATTTCGGTCGGGAATATTAGGGTTTAGGGCTTAGGGTTTAGGGGTATTGGCGACCGATTTTCGGTAGGGAATAATATTCATATTCTTAATTTCACAATTTCGCTGTCCATTTTAGATAAATCGTTGATTTAATAATCAAGTACATCAATATTAGTTATATAAAACTAAAAATCTAAAAAAAAAATTAAATTTAGTTGCACGTTGATGAATCGTTTGAAGCGTCGATTCATATTGTCACTTATAAATAAATTGTTATATGTAGCTGCTAATAATGTAACTACTTACGATTATGCTAAACATATGTTAATATATATATATATATATATCACAATTAGCCTCTTTGTACTAACGTTTGTAATAAATATTAATCGTCAATTGTGAATACTCCTCTATACTACGTATGATTAATATATGTAAAACTTCAAACTAACTTAACTTATATTCCGGTAATCTATACTAATTTCATAATTAAAAGTACATTAAACTAAATAACTATTAGTGCAATTCATGTATTTAGTGAGATTCTATAGTTATACTTAACAAACACATTATTTTTTCCAAAATATCGAAAAAATAAAATCTACTATTATTCCCGAACGATATGCGGTCGGGAATGACCCTTAGTCCCGACCGTTTTTTCGGTCGGAATTTCACAAATTTTTGGGCAGGAATGTATTCCCGACCGAATTTCGGTCGGCAATTTTTGAAAATTTGGCGGGTTGTCAAAATTTTGAATTTTCCCGACTGAAAATCGGTCTGGAATACTCGAAAAACTTGGATGGACTCGGTGGAAAATTCAAATTTGGCGAAAATTCAAATTTTTTGAATTTTTTCTATAAATACAATTCATTATTCTCCTCATTTTTTGATCTTCAAACAATTTTTTCCTCCTCAAACACTTTTTTCATCTTCAAACACTTTTTTTTTCAACCTCAAAATTAAAGTTTTCACTTATTTCTTCAACTTTTAAGTAATCAATTTTATTTTTTTTGTGTTTTAGATTGACCAATGAATAAAAAATTTAATTGCTAATCTAAAACACAAAAAAGCTAAATAATGTTTTAAAATATTTCAAAAATAGTAAAAAATAATAATATTCCGGTAATTATTACCGAAATATTATTTTTTTAATTCTGATGAGTTTTATTCCCGACCGATTTTCGGTCGGGAATAATATAAATATTATTGCCGACCGCACTTCGGTCGGCAATAGTATGAATCTTATTCCCGACCGAATTTCGGTCGGGAATAATATGAATATTATTCCCGACCATTTTTTGGTCGGGAAATTAATTGAAGACGTTCTGACTGAAAATCTGTCGGGATCATGTGCGGTCGGGATATAATTTTACGACGGATAACCGGTTGAGAATTTTCCGACCGGGTTTCAGTCGGTATTGCCGGTCGGGAAAAGCCATTCCCGACCGAACTCCGGTCGGGAAACTTTTTTCGACCAGCCCTTCCCGACCGGAAGTCGGTCGGGAATAGACAATTCCCGACCGAAAATGTCATTCCCGACCGACTTTGCGGTCGGGAATGACCCGAAAATTTTGTAGCGGGATTGACTAGAGACAATGTTTCAACAGTTTCTTACCATCAAAACGAATCAAAAGCAGAATGCAATTTTATGCCTCATAGAAATATAAAAAATATTCGATCACGAGGTTATTTCGATAATTGAATTGATTTCCCATTATTCTATATGAATGTAGAGATGGAAGATTTCTTATATTGTATTTCAAATGTTGGATGGTTGTTTAAATTTAATGAAGTTGATGAACATCAACAAATGAATTTGGTAGCACATAAGAAGTGTTGTTGCTGTTTGGTGGGGGAATTGCAAACTCATAAAAGACATCACCGAAAAGACCAATATACTCTTGGAGAAGGACATCGAAGATGATGATGAATCCATTTTTATTGCCTGAATACTAGCAATTTGTTTTTCAGAGTTATCAAAATAATTCTCAATGATTCTCAAGGCAATCAAGAGAATTTGGAGCGACTGAACATGTCATCGATTTGCAATGATTTGAATGAGATGCGTGTATAAAAACTTCAAAGAAATACTCTCCTATCCCGACACTGAACTCGAAGTTACGGAATGATTATTTTGAACAAAATAATGTCGTTAAAGATTTTAGAATTATTTCAAGGTGTAGAAGTTGTTGAAAAGAAAGGAGAATTAGATGCTCTACTAGTGGAGGAGGAAAGAGAGAAAATTAACCCAAACCAAAACACAACTGTCGCAACCCAAAATGTGAAGAAAAAAAAGTTCCTAATGTTGGGTTTAAAGTTAATGTAGAACTCGAGGTAAAGAATGGGATGTTCAAACTTGTTGATACAGAAATACATCAAGAATCGTCCAATGACGATGAACAAGTGATGATTCGGTATCATGTCAGGATGTGCAACACGTTAAGCTCGAAAAATTATGTTTTGAATGAGATACTAAAAAAGGTTAATGATTATGTTGGCGTTGTTGATGTTCTTGAAGACTTGGAGAGTTTGAATACTTCTAGAATAGTGGTTCTAAGTGAGCTTTATGAGGATGTACTTTTCTATCTACATAATAACTCGAGGTCGGGTTCTTTCGAAGTGGGAGGGACCGATGTAGGACATGAAATCCTTTGTTTTGAAGAAAAACGTAATAAATCAAGGACTGCACAAAATCGTCATGTCTTATGACTCAGTTCTCAGTTTTTGGCCCATGAGATATACGATCGAACTTCTTTATGTATTCTATAGTCAGTGTTCAAAGTGTATATTACACGTGGTGCGCCGAGTGTAGAAAAAGCTATTTAGTGTATCTGCAAGAGCAATAAATCTTAGTGCGCAAGTTATTATTTTCTCTATAATTAGGAGTTTATTTTCTTTTGTTGTTAGACTTTGTTTCCTAGGTTGAGTCTAATTCTTTTTGTTTAGGTTTTATTAGCTATAGATAGCTCCTTTTCGTATTTTGTAAGAATGACTTTAATTATTTTTTATTTTTATCAATAAAAATGATATTTTTGGTGGACCCTAGAACATTTCTTCGCTAATACACTGGTATTTTTAAAACCTTGCCCTTTCATTGTGCGTCATTATTTAACCAATTACAAAAGTTAATTGAACAATAACCACATATGGTCCATAGACGAAATCCATATCCCTAATTCACCTACTTGTGTAATGGGAAATGGGCATGCTGCCTACAGTCTACACTCTACAAGAAAATAATGCTTTGATGGGCTGATTTGACAATAGTGTGCCTAATAGTAATTGTTATTCATCATGGTGTTGAAGTGGGTAGATTTCAGCCATGGATTAGCTTTTCATTTTGAGCCACTCACAGGAATATATGAATATGACCATAAAAATGAGACAGCCCTTCATAATAATTATAAAGGAGAATTACACAAATCACCCCTCAATTATGGGGTAATTACACAAACTATATATCCCTCCTGTTTGGAAAATTATACAAACTACCCTTATAGCTGAAAAAATTAAAATAATTGATACAACCTTTCAACTTCAAATCATAACAGAGCCTAAAATTCACATATATTTTATTTTTTCTTTGAAGATATTTTTTGTTTTTTTATTTTTTTGTCTTATTGAACGGGATAAATAAGATTTAATGCAACAATTTTGATTAAATATTTATTTTTTTTGTAAAATAAATGAAGAACATGAATTCAATTCAATAATATGTAAAACAATTATGCAAAAAATCGGCCATAACACTACAAGATATGGGGGGCATCGACAACTGCCCCCCCCCCCCCCCCCCCCCCCCCCAACCACCACGGCGGTCGCCATTTTCGGCGACCGCCCAGCGGTCGCTACGAAACCCTATGGTGGTGGCGACGGCCCAGCTGTCGCCACCTGGGCCAGAGCGACGGCCCAGTTGTCGCCACCTGGGCCAGAGCGACGGCCCATCCATCGCCAAGGCCCACTAGGGTTAAAACCCTAGTGGGGCGACCACGCACGACCATAATATTATGAACTAACCACGCACGAAACTTCATCATCAAGTGACATCTTATCACGACATCAAAACATCTTAAACCACAAAACGACCACGCAGATTCCAAGGAGCTATATACCTTAAGTTGAATCAACTGTCACAACTCACAAGTACTACCAGCCCACCAATTCTCACACAATCACGTAATGATAATTATTTTGCTAAAAGAAAGATGAAAGTTATATTACCAAGGACAAAGGCCACGCGACAGGTGCACAGAGAGCATCTCCAATTGTCTGAATATGACTGTAGGGGAACAACAACCCAAGTTTCTCTTTTTGACTTGGCCTTGGAATATTATTTGACAAAAGTTTAACCCCAAGTTCATGCCGTTAACAGTCATATTATCCATGCACTCCACTATACCACCTGTAACAATCTCATTTTTATCTCCGAGGCTCTTTAGTACAACATATGGTCCGACCTACAAGTTAAAAAGTCATTAGAATCACTAGTTATTTATGCCATACATTCTAAGTTTCAGATTTTACCCGAATGTGAACATGACGAGAATTTGATGCAAATGAGTGTTCGCGATCTGAGGATGCAAACCGGATACTTTCAGAGTTGCAACGTCTATTTGGAGAAGCTCTGTGAGTGTCTGGTTGTTCATTCGCATGGAGTTTTTCATTGACGTATGCTTGGAACTTTTCAAAATTTTCATTCATTTCATCGAATCTTCCAACTCCATGCAAATACTTCTATTTGTATTCTTCACACTGCCGTGTAAATGCATCACGGCTTAGTTTTTTCCCATTAACATCGGCATATGTTATCCCAAGTCCATACATGTGTGGCCCGTTTTTATCTTTACCCATTATCTTTGTAAAACCATCATTAGGATCATGAAGAAAATTAGAAAATCAACCAAGAAAAACTCTTTGGATTTTATTCTTTACGTCCCGGATTACGCCCCGGATCATTAGATAGGAATCCAAAACTAAAGAGAAACAAAAAATATCACTACGGTATAAACGAAGAGTTTCAGAGTAAGCATTACACAATCTCCAAGATGGTTTTTTGGAAAAATAAAAAAGAGAATAGATCTTCCATTTTTCTACAACATATCATATTTTGACACCAAGAAATAAGGTTTTTTTTTCTAGAAAAAGAAATGAATAAGCTCCTTCTCATTAGAGTACTGAGGATCAGAGCCAGCCAATGCTTTCATTTTATCCTGTAACAAAATGGATTTGGCATAAAAATCAGTGAGCTTTTAGTAATGAATAAGCAAAAAGAATCTCTACTATTTGAAGAAGTACAGTAAAATTGGCATCATATATTGATTTTAGTAAGGTTAGAACTCTTACAAAGATAGCTGAATTTCACAAAATTAGTTTTAAAATTTACAGGGTGTCTAACATTAAGGAAAATTTATGTAACTAGACCAAATCTCCAAAATCTCCAGGGGTCTCAATATAAGTATCACCATAATCAAACTGCAAAAAATAATACCAACCCTCTTTCAACTACAACTAATCATACGAGTTTCACTCAAAAGCTATTTCACGAAGTTACATACGTTTCACAAAGTTACACATAGGCACATACACAACCTACCCTGGGAAACTATATTTCAATGCATCCAGCACATACTAGCAGAGCGAAAAACAGAACTTAGAGAACAATAGAATAAATTTTCGTGAACAACCAGAGTACGATGAGTATGCCCATGCACGATTATAGTGCAAGTAAATATATAGCCAATGATGTTACTTGAATGTCTTAGTCAAGCAAATCAACTAACACCTTGGGTCTACTACACAATGTTGTTCTCAATTAAAACATACAAACTTATTATTGCTGCTTGTGTTGCTTTACTTGCTTCTGAACCATCATCTTTACGAAAACATTCTTGATACATCTCAGCCTTTGTTGGGCATCTACCAAGGCGATTCCTCTGCAAAAAAATAGTGTCCATATTGAAGCTTTTGTTATAAAAAAAATTGACAGTTACTATAAATGAAAAATGTTATCAATCTTTCTTTCACAATGGCCATGCTTTTCTTGCCCATGCGATGTAAAAAAAGAAAGATTTCCACGAGTTCTTTTGTTCTTTAGGCTTAACTCCTAAAACAATCAAGAAAAAATATCAAAAACTACACAAGTGATAAAAGAAATAGATTAAGAAAGTATTTGCAAGCTCATACATTGGTTTTTCCTAGCATCCAATGTTCAGCCAGAATTTTGTATTGATCTCCATCAACTCGGTTAGGTATTTCACTGAGTTGTGCTTCAATCGGCACTATAGGCTTAAAACTTGATATTTTCACAAAGCTCTTCCAATTTTTCCACTTTTTGTTTATGGACTTTAAGATATAACTGTTACTTCCAGGAGGTAACGCAAATTTTGCCTGCACACACCAAATAAAGATCAAAAACTTGATATAAAAATTAAAATTCATATAAACCTTAGCAAAACAAAAGTAAAATATATCAAAAACCTTGACAAGAGCAAGCATATCTTTCTTATATTGATAGGGCATCAATCTCCAGTCTTTATAGAACATTGGACAATGTCTTCCATCTCTTGCTATTGTGCCCAAAAAATGAGCTAAAGTGTTGTTTACTTCGTCAATTGGTTGTCCGATATTATTGAATGTAACATCTATCTTGTTTCTGTCTCATTGGCACCAAATCTTCGGCATACAAGTTTCTCTGCGGCCTCGCTTCTTTTTAACAATTGTAACAGAGAATCATACAGTATGTGCATAATTGTAAATGGCTAAAACTTATCTAAATCAATAATCATTGCCCCACTATAAAATCATAATTATTGTTAGAGAGGTTAATATACCTGGAGGAGCAGTAGGAGCTGGAGATTCTAAAGTATCTACAAGAACAGAAGTGCGCAAAAAAACAGGCCCCAACTACTGTGACAACAGGAGAAGACAGAAAAGCACATCTATTAACAACACCAGAACCACCAATATCATTAGCAAATGAAACTTGAGTTGTAACTTCAGTTGCTTTATGTCCCCTCCTTGTTTTTTTAACTGCAACAAGGAAACTATAATGAATTATTAGAATTAAGAATCAGTTGTAACTTCAGTTGCTTTATCATGGATATTGGTTTGTTAAAATTCATTGTCAGCAATTTTTTTGACTTCAAAATGGCTTGCTCGAAATAAGAATCTTGCTTGACTTATATACTGACCAGAACCACCACCATTCACGGGCTCAATTAGAAAGGTAGCTCGATTAATGCAAGGAGCTCTGTGTCTCCTCTTTTTTTGTTAACAACTACAACAACAAACATCAATATGATATACATTATATGGGGATAATCAGTCAATAAATTCGTATAAAATCTAATACTATTTATATATACTAACTAACCAAAACCACTTGCATCACTAGCAACCTCATCTTGAATTGTAACTCGTTTCATGTTTGAAATAGGTTGTGAAACTTCATGAAGATCAAAACCTAAACCACGTTGACATAATCATATACTTGATAAAACTTCAAGTCAACAACTATAATTAACAAAAAGTCCAAAACTAAAAAGGTTCACATAACCTGATCGACTCTTGATTGGAGGCTTGTGATATTGCTCTCGTACTTCATGTCCAACCTGATCAACTCTACAGATATTTGTTCTTGCCATTTCTCTGCACTTGTAAAAAATTAGTTGAAATTTAATTACAAGCAAAATCATCATTTCTAGTAACTAATACAAGACAAGATATTATGGAATAACTATTTCCGAGAATAATGGCAGTCAATAAACCAATTACATGAACTACTACTTCAACAAATATTCAATATATATTTAGTTGTAAAAGCATAAAAGATTAAGTGCTAATGCACTCAAAGAACAACTCCTTCTACATATTCCATAGCCCAATTGAGTTGTTCACTTTCATTACGCATTTCTACATTGTCTTCTTCATTTACAGGAAGTTCATTTGCATACAAACTCAACACTGGATTCATATCAAATGAATCCCTAGCTTTTGTCTTTACAACAACGTGCCACCACTTCTCAGTTGGGTCTTCAACATAAAAAACTTGCGAGGCTAATATAAAAGGCTCAATATGCTGCCTTGATAGTGAAAAGTTGACTAACTTGAACCCATATTGGCCAATCTTCTGTGTTGTTGCTGCTGAAACCCAATCACATTCAAACATTGTTATCTTTCTATCACCACGATACTCAAGTTGGATAATATCTTTTAATATCCCATAATAGGTGACATCACCAACAATAGGATTGTTGTCGTGTCTACTTGCAAAACTACTGGTTTGTGTAGTAACCACCACTCCACTGTTTTGAGTTTTGAGTGGAATGTCATAGCTTTTGACATTAAACCGAAAACCATTAACATTAAACCCTTTGTATTGTATCCCTGAGGGATCAGGACCTCGCGCCAAGGCCAAAAGTTCCTCAGACACTTGTGTTCCATAAAGATACATGTTTTCAACCTATAAATAGATTGTTACATAAGTTTGGTAATTATATAATGAAAATTCATTTCAGACAGAAGATTGTTACATAAGTTTGACAATTAAATAATGAATAATTATGTGTGTACATTTCAGGCTGAAAACTATCATACCTGATTATAGAACCACTTAGCAAAAATTTCACAATGAAGTCGCTCGACATTCTTTTTACCAAGACGAGGATTTTCATGTTCTACAATGACATTGTGTTCTCTAGACACAGTCAAACATAAAAATAATATGTCAGAATATAAAATGAAGGAGGGAGTATTTTCTCCAACTCACATAATGTTTTGAGAATCTCCTCTTCCAAACGAATTAAATCTTGAGGATTGAGGACTTTGGAGCATAGTTTCCTAAAGTACCCGCAGAATTTAATCAAAGATCTTCGAACATGTTTCGATAAAACTTTACGTATAGCTATTGGTAGTAATTATTGCATAAGTACGCGATTGTCATGACTCTTCAAACCCGAGATCTTATTTGGTTTAAGTTGCACACGATTAGAAATATTTGAAGAATAGCCATCTGCAACTTTTACATTCTGGAGTATTTCGATGACTATATCTTTCTCCTTCTTACTCATTGAAAAAGATGCAGTAGGCAAGTACTTCTTTCTAGACTCGAGCTCGATCGGGTGAAGGTTACTGCGTATACCCATATCTTGCAAATCAACCCCAAAATTCTCATGATCCTTAATCTTTCCCTCTAAATTCGGCAATGTTCCAATCACATTGTCACACACATTTTCTCAATGTGCATTAGGTCCAAATTGTGACGTACGTAATATGTTATCTTTCCAGTACGACAAATCGAAAAATATGCTTCTTTTTTTCCAGTTGTAAGGAAGATATTGATTGTCGTTAACCTTTTTCCAAATCTGAAATTGCACCCAATTAGCTATTCTAAGACCTTATCCCCAGTCAAAGTAATAGGTGTCGTGCGGTGTTCTTCAAAAGAAAATATTTCATTGTGGTAAATATGTGTAACTAGCAAACATTGTATAAAGATCGCATAATGAAGGTCCAAGTCCCATGCCACATGCAAAACAAAAATACAACAATTCTTTATTTAATTAGACTAACACATCAGTATTTATTAGACTTTTTTAGTTCATCAACTCTAAATAGCAGGATGCATTACAGAAAATGTAAATTAGATATAATAAACCTTATTAATCAACAGAGAATGTATATTGACTTAGGCAAGGTAGAAGCGTATTGAATTAGGAAAGAATGATTTAACTAGTTATGTATCTCTGAATGTAGCAACACTCGAAATCAGAAAATTTTTGTGAAATAAAATAAACTGTTAAGCATGATCTTTAGAATCTGAAATTATCATATAGTCTATATAGTTTGTGTGGTTTATTTTTTCTGACTTGTTTTGAATATCTGAGGCGTGCTGGTTTATCTTCTTCAAAATTAGTTTAATGGCTTTAATTATTTTTAACCAATGATTACTATTTTTGAAATATCTTTGTGGGGATTTCGGCTTTTCACTGTGCAATATGGGATACTAATTCTTGTATACTTTAGATAAGGTGAACATAATGTAATTAAGAATGCTTTATAATTGTAAGAACTTTAAGCTAACATTGGAGGTATTGTTATCCTAATCATGGAGTTGGTTGTCTATCAGAATAAGGATATTTTCTTGAAAAGAGTGGTAAGTATTCTTTGATCAGTGACAAGTCACATGTGCTTGTTGATGATTTATCATGGTCAAGTCAGGGCATAGACTAACTTATTTTTGTGTGATCTTATGCAATCATAAGATTCCTAACTAGTTGCAGTTATTCAAAAAGATTCTGGTATCTGGATTATATTTCCTGAAAATAATAATAAGGTTTATTATTTGGTACATGAATTGTATATCTTGAATTGTATCTCAATGTTATCTGGTATCTGAATTATAGGGTATTACCTGAGCTGAGATCTGGTAAATGGCTTTTTGAGTTGTTTAGTCCTTAGTAAGTTTCTTTATCTTGATTTTCTTTACTTTTTGGAAAATGATTTTCATTTCCGAGTGATTTCTGAATTTGAGAAATTTTAGATTATGACACCATTTTCCTTTAAGTCAATGAGCAAATCTATTGGAATTCTAAGATCTTATAGATTCTGGAAGATTTGAAGGAGAAAGGAAGATTTGAGCTTTATTTGTCAATCTTTAGTGGTTTCACTTCCCCGGCCCTGCATCTCATGAAATTGTGACTTACTGTCTTTGTGTTTTCTGTTTTCAAACATTTCATGAAGTGAATGTTAGTGATTTTATTATCTATAAGTAATTAGTTGAGTTAAATACTTGTTGTATTATGCAACATTCATCTATCTCAGTCTTGAAATCTAATCAACATCTGAATTTTTTTCCCTATGCTCTTTTTCCAATACTTTGAATGTTCCGTTCTTTGTCTTAATCCTGTATTTTTACACAAACC
Source organism: Linaria vulgaris (assembly GCA_948329865.1). Taxonomy (NCBI): domain Eukaryota; kingdom Viridiplantae; phylum Streptophyta; class Magnoliopsida; order Lamiales; family Plantaginaceae; genus Linaria; species Linaria vulgaris. The sequence continues at coordinate 110,175,038 of OX415249.1, read as the reverse complement.
GTTTTTGAGCATGATCTTGTTTTATTTCTTTATATTTCTGTCATTTGTGAAATATATCTTCTAAGCTTACTAACACATTATAGTCACTGATTGCACATTGTGTGCTTCAGCACTATGGTTTTTAAGAGCAATAAGAACAATTAAAGTGATGTGTCTAAGCTGCTATCGTAATGAATGCATGATAAATTGAATTAACGCGGACAACAGTTGAAGATACTAGTTGAAGTCTGAACGTGGATCAAGTATGCTCTTGTTACCTACTATGTGTTACCTAATATAGTATATCACCTTGTTATATTTCTTTATGCTTCAGTATATCTCCGAATCTAATGTAGCAGGCTGAATTTGCAGAGCTACATATCATATAAAAGCTCATAGAAGGAAGCCTACTGTGAACTACAGTAAAAAATCAAATGAATTATGAGGTAACATAACCTGTCACTGGTAACAACAAGCAATATAACACGAGACGGGTAACAAAACTTCACTAACAAGCATACTTAAAGAAACTCCATTACAAGATATCATTTAAATGCATGTTAACAGTAACTATAGCTTAGAAAATATTAAGTTCCCTCCCAAAGGACAATTTCTTTGATCAAATGCTCATTAAGGATATTCTTTATATTTGGTCCTGGCTCATATCATTTACAGTGATGGAAATTGACAATTAGTGATGCATAAATTTGTTTTACTATTTTCAGATTCTAGTTTAACTACCGTGCAATAAATTCATATGAATATATCTTATAACTTCAACCTTCATCACATTACAACGCTAACTACTGAAACATCTATTAAGCAATTCACAAGTGCACACACTAACTTCAAATCGTTGCACACTTTCTTGTTAATAACACTCCAGAAAGTAACCTGCATTTACAAATTTGTTCAAATAAAACACTCTAGAAAACAAGAATGAAACCGCAACTTAAAGCAACATGCATGCACAAAACCTTTGTTCAAATGCACAACGAAGTAATCAAAATAACAAAAAAGAAGGCCCAGTGTTCAAACTCTTCAACATCTGTGCCGTTGTTGTCAATCACTATACCTGAACACCAAAACAAACAATTCTCAGTTAAAGAATCGAATTATGAGAGGAGATTAACTAAGCATAAGAAAATGAACAGATTTCAGCTAAAAAATTGGCAAAATCATAAGAAATTGACGCAAAAATCAGAGCTCAACCCATATTTACAGCTCAAACTCGCAAATCGAAAGAAATCGACGCAAAAACCAGAGGTAACCTATAATTTCAGCTCAAACTCGCAAATCAAAATAAATCGACGGAGAATCAACGATAACCTATAATTTCATCTCGTGAAATCGACGGATCTGATGACTAGACTGATTACTGCTAGCAAAGAGAGAGAGAGAGAGAGAGAGAGAGAGAGAAGGGGGGGGGGGGGAGAGAAGAATATTACCTTTTCTTCTAGAATTCCGGAGTGGTAATGACGAGAGAGAGAGGATTCTGGAGTGATAGCTGATTATTTTTGTTTAATTACTTAAGTCATTTTCTTATTTATTTGTCTCACACTTATTTATTTTTGTTTAAACAACACAGCGGTGTTTTCTTTTTAGTGAAGCTAATAGAATTCTGGAGTGTTTTTTGTTTTTGCACAAAAGTACATTTTCTCTCTTAGTTGTTACTTTTGGGACATATAGAAATTAAGTGTTGCAAAATTAATAAGTTTTATTAATTAAGTGTTGCAATAGCCCCTTTTTGTTGTAGTGATGTGAGTGTTATGCATTTTGCTAGAGTTGATTATTTTTTCGTGGATTGGCCAATATAGTTTTGGGCAGTCTATATATGTCATATCTCATTACTTGGCTAGACAAGGGAACTAGTACAGCTACCAAGTTATGTAGCTTGTATCAGTCGATTGATTCATCATTCATAGCAGTGTTTTTAGACCCGGACTGGTCACAGAACCGGTGAGGCTACTGGTTAGTGGGTCAGCAAGTCGGACCAGTCGGACCACTAGGTGGACCGATTTCTTGACTTTAGTCAACGTTTAATAAAAATATCTAAATAAATATATCATGTTATTATATTATCACAACTAATTATTAAATAATCAAACAAAACATTAAACAACTTCAAATCCAAATCCAAAACACGAATTCATGTCATTATTTTGTTATATTTTTATATACAAAAAAACAATTCTACTATGAATATGCAGTTACTTAAAAAATTTAATAAATAGTATTTGTTTATAAGTGATTTATACTCATACAATTAAATAAAAAAAATATCAAACATTAGCTCAATCTCTATTTCATAAGATGGAGTTTGGCCCATATATATATGACACAAGCCCATTAAAGGATACTATAATATTTAAAATGAAAACATAGAAAGCAAAAAAAAAAAACTACCTTTCATCATCTCCAGCAGCCGCTCAAGTCACATTCTCTCTCTTTGTTTTTTGTTTTTTTAATTTATCAATGCAGCACTCTCTCTCTAATTATCTAATTCTTCTTTTATATTTATTATTTCTCTCCTCAAATTTTGTATCTCACACATATTTTATATTTGTTTTTCATAACACTTCTTTCCCTTTCATTACCTAGAGTTGTGAATTGAAGTTAATTAAGACTTTTAATTATGTTAGAAAATCGTATTTTGGAGGTAAGGTTTTTCTTGGCATGTTTTTAATCGAAAATACTTTAGATCTTTTGGGTTTTGGAGGATTTTTTTTATGGTACATGAATGGTGAATTCGAAATTTCAAAGTGAGATTTCCATCAAACTGTATGGGCCAGAATTGTAATTGGTACAAACATGAAAATGAAAAAAAAAACACGATGAGCAAAATCGGTTCGCTAGCGGTCCGGTTAACCGGGCTAACCGATCAAAATTGTCGATTCGCCCACAGACGCACAACAGGCCATTTTTGGGTCTGACCTAGACTGGTAAGGGCACCGGTTCCGACAGACCGGTTAGCCGGGCCGGGCCGGGTCTAAAACCAATGATTCGTAGGGTGAGTCATTCGAGAGATGTGCGTCTTAATAATAGTTTTACTCATATACTTAGGATTATATCTATGCTACACCCGTGTAGTGCACTCACATGGGGTGTGGGCCCTACATGTATGGGACCCACCACTTTGTGAGAGATGGTGCACTACACTGTGGGTGTAGCATAGATAAAATCATATATTTAGATGAAGAGTAGCGACTTATAGACAATCTACTCACTCATCAAAAAAAGGGACAATGTGTTTTGACAAATATATATTGTAGAAAATTAGGGAGCAGAACAATGCACGATCCTCCAATGAATAAATGTGGTCATACATATATTCCTAATTTAACGCACTGAATTAATGTTCTTCTTAATAATAGTGCCGAACCTGATGTTAAAAGCGGGTCAATTTTCAGCTATGCTTATCAATTTGAGCCACTCGATAACTATCATATATTTTTTCGATCTTCTTATTGTGAAGAAAGATGTGTCTCCTTAATTCTAACACTCTTAGAGAACGAATTTAAATTACTAGATTATCTATATAGCAAAAATACATTCAATTCAGTGAATGAGCTACCAGGTGCATGTGGGGGCGACTGCATCCCAACCCCTCCCTAGTTATTTACTTATTTAACTAGTGTTGCTTGTGTATGTTATAAAAAAATAATGATATTGAACTTCACTCATATTGTTTTGCACCCTCCACCCCCGGAAAAGATTTGACCCAATAATTCAGATTGGCCGCCATTAACTCTTTTTACAAAAGTATGCATCTAAATCTTAAGCCCACATCAATATCGGCTCAAAATCTAAAGCTTGACCTCGCCATATAGGATTTTCATTATATAATTGCAGAGAATCATACATTTGTGAGAAAATAAAGACCACCCTTGCCAGTTCTTTGATCATGTCAGTTAAATTATTCTCTTTTAAATAAATTTGTTGATCAATTATAAATATATATATGTTAAATTTTCTTGTGTATGTCTTTAAAATTTATATTGTTGGATAATATATCTGTAATTAACATTTACATGTCCTATTTTCGACCCGTGGAAATATATCGGTTTCTTACTCGTGCAAATGAACTATTTCTTGGCAACTTGGACAACTTATAACGATGTTTGTCCTGCATATCACTAGGAAGATAGGGATCTTTACAAAAAGCTTTATAAAGCTTTCGTCTCAATTTATATTTAGCCCGTTACAAGCACATAGTAAAACTAATCCCTCAACGTATTTTTTCTAATAATAATATATTTGTTGATTGCCAAAATGTTGTTTGTTGCTTCCAAAGTCAAAATTTTAAAAAACACTTCAACGATAAACTGTTAGAGTACGTTTGGTTAACTACTGAATCCATTTTGTTTTAGTTGCTATTAAAATCTGGATAACTCCATTTTCAAGCAGTTTTGGTTGGTCACACAAGCTTCCATTTTCAGCAGTATTCTAACTGTAGCCATTTGCTTTGGTTGGTGATTTTGTATGACATTTTAAGTCAGACAAATACTACAATTACCAATATGCCCACGGTGGGTTCAATCAATGTCCATATAAAATGCTGTTATAATGTAAACCATTTTATAGCTCTGTCAAGAAATTTGAACGGGAGTGGATTTCGTCGATTCCAGCCATTATCACAATTAGGGATTTCACCTCCTTTGCAATCAAGTTTTTAATTGTTCGTTCCTTCTATTACATATGCTATGATTTTATTATTCAATACATGGCACCATTTTGCTCCAAAAAAATTGAGTTTCTTAATTTGCACTTTCTGTAATCCGAAATGGGGATTTTTTTACACTCTACACTATCCTAGCAAACATTGTCCGCAATTAGGTTCTTTATAATCGTGTGGATCATGCAATAGAGTAAAATTAAGCTTGGTTAGTTTAAGAATTGCTAGATGCAATGTATACTGATTTCATTTGTAAGCCTAATTGAATATAGTATTCCTAATGTAGTTGAACACTTCAAAGGATTGACAACTGAGCCAAAGTAATAGTTAATTAAATTAATTGCTTAGACCATATATATTCAATGGTATAATTCAATTTGCTATGATTTAGATTAAACCAAATATATTATTTTCAATTCGATTTGTTGTCCATGCTTTAGATTATTGGGGATTATACAATCCAACTTATGTTATATGTATGCCAGAAGGTTGGATGTATATACACTACAACAAAATGCATCAATTGCATGGAAAATATTCCATGCAATTGGGTACATTTTCCATGCAATTGATCAATTGCATGGAAAAAATCCAATGCAAAAATTCCATGCTATTGTTGTCCATGCAAGAGAATTGCATTGGAATTTTCGGATGCAATAGGGTTCTGCATAGAAAATTTCCGATACAAAGTTGCATGGAAATTTTTCTATGCAAAAGATTCTGCATGGAAAATATCCAATGCAGAAAAGTGCTGCATCGAAAAAATCCTATGCAGATAAAGCATGCATAGGAAATTTCCCATGCATAACTCAAGTACAAAAGTGCAACGTGGCAGCGGCTGGAGGTTCGAGGAAGGACGACTTGCATTGGAAATTTTCCATGCAATTGTTTAAATCTTTGCATAGGAAATTTCCAATGCAAGCTGTCGCATCGGAAATTTCCTATGCAACTGCAAAAGCAATTGCATAGGAAATTTCCAATGCAATTGTTGTTGCATCGGAAATTTCCGATGCAACAAATGCGAAACTTTAAAAAAAAAAACAGTGGCGGGATTTATCCGCCACTCTTTAAAACAATTTTGTTTTTATTAATATAAATAATTTTTAAAATATATTTTTTAAATTTTAAAGTATTATCTATAGATACTTATTCGTATAGTTACATTTTAAAAATTTTTGTTATGAAATCTTATATTTATATATATATTTATATTTTTCGTATATATAATTTATATTTATATTTTTCGTATATATAATTTATGTTTATATTTTTCATATATATAATTTATATTTATATTTTTGGTATATATAATTTATATTTATATTTTTCGTATATATAATTTATATTTATAATTTTTGTATATATATTTATATTGTAAATTTAGAGAGAGAAAGAAGAGGGTGTAAATAGAGAGAGATGGATGAATGAGAGAAGGATGAATGAGAAGTGAATGGAGAGGTGAGTATTTATAGGGAAATGTTGTAAATTTAGCATTGAAAAATTCGGATGCAAGATGAACTTACATTGCAATTTTTCCATGCAGGATACTCTTTGCATGGAAAATTTCCCATGCAACTGCATGAGAATATTCCAATGCAACACTCATTGCATAGGAATTTTCCCATGCAACTACTCTTTGCATGGCAAATTTCCTATGCACAATGAAACATGTACAATTTGCATAGAAAAATTTATATGCGTACATTATTACTATTTATAAAAAAATCAATACTTATTAAATTTAAATTTATATTTTCGACCCCAAAAGTATTTTAAACATCGTTCGTTTCGTATTTTTGACAAATTGTAAATGTACATATGCCTCATAAGTGTTATTAAAATAGTGGTAAAAAAAATGGAGGTTTGATGTCGTTTTCCATCTTTTGCATAATTAGATATTCTACCCCAAATATTTTAAACGTCTTTCCATACTCCGGTTTTGACGAAATTTTGAAGAACACTGTTATTTTTAATAACATAGCATATGGTAAAAAGAAATCGACGAGTGGACTTGATTGTCACTCTCTACATGTGAAAATACAATTTTAGTAGGATAGAGTATACCTATATAGGGTTTAGGGTTTAGGGTTTAGAGTTTAGAGTTGAAGATCATATAGTGTTATATTATTTATTTGCGTCTTTCGTTACTCCATTTTTGACGAGATTTGGGACAACACTTCTACTTATTGTTTAGAAAATGTTGGTGAAAGAAAAAGTGGATTTCGAGTTGTTTTGCAACTTTTTACTAATTACATTTTCACCCTGAAATGTTTCTTTGTGTTTTTCGTTACTCCGTTTTTGACGATATTTGAAAGAACACTCATACTTATGGTTTAGAAGATGTTTGTGGAAAAAAAGTTAAATTTGAGTTGTTTTGCAACTTTTTACTAATTATATTTTTACCTCGAAATGTTTCTTTGTGTCTTTCGTTACTCCGTTTTTGATGAGATTTGAAAGAACACTCATACTTATGGTTTAGAAGATGTTGGTGGGAAAAAAAGTTAAATTTGAGTTGTTTTGCAACTTTTTACTAATTATATTTTTACCCCGAAATGTTTCTTTGTGTCTTTCGTTACTCCGTTTTTAATGAGATTTGAAAAAACACTCATACTTATGGTTTAGAAGATGTTGGTGGAAAAAAAGTTAAATTTGAGTTGTTTTTCAACTTTTGAATAATTATATTTTCACCCCGAAATATTTCTTTGTGTCTTTCGTTACTCCGTTTTTGACGATATTTGAAAGAACACTCATACTTATGGTTTAGAAGATGTTTGTGGAAAAAAACAGTTAATTTTGAGTTGTTTTGCAACTTTTTACTAATTACATTTTTACCCCAAAATGTTTCTTTGTGTCTTTCGTTACTCCGTTTTTGACGATATTTGAAAGAACACTCTTATCATCGGTTTTGCAACAGTAGCTTTTTGTTGATGCACCCATATTGAAAATGTACCCAATTGCATGGAATATTTTCCATGCAATTGATGCGTTTTGTTGTAGTGTACATTTGCCCGCCACATAAATGGTTCGGACAAAAGAATTAAAGTTTGCGAAACTATGGATTTTAATGATTACATTGAGAAAAAATGGTAATGAATCGGATAAAAAATGCGATGAACCTTACATTAAGGAATTATCTGGCAAAATTAGGCTAATTAGTCGAGGATATGTATGACATTAAAGTCATTTGATGTTGTCATAATATTTGGGGAGATGTATAATGTGATGGGTATTTTACTATTTTTAAGGTCAAAATTTTGTTGACATTGGTATCGGACTCTTGGTTTTTGCTGGCTGCATTAGTTAATTATTAATTTCTAGGTATATATTTCGTTCATGATTAATACTTAATAGTCAACGTATTCCAAGAAGTGAACCAAATAAAGGTTTTCTTAGCCAATTTAGGTGCATCATGATTAATATTATTTATTTACGTTAAATAAAGTGACTATGCGGTGTGTTAAAATCACCACGAAAAAAGAAAGAACGAGAGATATGTTGCAACAATAGCTTTTTGTTGATGCACCCAATATGGGTGCTTTTTATATTTTTTGCATCGTTTTTATCCGATGCAAGATTTGTTTAATATTTTTTTTTTTTATTTTTTTTTTTTTAATGCTGCATCGGATAAATCCTATGCAGAGATATTTTACATCTCTGCATCGGATTTTATCCGATGCAGTATTCTTTGCATCTGAATCATCGGATGCAAAGGCTGCATAGGAAATTTCCTATGCAGCCTAAAAAGGCTTCCTCGGATTTATCCGAGGCTATCTTTGCATCCGATTTTTCGGATGCAAAGCCCGCTACTGCATCCGAATTTTGCGATGCAATATAATTGCATCGCAATTTTCCGATTCTACATATCTTGCATCCGAAAATAAAAATCCGGATGCAAGACTTTCCATGCTATTGCTATGATTTGTTGTAGTGATGGCTTAAGTAAAACAAATACACATGTATCAATTCTCGGTTAAGGACGTGCTTATTGTGAATATTATTAAGATTAATATAGTTAGACCTCATTAGGACTTGTTTAGTTGTTTTTTGACATTAGAACTTATTAACCTCAACAGATGTTTATGGTCCATATCCAGTAAAAAACAAATTATGACTTCTAGATACTTGGTAATAACATTATTTAAATTGACAAGAATGTCGTCAATCACAAATGAAAGATGCTCTGCAATCCACGAAGGACTTGGACACATGAAGAGGAATTGTTCCTTTTCGTAACTGTTATCGAGATGATCGGCGAGGGTTGGAAGCTTAATAATTCATGGCTTCAGGGCTTTTACCAACATGTAACTAATACACTAATTGGCGAGTTTCCTAATTCCAATTTCGGAAATTGTTCCCACATTGTTGCCAAATTGAGCAACTAGAAGCGGACTTTCTTGATGTTGCAAGACTACTGCAACATCCATGGATTTAATGGATTAGATGTTGTTTCAGACAAAATCATTGTGGTTGATGAGGTGCAATGGGAGGCATACAATGGAGATGGTATGGTCGATTGGATCTAATGTTATAGCATTGTTGTCGCTCCTTTCAAACAACTTTGCTAAGGCGCGGTAATCTCTACCCCAAAAGGCTATCTTTGATATTACGTGCGGATCTGCACGACAATCGCTATCAGGAACCTTAGCCACAATTCGCCTAGCAACTTGAACATTAAATCACGGGTGCCAACCATTTCCCGACTGGCAACCCTCAATTATTAATTCTTTCACTACTTCGACCAATGCATCTTCCTACGCCTTTGTCCAGTACTTACAAACTATTTTTGGAAACGGAGGTGTGTCGAGATTTGGACGCATGTTACTAGCTGAAGAATACATCTGTGAAACAAAAGATAACTATACATTTTTTAATAATGAGTGACCACACAACGTTTGGTTTGATCTAAACCACAATATAATTAATACTTAATAAAATTCATACATGGCATGATTAATTTATTCATCCATCCAGGAGAAAACTATTTTAATAACCCAAAAAAAGACCATCTAATGGACTGATTTAAATCAATTCCCAAGACAAGTCAATTATCTCGGTCACTAGTCCTGGTGCATATAGTTGGCAATTATTAAAAAAACTAATAAAGTTAAATAAACATCTCATTAATAGCTCTTAAACACGTACCTATAAAGAAGCCATTATACCAAGCAATGAAATGAACTAAATTATATTGTAACAAACTAGGCATAATATAGGCATTTCTAATCTATATAGACAATTAGAACTTGCCAATTACATGTGATAAGTAGGAAATAATATCTCATTGTTTCATTATACATAATTGAGAAAAGATAGTCAAGCATTCATGAATTATTAAAAAAATAAAAAAAGGAAAACCAGCGTCCAAGACGCCAATTGTTAAACATGCGACCAACTATATTGTTGTGCCAAGAATGTCAACCCAGTGTAGCGGCCACCGTGTAAATGTACTCCGTTTTATCCAGAGGGTCAAACCAGTGTTTTCAGAACCGGACCGGTCACTGAACCAGTAAGGCTACTGGTTAGTGATTTAACTGGTTTGACCGGTCGAACCACTAGTTGAACCGTTTTAGAGAATATTAAATATAAATATAAGACATTTATATTTTTGATCATCAAATTTATAAATTGAGAAGACTAGTAATTAAATTTGAAATTAAGAATCTATTTTTCAATTAAATTCAAATTTGAACATACTACAATTTTACATATACATATATATATGTATTATAAATAATGTAATATAAGAATAACTAAATATCAGACACTTTATAATTAAATGTATATAGGCCCATATTGAGTTTGGGCCCAAAGCTACTTAATATGGATTAGAAAAAAAAAGCCTAACAATTACTTCACTCTACCGCCACTCTTTTTTCCTCTTACATTATCTCTCCACTTTTCTATCTTTCCTTTTTCTTCCATCTCTTTCCTTTCAATTTTCTTTTTATATGGATTCATTTTCTTTTTAAGGCCAGATCTCTATTTCTCCTTTTTTGATTCCCTCTTCTTTTCTGCTGGAGGCTTGGAGCGGACAATAGCAGAGAATTAACTGGGCCAGTTCACCAGTTCTCCCAAGATAATCGGATTTTTTGACGGTCGAACAATTGGCAGTGAGTGACTCGTTTTAGAGATAGAACTAGGCCGGACGAGGCACCGATTGATGGTCGGACCGAGCGGACCGGCCGATCATGTCCGGTTCGAAGAACATTGGGTCGAACTGTAGTGGTACACCACTTGATATGGGCATTTCCCGCATATTGGGCCAGGCCCAAACCAGGCCCATATTGGACCATATCGGGTATCACTTTCGATGTCATATCGGTAATAATCACTGATATGTTACTGTGGTCCCCGGATCCCGAGGTCTATAAATACGAGGTGCCCAGATCCCAAAGGAAACAATTATCTATCTCTCAGCTACCACACAACATATCGAAATACATCCCCGATATCACTTTCGATATCTAATTCGATATCGGGATTATCTCGTGCACCTCTAACACGTCACACCACCTCATCACCGATATCATGTCGGGGGTCATCCTTGATATCACATCGAATGCAATCACCGACGTACACTCGATCTAGTACCTGTATTCCACTCCCACTCAAGCATCGAGGCGTTGGTTCGAGGTGTTCCGGACCAAGTCTACACGAGATACGTAGTGTAAGCCTGATTTGAGATAGACTCGTTGTGTTGCTAGACTATTCACTTGTAACCGACACTCATATATATATATAAAACGATCTATCGCCAAATCAGTGGCGCCGTCTATGGCAACACCAGTTCCCGGGCAAGGACGCCAAGATGCAAGGAAGGAGGACTCGATCCGAGTTTAGCGGAATTGTGACTAAGAGCACCAGGATGGAGGACACGCAACTCCCTCAACACCCGACTAACCAAGAACAGACAGTGGCTCAAGCCGAGATGGAGCTCCCTCCACCGCACAACGAGCTGCGACAAAGGCGCGGTCCCGGGAGGCCACCGCGAGCCGCGAATGCAGGTCCGACCCCTGTTGCACCAAGCACGGCAGAACCCGCGACTGAGGGGCCGCCCACCGAGAACCCCGCAGCAGACGTTCCAATGTCCGAGGCACCAAATGCGGATTTTTCCGGCCCAGAGGAGTCGATGCCTGCGGGACGAAGCGCCCTTCACCCCGCTGCCATAACCCCGGAGATGCAAGCGCAGATCAACGCCTCTGTAAGAGCAGCGCTGGATTCCACATTGGAGACCTTGCTTCCACGACTAGTGGAGCAAAGGACAAAGGACATTCGGGCAAGGCCTCATGAATCCGGAGCGGGTGAGGGAAGGGCAAGGCAAGGATACGATGAACATGAGGATACGGGGGACTCCTTCAGGGAGATATCGCCCGCTGCATACGAAAGGCAGAGAGGCGGCACCCCGGGACCCTAGATCGAGAGGTAGCAAAAAAGATGGAACGGCTTAACCGCGAGAGGGCAGAAGTGATCCGGAGAATGAAACGTGGTCGCGACCGCACCGAGATTAATTGTTCAAAAAATGAAGATACAGAAATACTGCGGGTAATTTCAAGGAGGATGGAACAGCCTGACCGCGAGAGGGCGGAGTTAACAAGGAAGGTGACTCAGAGTCATGGGAAGGGTTGTAGTAGGACCCCGTTTTCGGATGAGATAGAGGCAGAGGTACTGCACAGAGGAGACAAGATTCTGACCATAAAACCATATGATGGGAAGAGTGACCCGAGGGATCACATCCACACCGTGGAGAGTCTCTTGAACCTACAAGATTTCTCCGAGGGTACTAAGGCAAAAATAATGGCGACAACACTGATAGGAGAAGCATTAGACTGGTTTAACATAATCGAAGTCGGATCTATTTCGAGCTTCGAGCAGATGAAGAAGAGGTTGGAGAACCACTTTTCTAGTCATAAACGAATGAAGACAAGCATGTACCATCTAGAAGCGTTGAAACAGAAAGAGAGAGAAACTCTCGGCGAATTCATGAGCAGATTCAACGAGGAGCTACTGAACGTGGACAACCCCTACGGGGGACAAGTGCTGCATACCCCATTCAGGGCAATGACACACAACAGATTCGCTAAAGAGTTGATCAAGCTCGCAGAACCTACCATCAATCGGATAAACGAGTTGGCGCATATTGTGATCTACGAAGACGCGATGATGGCAGCTAAGTTTAGACCCCAGGAATCCGGCCGGGAAAGGGGTAGAGAGCTGTGGAACAAGAGCAGGGGAGGAAGAGACAGGTCCCCAAAGAGATATACCCCCTCAATCGGGACATTCGCACTATCTTTACCGTCGCGCAAAGCAGGAATTGGCTAAGTGCGCCTCGAAAAATCAAGGAGACGGATTTCACCAAGAAATCTAGACGCTACTGCGAGTATCACCGCCAAAAAGGCCATGACACGAAGGACTGCTATGACCTGAAGGATGAGATCGAGAGACTGATTAAGGACGAAAGATTAATAGAATTCGTTAAGGCGAGTGGGCAGTATGCCGAATCGAGGGAACGGTCCCAATCCCCAAGTAGGGAGGGCCTTAAGGCAATTGAGAGTGTACAAGGACGCGATACGATAAATAATGCGCCATCGAGGGGGGTCATCAATGTGATAAGCGGTGGGACCGTAGGAGCGGATTCCACCAACCAGAGGAAGAAGATAACTCGTAGATTGAACGAGGATCGATTCGTCGGATTCACAACGTTGATTGAGGAGCTCCCAGACGAGGTTATCACGTTTTCCGACAGGGACCTCTTGGATCTCAGCCCCGAGGCCATCCAGGCAGGCGAGCTCGACTGCCCCCTGGTTGTTCAACTAGATATCGCTAACTACGCTGTACACAAGGTACTTATAGACAACGGTAGTTCCACCAACATTATGTTTGCGCATGCTTTGGAAAAGATGGCACTCGGCCACCACGTAGTTGAGCAGTTTCGTACGCCACTGGTAGGATTTGGTGGAGCAGAGACAATTCCCCTAGGGCAAGTGAACCTTCCAACATCATTTGGACAGAACCACACAGGCGAACTATTAATGTTCAATACACAATCGTGGACCAACCATTTGCATACAATGTCATAATCGGCAGGCCGACCCTGAACGCGATAAGAGCGGTGGTATCCACATTCCATCAGAAGATGAAATTCCCAGCAGGAGGAGGGGTCGGAGAAGTGGTCCCTAACCAGGAGGAAGCTTGGTTTTGCTACATCACTTCTCTTACGTTGCCAAGAATTAAAGAAGCGGAGGAAGAAGCAATCGGACCAAATCAAGATCGGCAAGCTATGGAATGATCACCATGATGAACAACAGGACAATACTTTAGATTTTAGTAATTTTTTAAATTATGTTCGGCAAGCTATGGAATTTTTTAAAACTGATATTCCCAAATTGAGGGAACATCCCGCAGATTACACCTGCACACCATTTCGTGTTTTCGTATCAGCGTTTACGTCGAAAATTTTTCTTGTCTTTCGTATCATCTTTTACGTCGAAAATTTTTCTTGTATGTGCTGTTTTACAGGGCTGAATGACCTACGGATTCAATGATGACAGAGTCACCAAGAGACATAGTCAAAAAGACAACGAAAAGGCTCGCCTGCAACACAAGAAATATCCCCTGTGATAACGGGGTCGATAAAAAAACAATTCAACGGTAGTGGGTTCCCTGTGATAACGGGATGCACCCCTACCCACAAAAAAACATCCCCTGTGATAACGGGGTCGATCAAAAACAATTCAACGGTAGTGGGTTCCCTGTGATAACGGGATGCGCCCCTACCCACAAAAAATATCCCTTGTGATAACGGGGTCGACAAGAAAGACTTCAACGGTAGTGGGTTCCCTGTGATAACGGGATGCGCCCCTACCCACACGAACTGTCAAGCTAGGTGAAGAGCCTATTGGGTGGAAATCCCATAAAATTATGCTAGGTGAAGAGCCTATTGGGTGAAAATCCCATAAATCAAACTAGGTGAAGAGCCTATTGGGTGGAAATCCCATAAAATTACGCTAGGTGAAGAGCCTATTAGGCGAAAATCCCATAAATCAAGCTAGGTGACGAGCCTATTGGGTGGAAATCCCATAAATTACGCTAGGTGAAGAGCGTATTGGGTGAAAATCCCATAAATCAAACTAGGTGAAGAGCCTATTGGGTGAAAATCCCATAAATCAAGCTAGATGAAGAGCCTATTGGGCGAAAAATTCTATAAAACAAACTAGGTGAAGAGGCAGGCTCTATGGGCTCCTAACCACAAGAAGAATATCCCCTGTAATAAGGGGGTCGATCCTAAACACAGAAGCAGTGGCAGGTTACCCACGTCTCCACCAACCCCAAGGAAATTCTGATCATTCCTTGATTGACAACAGACAGATTAAACGAATCTCATCAAATACGAGAACGAAATGACTGCGCCTCAGATATCGAAATACTACATATTCTATCATCATGAAAATAAAAGAAATCAACAAGTTATCAGACAACAAGGCCACGAAGAGTCACATACTATGAAGACAATAGAGAAATAAATATTCAGTTACAGAACCACGAACTGGAAATAGTCTGGAAAGGGATAAATTCAAGTTACAATAAAGACAGTAACTAGCTACTCACACGAGGACCCTTCAGTATTTTTCTCCATGACCTCGGAAAACACGTCAGGGTCGGCCGGACTCTCTTCCACCTCATCTAGGCCACCAATCGGTAGATCATTATGATCATGCCTTGGGTTCAACCCACTCAACTCGAGGGAGTCCTTGAAACCGTCATTTCTCAACACTTGCCCTACGCAAGCATGAAATGTTGCATCTCGAACCTTCAAGATTAGATTTCGGAAGCTCGAGCTTTCCATAAACTTCTCCGCCCCAACCCGGAGGAGATCAGGACAACGTTCCTACAAATTGGACTCTATTAAATACAAGAGGACAAAAAATAGAAACAGATATCGTACACAAGATACATACCAAGTCCAAGGGAGCTAATCTGGCAATACAGAGCTCCAATGAGAGACGTTCATTAACAGCCTTCACCGCCGCCACCTCAGCCTTCAGTGTTTCCAGTTCTTTGTTGGACGCAAATTCACGTGCCTTTCCTTCATCGAGCTCAGTCACTAATGTTTTGAAGTTGCCCTTCCACAAATCGTACTCCCCCCGGAGCATACGGCATGTCTTCAGCGCATCCTCTTTTTCAGCCTCCAACCTCTCCAACACCATGGGGTTGAACTCCCCCATCTTCAAGATGTCAGCCTCGAGCTCGGCAGCAATAACGTCAGGGTCACCCTTGGACTCGCGAATGGTCTTCAGACACGAGACCGCTAGCTTGGCCGTCTGCACAATACAATACATAAAATTATGCTAAACATTCAAATGAAAACGATCGAAGTCGACCAGTGTGGAAGCCAATAATACCATAAGGCATATGGACATATTACGGATGCTTGCACCACTACGAGGAATGAAATACATCGGCTTATAAATGCCGAATACTTGGGAAACTACCTGAAAGAAAATAGCCAAAAGGCTCCCAAGTCTAATGTCTGGAAAAGAAATTGATTGGAGGGGCCTACAGAGAAAGGGGGCATAGGGTTAAGTATCGAGAGGAAACTTCCCACCAGGGATTACCCCCACCCCCGGAATCCTACGAGGACAACCCACCCTCGGGTAGGATGATAAATATGATCGAATGATGAGATATTTCGATAATGCCCTCTGGGAAGAAGAAGAAGTATCTAAAGGAGGCCCGACGTGTCGAACAAACGCTGCCGATCTGTTCCATACAAAGGGCCAAGTAACCCACCATCACCATCGGACCCGACGACCTAAAAGGCATAGTATACCCTCATGAAGATCTGTTAGCTAGAGAGGCTACCATCTTCGGTATCGAGATTCAATGCATCTTGATTGACATTGGGAGTTTGGTAGACATCCTCTTTCTGCCCACCTACTTAGCGAGGGGGTTGAAGAAAGAACGCCTGGAATCGACCGAAGTTCCTTTTGTAGGCTTCTCGGGAGAGTCTTGTCGCACGTTGGGAACTATAAATCTACCTATGCCTCAGGGCGAAGGAACCATGAGACGAACGGAGCATACCAAATTTTGGGTAGTGGAAGCATCCTTCCAAACCTACAACGCTATATGCGGGCGGCCGTCCATACAGACATTTGAGGTAATTCCTTCCACGCTCCACCTTAAGGTAAAGTTCCCCATGCAATCTAGGATAGAGGAGGTCAGAGTTAGCCAGGTTAAGGCTAGCGAATGCCGAATGAATGCTATCCCCTCAGAAAACGATGCAATGCTACTAGGCCTGTCAAAAAACAGAAGAGCTCAAGATGATAGAAATCATGGAGGGAGACCCCGAAAAAACTGTCCAGGTGGGAAACGAGATGAGTTTCGAGACAGAGAGAGAAGTGGTCTCCGTACTTAAATAATTCCACCACCTCTTCATCTGGGAAGGAGGACCCTTGGGGAAAATCAGCAATCAGGTCTGTCAGCACTTTTTGAACGTTAAGACAGGTGCTAAATTGGTCCAACAAAAGAAAAGAAATATGGGACCAGAGAGGCATAAGATCATACTATCTAAGATACAATTGATGCTTAACCTACAACAAATTCGAGAAGTCAGATATCTCGAATGGCTGGCGAACGTGGTCCTTGTCCTCAAAACTGGAGGAAGATGGCGAATCTGCGTCGACTTCACCAACTTGAACTATGCTTGCCCAAAAGATTGTTATCCCCTACCCAGCATAGACTAATTGTTCGATTCCACAGCAAGATGTACCCTACTATTAACGATGGATGGGGACCAAGGGTATAACCGAATCCCGATGGCAACCATAGATCAAGATAAGACCAGTTTCATCACCGATGTAGGCACCTTCTGCTATATGGTAATTATTAATAGGTTGGATATTATTCCCTATTTAACGGATTTAGTTTTGGGTCGGAAGGCCCTGCCCGTGATTCAAAAATGATGGTTTTATAGAGGAGAATAATGCGAGAATATTCCTTCCTTTATTCACTGAACTTCACTCCTCAATTTTATGTATACGTGATTGTATGTCTGTGTTCGAAGTTATCTTTCTTCAATCGATCACCTCCCTTTATATAGAGTTTCTTAGGGACATGTGTCATTATGCATGTGTTTTAGTAAGGTACAGGTGTCGCAATATGCGTGAAAGTGTAAAAAGATAAGATAAGGTATATCTTGAGTCTACTAGATGCTGACTAAGCTCATCTTTGCCTCTTTTGATGGCTCCGAGGGTCTCCGGGGGGCTGTTCTTGGGGACGTTTAGTCTCCCGAGGGGTTCTATATTTGGTGACGACTTGAGGGACCAGTTAGGATCTTCTCCATGGGGTGTTGTTGCTTTGGTAAGAGTTTAATCTGGTGTAGTGACTTCTGTACATGTTCTCCGAGGGGTGTTTCTGCCTTGATTTTCGAGGGGTTTTACTTGTTCTTCTGGGTCTTGACTTGATCTCTGAGGGCTTGACTTGATTTCCGAGGGCTTGATTTGGCCTTCGTGAAGTCGTACTTAAGTGTCCAAGTCCTGATAGAGTGTCTTCCAGTGGCTCTGGTATCCAGACCTGGCTTTGTGCTTATATTTGGTCTTCGGAATGATGTTTCGGGGGCAGTTTATGCCGAGGATGTTCAGCAAGGAAGCATTCTCGCAAGATTATGGGACTCGGGGTCCGTTGTGGTCCCTCTTGGCACATTGATGGATATCGGAGTCGCGCGGATCCATCAGGGTTTACTCTTTTTCCGATGCCGCGTTGATATCTCTTTTTTATTCATCGTTGACTTTCCAAGGGACGCTTAGGTGTCTCCTCAGAGGTTTCTTTGTACTGTTTTGGGTTAGTGACCGAGGGGTGTGGTAACATCCGAGGGGCCTCTTCAGTGGGAGTGGGTACATCTCATCGGAGGTACTCTTAACAATAGTATTGTCCGTATATTAATTCCTATATTTAGGATTAATATTCTGCTTTTAGTCTCATATTTATTTTTTATGGTTAACACTATCCACCCCAAATTTCAATCGCCTTCGTAGAAGCGAGAGAAATTTTATTTCGTGTGCTCGGTGAGGTGAGGGGTTAGTCCGAGTCTTGTCCTTCGATGTACTTATTTTCTGGTATTTTTTCGAGGGAGTATGTATATATTTATAATTATTTAAAAACGAGTCAAAGGGATTTTACCTGAACGCCCTTGAGGGTGCTGTCCTTATGCACGCGGAGGTTGCGGAGCGTCCATTGCAGGTGAAAGGCAATGGTCAGATTGTTAAAGGCGTGGCGCGGCTGAGCGGTAGATACATGGGGCTTTAATTAGGCTCCACATTTTAAAGGTTTGTGACCGTTGTCACAATTACTCCTATAAATAGGAGAACTATTCACTCTTCTTGTCACTTTCACAATCTTCTCTTGCGGTAAAATCTTTTCAGAGCAAAGAGCTTTTTTGTTTCTTCTTATTTCGTGCTTCAATATTTCAGCAAATTCACGCACACTTCGCTTATTCTCTCTTTTCGAAAAACGCTTCTTATTCCTTATTTGCACAAATGGCTTCCTCTACCAATACTGATTCCATCGCTGCCTCCACTATCTCCGGAGTTACCGCTCCAATTGATTCTCTGGCGAGTATAGGGGGTGCTCCGACGGGAGTTATCACCCATAAACGAAAGGGGGAGACTTCTACTATTGCCGAGGGTGGCGTCGCTTCTTCTAAATCAAAGAAGGCGTCTGCTTGTGACTTCGTCAAAATTGAAAAAATCCCAAGTGTTGCTACTCGTGAGCAGGTATTGGAGCTGTTCACCTCCACTTGAGCCTTCCAGAAGAACATGGTGTTATAAATTCTGACGAAAGACGAGAGGGCATGCCGTCCACCTCTGCAGATGGTAACAGTTTATATTGCCCAAGTAAAATACGGGTGGTCCTCATTCATGCCGCCCTTCTTTTGCGAAGTGTTCAAGGCGTGCAATATCAGTCCGAGCCAAATGGTTCCGAATGGGTTTGCTACTCTCTGCATCTACGTCTTCTGGTGCCAAGTGAATGGACTAGAATGTGGGGTTGATCACTTCTTTTCTATTTTTGATGTGGTGATTTCACCCGGGGGGTTTCTCTTCTATCACGTCCGCAATCGTGACAACACCAAAAATTCCACGAAGAGGAGACTAGACGGGTCAATCAGTTTGCACAGCGTCTGGAAGAATAGGTACTTCTTCGTGCGGCCTGCACAAGGCATCTGGGACATGCCTTTTGACTGGAGAGAAGGTGCGGCTCCCGTGTGCACCCAAGATCATGAGATAGCTTTGTCTCCGGTGATTTCGCAGCAGCTTTTGATGGAGTCGGATGATTTTCTGATGTTGTTCGAGACATCCGGGCTTCATCACGTGGTATTCACTGACGACGCGGTCGAGAAGCCACTGTCCCTATCTTCTGATGACCTGAACCTTTTCAGTAAGTATTTTATTTTCGTTTTCGTTTTTGTTTTTGTCATAGGAGTAGGTTATAACTGTATTTGCTGGTTCTCGGGTGGTGCAGGGGATATTTTAGCGAATTATTATTCGCAGTCGGGTCCCGTGGAACCTGTTCCGAGCGGTGTTTCCGATGCTCCGGAGGAGCGTGACCATGAGAAGGAGGAGGTTAATGCTCCCGAGGGCGCGCACGTGGGTCCGGAGGCAGGAGGGACTTGCGAGGATCATGCTCCTTTGTTTATAGATGTCGCGGGGGTGATTCAGAACGCGGTTCCGCTACACCAGGTGGGCTTTTACTCAACTTTGGCTCTGGTGCCGGTACCCGAGTCCAAATCGGGAAGTTCTCCGAGGGCTTCAGAAGAAGAGTTTCCGAGGAGGAGGGGTGGAGAAGATCCTACTCAGGAGACTCCAGAAGTAGTGGTCCTGTCTTCCAGGGATCCGTCTCCTGCTTCTCCTCGTAAAGGCGAGGTTCCTTTGTCGATGTATCTGATAGTTCTGGAGTTCTCAGAATCAGAAAGCGTAGTGTCCGAGTGTGCCCCCCTCGGTGAGTTTTTGTTAATCCTTAACAAGATTTCCTAAAATATTTTTAAGGAGTTTGATCATATACTGATGTCTTCTTTTTTGGTGTAGGTACCGTTGATAAGGGAAAGGCTCCGATGGTAGAAGAGTCTTCTCTTCTAGGTAGGCATTTCCTACTTCTCTCTTGCTTTTACGCGTAGTTCTTATCCTAGGGCTTTTTTAGTTTCATTCTCTCTTTTTACTTACACTTACTGTCTCTACAGAGGAGGAATTATTAGCACAGTTTCTCAATCCTGTTCCGGAGGACTCGTTGGGTGACTCCGAGGACATTCGCGATGAGTTTGACCCATCGTCAGATGACAGGGATGTGAAGGTAGAGATTCTGAGTTCATTGGTTGGGGAGGCAGGTCCGTCTACAGCTGTTAGAGGTCCTCGAGCGGTATTTATCGACTCGGATGTGGTGACACCAACTCCGAGAACTATTCCTCTGATGAGTCATGTCCCAGTCACACTCTCTCCGAGGGGCCTCACCTTTCAGACTCCGTTGGCTCCTCGTAATCTGGAAGATCTGCCCTCGATGAAGGTTCTAAAGGAAGCTTTCCAAGAAATTCTTCGGTTCTTTGCTTCGTCGAATGCGACTCCTGCCGATGGGTTCCATTTTATGCATACAAGCCTTAATTGGATGACTCTTATGGTAAGCTTAACCCCTTCTCTTCTTTATTTCTATTCGCCCTTCTTTTTGGTAATCGGTCTTAAGTTATGGTGCATTTTCTTTCCTTCTCGTAGGTTGGGAGAATCCGAGACGCAATGGGTGTGATGGAGCAGGGCTACCACAAGGAGGGGGAAGAAATGAAACTTCTCAGAGCGCAAGTGGCTTTTCTCCTCTCCAAGGACAAAGAGTCTGACGAGGGAGGAGGTGCTCCAGACAAGGATTTCAGATCTTGACTATCTCTTGCAAGAGGCTCAAAAGGCGAACGAGGGCTTGCGCTTCCAATTGGATCGTGCAGAGTCTGTATTCGAGCGGATAAAAGCATCCGAGAAGGCTGCCAAGGAGCGGATCACCCTTCTGGAGAAAGAGAAGAAAGGATCCGATGAGGCTCTTCTGGCTAAAATTGCTGCTCTTGAGAAGGAGAAGGTTGAGGGGCTGGCAAGGGAGAAGGAGCTTCAAGAGTTTTTGGGTCAACTCACCGATAGAGCTGAGTCGCCAGAGGGGAAGTTGGCGAAGTTTCTTTCGCCCGAGGAGGTGCAGGCCAAGATTGACGCGGCGATCCAGTTCGTCCAACGGGAAACTTTCAGGCAGCACTCGGAAGTTTTCGATAGGCCGCCACAAGAACTCTTAACAGGTCACATGTTGTGGGGCTATCTGGAGTGCGCTAGATTGGCGAAGTCATTATTGCGGTCGGACGTGGACTTCTCGAAATGTTTTGACCTCCGTAAGCTGAAGAGGCCTTCCTCCGAGGACTGCCGTGGTCTTGTGGGGAGGTTTAGTGTCTTATTATCTCCTCGGGAGTCTCCTGCACCTTCTCCGATGCGCTTTGCAAGTAGCCCGAGTCCGAGGGCCAGTGGCTCCGGAGGGATATTCTCACATATCTCTCGTCTTGCTCCACTGAGTACTTCTACTGAGGCGACGACCCCTTCGCACCCTTCTCCGCATCCTTCAACTACGGGGGCGTAGTCTATGGTTTTCATTTATTGTAACTTTTATTCTTGTACTCTTAATAAATTTCTTTTGCAAATGTAATCTTTTTCGAGGACTTCTCGGCTTTCGAATGAATGAATAGTTGTTTTTCTCCCTTTTTTTCTTTCTCTGCCTTCTTTACTTTTATTATTATTGACAACTATTATAATTATTCTATAATTAAATTTAATTGAGAGAGATAAGGATAAAACATTTAATCTTGCTGACCAAGTTTACTCCTAAGTAGGAGGTGTCAGTCTGCATGGCAACATCAAGTATGTGTCCTCCTTAAGTAGGAGGATTTTCTTGACACGTGCCCCTTACATTAGATAATGGGGATTAAGTCTACCTGTTTAATCAAAGGGTGATAAATACATAAGAGCTAAATGTTAAGCAAATATATTTATCCTTACCCCAAAGAGAAGTTCACTAATTCTCTCGCAATTTTAGCTTTTTAACCTCACCCTCGATTCCTCTTCCTCTTCAATTAAATAATCGTGAGAAAGGAGAAGATACTTACTTGAGGAGATGATGCCCCCACATTATAGGCGAGGAGGATCCGTCTCATCTCATAGTTCTACTCGGAACTCGGTCCGGACCCCTTCGCTGTCGCTAGGGGTGCGCCATGCTTCTTCGGATAGCTTTTCTTCCCGGAGAGACAGTCTAGAGGATGACATAGCTGCCATTTTGGGTAGTTCCTCGAGGGGAGCAACGACAAGGTCTTCTCATACAAGTTCTCTTAGGATGAATCACATCTAAGAGGTATTCATGGGCCGAGGATCTTACACTTTGCGGATCAATCTTCAGTCCTTGAAATGCTTCCCTTGAGTCTCTCAAAGTTAATGGGACGAGGCCGTGTCAGGACTGCCGCGAGCAACGAACACGAGGGGTCCATTATGACCCTCTTCGCCGAGTATAATATGGATTACACTAAGTACGATATACTTGTACCGTTCTATGATCAGAGGGTTTATGATCCCCCCTCGGGCTATTTAACAGTATATTGTGATCAGGTACGTTATGGGCTACGGGTGTTTTCCAACCTTTTCTTCAAACTCTCTTTAGCTATTGGCAGCTATGTCCCAGTCAGTTAATGCCAAAATTTTTCCGTCACTTGGTGGGGTATATTCTTTGTTGTGAGCTCTTGAATCTCCCTATGACTCCTCATCGAGTGGGGGCTATCTTCTCCTTGCGCCCCTGCTCGGGTGGTCCTCCTTTCTTTATCCTGGTCTATCGGGAAAACATTAGAGCATTCACTCGTGTATCCAACCCTTGCTCTTGTAGAGGGGATTGGAGGCGGAGGTTCTTTTTTGTTCGCCCGAAGGGACAATCGGCTAATTTATGGGGAGTACCTCTCCGATGGGGTTTAGGGTATGTTGCCCCCACCTCCGAGACCGTGGTGCGTGAGGGGGAGATGTTGTCCTGCTCTGGGTTGTTCTCGGGGTCTTATGACGTGAGCAGTTTGTTGGAATTCCCTGAATCTATGATCTTGGCACGGCTTCAAGAAGGGATAGAGACGTTCAGTCTCCCTGTTCAACCACTTTGTTGTAATTTCTACTTTCGTAATTTCTTCTTCGTGTCTTTATTATCCACAATGCTCTTTTCCTCTTCGGGTCCATAATATGTTCTTCTTTGTGACAGGTTCGTAGATGACCGCGTTTGCGATGGAACCTTTTGACAAGGCTTTTTTGACACAAACATCATACGAGGATTATATTTTGCCAGAAAAGAGTGATTCTGGTCAGCAGAGTTTTGAAGAGGTGACAAGTCCTTCCTCGGGGAGAGGGAATCAAAGGCACTTTCCTATCACTGCCCCCCGGTTAACATTCGAGCTCCTACTGTCAAAGATCCAATCTCCACCCTTCTCCGGATGAATTTTACAATTCCTCAGCGGGTATTGCGTCCTTCTCCTTCGTTAGAGGTTGGTGTTATTAACATGGTAGAGGAGGATCTCTCTCCTTCTGTACCAGGTGGATCTCAACCTTAGGGGAGGGACCGGATCGTGTTGCTCGACCATCTCTCGAGGGAAATCCTCTCGTCGGAAGGGGACCACCACTTGGAGCAGGTGGTTCCGCTCCTACTTCCTCTTCAGTTACAGACTTTTGTCGAAATTTTCCGAGTGGTCTTTTAAATGCACCAGATTGTGAGCTAATGAAGATTCTCCATCTATCATGCCTTCAGGATTTGGCCTGCAAGGATTTGTGCGAGGTATAGCAGTTTTTATTCGTTCTATTTAATACTAACCTTTTTTACCATCTTTGTGGTAATGATATGTCTTCATGCAGCTTTACATGATTCTGAATGCCATTGGATCCCGAGGAGATTCCTCTTCCGATCCCGATTTGGTCTATCGCCGTAGGGATGAGCTGGATAAGTGTTTGTTTGAGGCTCATGAAGAAATAGCTCACCTGACTGCCGAAAGGAAAACCGCTAGAGATGTCCCCGGAGAAATATTGCTATCTGAAAGGAACACATCTTGGGAGTTGGAGCGCCAGTTGGTGCTTGAAAAGGCCCGGGTCCTGGGTTTAGAGAGAAGGATGGATGCCTTGAAGGACCAGATTCGGTTTTTCGATGAACGATTGCTGTGTGTCACGAGGGAGAGAGATGTGGCTAATCAACGGCTGCTAGAGATTACTCGTACCCACGAGGTGGCCCTAGTAATGGCTCAGGTTCAGGCAGTGTTCGAAGTGGTGGGCCCATTTAGTCCTCGTGAGTCCCTTCAGGGAGAGATGCGTCATTTGGTCCGTATAGGCTATCGGTTGTGCCGAGAAGCAGTTCAGGCTTTGCCAGGGTTTCCCTCGTGTGTGGTCATTCCAGAACTTGACATTCGTAGGGTCTTTGCGGAGGATTCTTCTTCGGTGTTCGAGGATTCGTTAGTTCCGATAGGTGATCCGGTTTCTTTATCCGAGTAGGAACATCGTTGTCTTGTCCGGGAAAGGGAAGCGTCCAATCGAGGATGCTTAGTGTAGGCGGGGATAATATTGATCTCCTTGTATCGGATATGATCCAATATCCCTTTGGGGTGAGAATTTGTTGTTAGTACTAAATATTTTGTACTAATTGTTTATATTAGATGGCTCCTCGATATAATATCGAAAAAAGAAGTTAGCATGTAGAGGATATGGAGGGAAATCGCCATGGTCACCTTATCGGAAAGCTCCAATAAGCCACAAATATCGTAACTCCCCGAGAACAGCCATGTATCCCGTAAAACTGCCGCCTCTTGAACGGCTGTCTCTAGGTTCAATACCACGTATCCCAACCCCCACCAAGTGGGAACTTCCCACGAGGAAGCAGGCCCACCCCTAGGCTTCAAAAAGAAAAAAACAATTCTTCCAATCATCTGAGGGAGTGACGCACCTAGTGATAGTAGTGAAGGAGCGGCGATTATCTCGATACACCAGGCTGAAAAAAGGAAGACCGCCCGGACAAGGCCTTAGAATAAAGATGCCCCCCACCCGATATGGAGTAAGAGGCAGATCCAATAGACCACTAAAAAGGATATACCCAACCAAATAACGATAGGAGTTCGGTGTTAATTGACTAAGGCAGATCTGCCAGTATCGGAAAAGGGACTGCAGTAAGGGGTGAAAAAATAAAAAGAGCCCGCATCGATTTTGATCCGAGTACACTATCATATACCCTGCAGGGGGGTCAAAAGACCTCTATGAAGAAGGGGGTAAGATAATATCGTACCGATCAAGGTTCTGATGATGCTCGATGAATAACACCGCCACAAAGTCTAAAGACTCCGTACTCACGGTGGATCCCACCCTACCCCAATCAAACCATGAGGGTTCATAGTGATAGTGTTACACACCGAAAACCGATCTATCGGGAGATACGCCTCCCTACCCATGAATACCTCTCTAATATTATCCGCTAACCAAGTATCTGAGCGGGGTGGAGTTGATAAGGATGTCAAGGAATGGCTTCCGAAGATAGCGGATAAGCCCCCTTCAGCCCTTTTGGAACCTGGCAGAAAGACTTCGTTAAGATTACGACGCACCGTGTGCACTGATATAGACCTTCGAGCGTGGAAAGAGCTGGCTCGTGAACGATACGGACGAGGAGGAGTCATGATGTATTTTGAACTTTATCGCTATGACAAAGTGTTACAAGAGTCAACCCAACGTAAAGAGGATGAAAAGGAAAGCACAAAGGGACAAGAGTTCGCTTTCTGCAAAAGACTTACAAAAGATTTCTTAAAAGACAAAGATTGTTTGGGATCTAATGAAAAGGAGTATTTAGAGTTAAAGAGAATATATAGTAGGTCCAAGGGCCCCGGCGCAAAGAGAAGGACCACCCGAGTTGTGCGGCAATTTTAACCAATCACCATACCACACGACGGGGCACGAGTCATTGCCCTCTAAGAGCAAAGAAAAATATTCCTTATCATTATTCATGCAAGGGTCAAAGGAAGGCATGCAACTACTATCTTAAGTGACCCATGATAGAGTCAAAACTCAAGGGTTATCGAGGAATTAAAGAGAGGAACTCAAGTCCTCAAGGATGTCAGAAAGGTATTTATTCCACAAAGTCCAACACATCCACACTAAAATGACGCAATCAAAAGAACAAGTCTTCATTAATATCGAGGAAATTCATAGTACAAATTCGAACAAGCATAGTCAAAAAATGACAAAACGAACCCATTACAAGGAAAAGAAAAAGCATCTAAAAAACAAGGAAACGAGCCTAAACATTGGAAGGTGGTGGTGTCGTAGACGGGGTAGTAGGAGAAGCATTTGATGGACTCGCAGTCAGCACCACTATCGGAGATGGTGATAACAAAGAGGCGCTTTAGGGGGTCTCAGGCCTCGGAAGTATTGCAGCTACGGGAATCCTTATGCCGGGATCCGACGAGGAAGGCAGAACATGAGAACTATGTTTCTCAAAGAGCGCATAAGCTTCCTCGAGGGTGGGCGTCGCCATCTCATGAAGATCCAATTGGCGGTAATCGGTGCCGAGGGGTATCATCCCCTTCTTCATTACTTGCACAGAATAGTGAAGAAAGCCCCAGAGCAAGTGACCTACAAAATACACATGATTCTTCCGAGCAAAGGCAGCCTGGCATTGCCTGATAGTCTCCTCTAGAGCGAACTTGGCAGTAGCATCCAACTTCTTCTGCAAGTCATTGGGGGTGATACCCCCTGAAACAGGAGTCTTCGCTAAATTCTCCGTCACCGCATCCACTCAGAGAAGGGCCTGCCCCAAACTCTTCTCCAATTCGGCTTCTCTCGATGCCCCCGCCGCCTTCTCCTTCTCCAAACGTTCCACCTTCTCCTTCAAGACCATACTCGACGCCTTCAACTCTGATACCGTAGACTGAAGATTATTATTCTCAACGTCGAGCTCGTGCATTCGCCGAGTGGGCCGCCTCGTATTTTTCCACCTTCTCAACCAGAGCCTTGTTATCCTCCTCCATCTTCTTGAACTTTTCCTCGGACGCAGTAGCGTTGTTCTGTAGCTTCCCAACCTTAAGTAAGATAACGGGAAGCACTTTAGGCACCTAAGAACAAAATAAAAATATAAAGGAAGGACCTAAGATAATTTCGAGAAGGAATAGAAAGATAAATGACTTACCATCAAGGCCATCCAGTTGACACGGGCCTGCAAGAATTGCCACCCATCGACAGGCAGCGTATTGGTAGAGGCGAAAGAGTGGAATATCGTCGCCAGAGCTGCCTCCACCCTTTCCGTTGCAGGCACGTTACCAAAAGTGGGGAGGCTAGAAGAAGAAGGCACCTCTAGAGGAACCCCACCCGCTAACGGGACTTGAGTAAATATAGGGCTATCGGATAAGATGGTCGGGATGCAACCCAGAAGAGGAGGAGGAAGGGCAGAATCAGCAAATGCAAGAGTTAAATACATTAACTCCGCCAACAGCAAGTCATTCCCCACCAGTGAGGAACCCAATGGCACCCTATCAGTGGGGGCCAGAAGGAAATCCCTACCAAAAAGAAGTAACCCTCCTTCTGTGCACGACGGGTAAACAAGTAAGAAAATAACCTGCAAATTTCTAATCAAAAATAAATCAATTCTCAGATACTCACATAGGTCAAAGGCATCATCCATAAGCATCGTCCCCTCATCTGAGGCCATCGGAGCTTTCCCTTTGTTTGAAAAAAAAAAAAAAAACCAAGTACATCTTCAGTATGGGAGATTTCGTACACATCACCTATCAATATTTAAGATCAAACATTTACCAAGAATCTGAGGAGGAGGAATAACGGACTCTGAAATAATAGATGCGCCAGAAGAGACCAGAGTTGTCACAAGCGGCGCAAGCACGGAAAGGTCAGTCGTCTTCGATGAGGCCACAGACTTATCCGATGATGAGATAGTAATATATTCTGATGGGACAGTCGAAGGGCTAACAGGGGGAACGACAGAAAGAGGGGGCAGAATAACCCCATCCACCCCCACGTCATCGTCCACCCCCTCTATGGTAAATGGAATGACGGTAGTATCCCTCAAAGTCACTTCTAGCCTCTCCTCTTTGGGTACATGAGAAGTACCACTTGACGACCGAGATAGAACAGTGGAAACCGAAGACCGAGTCTACCTTCATTCAACAGGCACCCCGGCGTCATCGTGATCCCTGGCATCCCCCAGATTCGGAACATTCTCTGCAGCTCCATCACCTTGAACTGAATCTGTGCCACCCTAGATATCGGCGCCCTCAACCATATGAGGTTTCAAGGCTCTCACTATAGAAAGACACGAAGGGTAAGTTTTCGATAAATAAACTAAGTGTAAACAAAGAAAAATTCGAAGTCACAAAAGAAGCGGCACACTACGCGAGAATAGTCAAAGGCCTCTCCGTCCTGTCCAGAGGAGCGATATATCTTAGCCCAACGATCTGATAGAGACCCGCAAACAAAGTCGATTCTACTAACGCCTTCGCTGCAAACACGGGCGAGAAAACCAGAGTATCGTCCAAGACTCACTTAGGAAATTGGGGCACCCTCCAGGTGTAAGGCATATCCCACTCCCCTGCGATGGGTCGGATATAGAAGAATTTGTTCTTCCATGTATTATCGAAACTCACATTCCCCTCAAAAATGCGATCATCCCTAACCCGATGGCCAAAGCAGTAGAGGGGAGCCCCCACGGGGATATATTCAACTCGAAGATAGTAAAAAACCTTTCTACCATATAGTTTATTCCCTTGATCAGACACCAAAAAACAAGGAGCGATAGCGTGGTAAAATTGTTGGGGGTGAGTTGACTGGGCATACATCGCAAAACTTGAATACCTCACAAAAGAAGGGTGGTAAGAATGATCGCAGCCCATCCTTCACCTGCGAATAGTATATAGTAAGGTACTTGGCGGGAGGCGCGTTGCCAATCTGGTCAGCCCTCGGAATCACCACCTTCACATTACGACCCGACACCCCCAAATTTTGTGCACAGTTTGTGCACCTCTTCATGCGTGGCGGTGCTAATGGTGGCGTCCGCCGTCTCAGTATTTCGCGGAGCACCACCCTTGTCGCACGTTTTCCTGGACTTTTTGTTCTTTTGGGGAGCACTTCCACTGCCACTTGCCTCCGTCATCGCTGCCGCAACCCACTTGCGAGTAGCCGGAGCAGAAATTTGTCACCGCAGGAGAATCAGAAGTGGGAGAAAAAGCGACGGCGCCGGAAATGGAGGCACTAGAAACAAGGTCGATATTAGAGAAAGAGGCCATTTACGGAAGTGGGGGGTGAGGAAACTCAAAATTGCAAGGGGTGGAGTTGCAAACAGGGAAGCTGAATTTTCTCTGAGAAATCAAAAGCTCGAAATTTTGCAAGTGTGAGAAAAAGTTTAAGGGAAGAAGGTATTTAATTACCCACTATCTCACATTTAATGCCCATATCCCACGACACCATATATAAGGGGCACGAAAGCCGAAAATTCCGACCGTTATGCCACCCTTCCTACCACCCCAGAACGTGGCCTTAATTTTGCCACATCATCAAAAAAAACAACAATAATAACGATAATATATATACATAACAATAACATGCCAATCTCCACCCCCCCCCCCCCCCCCACCGCTAAAGAAAATTCCTCTTGCCCTTAAAACGAGGGCAACAGGAATTGGGGGGTGCTAGTGTTAACCCTATTTTTGCTTCACCGTGCTTGAAAGCATCACGAAGACCTACCCCCGTATTGGTGAGCCTTAGAGGGCGCTCGTGATACCGGCAAAATGGTACCTCGTTATCACGAATAGGCATGTCACAGTGTAAAAATCCACGCGAGGTATCGAAAACTTTAAATAGTTTCACGAATACCGCACAGGAACACGATACCCTAGCACTCATCCTATCGAGATACATAAGAGGTTTATCAAACCCCTCTCAAAACACGATAGGGCTCTCTATCTACGAACGAAGTCCTCTCCCTGAAGAATTGGTATCGGAGCACGATGGTGGTAACTTCCTAGTACACGTCAAACATTCATCCTCAAAACTGATAAGATTGAAAAGAAGAACAACTCAGCTCCTGGGAGACACATGGCATCGGAAGTTCAATAGCAACTATTTTCTAAGATATATCAGCATCCCCGGAGACAGTTGTCAAAAGTCAAGCCCATCTACTCAGCTCCTATGGACATGCACGCAACACTTGTCAAAAAAAGAACATGCATAAAAAACCGTCTTTACTCCAAACTTGCTCCTATCAAAAGAGGAAATGTATAGAATGTTGGGGACGGACACTAAAAACACAATAAAAAAGAGAACATGGTTATTCTTCAAACTCAGGCAAGGCAGTATAATCCACCTTCAAAATCTCAAAAAGTAAATAACTATCAACAATTATTATTAAATAATTTGCTCATTATTAATGTATTTTTAAATAAATAAATTATTATTGAAAATCTTAGAACACTCACTACTCCAAAAAAGGGCATTAGCGACCGGATTTTCGGTCGCGAATGCCCTATTTTCATTCACCAATAGTCGATTGGCATTATCTTGGTCGGTAGTGCCTTGGCGACCGAATTTCAGTCGCCAATACTATTTAGGCATTGGTGACCGTAATTCGGTCGCCATTGTCTTATGGGCATTCGCGACCAAAATTTGGTTGACATTGCCTAATGGGCATTGGTGACCGAAATCCGGTCGACATTGCCTTATGGGCATTCGCGATCGGATTCTGGTCGCCAATGCCTTCTAATCCGGTCACCAATGTCCAATAGTTATTGGCGACTGAATTCTGTCGACAACAGGTTGATATTATTTGCGACCGAATTACTTTCGCGAATAATATTCAAAGTATTGGCGACAAGATTCTGTCGCCAATAATATTTAACGAAATTAAAAAATATATATTCCGGTAAAAATTTACATAGTTGAGCACTCGTCTCATTTGCGATTGACATTCGTTACAATATATGAAGACTATTCGCGACTGAATTCCAATTGGGAATAAGGAGTATTGGCGACCAAAATCCGATCGCCAATAGTAGTAAATAGTATTGGCGATCGAATTTCGGTCGCCACAATACTATTAGGGGTTGTTATTGGCGACCGAAATCCGATCGCCTTTGCGGCGCGGATTTCGAGTCGTTCTCAACCGGGCGGGAAAATTTCCCGTCCGGTTAATGACGACCGGATTCCGATTGGCGTATTTTAGGCGACCGGAATCCGATCGCCATTGTCTGATTGGGAATAGTCCCAAATTCTTGTCGTGACTCCATTTTAGATCCACATATTTAAAATTTAAAAGTTATCTTCTCTTCTTTTTTTTCTATTCATTATTTTTGAATGCTTGATTTTTTCTTGGACAAGTTACTTTGGACCATGGTTATGATTTTTGTAAATATAAAACAAAAATATTATAGTAAACATACTTTTGGTAATTTAAAAAGGAAAACAAGCAGAATTGCAGGGGATGTTAAATTGTTGAATCGGAACTATCTTGTTTGAATACCTAGCTTGGGTACTAAATGATCATCAATTAATATTTAATATACTAAATGAAAACCGTCTCTATACATTATTACATTAAGTGACGCTTTTCTACGTCGCTGTAACTTCTTAGGTAAGTGGACTTACAATATGTTTAACCAATTAACAATTTTATTGATCAAATCAAAAAAGAGAACGAATGTGTGCTTCCATTTGCGAGCGAAAAAACAACGACGAATTCGGACATTCAATTGGCAATGTGTCCCTCTCATAAAATTTGAAGCTTATTGGAGTGAATCGAAAGAGGGGCTGAAGATACAAAACATTTTTTTCGAGGTGTCAATTGAACAACAGTCTTTTAGAAAAGAAGGTTGTAAACATGTTTAGTGGATTCTTTGCACCTGAATGTGACGCCATAGAGTAAATCTTTGATCAAACCACTTTCAATCATGCATTTCCATCTCTTGTTTTATCACTTATCAACTAATTGATACTCCGCAAAGAAACTAAAGAGGATCATTCTACAACTTTTAAACGATAAAAGAAATAAATTTTATATAATCTGAAAGTGCAGGTCTTCTGACAATGTTAGATTAACATTGAGAAGTCAATGTTAGAGTAACATTGCTGAAACCGAATCCGTTTTACAATCTTGTTGCCATTAATTATTATTGTTTTGCCGTATTCATTTAACTAACTGAGTTCCACAGTTGTAATTGTCTTTGAATATTATTCAGGAAACACTACAACAGATTGGGCCTTTACCGTCGGGCCCGTCAATTTGGGCCGACGGTAAAGGCTCAATTATTACCGTCGAGCCCAATCTCGACGGTAAAGGGTTTTACCGACGGTAAAAATAGCCTGGCTTTACCGTCGGCCCAAATCCGACGTTAAAGCCCATTACCGTCGGGTTTGGGCCGACGGTAATGGCCCAGTTTATTAAAAAAAAATAAAAAAAAAATTAAAAAAAAAGGCTGGCTTTACCGTCGGCCCAAACCCGACGGTAAAGCCCATTACCGTCGGGTTTGGGCTGACGGTAATGGCCCATTTTATTTAAAAAAATAAAAAAATTTAAAAAATGATTTTGGGCAGCCTTTTCTTTTAAAAAAAAAATAAATAAAATAATAAAATTAAAAAATGATGTCGACGGATATTTTTAATAAATAAATTTAAAAAATAATAAAAAAATGATGTCGCCAGCTTTTTGGATTAAAAAAAATAAAAAAAAATATTTATCATTACCGTCGGCTTTGGGCCGACGGATATGTTTCGTACTAATTGGTTTAACCAAGGAAAGGTCGAAAAATGTAGTGGCGTGTACGTGAAGGGCAGTGGTGATGGGATTGAAGGAACAAATTTTAACGGGACGATCAAGGAAATCGTTGAGGTTTTATGGTGCGGTGGCCGAGATAGGGCCCAATCAATTAGTTTTATTTATGTTTAAATCAATGTTATTTAATTTTAAATTAATGTTTGTTTTCGAGTTTAAATCAATGTTATTTTAAATTAATGTTAGTTTTCGAGTTTAAATCAATGTTATTTTAAATTAAAAAGACAAACTCGGATATTAAACACGCAAAATCGTAATTCAAACACTCATACTCGAAAATTAAACACACATACTAGAAATTTAAACACTCATACTCAAAAATTAAACACACATACTCGAAATTTAAACAGTCATACTCGAAAATTACACATTAAAGCGACCCCGACTATCATATCCAAGATGGCCCCGGCTATCATATCCAAGATGGACCACCGTATTCTCTATTCACGTCACTGTTCCAAGCTTGATTAGTGTAGTCTTCAGTCGGTAACTCCAAATTATTTAGATCAATTACGGGTTCGACTTGATAACCCCTTGCAAAACTCGGAGAAGTATCGCTAACTTTAGCACGTCGTGGGTCATTTGGACGTTCGGTCCAACTACTATTTTGCCACGAAGCATTTGGACGAGCCCCACTATAACGTCCAGGAGCACTTTGAGTATAACATTGATCGTGCCACGAAATTGGTGGTTGATATTCATCTGACCATAACGAGAAAGTTTCCGGCTGCGGCTCGGGTTGACGTTGTTTCTGGCCCCACGAACTAGTAGGTGGAATGACTTGTTCCCACGATGAAGGTGCACCTTGATCGTGTTGTTGGTTCCACGACATAGGTGTACCCTGATTGTAAGAATCATAGCCTTGGCTCGACTGGTTGTAAGAATGAAAGCCTTGATTCCCCGGAGCGGTTTGGCCCAATTGTGTTTGGTTTTGATTCCAAAACTGGCTGGGATTGTTGTTGGGGGTAATTATTGGGAAGGTTGTTATATTGAGGATACCTGTTAAAATTACGTTGTGATTCCTCTCTTTCCCGCCTCCTCTCCTCCTCATCATGAAGGATTTTTTGCTCCAGTGCCGTTATGCGATCCTCCTGTTGAGTATGTTTTTCCTCGTACTGTGAATGAACATTTTGCACGACTTGCCTAATTCTTCTCTGCTCGCCACGGTTAGGCTTCTTTGCCGTCATCCTCCCTGAATCTGACATCTTGTTGTGCTTAGGCTTGCCACGTTGCCTCCCGTGTTGACCGCCGAGATCTGCCTTTGCCGAGACCGCTTTGTCACACTCAAAGGGAAAGCATTCTTCGACCTCATATTTATCATAGAGTCCTTGCGTGTAACGAGCCTAGAGTTTTTAAAGTAAATCAATAAACAATATACATATTTTCCAAAAATAATATACAACGTTTTAATAACTTACATGATAAGCTTGTGCGCTCGGTGGGTTCCATCTGATTATTTTTTCATATGGAGTCCTCACAGTGTGGTCGACCACCCACTGTAGGTCGAAGCGGTAAGGGGTCTCGCTTTCAAGCTATAACAACATTTGTTTCAAAGCAATATTAATTAATGATAAAGGTAACATAATAAAGTATATTCATAACGAAAGCAAATCGTAACGTATCGTACCGACTTTAGGCTCATTTGTTGTGTGCTGACAGATCCACCGTGGTGTGTGGCTAACGAACCCTTGCCGTCTGCACTATTTGTTTTCAGGGCCTCTCGATTTTCTTTTGCCTTTTTCGCGAGTTCTATCGTCTTATCCTGTTGCCAGTGATTAACGAAAAATTGTTCTTTACATGTAGGTAACCAAGACTTCTTGTACCAGGCTGGCTTCTTGTCACGTTGCTTGTACGTCTTTTTTACATCATAGATGGAGTTTCTATAGATGCCTTGTGCCACCCGGTCGAATGCCTCATGAACCATTGGCTTTATTTCATCCGAGTATAGGAATACCCTCTTCAAATTATAATATCATATAAGTGTAAGGGAAAAAACAATAATATACACAAATATTAAAATAAGCTAAATGGTTCAGAAATTTTACCCCAAAATGGTTCAGAAATTTTTGTTTCTGATCGTTGGATAAACCGGAGTAATAGATAGCTGGTTCTTCCACATGATGCCTTATTATGAAGCCGATTGTACGAGTAATCTCTTCCGCATTAGTATGATATCTTTTACCGTAGGATAAAGATGGATCAAAAACACAGTCTTCGGTAACGCCAATTAGGGGCCTCTTAGCCTCGTCATCAGTAGCAGCTCGGCCCTTTCCGCGTCCCCTAACAGCAACCGGCGTACTAGAACCACTTGCTGAGCCACCAGAAACTGGGGAGCCTTCCGACGTCGAACCTCCCCCGTCGTTGTCATCTGGAACTTCGTCCATCAGGGCGAGCGGAAATGTCGGAGCTGCAGGAGTCATTGACGGCGGCGGGACCGAGACTTGGTCACGAACTCGGCCCAGAGGCGGGGCCCGGTTTCGGGTTGAAGTTGGCCTATGTGGTAGTTTCGTCGGCAAAGGGGGCCGATTACGGGTAGGCCCCTGTTGCTGTGCAGCGGGGACAACCCCAGTCTCCCTTGTTTCTTGCATAGTATCCTCTATCGGCTGCATAACCTCGTTATGATCTGAGGTTGTTACATCTTGATGAGATTTATGGCCCAAAATATTTGTGAGGGCCTTAATGTTTTTGAACAAGTTTGTATTCGAAATATATTTTGGAATTTTTTTGGATTTGGATTTGATGAGTTTTCCTTTACCTTTGTCGGCAACGTTACGATTATTTCCGTTATTAATAACGGAAATAAACGAATTTTGCCGACGAAAAAAAAAATATCGAATATAAGAGAGAGGAAAGGATTGTTATCGAGAGTGAGAGTCGAATAGTTGGATATTGAAAATGAGAAGAGAAGCTCGATATATATAGGCCTTAGGGAAGGGGGGTGTTGCCACGTCAGCGATCCGTGTGAATTATCACAAGGATCGTTGAAGTGGCGTGATCTGATCTACCCCCTTTTTTTTTAGTTTTTTTAATTTAACCCCTACTCCTCCTAAATATCTATAAATACCCCTTATTTTACCCACTTAATTCATTCATTCTTCCCATTCTCCAAAACCTATCTACTTTCTCTCCCAATAATTCTTAATAACTAACAAAAATTTATTCATATTCACTAACTTATAATTAGAGTTTATTATTTGTTTTATTATTTTATTTCTACTTATGTTTTATTCAATATCTAACTAATAATAACTATAAAAAACTTATATTATCAACATTTTATTTTAAATACGAAATTTTATTTATTATAATAAATAATTTAAAAAAAATTGCTCGAAAATGTGAATGTTATTATTTAAATCGATTTCTTTTAAATTAAATCGCCAAATAAACATAAAAATTTTATTTAAAATCGTTTCTTTACAAAAAATCGCCAAAAAATTATAAAATAATTATTTAAAATCGATTTCTTTTAAATAAATCGGCAAAAAATCATAAATCAATTATTTTAAAATGATTTCTTTTAATCAATTGTTTTAAGCCGACTGTAAAGGGACACTATACAGTCGGCTTTAAGCCGACGGTATAGGAAAAAGGCTTTTCCGTCAGCAATAAGCCGACGGAAAAGCCCTTTTCCGTCGGTAAAAATCCGACGGAAAAAAGCTTTAGTGACGAGCTTTTTTCTGTCGGGTTTTTCCGACGACTTTTGCCGACGGAAAAGGGTATTTCCGTCGGCAAAAGGCCCTTTACCGACGGTTTTTGAGCCGTCGGTAAAGCGTCTTTCTCTTGTAGTGAAACAAACTTGTCATAGGTTGGACGCTCAAAGTTTCCAAGAAGGAAAGTTTCCTTAATTAAGCAAACTGCTCTACAAGGAAAGAGGAGTTCAAGTGCAACTAGGAAAGCATTCCAAGATGAGTCCTGATTTGAAGAAGAAGTCTTTCCTTAGTTAGATATCTAACAAAGGAACTATTATTCAAGAAGGACTGCGAGAACAAGGAAGTAGAGTTCAGGAAGGAAACGAAGGAGAATTACCAACCGTGTACAACACACCTTGGAGTCCAATTCAAGAACCTATATATAGGTGTGAAGTACATCAAGACAATTCTTGTGTGCTTTTCTTAGTTCAATCAATTTAAGAGTGAGGAGCTTGAGAATTGAGAGAACCATCTTTGTTAAAACCTTTACGGGTTATTTTGCCTACGGCTCGGAAGTTAATATAATCTTATATTCACTTCTTAAATTCGTGTTTGTTTATTCTGCTGCACTATTATTCTGGTATGTTGTTAAAGTAACATCGCTGAGTTAACAATGTACAAATCTGTTGTTAACACCCCAGTGTTAAGTTAACA
Source organism: Linaria vulgaris (assembly GCA_948329865.1). Classification (NCBI taxonomy): domain Eukaryota; kingdom Viridiplantae; phylum Streptophyta; class Magnoliopsida; order Lamiales; family Plantaginaceae; genus Linaria; species Linaria vulgaris. The sequence goes on along the minus strand of OX415249.1, from coordinate 110,137,166 downwards.
ACAACGACGTATCAACCCGATCCACAATTTCAATTGGTATCAGAGCCAACCACCAACTTCACCGGTGTTTGGCGTTGATATGACAAGATGGACAACTCCAACCCCAATACCAGCAGGTTGCCAGTATTGGAGGGTCCCAACAACTATGCCTACTGGAAGATCAGACTCAGAGTCCACATCAAATCCATCGATCTGAGAGCTTGGGACGCAGTACCAGTAGTCTACACCATCCTCTACCTGCCAAGAGATGGAGAAGCTGATCTGGCACATAAGCCAAGAGGACAATGGACAGCCAACGAGATTGCTCTCTACGACTTCAATGAAAAGGCTCTCAATGCTATTTTTAGCTGGGTAGGTAATCATATGTTCAAACTTATTCAAACTTGTACTGCTGCTAAAGCTGCATGGGAAGTTCTTGAATTACATTGTGAGGGTGATGTGGCTGTGAGGGACTCTAAATATAGAAAACTTTTGAGGGACTTTGAGAAAATAGAGATGGGTGAGGATGAAAGCATTGATAGCTATTTTGAGAAACTTCTAGATATTGCTAATCAGTGACAAAACTTAGGTTTTACCATCCCAAATCAAACCATGGTCTATAAAGCTTTTAGAACATTATCTTCAAAGTTCAATGTCAAAATAATTGCTATGAATGAGTCTAGAGATCTTGCCAACATGGACTTCCAAACATTGATGAACACTCTAAAAGAATTTGAACTAGAATTCCTAGGAAAGTCTAGTAAACAACTTGTTTTAGCCTTACTAGGTACTAGCTCAGATTCTACAGGGAGTGATGAGGATGAATATGAGTTGATCTCTTCTAACTATGGTAACATTACTAGGAAGTTAAGTAAATTGGGTTACAAAATAAAAATAAAGAAAAACAACCTGGTAATGCTGCTCTTTGTTATAAGAAACTACCCCCAAAATTTGTAAAGTACATGGCATCTAAGAGTACGCCTCAAGATACTGAAAAATTGAAAGATGTCCAGTGCTATGAATGTAAGGGGTATGGTCACTTTAAACATGAATGTGCTAACACCCTCAGAACAAGAGGGAATTCTCATTGGGTGTGTGTAGATGACTTCAATGAAGCTGACTTCGAATCTGGAACAAGTGCTGATGAACAATCAGAGGAAATCAACACTGCTGCGCTCTGCACTCGGATCACCTGGTCAGGAGAAGACTCCAGAAACTGCCAAGAGTCTCACTGTTACTCTAACATTAGAGAACCAACAGCAAAGCAGAAGATCTTCTTTGGAGACTGGAACAGCAATGATACACAGGTTAACTTTGATGCTCTCTCTGACTGTGATGATACTAACTTTGATTGTTTTCATGGCTCAGTTGATCTTGAAGAGGAGTACTTCAATGAAGAGGAAATGTTCCAGGAAGAAATCCTAGATGATCTACATACAACCTTTCTCAGACTTGAGAGAGAGAATGTCAAACTCATGAAGAGTAACAAAGATCTGATGCATGACATTGAATGTTTGAAGAACATGTTGAGACTCTATGAGAGAGACCTTGACAAAGCTGAAACTGAGCTAAAAGAGGTAAAGGAGAAACTCAAAAAGGATTCACAGATCATAGCCAAATGGAATGGAGGTACTTCTAAACTTGATGAGGTACTAAACATGAGTAACATAGTTACATGTGGTCTCAGATTTGTTGAGAAACCTTCCTCTTCTAATGTTAATTCTGCCTATTTAACTACAAGCTTTTTTAAAGAATCTGATAATAAGAGTTCCGGAACCATTAACACTGTAAAAAGTAAACCTACGTTTATCTGCCAGTATTGTTTTCAACAAGGCCACATTAAACCATTATGTAGAAATTTCATAAAAGAATGTGGCAAGAAAATAGCCTATGTGTCCAATGTTAAAACTACAACAGGTTCTGATGTTAGACTAACATTAGGTGCAGGACAGAAAAGTAGGACTTGGATAGAAAAAGCTAAAACCCCTAAGATTAAAGTTGTATGCAATGTTGTTTTCTCTACTGTGTACTCTAACCTTTCAGGTAAGTGGTACTTCGATAGTGGATGCTCAAGACACATGACAGGCAGCAAAGAGAATCTTAAACAAATGATACCTTTGAGTGTTGGAAGAGTGACCTATGGAGGAGGCACCAAAGGAAAGATCATTGGCAAGGGGACACTGGATGTTGATGGATTCTCACCCCTGAAGGATGTGTTGTTGGTAGATGGGTTAAAGGTAAATCTAATCAGTATCAGTCAGCTATGTGATGATGACTTACTGGTTACATTTGACAAAGTATCTTGTGATGTTTATGATAGTGACAATGTTCTGGTTATGACAGGTACTAGATCCAAAGATAACTGCTACCTAGCCCAAGAGGAAGCAGAATGTTTCCATGCCAAGATAGATGAGGCTTCTATATGGCATAGGAAACTTGGACATGTTCACTACAGAAACCTTGAGAAATTACAGAAAGTTGATGTTGTAAGAGGCTTACCCAAGCTGTCTTGTCCAGGTAAGCTTGTGTGTGGTGATTGCCTCAAAGGTAAGCAAACCAGAGCAGTCCATACACCCCTACAGGTACAGAATGCTAACCCTAGATCTAGTAGGTGTTTTGAATTGCTGCACATGGACTTAATGGGTCCAATTGAGGTAAGTAGTCTAAGTGGCAAGAAATATGCCTTTTTGATTGTAGATGATTTCTCTAGATACACTTGGGTAAAGTTTCTTAAAGAAAAGTCAGAAGCTTTTGATCAGTTCAAAATTATTTGTGCTAGTATTTAAAACTTGTATGGCTCCACTGTGACTAAGATTATGTCTGATCATGGTAAAGAATTTGAAAATGCTAGTTTTGATAACTACTGCAATGTTAAAGGTATTTTCGATGAATATTCAGCTCCTAAGACTCCTCAGCAGAATGGGATTGCTGAGAGAAAGAACATGACTCTTCAAGAGATGGCCAGAGTTATGCTCAATGCTAAAGATTTATCCAAAAGACTCTGGGCTGAAGCTTTACATACTGCTTGTCACATTAGTAACAGTGTGTATCTTAGACCTGGAACTAACATGACTCCTTATGAACTCTTGAAGGGTGTAAAACCAAATGTTGCATATTTTCATGAATTTGGATGTGATTGTTATCTGCTTAATAACTGGGATTATCTGAGTAAATTTGATTCTAAAAGTGAAAAATGCATCTTTGTAGGATACTAAGCCAATAGTACATCCTTTAGAATCTACAATCTTAGATTGAAGACAATTCAGGAATCAATGAATGTTTTGTTTGATGATTTCACTCTTGATACAGGTACTGATAACATCTTAGTTCCCAATGTTGAACCAACACTGGAAACCGAGAATGTTACTCCTGACAATGTTACACCAACATTGGAACTGGAAGCTGGAAACACTGAACATGAGTCAGGGACTGATGTTAGACTAACAACACAGGATTCTGACTCAGAACATGAAGTTGCCTCTGAACCTAAAAGAGATCCCCCAGCTAGGATTCAGAAATATCATCCAGCATCCCAGGTAATAGGTGAACTCACTGAACGGGTAAGGACACGCAACAGAGAAAGACTTGACTATAGAGATATGGTAAAATTGTGTGTCTGTATGAACTTCACTTGTACCATTGATAATGCCTCTTGTTTTGTCTCCACCATAGAACCTAAGAATGTGAATGAAGCCCTTCTTGATAACTTTTGGATTAATGCCATGCAGGATGAACTATTACAGTTTACTAAGAACAATGTCTGGTACTTGTACCTAGACCACCTAATGTTAATGTAATAGGGACAAAGTGGATATTTAAAAACAAGAGTAATGAGGAAGGGGTTATAGATAGAAACAAAGCTAGACTAGTTGCTCAGGGGTACACACAGGTTGAAGGTGTAGATTTTGATGAGACATTTGCTCCAGTTGCTAGGATTGAATCTATTAGGTTACTTCTAGCCATAGAATGCTATCTTAAGATAAAACTATACCAAATGGATGTAAAGTGTGCGTTTCTGAATGGGCTGATTGATAAGGAAGTATATGTTGAACAGCCTAAGGGATTCACAAATCCTATGTACCCCAACCATGTGTACAAGCTTGAAAAGGCCATGTATGGACTTAAACAAGCACCTAGAGCATGGTATGAAAGGCTTACAAAATTCCTATTAAGTCTTGGCTTTGTTAGAGGTGAAGGAGATAGAACACTGTTTGTTTTGAAGAAAGATTCTCATGTCTGTATAGCTCAAATATATGTAGATGATATTGTTTTTGGTTCAACTAACAATTCTTTTCTAGAAAAATTTGTTGAATCAATGACAGGGCAATTTGAGATGAGCATGATGGGAGAATTAACTTTCTTCCTTGGTCTTCAAGTAAAACAAATAGGTAATGGGATATTCCTAGGTCAGGAGAAATATGCAAAGAATTTGGTGAAAAGGTTTGAATTGGCAGATTCAAAGCCTTGCAAGACTCCCATGTCTTCTTCAGTGAAGATATCCAGGGATGTTACTGGTGCAGATGTTGATCCAACATTGTACCGTTCAATGATAGGAAGCTTACTCTACTTGTCTGCTTCAAGACCTGATATAATGTTCTCTATTTGTGTGTGTGCTAGGTACCAGGCATGTCCAAAGCAGTCACATCTGATTGCTATGAAGAGAATCCTTAGATATATTTCCGGCACTTTGGCCCTTGGAATCTGGTATTCTTATGACACTAACACCAATCTTGTAGGTTTCAGTGACTCAGACTGGGCAGAAGACAGTGATGACAGAAAGTCTACAAGTGGATGATGTTTTTATATGGGGAACAACTTGGTCTCATGGTACAGTAGAAAGCAAAATTATGTGTCACTCTCCATTGCTGAATCTGAATACATAGCAGCAGGCAGCTGTGTCATTCAATTAGTATGGCTTAAACACATGCTACTGGATTATGGGTTAGACAGTGATACCTTACTTATGTTATGTGATAATCTTAGTGCTATAAGCATCTCTAAGAACCCTGTGCAACACTCTAGAACTAAACATATTGACATAAGGCATCACTTTCTGAGAAACATGGTAGAGGACAAGCTCATTGACATTGAACACATTGAAACTAACAATCAGCTTGCTGATATGTTCACTAAACCCTTAGATTCTGAGAGGTTCTTCAGTTTGAGGAATTCTCTTGGCATGTGCACTGTCTAGGGATGTTAGTACACCAGTGTTGACATAAAACCACTGTCTAGCACTAGTTATTGGTTGTGGTGTATCTGTAATTCCTTTTTCTTTTCTTTCTGCATTCTTCTTTCTTGCATATTACATCTTTGTTAGAGATTCTGTTGGGTTGTTTGGTTAATCTGTATGAATAGCTGAGTTGACTGGTGGACAGGTACATATCAAGAGTTTTGTAAAGTTAGAACTTTGTTGTTAGTCTGTGAATGTTAACCTAACATCTGGGAGAAGTTGTGGTACACATAGCTCACTACTCTGGTGTTATTCAGTTGTGACTTATCCATGTTAGGTTAGACAAAGCATGAAGAGAAGCTGGGGTACATGATGTTGAGAGCTTCATTGCCATTCAGTTGTGCTTATTTTTGTGTTTTAACTATGGCCAAGGTTATGCATGATGGTGAGCCTTACTACTGGGGTGCTTGGAAGTTTCGACTACTTGCATTCAGGAATAATGTTCACTTGGTATTTCTCTTGTAAACAGGTTGGAAAACAAGTATGCATGAGGAGTTGGGGTGGAAAAGTATATGATAAATGTATTGTCTTCATTCAGTTCCTTTGTACTTGCCTAATCTGTAGCTGATGGTTAAGTTGTTGGGGTGTGTGGGGTCTTGTGCTGCCCACATTCAGTGATGAAACTATCCTTTTACATTCACTAGTTTTTTTGTTCAAAAGAGTTCATGATAATAAATAAAGATAAATTGATTTGTCCTGATCCCAGTCAGTAAGCTGTTTGTACTTGGTTCCATCACCCAATCTTGATCTAACATTGTTGCATTCATTCTTGTTCTGCATTATTTCCTTGTGTCGGTTTGGGCTTAGGGGGAGTAGTAATAATCCTAGGAATCATGTGTTGAGGCATACTTTGTGGGTAACTCACTGCAGGTAAAACACTATGTTTTATGATCTTCTATACTGTGGGAACATATTTTCCCTGGATATGTATATCCACTGTGTGTTTTTTCTGTTTGATGTGTTACTTACTCATACTGATGATCTTAATCTATGTCTTTGTACCTATGTACTTGGGTGAGGGTTCAGATTAGTATACAGGAATATCTCACGCTCTCACATGATGCTGCCTTAGATGAAGCCCTGCACCTACAACTTTCCTCCCTGATGTTAACTTACCAATGTTAGTTCAACATTGAAACATTGTAACTTATAAGTTTTCAGGTTTGGAGACCGCTCTGGTTACGTGTTAATCTAACACTGACACGTGGTAAGGTAATTATGGGTATGATCGTGTGACAGTGGTCAGATTATTTTGGTAACATGTTACAACACCACTATCTCTACTCTTCAGCTGATTATCTATATAATTTGCCCTAATCTCTTCTTACTGTTTACGCGTTCAAAATTCTTGTTCAAATCAACATTCTCTGCAAATCAAGTTTCTTCTTTTCTTCTCTAAATCACTCTAACAATGGCACGCAAGTCTTCCATTGACACTCTTGCAGCTGCTGCTGAGCAGATGGAGCAACCACGTCGCCGTAGCACCAGACGTGCAACCACTGATGATCTTAATCTATGTCTTTGTACCTATGTACTTGGGTGAGGGTTCAGATTAGTATACAGGAATATCTCACGCTCTCACATGATGCTGCCTTGGATGAAGCCCTGCACCTACAACTTTCCTCCGTGATGTTAACTTACCAATGTTAGTTCAACATTGAAACATTGTAACTTATAAGTTTTCAAGTTTGGAGACCGCTCTGGTTACGTGTTAATCTAACACTGACACGTGGTAAGGTAATTATGGGTATGATCGTGTGACAGTGGTCAGATTATTTTGGTAACATGTTACAACACCACTATCTCTACTCTTCAACTGATTATCTATATAATTTGCCCTAATCTCTTCTTACTGTTTACGCGTTCAAAATTCTTGTGCAAATCAACATTCTCTGCAAATCAAGTTTCTTCTTTTCTTCTCTAAATCACTCTAACAATGGCATGCAAGTCTTCCATTGACACTCTTGCAGCTGCTGCTGAGCAGATGGAGCAACCACGTCGCCGTAGCACCAGACGTGCAACCACTGATGATCTTAATCTATGTCTTTGTACCTATGTACTTGGGTGAGGGTTCAGATTAGTATACAGGAATATCTCACGCTCTCACATGATACTGCCTTGGATGAAGCCCTGCACCTACAACTTTCCTCCCTGATGTTAACTTACCAATGTTAGTTCAACATTGAAACATTGTAACTTATAAGTTTTCAGGTTTGGAGACCGCTCTGGTTACGTGTTAATCTAACACTGACACGTGGTAAGGTAATTATGGGTATGATCGTGTGACAGTGGTCAGATTATTTTGGTAACATGTTACAGCACCACTATCTCTACTCTTCAGCTGATTATCTATATAATTTGCCCTAATCTCTTCTTACTGTTTACGCGTTCAAAATTCTTGTGCAAATCAACATTCTCTGCAAATCAAGTTTCTTCTTTTCTTCTCTAAATCACTCTAACAATGGCACGCAAGTCTTCCATTGACACTCTTGCAGCTGCTGCTGAGCAGATGGAGCAACCACGTCGCCGTAGCACCAGACATGCAACCACTGAAGTCGTCGTCGTCGCCGCACCAAAAATGAAATCCATCTATCAACAGTGTAAGGGCAAGAAGGCCGCTAAGGGTGATGTTGATTCAACATCAAAAACTCCTAAACAAACCTCCACTCCCACCAAACCTGAAAATGAGGTAATGATGGCTAACCCTACTCTAGATATACCTGCTACTACTGTTGTTGGTATTGAGGGGGAGAAAGAGGCCCATGTTGTTGTTGTGGGTGAGTCTGAGGTTGTGCATGAGGTCCCTGAGGGTAATGTTAGGGATGAATCTGTGGTTGTTACTGAGGAAGGTGAAAACCTTGAGGTGAATGCTGAGCCGTCTGAAGCTAATGATGTTGCTGCTGCTGAGATGGATACTCTTCCTGAGGAAGATGATCAGGTTGAGGAGACTGTGGTTGAGGAGGTTACTACTTAAGGTAACCAAGATGATGATGATGAGGGTGACAATCAACTTGAAGAGGTTGAGAGAGAGGAAGAAGAGAGCCTGGCTCTCTCTGCCTTAGCTACTGCTGCTAAGAAAAGAAAGGGAAAACAGGTGATGGTTGAAACTTCTGAGTCTGAGTCAGAAGAAGAAAAAGAGGAGGAAGAGGATAAGGAGGAAGAAGAAGATGAGGAAGTTGAGGAAGAAGACCAACTGGTAGGTGATGACCCTGCTGATGTTACTCCAACATCAGGCAGTGATGAGTACTTTGATGTGCTTGAGGAGGAGTACCCCAAGAAGCCTTATTTTGGCTTTAATGTGTCTGCTGAGGCAGAAGAACAGTGGGAGGCTTATCAAGCCAGGGTTATTCACATGGAGAGGAACATTGATAAGGAGATGTTCAAGGAAAATAGACTGTTTGAGTTGCTTGAAGCTAGAGGAGTGTTGAGCTCTGTGATGAACCAGTCATCATATGTCCCTGATGTGATCAGAGAGTTCTACATGAACCTCTCTCAGTGGGTGTGCCACCAGGGCTCTCCCAAGTTTAAGGTAAGGATGAATGTCTATGACATTAGCCCCTCTGTGATCAATGAAGCTTGGGAACTTCCAGATCCTGAGGAGACTGAGGATCCTAGCATGGATGAGGTGATTACTGACCTCACTGGTGGACTCGCAAGGAAATGGAATGACAGTTTTCCAACTACAAGGCTAACATCTTTAAGTGTTGTACTTCACAAGCTCTCTACCTACAACTGGCTGCCCTCTTCCAACACCATTGTTATGACAAAAGAATCTGCAAAGCTGGTGTACAAACTGAAGAATGGGCAGAGTGTGAACATAGGGGAGAAGGTTCTGAGGCACATTAGGGAAGTCACAACAAAGGCAAAGGGGATCATTCCATATCCCTCTCTGATATCCAGGATTCTGGTGAAGCAAGGCTTCAAGACAAAGAAGACAGAAGGCTGGATCAAGAACAAGGCCAAGATGATCATCACCATGAGCTACTTCACTCAAGTCAGGATTCAAAATCTGACATGGAATCAAGAAGAAGAAGGACTTCAGTTCCTGTGGCTAGTGGTGACAGTTGTTCTGTCATTGCTGATGCTTTTGTGGAGGAGACTCTGGTGTGGCTTGACAGAGAGTATAAAGATACCCAAAGAGAGATAGCTGACAAGCAAGTGAGGTTGCAGGAGATAGACAGCCTCAGGAAGCATTTGAAGGATCCGCCTTCCTCACAAAAAGGGGGAGAATAGATCAAATTTCAAAATTTCTGAGTTCTGTTAATTTTCTGTCAGTATGAACAATTCTATTTTCTTTGCATTTTTCTGTTTCATCAAGGAGTGTGTTCCTTGCTACTACTATGGTCTGTAATTAAGTACTTTATGCTGGTGCTTAGTGTTTCTACTTATGCTATTTGAACTGTGGTTACAAAGTACTAACTCTATTTTGCAGGTGTTAACTGTTCTCTGATGTTAAGTTAACAGTGAGATGTTCAATGTTAGAACATCTGTCTGGTTTCGATGTTAAGCTAACATTGACAAATATGAATGTTATGACAACATTGAAAGTATCAATGTTAGAATAACATTGAGTTAGTCCCTTCTGATGTTCAGGGGGAGTGTAGTTAGTTTTCCCTTGTTTTAAGATAGTGAAGTTTGTCTGAATAATTTGATCTGATTAGAACATGTTCTTAGGTTTTGTGATTAAGGCAAAAAGGGGGAGATTGAAAGTGCAGGTATTCTGGCAATGTTAGATTAACATTGAGAAGTCAATGTTAGAGTAACATTGCTGAAGCCGAATCCGTTTTACAATCTTGTTGTCATTAATTATTATTGTTTTTCCTTATTCATTTAACTAACTGAGTTCCACAGTTGTAATTGTCTTTGAATATTATTCAGGAAACAAACTTGTCATAGGTTGGACGCTCAAAGTTTCCAAGAAAGAACGTTTCCTTAATTAAGCAAACCGCTCTACAAGGAAAGAGGAGTTTAAGTGCAACTAGGAAAGCATTCCAAGATGAGTCCTGATTTGAAGAAGAAGTCTTTCCTTAGTTAGATCTCTAACGAAGGAACTATTATTCAAGAAGGACTGCGAGAACAAGGAAGTAGAGTTCAAGAAGGAAACGAAGGAGAATTACCAACCGTGTACAACACGCCTTGGAGTTCAATTCAAGAACCTATATATAAGTGTGAAGTACATCAAGACAACTAACGAGACGAGAGCTAATCAATCCGAGAGATTAATTTACAAGTTGTTGAATGTTGTCTTGCTTTAGCAAAGTTTGTGAGTTGTTAGAATAGATCTAAGAGTGGGGAGCTTTTAGAGATAGCCGAAGCAATTCTTGTGTGCTTTGCTTAGTTCAATCAATTTAAGAGTGAGGAGCTTGAGAATTGAGAGAACGACCTTTGTTAAAACCTTTACGGGTTATTTTGCCTACGGCTCGGAAGTTAATATAATCTTATATTCACTTCTTAAATTCGTGTTTGTTTATTTCGCTGCACTATTATTCTGGTTTGTTGTTAAAGTAACATCGCTGAGTTAACAACGTACAAATCTGTTGTTAACACCTCAGTGTTAAGTTAACAACAACGGCGTATCAACCCGATCCACAATTTCATAATCATATTATTTTTCACATAGAATTTGCATGAAATAAAAGAAAAGAAATAAATGAGAGACAAGTAAATAATTATGCTAAAATATATATAGAAACCAGCTACTAATTAATAACTTATTGTAAAAGCACCTCCTCAATAAGTTTATTCAAATTCAAGTAGGAAGAACCCACCGTTGTTGTTGCCTCTTCTGCTTTCCTTTTCCAATCGATAGCTTTCTCCTTCATTTTCTTACCTTTATCACCATCCATCAACTCTCTAACCAACACCTCAACCTCATCCCTCTTCACATTATTATCAATCTCCATTCCTATTTCCCACTCCACACAACTGAACCTACAATTCGTTTGTTGCTCAGCAAAGAAAGGCCAGCAAATAACAGGCACGCCCCCGACTATACTTTCAATCGTCGAATTCCAGCCACAGTGCGTCAAGAACCCTCCAATCGCGGGGTGGTTCAACACTCGCTCTTGATCACACCAGCTCACCAACAAGCTTCTATCCTCCGTATCCGTAAAGAATTCAGGGGGCAGCATGGCCGAGTCTCCAGCAACTATATCTGGCCTGATGATCCAAAGAAAAGTCTTCTTACTATTAGCTAGCCCCCACGCGAATTCAGTCAGTTGTTCGGCAGTCACAACGGTAATGCTCCCAAAGTTCACGTAGACCACGGATTCCGGCTCTTTAGAGTCGAGCCAGTCGATGCATTGAGGTTCTTCTTTCCAGAGACTGGAACTGATGGAGTGGAGTCTATCATCGTGAACGTAGTTCATCGCCATCAGTTGAAGAGGGCCAAGGCTGTAAACACGCGGAAACATCTCCGAGAGGGCTTGTAGGACGTCATGCTCTAAGGCGTCGAATGTGTTGATGATTATGATAGCCTTGCCTCTTGAGGAAACACCAGATTCTTGCATTAGGAAATTAAACATGAAATCATTTGGATCAGTTGTGCGGACGAAAGATGGGAAGTCCCTTAATCGAATGTCCTTCATTCCAGGAACCCAGTCCATGGTTGTTTCCAGATATCCATCTGTCACATGGCTTATATCTGCAACAGTTGATAAATATTATTAAAACTTTATTTATGTCAAAAGTATCAAGCAGGTATCTTTTATGATTCGATTCAAAACCATTCGATTTCGATTTGATTTGATTTGATTTCGATCTTTTTTTATTTTTCTTTTATTTATTATAATATTAAGAAACAAATATGATTTAACTTTTATTTTACATTTAAATTTAAAAAAATCTTAGAATAAACATGAATATAATGATAAATATATAACAAATTCAAATGCATTAGTATTTTTTCGATACAGAAAATATGTGAAGTGTTTAATTTAATTAATATATTAAGTTAATTAGTAGTATTTCATTAGCATTTTTACATATTTTATTATTTTATAACTAAATTCAGTATACTATTATATATTTATTTATTTTTAAAGCATAAGATGAGTAATCGATTCAATCTGATTTTTAACATTTAAAATCGGGGATCAAATCAAAGAGGGATTTAATCATAAGGCAAAAATCAAAAGTTGGATCGAATATTCGATTCGATTTTTAGATCGGATCATTCGATCAATTTTCAACTGATTCGATCAATCCGATTTTTTCTGTAAATGCATTCCTAGCTCCAAGACTTACAAAACAGATACATTTCGGGATTTGATTTGGTTAATCAAAACATGTACATACTTATCGACGAAAAAAATAATTAAAAAAGTGGGTTGCCATTCATTTAGCAGCGACTTCCCAACTGTATGCATACGTACTGCGTACTGCAAAAGAATTGTTGGTTTCCTGCAAGTGGGGTTCTCAGGAACTTTCCTTAGAAACATTTGATCCTTTTCTTAATAAACCATTAAATATACTAAAAATGACATACCCATGTGTCTGTCTACAACCTGTGGTTGAACGTATCTCCTCAATTATTGTGCTACCCCTGATAATGTATCACACCTCAAAAGATTTCGTCGATAGTGGCCGTGGTCCATATCATGCTAAATATATAATACATTTGATGACGTCGTCTTATCAATATTATTTAGGGAGAATTACACAAAGTACCCCTAACTATAGGTAAATTATACAAAGTACCCCTTCTCTTTGGGAAATTACACAAACTACCCTTATGACCGATTTTTTGTAATTTTTTTTATTTCAAACTATTGAATGTAAATTCATGCTCTTCAATTATTTTGCACAAAAAACAAAAAATAAGTCAAAATTATTGCATTAAACCTCATTTATCTCGTTTAAAAAGACAAAATATATTGATAACAAATAATTTATTCTAAGAAAAAATAAATTATCTGCGAATTTTAGTCTCTGCTATGATTTGAATTTGAAAGGTTGTCTTAATTATTTTAATTTTTTTGACCATAAGGGTAGTTTGTGTAATTTCCCAAAGAGGAGGAGTACTTTATGTAATTTATCCATAGTTGAGGGGTACTTTGTGTAATTCTCCCTATTATTTAATATATTATTGTATATTTGATATCATGTAATTTGCATAATGAGTTCTTGACACCTGAATATCCCTGTTATTAGGTCGTGTTTCACTACTGGAACGTAATTATAACTGACACTTAAATTAATCTTTGCACAAGTATAGATATATATGGTGTAGGTGTATAGCAACACAATTTGTCTCAAACACTATTATTCAATACGGACATGAATCATGAATGTGACTATCTCATTTAATATATATATATATATATATATATATATATTAATACTAATATTGACTTTTTTGTGAAACTTGAAAGGACAAGCTTTTCTGAATAAGATACAACCGTAATAAATCAAGATAATGTATATATGAATCATAATGTCGAGTCAGTGATATTCATTAATTAAGCGAGACATTTTTAAGTTAAGAATAGTTACCTTTGAGAGGGACATAGCCTTTCTCTAGGAGATGCTTATACTGCGTGTACGCCAAGAACCCACACGCACTGGTGGTCCAAAAGAGCACCTCCGGCAGCGCAAACCTCTCCGCCGCCTTGACGGTGAAGCTCATGCACCCGTCCGATACGATGCAGCTCACCGGCGGGGCGTCGGGGTCATTGTTGAGCTTCGACAAAAGCTCGCAAAGTGGCTCCAAGCAAGTAGTAGTGGTGGACTTGGAAATAGTAGGGATATCCTGAGTGGCATCGGCATCTGAAGGAGGAAGGCCGTCCGGGATTGTCTCGAAACGGAAATCTGGCAGCCCGTCGAGGGCGGACGGGCCGCGGGACCTAAGGAGGCGGCGGTGGTTGAATTCCGTGTTGACAAAAGTGATGTGAAAGCCCTTTTGGTAGAGGAGCTTGGATAATTTGAGCATGGGGCTTATATGCCCTTGTGCCGGGTAGGGTATGCACACAGCATGAGGTTTCGTTGTCTTTCCGTTTACGGAAGTTGAACCCATTGTTTATTAAGCTGATGAAAGATATTATTGTAGTATCAAAACAGCTTGATATTTGAGTTGAGGCCAAGAAATGAATGAATTATGGTGATCTTTATATAGAAGTCGGAACCGCAATAATTTGATCTGTATTAAATTACTTTTGTGATTACTAAATTATATATAATAAGGATAATATATAATTATACGGCTACACCCCTATAACATGGTACAAAAATATCAGAGTTCAAAATTAATGAAAGAAAATTAAATGAATAAAATTAAAGCCTGCTGAACAAAATAATAAAAAGGGACAATAAGAGAATTGGTTAAAGTCTTAAAGATCAAATAATATGGAAATTAAAGAAGCAAATTTGTAGACCTGTCTTCTTAATTACCTAGCAACTGAGATAAAGAAAATACTCAGTTTTTATCTCTTCATTTAATAGAAATAATAACTAATTAAAATCTAAATTAAAATGACAGAAAATATCTAATGACCACGGGCAAACTAAAAGTTCATTATTATAGCAATTATGATATAATCGATCTCCATCCAAATTTTGGACATATATTATATAGTAAGTTTGAGGGGGAGGTTACTATAATTATCAAACGTTATGAGGACATTCCATAATCATATCAAAATTTAAGGGGTGTGGTTGTAGTTATGCGATTATTATAGGTTGAATAATTAAATTTGCCTAGAGACTTTTTTTAAAAATTTAATATGCCCTTTTTTTCGGGCCTTGCTTTTATGCCTCATATCTTTTAAAAAGTCTACTAAAAATGCCATCGGCCTTTATTCGGGCCAAAATTGTGTACGTGCCAGTACAAAATTACACTTTGTATTTCAAAATAAATTGTATTTTGCACCCCAAAATATATTAGGGTCAAAGTATAATTTATTTTGGAGTGCAAAGTGCAATTTTGTACTGCTAAGTAGTCAATTTTGGCCTGAATAAGGGCCGAAAGTATTTTTGAAAGTTTTTTTTAAACATATATATGGGGCATTTTGGCAACGCCCGAAAAAATCGAATATTTTAACTTTTTAAAAAAAATTAGCGGGCATTTTTAATATTTCGTCCATTATTATATAACAGATAAGTATTCTCCGGTAGTGGTCTAGCTCTTGATTTTTAGAAAATGATGTTTCTTCTTGTGCGGACGAATAAATAGTATTATTCGGTGGAGATGCGATTTCACATATCACCATAATAAATTTGTACAGTTAGGTTTACCGAATATGTTGGAACATGAACATAACAAGTCAGTACTCGATATTTTATAAAATTCAAATCAATTGTGATTCCAATGCCGGACCGTTAGCCCTTACCATTTGCTTTGTTATTAATGCTAGCTTAATAAAAAGAAACAGAAATAGTACACCTATTAATTAATTCTGAAAGGGTACTAAACCAACCTCTCAATATAGTGGAACTTTGTGTCCATAAAATTTTACCAGCTAAGCGTATCGTCTTTCTGTTATTTTAGATTTGTCAAGTGAAGAAAACTGACAATTGGCAACCTTCAAATTTTAACTACTGGCTATGCAGCCTGGCGCACTTTAGTTCTTCATATTCTAGTTCTCCAGTGTTTATAAGATTATCGTATCAGCGAAAGTAAGCACATTATTATTGTTAGTAATTTATGAAGAACAAAAATGGTCACTTCAAATATTGTTACTATGCGTACTTCAAAAAAAAAAATTGTTACTATGCAGAATATTTCACTGTGTCTGAAAGTTGATATATCTAGGTGAAACGCGTGCGCTTTCACCAATTTAGTGTTTGGTCCACTTCGAAAAAGAAGATGAACCCCCACCATTTATTGTAGGTAAAAATCATAGTAACAAAATTACATGATCAGAGGAGAGCTCACCATTCTTGACTAAACTACGGACCACTTTATCCGTGGAATCTGGAAATTTTCTACAAAATATTGTCCTAGCGGAATTTGTTTATGTAGCATTATTTTTAGAACTTATAGTATAAAAATAAGAATAACAATTGGTAAAATCATCCAAATTGTGTTGTTTATTTTCACCAAAAGAGCTCCATATTTATACAACAAAATTAACCTAAACTTAAATTTCAATCTTCTCCTACATATAAGGTAATGATATCTCCTACATATAAGGTAATTATATATTTCCATATCATCTCCGACTAATCTATAATTGTCCATATAATATACAAATATATACGCTAATACCCCCCTCAAGTTGGAGCATGGAGATTCAAAATGCCCTACTTGACCAGCAATGTCTCGAACTGATGTTGGCCGAGAGCCTTCGTAAGAATATCGGCAAGTTTATTCGTCGTGGAAACATATGAAGGAATAATAAAATCACGACGAACCTCGTTACGAACCAAATGACAATCCAATCGATATGTTTGGTGCGTTTGTGAAGCACCGGGTTCTAAGCAATGTGCAAAGCTGATTGGTTATCACTATAAACAGGGATATAAGTCGAACATGTGATCCCCAAAGTACGCAGCAGGCCTTGCAACCACTTCAACTCACACGTGGTTGCAGCAATGGATCTATACTCCGCCTCGGTAGATGATCGCGAGACAGTCGGTTGCTTCTTTGTTTTCCACGAGATAGGAGGCTCGCCTAGGAAAATAAAATAAGATGTCAAAGATCGACGGGTCAAGGGACAACTCGCCCAATCCGCGTCACAAAATGCCTTGAGAGATAAAGCAGAAGAAGACTTGAGAAGAAGTCCTTGGCTAGGATTAAGTTTCAAATAACGGACAACTCGCAAAGTGGCGTCCCAATGCGCCTCCTTCGGCTGTCGCATGAACTAAGATAGGATATGAACACAATATGTCAACTCTGGTCTAGTGATAATCAAATATATAAGGCGGCCAACGAGACGACGATAGCGCTCAGGAGAGAGCAAATCTGAACCATCGGTGAGAGCTAAGCGATGAGTCTGTTCAATTGGAGTGCCAATTGGTTTAGAGCCCAATAGACCCATCTCTGAAATAATATCGACGGCATATTTGCGCTGGCTAAGAAAAATCCTTGTAGCAGCACGACCAACCTCGAGCCCTAAGAAATACGTGAGCTTCCCTAAATCCTTCATACGAAAACAAGAAAACAGGTGTGTTTTGAAACGTTGAATAGCGTTGCCATTGTCACCACCAATAACCAATTCATCAACATAAACGAGGACAGTGAAATGCACCCCCGACGTGAAAGAAGTAAATAAAGAATAATCTGAGGTAGACTGAATAAAGCCATACCGAGTGAGCGCTTGTCCAAGTTTAGCAAACCAACATCGAGGTGCTTGACGAAGACCATACAATGATTTTCTCAAGAGACAAACTTGGCCCACCCCTGGCGATGTGAAACCCGAAGGAAACCGCATATATACCTCATCATTGAGGTCCATGTGTAGGAAAGCATTGTGAACATCCATTTGATGCAACTCCCACTGCTTGATCGCGGCTACAGCCAAAAAAGTATGTATCGTGACCATTTTGGTGGTAGGAGCAAAAGTCTGTGTATAATCAATCCCTTCCACTTGATGATTACCGAAAACCACCAAACGAGCCTTATGTCGATCGAGAGAACCATCGGCGTTGTACTTAATTTTGTACACCCATTTACTCTCAAGAGCTTTCCTCCCATGCGGCAAAGTTGTCACTTCCCACATGCCATTAGCTTCTAAGGCCTTAATCTCTTGATTCATGTCATGACCCATAGCTTCTTTAAAGCTAGAGGGCTCAAAACATGTAGAGATAGCAGCCAAGAAACGACGATGCGAGGCAGAAAATTTATCACAAGTGACAAAATTAGATATTGAATAACGATTACCTGAGGATGCTTTAGGGGCGCGGTGAGTGGAAGAAGCGTCAAGCCGAGCTGTATGTGTGATATAATCCTGAAGGCGGACTAAATGAAGTTTATGCCTCTGTCCTCTTCCCAGCGCATTACTATCCTCAACAGGGGTTGAAGGTTCTGGTGTCAATGTTGCTCCAACATCAACCTCAACATTGAAACCAGAATGTCCAGAAGAGACAGGAGCCGAAGTTACTGGTTTCAATGTTGCCCCAACATCGACTCCAACATTGAAACCAGAATGTCCAGAAGAGACACGGACCAAAGTTTCTGGTTATGAGGTTACTGCAACATTGGGAACAACATTGGAAACAGAATCTATACCAACCAAGTCAGCCTCATCAGCATTCGAAGGCAAAGAAAGAGGGGCTGCCTCTTGCACATCAAAATCTCGGCTAAAAGGAAATTGTATTTCGAGGAAAACCACATCCTGAGACTCAAAAACTAAGTTAGATTCCAAATCATACAAACACCAACCCTTCTTCCCATAGGGATTACCCAAGAAAAACACAATTGCGACTCCTACTCGCAAATTTATCCTTATCTCGATTCAAGCTCTTGGCATAACACAAACAACCAAACACACGGATATGATCAAGCGAGGGAAGACAACCAAACAAAAAATCATATGGCGTTTTACCGTGGAGAACGGAAGAGGGTGTGCGATTTATTAAATAACCCGCAGTTAAAATGCACACTCACCAAAATTCAATAGGTAGATGAGCTTGAAATCTTAAAGCCCTTCCCACGTTCAAAATATGTCTATGTTTATGCTCCACTCTCCCATTTTGTTGAGGAGTATCAACCATCGATGTTTGGTGAAAAATCCCTTTTTCATGCAAAAGACTAGTGAGACGAGTAAATTCTTTGTCGTTATCGCTACGCAAAATTTTCACTTGCTTATTAAACTGTTGTTCGGTCATGGCCAAAAAAATCTTTAGAATTCGAGGAACCTCGTGTTTTTCTTTCAATAAGTACACCCAAACAGCACGAGAAAAATCATCCACGATAGTGAGAAAATATTTTGAACCACAAAGTGAAGCTTCACGATATGCACCCCACAAATCACAGTGAATTAAATCAAAAACTGCCGAAGCTTTATTCTCACAAGAAACAAAAGGAACGCAAGTTTGTTTGGCTCGAAAACATACATCGCAATGTTATTCTTTATTTTGACTAACATCAATACTCTTATTCGTATGGGAAATTAAATCTACCACTCGCGAAGACGGATGTGCCATTCTCTTATGCCATAAATCCGAATCATGCACGCCATTGACCAAACTGTGTACAGACGCCATTAACGCCCCTTTCATAACATACAGTCTGCCGCGTTCTTCACCCGCTTCAATCAGCATCCCCGTAGTGCGGTCTTGTACAACACACAATCGATCAGTAAACGACAAAATATAAGACTTGTCACGAGTCAATTGCAACACAGAAATAATATTGCAATTTAAATCGGCAACATAAAGGGCATCCTTCAAACGCAATCTCCCTAATCTCACTGATCCTTTCTTGGTTGCCATTATTTTCCCACCATTTGGCATCCAAACGGGACTAGGAACAATATCCCGAGAACCGCTAAAAGTTTCCATAGCACCCATCATATGATGTGAGGCTCATGTATCATTAATCCAGAAAAGTTGTTCATTACCAGAAAGTCGGGGATTCGAGTCCGACTTGTGATTCTTCAAGAGATTCTTCAGAAAATCCCAATCCCAGGCTCAAATTCTCGAATCCAACTTTATCTATATCATCAATACCTCTACTCGCAGTCGAAAAATCTGCTGCTAGTGTCGCGTTTACTTTTGCGGGTGTCACCATGAACCTTCCGCCACGTCCACCACCTCTGCCGCGACCACGACCTTCCGGTGGTACGCTTCATCCCTCACGAAACCCATGGAGTCGGTAGCACGTTTCTATCGTATGTACCGAGCGTTTGCAGTGATCGCACGACACCTTTTCCTCACTCCTCGTGTTTTGTACTCCAGAATTGGACATCTTCATTGCAAAACTCACGGGATTCGAGCGCTCACTTCCATTGTTCGTCATATTGTGCACTTGCTCTTGCTCCGAAATACGAGAGTATATAACGTTCATGGAGGGCAGCGGGTCGGTGGCAATGATATTGGAACGGATCGAACTGTAGAGCACATCGTCCAATCCCATCAGGAATTGATGCGCCTTTTCTTCTTCACTATGTTTCTTAAGTCTCGCACTAAAATCGCACTTGCACCCATTGCACAAGCACATCAGCATCCTATCATGATCATTGAGGTCGTCCCATATTTTCTTAATTCTGTCATAATATCCCATGATAGTATCTCCATTTTGCTTGCAATTGGAAACTTCCGTCTTTAGTTGATGTACTCGCACGCCATTGCGAACAGAGAACAACTGTTATATATCGTCCCATAACTCCTTTGTCGTTTCTTTGTAAGAGATAGTGGATTTTAGACTTGGTTCGATGGTGTTAAAAGTCCAAGAGACAATCATGGAGTTTACCGTCCACCAATCCTCAATCTCGTCAGAATCCTCAGCAGGTTGTTTGTACGTTCCGTTGATAAATCCAATTTTTCTTTTCGCCCGAAATGAAACTCGCACCGCCTTTGCCCATTCTTCAAAGTTGGTGCCCTTCAATTGAGTGTGTGTAATAATACTACCAGGATTGTCGTTTGATGTGAGAGCATATGGCGAGGGAAACGTGGCCTTGGCCTTTGTGAGATCGCCGCCGCTCACTTTTAGCTTTGAGGAATCATCGCCCGACGTATTAAGAAAGATGAGAGGATCACGTTCTCAACCTTGCTTTGATTACCATGTAAAAACAAGAAGAATAATTGGTAAAATCATCCAAATTGTGTTGTTTATTCTCACCAAAAGAGCTTCATATTTATACAACAAAATTAACCTAAACTTAAGCCTCAATCTTCTCCTACATACAAGGTAATGATATCTCCTACATATAAGGTAATTATATCTTCCCATATCAGCTCCAACTAATCTATATATGTCCATATAATATACAAATATATATACGCTAATATATAGTTTTGTTTCTTGAAGGGAAATGCATGAATCGTTTATAGTTTCAAAAATGTGCATAAAATTTTTTGGTGGTTTAAAACGTGCATAAAAGTTCTCTCGTGATTTCGAAAATTTTGCACAAACACTTTCGCTAAGTTGCGAACTCCATTAACTTTTCTATCAAATAACTAATTTGCTCTTACCCTTTTTTCATAAATATATATAGGATTATTCTACCAACCTCCGAACTATACCTACTTTAGGCATTCTGGGTTAGAACATTTTATTAGCACCGGTGATGCTTGAACTTTGATTGTTTGTGCGATTTGCCCTATATTCAATTATTTTGTGATTTTTCGACCAAAAATCGCCGAAAAATATTGTAGCAACAAATCTTTCTAAGTCTTTAAAATAAAAGACGAAAAAATCGTTGAACAAATAAAACTTGTGAATTTGATGAATTTGTGGAGTAACAATCTCTTTGATCCTCTGGTTCGATTTTACAAGGACAATGACATGAACTTTAAACAAATTTTGAAGGAAATCTTCACTTCGATCTTCTTCAAGGTACTTGAATATTTGACAAACGTCGATGCGAAGGCTTGGCAGCTTGATCTCGGATAGAATGGACTTTTGACTTTGAATTTGATTTGAAGATTGTTGAAGAACGATATGATCTTTGTCTTCAGTTCTTCGAATATGTGGACTTTGATCTTCTTTGAAAGGGACTTTGATCTTCAAAACAGTTTTTTCGAGTGCCTTGCAGCTTGTTCTAAAATCAAACAGACTTTGGGCTTAAAGATCGTTGAAGAATGGTATGAACTTGATGTCGAATATGCTGAATTTGTTGAAGCTCGATCTTCCTTGGCAGAAGTGCGATCTTCAAAATGGTTATTTGGTGGACTTGAGGCTTGATGATGGATCAAACAAAGGTTTTCGCAAATAACACCTTGAATTCCCCGAAGAACGCTTGAAGATGGATGAACTTGGTGGAGCGAAAAACTTAGAGCTTTTCCCTCTTCAACTTGTGAATATTTGTGTGTGTCCTTTTTCTTTATGAGAGGCATCTATTTGTAGTTGTAAAAACCTAGAATTCCTTGCTTGTGATTGGTCGGTTTTATTTTCAAGATAAGCATGGATTTAATTTGGCTTGCTTATCAAGAAACACATCATATTTCCGCATGGCTTAACATCATTGGTTGAAATACTCCATATTTTCCACATAGCTTTGTTTGATTGGTCAACAAAATATGAAATAGAAAATCAATTAATAAATCAATTTTCTATTGGAATCTAATTTAGTAAAATCCCAAATTTAAAATAGAAATAATTAATTTAATTTTTAATAATTATCTTGACACCTGTCAATATTCAATTGGAGAAGACAAATTTTGTTTGTCTACAAATGCCCCCTTGCGACTTGTCACGAATAGCATTATAAAAATGCGTCTTGAAGTGAATACATCGCAACATAGCCTTTTTTTTGGGCATCAATGAGATTGATAGCAGATTGTGTGCTTTTACTCTAATAATCAAAGCTTTGGGCCTCCATGGCAAATTCTTTAGGGACCATGATGAAATTTTGGCACCAAAATCACTTTGTGCATCATATGACTTCTCTTTTTTCTTTTGTTTTTTTTTTCCTTTAACTAGTGGTCCATGTAGATCCATCATACTATAGTGTTCCCTTAGTCATCTTCCTCCAAACAAACACCTTCGCACGGGATTCTGCATATTTGAGTCCTTTTCAACTTGATTTCTTCTTTAACTAAAACAGTGGGAGAAGAGCTTTAATCCAACACCAATTAAAACACATAGAGTTTCAATATGATTCAATCTTCCCGGTGACAAATCTATATAAGAGACCAACACCACTCTTTTATTCATCCTCGGTTTATTTCTTCGTCTCAAATTTGTTAAATCCAGCAAATGAATCGCAAGACATTAGGCAAAAGAATTCTCCATCTTTATCGACCGCAACTTGCAAGCTCTTTCAGGATTTGTTTTTTCAATCGATATATTTAGTATGTCCGACCCATTGATTTTAAGTTTTGATTTGTTTTCCTTTTGTACAGTGGACAATTGGGACGCCAATTTCAAGTCGTGGCTTTTGGCAATTGGAAAATCATGTGAAGTTGCGGCCAACATTGATGAACTCCGATCAATGGCAAATATTGACGAACTCCGATCAATTGAAAGAATGACATAACGAGTATCAGCGATCCTCCCACCGTTCTTCACCGTCGTTCGTGCTGCGTTATTCTCATCATTGAGTATCAAAAGACAATTCTTCCTTTGATCATTGGAGCGACACATTGCCAATAGAAGATGCTACGGAAAGAAGACATCCTCTGTTGGTGCAATAGACAACGGACCTCCACAAAGATACATGGCAACCCTTACGTTCATATTCACGCAAATTGCAACTTGGAGACTATGAAAGCTTAAAGGGCGTAGAATTCCTCGGTAAAATCTGGATCTCTTGCAAGTAAAGTAAGAGCACACTCCAACCTTAATCATCACAACCTCATTTGTGAGCTTGATGGAGGAGACATTCTTGTCACAACTCGACATCAAAGAAACCTTGAGGGATGAGACATTCATTCGACAACTCGGCATCAAAGAAGCCTTAAAGGAGACATTCTTTTCACAACTTGTCATCAAAGAAACCTTGAAGGAGACATCATCTTGAAGACTTGGCTTCAAAAGGCATCCGAAAAGGAAGAGAATTGCTTTCAAGACTTGGCATCAAAGACATTCATCGGGATTGGACTTGTCTTCAAGGCTTGGCGTCAAAGACATTCAGCATGAGTAAACTTGTTTTCAAGACTTGGCATCAAAATGCATCCGAAAGGAAAATATTTGCTTTGAAGACTTGGTTGCGCACTCATACTCATGCGTTCTTCTTGTTGCACTCCACCCCAATTTTCCAAAGAACCTAGCCGATATGGGAGTAGTCAAACGACATACTTGTCAAACTCTATTCCATCTTCTTGAAGGACTTCTCTAGTTAAATATGCAAGGCATATCCTTTTCATAGATGGAATGATAGTTTGGAAGTATCAACTTTGATCAAACAACACATAAGTGTCTCGTCAATGATCAAGTGAGCTGGGAGCATGATTGCAGATATTTTCTTGGAGCGAAGTGATTGAAGATTAGAATCAAGACACACATTAAAGCATCATATTGAAGTTTGCAGTATCATCTCAAGAAGCGCTCAAAATCTTGGAGCATGATTTCGAGGTCAACATTCAAAGCATTGGTGTTCTTTATTTCCTACTTGACGGAAGCTTTACTCGTCTTTATTCGAACATCACATCTCAAGGAGCTTCATGTAACATCACCAACTCAAGATAGCTTGGTGAAAGGATATGACTGAACTCATAATTTTTGAGCTGCCTACGTATCTAACAAAGGAATCAAGTCACAATGTAGTTCAAAGTATATCAAATTTGATTAAGATATGGTGCAATTTATACTCATGCAAGCGAGGAGTAACGTGCAGTTTAGACTCGTGCGTCATGGAGCAATTGACTTGAAGACTTGGACACTTGAAGAACATGCAGAACTTTTTGCTCTTGCCTAGGAAGACTTAAAGACTTGAAGGATTTGCAGACCTTCGACGTGTCTAGAAGACTTGCACATTTGGTTTGAAGACTTTAAGGATTTGTAGACCTTTTGGCTCGTGTCTAGGAGACTTGAAGACTTGAATTATTGCTTTGAAGACTTGGATTTGAAGTATTTGCAGACCTTTTGGCTCGTGTCTATGAGGACTTGAAGATTTGAAGGATTTGCTTAAAGACTTGGATTTGAAGGATTTGCAGACCTTTTGGCTCGTGTCTAGGAGAACTTGGAGATTTGAATGATTCGCTTTGAAGACTTGAAGATTTTACTTTGAATTCAAATATGCAAACAATTTATACTCGTGTTAAGGAGAATGTTGATAGTTTACACTCTTATCAAGGAGTACATGATTTGACACTTAATTTGAAGATTTTAGATAGTTTAAGCTTGTATCAAGGAGCATATTAGTTGTAATGAAATTTGATGTCATGCCCTCTTCATCATCGTCGTCGTTTGCATCATCATCTTTAGTATCAAGGACTTGCATCAAGTTTTCTTCTCGAGTAGAGTTTATACTTGTCTCTATGACATGCGCGCGTGTTGCCAACTCTTCAATGTTTATTGGTTTGATTCCTTGAAGTATGTAAGAGAGACCCCAATTCATCCCTTGAATGCAAATCTCTATGGCTGAAGTTTCAGAGAGTTTCTCTTTGCAGCTTAAGGATAGATTTCTCCATTTACTGATGTACTCAATCACTGACTCGTCTTCTTATTGCAGGGAATTTACAAGCTCAATCATGCTCACAGTGCGTCGAGTGTTATAAAACCGATTGAAGAACTCACTTTGCAAATCTTTCCAGTTGTCAATGAAGTTCGGCTCAAGATTGATATACTAATCAAAAGCGGCGTCTTCTAAGGATCGAACGAATTGCTTGACTAGAAGATCTCCATCCGTTCTAGCATTATTGCATGTTTCGATGAAGTGAGTAACATGTTGTTTTGGGTCCCTTTTTCCATCGAATCTTTGAAACTTTGAAGGTTGATAGCTGTCGGCCATTTGCAATTGCTATATTCTTTGAGTATAAGGCTTAGTGTAAGCTTTGGGAGTCTTGTATTGAGCTATATGTTCCTTTGCAACTTCTTTGATGAACTTCTTCAATTGATTGGCGGAGACAGGCCTTGTGAGAAAATTTGAATTTGTTGGCTTGAGGACTTAGAATATTCTCCAAAATTCGCATCTTGAATGATTTCTTCAAAAGACTTTGTGTTAGCCATGATGCCTTGCTCTTCCTTCCTCGCAAGACTTGACTTCTGGAAAATATAAGTGGCTTGGATTCTTTCACTTAGGACTTCATCAAATTCTAGAGCTTCAACTCCTTGATCGGCCTTTGCATGTGTCATGCCTTGACCGCCACTTTTTACATCTTCTTGTTCGTTGGGATGAGTTGTGACTTCAATTGCGTCGCTTGAAGGTTTGATGCATCCTTGAACTTTGACTTTGTCAATGACTTCTTCAATATTGTGATTTCCTTCTTGGATCTCTAGCTTTTGGAGAAGACAATTCAAGCGCTCTTCACGTCTATGCACTTGTGTTGTGAATCTCTCAATAGCTTTTGCGAGTGCAGCAACTCGCTCCTCCATTGAAGATGCTTGATTCTTTTCCTTCGCTTCGTGTCTTGCCCCCGGTGCGAGTGTATCTTTCATCATTGGTTGCGAATAGCCTCTGCTTGTTGCCCCCATTAACTTGCTCATTGTTGAGCAGCGCTGACTTCTTGTGACTTCAAGCTTGTAGACTTTCTAGTAAAGAGATGAGAGGTAGAGAGATTGTCCCACTGGGTGTGCCAAAAATTTGTAGCAACAAATTATTCGAAGTCTTTAAAATAAAAGACGAAAAAATAGTTGAACAAATAAAACTTGTGAATTTGATGAATTTATGGAGTAACAATCTCTTCGATCCTTTGATTCGATTTTACAAGGACAATGACTTGAACTTTAAACAAATCTTGAAGGAAGTCTTCACTTCGGTCTTCTTCAAGGTACTTGAATATTTGACAAACGTCGATGCGAGGGCTTGGCAGCTTGATCTCGGATCGAATGGACTTTTGACTTCGAATTTGATTTGAAGATTGTTGAAGAACGATATGATCTTCGTCTTCAGTTCTTCGGATATGTGGACTTTGATCTTCTTTGAAAGGGACTTTGATCTTCAAAACAGTTTTTTCGAGGGCCTTGCAGCTTGTTCTCGAATCAAACAGACTTTGGGCTTGAAGATCGTTGAAGAATGGTATGAACTTGATGTCGAATATGCTGAATTTGTTGAAGCTCGATCTTCCTTGGCAGAAATGCGATCTTCAATAATGGTTATTTGGTGGGCTTGAGGCTTAATGATGGATCAAACAAAGGTTTTCGCAAATAACGCCTTGAATCCCGCGAAGAACGCTTGAAGATGGATGAACTTGGTGGAGCGAAAAACTTAGAGCTTTTCCCTCTTCAACTTGTGAATATCTGTGTGTGTCATTTTTCTTTATGAGAGGGCATCTATTTATAGTTGTAAAAACCTAGAGCTCCTTGCTTGTGATTGGTCGATTTTATTTTCAAGATAAACATGGATTTAATTTGGCTTGCTTATCAAGAAACACATCATATTTCCACATGGCTTAACATCATTGGTTGAAATACTCCATCTTTTCCACATGGCTTTGTTTGATTGGTCAACAAAATATGAATTAGAAAATGAATTAATAAGTCTAGTTTCTATTGGAATTTAATTTAGTAAAATCCCAAATTAAAAATAGAAATAATTAATTTAATTTCTAATAATTATCTTGACACTTGTCGATATTCAATTGGAGGAGACAAATTTTGTTTGTCTACAAAGTTATAAAAAATTATCTTAGAATCTCCTCCTCGTCGAAACAGTTCTAATGGTGGTGGGGGTGTCGCAAAACTCAAAGTCATTACACGAGAATTTGAATTTTAGTTCAATGTTGTTGGAAAAGTTTGTCTTGTAAAAATATTTGATCATTTATTTTAATGTGTTCCACTTTACAAAACTGGAATTTCTTTAGCTTAATGAAATCTACGTTTCGTGTAGATGAATCTAGTTTTTTAATTATTCAAAATCAATTTGAGATAAATGAGAAATTAAATGATAATATAAGCTAGTTAAAATAAGTTATCTTGATGGAAGAAAATGAAATGGGTGGAAAGGTGAAAAGTCACCATCCCAAAGGAAAAGTTTGAGTTAAATTAATACACCTAATAAGTTATTTTTTGAATAAGGGTTTGGGTCGCTTGGGGTATCATTAATCTTTGAAGGTGGGAAGACCTAGATGCTATAGACTTTGCTTCATAGCCCACAAGCGTGCGCGCCGCTGCCGCCGCTGTCGTTTGGCCCGGTCTGGGTCTCGGTCGTGGGCTTGGGCTTCCCTATCAAATACTTATCTTCTTGGATAAGGTTTACTTAAGTAATTAATTATTTTTCAAAAAATTAATAAGCAACAAATTAATTAATTAATTAAACGTGATTAGGTATTAAAATCTGGTCGAATCAGTGCGTCTAGTGGCTGGAAAAACTGGAGAAAAAATCCAATCACCGAACAGTCATATACACACCACGTCAGCAGAATAAGTGCCACGTTACATCCGAATAGGTGCACAGTCAGCCGAAGTGGTGTAAAATCTGGCTAGAAAGTTGTGACGTGGAAAAGACATGTCCGTCCAGTCCACCTCTAGGCCAACTTTCGAAATTTATAAATAGATCCTCCTACTTCTTTATATTTATTTCAATAACAAAAAAAACATTCTTTCTTTGCTTCTGTTTTGTTCCGCGAGTTCAAAACAATCTTTTGGTTCACCATTTTTTAATATTCGAAGTGCTACCATATGAAGAATATAGTCGTTGCATCTTGGGAAGTGATTGACAATTAAATCGTAAGCACCGAGCGGGACAAATATCGTTTTAAAAAGAAAGAGTTCAATATTGATTTATTTTTTTTCTGATTTACACATGTTACGATCAACAATTTTAATACGCTATTCTTTTTATGTATTTCAAAAAAATGGTGACCATGTCGCATGTTCATAGTAGCGGCAAAAAGCCAGAGAAGTTTTCCGACACCGACTTTAAAAGGTGGCAACAGAATATGTTGTTCTACCTTACGACCTTGAACCTGTCAAGGATGCTATCCGGTGATGCTCCTAAGGTGGCAGAAGATGAGACTGATCCTCGTCCAAGGGTTGCCTTTAACGCTTGGAGTCATAGTGTCTTTCTGTGCAGAAACCACATCCTGAATGGATTAGACAACTCACTCTATAACGTCTATTCCACCATCAAGACATCAAAGGAACTATGGACGTCCCTTGATAAAAAATACAAAATCGAAGATGTTGTGTTCAAGAAAGTCATCGTGGGTAAATTTTCGGACTTCAAAAATGACCGACTCGAAGATGGTGACAAGTCAGGTTTAAGAGTTACAACTGATCTTACAGACCTGGATGCTGAGGACATGAAACTCAGTGAAACCTTCCAAGTAGCCGCTATGATAGAGAAGTTGCCGTCGTCCTGTAAAGAGTTCAAGAACTATCTCAAACACAAGCGCAATGATATGGAGGTTTCTAGCATTTGGGCCCATTCTGGGCCACGGCCCATGAACGAGCATATCGGGGATCAATCCCGATATGACATCGAATGTAGGATTCGATATAGGCCAACCGCGCCTATAAATATTCTGCCCCGCACACTGAGAAAGGCAATTAATTCCTCACCTCGATTCTCCCG
Source organism: Linaria vulgaris (assembly GCA_948329865.1). NCBI lineage: Eukaryota > Viridiplantae > Streptophyta > Magnoliopsida > Lamiales > Plantaginaceae > Linaria > Linaria vulgaris. The sequence continues at coordinate 110,107,739 of OX415249.1, read as the reverse complement.
CATCACATCGAATAGAAATATTCGATATTATACCCGACATAGACATTCGATATGGTTTTGTCCACGTCATCACTCAGCTTCCTATAATGACCACACCACCGATTCTCCTCGAGATTGCCCACCGATATCATATCGAGACTCATCCCCGACGTCATATCGAGACTCATCACCGATATACGTTCGATAGTCATCACCGAGACTCATCCCCGACGTCATATCGAGACTCATCACCGATATACGTTCGATAGTCATCACCGACATAGCACCAGCAGGCAGTTTGGTGAAGTCTCGACCTCGAGCAACAGGTTCCGGACCAAGTCTACGCGAGATACCTAGTGTAGGCCTGATTTGAGATGACTCGTTATACTATTAGATCACTCATTTGTAGCCGACACGCATATAACTATAATACGATATATTGTCAAATCTGTGGCGCCGTCTGTGGGAACCAAGGCTCTCTAGATCGGGAGCTAATCAGAAGTGATGTCAGGGAAGAAGCAGCAAAGTATCGAGGGGCGGGAACTGAACAAGGCAGATACCAATATGACGAGGAGTAGCAAGAGTAGCAAAAGGGGGGAAGCACTGAGATAGAAAGCGCGGTGATTCCCTGTCAGAGTGAACCAAGAATGGAGCCAGTCGGAGATTTCATCGCGATAGAGATCGACCTGAGACAACCGGAGCGCAGGTTAAGGATAGGAGCTACTATGTCGCCTGATATCCGGAAGGCGTTGATAGAATGCTTGAAAAGGAATGTCGATGTATTCGCCTGGAGCGATTCTGACTTGATTGGGATTGACCCAAAGATTATAGAGCATAAACTGAACGTTGATCCGCGGGCCAAACCGATACGACAGAACAAAAGGAATTTTAGCAAGGAGAAGAGCGAGGCGGCAGAGAGAGAGGTTGTGGAAAAGCTTAAAGCAGGACATATTTATGAATTGCGTTATTCGGAGTGGCTCAGCAATATCGTCCTAGTTCTGAAAAAAGCAGCAGAGTGGAGAATGTGCGTGGATTACAAAGACTTGAACAAGCATTGCCCACGGGGCCCTTTCCCGTTGCCAAGGATCGACCTTCTAGTAGACTCAACAGCCGGGTGCGCCCTATTTAGTTTCATGGATTCCAAGAGCGATTTCCACCAGATTCTTATGGCGACGGAGGATCAATCGAAAACAGCCTTTGTTACGGACACGGGCGTGTATTGTTATCGTATAATGCCTTTCGGTCTGAGGAACGTCAAAGCAATGTTCCAGGTGGCGAAGATGTTTTATAGCCTAATAGGAAAGTCGATGGAGGTATACGTGGATGATATTTTGATCAAAAGTTTGAGGGCACAGGATCACGTAGAGCATTTGGAGGAATCGTTTGCCATTATGAGAAACTATGGGATGAAGCTCAACCCCAAGAAGTGTACCTTCGGAGTGGCAGAGGGAAAATTTCTGGGATATATGGTTAACGAGCGCAGAATTGAAGCCAACCTAGACAAGATAGAGGCCTGTTGAATCTCGCTTCCCCACGCTCGGTACGGGATGTGCAGTGCCTTTTGGGACGTATAACAGCCTTGGGACGTTTTATTGCGACCTCAGCAGAGCGGAGTCTTCCTTTCTTCAAAATCTTGAAGAAGGCCAAGGACTTCTAGTGCACCGAAGAGTGCAAAAGAGCGTTCCAACAGTTCAAGAAGTATCTGGTGGCGCCACCACTCTTGGCGAAACCAGATCCAGGGGAGACACTTTATCTATACCTGGCGGTCTCCGCCAACGCCATTAGCACAGTATTAGTGAAAGAAGCAAACGGAAAGCAATCTCCAGTTCATTACGTCAGCCATGTTCTTCACGGAGCAGAAAAGAATTATCTGCAAATTGAACTATTTGCCTTGGCCGTCGTCATGACGGCTCGTAAGTTGAAACCTTATTTCCAAGCTCACCCAATAGTGATCATGACAGACAGACCACTCCGCCAGATCATGACCAATCCTGATATCTCGGGGAGGTTGGTAAAATGGGCCATAGAATTGGGCGAATTTGGGATCGAGTACCATCCCCGTACAGCCATTAAAGCACAGGTGCTAGCCGACTTTATGGCGGAGGCACTAGGTAACAGCTTAGACCATTTGTGCCACCATATATTTCCTATAAGCCAGGACCCTGGTCCCAGTTCGAAACCCGCAGCATGGCTACTTCATGTGGATGGCTCCTCCACAGCAAACGGCGACGGAGCAGGAATTCACCTGGTGTCCCCAGATCGTAGGGAATTTGATTTTGCTATCAGTCTGAACTTTCCTATAACGAACAACGAGGCGGAGTATGAGGCAGTTCTGGCAGGAATCAGAATGGCTAAGACCCTCTGTTCGGATCATCTGGAAGTCTTCACGGATTCGCAGTTAGTGGCTAACCATTTCTTGGGATTCTTCAAAGCAAAGCAAGAAACCATGGTTTTATACTTGGCAAAGTTGAAAGAATTGGCGGTCGAGTTCACTACATTCAATCTGACGCAAATACCTCGATCGGAAAATGCAAAGGCCGATGCTTTATCAAAATTCGCTAGTTCCTCAGACATTTTTGTGGAAAAGCGTGTAACTTTGCTGACCACCTCTAGGCCTGCGATCGGGGTGACAAAGGCCAGCAAAAAATGGGCCGACGTGGAGTTTATCTTTCCTATCGCAAGTACGCCGTGTTGGAAGGATGAGATATATGATTACCTCGCAAACGGAACCCTCCCGGCCGATCTTAACGCCCAAAGACGGCTGAAGCACAAGGCGTACAGGTTTACCATTTACCAGGGCGAACTCTATAAGAGATCTTTTAAAGGCCCGCTGCTGAGATGTGTATCACCAACGGACGCCCAATACATATTAAGGGAGATACACGCAGGTAGTTGCGAAAATCATTCAGGAGGGAGAGCGTTGGCCCAGAAAATATTAAGACACGGATATTTTTGGCCAACGATACGACAAGACGCCACCGTGTACTGCCGCAATTGTGAGAATTGCCAGTACCACGCCAAACTGGTACACAGGCCAGTTGTACTGATGTAGCCCCTAGAGATCACTTGCCCATTTGATCAGCGGGGAATCGATATAGTTGGTCCCCTACCAATGGCCAGAGGTCAGAAGAAATTTCTTTTAGTAGCAGTAGAATACTTTACGAAATGGGTGGAGGCTGAGGCTTTGATGCACATCACGGAGAAAAATATGATAGACTTTGTCTGGAAGAACATCGTATGTCGCTTTGGATTACCCCGAGTTTTGGTATCAGACAATGGTACCCAGTTCAGAGGAAAGACAATGGTTGCATGGTGCAAAGAATTAAAAATATCCCAGCACTTTGCTGTGGTATCCCACCCACAGGCAAATGGACAAGTGGAGTCCACCAACAAGGCTCTTAAACAATATTTGGAGCGGCGACTGCACGCCACCGGAAGGAGTTGGATCGACGAACTGCCAGATATTCTATGGGCATATAGGACTACACCCAGAACATCCACAGGAGAGGCACCGTTCACTCTAGTATACGGGTCCGAGGCAGTAGTCCCGGTTGAGATTGGCATGCCAACATACAGAATAGTGGAATATGACCCGCAGCACGCTGCACGACTACGAAAAATGGACTTAGAAATGATTGGTTCCACAAGAGAGCAAGCGTACCAACGGACAGTGGCCTTCAAAGCGGCAATGGCCAAAAGTTTCGATAAACGAGTGCACCTTCGAAGCTTTCAAGTGGGTGACTTGGTGTTGAAGAGTGTGAAAGCAAGTAAACATGTTGGGAAACTACAAGCCAATTGGGATGGACCTTACAGGGTTACCCACGCCAACGCAAAAGGTTATTACTATCTCGAGGACATGCATGGCGAGCCCCTTCCTAGGCCATGGAACGTGCAACACCTTAGGCGTTTTTATTCTTAAAAAATTCAGCATTTCAATCACTATTAGCAATGTAAAGAACTACGCGAGGCTTGATTCTCTGCACGGGATACGTAGGCAACCGAATACGGTTCAGCACCAATCTATCGTTAAAACTAGCATGTTAAGGGGGAAGGCTCCTACCTAGGAATGGTAACGGGTCACCTACAAAGAGAAGAATATCCCATGTGATAACGGGGTCGATCATAAATATTTCAACGGTAGCGGATTCCCTGTGATAACGGGATGCGCCCCTACCCACAAGAAAAATATCCCATGTGATAACGGGGTCGATCATAAACATTTCAACGGTAGCGGGTTCCCTGTGCTAACGGGATGCACCCCTACCCACAAGAAAAATATCCCCTGTGATAACGGGGTCGATCATAAATATTTCAACGGTAGTGGGTTCCCTGTGATAACGGGATGCACCCCTACCCACAAGAAAAATATCCCTTGTGATAATAGGGTCGATCATAAACATTTCAACAGTAGCGGGTTCCCTGTGATAACGGGATGCGCCCCTACCCACAAGAAAAATATCTCATGTGATAACGGGGTCGATCATAACCATTTCAACGGTAGCAGGTTCCCTGTGATAACGGAATGCGCCTCTACCCACAAGAAAAATATCCCATGTGATAACGGGGTCGATCATAAACATTTCAACGGTAGCGGGTTCCCTGTGATAACGGGATGCACCCCTACCCACAAGGAAAATATCCCTTGTGATAACGGGGTCGATCATAAACATTTCAACGGTAGCGGGTTCTCTGTGATAATGGGATGCGCCCCTACCCGCAAGAAAAATATACCCTGTGATAAAGGGGTCGATCCTAAACATTCGAACGGTAGCAGGTTCCCTGTGATAACGGGATGGACCCCTACCCACAAGAAAAACGTACCCTATGATAACGGGTGGACCCCTACCCACAAGGAAAACACACCCTGTCATGACGGGAGGGCTCTCACCCATGAGCGATAACAGGTCACCTACCACGGATAGGGCAATCCCATGCCAATAACGCAAGATAATCACCATGCTATCACAACTACTATACGACAAGGATAAAATATTCATGATCACAGAAAGAATTGGACAAGTTAAGATTTCTGCAAATAAACACCCTTCATTAAAACATCGTAAAAGCGGCTTTCAGCCAATGGCATGGGGTACACTTTGTTTAGAAAAAACATTCCAAGGAAATAATGCTACGATATCAAAAGATGTCACTAGCCGACGACGTAACCTACATATCATAAAGAAACTCGTTACTCTCAAGATCAGTGAATAACTCGGCCCGAATATCTTCCCGATGAAAGGGCCCAAGCCCGGATACATTCATTTCAAATTCTGGAAACTTCCAGGGCTCGGCACAAATATCGTCAGCAAGTTCATCCATTCCCCGGGGAGACAAAACCTCCGGATACTTATTCCATTTAGGGCTACTACTTTCTGGATCAGGTGACAACCTGGAATACCGCATTGCACGGGGAACCCTATAACGTTCCCTAACGTACGGTCCCGCGACAGCCCAAACGGGCACCCTTCCGCCATAAGGCTCAATAGTCCTATTCATATCAGCACCGATGGGGGTACCACCATACGATGGAGGAGAGTTTTGCGTTGGAGCAGTGACTTCGACATTAAAATCACTATCCCTTATAGAGCGACCAGCACCTGTCTTGGTATGAGGGGAAGATATAATTACCCTGTTGGGAGCTAAAGTTCCGGTTAATTCGCATTCTGAATTTCCAAGTTTTCGAGAGACTCTCGATACGGGTTGCGTTCACGCTCTAACCTAAGATTACTGGCACGCAAACGTTGGGTCTCAGCCTGTCTTCTAGCCAATTCCTTCTTCATCTCCTCTTCAGCGACTAATGCCTTCCATGCTTCGCCACGTGCAATGCATTTATGAGTCTCAGCAGCACGAGCCCGACTGTTAGCACGATCACGACTAATCTCGCTACGCGCAATCATCGTGCGCAGTTCCTTCACCAAAGCATCATGACGAGTCTGCACCTCCCCAAGCAGCATGTAATCTCTGCACAGTTCGTGGAACGTGTGCCCAAACTGCCAAGGAAACGAATAATCATTAGTAAAGAATAGGAGGGATGAACATTAGTAACAACCAACAAACAACAGGGCAAGCTCCTTACTGTATATATCAGCATCATACATATGCGCGGTGCTAATTCCACCCCGAGATCTCGGCACAACTCAGAAGGATCAAAATTTCCATAAATAGTTTCCAAGCCTCGGATAGCATCCTCTTCACGAATATTATTATTCCCAATCCGCATAATTAACCATTCCGAAAGGGGATCACGTAGAAAAGAGTAGTCTTCCCTCAATGGCGCTCTACTTTCAGATGGCTTCTCAGTATCAGTATTACCAGGGGATGCCGCAGTACGCCTGGGGGCCAAAGTAGACGAGCTCGGAGCGGCCGACACAGGAGGAACCTCATCAATACTTTCTTCATCACAATCGAGCTCCTCACTCCCGGCACCGGGCGACACCGCAAAATGATGCGGGTTAGAATGAGAACTTTCCCCAAGCCCCCTTTGCGACGCCTCAAAGCGAGCCCGAGCCCGAGGGTGCCAATAATTAGCTGGTGCGCCTTCTGGTGGCAGAGTCACTTTAACCCGTGGAGGGTTAGCAGCCATACGTTGATGGGAAGCATGATCCACGGTCATAGCGTTAATCCTATCCTCTTCTAACCGAATACCTTCCGCTATGGCAGTGCGATCTCCAATAATAACACTGCCACCATAAATATTTGACTGCATCACGAGATACTTATCAGGGAACCGAGAGTTCCGTTCATGAAGACGGACTCGGGATAGCCTTAGATTGGCAGAAATTCTGGAAACTTGCACCAAACCATCATCTAATGACGCATCCCTCGCAGAAGTTTCAGAGTCAGAGGATTCGTCGTCTGACACGACGAAAGCATTTCGCCTAGCACGGCCAGCTTCATAATACTGCGGCGATACAACAAGTTTTTCTTTGGAGATTTTTTACCACGAACCATCCTTAGGCAAAACAATTAAGGCAATTTATTGCAAAAATGCGCAAAATATCGAAGCAGTGTCGAACTATAGATCAAAATCGAGATCGAAGAAGATATCGGGGAAAGTTACCGACATCAAATTCGACGTAGTTCCGACAGTGACAACACGGGGCAATAAAATAGTGAAGGATGACATAGCAGGGACCGTCTTTTATAAACAAACAAAAGCTGGAGCCCGCAGCATTAAATGCACCATATCGGGGATTACATCGAAACTCATATTCGATATGACTTTCGACATGAGTTCATCGTACCATCAAGAAATGGCACTACGCGTGACAGAGGGCTCGAACCAAACTTAGCACTACAAGAACTTGAGGACATTCTTGTATCTGTATTAGCAAGATCGCGTCGTTTAAACAACTTAGAGTTCAAACGAGGACCTCATGCAATGCGGTAACTGCACTGGGGAACCGCACAAAACTAGTTCCAAGTGCACTTCCCATATTTTCGATTTCCGTCCTTCGAACTGGGGGGACGTGGGGTACAGGTAACCCGAAAATCCAAAACTAAATTTGCGAATTCTTATCCCTAGGATAATAATCTCCAAATTGGGGGACTACATGATATGGAGGTTTCTAGCATTTGGGCCCATTTTGGGCCACGACCCATGAACGAGCATATCGGGAATCAATCCCGATATGACATCGAATGTAGGATTCGATATAGACCAGCCGCGCCTATAAATATTCCGCCCCGCACACTGAGAAAGGCAATTAATTCCTCACCTCGATTCTCCCGCATCACATCGAATAGAAATACTCGTTATTATACCCGACATAGACATTCAATATGGTTTTGTCCACGTCATCACTCAGCTTCATATAATGACCACACCACCGATATCTCCTCGAGATTGCCCCACCGATATCATATCGAGACTCATCCCCGACGTCATATCGAGACTCATCCCCGACGTCATATCGAGACTCATCACCGATATACGTTCGATAGTCATCATCGACATAGCACCAGCAGGCAGTTTGGTGAAGTCCCGACCTCGAGCAACAGGTTCCGGACCAAGTCTACGCTAGATACCTAGTGTAGGCCTGATTTGAGATAGACTCGTTGTACTATTAGATCACTCATTTGTAACCGACACGCATATAAATATAATACGATCTATTATCAAATCACGCAAGGAGATCAATCTTGAAGACCTGGTAGTTAGACTTCGGATTGAAGTGGATAATCGAATGTCTGAGGCCAAGCCAAAACAAATGCAGATGGAAGTTACGGCCAACGTAGTGGAACACAAGCCAAACTCTAACGAGAAGATGAAGAACCAGGGCAACAGTGGAGGCCAACAAAAAAAGAAGGTTAAGAAGTACAAAAGGAACTGCCACAACTGTGGAAAGCCAAATCACATGGCCAAAGACTTTCGCCTCCCAAAGGAAGACAACCAGAACCAGACTAACTAGGTTGATGGAGTTCAAAACAAGAGTGTTCTGGTTGATATGGGTGACATGATGCTCACATTGATTGTCTTCGAAGCCAACATGGTGGATCATCCAAATGAGTGGTTTGTCGACACCGGTGCCACCCTCCACGTCTGCGCTGACAGAGAGATGTCCTCCACATACTATTCGTTCAACAACCGGAAGCTCTACATGGGGAAATCTGCAACGTCAGATATCATCGTAAGTGGAATAATGGTGTTGAAGTTTACTTCGGGCAAAGAGATCACTCTAATTGATGTACTGCATGTTCCAGATATTTGAAAGAATTTAATATCTGGTTCTGCACTTGATGCGAGCGGGCTTAGACTAGTGTTTGAATCCAGTAAATGTGTGCTCACAAAAAATGGGCAATTTATTAAGAAATGTTACGTAGTCAACCGAATGTACAAGATGAATGTAATGACTGTAAAACGTGTCCTTGAAAATAATAGTTAAACTAATATTTCTGCTTACTTGGTTGAGTGTTGAGATTTATGCCATGTTAGATTGGGACATGTTAATTTTAATACTCTACATAAACTAGTAAGCTTAGAGTTATTGTCTTCATTCATATTCGAATCTAAAAATAAATGTGAGATTTGTGTAGAGGCTAAATAACCAAATTATTGTTTCCTTCTGTAGAAAAAAACACTGAACCTCTAGACTTAATTCACACCGACATTTGTGACTTAAAGTTTGTGTAGATTAGAGGTCGTAAAAAATATTTTATTACTTTTATCGATGACTAAACTAGATATTGCATAGTCTATTTACTAAGAAGTAAGGATGAAGCTCTTGAAGCTTTTAAAGTCTACAAACTTGAGGTTGAAAATCGACTTGGCAAACAAATAAAAACTATCCGAAGTGATATAGGTGGAGAGTATGGAGCTTTGACGAATGTTGTGATTCTTCAGGCATCATTCATCACACAACAACTCCTTATTCACCACAATCAAATGTAATTGTTGAACGCAAAAAATCATACTCTTAAGAAGATGATGAATGCCATGTTGATCAGTTCAAGTTTACCACATAATTTGTAGGGCGATGCAATCCTCTCAACAAGTCATATACTAAACAAGTTACCTCATAAAGTAGAAATGAAACCCCTTTTGAGTTATGAAAATGTCGAAAGCCTTCCTACAAATACTTAAAAGTGTGAGGATGTTTAGCAAAGGTTGAAGTGCATAAGCCTAAACAAGTTAAGATAGGACCTAAGACCGTTGACTGTATATTCATTGGATATGCGCACAAAAGTAGTGTTTATCGCTTCTTAGTACATAAGTCTTTAATGACTGATATTAATGAAAGTGTGATCATTGAATCAAGGAATGCATTATTCTTGGAATATATATCCTTGCAAAGAAATGAAAGAATTTGCTTCCCTTAAAAGAACCTATGAAGCTGCAAGTGATATTCATGAGGAAGATAAGAAACCCAGACGCAGTAAAAGGGCTAAAACAGCTAAAACTTTTGGTCCTGATTCTCTTACTTATATGTTAGAGAACGAACCCAGGACATTAAGTGAACCCTTGTCCTCTCCAAAAGCTCCCATCTGGAAAGAAGCTATCAATAGTGAAATGGGGTCTATTTTGCACAATCGCACGTGGGAGTTAGTTGATCTTCTAGTGGGCAACAAACATTTGGGCTGCAAATGGATATTGAAAATAAAGTATAAAGCAGATGGAACTATTGATAAACTTGCTTTTATTGTATTTCTTGGATAAACAAGAGTCGAATTGAAAAGATGACGGAGTTGATCGAGGTAGTTAGAGTTGGTGATATATCCATTAGTATGAGGCCTCTTTTGGGGTTGACTCAGAAACAATGCCATGAGAACTTGGCCCAAAGGAACAATGTCATACTAATGTAAATATTGCAATTTCTAACAACTCGTTCTCAAACTAAGCTCCAGATCAACGTGGGTATACTAGACTAAACAAACAAAAGAAAAAAAAAAGAAAAAAAAAGAGGTAAGCTCCCAATTTTATGAGATGATCGTAGATGGTGATCAATCGGGTTGCTTGGATGTTCTTTGTTCAAGGAAGGGGAAGTTTGTTGGGGAGTAAAAAAATATGAGGGAAACCCCACTTACTCGAGGGCGCGTGGGGATAGTTCGATGGACCATTGTTTCACGGAATAATTGTTGAAACATATAAGAGATCCACATCGAAAAGATGAAGGAGTTGGTTAAATTACTTAGAGGAGTCGTGATATCTCTATTGGTATGAGGCCATGTGGAGAGTTCACACAAAAACAATGTAACGAAAAGTTAGCTCCAAAATAAATAATCAATGTCAATATAGATATTATAATTTCTAACAGTATTGGTGAGACGTGTCATGCCAAATGGTACTCCAAGAATGTCATCCCCAAAACCCAATTTTATGTGTGTGAGTATATACAATATTATATATATTTATATATATATATATATATATGTAGTGAGTATAGATTCGTCATTTTTATAATGAGAGATGCACTCACTTTGTCGGAATTGTCTGATATGCATCGGGGGTACAACTCCCCCCTCTCACAAAGATGTGGGCCCCACATGGATCCTATGTGTGTGAGACACATCTCTCTCTGAGTGGGGGGAGTTGTACCCCTGATGCACACCAAAAATTTCCCACTTTGCCCTTCAAAGTTCAAACGACAACGCATGAATTCTATAATTTAAATTCATTACTTTTGACTAGTTTATATTATAATTCGAAATTTCCCACATGACCACATGGAGGCCCGTTACTCTGTGAGAGGGGAGGCACAACAGCCTCCCATATATTAGACAAATCCCATGGCGACATCCCACTGAATATTATTCGAACTTTTGTTGTATATTACTTATTTTCCTAGTTTCCCATATATAACGTCACTGTTATGGGATTGTGTGCAGATCTCCCAGTTGTGTGCAGATCTCCCAGTTGTCTTGCGCTTCGTTGATTTTAGCACGAGTTTAAACTATTTCAGAAACATAAAACAATGTTATCTGCTGCCGGAAAATAAAAGTATTGAAAAAGTGTGCAAACAGATTTCAAGAGATTGTTTTTGTTATCTTGACATTGATTCACGTGCATGGCTTTTGTCTTATAAATAAATTATTTAAGTACTGTTTGACTCTAAATACATTTATTTGTTTTGCTTTGCACAAATTCACTGCGTGTACAAAAGAAAATCCCGACTCAATTGGTCGGTACCGACCTGACAATTGTATCAAAAAGTGAAAAAGATATCGTGTCAAATCTTCCGGTCAGCATCAATTTATTTCAAGTTTGCATTATGTAGACTGCAAAGTGCTACTTTAGTTTTCGACAAAAAAATTAGTGCTAATCTAGTCCATGAAACAAAAATTATATTGAAGAATTGAAGATTAAAAAAAAGTATTAGAAGTTTAACAATAAGACGTTGATTGAAATAAAATGTCTAATATGAGCAATAAGAAAAAAGCAGAAAAGCCACGAATTTCTTCTAGAATTATTGTATTCTGAAAATGCAAGGTATTCTGGAATTAATGTTATGCGATGTTGGGACAATATTAATGATAACATTGAAATCAGAGGACATGCATGCAATCTGTTAAAAACTGCAAAAATTATTGGTTTGTCTTTATTCACTTACTAACTTACTTTCACGAGTTTTAGTTGGTATTTTTATGTGCTCCAGGTCTAGAGACTTCAAGGATAGATTTATTTCCTTAAAGAAAAGTTGTCATTCAAAGACAAGCTTCCAACAAAAAACTTTCCTTAATTGAAGACGCGTGCAGGCTGAAAAGAAAGGAAAGAACAAGAGCGAACTAGGAATGAAGATTTTTAGAGGAGAATCCTTTCAATTGAAGACTTCTATAAAGAGAAGAAAACTTCCCTTAGAAGAATTCAAGTTAAAGAAAGAAGTCTTTCCTAATTCAAGAAGGAAGGCTGCATGTGCTGCAATGGAAAGAACAAGGCGCGTGATTTGTAAGAAGGAAAGAAGATTACTTGCAGTATAATTCTTTCCATAGAAGACTACAATGTACAATAAGAATCTTTCCATAGAAGACTACAAGATGGAGAATGATTTTTTCCTAAGCAGACTACAAGATGGAAAAGGATTATTTCCTTAGAAGCAGTCAAAGAAGGAAACATTTTCATTGAAGACTTCTAGTTGGATAAGAAAATATTTCCATATTGAAGAAGACTTGCCATGAACGAAATTACAGTTATACAAGGAGATCTAATAGCAACCAATAACGTGCACAACATGTCTTGGACATCAAGGAACACTACATTATAAATAGGCATGTTGGGCATCACGAAAAAGACACGAAGACAAGAGCGAAAATCTCCCGTGAGGAAATTATTAGAGTCGAGTGTTTTTGTCTTATTTTTTCGAGGTTTGAGATTAACGAGTTGAGTCTAAAAGTCATGTTTAGATTTAAGGAGTTGATCTTTGTTTGCTCGGTTGAGTTCAAACAACTTGAGAGTGTGAGGCTTGAGAGTTGAGAGAACGACTTTTGTTAAAATCAATATTTCGATAGTGGTTGTTTCACCTAAGGCTCGGAAGATTATAAACCCTTATAATCTTCTTAAAATTATCTACTTGTGTTCTTTACTTTTTCGTTGCGTTATATTCTCTGTCAAGTAGATTGGTCTTAACGTTAACTGTTGTTAACAGATGTTAAGATAATATCGAATCCATTGATATTATAACATTGGAAAAAGAGTATCAAGTCCCGATCCAACAATTTCAATTGGTGTCAGAGCCAAGCACCGATTCACTGGTGTTTGGATTTGATACTAAAGGATGGACAACACTAATCCGAACACCAATAGATTACATGTCTTGGATGGATCCAACTATTCTTATTGGAAGATCATAATTCGTGCGCTCATTAAATCATTCGGCTGGCAAGCTTGGAAGACGGTGATCGAAGGATATGCAGTTCCTATGTGTACTCGAGGTGAAGATCATGAAGTCTTTCGAAGCCAAAATCAGAGTGGACTCAAACTGAGATAACGCTTTCTTCCATGAAAAACCCCTTAAAACCATATTTAGTTTGGTTAATTGTTACATGTTTAGATTAATTAAAGATTGTTCAACTGCTAAGCATGCTTGGGATATCTTACAAGATCATTGTGAAGATGATTTAAGCACTCAAAAGACTAATCTACGCATGTTTTTGAACAAATTTGATAATTTAACAATGGTGGACGATGAAAGCATTACTTCTTATTTTGAAAAACTCATGGATCTTGCTAAGGAAATTCGAAACTTAGGTGATACCCTGTCTAATAAGCATCTGGTGTACAAAGCCATGAGAACTCTTTCTAAGAAATTTGAGGTGATTACTTTACAAGAAGCTGGGAATATGGAAACTTTAGACTTTCATACTCTACTTAACAAATTGAAAGAATTTGAGATTAATCTTGAAACTTATGAAAAAGTAGATGATGAAGAAGAAATTCAAGCTTATAGTGAAGCTGTGATTGAAAAGTTTAGTAAGCTTAGTCTAAGAGATGAAAATATTCATGCTTATTTAAAGAAAGATTTCTCTGAAAAAATGACCAAATATTCTTGTAAACCTACTCATCATGATGATGCACATCCCAAATAGATTCAATGCTATAAATGTAAAGGTTGGGGCCATTTTGCTTATGAATGTGCTAATAACCTTAGACCAAAACGGGATTCTAACTGGGTTTGTGTAGATGATAATGATGATACAGGTTTTGAAGAATGTGATGATGGACAGGTGCCACCAAGTGAAGAAATTCAGACAGCAGTGTTGACTACAAATGTGGATTGGACTGACAGTGTTAGGACAGAGTGTCAAGCCAACATTGAAACTCAGTGTTTGCTTAACACCCAGATAGCTCGATGTTGTGACAACATCCAGAAGACAACATCGGTCCAGGAGATTTTGGTGATTGGGATGAAACTATTTGTTTAGACAACTCTGAATGTTTGATTTCAGATTATGATGAGTTTGATGATGATTCTGACTTTGAGTATTTGCATGATTCTGTAGGTTTGGAAGATGATTACTTCTTTGAAGATGAACCGAGTCAAGAAGAATTTCTTGAAGAACCAAAGATCATCTACCAATACCTACTCAAGGAGAAGAACAAGTTGAGTAGAATTGAGAAGGATATGGAAGATGAAAGCTTGAAGGCTACAATCACTCAACTTAAGGTTAATTTGGGCAGAAAAGATGCCAAAATAGAAAAGGTAACATCTAAGCTAGAAAATTCCAAACATATCATTGGAATACATACTTGATGAAGTTTTATGTTTAGGTAATGATGGTAATTCTGGTTTAGGATTTCAAAGTCAAGTTACTCACTCTTCTAATTTTGTTGAATCCATTATTCCTAGTTTTGTAAAAGCTACGGTATTTTCTGGAAAATCTAAGAAAATGACCTATATTTGTCAATACTATTTTTAAGGTGGACATCTTAAACCATATTGTTATAAATACAAAAAATCTCTTAAAAGAAAAACAGCAGATGGGAATAGGGATTCGGGCTGTGTTGATACTGATGTTAAGTCAACACTGGAATCTGGTGTTGTCTCAACATTCGGTTCCAATATTGCTAAACAGAATAGTGGGATGAGGATCACTAGACTTTGGGTGCCTAAAATCAAGATCGTATGCAAGTTTGTCTTTTCTTCTTTGCCTACTAACCTTGCAGGTAAGTGGTACTCTGATAGTGGATGCTTGAGGCATATGACTGGATACAAATCTCATTTATTGAAACTTTCACCTATGAAGATGGAAGTAAAGGAAGAATCGTTGGCAAATAAGTGCTGAATATTAATGGATTCTCACCCTTGAATGATAAGATGTTATTGGATGGATTCTTATAAGCATCAGTCAATTGTGTGATAATGACTTAATGGTAAGGTATGATAAAGATTCTTGTGATGTATCTGATTGTGCAAATGTGTGTACTTTGACAGGTAAAAGGTTTGAAGACGACAACTTGGTGAGGGATCAAGTGACTTGCTTTCAAACAAAGGTGGACTATTTTGTTGCCAAGAACAAGAGACTTGGACGCATGCACAACAAGAATCTAGGCAAAGTGCTGAAACTTGAAACCGTGAGAGGTATTCCAAATCTCTCGGGTACTGGTAAGTTGGTCTTTGAGGATTGCTTGAAAGGTAAGGTGACCAAAGCTTCTCATAATCCAATTCATGTGGACGAACAGGTTACAAGTACCTCTAATTGTTTTCTACAAATTCATATGGATCTCTTGGTTCTTATTGAAGTAAGTAGAGTCGGGGGTAAGCAATATGATTGTGGGATTATGAATGATTTTTCTGGATATACTTTGATCAAATCTTTTAAAAAAAAAAATATCAGCAGCTCTTTATACCTTTAGAACAGTGCATGCTAGTATTGATAACTTACATGGTGCTTCTTTTGGTAATATTTGGTCTAATCATGGTTGAAAATTTGAGAATAGGTCATTTATTGACTTATGTGAGTTTAATGAAAATATTCATGAATTCTATATGCCCATGACTCCTTGTGAGATGATGAAAAAGAAGAAATCTGATTTTACTCATTTTCATGAATTTGGGTGTGTTTGTTATAATTTAAATAATAAATATTTTTTGAGCAAATATGATCCAAAAAGTGAAAATTGTATCTTTGATGGCTATTTTTTTAACAATGATGCTATTAAAATGCTTAATCCAAGATTGAATATTGTTCAAGAATATAAAAATGTGGCATTTGATGATTTGACTAGTGATGCAGGTACTGAAGAACTTTATGTTTCTAATGTTACCCCAACACTGGAAACAGATGCATGTACTGAAGAACTTTCTGTTTCTGATGTTACCCCAACATTGGAAGAGAGTGTTATTCCATCACCACATGCAGATCCAAAACCTGAACCTGAACCTGAAGTTGATGTTATGCCAACATCGACCAGTCCTGATATTGACACAACATCCGAGCAGTCAATCTTATATGATGAAAAGGTTCAAGCTCAAGATGTTTGGATGGATACAACTGATTGGATTCAAAGGAATCATCCAACATCTCAGGTTATTGGTCAAATCACAAATGACATCAAGACACGCAATAAGAAAAGGGTAAAATATAGAGATATGATAATGTTGAGTGTTTGCATGTCTGGTACATGTTCTGATTATTGTTTAGCTCAAATATTTGCTGATGACATTGTCTTTGTTTATACTAACAAGTCTACTTTAGACAAGTTTGTTGAAACATTGGCATGTACATTAGAGATTAGCATGATTGGTGAACAATATTTATTTTTGGTGGAAAGATTTGGATTGGAGGAGTCAAAATCAAGCAAGACTCAAATGTCTTCTACCTTGCTGAGTGGAAAAGATGGCATAAGAGACAATGTTGATACAACATTGTACAGATTCATGATTCGAAGCTTGCTATATCTATCCACCACTAGCCCATATATTATGTGCTCGATTTGTGTTTGTATTTGTGCCAGGTATCACGCTGACCTTAAAGATTTTCACTTAATTGCTGTGAAGTGAATTTTGAGACATATATCTGGTACTATAGACTTATGCATTTGGTATACACATGATACAAATTAAAACCTTGTTGGTTTTGATGATTCTGAATGGGATGGTGATTTAGCTGATAGAAAATCTACATGTTGGGGTTATTTTTATTTGGAAAATAATCCTCTTTCATGTTATGGCAAGAAACATAATTGTGTGTCATCAATTGTTGAATATATTGCAGCTTGCAGCTGTGTTACCCGACTTATATGGCTTAAACACGTGTTACATGACTATGGGATAAAGAGTGAAACATTTTTTATGTTTTGTGATAATCTTAGTGCCATTAGCATATCAAGAAACCTGGTGCATCATTCTAGAACAAAGCATATATTTTGTATGCATCATTTTCTGAGAGATCTGGTAGATGACAAGATGATTAACATTGATCACATAGCTAGTATGTTTAAAATGCCTTTAGATAACAAGAGGTTCATCAATTTGAGGAAGACTCTCGACATGAATGTTATGTGAACATGTTGTAGTCCGGTGTTGCCATAACACCACTGGCTAACACCGTAGTTTGTTTGTGGTGTAGAGGATTGCATTAGATTTTTTCTGTTTGATTTTTGTTTTTGTTCTTGGTTGTCTTCATGAATGTTAGACATATTTGGTTTGTGTGGTTGAACTCTTTGATGAACAACTCTTTCTAGTTATCAGTTTCACATCTTTATTTTGAAAAAGTAATAAAACTCTTCTGTTTGTCTGAAATTGTGATAGCCTAACATATGGAGAAGTTGGGGTACACAAAGTTCACTGCTTTGATGTCTATTCAGTTGTGTCTTATTCATATGAAAAGGTGTACAGAACATGTGGAGAAGCTTGGGTACATGGTGTTGACAGCTTCAATGTTATTCATTTGTGCTTATTTGTATGTTTCTGTTTGTTTGGCCAAGGAACACATAAGGGTGATCATTTCTACTAGGGTGTTTGGGGTTTAGATTTCTTACACTTGGTAGCACTGATCACTTGGTGAATTCTCTTGAATGCAGGTTGGTAAACAAGTATGCATAAGGAATTGGGGTGCTGGGGTGCATGATAAATGAATTTCCAACATTCAAGGCCTTTGTACTTGCCTAACTTGTTATTGTTAATGTTGTTACTCGGGTGTGTGGAGTTCAGGCTGCCCTCATTCAGTAGAGACATTAGCTATGTGTTTAGCAACCTTCAGTTTTTTGTTCAGATGAGTTATAAAATAATAAAGATTTGATGTGATGTGAACTGGTGCTGGTTTGAGAAATTTTTCACAAGTATTTACCATCTTCCAATGTTGTCATAACATTCTGCATTCTGCATTCTGCATTCACTTAGGCCTACATTCATTCATTCTTTCCTTGTTGTGTCTATGTCGATTTTGGGCTTAAGGGAGAGAAATAGTTATGTTCTCATGTGAAGGCATATATTTTGGGTGATTCAGCTGCGGTGACACACTACGTTGTCTCTTGTTATGATTTAGAAGTAGATTAACTCCTTTAATTTACTTCATACCCAAAATATTGGATTTTCTGTTAACTAACTCTCATTTCCATGTATATGTCTGATATATCTGTGGTACTAACTTGTTAATATGTCTTAAGTTTCAGATATGTGTTTTGAGATCTAACTCATGCTTTTACTTGAAAAGATCTTGAGGGTAAACTCAATACCTCCACATTCACAAGAACCAATGTTGATTCAAAACATGTGTCAATGTTGTGCCAACATCAGTATGTAAGCATGTTGTCTCAACATCCATGTTTAGCATTATGACTTATAAGTTTTTCGTGAACTGCTCTAGTCATGTGTGAAGTAAACTCGGTGTCACGTGTTGTTTCAATAGGCGAAAATTATGCATGCTTTATTTTAAGTCACCATCCATTACTTCTTTCACTTGTGATTTTGATGTTCTACTCTATTTGTGCCTAATTCTTTCAAATACTAAGAGTTCTAACTTGCAATAGTATTCAAAATCCTTGGCATCTTTCTCTTATCTTGATTGTGGCCCTTGATGTGTAAAATCAAGGAGATAACCCCACCCCTGCTCTTGAGTTCTTTCTCGTAGGTACAACACTCGTTCCAGAAATGGTTGATGAGACAAAACAAGTTAAAACCTGAGGAATATGGTGTTGTTTTTATTGGTACTTCAAACAAAGTTGAGGAGACAGTGCTTGAGGAACTTTTTGCAGAGAAGAATGATTTGATTGAGGGGAGAACACTTTAGTTGCTGGAGAGACTAGAGTGGGTGACAATGGTGGTTTTGCCGCTGGTTCTAATAGAGAAAAGGAGGTTGATGGTGTTGTTGGTTAATTGCAAGAAATGAGGAGAAAGAGAAAGAAAAAGAGGACAAAGAGGTTGAGAATGAAGAGAAAGTGGTGAAGAAGAGAAAGATGGTTCTGAGGAAAAGGATGAGGAAACTAAGAGATAAGGAGGAAGGTTTTGAGAAGTCTCAACATCAGAGGTAACACCTGAGGTAATATTTGCAATTGAGGCTAACTTTTGTTTTTCTTTCAGGGAGATAAGACTATAGTTATGGAAGATTTTAAGAATCAGTAGATGATAGAGTTTCTAGAGAGAAAAATAAAAATAGCTGCTACGAAAGAGCTATAGGAACTTTATCTTATGAAGTGATTCGTGAAGGTTTTGCTTTCCTCATAAAAAGGGGGAGAAGTAAGCCATTTTAGCTTCATGTTTATTATGTTGTTTCTGCAAGTCTGGAGTAACTTATGTTTTCTTAGTTATGCTTATTGTTGTGATGTTTAACTCTTTGTGTTTTCTGTTTAGTATCTTAAGGCTACAAGATTGAAATTATCATATTAAGGGGGAGTGGCTTAAGATATTATTGATGTTGGATTTTTGGAGCACTGTGCATGAAATGCATTGTGAACATGTTTGGTTTTGTGAAGAAAGGCAAAAAAATGGAGATTGAAAGTGCAAGGTATTCTGGAATCAATGTTATTCGATGTTGGGACAACATTGATGATAATATTGAAACCAGAGGACCTGCAGGCAATCTGTTAAAAACTACAAAAATTATTGTTTTGCCTTTATTCACTTACTAACTTAGTTCCACGAGTTGTAGTTGGTATTTTTATGTGCTCCAGGTCTAGAGACTTCAATGATGGATTTATTTCCTTAAGTGAAAGTTGTCATTCAAAGACAAGTTTTCAACGAAGAACTTTCCTTAATTGAGGACGCGTGCAGGCTGAAAAGAAAGGAAATAACAAGAGCGAACTAGGAATGAAGATTTCCAGAGGAGAATCCTTTCAATTGAAGACTTCTATAAAGAGAGGAAAACCTCCCTTAGAAGAATTCAAGTTAAAGAAAGAAACCTTTCCTAATTCAAGAAGGAAGGTTGCACGCGCTGCAATGGAAAGAACAAGGCGCGTGATTTGCAAGAAGGAAAGAAGATTACTTGCAGTAGAATTCTTTCCATAGAAGACCACAAGGTACAATAGGATTCTTTCCATAGAAGTCTACAAGATGGAGAAGGATTCTTTCCTAAGAAGACTAGATGGAAAAAGATTATTTCCTTAGAAGACTTTCAGTCAAAGAAGGAAAACCTTTTCATTGAAAACTTCCAGTTGGACAAGACAACCTTTCCATATTGAAGAAGACTTGCCATGAACGAAATTAGAGTCATACAAGGAGATCTAATAGCAACCAAAAACGTGCACAACATGTCTTGGACATCAAGGAATACTAAATTATAAATAGGCATGTTGGGCATCAAGAAAAAAGACACGAAGACAAGAGCGAGAATCTCCCGTAAGGAAATTATTAGAGTCGAGTGTTTTTGTCTTGTTTTTTCGAGGTTTGAGATTAACGAGTTGAGTCTAAAAGTCATGTTTAGATTTAAGGAGTTGATCTTTGTTTGCTCGGTTGAGTTCAAACAACTTGAGAGTGTGAGGCTTGAGAGTTGAGAGAACGACTTTTGTTAAAATCATTATTTCGATAGTGGTTATTTCGCCTAAGGCTCGGAAAATTATAAACCCTTATAATCTTCTTAAAATTATCTACTCGTGTTCTTTACTTTTCCGCTGCGTTATATTCTCTGTCGAGTAGATTGGTCTTAACGTTAACTGTTGTTAACGTGATTGGTCTTAACGTTAACTGTTGTTAACGGATGTTAAGATAACATCGAATCCAGTGGTATTATAACATTGGAAAAAGAGTATCAAGTCCCGATCCAACAATTTCATATTCCTAACAAGCCTGCCATTTGAATTTACGGTAAGAAGCTGATAGTTACCAACCAAAATTTAAAGTGCACGAATTAAAAACGTTTAAACTGTCAATCGTTCACAAGATCCATTGATTCATCAAACGAACAAATAAGACTCGCAAATGTGTTTTTAAAGAAAAACAGAAAAGAAAAAAAAAAGTATTTGGACTTGTGATGGATGACGGGACGGCCGAGATTATGTTGCTTGTTCTTTTAATCTTTTGCTGTTGTCGCTATGAGTTTGGTTATGGTTGCAGTGGTACATTATTGTATTGCACCTTTTCCTTGATTTCCTTTAATTATCAAAAAAAAAAAAAGGTATAGCTCAACGAAGTCTGAGAGATGTTTTTCGTATTTTTAATCTTGATCGCCATATTGTCGTCATTGAAATAGTTTACTTTCTGATTCTCGATTGAGTAGACCGCTCGACAAAGGTTTCAAACTACTGTAATCATCAACTGTAATATCTAAACTAAAGAAGTTAACATATCTACGTTTATGATGCACAAATACTTTCAAGAGACGCTCGTCTTCGTAGCAAATATGTAATAGATACAAATAAACTGTAGATACGTCTTAAATATGTATTTGATACGCCTCTAAGCATATCTTAATTATGTTGGACTAAGACTTCAAAGAGTAGGTTGGTTTTAAATGGATTTGATAGACGGGTTGTCATTTGTACGTCTGTGCAGTAATTACCCGTCTATGTTGGTGCAGTAATTACCCGTATTTGATACGCCTCGTGACATATGTTAATACGTATTTGATATTTCTCTTACCTTTAAGTCGGTTGAGTCTTTTGACCGCACCACATTACCAGCCTTTGATATTTCTGTTACCTAATATGCCCTCTGTAATTTTGCCACTTGACTATCTACAACCTCAAGGTGTAACAATAATATGATCTAACAGTAGTAAATCAGAGAGCAATCTACTAAACCATAGCCATGAATCATGTTGACTAGTGAAAAATAATATAATGCATTTTTGAGCATTATGAACTTTAATTACTATCAACTACTGTCTGTACTATGCTCTACGTCCTACTTATTTGATCTTGATTACTAAGAATAAAATGTATAATCACATCTACAGTCTAATCTTTGAGGTAGTTATATAGACTTCTTCTAGATTTTGATAATAATAAGAAAGCCAAAAGAAAACTTAGTTTGAGCTCAGTAAAATATGAGATACTTAATATATTATATTGATATAATGCCATTCGCTCAAAACATATCCTACTACGATTATTACAAGAAACCACTGTATACAACAAACCCGACTTACGAATTTTATTCATGCAAATTACAGAGAAATAATGTTGAGAAAGATGTACACAGAAAAGAAATCAAGCAATAATAAAGCGCATAAACAAACGGCTTTGATAAAGATTACAGGGGTAAACTTTCTGGTAATTTTGAAGCTGAATATTCTTACCATATTGCATAATATACACAACATGCAGAGTGACGGTAAGATTGCATTTGTTAACTCCCTAGAACCGAACGACAATGCAGGAAATGTCGTCCTTACTGTCTCTGTTCACTGCTTCTTGAGCTAGTTTCTTGGCTGCCTTGTGTGGGTCTTTGATCTGCTTTACAATATCTACAGCTTCTTGATTCGACATAACCTGGAATAAGATTGATTATATTAAATGCAGCAAGGGGGGGAGGTACAGGTGGGGCGGGGTGGAGAGGACCCGAGTAATTATTTCATGCAGCACTGCATACATGACGACGTAATGCAGTAAACTCAGTTACTACATAGTTTTAAATATATATTTTTTTTTCGTTGCTTGTTACACCACGCCGTCATGCCTGCACGTTTGCATGATTTTTATTTATTTCTTTTACGTGGGAAGGGTCTGGGTTATGAATCATAGGTGAAAACAAAAGAGAGAAATGTGCAGGGAGAGAAGAAACCTTCCATATACCATCACTGGCAAGAATTAGGAGATCAGTATCGGCATCAACCTCGGCATTTGTAACATCAGGATCAGACCGCAAGTGTGACTTCAAGTTCTCATCTCCGAAAGCACGAGAAACAGCCAGTTGGCCATTCACTCTGGCAACGTCGCCTGGCTTATAAAAAAGGATATCACGGATTAGGATTTGAATTTAGAGACTATTCCAAGAAAATCTCAATTCAAGTCATTCTGTTTTAATATAAGATAAAGATCAAAAGTACAATTCAGCGTGAAAAAACGAGTAAAAATCAGATTAGAGTACTCTATTTATAAGTTGAAAAACAAAAAAAAGTTAATGTGCAACCAGAATATGGATACCTAAATGAAGTTATTTGATATCTCAGTCACATCCTGGTAGACCTAGGGTCTCCTCGTTTCTCTTTATGATTAAACTTCTATTTTATAGTTTTCATACATACGTCAGGTTATATTTTCTTATTACATTTGTTTGTTTTTTACTCAGACATGTTTCAAGTTTTGCAACTGTACTGTTTGGTTCTTTCTCAGGTTGCAAGCAGTTATATGGAGATAAGTTTTTGAGTCGATGATTTTGAAGTTCCACGCATTGCTATATATTATCATCTTTAAACATCATCACACAGTAAAAGTATTTTCCACATCCTAAATTTGAGGAAATATGTCCAAGTAAGCTTACGTTCACGTGACTATAGGGCACACCCGCGGTTGCATTTTTTACTTCGGCAACTACTGTCTGTTTAAAATACAAAAAGTTTGACGAAGCAAACTCAAGTCACGCCCTTTCCAGAAAGAATCACCGACAGATTATATAGTTACTCGCCGTTTAAAATAACCAAAAGAAACATGTGCCAAAAGTAACTAATATTCCAAGATCATCTTGTCATTTTAATCTCTCCGGTAATAAATCTTGCCTTGACAACTTGCAAGCTAGACCAGCTTTATTATATTATAAGAACTTATTTGAGTTTCAGAGGTTCAAGACAATTGGATACCACTTTTCATCATCACAAACTAGTATTAGATAGAAACAAGATTATTCTAGTTGAGCTTTCATTTTGAGCTATTAATATATGCTAATTAGTTAGCATTACCTGGCATGTTTGAGACAAATCCACCTCGATTTTCAATGCTACCTCTCTCGGTATTAGGCTCATGATCAACCGTCATCTGTATAGCCTGCCCCCTCCTGGAAAGTACTCCTCGTGAGTCTCCGACATTCGCCACCCAAAGTTGTCGACCATTTACAAGAATAGCTGTTACGGCGGTCGATCCACCTTTTCCCAGGTCAGGATTGTGTGATAGAATAGCCTGATCTGTTCTCTCATAAGCTTTAGCAATAGATCTGCTGGGATCGGTCCAAAAGTCCTCCTGCAATCAACGCTATATATTCATGGCATGCTAATGATCTCAAAACAATAGAGATGTGATAGAGGTGTGGGGACAGAGGTTTATGGCAAGGAGAGAGGAAATGAATCCAACTAGATAAGACCGTTATACATTGATTGTACGTGAACATATAACTCGTGTTCCTATGTTAGCATAAGAGTTGTGATGATGACATCTACACCTCCAAAGTTTGGTCTAAATACAGAGACTTGCCCCTAGTTTTCTATAATTATTGAGACAACCTTTGATCTTTACTGATGTGGAAAAACAAAGGTTTGAATGTAATACTTGTGAAACTTCAATTGCATTATGTAAAGATTCAAAACTCATGGCAAGCTCTCAGTATTGTTCTTTTATTTATATTATGAGGGGTTGCCAGTAATTGCTCTGCTATTTCTCAAACAGTAGTGGAAAGTTTTGTAATTAGTCTACACCTGATGAGATATAAATGTAATACTACTTTCATTCAGCCGCCCCCTGCGCAAGTTGCTCTAAAACCAATCCAATTAGCAGCAAATTGCTTAGCTCCACTTGGCAGCACCCGCCAAAGCATTTAAGGTAAGTTGGCAAGATACCGTGCATAACGTCACAGCGAGAAGTTTTATCCTTTTTCAGCATGTGCGACAAACTAGTAGTCATACGTCCAGCCCTCAGTCACTAATGATGATTTACTCTATAATTGGAGGACGCCTTTCTTTAATACCGACATTCACTCTCAAACAACACAGAGAACTTCACATCACGGGATATTTTTTTCATGGAACAACTAAACTTACCTCTTTTAAGATATTGGAAAACAAATGTTTCTGCAAATAAGCTGGCACACTATCTCCCAGATGGCCATCGAATATCGCAAATAAGCCGAGCTCACGACCATGACTGTGTACGAATTTGGCAACATGGAAATCCTCCATAGGATGGTTTGCCTTTCCTTTTATTAGACTAAATCCATACTTGACAGGCCCCTGAGGGCTTTTTCCCTTTCCAGAACCACATGATGAACGTCCTCCTGCACGCTAAAAAGGCAAAGATAGAAAATTAACTACGGCATGATTAAAAACACTAAAAGTCAAAAATAATAGATAATGATAAACTCTTAAGCTAGTTCCAAAAATAGAAATATTAGACAAAAGTAGACTATACACTACATATATAGCAATAAAGTCAGAAGAGGCACATAATTGTAACATTATCTGTAAATACATTGATTTGGAAATGGTTCCTAATATGGTTAAGTGAATCAAGAAATGAGACAGAGCAGGAAAACACAATCTGAAATCATTTCATCATCAATCAAGTATCAACCACAAAAATTGCTTATGTCTTGCAAAGTATAATACATCCAGAACAAAAACATGGTCATAAGTCATAACTTTGCAAATCTAAAATGAAAAATCCATGTTAAGATCAAATTATTCAGATTCTGTTGCAGAAATAATCCTTTAGCTACAATATGTTGTCATGCACTCTTTAAGCTAACAAAGCATATGAACTCAATTTAGGAGGAAAGAACCAAACATAGAACTAGAAATTCACAACACACACACACACATGCAAAATTAGTAATCAAAAGATAACTAAAAAAAAACCTATGAGTACACATCAAAAGAAACTGTATAGTTGGGGTCATAAAGTAGAAACTAACCTGTGAGTTACCAGAATTGAAACAGCATAAATTATCCATATATCTTTAAAATAGCTCCCAAATTAACATCTACCTATTATTACTCCAAAACCTGAAACAAAGATTTAAGAAGAAAAATTATTGGTCAAGAATAATCAATCAGTCACAACAAAAAATAATAAAGATTAAATTTTTAATGAAGAATCAAGCAAACAGCTTGAAATCACAACATGGGCATCCCTAAAAAAACGTCAACTCACCGATCCACGCCTCAATAAAAAAAGGGAGAGAAGAAAAAAAAAATTTAATAAAAAAATATTCCACTTGTAAGCTAAGCTGATCCCAAATGAAACTGGTGTGTGTTTGTAAATTAGGAAAAAAATAAAAATGGTAAAAAGGGGTTAATAATGGTTTTGTTGAGGTTGTGGAGGGGGGTGGGGTGGGGTGGGGGGGCTCAGATTCGGTGGTGAGCAGGCAAGCAAGAGTGGCTTCCGCCTCTTATTGACTTTTACAGTCTTTTTTATTATTAATATTATTATTATTATTGTTATTGTGAATTTGTGATGTCACTCACTCACTCACTCACTTTAAATGAGTAATAAATATAATAATAACCAGTCCAGTCAAGGCTCTGTTTGTTTGTTTTGTTCCATTTCTTTAAATTTTATTCTTTATTATAAATTATTATTACAATAGATTTACAGCTGTTTGAGTTTTCCTTTTCTTGTTTCGTAGGTCTCAGGTTTCTCAGAAGTTTGTACAACAAAAAAGTAAAAAAGGTGCTTGTATTCAATCAAACCTACTTTCTTTCTGACTTGGTCATCATTCATGTACTTATTTTCATGTCAGACCCTCCCACTTTTCTCATTTTATTGAAAGAATTACACAGACATCCTTAAGGTGTGAGGTACTTGTTCAAATGCCCCTCGTGTTTAGAAAATTACACGAACAATTCTATGTCTTCTAAAGGTGTGCTATTTGATAACACGTACTAGTGTCGGTAAAAGTGAGGCTTGATTTGGCAATTTAAAAGTCTAGATTGTTTGTCAAAGAAACTCATTAATTATTTGGCTCGATTTGTTACTTATAACGATTTGGTATTTTTATCGGACTTCTTTTGAGTTCTTTTGTTAAGATAAACAATAAAAACGCAACAACATAGCCCTTTAAACTTAAGAACTTCATCTAAGAAACGTGTTACCAACAAAAGCACAAAACAAATAAATGTATATTATCAATATTTTTCAGAAATATAATACTAAAAGACAATATTGAACCTCAACATAAACATGTCATTACAAAACTAAAGATCAATGATCAATGTATTTGTCAATTTGTCAATCATGTGATTCATAATCATGTGATTCATAATCGATAAATACCAAGAAATAGTACAAGATAGATAAAAGAAGAAAATAGACAACATTCCCATTGACCCATGCAATAATATTATGACACTATAAGAACCCGCTTTTTATTTTCACTTTCAAGTATGATTGTGTTTGTCTGTGATTTTTTATTTGGTGTAAGATAAATTAAAAACTAATAACTGATTAGATAGAGATTAGTAATCTAAGCAAGTGCTAAGTGTTTATTTGTAAGTATTTAACTTAATAATGACTAGTTTTATTAAAAAAAACGCATTTGATGCTTTATTAAAAAATTAAAAAGAAAACTGGTAATCAACATGATACGATTATCAACCCCTCGTGCATCATATCATATCAAATGTTATTTTGACATCTGAGATGTATCATTTTTTAGATTAATGCAATTGATTCGTTATGTCTCGTTGATCAGATTACCAATCGGTATTATATACTGCACAATCCTACTATGACCAACTCTTGTCGTCAAATTATTGAAATTTTAAGGTAATTTATGTCTTTATTTATATGCAAAAAAAAAGAAAAAAAAAACACAAAAGTATATCCTTTGCTTTTTAAATTCCTTACTATGTTGAATACAATATGTGAGGCTTTTTCTACATACAAGCAATTTTAGTTTTTTATTTTCTTTTTGTTATGCATAATAAATGCCGGTTCTAAATTTACTTTCAGCAAAATCTGATCATTTTCAAACAAAAGTTAGCACAACGGGTATTGTTTGTGGATTTTTCTAAGCATGAAGGCGTGTCAGTGTAATTGTGACATAGCGCAAGGAATATTTGTGTAATTTTCACTTTTTAACCTGGGAACCTTTTGCCTTTGAGTAAAAATTCTTTTTACCACACATATCATTATTTCTGCACCTCCCTCTTATAGAATTTAGTTATTATTATTATTGTTATTATTATAATTATTCTTTACCTTTAGTGACGCTAGAGAATATATTGTAAATCCCGAAGTTTCTTTCTTTGGGTTCTGCTTCCTTTTCTTCCTTCTGCCTGTGTTCTTTGTCTCTCTTTTTTTATTTCTTCTTTATTCTATCGCCTAATTTAGCCCAAGCTCTATGTGCTAGCTATATAATGTATAGATGATTATGTTTTCATTAAAATAACATAATTTGTGTGTAATGTTTGTGGCATGTATTGCATGAAATGGTGGTGGTTCTTCATATTAAAAAAAAGTGGTTGTTAAACATATAGATAATATTTATATGTTTCACTTGTCATTAAGTGCAATACTTTTCTTCCTTAAAAACAATATATAAGTAAGGAAATAATTAGTTATCAAAAAAAAAGTAAGGAATTAATTAAACCAAGAAAAAAAAGGAAGCACATGTAATGGTAATTGAAGCAAAAGTGGAATCAATGGGCCAAAAGGTCCTGTTAATGATAAAGTATGTTCTTTCACAACAAAAAAAGAAATGACCTTTTGAAGTAGAAAGCTAAATTATCAGATCTCAAGTCGAGTTCCATCATTTGAAGCTTGGGAGGTCAAAGGGCTTCGTCTTTTCCGTTTTACCTTTTTGCGATTTTACATGATGAGATGATTGATGAGTCAATAAAATTATAATAGATTAAGAAATTTCACAAATTGCTTAACTTCCGTACAAATAGAATTCATATGGTGTGCAAGCCTTTTGACAGCTTAACATGTTTTTAGTTTATATTTCATAAGGTAGATAAGTTTTTCGACAAAAAATTATTTTGTACGGCCGTTGCCTGAATTGTATACCATATTCTTTGGAAAAAAAAATGGACTTGTCTATGTTAATATTGTTTTCCCTTCCTTTATAAGTAATTGAGGAAGGAATATGATAATCTTTAAGCTCTATATTGTATCAGAGTCTACCTAAATTCAATTGTGGACTTATTCACGTTAATTGTGATGGAATTTGATGATCATTCATTTCGGACTAAATGAGACCTTTTAAGGTGCGAAAGAACCTCAAATTTCTACATATCACATTCATATTTGTAAGTTTTTCATTCCCATTTCACTTTTTGAAAGGCAACTCAAATTTATTTTCAATAATTGGAGATTATCCCAAAAAAGGTAAAGAAAGAAACTAAACAAAAAGCGAAAGAGAAATGTGAGCTTTTCCCACTAAAAAGGAAACTTCAAAGGTGACATTTATATTTGGGTAATATTGTTTGTTAATATTGGGAAAAAGTTTTTGAAAAAGAAGACAAATAACTCGTGCCACTGTCAACTGGATCCAGTTGCGATACGCCCCTACTAATAACGACTCTTTTAGGCCCAACTCCACAGCAAAGCCCTATTTTCGTCACACTGTAATTCTGTAAACTGTTATTGATGATAAGTCGCGTTATTATTCAACTGAAGAAAAAATAAATTTAAGCCACCGAAGTATCAGTTAGGTCCAAAATCATATCTAAATAGGGTTAATTTATCTATTGGCAGTCGCTACACGATTTTAATATAATAAATCAGCTTAAAAAAGTCTTGAAAACACTCAAGCTAATGATTTCATATCCACCACGTACTCTTAAAAAACATTGACGCTAAGTATGCTACATTAATTGGCCAATATACATACACATGTGTATGTATATGTATGAGTGTGGTACCACCAGTGGTGGTACCACCAGCATCTAATTGGCCTTAAATGATTTGTTTATAAACTACTTCCTCACGAATAATAAATTAATCAGATTAATTATTTGTCGCTACGAAATGATGGACTAAAAAACTAAGCATGAGCTAGGTCACATAAGGCGGATGCGGGTGCGAGTGCGAGTGCGGATGCGGGTGCGCCAGTTCGCCAAATTTAAAAATACTTAAATTTCAATGCGCCTTAATGCGTTTATTAAAAATAATTAAATATTAAATATTGATATATAATTTCGTATATATTTGAAATTGTTTAATAACTACTCATGATAATTAATTTTATATAATATTTTTAAAATTATTACAGTTAAACGACAAATGTACAAGTTTTAAACTACTTCTAATATTCTATATTTATTTTGTTTTCAACCTAGTTTTGTTCCACATCTGCTTCGACTCTACTTTATTATCATTTATTTGTTTCGTTCTTCACAAATTTTCTACGATAATTCATTAATTTTGAATAAAAGAACTAAGAAATCTTAGTGCGAGAACTAAGAATTTATAATGCGTCTTAGTGCGAAGCACGGGGACTGAATGCGCCAGTGCGAGACCGGTGCGCCAAAAACTTTGACGATGTGAAGGATTATGTGACCTAGAGCATGAGTTGAATAATTATTGTTGATTATGGAGCCGAGGACTCGAGGTAGTAAAATAGTTTTCTTTCTTTTTTCTTTTGCCATCAAAGAAACTGTTTCAGGCTGCACTAGTTTGACTATTTTAAATCTCACACTTGCCGTCAGAATAATTACAACTTACTTTAAAGTTTTTATTTTTCGATAGAAATGGATGATGTGAGACGAGGGAAATTAAAAAATTAAGCTAATAATCCACTAAACTCAAGCTAGAGCACAAAAGAATAGTGGCTCGGTAATGGGGATATTTTAGAATTGGCCTAATATTGTATATTTGGTCGGCTCAGCAGCATCAACCTGCTTTATAGTACATCGAACATGCCTTATTCGATGTTTGATATGCATCGAACGACTCTTGTTCGATGCTGATGCATCGAACCAATCCGATTCGATGGGCATTCTACAACTGTCAATGAGACCCGTAGGACGGTGGCTATATGTACCCCGTCCCCTTATAGTCTGTACACGCATTTAAGAGACACTCTGAGCTACTCAACATCGAACGATTGAGTATTCAACACTGATCTATATCGAATATTCTAGATTCGATATTCATCAGGATCGAATATTGAACATTCGACATGGTATGTACTGAATTCGATATGTAATACAACATCTAACCTGTTAGATTCGACACATCCTAATTCGATACAGACCTCAACTACACATCCAACATCGAACAACGGCTATTCGACACGTCAGCTTCGAATGCCCTAGATTCGACATGTTGTATTAATTTTGTAATTTACTTGTTTAATCTAGTAAGCTTGTATTAGGTGTTCTGGACCGAGCTAGTCCGATTATTAATTGATTAGCTTTATTTTGGCTATTTATACTTCAATTGTATTATTTTACAATGTTCTGTTACCTCGACAAAATAAGACCAAAATATTGGCGTCGTCTGTGGGAACACCGCATATTTCTAGTTTATTAGGTATGGCATCTAGAATTACAACCCGATCAAAAAGCAGACGTGTAGAGGATATGAACGAGGAAGTTGATGGGGCTTCCGCAAGCCGAACGGTCCTGGACAATGAGCGACCGCTGAGTGTGCCTACAGAAGTGCCAACACCAGCGAGATGGGAGGGTACCAGTAGAAGAGGTGCCGATAGAGGGCGCTGGTGCGACAGGGACAACCGCGACGACAGCATCGCCATCGAACATGACGAGACAGGAGATTATGGACGTCGTGAAGACTACCATGGACGAATATCGGGCACTTGCACCGCAAATGTAGGCGCCACCACCGGCAGCACATGTGGGGGTTGAGAATGAACAAGGATCCGCGGCTAGAGCTTCGAAGGAAGCTGAGAAGGAGAAGACTCGTTGTGACGACGAAAGGAGCAAACCTGCCTCTAGAGGAGGGCAGGGTAGAGAAAAATTGGTCTATGAGGACCAAGGAGGAGCGCCCAAGTCAATAGAGGTGCAATCGAGAAGGCACCGTGAGACAAGGATGAAAGAAAAAGAGAAAATCATCAAGAACAACCCGCCAGAAGGGAAGAAAGGGAAGACAGGAGACGTGAAGAGAGTCACAACTCCTGAAAAGAATATGATGAAATGACAAGGAGAGTGGAAAGGCTTGAAAGAGATAAAGTCGTGGTTGAAAGCCGGATGCAGCCAGGAGGAAGCTTTCTGAGGGGTAGTCTGTTTTCAGAAGAGATCGAAGCTGTGATCTTGGGACAGGGAGAGAAGATCCCTGAACTGAAAACCTACGACGGGAAATTTGATCCCCACGATCATTTGTTTCACTTGGACAAGAAACTGTCTTTGTATGGTTTCAAAGAAGTCATGCAAGCTAGAATATTCGCAACCACCCTAACTGGGGTAGCAATGGACTGGTTCACCCACATCGCGCCAAGATCGATCAAAGATTACAAACAATTGAGGGGAATGTTCAAAGATCAATTCTCGAGTCAGACAATATTGGTTTTGGATCACTCCCATCTTTACGCCATGAAGTAAGGACCAATGAGAGCTTGAAGGACTTCATGCGAAGCTTCAACGAGGAGCTACTGAGGGTGGACAGCCCAAGTGGAGAAATGGTGATGAGCATTCTCTTCCAAGAAACTAACAACACCACATTCGGAGGGGATTTGGTCAGACATAAACCCACCACAATTGAAGCTATCAACAAGATAGCGCAGGGTGTAGTTCACTTGGAAGAAATGATGGCGACTAAATAGCCCAATGTGGTGCCTCCAAGGGAGAAGGAGCGGGGAAGGGAAGACCAAAGCCGAAACTATGGCAACAACAACAGGAGCAGAAACAACAGGTCTCGGGATGCATCCCCCAAGCTGTACACACCTTTAAATGCAAATATCATGACAGTGTACGGGGTGGAAAAGAGAAAGGGGTGGCTAAAAGAGCCCATGCAGATGACGGACTTAAAAGCAACAAGATACTCGGCCCACTACTACAAATATCACAATCAGAAGGGGCACGACACAGAGTATTGCAAGGATCTCAAGGAGAATATTGAACGATTGTTGAAGGATGGAAAACTGGTGGAGTTTGTCAAAAAAATGAAAGAACAAGACGATGGCACGGACAGAGAGAGGACACCCTCCCCCCAGAAAAGACAAGCAAAAGATGATCGAACAACCGCACTCGTTCGACTATCCCCAAATTGGGAATGGAAATATCAGAAAGGCCATAATAAATGTCATATCATGAGGTCCGGAGGGGGGGGGGGAGATTCCGGCAACGCCCGAAAGAGAATTTCGAGGCTCCTTTTGTCAGATAAGTTTGTCAGCATGACAAATATACTGAGGATCGAGTAAATACCGCACGAAGAGGTCACCTTTTCTACCGCGGATCTGCGAAAGCTGAAACCCGAGGCCATTCAAACGGCAAACGTGGATCCCCCGTTGTTGATAACGGTGGATATAGCCAATTTCGGCGTCACCAAGATGTTGGTAGATGCAGGCAGCTCGGTCAACATTTTGTTCAGCTCTACTTTGGATAAGATGGGGGTGAACGGCGAAGCTCTGAAACCAGTGAGAACTTCACTTAGTGGTTTTGGAGGTCCAAAAATTGTACCCCGCAAAATGCTTGTGCTTCCAACTTCATTGGGAACCGTGCCACAAAGAAGAACACTCTTAGCAAACTATCTAATTATCGACATGCACTTCGCGTATACGGCATCTTAGAAAGGCCAGCTCTAAACGCATTCCGGGCACTGCCCTCGACTTACCATCAGATGGTGAGATTTCCTACTCCTACAGGTACAGGTGAAGTGATCGGAGATCACATTGAAGGATGGAAGTGCTACGTGAATTCACTTCGTTCTCAACCACAACAGGGGCAAGAGGCGGTAGAGGCGACGCAGATCAAGCAAATATTATAAAAAGTCAAAATGAAGGACAAGCATACGATAATTACGAATAGTTCAAAAACATAAAAGGCAACGCAGCGCCACAAAAGCAAATTAAAAATTGTTCTTAACAAAGCAAAACAAATATGGAGGCCTTCAGACATCAGCCTCATTTTCATCCTCTTTCCTCGGAGGAAGGATATACTGCAGGCATAGGAGGCGGTGGTTAGAGATCGCGAAGGACAAGGTTTTCGTCCTCCAGAAGCACGACAAACTCGTCCGGAGAGCCAGGCTGAGCACTGGTGGAGGGCGACAGATTTTCTAGGTTAGGCCCCAGAGTAAGATCCAACAAATCCGGCTTGAAGCCACCGCGGACGTACTTCGTCTTGTAGAATTGGTGGACAGTCAAGGCCTGAACCTTGCGAGCCTCACAAGCACACTGACGAGCACTAAACACTTGGAAAGGTGTTGCTCCGAAGGAACTCCTCCGCAATCTCCACCCTCTGCTGAGCGGAAACCTATATGAACACAAAGGAAATTAACAAGAAAGAATACAAAAATACAAAGAGTTAAGATTCTTTACCTAATTAAGGTCGCGCAAATATCCAGCACCATCGGCGTGGTAAGCTTTCTCCTTCTCCGCCGCCACCTCCACCTTGAGCTCGGTGACTCGTTTGGTCAGCTTCTCTTTGCTGGCCGAGAGATTGGATTCTTACAGTTGGAGCTGATCAACAGCCTCTTGCGCCTGCTTCGCTGCCTCCTTATCAGCATTGGCCCTTGCGGCATACTCCTTGACCTTTTGCAAGGCCTTCTCTTTTGCATCAAGACCAACCCTTAAGGCTTCAGCATCTCCACCATGGAGCTCGCCTCTGTTCCGTGGCTGTCCACTTGTGGCCGTTTCATGGCTCGGACCAGCGCCGCAAACATGGCGTCCACTATTCTGCCACCCTAAAGGATAATAAGCAATCAAATCAACATTCACACAGCAAGCCCAAAAAATAATTCATTCAGGGAGACGCTTTTATTACCGCGCTCAATAAATGGAGAGCGTTGCACTGCACCATTTTCCTCTCTTCAGCAGAGGCCGGATGAGGCACAACAAGGTTGGGGAGAAGAGTCTTCAGAGCGTCGATAGATGCAACTTCTGAGATTTCCTATCCCCCAACATGGGCACGTGGACCCTGGCTAGATCCAACCCCAACATTTGGCCCCATTGCGTGAGCAGGTCCACTCCCAGCGCTCAGACCACCTGCATGAGCAGCAGATGGGATAGCCCCTCAAGTTTGAGAGCGGGTCTGATGGACTCTTCTCTTCTTGGTCTAGGTAGCGCCTTCGGTATTGCCACTCAGACCAGCCGCCATACTTTCAGAAGCCTCAGCATGGCTAACCTCAGCAGAAGCTGGCGCAGTATTGCGATTCGCTCCCAGAACATCCTCGAAAGGATCGACATAGAAATCGGCAGCGACAACGGCTGAGGGCTCAGCAATAGTTTTCTTGCCCTTATTTTTCCTTTTCCTTGGAGGGGGAATCTCCCGATCAGTGTTGGTTTGAGAGCTTGCCTGCTCAGCAGCAATGTCTTGGTTCATGCAGGCGTGGCGATCCATAATAAATTGGCCTGCAAGAATATCACTTCATTAGAACATTCATATTATTAGAACAAATCAAAATATCGAAAAAGATGCAAAATTATACCAAGAGTAAATCTCCCGTTATACGGAACCGGGGACAAACCAGCTAGAGATAAGATTCGACTCTTTACCAGTTTTTTAACATCAAACTACTGATGTCGTACTAGATTCGAGATAAAATTGCAATCCCATGCCATCACGGCAATGCTAGGGGGTATCGTCACCCTTGATCCGGTATACCAATCGCGGCGATATATTGCCTAAATTCACCCTCGTAGCTCTCTTCGATGTAAAAATATTGCCTTTTCCAACCTTTCCCGTACCCAGTAGCTTCGCCATTCAAGAATTTACAGTGTCCTTGCGCTTTGATGTGATAAAATCCTTCCTCTCGCCTAGCGATCTCAAAAAGAGCGTAAAACTCGTTGGGACTTTGAGGTTCGCGCAGCGCTTTTAGCACAATAATGAAACCTATCATGTTGCCATAAGAATTTGCCGTAAGTTATCCTGGCACGAGGTTAATAGTCCTCAGGAGCATTCTAAGCTCAATGGGTATTGGGAAGCGAAGCCCATTCAACAGCTGGCCTACAAATACAGTCATATGCCCGGGCGATGGGGTATGCATGAGGTCATTTGGCCTGGGAAGAACGGTTTTATACCTATTCGGTATATCAAATTTCTCGGGCAGCGCCTTACGACTATGTCAGAGGCGCGAGACATACATATGATACGCCATCCCTGCAACCTCGACGTTATTATCAAACTCCATGTTGATGTATTCTACATCTTCGTCGGCTCACTGGGGGCACGGTTATCCGAAGATGATGACGCTTATGAATTATTGCTTTCATCTTGAGGCGCCGCGTGCTCAACGTTAGCACCGGGATTGTTACCCACGGGTGAACCAATAGCTTCTATATCAATTAGCTCAACTTCATTTACTACGGCTATATTCGAGCCCGCGGGAGCACTGGATGGGCCCATCACAGAGTTTCTCGAACCAGAGCTTGAGCCGCTACTCGACTCACACCCAGAAGCTGACTCAGAATTCACCATCATGGACGAGAAAGAACTGAAATAAATTAAAAAAGAAAAAAAGCTGACTGCGGGCGAATACGTCACTTTCGGCTCTCATAACACTCTCTCAACATACCTAAAGTGGGTACTTATTAAAAGATATAAACATCTCACAGACAAGAGCATATTAATTACCTTGATTGAGTATGCAAAAGCAGCAACGTTTGTTCGATCGATTGGCCTGATAAACGAAAACAAGGTGAAAAATGTTTAAATCGCAAGAATAATATCAGTATATCAAGCTAAAACAACAAAAATATTCTAAGGCACCGCATCGAACAAGTCATGTCCGATGTGGCTTACCCGAAAGAGTAAGTTCGCAAAGAGGAGAAATGAGCTTCTCACAACACTCTCCCCTTTATATAGGCAGCGGAAAGCCCATCAGGCCCACATCGAGTGAAGCATCGAACGGGCGCATCGAACACATCTCGTTCGATCTATCGTAACTAGAGCATCGGACGCATCTGGTTCGATCTATTATCACAAATAACAAATCGAGCATCGAACAACAACCATTCGATGCGCTTGCTCATCAAACACACCCTGTTCGAGGCGCACCATCATTTTTCAATAAAAATTGCAAACTGTATAAATTGGAATCCGTTTAGAAGTAACGTATGATTAAAAATATCTCAAACCAGTACAAAAACCTTATCAAGGTGGTACGCAGCCGACCACTTCGAAGTCAAGGGCTTATTTTTGTAAGTTTGGAAGCCGCTCTCTACTCGACACCGTCTCCCAAACTGGGGGGACTATGTGATGGGAATATTTTAGGATTGGCCCAATACCGCATATTGGGCCGGCCCAACAGCGTCAGCTTGCTTTATAATACATCGAACATGCCCTATTCGATGTTTGATATGCATCGAACGACTCTTGTTCGATGCATCCGCATCGAATCAATCCGATTCGATGTGCATTCTACAACTGTCAATGGGACCCACAGAACGGTGGCTATATATACCCCGTCCCTTGTAGTCTGTACACGCATTCAAGAGACACTCTGAGCTACTCAATATCTAACGATTGAGTATTCGACACTGACCTATATCGAATATTCTAGATTCGATATTCATCAGGATCGAACATTGAACATTCGACACGCTATTGAACGGAGGGTACTGAATTCGATACGTAATACAACATCGAACCTGTTAGATTCGACACATCCTAATTCGATACAAAACCTCAACTATACATCCAACATCGAACACCGGCTATTCAACACGCCAGCTTCGAACGCCCTAGATTCGACACGTTGTATTAATCTTGTAATTTACTTGTTTAACCTAGTAAGCTTGTATTAGGCATTTCGGACCAAGTTAGTCCGATTATTAATTGATTAGCATTATTTTGACTATTTATACTTCAATTGTATTATTTTACAGTATTCTGTTACCTCGACGAAATAAGACCAAAATACTCGAGATTGTGTAACACTGTAACAGAACAGCTATAATCCTACTTAACCGAGAGCACTATGGGGGAATATTGTTGCTCCGTTAACTCAGCACTTTTTCGACTTTAGTACATAATTAAGCAGGCCTCAACTTTAGTTAAGTTAAGTTAGCAGTAAACTTCAATGTTGATCCCTTGTTGCCGAAAATTTCAATTTTGACTTGCTACGTGGCTTCATGTTAGAAATGAAGATCAAACAAAATAATCTTCTTCTCTAACCTACTAGGCCCCATAACAATACTATAAAAGCAACAATTAAATCTTTTAAGCTTAATTAATTTAAATGAAAACAAGTATCAAGAAGACGTCCAAAGCGTGAGCATCTTCGTGTATGCAATTTTACATGCGATAAAGAATTAGGACTACACAAAGCCAATCCAATTTACATATACATCACATTATCATCCACAGTACACCTCTTAGGCTCTTAACTATAGACAATATTACCACTCACAACGAGGCATACTATCTTGTATGCAAATCAGTATCCTGAAACATTCAGTAAGTATAAACTACCGAATCAAACGACTCAGACTCGATTATTTTAGCTCACAGTGGGAATCATACAAAAGTAAACATCATTATTAATCAATGATATCCAACAGGAGCAGGAGCCTCACTTAATTGCTTCCCTTGAAAATGAATGTCCTACACGTTACACAAAAGAAAAAGGAAAAAGGAAGGAATATATTAGATAGAGCATCAACCCAAGCTGAACAAATAGCAGTACCAAGTAAAAGATTCAAATTCAAATTAAGGGGATAAAGAAAATCTGCCCCCGACTTTATTCCCTTAATATATAGTCGAATTTCACATTATTGATGATTACTTTATAGCGTTCATGGATCGTGTAAAAAGGGTGGGGAACTTAAGGACAAAAGAGCGTATATGGCTGATAAGTAATAACCCCACATGTATTATGCAGAACGTGAAAACTACCTCCATGTAAAAAAAATGACAAATTCCGTCAGTGGTTTTCAAATGTAGTGATATATATATATCCAGATTGCGTATTTTTACTTGCAAGCACTTAAAATATCCATGTAAGGAGGTAAAGGTTCATACCCGCATATGAGTTCACTGACCAAATCCCAACAAGATTATGAAAGATCATATGCTTATGAAGGATAAAAGCACAAGCCCATCCATAGAAAGAAGAGCATATAAGATGGCCATTGAAACTTACAGAAGCAAAGTGGTTGACATCTCGATGGTGAGCTTCATCTGCCCGAATTACAGTAATAACATCCTTCAAAGTTGCATCTTTAGGAAGTCTCCAATAGTCAATTGCAATAGCAGGAGCCGGAACATTCTTGATTGCACCACTCTCAATATCCCTCAAGAACTCAGTATACGAATGTATAGCCTCTTCTTCCAAGTAACCAACGACTCTATGAGCCACTTTAGGAGACGTGAGGTAGAGTACAAAGAAGGCATTGAAGAAGACTCCCTGGACAGTAAGTACAAGAAGTCTCTCGTACCACTTTGGCTTCACAAGCTCTACCATGGTCATTAAGTGCATCCTCTCATTCTCAGCTTCTTCCAGCAATGCTTTGATCCAACCGCCACTCTGTTGGAACTTCCGCAGTGACCTTAGATGTAGCAGCATTCCTCCCACCATGCCGGGCACTGCAGCTACAGTTTCAAGCATCATTGCACGACACCCATACCGCCTCTGTGAAACAATCGAGGCTATGATCATTAGAATACTTGAATACTACATGGTCAGAAAAGTCCGATCAAGTCGAGATCTTGCTTTTCTTTGATTATGTAGTGTGCTCACTTAACATAAGTGTGCTCGAAGAATTTGTTATGAACAATTATATGGGCATTTTAAATAACAGAACAGAGACCAATATCTAAGTAATGAGGATCAATGTATTTGCATCAATATGAATGGCAAAATTTGGACCTCTGTGCCATGTAGAATGAATAGGTGAGCCCCTTGTAAGTTGTAATACACCAGTGATTCTACAACCAACTACCAGTTGCTATGAAGACAATTACTCCTAGACTCGATTTAGGTTCACAAGCAACTTTAATGTTGGCAATTCATTTATCGAACATACTTCAATTGTAATTAATGGCTAGGAACATCAGTCAGATGACTAAGCAGTGAAATTGAACAAAAAAGATTAATTCTTGAAATAATTAGACGACAGTGATGATCTGTTTTCGGACTCTGGAAACCCCACAATGTAACGAACGTGCAAGGTGCTTGCCCTCTACGTATTGAAAAAATAACCAAAACTTACATAGCCTATATATGGCTGCAGGATACCACATCCACCACACATTCAAGTGTGTATTCATAAGCGCCTATGGAGTAGTATAGGAGACCAACATAATTTTATATATAACTTTGGATCATATGTATCTATAATACACGTCTGAGGTGCACTTATTTGCTCAGACTTATCTGGCACCAGACCATGACCTTCACTTCAGTCATTCACTTGACACCACCACAAAAAAAAAAGTGAGGAAAATAAACTGAAGGTCCATGTATTAGTATATTGTGGTAAAGCATATAAGTTAGTGATCCCGGCTAAGTGAGTGGCGCAAAGGAGATAATAGTTGAAGGCCAGTTGTATCCATAATAATTAAGCTCATTAATCAGTATGGAATTTTATAATAGAAACTAGCGATATATTTTATAGATGACGGGAACACATCATATGCAGCAAAAACGCATAAGAAAGAAGGAGAAAGAAGAACAGTAAAGATTCAAATTGCAAACCTGGAAGAATATGTCTGTTGGGATTCTAAGAAGTTTGACTGTTCGATATGCGACTTTGTCAGTAAATGTCTTGGGAACATGGTGCTTGCCAAGATCAATTGATAAGTCTGCCCGATAGGTTTCCCATGGCTGCACAATGCATATGGAAGGCATAAGAGTTTACATAGAAAAAATACTATTTAAATCCTAGCAGCAAGATTAGTGCAACTAAATGGGAATTCTACCCAAAAAAAAACAGTCATCTATTACAACACCAAGCACCTGACGGATCATGTAATTCACATTTCACACCTTTCAACACTTGAACCACTTTAAAAACCAAATAAGCTTTGAAATATTCTATTCGAAACAACAAAGCCAATTGACAGCCAAACTGATAAATCAGACTATTTAGTGAAATTAACTTGAAAGTACATTATCCACCTGATCTTGGTTCCTGTATCTGCAGAAACCATACTGAAGTTTTAGTGTGATAGTATAATCTACTATGAAGACAGCTTCAAGTTTTAAGTGATAAGAAGTTTTGCCTATTTGACATGAACCATCCAACCATAGCTACAATTCCAGGTAATAAAAAAATGGAAATGAAATAGCTCACTAACAGAAAATTTGAGTACATTAACAAATGAAGCCACTCTAAACAACATCAACACATGTATCTGCCCAATCCATCATATTGTATCAAATCAAGCAACACTCAGGCTTGATACTAACATTTAGATTACAGCTCCTGTAACACAGAAAACTGCACCAAGAAAGTCCACGTGTTGCCGAAAATCCACATCTAACTTCACTTGAAACCACTTTGGTGTGTGACCTTCCAACAACTCACTCATTTCACAAGCAACAACAAACCGTATTTTCTTGTGCAACAACATATCATAGATCATAATAACCGTTCATAAATGTTGTATGAACACCATTAAGGACGCCTCGTTCAACAACTCACGTAAAATCGGCAATGATACACAATCAACAAACAAACCAGCAACTGACTAAAGAACACACCACCACAAAACACGTGGTCAGAGTTTCGTTCGTGTTTGCGAAAAGTTCATTTCCAGCATGAATTATATCCATACACGAGCGCAAATACATTACTATTTCAGATATTTTCATCATCATCATCATCATCATCATC
Organism: Linaria vulgaris; assembly: GCA_948329865.1. NCBI lineage: Eukaryota > Viridiplantae > Streptophyta > Magnoliopsida > Lamiales > Plantaginaceae > Linaria > Linaria vulgaris. The sequence continues at coordinate 110,065,629 of OX415249.1, read as the reverse complement.
ATCATCATCATCATCATATACAAACGCAAACTGCAATTTATCAAACTGAAAAGTAATCAAATATAAAAGTACGAATAAACGCTTTTACCATGAAACAGTTCCAAGGCCACTCAGTACCGTCTTCTCTGGTCAATTTAGCCCGCGAAATTCCCCAATAGCTCGACACGGTGACGTCACCTTTCGCCGCCTTTGCGTCACCGCCACTACTTTTATCATTGTCCGGCTGCGGCTGCGCCGCCGTGCTCAACATCCGCCTCCACTCAACAAGCACCGTACTCAGCCCCTGCCTCTGCACCCCCACCGCACCACCGAACGACGCCGTTTTAGTCAACGAAAAGTATCCGGCGCTACTGTTGCCGCCGGAGACGGCGATGAGGCGCTTCATCATCGCCGATGATCTGGTCACGATCAAGTGGTTCATTTTTTGTTAAGTCCAAAATTCCAATTCAATGAGAGTCGTGCCGCGTGCGTGATTTATGATTTATCTATTTCTAATAATTGACCGGTGGCTTTGAATATATTATACGGTTCAGGGTCTGTCGAGGAGAGTATATGCTGTGTCTGGTGTAGATGAACCGATTAGTTTCGCGAGAAATCTATGCTGACGCGGCAGCATATAATTGGTTGAGTTGCTTTGGGCATTGGTAAATAGACGTAGATAGATACCCTTTTTAATTATTGCCGGTGCATTGCCCCTTCTCCAAGTTTCGTGGGAAGTTGCCGGGTGTAGCCGATTGCAGGGAAAGCAACGTGAGGAGGCTCCACAGTGGAAACTGGAAAGTAAATATATTTAATGTTTTCTCACTTAATTTTGGCCGATCATATATGTACTGTTGTACTCCATTTTTTTACAATAACAATAATATCTATTATCTATTAATAATATAAGCAAAGCGGTCCTTGGTAGTTGTTAGACCAGGAGACCAAAATTCTCCACTTAAAAAAAAAATAAAAATAAAAATCATATCCGTTCTTTTAACTTCCATAATGTCCCTGAATTTAGGAATTCTTGAATTATCTATTATCTATTATTAATATTACCCACGTTTTGGTGTATTTTCTCTTCCTAAAATACCGTATTAATTTCCCAAAACCCACTCCCTTAAATTACTCTTCTCATATAACGGCTTAGGAGAAAAAAAGATAAATTTAAATTTGAGTAATGGATATAGCCACTTCCTTTAAATTTCTGTAAAAAAAGAAAAAAAAAACATATTTTGAAATTAAAAATTATGTAACCGTAATACCCCACCTTTTCCGGATTTGTAGTTTAATTTAAACTCAGCTCCTCATTTTTTCTAATTTACATGAAACATGAGAAACAACTTCTCTCTCCTCAACGTTTTTTTCTCTTGCATCTTCTGCAAATTATTTCTCATTTTTTAGCAAATTTCGTGACAATAGTTTCCCTAATAAATTTTTTAATTTTTTAGTTGTGCAGGATCAGGTGTTCTAATATTTGTATCAAGCATAGGAGATTAGGAGGCTTCATATGAGGTACGGATTCAAATTGCAACCATCAATTCACTTTTGTCTGTGTTCTTTTTCATATCTTATAATTTTGATGAGATGAGAAGTCTGATTTAGTTGTATTCATTCTTTGAAATTTGCACACGGTCCCCGCGTGCGCTTTTTTACTAGTATAGATTACAGAAATTCATTTATGCGTGATAAAAACATTTTCTTGTATATATATTATATAGGAACTATAAAGTAGTCTTTTTCTATACATAAATTATAAAAGGTAAAATATTGGTCTAAAATGTTAATTAATTTTAGATTCTAGTGTATGGAGTTTAAGTAGCTCAGGGTAGTTTTACAAGTCACTTCAAACAAAGTCGTGAATAGAGAAACGACAAAGATATGAATGGTAATATCTACGAAAGTTATTTGAAATTTGAACACAATATTTTTCTTGCCGAGACGATTTCAGGGGTGGTCATGGCTTCGCAAAATTCAAAGTCACCATCATCGAAACAGTCTCGTCGAGAGGGAGGATTCGGTTTCAAACTTAAAAAAATCCGACAATTTCTAGTCGAAAAACCGCCGAAAAATAAAAAATGGAAAAATCGCACTGACACCAATAATTTGTGCACCAATAATTTGTGCACCACTGGAGCTAAGAAATTTATGACCGTGTTTGATAAAGTACCTATAATTGGGGGGTTTGGTGGATTATCCCTTACTTATATATGTAGTTCTTATATTTTTTTTTTTAAAGTTGTTTTTCAAGTTATTTTGGACACATCATGTTTTCTTTTCAAATTTTATTTAGAAAGATATATCATTAAAAGACATTATGTCCGTTGAATTCACTGATGTAAATTGCTCGACATACCATGCACATGCATAAGCAAAGGTGGACATGAGTTGGGTACCCGTCCCATTAAGGAATCTAATGAGGGTACTCCGTGTGTTCGGTAACAGAGAAAGGTTTCTCGTGTCTATTCTCATTTTAGTACTGGTTACGAGTTGTTGATGTTATATTATTATTTTATTTTTCATATTTTGTGAGCCAATATAAGATAAATGTTAAGGAAAAAATATGTTGTAGTTTATATCATCAGCATAGTTGTCTATTAAAAAAATACATGTTGTGGTTTAGGCGTATACTTTTAGATTACGAGTAAAGATCATCGTGTCCAAAGAGATGAGTATGAAAAATGGACGCCATATATCCATCCCCAAATTTGTACTAACTTTATTTGAACCATTGTGGAAAATTGAGTCATTAGCTACAAAAGAGGAAGCAGAAGTGAAGGGATATTGATGCTCATAAAATATCATATTTCTTGATGTAAATGTTTTGTGAGTTTCTACATCTAAGAGTAAATAACCCTTGGTGTCTATGTGGGGATAAACAATTTCATGTAACCCATGTATTGCTGACGTGTACAACCACGATTGTGAACTTGAGATGGGGTGATTATTGTTATATCTCTAGGATTTTAAAATAAAGAAGAATATATTTATCTCTACTAGTATTATAGATAGCTAGTGTAAATTTTAGGTATGATTGGTGAAAGGGATAAAATATGGAATTACAAAAGTTAGTCAAAGGCGCATCTTATATTTACCCACAAAATCACTTTTCATATAATTGGATTCTGATTAATTTAACACAAGACTATTACTTCCAATTTGATAAAATGTTGATGAATCATCAATTGACGAGTTACGAAAAGTAAGTCTCGCAATAATTATTTTGTCATTAGTAATAAAATTGACTTTACTGAAATTTAAAACTATAATTAAATTAAAATATTTTAAACACTTTTGTTGTACTTAAGTTTTAAACTTTCAAAAATAATGTTATTAGACAAGGCGTCACACATTTCATGATTATAAATGCACTTTTTAGTAGTGTATATTGTTGCACTTGCCTATTTTGGCAACATGCTTACCACAAACATGGTAGGTTGTGTCATCTGCATGAAATCAATGCACCGCGTGACCGACTCAACATATAAAAACAAATAAAAAAATTTAAAGGAAAACAAGAATCACTTGTATCTCACTTTCCTCACCTCTCCGTCGCGCAACCTCCCTTCCATCTCTTCTCCTAGTCCACTAAATCCCCACCCTTGGCCAGTTGCCACACTCAGTGGTGCAGTCCTTATGCCACAGTTATAACTTTTTGTTGCTTCTTGCTCTTTGCAATTTTTCTCTTCCGTGTCACGCCTCTGTTGGCCTTTCCTTGTCAACGTAACTTATTTTTCTTTCACTTTTTGTTACTTGACTTAATAATTTATGGTAAGGACTAGATATAATTTTTCACGTCCCTTGTGCAGTTTATTAGAATTTTGAATAGTATACAAGATCCTCCAAGTCATCTGCACGAAATCAATGCACCACGTGACCGACTAAACATATAAAAACATATAAATAATTTTAAAGGAAAACAAGAATCAGTAGTATCTAACTTTCCTAACCTCTCTGTCGCGCAACCTCCCTTCCATATCTTCTCCTAGTCCATTAAATCCTCACCCTTGGTCAGTTGCCACACTTAGTGGTGCAGTCCTTATGCCAGAGTTATAACTTTTAGTTGCTTCTTGCTCTTTGCAATTTTTCTCTTTCGTGTCACGCCTCTGTTGTCTTTTCCTTATCAACGTAAGTTTTTTTTTCACTTTTTGTTACATGACTTAGTAATTAATGGTAAGAACTAGATATAATTTTTCACGTCCCTTGTGCAGTTTATTAGAATTTTGAACAATATACAAGATCCTCCATGTCATCTGCATGAAATTTATGCACCGCGTGACCGACTCAACATATAAAAACATTTAAATAATTTTAAAGCAAAATAAGAATCACTTGTATCTCACTTTCATCACCTCTCCGTCGCGCAACCTCCCTTCCATCTCTTCTCCTAGTCCACTAAATCCTCACCCTTGGCCAGTTGGCACACTTAGTGATGCAGTCCTTATGCCACAATTATAACTTTTTGTTGCTTCATGCTCTTTGAAATTTTTCCCCTCCGTGTCACGCCTCTGTTCTCTTTTCCTTGTCAACATAAGTTATTTTTCTTTCACTTTTTGTTACTTGACTTAGTAATTTATGGTAAGGACTAGACATAATTTTCCACATCCCTTGTGGAGTTTACTAGAATTTTGAATAGTATACAAGATCCTCCATATCATCTGCATGAAATCAATGCACCGCATGACCGACTCAACATATAAAAACATATAAATAATTTTAAAGGAAAACAAGAATCACTTGTATCTCACTTTCCTTACCTCTCCGTCGCGCAACCTCCCTTCCATCTCTTCTCCTAGTCCACTAAATCCTCACCCTTGGCCAGTTGCCACACTTAGTGGTGCAGTCCTTATGGCACAATTATAACTTTTTGTTGCTTCTTGCTCTTTGCAATTTTTTTCTTCCGTGTCACGCCTCTGTTGGCCTTTCCTTGTCAACGTAACTTATTTTTCTTTCACTTTTTGTTACTTGACATAGTAATTTATGGTAAGGACTAGATATAGTTTATCACGTCCCTTGTGTAGTTTATTAGAATTTTTAATAGTATACAAGATCCTCCATTTCATCTGCATGAAATCAATGCACCACGTGACCGACTCAACATATAAAAACATATAAATAATTTTAAAAGAAAACAAGAATCACTTGTATCTCACTTTCCTCACCTCTCCGTCGCGCAACCTCCCTTCCATCTCTTCTCCTAGTCCACTAAATCCTCACCCTTGGCCAGTTGCCACATTTAGTGGTGCAGTCCTTATGCCACAGTAATAACTTTTTGTTGCTTCTTGCTCTTAACAATTTTCTCCTCCGTATCACGCCTCTGTTGTCTTTTCCTTATCAACGTAACTTATTTTTCTTTCACTTTTTGTTACTTGACTTAGTAATTTATGGTAAGCACTAGATATAATTTTTCACGTCCCTTGTGCAGTTTATTAGAAGTTTGAATAGTATACAAGATCCTCCATGTCATCTGCATGAAATCAATGCACCACGTGACCGACTCAACATATAAAAACATATAAATAATTTTAAAAGAAAACAAGAATCACTTGTATCTCACTTTCCTCACCTCTCCGTCGCCTAAACTCCATTCCATATCTTATCCTAGTCCACTAAATCCTCACCCTTGGTCAGTTGCCACACTTAGTGGTGCAGTCCTTATGCCAGAGTTATAACTTTTAGTTGCTTCTTGCTCTTTGCAATTTTTCTCTTTCGTGTCACGCCTCTGTTGTCTTTTCCTTGTCAACGTAAGTTATTTTTTTTTTCACTTTTTGTTACATGACTTAGTAATTAATGGTAAGAACTAGATATAATTTTTCACGTTCCTTGTGCAGTTTATTAGAATTTTGAACAATATACAAGATCCTCCATGGCATCTGCATGAAATCAATGCACCGCGTGACCGACTCAACATATAAAAACATTTAAATAATTTTAAAGCAAAACAAGAATCACTTGTATCTCACTTTCATCACCTCTCCGTCGCGCAACCTCCCTTCCATCTCTTCTCCTAGTCCACTAAATCCTCACCCTTGGCCAGTTGGCACACTTAGTGATGCAGTCCTTATGCCACAATTATAACTTTTTGTTGCTTCATGCTCTTTGCAATTTTTCCCCTCCGTGTCACGCCTCTGTTCTCTTTTCCTTGTCAACATAAGTTATTTTTCTTTCACTTTTTGTTACTTGACTTAGTAATTTATGGTAAGGACTAGACATAATTTTCCACATCCCTTGTGGAGTTTACTAGAATTTTGAATAGTATACAAGATCCTCCATATCATCTGCATGAAATCAATGCACCGCATGACCGACTCAACATATAAAAACATATAAATAATTTTAAAGGAAAACAAGAATCACTTGTATCTCACTTTCCTCACCTCTCCGTCGCGCAACCTCCCTTCCATCTCTTCTCCTAGTCCACTAAATCCTCACCCTTGGCCAGTTGCCACACTTAGTGGTGCAGTCTTTATGGCACAATTATAACTTTTTGTTGCTTCTTGCTCTTTGCAATTTTTTTCTTCCGTGTCACGCCTCTGTTGGCCTTTCCTTGTCAACGTAACTTATTTTTCTTTCACTTTTTGTTACCTGACATAGTAATTTATGGTAAGGACTAGATATAGTTTATCACGTCCCTTGTGTAGTTTATTAGAATTTTTAATAGTATACAAGATCCTCCATTTCATCTGCATGAAATCAATGCACCACGTGACCGACTCAACATATAGAAACATATAAATAATTTTAAAAGAAAACAAGAATCACTTGTATCTCACTTTCCTCACCTCTCCGTCGCGCAACCTCCCTTCCATCTCTTCTCCTAGTCCACTAAATCCTCACCCTTGGCCAGTTGCCACATTTAGTGGTGCAGTCCTTATGCCACAGTAATAACTTTTTGTTGCTTCTTGCTCTTTACAATTTTCTCCTCCGTATCACGCCTCTGTTGTCTTTTCCTTATAAACGTAACTTATTTTTCTTTCACTTTTTGTTACTTGACTTAGTAATTTATGGTAAGGACTAGATATAATTTTTCACGTCCCTTGTGCAGTTTATTAGAATTCTGAATAGTATACAAGATCCTCCATGTCATATGCATGAAATCAATGCACCGCGTGACCGACTCAACATATAAAAATATATAAATAATTTTAAAGGAAAACAAGAATCACTTGTATCTCACTTTCCTAACCTCTCCGTCGCGCAAACTCCCTTCCATATCTTCTCCTAGTCCACTAAATCCTCACCCTTGGTCAGTTGCCACACTTAGTGGTGCAGTCCTTATGCCACAGTTATAACTTTTTGTTGCTTCATGCTCTTTGCAATTTTTCCCCTCCGTGTCACGCCTCTGTTGTCTTTTCCTTGTCAACATAAGTTATTTTTCTTTCAACTTTTTTTACTTGATTTAGTAATTTATGGTAAGGACTAGATATAATTTTCCACATCCCTTGTGGAGTTTATTAGAATTTTGAATAGTATACAAGATCCTCCATATCATCTGCATGAAATCAATGCACCGCATGACCGATTCAACATATAAAAACATATAAATAATTTTAAAGGAAAATAAGAATCCCTTGTATCTCACTTTCCTCACCTCTCAGTCGCGCAACCTCCCTTCCATCTCTTCTCCTAGTCCACTAAATCCTCACCCTTGGCCAGTTGCCACACTTAGTGGTGTAGTCCTTATGCCACAGTTATAACTTGTTGTTGCTTCTTGCTCTTTGTAATTTTTCTCCTCCGTGTCACGCCAGTTTTGTCTTTTCCTTGTCAACGTAAGTTATTTTTCTTTCACTTTTTGTTACTTGACTTAGTTATTTATGGTAAGGACTAGATATAATTTTTCATGTCCCTTGTGCAGTTTATTAGAATTTTGAATAGTATACAAGATCCTCCATGTCATCTGCATGAAATCATTGCACCACGTGACCTACTCAACATATAAAAATATATAAATAATTTTAAAGGAAAACAAGAATCACTTGTATCTCACTTTCCTAACCTCTCTGTCGCGCAACCTCCCTTCCATCTCTTCTCCTAGTCCACTAAATCCTCACCCTTGGCCAGTTGTCACACTTAGTGGTGCAGTCCTTATGCCACAGTTATAACTTTTTGTTGCTTCTTGCTCTTTGCACTTTTTCTCCTCCGTGTCACGACTCTGTTGTCTTTTCCTTGTCAACGTAAGTTATTTTTCTTTCACTTTTTGTTACTTGACATAGTATTTTATGGTAAGGACTAGATATAACTTTTCACGTCCCTTGTGCAGTTTATTAGAATTTTGAATAGTATACAAGATCCTTCATGTCATCCGCATGAAATCAATGCACCACGTGACCGACTCAACATATAAAAACATATAAATAATTTTAAAAGAAAACAAGAATCACTTGTATCTCACTTTCCTCACCTCTCCGTCGCCTAAACTCCCTTCCACCTCTTCTCCTAGTCCACTAAATCCTCACCCTTGGCCAGTTGCCACATTTAGTGGTGTAGTCCTTATGCCACAGTTAAAAATTTTTGTTGCTTCTTGTTCTTTATAATTTTCTCCTACGTGTCACGCCTCTGTTGTCTTTTCCTTATCAACGTAACTTATTTTTCTTTCACTTTTTGTTACTTGACTTAGTAATTTATGGTAAGGACTAGATTTAATTTTTCACGTCCCTTGTGCAGTTTATTAGAAGTAGTTTGAATAGTATACAAGATCCTCCATGTCATATGCATGTGTGCAGTTTATTAGAAGTAGTTTGAATAGTATACAAGATCCTCCATGTCATATGCATGAAATCAATGCACCGCGTGACCGACTCAACATATAAAAACATATAAATAATTTTAAAGGAAAACAAGAATCACTTGCATCTCACTTTCCTCACCTCTCCGTCGCGCAAACTCCCTTCCATATCTTCTCCTAGTACACTAAATCCTCACCATTGGTCAGTTGCCACACTTAGTGGTGCAGTCCTTATGCCATAGTTATAACTTTTTGTTGCTTCTTGCTGTGTGCAATTTTTCTCTTTCGTGTCACGCCTCTGTTGTCTTTTCCTTATCAACGTAAGTTATTTTTCTTTCACTTTTTGTTACATGACTTAGTAATTAATGGTAAGGACTAGATATAATTTTTCACTTCCCTTGTGCAGTTTATTAGAATTTTGAACAATATACAAGATCCTCCATGTTATCTGCATATAATCAATGCACCGCGTGACCGACTCAACATATAAAAATATATAAATAATTTTAAAGCAAAACAAGAATCACTTGTATCTCACTTTCCTCACCTCTCCGTCGCACAACCTCCCTTCCATCTCTTCTCCTAGTCCACTAAATCCTCACCCTTGGCCAGTTGCCACACTTAGTGGTGCAGTCCTTATGCCACAGTTATAACTTTTTGTTGCTTCATGCTCTTTGCAATTTTTCCCCTCCGTGTCACGCCTCTGTTGTCTTTTCCTTGTCAACATAAGTTATTTTTCTTTCACTTTTTGTTACTTGATTTAGTAATTTATGGTAAGGACTAGATATAATTTTCCACATCCCTTGTAGAGTTTATTAGAATTTTGAAAATATGGCGGTTTTTGAAATTTTTTGAAAATCTTCAATTTCCCGACAGATTTGCGGCCGGGAATAATCGAAGAAATTGGCGGGACTCGGTGGGAAATTCAAATTTCACGAAAATTCAATTTTTTGTAACTTTTTCTATAAATACACTTCATTATACATCTCTTTTTTCATCTCAAAAAACTTTTTCAAACACTTTTTTCATATTCAAACACTTTTTTCTTTCAATCTCAAAATTAAAATTTTCACTACTTTCTTCAACTTTTAAATAATCAAACACTTATTTAATTTTTTTGTGTTTGAGATTGAGCAATGAATCAAAAATTTAATTGCTCATCTAAAACACAAAAAAGTTAAATAATGTTTTAAAATATTTCAAAATAGTTAAAAAAATAATATTTCGGTAATTATTATCGAAATATTTTTTTTTATTCTGATGAGTTTTATTCCCGACCAAAAATTGGTCACGAATAATATAAATATTATACCCGACCGGTGTGCGGTCGGAAATAGCATTAATATTATTCCCAATCGATTTTCGGTCGGGAATAATGTAAACATAATTCCAGACCGGCCCACGGTCGGGATTAGTCGTACATATTGCCGACCGGACTTCGGTCGGGAATACGGACCGGGTACCGGTCGGGGCTTTTCACGACCAGTAATCGGTCGGGGTTGACGGTCGGGAAATTCTCGACCGAAATTCAGTCGGGAAATGCGGTCGGGAAAAGCTCGGGCCGCGACCGAACTTCGGTCGGGAACGTTTTCCCGACCGAAGCAATGCCGACCGGCCCTTTCCGACCGAAGATCGATCGGGAAAGGGTAATTCCCGACCGCTGAAGGGTCATTCCCGACCGGCTTTGCGGTCGGGAATGACCCGATTTTTTTGTAGTGATTTTTCTCTTCCATCTCAAGCAAGCCTCAGTTGTCTTATCCTTATCAGCGTAAGTTATTTTTCTTTCACTATATGTTTCTTGACTTAGTCGTTCTTGGTTAGAGTTGAATATTAACTTTAACGTCCCCGTGCATATTATTAAAATTTTGACAAGATCCTCTTGTTCTTGATTATTCGATAAATTGCTTAAGTATATTATGTTTTGCTTCATTTTAAAATTCCTGTAATCTCATCTTTAAACTAAACATGAATACTAAAATTCTTTTGGCCGTTAAGCTTAATTACTTAGAGTTAATTCTCATAACTTTTTAGGAATGTAATTAACCTATTCTTTCTTCTTTATTCCATTTATTCCAGGTTTAAAAAATCAAATATTAAAAGAAATTCACTGCAAGTTTTGAGAACCAGGCCATCCATATTATTGCATAAAAAGGTTTTTCTTTGAATAAGATCTCAGCCCCAACCACATACTCGTATTCTTGTATAAATGGTTATTAAATATTATCAGGCTAAATCTGCTTTTTAAAAAATTAAGAAAGGAATGATACAGTGATCATTAAAAGAGAAAGCATCATAAAATTTTGAGTAATGTTTAGTATCTAGTCATTTTGGGCCGTGAAATTTAGAGTTCAACGCAGTGACGTCACCTTCCCGACCTTTTCATCACCGCCACTACTTTATTATTCTTCGGCTGCGGCTGCGCTGCCGTGCTCAACATCCGCGGTTGTTAAACCAGCACCGTACTGTAGCCCTGCCTCTGATGCACCCCCAACGCACCATCGAATGGCGCCATTTTAGTCAACGACAAGTATTCACTGCTATTATTATGCGTTCATGCGTTGCCACTTGTCTCTTCTCTAAGTTTCGTGGGAAGTTGCCGAGTGTAATGGATTGCAGGGAAAGCAACGTGAGGAGGTTCGAGAGTTAAGTGAAAAGTAAAAATAATTATGTACTTCATTGTTGATCATGGCAGCAATATAGATTTTATGAATATATTTATGCATGTTAATGTAATCCTTCTATATATTTTTATTAATTTGTAAGAAGAGAAGAGAAGCGACGTTTCATTAAATTTCATTGTGGAATTTAAGTAGTTAAGGATACTGACGAAATATTAAAAATGCCCGCTAATTTTTTTTTAAAAAGTTAAAATGCCCGTTTCTTTAGAACCTTGCCAAAATGCCCCGTATGTTTAAAAAAAAGCTTTTAAAAATGCCCTCGGCCTTTATTCGAGCCAAAATTGCCTACGTGGCATTACAAAATTGCACTTTGCACTCTAAAATATTTTGGAGTGCGAAATACAATTTATCTTGGGGTGTAAAATGCAATTTCGTACTGCCACGTAGGCAATTTTGGCCTGAACAATGGCCGAGGATATTTTTAGTAGACTTTTTAAAATATATGGGGCATAAAAACAATGCCCAAAAAATAATGACATTAACTTTTTAAAAAAAAAGTTAAGGGGCAAATTTCATTTTTTTTCCTTTGCAAATTAATTGTTTTAGATGAGTTCTAATTTATGTAAGTAAAAAGAAAAAGGACAGTGAGTTAAATAATGATATTATTTATATAGTTATTAAATTAGCTTATCAACTAGTAGTTACTCAAATAAATAAAGGGCAAATTATTTTTTTGCCATTTTTATTATATTGTAAAATTGCTTTTTGCCCTTTATAAAATCGGCTTCATAAAAGGACTTTAACTTTCTCTTTTTTAACCAAAAATGCCCGCTCTCCTTTTTCAAAAGCTTGGTCCTATTTTTGCTGACGTGCCAGTTGATTAGGATGACACTCTGGATATTATCTTTATAATAATCTCTAAATTCCATATACTAATTCTAGAATTATAATAATTGTAGATTATTTTAAAATTCAGGTTATTAATTATAGATTTGATTAATAATTAACAATTAACTAAATAAATAAAAAAATGTCAACAATAATAATAATAATAAAAGAAAAGATTAAACATTTCATCTCCCCCCCCAACCCCACCCAAAGGACCCACAACCAAATTCATCGGCAAAATCGAATCTTCAGATTCGTTTCCATCGTTGTGGAGAGGCTTGCGGTGGTGAGAGGGGAGCGGAATCTTGCGGAATTGCATGACACCAGAATCATACTCTAATCTCGAAATTAGATTTTTTTTGGGGATGGGGGAGGGGGTGTAGGGGTTGATGGCTCAACGGGGTTGTGAGAAGAAGGAGATGGTGGTGATGAATTTGTGAGGAGCGCGATTTGGGAATTGCTGGTGGTGGTGAGGAGTTTCGGGGCAACATGAAAGTGAAGCAACAGGTGGTTTTCCGCTGCTTGAGGGCTGCAGAACCCTACTGGGTTCTGCAATTCAGCACATAGGCCCAAAAACTTGGGCCAATTGTTTTTTATCAATGTTTTTTTAAAAAATATTGGGTTATTTGGCCCAAATTCGAAAACTTTTTTTTACAAGAAACATGTCGGCTCTTATGGCCCACTGTATAAAGTTTAAAGGGTTTTTTGACCCACACCAAAGTCAACTCCAGTCAGACATTGACCGTTAACTTCGGCATTCCCTAAAAAAAATATTGAAATGTTTGATTTATGTGCACAAATTAAATTCACATGTTGGGATATTGTATGTACTTTGAAATTAGTTGATGGAAATAACATGTTGCAACAGTAACCTCTCTTGTTGAAATTTACTTTATTCAGCAATTACTTACAACTAAAAATGTAGAGATGGTAAATTCAATAATTATCTTAATGAAGAAATTAATTTGACGATATTAAGTCATGCGTTAAATGAGAAATCTCATTTATTTCTTGCATAATCTCGCACCCCCACCTTGAAAATCCTGGCTCAGCCCCTGAATATTATCTTGTGGTAGTTGTAATTTTGTGATGTTGAGTTCTTTAGAATTGCAGTTCTATTAATGTTGATGAACACACACATCAACTTGATAAGTTAATGCAATATTTCCCTGAATGGTATTATTTTTTTCTTATTTTATGGTATTAAGGCATTGTAATTATATGGGATTCCAGATATGGAATCTAGTTGCATTCCTAACATGGAAATGTAGTGTTAAACTCAATCTTATAATTTTGTAAGTTCAGTTACACTTTCTGATTGCATACTTTGCTTTTAAAATGTTTATTTATGGAAGCTTGATCCTTATAAAACATCACAAGTTCATGTTGTTATGCAACTTCTTAGTTGCATGATGAAAGTTTTGATTGAACTGTTGGAGAAATTATTATTTGGCATAAGGCTAAATATAATTTTTAGAAATTAGAAGTGAGTCCAATTGATATTATAGCAACTTGAGTTTAATGGTGTGAATTATATTGGCTTAATGAGAAGCTAATTGGTGAGATTTTATTTATATAAATAAGATTTTATCTAATAAAAATAAGATTTGAATTGAGAATTCAAACCACACCTAAATGCTATAATAATGTGAAATGAATTTGGCTTTATTGCTAAATTAAAATCACCCCTTAATGGCTTGGTTGTTACATGAAATTTTTTTCTATTTAAAGGGCCTTTGCGCAAAGGAGAAAATAATTAAAATTCAAGCAAAAACATATCATTTCACATTTTTTTGCATATCATATACAATTCAGAGTTTTGCAAAATACTGTAGTGTTCGTAAGTGAAAAAACAGTATAGCCCTTCACTTGCTGTTTATTTGTGTGTGGACGTTGTACCTTGGGAGATCTCTTCCTCACGAGGGCTTGAAGGATAGCCGGGGAATTCGATCTTAAGGGGAGAAGGCTTACTTTCAACTCGTCCAAAACCGTTCTTCAATCCGATCGTTCACTATTTTTCGGTAAACTTTATGAGTTTTCATATGTATCGTTTTTAGAAATCAATATACAAGTTATTTCTTGTCGTTATTTATTTATTATTGTTATACGTTTGCGACGCATACCAACAATCTTAAGATCGAATTTCATGTTTATCATGCGTTGCACATATAGGTGGTTTTAATTTCTGGAATATGTTCATATGCCTATTTTATTTGTGTTCGTAAAGGTAATTTTAATTTCCAGAACTTGTTCTGTTTTTTCTTTTTGGTACTCTACTTTGTGTGTTAGATTTCGAGATTATGTTTAAATATGTAGATTAATCCAGACTAGAAGTGACAGATATTTCAGTTTGAACCTATTCTTTATGATTACCAGAAACTCTAATAGTTTGCATGTTTGTTTTGTGTCTGTAATTATTTTCTATCGAATATCAACATGTTTTAATAGTAGGTTTATGTTATGATTTTCAAAAATCTAGAGCAGGTTATTTGTTATTTTGGCCGCAGGGTTATGCCCACTATTTCTATTACAGCAGGTTTTCATTATGTATTTTTTTTTAAAAAAAATTGTTTCCAGTAGCCTTGCAGCAGGTTTTTTTGCAAAATTATTAATCAGTATTGTATTTTCTGTGATTCGAACCCGAGTCACTCTAATTGCTAGACGTTATCTTTACCGTTTGAACGTTACGAATCTTGTGTGTTAAGTGGTTCGGTTACGTATTCAATACATGCGATAAATTCGTTGTTAATTTAATTTGCTGAGCATGTTTAATTCCAAAACGTAACCCCCTGGATTCGAACCCGCGTCCTCTGGTGTATTGAATGTGCTCCTTACCATTAGTCTGTGAGTTATTTCATGTTAAAAGCATGCGTTACATTTTATTATAATTATTGCTGAGATGCTGTTAATTATTTCGTAATGTTTAATTCCAAAATGTTACTACTGGTGAATGAACCCACGACGTCTGCCTTAATAAATCTGAGTCTTACCGTTGCAACAAATTTTAATTTTAGTAAATGTGTGCGTTACTTATAATTGACTTAACGTTAAGCAGTTTATTATATGAATGATATGCTTTATTATCCATGCTACATATTTAACTTAATATTCTGAGTAGAGAAAATTTAAATATGTGATTATATGTGGAGCATAGTTATGTGATTGGTGAAAAAAAATTGCATTTGAATATGTGGAGAAAATATAAATTGCAAGTGCCTTTTAAGAAGACTTTAAATAATTCTAAGTGCGACTTTGTGAATTATTTAGAGATATAACTAGTGAGAGCACTAACAACAATGCTGCGAGCATCGATAAATTCACCAATGACGGGCGACGTTGAGGTCGTTACGCTAAGTCAAAGAGCTAACGGTATTGAGATCTTAGTACCGGTTTTGAGAACCACGATGTCATATTCTCAACTAGAGAAACCGAAAAAGAATTTCAAAATAATTCTAAGTACTGAGACTTGTGAATTATTCGAAGGAAATTAAAATTAAGAATAATTCTAAGTATTGAGACTTGTGAATTATTTGAAGAAAATTCATAATTAGAATAATTCTAAGTATTGAGACTTGTGAATTATTCGAAAAGAAATTCAAAATGAAAATAATTCTAAGTATTGAGACTTGTGAATTATTCGAAGATATTCTAAGTGAGAATATTTATACAGACGGTTCTATCGCAGAAAGGTGGAGTGTAAGCGGACTTGTCCCTCCACTGGCCTGGGAACCTAATATTCTGTCGCAGAAAGGTGGACTTTAAAGAGGTTTTGTCCCTCCACTGGCCTGGGAATATCTGTATAAATAGTTCGGTTGAGAATTCTCAGCGATACTAATAAAATTAATTGTGTGGATTATTTAATTAGTTATGGCGGCTGAAAATTCAAACAACAACTCGAACGAATGGTAGATAGACATTGGGGCTACTCGACCACATCTGCACGAACAAGTGGATGTTCACGACCTATCAACTTGTGGAGAACAAGCAGTGTTTCTTGGGAAACTCTACAATCTCAAAAGTTGAAGGCAGGGGAACGGTTGTGTTAAAGAGGACCTCGGGGAAAGAGTTGACCCTAAACGAGGTGCTTCATGTTTCAGAGATTCACACGAATCTAATATGTTGTACAATATCGAACTAGAAAGGGTTCACACTTGTCTTTGAGTGAGACAAGAATATCCTATCTAAGGGTGGAACCTTTGTAGGAAAGGGATATGGGTCTAAGATTCTTTTAAGATGTCTGTTATGACCATGTCACCTAAGGGTGAGGCTAGTGTTCAAGTTTGATGTAGTCAAAATTCTCGTGTGAGGAGACTAGTTTTACGAATAAATGTAATCAAAGTTGCATGTGAGGCAAATATTATAATTTATTTCGATTACTTGTGACGTCTTTATGACATGGGAAAAAAAATACAAGTGCGAGACTTGTATATTGTGCGTGTGTGTGTATATATATATATATATATATATATATATATATATATAGTTGTCGGAAATACAAGTGTGAGACTTGTATAATATATATATATATATATATATATATATATATATATGTTTGAAGGAAATAACATAAGTGTGAGACTTGTATGTTATTACATATATATATATATATATACATAAATCCTTGTTGAAAATAACACAAGTGTGAGACTTGTAAGAGTGAGACTTGTATGTTATATATATTTGTAAAAAATAAAAACAAGTTTGAGACTTGTATTTTATTAGATATATATATATATATATATATATATATATACATTTGTTTGAAATATTTGGAATTGAGTCCAAATATAAGTGCGTAAATTAAATTGCTTAGTGAGAAGCAAGTGAAATTTAATACTATTTATTTTACTAAATAGATTAAATATTCAAATTTATTTGAAATAAGACGCTATGCACGCAAATCAAATAAATTCTATTTTCTTTGAGGCTAGAGACATTTTTTTTTCTTGAGGAAAAGAAAAGAAATGTGGGGGCTAGAGGAAAGAAAATGTTGGTGCATATTTTAGTTAGAAAATAATCATACTAATTTCTTTAGACTTTAAGAAGTCAAAGATAATAGCGTAGGCGATTGACGAAAGGTCTAGCGAGAGACTAAGTAGCAAATTCATCGAGGGAAATGGGAAATTTGAGCCCACCAAAAGACATCACCCCATGATGGCAACCCTACCTGAATTGTAAACCCCAATTTGCAGGTTCAAAGGGACAACCGAATTGTGGGGGCGAGTCGAACAAAGCACTCGGGAAATCGAGTTCCCAACCCATTTATATGATGAAAGAGTGATGGACCTGTACAGGTTAAGGAGAACTTGAGGTTCTAATGATCCTTATGTCTTGTGAACACAAGCAGGGTATTACAGGATACCCTTAATGAGAGATCACCTATGTCGAATGTGAAGGGCCCGCTTCTATGAGATGATACAAAAGGGCTAAATCTCTAAAGCATTCGATGAAATTTTCCAAGGCAGTCCAGGGTCGAAACGGACAACAACGAGAACCAATACGGTATTGGAATGAGTTGTGTGAGTACCATTGTCTTGGTATACACAAAACGCCGAACAGTTCAAGGCATCACGTCCACTGGTTGGCAAGTATATCCGATGGTATTTCACTAAGGAAGGTTCAAGGCCCAAAACCACCTATCCTGATGCAACAAGTTCCGGCAGAACTCTGAAATTGCATTTAGCATTGTTAGGCTCACGTGCATTTCAGCCAATGACATTCATGTGGGGGATTGTTGGAGAAATTATTATTTGGCATAAGGCTAAATATAATTTTTAGAAATTGGAATTGAGTCCAATTGATATTATAGCAACTTGAGTTTAATGGTGTGAATTATATTGGCTTAATGAGAAGCTAATTGGTGAGATTTTATTTATATAAATAAGATTTTATCTAATAAAAATAAGATTTGAATTGAGAATTCAAACCACACCTAAATGCTATAATAATGTGAAATGAATTTGGCTTTATTGCTAAATTAAAATCACCCCTTAATGGCTTGGTTGTTACATGAAATTTTTTTCTATTTAAAGGGCCTTTGCGCAAAGGAGAAAATGATTAAAATTCAAGCAAAAACATATCATTTCACATTTTTTTTGCATATCATATACAATTGAGAGTTTTGCAAAATACTGTAGTGTTCGTAAGTGAAAAAACAGTATAGCCCTTCACTTGCTGTTTATTTGTGTGTGGACGTTGTACCTTGGGAGATCTCTTCCTCACGAGGGCTTGAAGGATAGCCGGGAAATTCGATCTTAAGGGGAGAAGGCTTGCTTTCAACTCGTCCAAAACCGTTCTTCTATTCGATCGTTCAATGTTTTTCGGTAAACTTTATGAGTTTTCATATGTATCGTTTTTAGAAATCAATATACACGTTATTTCTTGTCGTTATTTATTTATTATTGTTATACGTTGGCGAATATGAGTCGCCATTTGCACAACTTTGTGCAGAAAGTGGGATCATTCATCAAACTACAGCGCCATATTCTCCCGAGCAAAACGGTATTGCAGAAAGGAAGAATAGAACGTTGAAGGAGATGATGAATGCGATGCTCATAAGTTCTGGTCTACCTCAGAACATGTGGGGGGAAGCTTTGCTCTCCGCCAACCATGTGCTCAATCGCCTGCCGCACAAAAGGTTGGATAAAACGCCTTATGAATTGTGGAAAGGACGCGCGCCTTGCTACAAGTTCTTAAGGGTTTGGGGTTGTCTAGCAAAGGTCCCAATTCCTCCTCCTAAAAGGAATAGGATAGGACCTAAGACATTTGACTGTGTATTCATTGGATATGCGCATGATAGTAGCGCCTATCGGTTTTTGGTACACAAGTCAGATAACCCTGAGATGAGGGTGAATACTATCATTGGGGCTCGAGACGCTTCATTCTTCGAGGAGATATTTCCCCACAAAACTCGATTCATTGAGGAAACGAAAAGAAATGTGGGGGTGAGAGAATCTCAAGAAGATGAAGAAGAACAAAGTACGAGAAGAAGTAAAAGAGCTAGAAAAGAGAATTGTTGGAGAATATTTGGAATTGAGTCCAAAAATAATAAGTCCAAAGTGCAAAGTGTGTGAATTGTAATTGCTTATTGAGAAGCATTTTATTTGTGAAATAAAAAATTCAATATTTGTGAAAATTTTGAATTTTGAAGACACACTTATTATTGTGCTTGAATGTGGTCAAAAATCATTTGAATGCATTCAAATGGTTATGAATGACAAGAGTAATCACCCCTTTAATGTCTTGTGGTTGTTACATTTTTTTCTCACCTATAAAAGGAGGCCTCCACTCTTGGGAAAATCATCCAACTAGCATACAAAACAAAAGCATTCTTTTTGCATACATAGCATACATTTTTCTAAGTTCTACAAGTATTACGAAGTTCGATAGAGGAATTGATCTTAGCTTCAAGACTTTTCCACCGCGACGGACGTTGTACCTTGGGAGGTCGTTGCCATCGAGGGTTCGAAGATGAACCGGCAAATTGATCTTAAGGGGAGGAGGTTAAACTTCCAACTCGTCCAATTCTCTCGAAGAAATTTTCTGACTCGTCTAATCCACTCCAAGGATTTTATCATCAGTTGCTGAGAGGTAGTTTTAATTATTTTGTTGCATTTTAATTCATATATATGCATGTTATATGAAAGTATTTCTTCTATGAATTGTTGATACGTGTTTTGGAAATTATTGAATTATTGAATTGTTTTATATATGTTAATGTTTTCAATATGTCCAACTTGTTCTACATTTGACTATGCAGTCTATGAAAGCCTTAAAAGCAATGTCAAATATTGTATCTTAACAAATGATCTCGGTACAACTTCTCTATTGCATTACAAAGTTTTCCATCTTGTACTAATTTTATAATTTTAAACCTTTTTAAAAACTTCCTGACATATACGAGTTTTGGATATTTTCAATCTACTCATCATTTCAGGATTATAAAGGCTATTTTTAGTAGTGTATAGTGTTGTAATTGCCTGTTTTGGCAACGCGCCTACCTCAAGCACGACTTGTCTGTGTCATTCGCAGACCGACTCAAATATATGAAATTATAAAAAAAAATGTTGAAAGAAAAACAATAACACATGTATCTCACTTCCCTCACCTCTATGTGGCGCAACCTCCTTCCCCCTCGTCTCTCAGTCCTCCCTCTACCTCTCTCTTGGCCACTTAATCCTTAGTGCCACAGATGTAATTTTATGTTGTTTCATGCTCGTTGCAATTTTTCTCTTCCGTCTCACGCCTCAGTTGTCTTATCCTTATCACCGTAAGTTATTTATCTTTCACTATATGTTTCTTGACTTAGTCGTTCTTCGTTAGAGTTGAAGATTAACTTTAACATTCCCGTACAGATTATTAAAATTTTGACAAGATCCTCTTGTTCTTGATTATCCGATAAATCGCTTAAATTTATTATCTTATCCTTCATTTTAAAATTTTTGTAATCTCATCTTTGAACTAAACATGAATATTGCAATTCTTTTGGCCGTTGAGCTCAATTACTTAGACTTAATTCTCATAACTTTTTAGGAATGTAATTAACCTATTCTCTCTTCTTTATTCCAAGTTTAAAAATCAAATATTAAAAGAAATTCACTACAAGTTTTGAGAAGCAGGCCATCCATATTATTGCATAAAAAGGTTTTTCATTGAATAAGATCTCAGTCCCAACCGAATACTCGTATTCTTGTATATATGGTTATTAAAAATTATCAGTCTAAATCTGCGTTTTAAAAATTATGAAAGGAATGATACAGTGATCATTTAAAGAGAAAGCAAGATCAAATTTAGAGTAATGCTCAGTATCTAGTCATTTTGGGCCGTAAAAATCTCCGATAGTTCAACACAGTGACGTCACCTTCCCCACCTTTGCATCACCGCCACTACTTTATTATTCTTCGGCTGCGGCTGCGTTGTCGTGCTCAATATCCGCGGTTGTTCAACCAGCACCGTACTGTAGCCCTGCCTCTGATACACCCCCAACGCACCATCGAATGGCGCCGTTTTAGTCAACGACAAGTATTCGCTGCTATTATTACCGCGGGTGACGACGATGAGGCGCGCTTCATGTTCGCCGATGATCTAGTGAACGAAAATACCCTTTATTGATGGTGCGTTCATGCGTTGCCACTTGTCTCTTCTCTAAGTTTCGTGGGAAGTTGCCGAGTGTAATAGATTGCAGGTAAAGCAACGTGAGGAGGTTCCAGAGTGGAAATTGAAAAGTAAAAATAATTATGTACTTTATTGTTGATCATGGCATTTTATGAATATATTTATCCTTCTATATGTAGGAATGATAAAGTAATCTTTTAAGTAATTTGTAAAAAGAGAAGAGAATCGACGTTTCATTAAATTTCATTGTGGAATTTAAGTAGTTAAGGATACTTTTGCAAATTAACTATTTTAGAAGACTTCTAATTTATGGAAGTATAAAGAGAAAGGACAGTGAGTTAAATGTTGATATTATTTATATAGTTATCAAAATAACTTATCAACTAGTAGTTACTCAAATAAATAAAGGGCAAATTATTTTATCCCCTTTTTATAATATTGTAAAATTGCTTTTTGCCCTTTATAAAATCGGCTTCATAAAAGGACTTTAACTTTCTTTTTCTTAACAAAAAATGCCCACTTGGCTTTTTCAAAAGCTTGATCAAATTTTGGCTGACGTGGCAGCTACTAGGATGACACTTTGCATACTATCTTTATAATAATCTCTAAATCACGTATACCAATTCTAGAATTATAATAATTATATTGTAGATTGTTTTTAAAATTTAGGTTTATTAATTATAGATTTGATTAATAATTAACAATTAACTAAAAATAAAAAAAAATAAAAATTGTCAACAATAATAAAAAAAAGATTAAACATTTCATCCCCCCCCCCCCCCCCACAACAAAATCCATCGGCAAAATCGAATCTTCAGATTCTTTTCCAGCATTGTGGAGAGGCTTGCGGTGGTGAGAGGGGAGCGGAATCTTGCCGAATTGGGTGACACCAGAATCATACTCTAATCTTGAAATTGGATTTTTTTGGGGGGTGGGGGTGTAGGGGTTGATGGCTCAAGGGGGCTATGAAAAGAAGGAGATGGTGGTGATGGATTTGTGAGGAGCACGATTTGGGAACTGGTGGTGGTGGTGAGGAGTTTAGGGGCAATGGGAAAGTAAAGCAGCGGGTGGTTTCCCGCTGCTTGAGGGCTGCTCTGCAATTCAGCACATGGGCCCAAAAATTGGGCCAATTGTTTTTTAACAATTTTTTTAAAAATAAAATATTGGGTTTTTTGACCCAATTTCGAAACTTTTTATTACAAGAAATATGTGTGCTCTTATGACCCACTGTATAAAGTTAAAGTGCTTTTTGACCAACACCAAAATCCCTTTTTTATTTAAAGTTTTGCTTATTTTTTTAAAATAAAATTAAAGGGTTTGGTGCGGATAAAGTTTACGGGTATGGTGTAGGATCTGGGTCAGGTCCGACCCGATCCATACCCGATTGGGTCAAAGTCAACTCTAGTCAGCCATTGACCGTTGACTTCGGCATTGCCTAAGAATTTTTTTTAAAGGTTTGATTTATGTGCACAAAGTAAATTCACATGTTGGGATATTTTATGTACTTTGAAATTAGTTGGTGGAAATAACATGTTGCAAAAAAACTTCTCTTGTTGAAATTGACTTTATTCAATAATTACCTACGACTCAAAATGTAGAGATGGTAAATTCAATAATTATCTTAAGGAAGAAATTAATTTGGTCGAAAATAAGTCATGTGTTAAATGAAAAATCTCATTTATTTCTTGCATAATCTCGCACCCTCACCTCAAAAATTCTGGCTCTGCCCCTGAATATTATCTTGTGGTAGTTGTAATTTTGTGATGTTGAGTTCTTTAGAATTGCAGTTCTCTTAATGTTGATGAACACACACATCAACTTGATAAGTTAATGCAATCTTTCATTGAATGGTATCATTTTATTTTATTTACTTTATGGTATTAAGGCATTGTAACTATATGGGATCCGAGATATGGAATCTAGTTGAATTCCTAACATGGCAATGTAGTGTTAAACTCAATTTTATAATTTTGTAAGTTAAATTAACCTTTCTGATTGTATACTTATGCTTTTAAAGTGTTTATTTATGGAAGCTTGATCCTTTTAAAACTGATGAACGTTTAGATTGAACTAATATTTGAATGTTTTCAATATGTCCAACTTGTTCTACATTTGACTATGCAGTCTATGAAAGCCTTAAAAGCAATGTCAAATATTGTATCTTAACAAATGATCTCGGTACAACTTCTCTATTGCATTACAAAGTTTTCCATCTTGTACTAATTTTATAATTTTAAACCTTTTTAAAAACTTTCTGACATATACGAGTTTTGGATATTTTCAATCTACTCATCATTTCAGGATTATAAGGATATTTTTAGTAGTGTATAGTGTTGTAATTGCCTGTTTTGGCAACGCGCCTATCTCAAGCACGGCTTGTCTGTGTCATTCGCAGACCGACTCAAATATACGATTATAAAAAAAAAAGTTGAAAGAAAAACAATAACACATGTATCTCACTTCCCTCACCTCTATGTGGCGCAACCTCTTTCCCTCTCGTCTCTCAGTCCTCCCTCTACCTCTCTCTTGACCACTTAATCCTTAGTGCCACAGATGTAATTTTATGTTGTTTCATGCTCGTTGTAATTTTTCTCTTCCGTCTCACGCCTCAGTTGTCTTATCCTTATCAGCGTAAGTTATTTTCTTTCACTATATGTTTCTTGACTTACTCGTTCTTCGTTAGAGTTGAAGATTAACTTTAGCGTTCCCGTACAGATTATTAAAATTTTGACAAGATCCTCTTGTTCTTGATTATCCGATAAATCGCTTAAATTTATTATCTTTTTCTTCATTTTAAAATTTTTATAATCTCATCTTTGAACTAAACATGAATACTGCAATTCTTTTGGCCGTTGTGCTCAATTACTTAAGTTAATTCTCATAACTTTTTAGGAATGTAATTAACCTATTCTCTCTTCTTTATTCCAAGTTTAAAAATCAAATATTAAAAGAAATTCACTACAAGTTTCACTACAAGATTTTTCGCCCTTTCCCGACCGGAATTCGGTCGGGACCATTCCCGACTGCAATGCGGTCGGGAAAAGTTTTTCTGGCGGTGCACCACCCGCTCCTGTCGTTGCACCTGATCTCGATCTTGGCGAGTCCCCTACTTCTTCACATCCACATAGGCGTATCGGATCGAGCGGCGGTACTCCACCAGATCTAGTAGTACCATTTCGACTTGATGATGATCACGTAGCATCGACACCATCGTCATCATCTAGGCCATCGTCTTCATCGAGGCCACCGTCATCATCGAGACCTACGGCACCTACGCCACGTTCTACAGAGTCTACACCGGCTGGTCCTAGTACTTCTTCCCCTGCAGACGTTGCCGGTGCAGGACCATCTTCAGCGACGCAGCAGAGACCGGGCCGAGGTGTATCGAGAGGGCCGCAGGTTCCGGCTGACCGTAGTGCCCGTCGTAGGATCGACCTGTATGAGCACGGCGTATTTATGGATGGGAGAAAGATATCGACGGCGATTACCTCGATCATTAGGGAGTTTATGAAGACGTGTGTTCCTTCATACACCGAGGTTGATCCGATAGTCCAGGGACAGATGTGGGCTAAGTTTAAGGTGAGATTTAGAAAGTTTACTAAATATATATATATATATATAGTAAGATTTTTTTAACGAAACCTTAATTAAAAACCTTATTTAATTGTAGAGCATATACTACATTCCTCCGGATGACATGCTTCGTGCACATTCCGCATACGATGCGAAGGTTAAGAAGTGCTACAAGGAAACCGTGCACAATGCAAAGAAGAACTATTACGACAGGCTCGATGATCCGATGTGGGCGTCGCGTCCGAAGAACAGTTGGATGAGCGACAAGTTAGAAAAAATGTGGGTGACGCATTGGGAGTCGGAGGGCCATGCGAAGAAATCCGTGGCAGGCCAGAAGAACAGGCGATCTGGAGAGGCACCAGACCCTGATCGTCCTGCACGAGCTACTCATGCTAGTGGGTCCCAGAGCTACACAGCTATTCGACGTAGGATGGTATGTCTTATTAAATTGAGTTTCTATAAAAATAATATAATTGTCTTAAATTTAAATATCTATAATAACAAATGTATATCAATATGCAGGCTGCTTCTAGACCTCCAGGGGCCCCTCCACCTCGGCACGATGAGGCATATCGTTATCAGCACACACATGTGCCGAGTGGTCTGCCAGAGGGAGCTCCACGTCGCCGTGTTTGGGTTCACCCCAAGTATAGGGCTATCTACGTAAGTATTTAACTTATATAGCATTCTTTGATTACTGTATTAATATATGTCTTCCTTAATTACGTACTAACAATTATGACAAAATTAACAGGAGGAGTACATGCGCCTTATGACCGAGAGGTACGAGGAGAATCGTTCTACGTGGCCACCACTAGATCAGGAGCTGTGGAGGCAGGCGATAGGAGGCTTGAAGAAGGGGAAGGCTGCGGGTCTCCATTCGGATGCACGTCACGATGGGTTTGGTTTCTCGACGAAGAGGCATCGAGACACGACACATGATTATGCGAGGGTGTTGGAGAGGGAGAACCATCGTATTAGGACTGTTACTGATGCGAGGATTGACGAGCTTGCTACTCAGGTAGATTTCTTGACCCAGCACATCACCCAGACTACAGGTACTCCTCCATCTCGACCCATGCCTACAGGGGGACTCATGCGTGATGCTCGTCGAGCCGACCAGCGTTCCTCGCCACCTACTCTTGATCCTTTTGCATATGGTGCTCCAGATTGCACGCTGTATGATGATGAGTACGAGGATGTCCCCGATGAGGACCCCGAGGATGACACTCTCGGTGGTGATGTAGCCGATCTTGCCGGTGATGGTGATGATGGTGCTGGACCCGCCACAACTCCTGATACATTTGGATTTCATGACGAGGACTATGAGTAGTAGTAGTAGTTTAATTTATTTTAGGGATATTTTAGTATTGAATATTGTGTTAGTTGTTTGTATTTATGTAATTTGTTTGATGCTCGGACCGATTATGTAATGTTAAACTAGTTTTGTATTTATTCTGTCATTATGTTGTGTATTATTTGTTCGTTTAATCTAAGTATTGAACATTGTGTTAGTTGTTTGTTTATTGGTAATCATGCCTATAATATGAAATTAAACAACGTGAATCAAATTTTTTTATAAAATAAAATTCGACCTACTAAACCAGTCTCGATGCTAGTCATACATACTATCCTCAGATTCTGAGTCACTCATTATCTCTTCCTCTTCCTCTTCCTCATTGCCCTCGTCTTCCTCTTCCTCATTGCCCTCGTCTTCCTCGTAGCCCTCCTCTACCTCGTTGCCCTCTGTTGCTGCCTCCTCGACAACCACATCAAATCCCTCGTTGGCCAATTGGATATTCATATTGAATGAGGAAAGGTCCACGCATAAGTTAAACCCTTCAGACGCATTCTCTTGTAGCACTTGGTTTGGCATCCCTGGGTCGACATCTTTTGATCCTGCAACTGATGACATATCGATTATGTGTCTGGCAGGAATAGTGGATACGGCCAACCATCCTCTCTGTCCTGGTCGCCCTGTCGTCTTTTTTGGATAGGGCACATAGTACGCTTGTTTTGCTTGGTTAGCGAATACAAACGGCTCATTGGTCTTGAGGGCACGCCTCGGGTTGATGTCAACCAACTTGTACGTTGAATGCTCATGCGTACCTGCGTTTATATCATACCAAACACATTTGAACAAGACAATGTATAGGGGCCGGATTCTGCCCCAATATTCCACCTGTATAATGTCTTTCAACGTTCCATAGAAGTTGGTAGCATCGGATCCTCCCATGTCTCCCTTCACATAAACACCGCTACAATCACTCTTCTTCGGGCCCAAGATCATATCAGTGTGAAATCTGAACCCATTCACAATGTATCCCTCGTAGGTTGTCACTGAATACATAGGACCTGTGATTAGAAGATCTATTCGTATATCGGTCTCGTATTTCCCACTTGAATATGTCTGCTTGAACCATGCTACGTACTCTTGGTTCCTCTTGGATTGTATCTCCATTGGACTTAGTCCACCGCACTCCTCTTCTACAAACAGTCTGCATAGAAAAATCATCATAAGTTAGTGGTCTTTAAAGCGCTTAATCATTTTGTTATTAAGAATAATTAACTACCACTTACTCCACCCATTCGTCAAGCTCTGGACAGTTTAGAAGCGCGTAAAGCTCTATTTGCTCCATCTCATCGGAAGTCAAGTATCGCCTTTTGTTTAGTGCCCCTATTGGCGCCCATTTCTTTTGAAATATTGTAAGCTCATCATCCCACTCCGTGCTATCTAGTGTCTCGTTCCTGTTGAGTTTTTTATATTTAGTCTGAAAAGAAACATCCAAATATTGAGAACACATATTGGAGAGCTCAGCAAGTAGGTATTGATTGGCTATGGATCCCTCCACCCTCGCCTTGTTCTTTACTGAACCCTTCATGTCGAACATCCGCCCAGTTCATATAAATCAAAGATTAGGCAAAGAATAGATATTTTTAAAAGCTAATTGTTATTATAAATATAAGATCGTACCTCTCGAATGGATACATCCATCTATAATGAACTGGACCACCAACTCTAACCTCATACGGAAGGTGTATGGCTAAATGCTCCATAGAGTCGAAAAATGAAGGGGGAAATATCATTTCCATCTTGCACATGGTAACAATAAACGATTCCTCCAATCGCTCCATATCTTCGGACGACACCTCTGACGCGCAAATCGCCTTAAAAAAAGGCTAATCTCTACTAAGGTCCCCCAAATCTCGGGTTCCAAGAATTCGCGAAATGCTATGGGGATCAATCTCTGAATGAAGACGTGACAATCATGACTCTTCATTCCATACAATTTTCCATGTTGTTTTTGCACACATCGTCCCAAGTCCGATGCATATCCATCAGGAAACTTCAGTTCAGTCAGCCAATCAAGCACCATCTTCTTTTGATCCCTCGTAAGACAATATTTTGCCTTTGGCTTTATGTACTCACTTCCTCTGCCACTGGGTTTCAAGAACAATTCTTTACGGTTGGTCAACAACTTAAGATCGTGCCTCGACTTAATGTTGTCCTTCGACTTAGCATCGTCCAACACCGTGTTGATGATGTTCTCAAAAAAGTTCTTCTCACAATGCATCACATCTAGATTGTGGCGAATCAAGTTCGTGGACCAATATGGTAGTTCCCAAAAGATGCTTCGACGACACCAGTTATGAGTTGTGTTAAAGCCCGGAAGCTTTGTGGAGTTTGCCCCAAATCTAACAGATCGTAGCCTATCCACAATTGCCCTCATCTGCGCTCCTGTCTTCCTTGGAATGGGCGCATCAAGGACCTCCCTACCCTTGTAGAAATCCTTCTTGTTGTACCTCCATTTATGACCCTCTGGTAGAAACCGACGATGACAATCGAACCACGAGGCTTTTCCTCCATGCTTTAGTGTAAAAGAATATGTCTCACCCATGCAATAAGGGCACGCCAGCTTACCGTGCGTGCTCCACTGGGACAACATTCCGTAAGCAGGAAAATCGCTAATAGTCCACATTAGGGTCGCTCGCATTTGGAAGTTTTCCTTTCGTGAGCTGTCATATGTCCACAAACCATTACTCCACAAATCATTCAACTCATCAATCAACGGTCTTAGCAAAAGATCCAAGTTCTTTCCAGGACTCTTTGGACCGGGTATAATAAGGCTCAGAAAAATGAACTCCGGTCGCATGCATAAATCTGGCGGAAGGTTATAAGGGGTAACAAACACGGGCCAACATGAGTAGTTCTTCCCAGATGCCCCAAATGGTGTGAACCCATCAGTACATAGGCCGAGTCGAACGTTTCTAGGCTCTGATGCGAAGTCCGGATACGTACGATCAAAATGTCTCCACGCCTCGCCTGCAGCTGGGTGAATCATTCTATCTGTTGACTCTCGACACTTCAAATGCCAAGTCATATGTCTCGAAGTGCCTACAGTATAAAACAACCTCTGTAATCGAGGGCCTAGGGGGAAGTACCACAATTTCTTCCTTGCGATCCTGGACTTTCTACCAGCCTCGTACCTATCTTCCGTGCATATTGGACACGATGTGAGATCCTTGTTGGCATTATTGCCGTAGTACAAGAAACAAAAATTCCAACATACGTCGATCTTTTCGTACCCTAAACCCAAACCCGCGAGCATCTTATTCATGGCTGGAACCGTATTCGGTAGCATTTCCTCAATCTCTGGGTCCATAATATCTTTAGACAAACTTAAGTACTTTTCGCAAGCGACATTAACTACTTTGTGCATCGTCTTGGTAGTTAAGAACTCAGCAAACTACTTGAGCACAGTCTTCGACTTCTTACTGTTCATTTTTATGTCTCCCATCTGCATCAATTTGTAGAACTCCTTTGCCTCGGGACTTGGATCTTCGTTGCGCACCTCTCCCTCAACAAATCGACCCCCATATGCATCCACAACCAATTCTCTAAACGAAGTATCAGCATGAACCGGACTATCAACGTGAATACTAGTAGACAGTGATTCATGTACATATGATGTAGCTGCCTCGCTCTCCATCTCTCCATGCAACACCCATATCCAATATTGATACACAAACCCCCACTTATGAAGATGATCCCGTACTACGTTTCGATCCAAAAACTTTAAATTATTGCATCTCTGGCACGGGCACCTAATACGATTTCTTAGATCTACGTAATCTGTCTGTTGTGATGCGTATTGTATGAATTCACGAACCCCAACCACGTAATGTTGATTCAAATAACCAGTGTTACTATCTATCCTATCGTACATCCAAGATCTATCGGGACGATAATCCATTTCTAATCTAATAAAATTAAAAACAAATTAAATTGTTACAATTAATTTCACCAATCAATATATTTATCATTTATAGAAAAATTTTAAAACTCGAGTACGACGAGGCCAAGGAAATTAATACTTACTTGTTGTAGCGTAGAAAATACTTAGATCAAGTATTCTTTGCAAACACACGCCCCTCGCTGCATTAACCGCAATATCTAAAACAAAGAAACATTAAAAAAAAGTTAATAAAAACGATCTTCATTGACAAAAACTAACTAAAACAATGATAACAAGGGATGAATGTTGGAATGATTTCTCAAGTGGAATAGGGAGGGGTATTTATAGGGGGGCTGACAGTTATTCCCGACCGCAACGCGGTCGAGAATAATACTAACCGTTGTTATTCCCGACCGCGTTGCGGTCGGGAATAATAATTACCGTTGTTATTCCCGACCGCAACCCGATCGGGAATATTAGGGTTTAGGGTTTAGGGTTTAGGGTTTAAGGTTTAGGGTTTAGGGTTTAGACTTATTGGCGACCGACCCGCGGTCGGGAATAATATTCATATTCTTAATTTCACAATTTCGCTCTCAATTTTAGATCAATCGTTCATTTAATGATCAAGTAAAACAATATTACTTATATATTACTAAAAATCTCAAAAAACATTAAATTTAGTTACACGTTGATGAATCGTTTGAAGCGTATATTCATATTGTCACTTATAAATAGATTAGTATATGTAGTTGCTAATAATGTAACTACTTACGATTATGTTAAACACATGTTAATATATATATCACAATTAGCCTCTCTATACTAACGTTCGTAACAAATTTTAATCGCCAATTGTGAACTCCTATATACTACGTATGATTATTAAATGTAACACTCCAAACTAACTTAACCTATACTCCGATAAACTATACTAATTATTTAATAATTAAAAGTACATTAAACTAACTAACTAATAGTGCAATTCATGAATTTAATGAGATTCTATAGTTATACTTAACAAACACATCAAGATTTTCCAAAAGATTGAAAAAAGGTAAAATTTACTATTTTTCCCGACCGATATGCGGTAGGGAATAATATTCAACCATATTCCCGACCGCATTTCGGTCGGCATTGACCATTATTGCCGACCGCATGCCGGTCGGGAATAATATTTAAACTTATTCCCGACCGCAATGCGGTCGGAAATAATATTTAAAGTTATTCCCGACCGTTTAGCGGTCGGGAATAATATTCATAGTTATTCCCGACCGACATGCGGTCGGGAATAAGTTTAAATTTTATTCCCGACCGGCATGCGGTCGCTAAAGTTTTGAAAGTTTGGCGGTTTTTTGAAATTTTTGAAAAAAATAAACATTCCCGACCGATAATCGGTCGGGAATAATCGAAAAACTTGGCGGGAAACCAAATTTGACGAAAATTCAAAATTTTACAACTTTTTCTATAAATACACTTCATTATTCTCCTCATTTTTTCATCTCCACACAATTTTTTCAAACACTTTTTTCATTTTCAAACACTTTTTCAAAACCTTCTTTCTTTCAACTTCAAAATTAAAATTTTTCACTTATTTATTCAAATTCTCAATAATCAAAAACTTATTTAATTTTTTTGTGTTTGAGACTGAGCAATGAATCAAAGATTTAATTGCTCATCTAAAACACAAAAATACTAAATAATGTTTTTAAAATATTATAATATATTAAAAAAATAATATTCCGGTAATTTATTATCGGAATATTATTTTTTTTGTTCTGATGATTATTATTCCCGACCGCGTGCCGGTCGGGATTACTTTGAATATTAGTCCGGACCGCTAATCGGTCGGGACTAATATTCAAATTTATCCCGACCGGCTAGCGGTCGGGACTAATACCGACCGCCGATTGGTCGGAAATTTGCGTAAAAAGTCCCGACCGCCTTCCGGTCGGGACAAAAATTCATATAATCCCGACCGTAAAGCGGTCGGGAATAATATTCAAGCATTTCCCGACCGATATGCGGTCGGGAAATATTCCGACCGTTTTGCGGTCGGAATTATCGGTCGGTAATTTCCCGACCATCTTCCGGTCGGGAAATGCGGTCGGGAAAGGTAGTTCCGACCGGAAGGCGGTCGGAAAACTTTTCCCGACCGAAGCAACACCGACCGCGGTTCCCGACCGCAATGCGGTCGGGAAAGGGTCTTTCCCGACCGCGGAAGGGTTATTCCCGACCGATTTTGCGGTCGGGAAAGACCCAATTTTTTGTAGTGTTTTGAGAAGCAGGCCATCCATATTATTGCATAAAAAGGTTTATCATTGAATAAGATCTCAGTCCCAACCGAATACTCGTATTCTTGTATATATGGTTATTAAAAATTATCAGTCTAAATCTGCGTTTTAAAAATTATGAAAGGAATGATACAGTGATCATTTAAAGAGAAAGCAAGATCAAATTTAGAGTAATGTTTAGTATCTAGTCATTTTGGGCCGTGAAATTTAGAGTTCAACGCAGTGACGTCACCTTCCCCACCTTTTCATCACCGCCACTACTTTATTATTCTTCGGCTGCGGCTGCGCTGCCGTGCTCAACATCCGTGGTTGTTCAACCAGCACCGTACTGTAGCCCTGCCTCTGATGCACCCCCAACGCAACATCGAATGGCGCCGTTTTAGTCAACGACAAGTATTCGCTGCTATTATTATCGCCGGTGACGACGATGAGGCGCGCTTCATGCTCGCCGATGATCTAGTGAACGAAAATACCCTTTATTGATGGTGCGTTCATGCGTTGCCACTTGTCTCTTCTCTAAGTTTCGTGGGAAGTTGCCGAGTGTAATGGATTGCAGGGAAAGCAACGTGAGGAGGTTCCAGAGTGGAAACTGAAAAGTAAAAATAATTATGTACTTCATTGTTGATCATGGCAGCAATATAGATTTTATGAATATATTTATGCATGTTAATGTAATCCTTCTATATATTTTTATTAATTTGTAAGAAGAAAAGAGAAGCGACGTTTCATTAAATTTCATTGTGGAATTTAAGTAGTTAAGGATACTTTTGCAAATTAATTATTTTAGATGACCTCTAATTTATGGAAGTAAAAAGAGAAAGGAAAGGACAGTGAGTTAAATGTTGATATTATTTATAGTTATTAAAATAGCTTATCAACTAGTAGTTACTCAAATAAATAAAGGGCAAATTAATTTTTCCCCTTTTTATAATTTTGTAAAATCGCTTTTTGCCCTTTATAAAATCGGCTTCATAAAAGGACTTGAACTTTCTTTTTTTTTTAACCAAAAATGCCCACTCGGCTTTTTCAAAAGCTTGGTCCTATTTTTGCTAACGTGGCAGTTGACTCGGATGACACTTTGCATACTATCTTTATAATAATCTCTAAATCACGTATATCAATATATTCTAGAATTATTATAATTATATTGTAGATTATTTTTAAAATTTAGGTTTATTAATTATAGCTTTGATTAATAATTAACAATTAACTAAAAATAAAAAACAAAAATTGTCAATAATAATAAAAAAAATGATTAAACATTTAATCTCCCCCCTCCCCCACAACCCCACCCAAAGGACCCACAACCAAATCCATCGGCAAAATCGAATATTCATACTCTTTCCAGCGTTGTGGAGAGGCTTGCGGTGGTGAGAGGGTAGCGGAATCTTGCGGAATTGAATGATACCAGAATCATACTCTAATCTCGAAATTGGATTTTTTTGGGGGGGAGGGGGTGTAGGGGTTGATGGCTCAACGGAGCTGTGAGAACAAGGAGATGGTGGTGATGGATTTGTGAGGAGCGCGATTTGGGAACTGGTGGTGGTGGTGAGGAGTTTATGGGCAATGGGAAAGTAAAGCAGCGGGTGGTTTCCCGCTGCTTGAGGGCTGCAGAACCCTACTAGGTTGCAATTCAGCACATGGGCTAGGCCAATTATTTTTTAACAATATTTTTTAAAATAAAATATTGGGTTGTTTCACCGAGTTTCAAAAACTTTTCATTACAAGAAATATGTGGGCTCTTATGGCCCACTGTATAAAGTTAAAGGGCTTTTTGACCAACACCAAAATCCTTTTTTTTTTATTTAAAGTTTTGTTTATTTTTTTAAAATAAAATTAAAGGGTCTGGTGCGGATAAAGTTTACGGGTATGGTGGGTTAGGTCCGACATGATCCATACCCAACTGGGTCAAAGTCAACTTCGGTCAGCCATTGACAAATTAAATTCACATGTTGGGATATTGTATATACTTTGAAATTAGTTGATGGAAATAACATGTTGCAACAATAACCTCTTGGTGAAATTGACTTTATTCAGTAATTACCTACAACTCAAAATGTAGAGATGGTAAATTCAATAATTTTCTTAATGAAGAAATTAATTTTGTCGCAAATAAGTCATGCGTTAAATGAAAAATCTCATTTATTTTTTGCATAATCTCGCACCCTCACCTCAAAGATCCTGGCTCCGCCCCTGAATATTATCTTGTGGTAATTGTAATTTTGTGATGTTGAATTCTTTAAAATTGCAGTTCTCTTAATGTTGATGAACACACACACATCAACTTGATAAGTTAATGCAATCTTTCATTGAATGGAATCATTTTTTTTTATTTACTTTATGGTATTAAGGCATTGTAACTATATGGGATCCCAGATATGGAATCTAGTTGAATTTCTAACATGGCAATGTAGTGTTAAACTCAATCTTATAATTTTGTAAGTTCAGTTACCCTTTCTGATTGTATACTTTGCTTTTAAAGTGTTTATTAATGGAAGCTTGATCCTTTTAAAACTGCACATGTTCTTATGCAACATCTTAGTTGCATGATGAAAGTTTAGATTGAACTAATATCTTAATGTTTTCAATATGTCCAACTTGTTCTACATTTGACTATGCAGTCTTTGAAAGCCTTAAACGGAATGTCAAATATTGTATCTTAACAAATGATCTCGGTATAAATTCTCGGTTGCATTACAAAGTTTTCCATCTTGTACTGATTTTATAATTTCAAACCTTTTTAAAAACTTCCTAACATAAACAAGTTTTGGATATTTTCAATCTACTCATCATTTCAGGATTATAAAGGCTATTTTTAGTAGTGTATAGTGTTGCAATTGCCTGTTTTGGCAACGCGCCTACCTCAAGCACGACATGTCTGTGTCATTCGCAGACCGACTCAAACATACGAAATTAAAAAAAAAAAAGTTGAAAGAAAAACAACAACACATGTATCTCACTTCCCTCACCTCTATGTGGCGCAACCTCCTTCCCTCTCGTCTCTCAGTCCTCCCTCTACCTCCCTCTTGACCACTTAATCCTTAGTGCCACAGATGTAATCTTATCTTGTTTCATGCTCGTTGCAATTTTTCTCTTCCGTCTCACGCCTTAGTTGTCTTATCCTTATCAGCGTAAGTTATTTTTCTTTCACTATATGTTTCTTGACTTACTCGTTCTTCGTTAGAGTTGAAGATTAACTTTAACGTCCCCTTACAGATTATTAAAATTTTGACAATATCCTCTTGTTCTTGATTATCCGATAAATCGCTTAAGTTTATTATCTTTTCCTTCATTTTAATTTTTTTTTAATCTCATCTTTGAACTAAACATTAATACTGCAATTCTTTTGGCCGTTGAGCTCAGTTACTTAGAGTTAATTCTCATAACCTTTTAGGAATGTAATTAACCTATTCTCTCTTCTTTATTCCAAGTTTAAAAATCAAATATTAAAAGAAATTCACTACAAGTTTTGAGAAGCAGGCCATCCATATTATTGCATAAAAAGGTTTTTCTCTGAATAAGATCTCAGTCCCAACCACATACTCGTGTTCTTGTATATATGGTTATTAAAAATTATCAGTCTAAATCTGCGTTTTAAAAATTAAGAAAGGAATGATACAGTGATCATTTAAAGAGAAAGCAAGATCAAATTTAGAGTAATGCTTAGTATCTAGTCATTTTGGTCCGTAAAATTCCCCGATAGTTCAACGCAGTGACGCCACCTTCCCCACCTTTGCATCACCGCCACTACTTTATTATTCTTCGGCTGCGGCTGCGCTGCCGTGCTCAACATCCGCGGTTGTTCAACCAGCACCGTAATGTAGCCCTGCCTCTGATGCACCCCCAACGCACCATCGAATGGCTCCGTTTTAGCCGACGATAAGTATTCGCTGCTATTATTACCGCCGGTGACGACGATGAGGCGCGCTTCATGCTCGCAGATGATCTAGTGAACGAAAATACCCTTTATTGATGGTGCGTTCATGCGTTGCCACTTGTCTCTTCTCCAAGTTTCGTGGGAAGTTGCCGAGTGTAATGGATTGCAGGGAAAGCAACGTGAGGAGGTTCCAGAGTGGAAACTGAAAAGTAAAAATAATTAGGGCGATTTATAATTTCTGCCCGTTAATTTCCACCAACTTCAGGTTTTGCCCTTTTTTGGACCGGGTTTATTTTTGCCCGGTAATTGTTTTTTTTTTTTAAATGCCCAATGGGCTTGGTCGAAGCCCAGAGTTGAGCCCGTCGGGCATTTTAAAAAAAAAATTACCGGGCAAAAATTATAAGTTGGTGAAAATTAACGGGCAGAAATTATAAAAAGAGAAAATGTTGATGGCTTCACCCCGCACTTTGTCTAATTGCTTAGAATTAATTACATATATCGGTCATGGAGTTAGATAAAATCTATGAAGAATATATATGTGTGGCTAATTATGTGTTAAACGCCTCTCGATGGTTTTCTTACTTAATTAACAGGACTTTTTTCTTTCTCTATGATTTACCCCTGTCAACATCAAAACCTCCTATACGCTGCCGCCGCCACCACCACCTCCCCTCCCCTGTTTGATTGACCCATTTCATCAAACATCTCAACTGCAAAACCGAAAAAGAGAATTTCAAAGAGAAATGGCACTAGCCGAAGCAAGGGCTTCTTGGCAGAGAACGCTTGTCAACAAATGGTGGCTACAAATGCCATCAAATTACGCCTGTCAACAACAAGTTTTCATCGACAAACAATTAAATTCCTCTGATGGTGATATAGAAAACTGCCAAATGAACGGAAGCTCACCGGATTTGGAGTCTTTGGTTCATGATCCGAGTGAAAATTATGCAACTTGCAACAAAAATCTGGATATATCATTAAACAAGAAGAGTTGAGAGAGTATAATAATAGTCGGAATTGCCAAGAATATCTCCAAACACATCTGGATACATCATTAAACAAGAAGAGTTAAGAGAGTATAATAATAGTCGGAATTGCCAATAATATCTCCAAACACTTTGAATTTGGGGATAAATTAGTATACGAAGGGATTCGGTTAAAAGGGACGGAGCTCGTGTTCGGAGCTCTTTTGGCGTCTTCTTAGACCAACATCGGTTGGCCGTTCTCTGCCAAGAAGCCCTTGCTTCGGCTAGTTCCATTTCTCTTTGAAATTCTCTTTTTTGGTTTTGCAGTTGAGGTGTTTGATGAAATGGGTCAATCAAACAGGGGAGGGGAGGTGGTGGTGGCGGCGGCAACGTAGAGGAAGAAAAAAGTCCTGTTAATTAAGTAAGAAAACCATCGAGAGGCGTTTAACACAGAATTAGCCACACATATATATTCTTCATAGATTTTATCTAACTCCATGACCGATATAGGTAATTAATTCTAAGCAATTAGACAAAGTGCGGGGTGAAGCCATCAACATTTTTTCTTTTTATAATTTATGCCCGTTAATTTCCACCAACTTATAATTTTTGCCCGGTAATTGTTTTTTTTTTTAAAATGCCCGACGGGCTCAACTCTGGGCTTCGACCAAGCCCATCGGGCATTTGTTTTAAAAAAAAATTACCGGGCAAAAATAAAGCCCAGTCCAAAAAAGGGCAAAACCTGAAGTTGGTGGAAATTAACGGGCAGAAATTATAAAATGCCCAAATAATTATGTTGCAAATAATTATGTCTCTTCTCCAAGTTTCGTGGGAAGTTGATACGGCCCAACAGCCTACAACTAATAATGCTAGGCCCAGTCGTATAAAAAATAAGCCCACATGACTTAGGGATTATGGAAATTAGTTAATTAAGTTATCTTGGTCTTAAATTAAAAATTTTATTTAATTAGAGTAGTATTAGATTTATATTTCCTTTAATAGTCTAATATTATTTGGTTAAGGATTATTAGTCTTATTATAAATAGTCTAAGTCTTGTAATTTTATTCATTCAAGAACAATAAAATCTTAGTTAAATTTAATTATTAATCTCTCTCTATTCTTAATTAATTCTTGGAGCTTGTTCTAGCTTGAATAGAACCCTATCCCTAACAATTGGTGTTTTCATTGACCACTTGTGATCATGCCTCCCCGAAAGGAAGGATCAACCTCATCGGAAGATGTAAACTTTGCTGAGTCTTTTCGACAATTCCAATCTAAATTGGCGGAAGTCG
This sequence comes from Linaria vulgaris, assembly GCA_948329865.1. Lineage (NCBI taxonomy): Eukaryota > Viridiplantae > Streptophyta > Magnoliopsida > Lamiales > Plantaginaceae > Linaria > Linaria vulgaris. The sequence goes on along the minus strand of OX415249.1, from coordinate 110,027,066 downwards.
AAACAACAACCGCAAACCACAACCAACGTTTTGAATCTATGATGCAGATGATGACGACTATGCAAACTGATTTGAAGACGGTTGTTGATCAAATGAATTTCCTAATGCAGGCAAAACCGACTGCACCTCCAACGGGACAGTCTACGCAAGCATATCAGGTTAATAGTCCTTCCCATTCACAGAATTTTAATTCGTTTTCACCTATCTCAGATTCACTGCCAAAGCCACCTAAGGTGCATCTCCCACCTTTTGATGGCTCCAACCCTAGGGATTGGGTTGCATAGGCCCAACACTATTTTTGCATATACCATGTTCCCCCAGAACAACGTATCACACATATTTCGTTCTATATGCAAGGGACAACTCTCAGTTGGTTTAATTGGATGACAAGTAATGAGATGATAGGTACATGGGATATGTTCGTCCAAATTTTGTTTTCCAGATTTGGGCCTTCTTCTTTTGAGAATCATCAGGCTGAGCTTTTTAAACTCCGACAAGTTGGGATAATTATGGAATATCAAAGAGAATTTGAACAACTTTCTAACTTTGTTACAGGTTTATCTACTGAAGCCCGCATGAATTGTTTTATTTCAGGTTTGAGAACAGATATTCGTAATGAGTTGGCAGTTATGAAACCACACTCAATGCATCATGCTATTGGTTTGGCTAAATTATTTGAGAAGAAGATTTTCGAAAGCCGATCTCGCTTTGTGCCTAGAACATACAAAGCAGTGCCGCCGATTTTACCTACCACACCACTCGCCTTACCACCACCCCAAAATAAGCCTCCTTTATCGATCTGACGCTTATCTCCTAGTGAGATGCAGGCCAGAAGATTAAAGGGCCTTTGTTTTAATTGTGACGAAAAGTTTGGCCCCCTTCATCGGTGTAAAACTCCTCAGTTTTTAATGCTGCTGGAGGAAGAGGGTTCCCAAGGTGATAACAGAGATTACGGCACCAATGATTATTCCCTACCAGAACACGACAACATCAATGCTGTGATACAGGATCCACAAATTGGACAATTTCATTTGTCACTTGCCGCATATATAAGTCTTACATCACCTCAGACATTGCGCTTAGTAGGATGTATTAAAGGTCAGCCACTAACCATTTTAATTGATACTAGTAGTACGCATAATATTATACAGCCTCGAATCGCTACCCAGTTGAGGTTGCATGTTCTGGATGCAACTCCAAGTAAAGTAATGGTTGGCAATGGGGCATTTCTGCAATGCGAGGGCCATTGTGCCAATACAAAGCTACACCTCAAGGATACTGAATTATGTGTTCCCTTGCTGGTTTTACCCATTCAAGGTGCTGATCTTGTATTGAGAATTGAATGGCTGCGGGAACTAGGTGAAATCAAAGCAAATTTTGCCATACCACGAATTTCATTCAACTGGGGCGGTAAAGTTATTGAACTTGAAGGGAATTCTGCTATTTCAGAAGCCACTCCGACACAGGTACGTCGCATGTTGCAAATGAACTTTGTTTCTTCAATTCATATGTTGTATGTGGTTGACAATTCAACAGACAGTGTGCCAGCAACGGACAAGGGGACAGTGCTTTCGCTGCAGTTAACCACCTTACTTAAGGAGTATCACACGATATTCTCTGAACCTAAAGGGTTACCACCACACCGTCCCCACGACCACTTTATTCATCTGGATCCACAGTCTAAGCATGTCAACTCCAGACCTTACCGTTATCCTCATTACCAAAATGCCATCATGACTGAATTAATTTCAGACATGCTTGCTTCAGGCCAAATTCGCCCCAGCACTAGCCCCTTCTCTTCGCCAGTTTTACTAGTCGGGAAGAAAGATGGCACTTGGCATTTTTGTGTTGACTACAGGGGTTTGAACGCTATCACAATCAAAAACAGGTTCTGATTCCCACTGTAGACAAGTTATTGGATGAACTTAAAGGCGCCATAATCTTCACTAAGTTGGATTTATGTTCTGAATATCACCAGATTCGTGTCGCTGCACGTGACATTCACAAAACCGCATTTCGGACATGTGACGGGCGCTATGAATTCATCGTCATGCCTTTCGGTCTAACGAATGCACCGTCTACTTTCCAATCGGCCATGAATGATCTGTTTCATGAGCATTTACGTAAATTTGTTTTAGTATTTTTTGATGATATACTTATCTATAACACATCCCTAGAGAGTCATTATACGCATTTAACCGTGGTTTTTCAACTTCTATTGGCTCACCAATTTTATGCTAAGCTCTCAAAATGTGTTTTTGTTGTTGCTAAAGTTCATTATTTGGGCCACATAATTTGTTCAAGTGGAGTTTGTGTGGATCCAGAGAAGGTGCATGCAATGGTTGCTTGGCCGAAGCAAACGTCACTCACGGCCCTACGGGGTTTTTTGGGGCTTACGGGATACTACCGTCGGTTTGTTTGTCACTATGCTACGGTCGCCGCTCCCCTCACCTCTTTATTAAAGTCGGGCAGTTTTACATGGGGTACACAGGCTCAGCAGGCCTTTGACAAGCTCAAAATCAAAATGCAACAACTACCTATGCTATCTTTGCCAGATTTTAATACAGTATTTGAATTAACTACATATGCATCCGCGGTTGCTGTTGGGGCCGTTCTTTCCCAAAATCAGCGGCCTTTAGCGTTCCTCAGCAAGAAAATGTCCCCTCGCATGAGTGCTGACTCGGCCTACAATAAAGAATTTTATGCGTTAACCGAGGCAGTAAAGAAATGGCGTCATTATCTTCTAGGAAGAAAATTCATCATTTATACCGGCCAACAAAGTCTACGCCACCTTCTTAATCAATCAATGCATACACCAGCCCAACAGAAATGGATAATCAAATTAATTGGTTTTGATTACGAGGTACACTACAAACCTGGGCGTGAGAATGTTGTGGCTGATGCCTTGTCCCGAGTTGATGCGAGTGTTCATTGGCAATCTCCATTACCACTTCTTCCTTACTGCCCAAGTTGTGCCAGTTTTTTTCAATCCTCGCAAAAGGGATTAGAGTTAGTCAATGAATACAAACAGTTGCCGCATACAGATTTGACGTATATGGTGCCAGACGCTAGTGGGTTGCTATTTTATAAAAACAGATTATTGGTGCCAGACGCTAGTGGGTTGCAACATCAACTACTTCAAGAATTTCACTCCGCACCACAAGGCGGACATTCTGGAGTTTTAGGTACGTTATCATGCCTCAGTGGTGTATTTTTTTGGCCACACATGAAGCACACAGTTCAAGAATTCATCAAAACATGTCAAGTGTGTCAACAATAAAAATATCTCACCACGAAGCCGTATGGCCTCTTGAACCCATTGCCAATGCCAGAACAAGTTTGGTGTGATATAAGCATGGATTTCATCACTCAATTACCCATGTCACACGGCAAAACAACAATCTGGGTTATTCTTGATAGATTAACCAAGTTTGCTCGCTTTATAGAAATTTACGGCCGCATATATTACCTCAATCTTTTTAATAGATATATAAAGTGTTCACGGGTTACCGCGTTCAATTGTATCAGACCGAGGGTCAATTTTTCTAAGCAAATTTTGGGTTGAACTATTCAAGCAACTCGGTACTAATCTATGCTACAGTTCAGCCTATCATCCCGAGTAAGATGGCCAAACCGAAGTGGTGAATCGATCTTTGGAATGCTATCTCCGATGTTTTAGTATGGACAAACCAAAATAGTGATCGAGATTTCTTCCTATGGCTCAATTTTGCTACATTTCATGCAAACATTCATCAACACTAGTTTCCCCTTTTGAGGCACTATTCGGGCGACCCTCGTTTACAATACCAATATACATCACAGGTACATCAAACAATCAAGCCATTGACACAACCCTTACTGTCAGATCTAATATGCTCAACAAAATCAAAAGCAATTTGCACACCGCACAACAAAGGATGACTACGCAAGTAAACAAACATCGCACCGATATCACGTTTCAACCAAATCAGTGGGTATACCTAAAATTGTGAAGCTATCGACAACTCTTGGTTCAGCGCGTGGGGTTTCACAAGTTGTCACGCCGCTTCTACGACCCTTTTCGGGTGGTCCGTCGCATAGGAGCCATGGCGTATGAGTTAGATCTGCCCGCTGATTCACGAATCCACTGCGTTTTCCACGTGTCGCTACTCCGGCAGCATCACGTGCCGCCTCCGGACACCACCGTCGTGCTACCACCATTGAACAGGGATGACGTGATGATTACGCCGCCCGAGAGAGTGTTGGATCGACGGGTTGTTTGGTAAAATGGACAAAAAGTGACGGAATGCTTGGTGAGTTGGATGGGATCGTCGAGTGAAGAAGCTTCGTGGGTTGATGAGGCGGATTTGGAGAAGATTTTGGGTGAGGAAGATGGCAAAATGGTGAATCGGGGTGAAGAACCTCCTTTGAGGGAGGAAATGGAGGAAATGGAAGAGGTGGTAGGGAACCCTAAGGGGACGGCTGATAGTGTGAGAGGGGGGGGGGGGGGGGGGGGGGGAAGAGTGTGAACCCTAATGCCTCTTCAAGTGACATTCAAGACTTTATATCATCGGGCCAAGGACAACTGGGCCGTGAAGAACTGCAACTGGGCCTTGAGGATAAGGCCTCTTTTTCAGAGGCGGGCATTGATACGGCCCAACAACCTACAACTAACAATGCTAGGCCCAGTCGTTTAAAGAATAAGCCCACGTGGCTTAGGGATTATGGAAATTAGTTAATTAAGTTATCTGGTTCTTAAATTAAGAATTTTTATTTAATTAGAGTAGTATTAGACTTCTATTTCCTTTAGTAGTCTAAGTTTATTTGGTTAAGGATTATTAGTCTTATTATAAATAGGCTAAGTCTTGTAATTTTTATTCATTCAAGAACAATAAAATCTAAGTTGAATTTAATTATTAATAAACCTAAATTTTAAAATAATCTACAATAGAACTATTATAATTCTTGAATTGGTATATATGATTTAGAGATTATTATAAAGATAATATGCAGAATAAAAAATAAAAATCCATGGCACCACTTTGTCAAAAAAAAAAAAAAAAAGATTAAACATTTCATCTTCCCCAATCTCCCCTGCACCACGACTCCCCCAACCCCCCTTAACCCCACCCAGAGGACCCACAACCAAATCCATCGACATAATCGAATCTTCAAATTCTTTTCCAGCATTGTGGAGAGGCTTGCGGTGGTGAGAGGGGAGCGGAATCTTGCGAAATTGGACGACACCAGAATTATACTCTAATCTCAAAATTAGGTTTTTTTTGGGGTGGGGGGAGATGGCTCAACGGGGATGTGAGAAGAAGGAGATGGTGATGATGGATTTGTGAGGAGCGCGATTTGGGAGTTGATGGTGGTGGTGAGGAGTTTCAGGGCAACGGTTTTAGAGAGTTTTATGGTGGTGGCTTTAGGAAGAACGACGATTTGGGTTGTGATGAAGAAGATGATGGTGACGGTGGGGTTTGGGAGGTGGTGGTGAGAAATGAAGAAGATGATTTTTTTGTTATTTCTTAAAATATATATATATATATATATAAAGTTTTTTCTTAATTATCGCTTATTGGAAAATTAAATTAAATTTAAGTAAATTATATTACATTTCTTTTCATAACTGAATTTAATTAAAACAAAACAATTTTTTTTTCATTAATAAGAAAAGTTTGGTAATGAATTAAAAAAATTAAGCGTAGCTTGATTGAGATATACTAAATATGTTTTCATAATTAAATTCACGGCCCCGTTGAGCCAGCATGTGATGTGGCACCACCGTGTCATCCTACTCAGTTGTCATGTCAGCAAAAATAGGATCGGACTTTTGAAAAAGCCCAGTGGGCATTTTTGGTTAAAAATAAAAAGTTAAAGTCCTTTTTTGAAGCCCGATTTTATAAAGGGCAAAAGGGGATTTTACAATATAATAAAAGGCAAAAAAACGTAATTTGCTCATCTATACTATTATATAAAGAAAGGTAACTTGTGACACCAAACTTTTGATTTCCGGTTTTAGCCTTATAATTTTAGTGTTGATACATTAATTAATTATTAAGTTCCTAATCTAGCCTTAAAATTTAAGTAGAATCATTAACTACAATAATTATGGTGATTGTGATTTAGTTTCCCAAAATTGGAAGCTTTTTATATAAGTTCTCTATCCTTATTTATTTGATTTTACTTATTCAAATTATTTTTTTACCATATAAATTAAAATAAATTCTTAATTACGCGGGGACCGCGTGCCAACGTTTCTAGTAAATTAATAAATAAAGGTTTTTAAATAGTGATCGTGCCACCGAATTAGCAGATAATAACTATGCAGTTCACCTGTCGAAATTGAGAACAATACGAACCAACTTAGTAAACCATAAGTAACAATTGGAAAACTCTATTCTTCTATAATATCTTTGTAGATTCAAAACCATCAAAATTATGATGTGTGTGTGCTTTAAAAAGCAAAAGTTTGAAATGTCAAACTTTAGGCCGTAATTTTGATATGTTTCACTTAAAAATTAGGAAATATGTATTTATTTATAGTTCTTAAATTTGTTTTAACGCCATTTAATTTGTTTTGAAGCTAAAATGTTTTTCTTTTCAAAACTTATCTCGAAAGATATCCTTCAAAGAAACTACGATCGTTGAATTCATTAATGTAAATCGCTCGATATCCATGCACATGCATAAGTGGTGGTGGGCATGAGTAGGGTGCTTGCCCTGTGTTTGAGAACGGAGAACGATTCCTCGTTTTTATCCCTTTTTGAGTAGGTTGCCCGAGCCGGACACTCGATAGGGCCAGGTACCCTAAATTGGGCGATGAGAGGATCCTATTTCTTTTTAATCTTTAAGAAATTTAAAATATAATTTAATGTGAGCTAGGATAAGTTAAGGGATAAGGAAAAATATATGTTGTAAACTGTATATATTATTAAGATAGATATCTATTAAAAAAAGTACACATAGTGATTTAGCCAGGCTTATACTTTTTAAAAATATGAGTATTGAGTATTGAGTAAAGATCATAGTATGTTCAGATATGAGTAATAAATAAAATGAATCAGTGAACGATCTAAGCTATTTTTGCAAGAAGCTAAAACTAATTTGTAAAAGTTGGGTTGAAACTTGGAGCGTATACAAAGCTGTCACTTTCCTTTTATGGAAAGCTGTTGAAAACCGTTGTACCAGAATAGTGAAAACTTTCCAATAACGGAAAGTTTCTGAAATGTTCATGCATCGCTGTTATTTAGTGCAATATCAGTAGATCATGCATTGCTGTTATTTAGTCATTGAATATTATCTTATGGTAGTTGTAATTTTGTGACATTGGGTTCTTTAGAATTGCAGTTCTCTTAATGTTGATGAACACACTCATCAACTTGATAAGTTAATGCAATCTTTCCCTGAATAGTATCATTTTTTTTATTTACTTTATGGTATTAAGGCATTGTAACTATATGGGATCCCATATATGGAATCTAGTTGAATTTCTAACATGGCAATGTAGTGTTAAACTCAATCTTATAATTTTGTAAGTTCAGTTACCATTTCTGATTGTATACTTTGCTTTGAAAGTAATTATTTATGGAAGCTCGATCCTTTTAAAACTGCACAAGTTCATGTTCTTATGCAACATCTTAGTTACATGATGAAAGTTTAGAATGAACTAATATCTGAATGTTTTCAATATGTTCAACTTGTTTTACATTTTACTATGCAGTCTATGAAAGCCTTAAAAGCAGTATCAAATATTGTATCTTAACATATGATCTCAATATAACTTCTCTACTTCTCTGTTGCATTCCAAAGTTTTCCATGCATTCCAAAGTTTTCCATCTTGTACTGAATTTATAATTTCAAACATTTTTAAAAATTTGCTGGCATATACGAGTTTTGGATATTTTCAATCTACTCATCATTTCAGGATTATAAAGGCTATTTTTAGTAGTGTATAGTATTGCAGTTACCTGTTTTGGCAACGCGCCTACCTTAAGCATGGCATGTCTGTGTCAGACCGACTCAAACATACGAAATTATAAAAAAAAAGTTGAAAGAAACCTCCTTCCCTCTCGTCTCTACGTGGCGCAACCTCCTTCCCTCTCGTCTCTTAGTCCTCCCTCTACCTCCCTCTTGACCACTTAATCCTCAGCGCAACAGTTGTAATTTTATGTTGTTTTCTGCTCTTTGCAATTTTCCTTCTCCGTCTCACGCTTCGGTTGTCTTCTCCTTATCAGCGTAAGTTATTTTTTCTTTCATTATCTGTTTCTTGACTTAGTCGTTCTTGGTTAGGGTTGAATATTAACTTTAACGTCTGCGTACAGTTTACTAGAATTTTGGTAAGATCCTCCTGTTCTTGATTATCTGATAAATCGCTTAAGTATACTATGTTTTCCTTCATTTAAAAATTTCTGTAATCTCTTCTTTGAACTAAACATGAATACAACAATTCTTTTGGCCGTTATTCTCAATTACTTGGAATAAATTCTCATAACTTTTTACGAATGTAATTATCATATCTTCTCTTCTTCATTCCCAGTTTAAAAACTAAAAAATTAAAAGAAATCACCTCAAGTTTTGAGAACCAGACCATCCATATTATTGCATAAAAAGGTTTTTCTTTGAATAAGATCTCAGTCCCAACCACATACTCATATTCTTGTATGGTTATCAAAAATTATCAGTCTAAATCTGCGTTTTAAAAATTCAGAAATAAATGATACAGTGATCATTTAAAAGGAAAGCAAGATAAAATTTAGAGTAATACTCTGTTACAAATCCCCTGTTTCACATTTCAAATAACTAATACTCTATTTTCTCACACGCAGGGGCGTATCCAGGAATCGTATATGGGGGGGGGCTAATTTTTTTTTTTTTGGAGAACAGTAGGAAAGAAATAAGAGGAAAAAAAAATCGAAATACTAAGTAAAGAAAAATGTTGTTTTGAACCGATTTTTTGGAGTTTTTAGAGAAGATAAATGCGTACAAGAAATTTTTTGGATCAACTTTTAGTTTTAATTCACTAATAAATATTTACAATAACAACGATAACCAAACAAACATTTTTTTTTATCAAATATATATTTATCAAGGTAAATAGTATAGACTATATTATAAACTTTTTAGACATATTTGAACGAAATAAAAGTAAAAGAAAATTTGATACACTTTGTATATATATTTTTACATATTTTGAAGCTAATGTTCTCTTCACAAATATGATTAAAGCTAATACTTTAACACCACGAGGATTTTTTTGTAAATTAAAATAACAAATAAGTTATTTTCTTACTAAATATAACAAAAGAGGAGTTTTTGCAATTTACTATTTGACTCAGCTTTTAAATGTAAATATGATCAGCTCCTTTTCTCTTTCCCTAATACTATATATATATATACACATATATATATATATTCGAATTTTTTTTTCAAAAAAAATGGGGGGGGCTACAGCCCCCCCCAGCCCCTACATAGATCCGCCAGTGCTCACACGTACACCTATAGTGTCGAACAGGTTTAGAATAAGCAACATGGCCAACCCGCAACCAGCACAAGGCGAGGCCGCTGAGCCAAACAACAACATATTCTCACTTCCGGTAGACTCCGAGCACAAAGCTACCCAACTCCGTATCTTCAACACGAGGGCGCCCCACATACGGGCGTTCCATCTATCTTGGCTCTCCTTCTTTGCCTGCTTTGTATCGAGCTTCGCCGCCCCGCCCCTTCTCCCCGTCATCCGCGACAACCTCAACCTCAGCGCCTCTGAAATCACAAAAGCCGGCATCGGTTCTGTCTCCGGTGCTATCTTTGCTCGTCTTGTAATGGGGACTGCCTGCGACCTCTACGGCCCCCGCCTCGCCTCATCCGCCCTCATCCTGATCACCGCCCCCGCTGTCTACTTAACTTCCCTCTCAATCTCCTATGAGTGGTTCTTTGTTGTGAGGTTCTTCACGGGGTTCTCGTTGGCTACATTCGTGTCGACACAGTTCTGGATGAGCTCTATGTTCTCTAGCAACGTCGTGGGGACCGCTAATGCTGTGGCAGCCGGATGGGGCAACCTTGGGGGAGGCGCGACGCAGCTGATCATGCCGCATGTGCACGAGTTCATCTCTCGTATGGGCGGCTTGACTAGCTTCACTTCGTGGAGGATCGCGTTCTTCGTGCCTGCTCTCTTACAAACGTTATCGGCTTACGCTGTGTTCTTCCTCGGACAAGATTTGCCCGACGGGAACTACACGCAGTTACATCATAGGGGGGACATGCACGAGGACAAGGTGTCGAAGGTGTTGTTAGGCGGTTTAAAAAATTACAGAGGCTGGATTTTGGCTTTGACGTATGGTTACTGTTTTGGGATCGAGCTCACGATAGACAACATAATCGCGCAATATTTTTATGATAGGTTCAACTTGAATCTACAAAATGCTGGAATGATTGCGGCTAGTTTTGGATTGGCGAATCTGTTGGCGAGGCCCTTGGGTGGGATGTTGTCTGACGTTGTGGCGGCGAGGTTCGGAATGAGAGGAAGGCTTTGGACACTGTGGGCATTTCAGACATTAGGAGGTGTTTTCTGCCTTCTTTTGGGGAGAGTTGGATCATTAAGTGTGTCCATTCTGGTCATGATAATATTCTCTCTGTTTGTTCAAGCTTCTTGTGGGCTCACCTTTGGAATTGTTCCTTTTGTCTCAAGAAGGTATAAAGTTATTAAATTTAAGGGGTAATTACATTAAACCCCCCATCGTATGGTCCATTTCTGAGTCAACCCCCTTAACTTTGTTTTGACTCAGTCAACCCCCCATCGTTTGCTAAAATCATCACTTTGCCCCAAGTCAACTTTTTGCACTTTTTTCAGGGGTATTTTCGTCAAATATTAAAAAATTTAATATTTGTTTTAAAAAAATGTAAAATTTATTAATCGACAAATATTAATTTTCGCCAAAAAAAAAATTTTCAAACAAATTTATTTTTGACTTTTTTTTTTTCGGCAAATATTTTTCGACAACATTTTTTTTTTTCGACAACATTTTTTTTTCGGCAAATATTTTTTTTCAGAATTTTTTTTCGACAAATTTTTTTTTTTCGAAAAAAGAATTATGTCGAAAAACAATTTGTTGGAAAAAAAAATTATCGAAAAAAATAATTTGTCGAAAAAAACATTTCTGAAAAAACATATTTGGCGCAAAAAATAATGTTGTCGAAAAAAAAATTGTGGGAAAAAAAAATTGTCGGAAAAAAAAAATTCGGAAATAAATTTGGTTGAAAAAAAAATATTTTTTGGCGAAAATTAATATTTTTCGATTAATAAATTTTACATTTTTTTAAAAACAAATATTAAAATTTTTAACATTTGACGAAAATACCCCTGAAAAAAGTGCAAAAAAGTTGACTTGGGGCAAAGTGATGATTTTGGCAAACGATGGGGGGTTGACTGAGTCAAAACAAAGTTAAGGTGGTTGACTCAGAATTGGACCATACGATGGGGGGTTTAATGTAATTACCCCTAAATTTAATTCAGCATATATGTACATTGTTTCTCTTTTTACAATATTGTTGTTCAAACTAATTCACATGTGTTTCTTGATTGATTACTAGATCTTTAGGTATAATATCCGGGATGACCGGTGCAGGTGGGAATTTAGGCGCCGTTATAACTCAATTGGCTTTCTTTTGTGGATCGAGACACACCACAGAAACGGGACTAACCCTGATGGGAGGCACGATTATATGCGTCGCTCAAGTGGTTTCATTTATACACTTTCCACAATGGGGTGGAATGTTTCATGGTCCGTCTTCTCCTCACGTAACAGAGGAGGAGTACTACTTATCAGAATGGACCGAGGAAGAGCGGGAGAGAGGTTATCACACCGCTAGCTTGAGGTTTGCCGAAAATAGCAGAAACGAAAGAAGTAGGAGGAATAGAGAGGCTCCTGCACCGGCCCATGTCTAGAATGTATTTACTTGTAATAGCAAGAAGAAGTCCTAAGCTCGTTGATTTGGTTGTGCTTTATCTGCTTTTAATCATATGTACTAGGAAACAAGCGGAAATAAATTAATATGATATGTAAATAAGCTTGAGTTGCTGGTCATTTCATGTTTATATATGTATCGTATAGTATTGTGCCGACGTGCCCCATAACATAATAGATACAATTGTAGTAGAAATTTGTTAAAAAGATTTGCGTCCCCGTCCGTATAACGGGGCCCACATGATCCACTTGTTTGTGAAATTATGATAGTAAAAGAGGGGAAATTGGTCTTCACCTAACCCGCGCTTCATATCCTTTTTCCTTTCTGTGTCACCTACCGTTCCTTACCCACTCGAGTCCTCACCAGTCACCGAATCCATAACAGAATACAGCCACCTATACTTACACACATATATATATATACCGCAATTACACGTAACTATATCTATATATATATATATATAGAGAGAGAGAGAGAGAGGAGAAAGCGGAAAATGGAGTCAACATTGCTCTCAGTCAGCAGTTCCACTACCACAATGTCGATTTTGTCCCTCTCCAAGTCTCTCAATCCCCGTACCATTGCTCACCTCCACCGTCGCCTTTACGCCACTCGTGCCGCTCAGCTCCACCTCCGCCGATGCATTTTGACTCAATTGAGACCAGATTCATTGTTAACTGGCAGAAATTTGGCTGACCTGCGCCGGAGCCGATTGCAATGTGTTTCCGCATCTGCGGCGTCGTTTTCATCCGGAGGCGGAGGGTTTGGTGGAAACATTGGCGGCGGTGGTGGTGGAGGAGGTCGTGGTGATGGTGCGGCGGAGGGCGGTGAGACTAAACCAGGTGCGGTTGCGGCAGGGGCTGGTGATGCTGCTTCTTTGAGTTCTGATGTTATTATTCTCGACGTTGCGGTGAGCACTTCATCGTTCTTAATTTGAGTTTGTTGGAAGATACATACACAACATAATCGCCTAATCGTTGGATATGATTGCAATTCAATATGTTATTAGAGTCGGACGTTTAGTGTTCAAATCTCATTGTCATCCATTTATTGGAAAAAAATGTGTCGGGCTTAAATTGTAATCGACACGTGAGGGGACAATGTTGGAAAATATATATAAAAATAGAAATGTGTAGTTACTGCATTAGCTCATGTTTCTTCATGAGATGACAAATCTATCAAGATTATCAGGAGTTTCAGAAATCAACTATTGTGATGCTTGCAGGGGATGACGTGCGGGGGATGCGCTGCCAGTGTGAAGAGAATTTTAGAAAGTCAAGTAAGCATTTCTAGTTTGGGCTTGATCATTAATTTCACTCAACAACTCTGATTAAAAATGCGAAAGAAAATACTTAAGTGACGCTTGAATTATGAACAGCCTCAGGTTTCTTCAGCTAGCGTGAACCTCACTACCGAGACAGCAATTATATGGCCTGTTTCTGAAGCCAAAGTTGCACCTAACTGGAAAAAGGATTTAGGCGAGGCTCTTGCAAAGCATTTGAGTAGTTGCGGGTTCAATTCTAATCTTAGAGGTTAGAAATCTTAGATATGATGGTTGGATAAGTTTTTTGTTTTTTTAGCCTGCCCATTTCTTTTGCTGCACAAGATCGTGGAATTATTGCCACCTTGGCCATGTTGTGATCATTGATTGTTTTTGTGATTATGGTTGAACAACTTATCTTGAGGTTAAATTATTATCTTTGTTCGCACAACGATGGGATGTGAAATTTTAATTGCAATTATGGTTGGACAGGGTTGTGGGAAACCTTATCTGGTATGTCGCAAACGATGCAGTAGGATCCAAATTAGATGTGTTTTATTTTCATATGATGCCTAAAAGAATACCTTTGTCCATCACTAAAGATAAAATTGTTCAAACAGCTGACTGGCACGAGAATCCATGAATGCCAAAACTCGGTTATTTTCGTTGTACAAGTCTAATCAGTAGAAGGAGGGCAGGTTGCAGATGGTATTTTTGTGGTGTGCCCATGTCAAGCTCTGTGCATTAGAAAATATTATCATCTGTCTGTTGCAATACATTTGTCATTAAAGCAGAGAAGTCTAATGTTTATAATAGATGGAATGAGCAACCAGAAGATTTCCTAGTGACTTAAAGACTATGGTCTGCTCATTCGGAATAAGTGTTAGAAGATAATTTATGTGTGTGATTTAATGTAATTCTCCTTGTTCATATATCGCCTATTCCAGTTATATGGGATTAAAAGCCTAGCAGTTGTCCCTGTTGTTTGGAACTTGGAAAATCTTGCCATTTATTTTCATTTTGATCCAGTTTATCTCTAATGCCCAATGAGAACCTGAGAAGCTGATAACTTGAAGCGGAGTTATGCCTACTTATTATATGATTGCCATCTTTCCTGTTGGGGAAATGAGAGATAATGTTCCAAGCAACCTAAATTGCAGTGCTCCTCTTTTTATCGGCCAAAAATGGAAATAGAATCTTAGAGGCTGCTACCGACCGTTAAAATTGTGACTTAGACAAAACACCATAATTGCCTTCATTTAACTTGTGCATATCTTAATGGGAAATTGGCAGATCAAGGAGCTATTGTTGAAGATATTCAATTATAGGCTGCAATATATTTCTTGTTACTACATCAATGTCCAGATCATGGTATGTTTCATCCAGTTTCACCCTCTTTTCTGAAATTAAGTTCGGTTCCACAATAATCTTTAATAACCTAGTTCTTTCTTCAATAGGTGTGTCTCTTCAGCTACTAGTGGTGGATATGTTGAAGGAGGCATACCTATCTGGATAACAACTTGAATATTTACTAGTTTGAGATGTCTGAATCCAAACGCGTCAATGTGATCCATTCACTGAGAGGAGCGATATTAGCTTTAAGAGGAGCTCACCGTTAGGGCAGACAATAGTTTCCTTAGCTGTATAATTTATAACCCTTGTCTAGGTGACGCTTCTTTTAGTGTTGTAGAATCATAGTGCAGTTGAGGTCTTTATTTGAAAATTTCCATGAAGTTTACGATGTAACACTACATAATAAATTTTGCTCGCAATATAGTATTTTGTTTATCTGGACATATCTTTCATTGGGTCTGCATTTGATTTTCTGCTAGTTGATATGTGTTAATGGGTTCCTTGAAGTATTAGCATTTTTTAATGTGTATTTCGGCTTTAAAGTTAATCTTTGTTACTATTTTTCCTTAAAGAATTTGCATTATGCTGAATATAGTTAATCTTTGTTACTCGTTTACTCTTGCTTTAAGCTGCATTATAACATACAGTTCGGATAAGTCTGAACTTCTTTGATATCTGCAAAAAAAGATTTTCAGTTTCGGCACCAAAATATCAACCCTCATAAATCATAGGATCATCCCAGAATCTTGTAGAATAATATCTTGCTTATGTATTTTTGAGAAGAGCCAGTTATGATCTTGACAGGGGAACATTAATAAAAGAAAATTATCTTGACACTGGTGCAATTCTAAATAATTTCTGTTGATTTCAATTGATTGCAGTTTGAAGTATGCTTTATTAATGTGCAATTTTTCGTTATACTCATTTCATAAAGTGGTTTGGCTGAAGTGTCGATGGCTGTAAGAATGGCCATTGATCATCGTGCAAATACTATAGACATTTATGGTGGTCTTAGAGTGCACTTGCATCTTGAGCTCGTTTGTATGGTACATTCAAGTAATTGAGATATGGATGTAACTGAGATAACGTCCAGAGAATTACTATCATCAATTATTTTCATGGTCAACAGCTTTCAGATAATTGATGGGTTTTCAAAGTTCTAGACGGTTCTGATATATATCATCCTTCAATGATCGTAATGCTCCGATCTATCACTACTTAGACCTTTGCCCCAGTGTATAGTTCAAATCTATGTCTTCAAGTAATCCTTTAATTTATTGTTGACGTGACTCCGAGATTTAGAAACATGAGATTGTTGATGCTTTCTTAGTTGACGCTATTCTATTGCAATCACACATCTTTAACAAAACCATCCAATCATCACAGCTGGTTTAGGAGTTCTATTGTCTGAGCAAAGGTGGGAGAATATGCACGAGTCTCAAAATTTTAGAGGTCCAGGGTGTTGTGTATGTTAAAGTAAATTAATTGCTAAAAAATAAAATTATATAAATTGTAGAATGAGTGAGAAAAGATAGGTTGCTTACTGCATTACTGTGGAATGGTTCTCCTCTTTCTTATAATTTTTGGATACCTCAGAATCCTTTTTATTGAACAAGCACCTTAGATTGTTTGTAACTCTTATAGTTACTAGTGAACTATAATGAACTTTTACAGCATACATAAAGATGAATGGCACAAGGAAATGTCATTCTATAGAATGAAGCCAGGGATTCTCTGTTTTCCCAGAAAACTGTTAGCTGCAGCAGCTTATCTATGGAGCGCTAGCAGGGATCCTCTCTGTTGCGCGCTCTAATATTTACACTCTTGTCAGAGAAACACATTAGTTCCTATGATTTGGAGAGACCAGGTGATTCTATCTGTCACTTAAGCACTAAATGCTATAATGAGAAGTGTGTTTTACCGATCTACCATCATTTGAATGCTTATTTGGCACTAGTATTTCCCTCATTATGTGAATAGTATACCAGGCTATTTCTCTATTCTTCGTCTCTTTGACTCAAATCACCAACCCCTTCATGTATAAGTGAACTGAGTCTGGTGGAAGTCTCTTATTTTATCTCTTGATGCTCAATAAAAGCTGTCTGCATGTATCTCTCTGGTTTCTCAGTCCAAAGGCATCTTTTGGGCTAAAAATATTGTTGCTTGAAAAGAAGACTTATTGTACTGTATAGCCCCGGTTGTTCGTTCAGCCCAATGAACTTCCATAACACAGAGATATTGACTTTAGGTTCTATGGCGATCAAAGTGCTACATTAAGTGTGAGTATTTGCTTTGAGGTTGGTTTTTGCTCAATGAGTGATTGAACAGCTACATGAGAGGCATCATCTCTAGTACTCGCTAGAGTAGCTTGCTTCTGTGGTCTCTTGTGAGTATGGAAACAAAGAGCCAAGAGTTAGCTTATTATTTGTCCACTGCAGGTAGAAATTCTCCTTGAGCTTAATCTGTAGTTTTACTTACATGATCTTCCCTACTTTTTTCTGAACTTTGCATTGGCCATCTGTCCATAGCTGATATAAGTAACATTGTTTTGAGCCATGTAATTAAATGCGTTATATAATTTTTTGGAAAATGGTCATATCTGTTGCTTGGAGTTGTTTTTTGAATATCATGTAGAAACTATTCGCTTTCTCAATTGCCTTTGAGATTTATACGTGACCTATTCGCTTAATATCTGACAACTGCACCATGCTTGACTAGAATTTTTGAATGCAGTACTATAGTTCTGCATAATTATATGAGACATGTAATTCTGTTGTTTCTGCGTAACACAGTGAGTTAATGCAAAATTCAGGTACTACCATTTGTTTCATAATGTTTTTATACTACTAATTCACAGAATCCTCTTTGTTTGCAGAACTGGGAAAGGTGGACTTCTATGAGAGATTTGAGAAGAAAATACGCGAGAGGCATGCACTATTAAAAGAAAGTGGTAAATCTTTTTCGTGCGTCATCACTTACCACAGTTTTCTATTATCAAGATGCAATTTATTTTTCAGGTATTAGACAAGATAGAGAAAACTGATATCCAAATGGGCACTTTTAATTCTTTTCATTCCTTTTCTTTTGGTACATGAGAACAGCTACTGTATCTAATGCAAAACATATTTAGTTAATTAACTACTGTATCTCCTAGTTTCAGCAGAGTTAAATTTCACCAGTTCATATACTTGAGAATTCGATTAATTCTGATCTAAATAATTCAGTTCATGCATTTGAGGTCAAGAAGTTGACAAAGCACATGATTGATAACTTCCTTGTGAACAGGTCGTGGGCTTGTTGTATCTTGGGCTCTTTGTGCTGTGTGTGTCATTGGCCATCTCTCTCATTTCTTAGGAGCCAAGGCTGCATGGCTTCATGCCTTCCATTCCACAGGATTTCATATGTCTTTGTCTCTTTTTACGTTGCTTGGGCCTGGCCGCCAGCTAATCATGGATGGTCTGAAAAGTCTTCTTAGAGGAGCACCAAATATGAACACTCTAGTTGGTCTTGGGGCTCTATCATCCTTTGCTGTCAGTTCTTTGGCAGCCTTCTTGCCTAAGCTGGTAATTTGATAGTTAAACCTGCTGCATTTGGTAACCTGTTTGAGGTAGCTAAGTGGTCTTAGTCCCGCTGACAACTCTCAATTTATTCTGCTGGAAATATGTCAATAGATTGTTTACCTTTACCCTGCAGCAAAGGCACACTTCAAACCCAACAATTAAAGTGGAATCTAAGGCAAATGCTCAATATATGGTCAGATCAATCTTCTGTAGGTGGATTAGTTTTAGTTCAGTAAGCTACTCCCCTTTCTTAATGTAGACCGCAAAATACGAAACATAGGTCCTGAAGATAAAATCGGAAGGACAAATGCTTCCCATAGTTCGCCATAACAAGCAACTACGCATCTCTCATGCCAAACCTCTTAGGACATGACACATATTTTGGCATTATGATCCTTCTCTCAGTTGTTTATTCATCTAACAGCACTAAAATTTAGTAAGTTTTGGGTTTATCACCGAAGTCCTAGTTATATTATGATTTGCCATCTTACCTCAATATGTTAATCCAAGAAAATATCATATCCAGTGATAAAACAGTTGTAACCAATTTCAAGGGTTGTTATGTTGTATCTTCAAACCTTGTTCGAGTATTGCACAATTTTCTGCTCGTCTTTGAGCTTGAAGCTTTCCAGAAAATGTGGTTTCCCATCAACAAACTGCAATATATGAGTACTGATCTTTCAAAGATTAACTGGAACTTTTATTGGCACAGGGATGGAAAACCTTCTTCGAGGAGCCGATAATGTTGATAGCCTTCGTTTTACTCGGGAGAAATCTTGAGCAGAGAGCCAAGATTAGAGCAACCAGTGACATGACCGGCCTTCTTAGCATCCTGCCTTCTAAAGCTCGCCTTCTGATTAATGGTGACACAGAAGTTCCTTCAACTGTTGAAGTTCCTTCTAGCAATCTTTCTGTGGGAGATCAAATAGTCATACTTCCTGGTGTAAGCATCAAATTCTTTTTCATTCAAGCAACCTTGAGACTTCTACTTAATTCCTCAGGGAGTTCAGGGATTCTATTTATACTATAATATTTTATAGGAACTTCATCTGTTGGTCATCATACTAAGTCATTCACGTTTCTTTTAGGACCGGATTCCGGCTGATGGAGTTGTAATAACTGGCAGAAGCAGTGTCGACGAGTCTAGTTTTACAGGGGAACCTCTACCCGTCACTAAATTACCTGGGGTAATGATATTTTACTTTATTGTATATCTTATATCTGATGCTGTTAAGTGAAATTGTCCTATGGACTTTTATGTCGCTAATCCTTGCATCAAAGACTATTCGGTGGAAGTAAAAAAGGGGGATTGAATTTGGAAAGCAATTATTCCTTATCCTTGTTTTGTCAATGATCAATATGGGAGTGATATAAATTGGTGCAAAGGGAGTGTGATTCAGAAAGCCTAGGTTAAAATTTGAACCATACACAAAAAGAAATATTTGATGTTCCTTCAAGCCTGTTTTTCCTTGATGTTAAGGTTGCCATTTCCACCCACAGATAATGGGAATTTTCCATCTTTTGAGTTTTTGATTCTCCTCATGTTTGGACAGACATCCCACATGTTAAATCTCACTTTAAGCTCATTCTCTTTTTGCAGATAACATTAATATTTTGCTCTAATGTGTTTCGTTAAAGTGGTCTAATCTTTCTCGCACTTACGGACCTGGGATGGGGGGTTAGGTTGGGTTCTATGGTCAGTATATTCATCTCTTGATTTTGGTGGGAGCTGATATCGTTCCAGAATTTTCATGTATTTGTTGGCTTTCACATTACCATATCTCTAAGATTACATATCTGTACCAGGCTGAAGTTGCAGCGGGAAGCATAAACCTAAATGGAAGAATTACCATTGAGGTTCGGAGACCTGGAGGTGAGACTGCAATTGGAGACATTGTTCGGTTGGTTGAAGAAGCACAGACTAGAGAAGCTCCTGTACAACGCTTGGCTGATAAGGTCATTCCCTGCAGCTTAATCTTTCTTTCCTTGAATATGATATTTTTATCTTACGATACTTTTATGAACAGTAAAATGTCGATGGAAATCTTCTTGTGTGAAATTATTCTCTTTATTGATTCTACAGTAAAAAGAACTTTGGTTTTAAAACTTACACTTAGACTATTATACCTTGGTGAAAATGAAATGTAACAAGTTTAATTAGGTTACTAAAAGGTTAAGTTTTATATAAAACGGAACAACCTGACATATGCCTAATTTTGTTGAGGAATGCAATATGTTCAGTTCAGGTGAACTTGGGATAGTTAGTCCATATAAGATTATAGGTTACTACCACAATTGAAAAGGTCAATGGGAGATCTTATTAGCATGGAGAGTTTTTTCCTCCTATAATCTTATCCGTTCAGATACTATATAAGACTGAATCGCCTAGAAATTTGTAATTAGAAGTTTCCTCTGGATGATTCCGGTCTTTTAAAATGACAAAAATATGAGAACTGCCAAAATTTCTGAAGAAAATCAGGACTAGTTCAAAATACACTTTCTCCACACCTTTCACGCTGGAAAATCTCATGTACTGAAAAACAATGTGAACGCTGTATACAAGTCAGTTTTCTGGCTAATTTTCTTTCTCTATTTTTTCTTCATAAAAGTTTGATTTTGGACTTTAAGATATGACATTAATTTTGTGATTTAAAAATTGTACATGTGAGGGGCTTGACCTTATGTCAAAATTTGTTATATGCCTTGTTTGAAGTTTCTCTGAAAGCAAGTTTTTTGCTGTGTGAGCTATGTGTTTTTCAAGAAAATTAGGACTTGGGCCATAACTGTGAAAAGGAAAACTTTCATTCACACCTTATGTAATTTCTTGACACGCTTGTCTCATAGATACGCACATTTTGGGAATTGGGAAATCTATTATGCAATAAGTTATCTATTAACGTTCAATGTAGACTTTGATCAATAGCTGCAGATAAAATCTAAATTAATGACTAAAGGGTTTTGGCTCCTGAGTTATACTTTTGGTGGAATTTTATACAAAGAAAAAGAGTTGGACTCATTCATTTGAAGATATTTTTATTTGTTTCTTCAGTAGATAGTTACCCCATAATTGGAGTCAGTCACTTCAGATTGTCTACAAAGTTTGTGAAATATTGACAAAAACAAGTAATCTCGTATATTCAAACTGTGAAGAGAAGAGGAAGGGAGCACAACTTGTTAAAGAGAATAGTTTATACTTTTCAGCTTCACTTGTCTGGAGGTTTGTTTTACATTCACAATCTTTCTTATCACAGTCAAGCTACATAGCTTTAGCTTCCCATTTTGTTTCGAGACAGCCTGTTGGGAACTATAGCATCAACCATATTCCCGCATACAACCCTCATAGTATAAAACTATTTAATCCGGTCTTTCCTAGAGTTCTTAGTAAAGTGATTTCGACTATCACTTACGATAATATTCGAAGGCTCTTTAGCAAGAAGAAATAGAGATAGATGGAGGGGACAAAAGAGGGAGGGGAGAGAGGTTTGTCCTCCCCCGACGAAGAGTGAGGCTTCGCCGATTGAGAATATCATATTTATTAGTGATATTATAGCAATTGTTAGATAATTCTATGTTTTATTGAAGCTGCGTGTGAATGTTGTAAATTTATTAGTTCTTGGGTTGACTGACTGACCTGGTTGTAATTCAGGTCGGTTGACCAAATACTCAACTCTCCAACCTAAACAACTATAAGAATGTCAGGTAGTTAGTTTTTTTTTTTTTTTTTTTGGTAATTGGATTGTGTATCAACATTGTGTTATTGGCAAACCAGAAATTGATGAATACATTGAATACATATTAACTACCCACTTTCTAGTGCTACTTGCAAACTTAGGAACTTGAGGTCCTTGATATGAAATGAAAAGTCCTACTCTGTTCTTCAGATAACTGCCTATCCTCCTGTCTTTATGTTTTTTATATAGGGAAAAAAGATTAAATCCCCCGACCTAGGGTTGTTTTACATGTTCCTCGCCCTGTTCTTTTTTACAGCTTGCCCCCAACTAAAGATGTGACTTGTCCCTTCAGGCCAAATCTAAAAGACAATAATCCAGACACGTTTGTAAAATGTTGTACAAAATGAATGGCTAATCAGCAACTCGAGGGGCAAGTCAGACGGTTGGCTGCAACATGTATAACACGCCATATTTTGGGGGGTTTAATGCTTTTCACCCTTCAATATTTTTTTTAATTGACCATTTTCTGAGCCACAGATCTAATGATAAATTTACTATCATATCAGTAATTCTCCTTTTTTTATTACTTTTGGTTTTATCTTTACATTAGCCTGTCATCATATAAGTACAGTAGGCACGTGCTATGATCAGAAAACTCTAATTACTTTCCATTAATTATGCTGCTGTGTTTCTAGGTTGCCGGACACTTTACTTATGGAGTAATGGCACTTTCTGCTGCCACATTTATGTTCTGGAATCTCTTTGGTTCACAAGTTCTTCCAGCTGCTCTATACCAAGGAAGTCCCATGTCACTAGCATTGCAGCTCTCGTGCAGTGTTCTGGTACTATATGACCCTTTTTGGCTGACATTAAACCTTTCCACCATCTTTAGAAACAAATAATGAAAAATAATCTCGATCTTGCAATATTCCTGACAAAATTTCTGCAATCAGACAAAAATGGATTAAAACTTCTGACACTAGACCTTTATAATGCACTTTGCACTATCAATAAGATCTTAATGTTTGATGACTTTTAGGGGCTTTCATCCACCTGCTTTCTCTGTATTTTAGCTCTGGAACATGTTTGCTGAATCTCCTGATCTCCATTATTAAAACTTATTACATCTACCAATTGCTTTCTGAATGCAGGTTGTCGCCTGTCCATGTGCACTTGGGTTAGCAACTCCGACAGCTGTGCTGGTAGCCTTTTGTCTGCTAGATAGAGTTTTCTATGAAACTTTCCACATCAAACCCTAAGCTTTCTTTTACCTCCAGTTAACTTTCATTTGACAAACTCTAGGTTGGAACTTCACTTGGCGCTACAAGAGGACTGCTTTTGCGAGGTGGAAGTATCTTGGAAAAATTTGCTTCAGTTAATACAATTGTTTTTGACAAAACAGGGACATTAACCATTGGAAAACCTAGTGTGACCAAAGTACTGACACATGCATACGGAACAGATACAAATGAACAGTTGAGTACATTGTTAGTTTCAATTTTGATTATCTTACTTGGTCAAATTGAATTTGAACTGTTTTTTTGATATTTGATAATACAACAGGAAAGACCCTTTTAGGATTATTGTACTGAATTCCGAAAAATTAATACAGGGTTTGATATGGATTCTTGATACTGGAAATTAAAAAAGGAAAAAAATATAGTAACAAGTTTTTAGGCTCTTCACAATTATACAGCTTGTAAATTTATCAAGATTGTGTTTTCTTCTAAGAAGTAAATATGAAACTCAACCTAGGTTTCATTCTCTACGAACCTTATCTGTAATTTAATTTTTCAGTGTTTTGTTTCCCCGCCCCCTTTTTAATGTTATTTTATGTTATTTGGACTTAATGATTGTCCGTAGTCCCTTGTACTGCACGACAAGGTAATAAGTTAACTTCATGAATCTACCCATATATTATTATTACTCATATGAAGTTCTGACAGAACGGTTTAGGAGCAGCCAAATAAGTTTACAATTTGGAAATGGAGAGGATCTCAAATATAGCTCATGGGTTGGACTGTTGGATTAAATATCAGTAAACTGAACTATTAGAAAGCTAAAGTATGATCATGTTGTTATTTTTTCAAAATACTATGACCATATCCCCAAGGAAAGCTAGACTCTGGAGGTGATTAATTTGGTCTTAAGAATGATTTTGAAGATAGTGGACTTCTTTGGTGTAGTTACTTTTAATTTCTTGCAGTTCTTGAGGTGAGAAGAATTTTGTCAAATGCTGTAGGGTGACTAATTTCATTTGGGGCCCTAAAAAGTTTCTGCGAAAGAAAATTTAATGAAAAGGCTCCTGTATTATTACATAATGCAGTTAAGAACAAACTGCAAAGTTGAAGAAGGAAGAGGATAACTTACTTATTCTACAGAATCTTTGATTTAAATAAAATAAAAACATCTAGTCTGCAAAAATAAATAAAGGTCATGAGCTATGTTGCCGACTATATGATTAGTAAGCGCCACTGTTAGTGAGATATTCAGCTAGTCAACTGAAGTAGTTTTAAGTTATATCCTTGTATCAAGCTTAACTTGGGAACCAGTTATATTATCATATGTCGCAGATGTGGACAGCCAAGGAAATATAGTTGGCTTGATCTTTTTAACAGGAGAACCATAGGAATGGAAATAATAATCATGTTGATTCTTGATATTGTGCTGAATAGACAAGTAAACAGGACAATTGGGCTGTTTCATTTGGAAATGATAATCATTTCTCTTCGGTCTATTTTGATTAAAATCACTGGACAATTTGAAGGGAGTAGAAAGATTTCTGGCTTCCTGAGAGGTTATGGGGAGAAGAGATAGGATAGGTATCCGTTACTTGGTGCAGTGGTGTCTATTTGGATTTTATGAGAAAAAGGTGCTTGATTTTTACAATAAACGGGTAGGCCAAACTTTGTACTGAAGAATGAATTTTTGTATTGTCTGTGTTTGGAGTGTCTTATACTTTTCTGATGGCTGGATTTCTCTGGCTCACTTCTTAGATGAAGTGCAACCATGTGTAAATGAATGAAATGTGAAAATATTTTCGGCAAGCACCTCCCTCTCTCACACGTAGATTACTTCATGAGAATAACTACAACAATTCAGATGGACGTACTGTCTCTGCTGTTTGTATCTTAAAGTAAATTCAGAAGTACTATTTTTTGTTTTTGATATTGATGAGTGTTCGGGCGTTGTTACTTATTCTCCATGGAGCATTAAGTTTAGTAACTAAATCTGTATTTCAATTACACAAGAACTTTTCTCCATCCTATTTAGCTGAAGAGAAAATTGTATTGCCTTCGAGTTGATAACAACCCTAGGTTCCTTGCAGTGTAGACTCAGCATCATCTCTTAACTGGTCTGAAGTTGATGTTCTGAAGTTGGCTGCTGGAGTTGAATCCAGCACAATTCATCCAATCGGAAAAGCAATTGTTGAGGCTGCAAGGGCTTTGAACTGCCCAAATATGAAGGTAGATCCTTTATTGGTTAGTGTTACAAAAATTATTTGCTAACTGCTACAGTATGAAGGATTCACATTTTCATGCATGAGTTCCGAGCTATCCAGTCATGCCGCTAATTGTTAAGAACATATAATTTGTGGACGTTTTCATCTGAGTTTAAGTAGGTCCTTAACTGTTCGATCATCACTTTTAACCATCACAGAAGTATTTGTAATCTCTTATCTTGTATCTGTCCCCATCTTATTTACAGTTCTGTATATTCCAATTGCATGGTCTTCAACATAATATTTCCTTTGTCTGGTTTGAACCCAATCAAATTGAACAATTGTGCTCATCATAAAGGAACATTCTAATAGAAGTCTTGACCTGACATCGGAGTTGATTGTCTTATTTTGTTATTGTGGTTCTTTTGGTTGATGTTGGTTTCTTGTTACGAAGTTGATTGAAGTTATTATTGTAAAGTTTTTGTGTTAAAGTATGGGAAGCACCAGTTCTACATTTCAACTAGAAGGTATATATTTTGTCTATGAATGAGAGTTTCGGTTTCAAAACATGTTTCGGCCAGCTAAATATCATAAAACATTGTGCAAATCTTCAGGGTTTTTTTTATATGCTTCATAAAAAGTTACAATAACAGCTGTTAAATTGAACGTGTAAATACTTACATTTTCCATTTCCACAGAGTTGAAGATGAAAGCAATTTGGATTTTTCGAGGAAACGTTTAAAACTTGACCCGTGATTTTTTTCGTTATTCTCCTCAGTATTTTGTTGTGAATTTTCACATTGATGAAGTACATTAATAACTATTTTTACTAGTCTCCAGTATGCTTATAAACACTTTCAGATATCTCTAAGATTGTGTTTACAGGTAGAAGAAGGAACATTTATTGAGGAACCTGGGTCTGGTGCTGTGGCATTTGTCGATATGAAAAGGGTTGCTGTTGGTACGCTGGAATGGGTTAAAAGGTAAGTCCTGTCATTGACCTTCTTATATAGTTGTCGAACCAATTCCTTGTTATGAACAACAACAGCACTTTATTTGAATTCTTTTCAATTATCGTAAGTTTGTAAAAGGATTTGGCTTCTTGGGTGTTTCTTTGTCAATCTTGGTAATGAAATATATAATGAAGAGCTCCCGATAAATTTTTTATTGTGAAATTTTGAAGTAAAGTTTCTTCTTTAAGTGCATTTTCCCAATATATATATTTATTTATTTTCATGCAGGCATGGAGTTAGAGACAGTCCTCTCCAAGAAGTGGAGGAGTTTAAAAATCAATCAGTCGTTTATGTTGGAGTAGATAATGTTCTTGCTGGAATAATTTATGTTGAGGATCAGATCAGAGAAGATGCCAGGCATGTCATTGAATCATTGACTGACCGTGGAATCAACACATATTTGCTATCTGGGGACAAAAAAGGTGCTGCTGAATATGTTGCTTCTGTTGTTGGTATACCAAGGGAAAGGGTGAGCACATTTGCAGAAAAAAACACCTGTCTAATTTCATGTTTGCCCTGCACCGTCTACATTTAATAGATATTTGATCTCTCTTTTAGGCCTAGATATTTTGACTATTTTATGAATCTGAAACTCTCTCTGGTTGCTGCATTACAAAAGTTTGTTTTGTCCATCTGAATGTAGGTCGGAGCTGGGTTGATAGATATACTAAACTATTAAATCTCTCATATGTAGATTTTGGAGTATTGTATGTCCTTTATCCGTGTAGAAATGGATGTTTTATTACTCATTTACGCCTAGTAGTATGTGTGATGGAGAGTTTGAAAGTTCAAGTACTATCCAAATCTTTAAATGTTTTGAACTAATTTTGATTTTAGCATCAAGGTAACTACAATGTGAAATGGACTTAAAGGAGTGCACAGAGGTTTCATATAGGTCACACTGTCCTCTGTGCTGCCTGAAGGAACTCAGTTTTTTAGTTATATCTTTATTTCCAGCAATTAAAATATTTATTGTCACGTACAAAGACATAGTAACCGGAAGTCCTTGACATTTTCTCCTGGATCATTTCTAGGCTCTCAGTGTTTGCTACAGAAATGAATTTGTTTGACGATTGTTACCAGGTTAAACCTTTGTTTTTGTGGCTTATGAAGCATTATTGTGCTGTTGTGGCTTCAGTTAACTTTGCTCATTTAACCTCTCATTTCTTATTCATAATTTGATGTGCAATAAAGTGGATCTACTTGGAGGATCCCTGTAGAAGAGGGTGTGAGTATTTGATTAGCCTTGAGTACAATTTCCCTTTAATGTATTCATACTCAATCTTAATTCTTTGCAAAGTTATAGATAAAATGCTACGACATATGCGGTGATGTGTGATTTGTTTGTAAACAAGAGTAGTAAATTAGGTCCACATAGGGAAGAATATCTCACTCTATGATGTATCAATTTTATGGACAGAGTATTTTCATTAGGTTTCCTTGAAACTTTCGTCATTTATAAGTAACCATGCAAGTTAAGCATTTGGAAAAATGCATGTTGATTGCAGGTGTTATATGGAATCAAGCCCGATGAAAAAAAGAATTTTATAAGCCGGCTTCAAGAGGATCAGAATATTGTAGCTATGGTTGGTGATGGGATCAACGATGCAGCTGCCTTGGCTGCATCGCATGTAGGGATTGCCATTGGTGGTGGTGTTGGGGCTGCTAGTGAGGTGTCTTCTATTGTGTTAATGCAGAACAGACTGTCCCAGGTATCAGAGTAACTCTTGGTTAATCTGAAGTATTTCCCAGGAAATTGATATATCTTCAACTTAATTTTTTTTAATTATATAAATGCTCTCGTTTCTATCATTTATTTCTTGAAAAGAAAACTGATAGAACAGAAGGGCAGAGGAATTTTACTTCAACTAAAATACATAATACCAGAATCATTTTGCGTTACGAAATCCGTTAATAGGCCTGTTAGAGCTCTCTTCAACCTGCTCATGGCTAGATCGATCGGCAGTGGTCGCTTTTATAACTCGCCTTTACTATCTGCCATTCGTATGGGGACAAAAGACCAATAAAAAATTCTTGAGCAAACACGTGTAGCTTTTCAGTCCTACACAAGGTTTCTTTACAAATTCTGTCAAGATCTTCTTTTAGTGATTTTTCTCTTCCAGTTTCTGACTTTGTGGGAGATGAATACTGTAGTTTTTATGCAGTATTTCGTCCATTTATCTTCTGAAAGTGCCCGTGACTAAAGGTCCACTTACTTGTGGTGATAGATGTGACACCGAACCTTTAAATTTCTGTTACATTTAATTGATTATCTGTTTCTGTTGCTAGACTCGGTGCAACTTCAAAATCTCAGCTTATTAGGTTGTCACTCCCCTGTAGCTGATGGAAGTTAGTAAATATCTGTTATAATGCCGGAAATTTTAGGAAAAAGAAATTTGAAGTGTCTAATTCTGACAATTCAAATATAAAGTAAAGGGATATGATAATACCTGATGCTGATAAAGAAAGAGAACGAAAAATGAGAGGCGATGTTAACACTTACCTCTTTTTAGAGCAACTAAATGGCTTTGAACGTATCGAAAATCACAATAGGTGATCGAATAGAAAATTGTAGAGGAGAAGTCTGAATGCAATGTTTGTCCAAGGAATGAGTTTTAGTACCAAACAGCAATGAAATCGACTTCCAATGAAAATGCAGTACTGATGATTCCAAGTGACTGCCAACATTTAGTCAGGACAGTAGAATGTGCATATGTGCGGGATATCATGCAATGTGTGTGTGTGTTTATAAAGCATGAAAATGTCCATGCCTGCCTTAACATCGTTTCAATGCAGTTACTTGATGCGCTGGAGCTGAGTAGACTTACCATGAAGACTGTGAAGCAAAATCTTTGGTGGGCCTTTGGATACAATATTGTAAGTTACTGTTTCGTTTTTTTCATTTTTGCCATTTCAGTCTTCACAATATGTTTGGAGCTAATAAAAATCTGGAATTTTTTGCACAACCTCCCCTGTGTTATGTGAAATAGGCACATTGCCCTCCAAATATAAATAAGTAAATTACACATATGTAAGTTATATTAAACAAGGCAGATTACGTCATGTAAAAATAAATAAGCAAACTATCATCTATATTATGTCATGTGTTATGATAAATAGGCAATTTTCTTCATGTGTACTTTATACATTGCATACACCATTTATGCGTAGGGGGCAATTTGGTTAATTCTATTTATCATTAGGAGTTATACGCCCTATTTAACAACACATGATGTACTTTGCCATTTTCTTTGCACATGGGATAATATGCCCTATTTAACACAACTCTTGGGTTAATTTGCCTGTTATATGTCACGGGATAATGTGCGTTTTTCACATAATAGAGGAGGTAAACACTAAAATGCTATAAGCTCTAAAAACTGTATTTTTTATCTTGTGGAACAAAAGTGTGAAAATACCCTTACAGAACTTCTAATATGAGAACTGTACTTCTCTGGACTTTGGTTTTATTGGTAAACTCTGCAAATTTATAGGACGGATATTTAAAGTGAACAATGGATTTTCCCCATTGGGGTTGAAAAAGCTCAGAAACTAGTATGTGAAGCGAACAATCAGGGCTATTAAGATCTATCAAGATGCCTCACTAGATAAATACAACAATTAGATTCATATTCAGTAAGAACCCCTCTTTCTTTCAGGTTGGAATTCCAGTAGCAGCTGGTGCATTGCTGCCTGCAACGGGAACCATGCTGTCACCCTCTATAGCTGGTGCACTCATGGGTTTGAGTTCTATTGGCGTGATGACTAACTCATTACTTCTGAGATTAAAGTTCAAATCCAAAAGCTTAGATAACGTTAATACATCATTGTATGTTAAGGTCCCTTCCGACGCTGACACTCCTCGCGATGAAACTGAGAGACTGCAGCATCATACTGCTTCTAGATGATGAAAGTTTGCATTGAAGTGATGAAATCTCTTAACTATTTGTACATGAGTTTCAGACAACATGGTGGTGCAATTGGTACAATTCCTAGACAACTAACCAGAGCGTAAGAATACCTTTCACATGTTGGTATTGAACTCATTTGGTTTATCTGAGTATTCATATGCATGAATGTTTGTCGTGCTTGATACCAGAACGATTCGGAGCGCATTCACAATCCCATGCAGACAGGCAGATGGAGTACATTGCCTAAATTTTGATAGTTTTCTGGACTTCATCCTCAGTTTTAACTCTGGAGAAAAAAATAAGTCATTTTGGCTAATTGTTTAGTAACAGAAGGGAGCTAAGAGCAAGTTATCCTATCTTATGTTCTATGACTGTATATTTATTACTCATTAGATATAGTAATGAAAGTTTATAGATAGCTTAAGGAGAAACACTGTGTTTTTTTAGTACTTAAGTATGTAAGACAAAATACTGTTGGCTCCAAGAAAGTGCATTCATTTTTTTTTTTTTTGTGTGTACAAGTCTACAAGAGGTAATGTGCCTAATATGCAGCAGTACATAAGAACCCTTAAGGAAAAATTGTTCTCAAGTAATCGTTAATATTGCTCTTTCCATTATGTTTGACTGTATGGATAATTATTGGCATCTTTGCTAATATGCAATTGGCAGAAATGTCAAAAATGGCCGTTATCTTTTGCCCACTTTACTTTTTGCCCGTTATCTTTTTTATCTACCAAAAATGCCCGATATCTTTGTCAAAAATGTCCGATTCACTGTTCATAGCCATTTGTCCGCCAACTCATAAAATTGTGTCTTACGTGGCAAAATCGTGTTTTACGTGGCATTTTTTTTTATTACATCTGGAATATTAAAAAAAAAAAAAAAAAAAGTTAAAAAATTAACAATTAAAAAACTTAAAGAAAACAGAAAAAATTAAAAAGTTATAAAAACTGAAAAAACTTTAAAAAAAACAGAAAAATGTCAAACTTTATTTTATTTAAATTATAAAAATTTTATACTTAATTTTTTTAAAATTAAAAAACTTACAAAAATATTTGAAAAAAAGAAAAAAGAAAAAACGTTCATCTCCTTCCACGCACCCCCCCCCCCCACCCCAATCCCCGCGGCACCCCCCCCCCCCCCCCCCCCGCACCCCCCGCGGCACCCCCCCCCCCCCCCCCCCCCGCACCCCCCGCGGCCCCTCACCTCCACCCCCCCCACCGCCGGCGAATCTCCCCAAAACTCTTTCCCTCCCAATCGACTCCATTAACACCAATTATCCGCAACCCAATTTACTGCTCAGATTTGCACAATTTTGGAAAACAAAAAAAAAACTAATTTATTTCAATGTTCGATTGATTGAAATCAATTCAATAATTGTTTTTTGCGGATTGATTGATTGAGCTTTTGGTAGACGACGCATGAAGCTTGATATCAATAAGTTCCGCCGTTCCGGTGACGGGCTGGTGGTGGTGGGCGGTGGGGGTCGCGGGGGGGGGGGGGGGGGGGGGGGGGGGGGGGAAGTGACGGGCTGGTGGGTTTTCCTTTTTCTTTTTCTTTTTTTTTTCATTTTTCTATATTTAATAAGTTTTTAAATATATGTTTTTTTAATTTATAAGTTATTAAAAAAATTAAATTTAGAATTATATATAACACAAAAATATAAATTGGGGGGGGGGGGGGTATTTACTTTCTTTTTTTTCTTCTAATTTTTAAAAATTTTATTAGTTATTAAAAGTAAATATTTTAAATCAAAATTATAATATTTTGTTTTTTAATATATATTTTTTTATTTTTATAATATAGGTAATTATATAAAAATATAAAAATGAAAAAAATATGACATGGTAGCCACGTAGGACGCAATTGGATGATTTGGCGGACAAATGTCCATGAACAGTGTTTCGAGCATTTTTGGCAAAGATATCGGGCATTTTTGGTAGATAAAATAGATAACGGGCAAAAAGTAAAGTTGACAAAAGATAACGGACATTTTTGACATTTCTGACTATGCAATTGGTATTCCTTAATTGAATGGAGGAAGATCGACGGAACTATTATATGTCTCTTGATTACGCGGGTCATAATTTCTAGAAACGTGATTACAGTTTTGTCATGTTTTATGTTAATTGTTATGGTAAAAAGCAAAGCAGCATTAACGTGCCTCTATAGTCTATATATTAAAGAAATAAGTATCAAACCCACCTTTTGAAACAGTGTGCAGATTGTTCCCGATTACCATTGACGGGATTTCTTTATCTGAAAGCTTGACCCGGTCAACTTTTCAAATTGTTTTCTTTATTATGCATGACATAGGAGCTCAATGAAATCTCAAATTTTGACGCAATTAATATCATTATATCTTGCCCTTTTGATTTCAGTCTTAGATTTATTTAGTCGTAGCATTACATCTTGTGTAAGATGAATCAAATACACCAAGCGCGTTGCGTGTACCTATTTATGCGATCCTAAATGAATTATGATGTTAAGTTGAAACGTTAAAAGGTAATGGGATACACCTCTACAATTTGTTGCAAAGCTTCTATCTTTTACCCACTCTTCTTTTGGAAAACAGAAAGCAAACTAAATAAAAATAGCAATGTAAACATAAAGCATGGGTTGTGTGGTTTTCATACGGGCAAAGCTCTTTAACACCAAGCCATTTATGGATTCTGTGTGACCTGGCAAAACCATAATGCTCCTTTGAATATGACTATTGGACTGTGACATCTACAATATGGTCCATGAACTCAATAACTTCACTTTACTTTGCTTATTCCAGGATAAAATTGGGGAGGGTACGGCCCATTTTTGCGAAAAATAAAGAATCTCTTTTTTATACTATACATACAAATTTAAAGACCAAACAAATATTATCTACTACTTTTTTATCCTCATTATAATGTTTTAATTGAACTTGAACCATTGACTTACGTCGCTGAACTGCGATCACTAAGTGTAAGTGTGAAAAAGTGGCCGTGACAAGAATTATCCTATATTTACTAGATAATCTCTAAAATTTACGGACATCGATTAGATTGTTATATTCTCGTATCATGTAAAAAAATCAGCATGATAGGATTGTTAACCCGCCAAGTATGCATTATTTATATAAATTTGATACAGAGACTAAACTCGCTTGTTCCCCCTTTTGCCCCTCCTGCCACCAAAAAGAAAAATAATTCTGATACTATGTGTCCCTCAAAGTCTGTAGTAATGTTGTAAACCTCTCCTCAGTTTTACTATAGCTTGTAACTGTATTGACAAAACAAGGTCATTTAACAAAACAAACTTGTTAATATTATTCATAAGTCATAATGATACATTTGTTAGACATATTGTTTTTTGTTAAGTTCTTTCTTATTATGTGAGTCACAAGGGGAGTCAAACTGGGAAAAAAACGTGTTACTGTAAATATACTATAGAAAAATGTCATCGAAGAGAGAGAAAATAAGCCGTACATCTTCCACTTTTAATTACCTTATATCATAAGATACTTCACTATCAAGATTCAAGAAATCCAACCTTTTTAACCTCCCTTTCATTTTTGTACAATCGTTAACTTGTTCTTATTCTTGATAACACGACTGGTTACAAAAGAAAAACAAGATCCTCTCGTCTTATCCAATCTCCTTCTGGATCAAGGAGAAGGCTTTGAGGGGAACTAACTCGATGTGGCTTAATTACGTAAAATTAACTTAAGATTTATTAGTAAGAATAAATAATTAATGATGTCCCAACTTCCAACAAAAGTTAATAAATTATATTAGGGACTGATTGTTCTTAACTATTGTTCTCAGAGAAAAGAAGTTAACCTTAATCTATTAGAATAATCTTTTATTTGGTAATAACTCTCCTAGAAAATCTCACCAATTGTTAGGCGGAAGAAATAGAAAAAGTCGAAAGTAAGTAATAAATTGAAATTCCAGATTTAAAAAAAAAAAAAAAAACTCCAATTGTAGAAAAGACTAGAGATAGTATGAAAATCCAGACATATTTCCTTAATCTTATGTAAAAACGGTCAATGTATAAATGTAATACAATACCCCACTACTTTAAACTCTTATTTGGATTTTGTAAATAATTTTGTTACATATGTACATATCCAAACTACTTTTATCACCACCCCAAGCAATAAATTACTCTGGTATTAACTATTAACTATTAAGTATATTGTATACATGAATAGTATATTGTATACATTATTTTTTTATTGAAAAAGCAGATTTTTTTGACCTATAATGAGAAATTAAAATATATAAACATTAAGAAAAAGTTGTTTGAGTTTCCTTTACAACAAAATTAAATAATGCGCCACACAACATACGCTATTATTTCTTACTTAGTAAGAAAAAATAGTAAGACAAAAAGTAGCTCTACTCCTATTTTTTGCATAGTTGGGTCAATAATTAATTTCCGTCGTAAGTAAAAATTAAAATAGATAAATTTGATTTGGTTAATGAAAATTGTCTTTATTTGACAGGGCTTTGGTACAAAAATCCCTTTGGCACTCACTCGTACGTAGAAAGAGTCCGTTCCTTTTCTTCAGCTTTAATGGCGTGAAACTGTAACAGAGTTTTATTTTATATGTATATGTATATGTGTATGTATACATCTCCATTATTATTATTAATATGAACTAACATATCCATTCTTCTTTGCATGCTTCAACAACTTATTTTTTTGCTATTAACTTCTTATCTATAATACTAATATTAATAGCAAAAACCCAAAACCCAAAATTCCTTTTTTATTTTTATTTTGAAATCTCTCACCTTCCTTTCCACCACTTCCATATTCACAAAAAAGGAGTAATCTTTTTCATGGGTTCTCATTGTTTGATCAGTTCTTGATCTGGGTTTTTTCTTTTATTTTATTTTCACACTATTTTGATTCTCTTTATTTTAGGGCTCTTGTTGTTGTTATTGTTGTTGTTTGTTGTGTTTGATGTTAGAGAAAATGAAGGACGATGATGAGTTAGAAATGTTACTTAATGAGATCCCACATGCGACATCATCATTCAATCCTCATCATCATACATTAAGCAACGCCCACCATCATAATAATAATAGTACTGTTGTTCTTGATCATGGTTATAATGGTCAGGCTTCATGCTTGATGACTCATAAACTGAACGGTCATCATGGTCATGGTCATGGCCATGGTTTGTATGATGATGATAAGTATGGCCATGGTAAGTTTGCATATGCATCTTCCCCTGTTAGTGGTTGTTCTTCAAAATCTGATCTCTCTGGTGGAGGGTTCTCACTCTCTGAGACTGGATCATCATTCGATTCCGATAACAGATTTCGATGGGATTTCAAGAAAGTTCATGGAAGTAGTTCGGTTGATGATTCTTCTTTGTCTAAGGAGTTTTGTAATATGTACATTGGAGGTGCCCGAGGGGGCGTTTCGCGAAACACTGGTGTACAATCTCATGATCAATCGGTGAATGGGGATGTTGAGATGAGTTTCGAGAAATATAAAGCATTTGAGAAGTATAGGCAGTGTTTTCCGGACTATGGAGGGCGTGATCGGTCTGTTTTTCCTGAAAGGCCTATAATTTATGCGGAGGAGCTTGGTTCGGAGTGGTTGCAGCATACCCGTGGGATCGCTAATATCCCTTCCGAATATGATCGATTGTTTGCTCGGTCCACTTTTAGCAACTCTGGTTTGAGCTCTCAGTTTTACAGGGACAATTTGTTGGAAAACAACAATTTTCAAATGGGGCGTGGAATATCAGATGTACCGCGCAGTTTATATCGGCCAATGTTTGATGATTCTCAGTTCTACGATTCACCAAATGGGATGAATCTATTTGCCACAGGAAATGCTTTGTATCAGCCTAACCTGGTTCAATTTCCACGACTTATGTCTTGTTACGATGAAGAAAATTTACTACATTACCAGCCACTAGTGCCTAATGGGAGAAACAAAGCACCTTTTCACGTTAGAATGCCACTAGGGAGAGTTGAGTCTTGTAGCAATGAGGATAGCTTGATCATTCAAGGAGAAGGTACAAATTACAGGATGAACAATACACATTTTCGGGGACTCAGTGCGGCTTTTTATCATGAGAATGGTGCAAGAAAGTCACAAGTAGATGGCCGCAGGAGTCCAAAAATGTATGACCCTTTCTCAATGCCACCAAAGTTTAGTTCTCTAGAAAAGGCTCGGGGATGCATATATCAGATAGCAAAGGATCAAAATGGCTGCCGGTTCTTGCAAAGGATGTTTGACGAAGGAACTTCACTAGATGTGGAAACAATATTCAATGAGTTAATTGATAATGTAGTCGAACTTATGATAAATCCATTTGGAAACTATCTAATGCAAAAATTGCTCGAAGTTTGCAATGAAGATCAAAGGTTGAAGATACTGCTCATGGTTACAAAGGAGCCAGGGGAGCTCGTTAGGATCTCGTTAAATACACATGGGTAATGTCCATTTCGAATCTTTCGACTTATTATCCTGAATGCTTTGCTAACATTGTTCTTCTATTTGTATCAGCACTCGAGTGGTTCAGAAGTTGATTGAGACAATTAAAACTAGGCAGCAAATCTCGCTGGTTATTTCAGCTCTTGAACCTGGATTTCTCGCTCTCATTAAAGATTTAAACGGTAATCACGTGGTTCAGCGGTGTTTGCAATGCTTTACCAATGAAGATAGTAAGGTAATTAATTGTCATGTACATGTTATGCTTTCATGGTATAGTGCAGTTAATCACCTTTAAGCCTGAATGCTCGGTTGTTTGATTTTCTGTCAGATTTATAATATTAATTATCATTGTTAAGAATTACACATCACTTCCATACTGTAGCTTTGCTCCTTCAAATATGTGCATTAGCCAGAGTGTACAAACTTGCTTCCTAAAAAATGTAGATTGAAGCATAAACAGTTGTATAATTATCATCTTCTTTTAAAACTTCTTTTAAGAAAAGCTTCTCGGTTTCTTCTCATATTGGGAAGCATTTCACCTGTTTAGCCGCCAAATCTCTTTTGTGTTAGCAATGCATCACCCCTGTTTCTGGGAATATAGCATTTTCATGATAGATTTTGTATACATCATATGTATCTTTTCAACAAAGTCTTTGTTCTGGAGAACGGCATCCACTAGAGGTATGGTCCGGAAAAATGAAGCTAGAATTCTCTTTGATTTTCCAATGTCCAAAGACAAGTATAAAGTAGGTGTATAAGTCAAGTCTCATTAATGAAAAGCTAATTTGAGTTTCACGTAAAACTCCCAAATCAAGGTCCTAAGAGCTAATAGCCTGTTGTGATTCACATTATCTCATAATTATTTCTACGAATAAGTTTCAAACTTCAGGAATTGAAATATACTGGAAACTCCTCAGCAGTGAAGTTTTGCAAATTGAATTTTTTCCTCTCGATCTTCTTCTGCTTAATCTTTAAGGGACTGCCCCAGTACTCAAACGCCTAAGGAAAACATTATGGAACTAACTATTGAAGAATAATTCTGAGTTCTATGAACATAGCTTCTTGAAAAGATGCGGTTAATCTGGTTTGGCAGACAAAAATTCGTAGTAGCGTGTTATTCCTCGTCATAGGGAACATGATTTTCCTGTTTGCTTTAGCTGTTCAACTCTTAACTCACCCTTATATTTGCAGTTTATCTTTGTCGCTGCTGCTAAATACTGTGTTGATATTGCAACCCATCAACATGGATGTTGTGTTCTGCAACGATGCATCAGCCATTCAACTGGAGAGCATCGACAAAATTTCGTTGCTGAGATTTCATCAAATGGACTTCTGCTTGCTCAAGATGCATATGGGTAACCAAATATAATATCTTTACATGCACGTTTCAAGTTTTAGTTTTTGTATATTGTCATGAGATTGATCTTCTATATACGGCCAACGATAAGCCTTTAGGTTTTACAGCTACTTCTTTTTTCTTTCACATAACGTGCACGTATAAACTCCATGGAACTTGTCTTGGTAATCTACTGTAGTTTGTAGCTCAAAGCTTCTCTTATTCTTCCCTTCTCCTTTGCCTGGATAACTAACCAGAACGCTACATTGAAATGCAGAAATTACGTGGTTCAGTTTATCTTGGAGCTCAAAATCCCATCCGCAACATCCAAGTTGACATCTCAGTTTGAGGGCAATTACGTGCATCTCTCTACACAAAAGTTCAGTAGCCATGTTGTTGAAAAGTGTCTTCGGCTATGTAGTGATAAAACACGGTCGAAGATAATCCAGGAACTGCTATCTGCAACATACTTTGAGCGCTTGCTTCAAGATCCACATGCTAATTATGTTGTTCAAACGGCTCTCCGGGTTTCTCAGGTATGCTAAAATTAATCAATCATTTGGTTTTGTGAGTTGTTATAGGAATAATATCAGTGACACCTGTCAACTCTGTGGTTTACTGAGTGACAACTAAGTTTAGTAACATTAGTGACAACTTCTCTTAGTTAACATAGCTTACAAAATTATTGGTGTCAAGCAGAAACACCATTTTGCTCTTCCTCTAACATTGACAAGTTTAAGTATTTTTGCTGTTTTTTCCAATAAATGATTTAACCCATTGTGAATAAATAATCTATTGAATGCTTCAGTCAGCTCATTCTTAATTAATATTCTTATGATTTAAATGTTTCACAAAAAAATTTAAGAAATACTTTAAAAAATTAGAGAAAGAGAAAAATAACTCTTGTATCGTTAAGATTTATAGACGGTGTTAACGAAGAGAGTTTCACTAATGTTATTGAAACCATACCAGACGTTGGTGTTGATGGTATCACACCAAACCTCAATGAACTGTCAATAATACAGTTCCATTATTTATCAGATTTTAAATTTCCAAATTATATGGAAGCCATGATTATAATTATGGCACTCAGAGATAGAAAGTATGTAGTTTATGTTATAAAATGGAAATTTTGCTTTTATGAGAAACATCATGATTCTTAACAATGGAACATATGTACTTTCTTCTGTGTCAAAGAAAAAGACATAATAATGTCACGAAATAATTCTACTATTACTACATCAAACAGTGACAAAGCCCTTTTAGTTCTGATAAGTTGTTACTGAAGTGAATTTGATGATCACTTGTGCTTCACAACACTATAGCTACTTGGTCTCATGAAATTTAGCATTTGTGCCACTGGCATTACTTTATAGTAATATAATAAATGTAAAAGAAGTTCCAAATATATATATATATATATATATATATATATATTGATCTCCTTTAACCATATAATTTGGTTTTGCAATTTATCATCAGGGACCCCTCCATGATTCTTTGGTTCATGCAATCGAATCCTATAAGGTTATCTCACGGAATAGCCCGTATTCCAAGAGGATCTTCTCTCACAAACTTTTAAAAGGGTGAGGCGATCCAAAAAGCTTCCTTCTTTAATCCGTGCATGTGTTGTTGTTCTCAACCGATTCCTCCTTTTCCACTGCGCTTCATATGTGGAAGCTGGTTCACATTAGATAGCCATTGTCCCTTTTGTCGATTTTTAGCCTGAAGATTATGTAACACCGACTTATGCCTCACGTCTCGGAGTTTAGATAACCAACTTTACCTTTAGTCACTCGAAACATGACTTTTCTATGTAATAATATTGTTTTTTGTTGCTTGTGTATCTTCAGGAAAGTCATATCTCCTTGTTCTTGCAATCATCTTCAATGTATGAATGTACAATATATATCTCTCTATATGTATGCTAGACTCTATTTTCACCGCATTCTGTTGTTACGTTGTACACCTTTTATGACTGAAAAAAGAGCAATATTTTGTATTGTGCATTTGTGTTCATATATTACATATTAATATGTTAAGGAAACACATTGTGGAAATGTTTTGATATATTCGACGAAATTTGATTAAAATAGATTGAAAATGGGATTAGAGCGGATTACATTGGAAGAAAGTCTGTTAAAAAAGAAGTACAACTCTTTTTACAACGTGTATAGTTGCTAAGTTTCTTACGTAAACACAATGATGAGTTATGTTAAAGAACTGCAACTCATCTTGCATTACCTTGATTCTACATAGATGAAGCTCAGTGAATGAGGCTATCTTTCCATTTTTTTTTCTTTTTTGTGTGCATATATATACATTTGAAAGGTAATATGGCCATTTAAATAAATAAATGAAAAAAGAAAGAGAGCTACGTATCAAGACAAATCAAAAACAAATTAGTCTTCAGTCATTCAGTTAATTACCCGTTATGTCGTTAACCAAACTGCAAATTATTAGCATACATCATTTCTCTACTTTCCTATCAAAAAAAAAAGATTTCTACTGCTTGACTAACAGTAGGACCATTGCACGTTAAAGCAACCCAACTAGTTAATGGTGCAAAATTTATTAGACGGGGGTCACATCCAAACAAATAGAGCCCCACTGCTTTCTGTCGCTGTATATATTCACTATTCATCGTATTACCAAAGTTGCTTATTTCATGGAATCATGGTCTGACTTTTGTACTTGTCGTCTACTCTAAGCTACAGTGAAAAAATAGATTAGCTTAAGCTGCAAACAAGTTGACTTATTTATTTATAGTTTAACAAAAATATAAAACGGAGCAACTGTCATGAGTGACGAGCAACTCCACTTTCCCACTTCACAAACTTTAGTGCAACTTCAACGTATTTTAAAAAGATAAAAGGTATTAAGTATTTTCATTTTCTTTCAACAAAGTCATCGCTTTTAAGTTTTAACCCAATTAGTTTTTGTTATGACATATGATAGATATTGGGTGTACTCTTTGCTCGTTTCACTTTCATCCTGCTAAGAAGAAGCCCTCTCGTCGATTTCCTGCTCCTTACTTGTGTACCACCAAGACCTCGAGGTTCACCTACTAAATCAGCACTAAAAAGGTCGGAAGAAGCAAAGAGAACAGGTACAAATTGTCTCTCTTGTTTTCTCTCCTTACAAACCTTTGTAACTCTCTCTTTTCCTACAATGGAGTAGCAGCCACACATTAACACACAAGCACACTTGGTTAGAACTCACAACACAAATAATAAGTGTGCTAGACCAGTTGAAGGAATGGATTGAGCTTAGAACAAATAATAGGAGTTGGGCTAAATATTTGGGCCAACCAAAAATAAATAACCAACAGAAAATTTACAGTAATATGGTTTTAGCTAAAACTTCCCTCAAAATGTCTTTTAACAATCGAAATCGACCGCTGCTTTATATATGAGTGAGATTAAACTCTTAATTGAGCCTAATTGCCTAACTAACTGAAATTACAAGTATTTTATTACTAAGGGTCATCTGGATTCATTACGCACTAGAAAAGAAATATATATAATATATTAACCAACCATATAGATGCCACTTAACCACAGACACCATTGGGAGACATGTTAAAACAAGAGCAAATCAGAAGCACTTGGAACATACACTTGTAATGTTCTTTTGCTATTACCGTAACTAAGCAACATTTGTGCATAAGTGCGAAGTTGGTATGACAAAATAATGTTTTAATAATCAATAATTTAACCTCTTAAAGTTGATGCCTACATATACTTACGTTTGATTTGCATTCTTGAAAGAAGCATATATATATAATATAATAAAACAATTGACGAAAACGTTGTGGTTATACTCAGTTACGTAAGTACAAGTGTCTAGATGGTGACATCCACCATGGATACGAGGTTTCATGTTCGATGCACCCTTTACTTTTATAAGTTCTACTTACATTATTGTTTTGAATTATTAGAACAACTTTTGTTGGTCATTAATGAATAATGATCATTATTGTCGGGAGATACTCATTTGTATGGGCGTCTATTACATTTACGTTTATTAAATGAATCTGGAATCACCTTAGTCTGAAATCGACTTTTGAGTAATTATTTTCAATAATATTTTTATGTAATACATAACCGAAAACATTCTATGTAAAGGTCAAACATAGGCCACATAAGACGGATCCGGCTCCGAGTACGAGTTTAAAAATATATAAATTTTAATGCGTCATAATGCATTTATTAAAAATAATTAAATATTAAATATTTATATATAATTTCGTATATATTTGAGCATTATTTAATAACTACTCATGATAATTAATTTTATATAATATTTTTAAAATTATTATGGTGGAAAGATAAAGTTATAAGTCTTAAATTACTTCTCATATTCTCTATTTATTTTATTTTCAACCTAGTTTTGTTCTCCATCTGCTTCGACTCTTCTTTATTATCATTTATTTTTTTGTTTCGTTCTTTACA
Source organism: Linaria vulgaris (assembly GCA_948329865.1). NCBI lineage: Eukaryota > Viridiplantae > Streptophyta > Magnoliopsida > Lamiales > Plantaginaceae > Linaria > Linaria vulgaris. The sequence continues at coordinate 109,984,687 of OX415249.1, read as the reverse complement.
AATCTTCTACGAGTATTCATCAAATTTGAATAAAAGAACTAAAGAAACCTTAGTGCGAGAACTAAGAATTTATAATGTGTCTCAGTGCGAAGCACGGACACTGAATGCGCCAGTACGTGACCGGTGCACCGAAGACTTTGACGATGTGAAGGATTGTGATCTAAGATCAAACTATATATAAATTTAATTAAATGATAAATTTGTCATTACAAACTTCACATGATATAAATTTTCATAGCAAAATATAACCTCGTTAAATCAATAATTACTCAAGAAACGACTATATTGAGATTATTAGGTATTCGATCAATAATTACAAAAGTTACTATCAGGACTTAATAATAGTCACCCAATTATTCAACTTAATATCTTAACCGTATGTTTCACATTATAGATACAGTCTCTAACTAACAGCTCCCCGAAATAATTTACTAAAACCTATTTCACAACGATTCTCATAATTTTAATAAAGTACACAGTAATTATATACTATTACACCTAATCATTGAAGTCCACCACAAGTATAATTTAAGCAAGAATCTTCCAAATGTCCAAAGAGGAAAGATGTCAGCATGAATAAAAGTTAAAATAGACCCATTTAGCCCTTAGCTCTCGCCAACTAGCAAAAGCATAATCATAAAAAAAAAATAAAAAAATACCCCCAAAAAAAAAGAGATACACTCACAGTCACACTAAAACAAAAAAAAAACCCCATACCCGCGGTCTCACAGTTACTTCCGTGCTACCCACCTGATCGACCGCCACGTGTTACAGGTCAACACGCGGACCAATAAGAATGCAGAAAGAGATCGTATCTCGAGGTAAGGCTCTCGTCCACCAGTTGCGACACGATTCTCACAAGTCGCTCCGCCGCCCATAAATTGATCTCCTGGACACGTGGCGCCTCCTCTGCGACTCCTATTTTATTCGATACCCAGTAGCATTAAAATAATAAATACACACTGAACCTTCAAAATTGAAAAAGAAAAGTACAAAAAGAAAGGACCTTTTTTTCTCTGTGTCTTTAGAACATACTAGATTTGAGTTTGAGAGATTTTGAAAGCTGTTGGAGTCAGTCAAATATTGGGTTTTTGTTTCCGGTGGATTTCATTCATTTTCCGGTGAGTTTTCCGGACGCTCATTTACTGGCTACAAGTTTCAGTTTTGATATGTTTCCATCGTAAAGTTGTCATTTTTATTGCATCTGGAAATTGGTGTTATGCTAGTTGATATGGCTTGGAGTTGATTTATTTATATTTTTGTAAATTTGGTGAATTTAGGAATTGGGCAACAAATAGGAAGAAAGGTGCATATGGTGTATTAGTGAAGGATGATTACATGAAGGAAAGGAATGTCCGATACGCGCATTTATGAGGTGTGTGTGTTCCTCATTTTCTGTGTTGTGTAGCTCTTTTATATAGATATGTCTTCTTGTTAGTCAGAATATTGTTTGACTATTTGGAATTTGGAAAGAAAGCTCTTAATTTCAAGTACACATGTTATTGCGTCGAAGAATCCTGTTGAACTTACTAACTTGTTAAAAGGATTTAGTACACTGTTTATGAATTGTGTTCCGTTTCCATAATCAGTCTTATTATATATATGTAATATTGGCCTAGTTTGTAGAAATGGCTTAAAAACTAGGCTTATTGTTTTTCATTTCGACTTGAGCTTTTCTAGTTCAAACTCTATTCTACGTTATCTTTCAAATTTCGATATGCAACTTGTTTACAAAGTTAAATCTTTTGTCTAGTTTGCAAAAATTCTATGTGCAAGTTGACTAGTTAAATAACTGGCTTGCGATTTCACCGCTATCAAGTTTTTTTTTTCTTCGTGGTTTCTAGTAATTTTTTTAAATAGTACAGCTCTACTTGTCTTATGGTAGTATTTGCTGCTGCCAATATGTCTAAAATTAATTGCTGTTACAGTTTGAGGATGCAGACTGGGATGAATTTTGCCACAATGATGATCATATAGTGCCCCATCCTGGTTTGGAAATTACAGAGAATCATCCTATTCTTGGTGATAGCAACAAGAAACCTCGTCTTGAAGTAGCAAGTAATATAACTAGTACTGGAGATAGTTCTGTGTCTAGATTTTCCTTCCACGGAGGGGATCAACGGAGATCTTCAAATCTTAGTGAGAGTAGCAAGATGTTGGAACAAGATTCATTGTTCAACACCACAAGCGGTATATTTCCTTCTTCATCCAGCAGCAAAGAAGCATCAGGTCTGACTTGTGATAACACTAGGTCATCTGGTCAATGCTTGAAAACCAATAGCACAGACCCAAAAGGCAATGAATTCTGCGCCAACGATACCGTTCTCAGTGACAAGGCTACAGCTGATAACAGCTCTTTCAGTTATCCTCTTGATGGCATACCTAACACTGGCAATAATCTTGATTTCTTTGAGAACACTGAGGACAATGATTCTAGTGACTTTCTATATTGCAGTTGGCCTGAATTTGGAAACTTTGACGATGTTGACAGGATGTTCAGGTATTGCTGGACTCATTCGTTGTTTATGTTCCCATTCTTATCATGCTTTTTGCTTAAATATGATCCACCTTCAGGAGTTGCGATTCAACATTTGGTCTTGGAGCCAGTAAAGAATGTGAGTTGGGTTGGCTCTCATCAGCAGATGATATAGTAAGATCGGAGAATGTGCTGAACTCAGATGTCAAGCTACCAAGTCCAGAGTCAAAAGCTGCAGTGCATAATGTAGAAAACCATGATTCCTCAAATGGCTACTTATCCAAAGGTTATACCGTGAAAACTAATGCCCTCGGGTACGGAGACAGTTCCTGGACAACAGAAAAAGTAGATCCTTATGTGTCTTTTGTGAAAGGACCTTTTGTAGCTGATAGCAAGGACGTGATCATTCCTAACCAACAGGTACATTACATGTCTTTGTTTCCTGGTTCCTGCAATTGTTTTATTTTGACATTGGGATTTTACAAGTAAATTTTGAGTCGATAGTTATATATGAATATTATTTAGGGAGTCGAACTTCGTGGTAGAGGTCACCTAAAATTCTATCAACCGACATTTAGAAACCATTAATGGTGGAATTTGTACGCTGGAATTCTTTTATTATAGAGCTGATACTTTTATGCCGTTGTTTTTTCTCTCTTGCCATAAAATATATACGACACCTGAGTTTTAGCCACCTTTTGGAGTTGGTGTCAGTGGAGGGGTGAGGTTTATTGTACTAAACAGAATTTTTGGACTCTCTGTTTAGAGCTTTAGCTTGTTATGAATTTTTAGGTACATAACCATCTGAAATTTCAAAAACACCGTATAGTCTGAATAGCACTTTTTGTTTGACAGACCAGCGAACTCGGAGATCAGTTTAAGCTGCAGAACCAGCACGTGGAAGCAACAAATAAGTATATTGCGAATGGTAGTTCCAGTAATATCAGTAGCCTGTCTAACGAAGCATTGCAGCTATCTTCTGGGGTAACCTCTGATCAGGCTTCGCCGTCTGAGTGTATGCAACTGCCACAACGAACCTTAGGCTCAGATTATGTCTATTCACAGGATCCTGTCTCTTATGGGCAATCCGATTACTGTCATTCATCTGATCGGACTTTGGCAAACCCAGTACCACCATTTGTCAAAGTTAGAGCCAATGACTTGAGATCCCTTTCACAAGATCTGCCCCACTTATCCAGTCGGCTGACTGCACTGCCTGGGGTTGCGAACGGAAAAAAGCAACACAACAGCCAAAGTTCCTCAAATATGAGTGGGAGCTCAGTTTCTGGCTTGGATGGTACGTCGCCAGAAGCAGCGGGTTTTCACCAGCTTCAGCTTGTTATGGGGCAGGTATAGCTCTTTCTCAAGACTATAAACTAATTCTTTGATACTTAATGTCATATTACAAGTTTGATCTAATAGCAAAAACGTTCTCTATGTTATGCTTGATAGGCTATATAACTCCCATGAGCAAATAGGAGGCAATTAAACCCCTTGTGATTTTAAAGTGGGAGCATATCACTCCATTTTGCATGTGTTTTACTTGATAAAACGAAAAGTGCCCCTAGTTAAAAATTAGTTTGAAAAGTAGAAGACATACTTTGTTTATCAATGCTACTTCAGACTTGCTGATTTCCGAACATTCATGGCTTAATTTGTCATATTTAGTTTGCGTTTTGGTATTCTTAGTTGTAAGAGAAGATTCTTTATTGAAGCATAAGTATATAAACCTCTGTTCATACATAAAAGCGCTTAACAAACTTTCAGTCTCCCGCTCGCTGGTGAGCTGTATTCTCATATTGAAAGGAGTATTTTCTTGTCGCATATAAGTAACATACAGGGGGTTACTTGACTCTCTTTCTCACGGGATTTATTTGCCTATTAGGTTTAACGCAAGGGTTCTTTAGATATTAGCTCTTACCACTTTAATTTTTGGTTTTCAAATTTCAACAACCCTGAATTGAGTTGCACTTTCAGCTTGTCTATTTGTAAGCTGTTGGTGGTCTTGTTTACTGATTGAAGTGTTTATGGGTAGTTTCTTAGATCAATAATTGAAATGGATGACGAATACAGATGCCCGATTGCAGTATATTATGATTTGAACAGCATTACATGGAATATAAAAGCATTCACAGACTAGCCTTAAAACATGAACCTACTGCGCAGGGCACCTTTTGCATTTCATGTTAATATGATATGATTATGGATTATAAAAGGCGCCAAAGAGTTGAGTTAACATTCTCATTCTCTTCTAGACTTGAACACCGGATCAATACTATTCTTTCCTGTTTCATGAAATCCATTAATAAGATATTACCCATTCAGATGTACTGAAAACAGTTGTAACTATTCATCAGTTGGATTTGAGAACAAAGTTGTGCATAAGGGACAGTTTGTACCGTCTGGCTCGAAGTGCCGAGGAAAGACATAACCATGAAAGTTTTAATGAAGATCAAAGAGATGCCAGTGGAGCACTCGTGACCGAAGGAGCAAACAAGTATGCATCATTTTTTCTAAAATTTTGTTACTCTTTTGCAAGATTAACGCGTCCCTTTGAGTACTGACCACTGAGATTATTTTTTGTCTGTTAACTTTCTTCATAGGTTCATGGATATAGAAACGGACACAAATCCTATAGACCGTTCAATAGCACACTTGCTATTTCATCGGCCTTCAGAGTCTTCTAGGGTAAGTACCCAAGACTCGTTGCGGTTTAAGGCACCTAGTGTGAAAGGCTTTCGATGCTAAACCTGCAAATCTGCTCTTTATATGCAACAATATATGCAATGTATTTGATGGGATTTACGTTAAAATGTGCAGGTTAGAGCTTCTGTAACGAGTACGCCTGTAACTGTCAAGAATTTGAAAGAAATCACTCCTGAAGCGGAGATGGTATCCGATCAATGATGGTCTCTGCTTCACTACTGTTAAAGATCAGTGCACCTTGTATAGAGCTGGCCTTGAGCATAATATTATAACTCTGACATGTTTATGTTTTATACAACCGTAATTTGTATAATCGTCATAATGAGCAGTTTAGCCATATGATTTTTGACATATTTACTGTGAGTTATTTCTCTCATTTTGCCACCATTATTCTTTGAGCAAGCGTACCTGTGGCACTTATTCAAAGGTCTTTCTTCACTTGTATATCCGTAGTTCTGTCATTTATGTGATCTGGAAAAATGTTTCTTCAAGTAATAAACCAAACAACCAAGCCTGTAATCCCAATAAAGTAGGCTACGATGGAGTAATATGTGCATAAAATGTACTTTTAGCTAAATAGAGGAATACAAGTATAAAATGAACTATTTTATTTTGCAACTCATGATTTCATAACAGTACATTTGTACATTTGCGCAGGCGGAGGTGCCTCAAGTCGTTGGTGAGAAGACAAATCAAATCGAGTACAGTTTGCATATATTGGAGATTCTCCAACTTTCAACTATAGTGCAGCATATCAGTTATGACAGGTTCACTAATAGAGCTTTCCAGCTTACAGTTAGTGGGAATAAGCCAGAAATCCACCCGAATAAAAAAATAAAATGAGAAATGACTTGCTCATAATTGTAATCACAATGACCAGGTGTCAGTACTAAATCTCGGTACTTTCTCTACAAGGGAGGAGATGCAGAGAGGCACAATAGAGGGGGCAGAAGGCAATAAGTTCCTAGATTTTTTGCTCCAACTGGGGTACACAAGGAGGAAATCTATTAAAAACACAAACTAAAAGAGTGAGAATGCCACGACGAATACAATTTCACACAAGTTTTTGCCCTGCTGCGTATCTACGACTGAAGCAACAAGATACTACATTCCAAATTTTAAAAGTTAAGATCTAACAAAAACTGGTACATGTTATCATCCGTTTCTTTTCTTAATCAAACTGCTGCCGGAGTTGCATCTCTGTTTCACTTTTCCATGACGCATGAGAAGATTGGCCCTTCATTCGCTTACTCTTTTCTTTATCCTTGATCGCCGATCCCTTCTTCTTCAGAGTTTCTTTATCTGAATCCTCAGGAGGTTTGTCACCGCAAACAGGGCAGACCACTCCTTTTCCGTGTGTGTATGTTTTGGGGATCCCACATCTCACACACATCCTGATAAGGTGTATTCGTGTTAATAGAAAGACTTAAGATATCCTTAATAATGTCATAAAACATAGGGTACTGAGTGTATCCTAAAGTTGATAAATGAAGACAAACCTCAAAAGCTCAGCAGCATCCTCGATATTGGGGTTGCCGGCAGTTGCCACTCGTTTCACACTTTGTGCAACGGCGCCAGGTCCACCTGATTGACCTTGCCCAACATCACTTCTCACTCTCTCATGGATCCCAGTTAACTGAGCCTTGGACTCCAGTACAGCACCTATGATAGTCACAGAACACAGAGAAGAAATATTAAAATTCCGTCAAAATTATGTTCCAGAGGGGAGGTTAGAAGCAATTTCATAAGCAAGGACACAACTAAGGTTCTTCCTTGATAATGAGCAAGTAAACGCAGAATCAGGGGAAATGGTCACATTAGCATTCTAACCAGACACAGTAGGCCCTAAACTCCACAATCAGTTCCAATTAGAGTCCAATAATCGCCACAATGCCCAGGTATATGATATTTATACGAGCATTGTTAACCCCAATTGCATGAAAACCATTCCACCAAAAGAAAATCAAGAGCCCCTATGTCAAATGTGAGTTGCAATGCTCTTTTTTCATAGAAACAATAAAAGATGGCAAGCATGATCTTGAAGAGGCAAATTCAACCGCATTACAACAAAAGACACACGGTACATGAATCCATGACCCATCAGTCACATGCGAAGTGTGTATATCATCGTTTTGGCAAAAATCTACAGCACTAAAAGAGCTTACTGCTCAATCCACCTCTAGAAACCATATCACTGAGGAAGGTAACGAAACAATAAGTTAATGTACCACCCGGCGTGCACCACTGATGCCACGGTTCTATCTAAAAAACAAGTACATGTGCCCTAAATACAATGCACGCACTTGTCCTATACCACCTTGTCAGTAGCCAACGAGAGTTGGTTGCAAAGTGAAACACGAATCACGCTATATAAGCTGGTTCAAGAACCCTAACTGGTTGTCTACACAATTTACGAAGACATGACAACTGAGTAAGCATACTTATTCAACTTAAAAATACTTGTGACATGAAATCAGCTCTAAATTTGTTATTTGAAAGTCAGGCTCTAAGTTTCTCCATATCCCGTAGTTCGGTAAAAGAAAGCGACAATTCCACGATGGCGGCGACATAATTTAGCAAATGTAAGTGGTAAAATGAAGTGACCTAAGGGTAGATCCTTTTTATCTCTAGGTTTTCTCCTCCTGCCGTGCCTCCACTGTTGCACTTCCACCTTCACTACCTCTTCTTTCACGCTGTTGTTCAAAAACTGCGGCGGCCCTGCAACCTTCAATCAATAATAAAAGAAGGGAATTTCAGTAAAACAAAACAAAACCCATTTCGAAGAAGCAGGAAATAAAAAGAGAAAGATAAAATTAAGAACAAATCTGAATAATTATATTACTTGGGAGAAAGCGTGGAAGGCGGAGGGCAAGGAGGAAGATGAAGTGGGGTTTGGATCGGACAAGGGTTTGTAAGAGGAAGAAGGGTTTTTCTTCAAAACGGCGCCGTTTGGTTCCTCATCTGAAGAATAATATTCATCTCGTGAGACGTCATCATCGTATTCACCTTCTTCTTCTTCGGCGGAGGAGTAGCTTTGCAGCAGCGCTAAGCTCATTGCTCCCAATTTGAGCTAATGCAAAGATGTGGGGTTTGTAAAATTTTTCTCAAAAATACATTTTCATTTTTTTTTTTTTAAGTTATAAAAGCATGTACTAAGAGCTTAGTGTATTTAAGAAAGAAACTAAGCTTAAATAAATATAGACTAAACTAAACTATATATGCATAATCAAAGAAAACAATCCATAGTAATTCATCATGGATGAAACTTTCTTTCTTTTATTTTTCATCCAAAAAGTGCTCATGTTTTCGTCTTTGACACACAAGTATTCTCGAAATATTATGAGAAGTTTCTAGTAATTGATCGACCAAAACAAACTCTAGAAATAAAATTTTAATCCATGACTATCGTCAACAAATTTGCAATTGATTTTGGAATATGTTCATTATAGATCCTTATTTTTATATAATTATCATAAAGTTATTGATTCTTAAATAACTAAATAAAAGGCAAATATTTTCGAACATTTTTAAGATGCTAAGTAAAGCAATAAAGACTCAGCCATTAGGTAAAATACTTCAATACCTTAGACATGATGAAAATCGGCACCAATGACATGCTATCTAACATCACTAACCGTCATCAAACTTAAAAGGAGAACATTCTATAAAATAGAAGAACAAGTTTACAAAAACTACCGCAGATAACATGAATTGAAACTCGTTGTGTGGTGGAGACTTTGGTTTGTGTTGATCGATGTTATCTTTTCTTGCCTCTCATTGTATATTTATTAGATTTCTTCCTATGTTTTCTTCCCACATGTCTTCTCGTAGTTCATGATTTTTCCTACTACCCACAAATTGTGTCTTCTCTCGCGAATTCACTCGCACTCAACTCAGTTGAGGCATCCGAATCTTTTTAGCTCGTGTTCAATAATATGAATCAAATGAAACTTGCTCACCTTCTTTAGTTAGAAACAGAGATGTATGTTATGATAAAATGATTTATTGGGAAGAAGCAATTGTTGTATGTGCAGGTAGGTCACGCTCCCACACCAACCATGACACATGAAGCGATGATCAATGAGGCAAAGTGGAGCCATCTTGTGTTATTCCCACTACAATTTGCTCAATGGAGACCGTAATGAATTTTTCAATATTAGAGTCTTTTTGCAGTGGCGTACATGATTTTCGCTTGGTCTCACAAGACCGAGCCCAGCTTTACAATTGTTAGCAATTCAAGAATTAATGACTAGATACTATGTCTTTTACACGATCCCGAAAAGCCAAATAGTCCAAAAAATGTTGTACTTCTCTTTCTTATAGAATTTTGGTAAACAGCAATGTAAGGCACACATGATCTAATCTATGCTACTCTGAGCGGAGTGCCCAAAGCACAGATACGAGGTGTTGTCGCCCACACATGTGAGACCCACCGGTTTGTGAGTATACTGACCACTACACCACTAGATAGCATAGATAAAATTGTAATGCACATTCCTAATACAAGCATTCGTAGATTTTGAAATAGGTTCATATTCCCCTCGATCATCGTTTCCTCATCTTACCGTAAAGCTTGTTGGTGAAAAAGACTTTAGATAAACCGAGTCAATGATATATATTATATTATTATGGCCATACTTGAGTCATATGCTAAATGGCTACAGTTAATCAAATGTGTTCAGTACTATAACTATTCAATGATGTGACATAACCAGAATCATGATGTAGTTAAAGTGTCAAAACTCAAAACTCACTTTTCTCTTCTCTTAGAGCTCTCCTCCTGGTAGGTGTTTCGGGTCTGATCCTGAGATTGATCTTGTGTGCTTTTCCTTTGCTTTGGTTTGTCAGTGCCATCTCTTTTTTTGTTTCTTTCTGTAGTCACTCTTCTTGTGTTTACGTCATTTTCCTTTGTGGTCCCTCTGTGTTCTCTTATGTGGCATCCCTTGGCATCTTGTGAAATATTATGCAATGAATGACCCCATTAATGAGATCACCAACTTAACTAAGAATCTTGAATGCTCATTTGATCCTAGTCCTAAAAACGTTAACTGCTCTCTTATAGCCCACCTCATTTCTGATAACCCTCCTAATACTAACACCCTTAGGAATTCCCTTCTTCGAATCTGGAACTGTAAAGGAGAGGTTCAGGCAAATATTTTACAACAGAGTTCCATCGCTTTTGTGTTCCAAGAGCAAGCTGATTTTCAGAAAGTGCTTAACAATAGTCCTTGGAAATTCAGAGGAAACCTTGTCAACATAAAAAGGTGGTCGGATACCCTAGCGTGGCAAGAGATCAACCTCGAAGCGGTTGAAATATGGACCCAAGCGTCGAATTTACCAGTCTGCTTTATCAACCACGACACTGCTAAACAAGTCGGAGATCGCGTGGGAAAGTTTATTTCGGTAGATTTGCATACTGAAGCACAAAGGTGGAAAAAATCTGTTCGCATAAGGGTTGAAATCGACTCCTCTAAACCACTGATTCACGAGGCTACAATTGTGAGAAACAACAAGGAAATTCTGGTGGACATTAGATTTGAGAAAATTGAAGATTTCTGCTATTTTTGTGGAAGGCTTGGACATAAAGTCGCGCAGTGCTCCGAAACACTTCCGGATCCCCGCCCTCCGCTGAATAAGCTCCCGTTTGGGAGGTGGATTCAGGTAGAAATCTTTCAAACTCCAAAACCAAGAGTTCTTCCACCAATCACTGTCCAACAACCTAACCAAACTCAAGAAGCGAGTGAACCTTCGAATCGGGTGAGTCCATCTTTCACTCAACAACCCCCTGAGTTAACTCGGTGTGAGTTAGGCGGTCAAATTGTCAAAGCCAAGGACACGTGTGTGAAGGAAATTGAATCAGACCACCAAAATCTTCCAGAAAACCCTTTGATAGATAACTCAAAAGAATTGAGCCGGAGTAGTCCCATCTTTGTCAGCAGTCAGTACAATTATAATACCTATAACCCATCAACCAGCCACCCTACTACTACCACTAACCCTCTGAGCCTCCCCAATCACATCTCAATCTCCCTTGACCTTTCCGAGTTGGGAAAATACCTCTATTTCCCAAGTGGGCCACTATTTTCTGATAATATTCTTAGCCCATTCCCTAGCCCAAAACATCCAAACCTCACTTTATCTAACAAAAGACCTTTCCCTGATCCAATCTTTAGACCTGAGCCCAAATTCCCTGGCCCAAACTTTGGTGCAGGAAAAACGCCTAAAATATCCTATACATCAACTCCTTCAAATCCAAACCAATCTGTTACCCGAGAAAACCAGATAACCGACCCAACTGTTGAACCCGTTAACCCCTCACCCACCCCTGCTGATAGAATTGTGAAACACTACCGAAAAAGATCATCGGCATCAACGTCTGAATCTCAAGCAAGCTCATCTACAGCACTTGAAGGCTCCCCGGAGTCGACACTCAATCAATGAGAATATTAGCTTGGAATTGCCAAGGGTTAGGAAAACCCAAGGCAAAAAGAGCTTTGAAAGCTCTGTTGAAAAGTGTTTCGCCTGATATCCTCTTTTTGTCCGAAGTCAAAACCTCCAGAATCGACCGTGCTCTTCGCATTCTCGCTGGCTTTAATCTCGATTTTCACCTTTTCATTCCACCAATTGGTATTTCTGGAGGTATTATCTTCGCTTGTCCTTCCTCTCTTAATGTTAATATTCTCTTTTCTTCCAATTGGATCATTTTTGTTGTTGTTTCTTTTGATAATCCGAATTTGGTCTGTTATTTTACCGGGATTTACTGCCCACCTGTTAGTTCAGCCAAACCTTTATTCTGGGATCAAATGAGCATTCAAAAAGATTTGTGTAAGGGACCGTGGATCGTTATGGGGGATTTCAATGAAATTCTTTCACAAGATGAAAAACTAGGGGGTAATCCTTTTGCTTCTGCATCCAATTTGTTCTTTGCTTCAGCGGTTTCGGGCCTTGGATTGTCTGACCTTGGTGCCAAAGGCATGCTTTATACCTGGAATAACAAAAGACTAGGGGATGCTAACATTACAAAACGGATTGATAGGGGAGTTGCTAATGTCGATTGGTGCCTTTTGTTTCCTGATTCTAACATCACTAACCTCCCAACTATTCGATCTGATCACTCACCTATTTGCCTTTGTATCGACGCTTATTCTATCAATGGTAAAAAGCCTTTTCGATTTGAACTAATGTGGTTGAGTGATCCTTCTTGCAAAGATCTCATTGAAAATAATTGGAATTATCCTGTCAATGGCTCTCCCCAATTTCAGATCTGTTCTAATCTCAAAAGAACGAAAGTTCTTCTCCGGAAATGGAACGTTGAAGTGTTTGGTCACTGTCAAACCAAAGCAAAAATCCTTAGTGTAGAAATTAGCACAATTCAATCTCTTGCTCATTCTTTTGATAATCATCTTAAGGAGAAGAATCTGTTAAAACAACTCGACATTACCCTCAATAATTTGGATACTCTTTGGAAACAAAAATCCAAAATGAATTGGCTTCGTGATGGAGATGCTAATACTAGATTTTTTCACCTCACCGCCATCTTTAAATCCAAGAAAACCCGTATCCATTTTATTAAAAAGAATGATGCCAGTTTTGTGTTTAATTGGGAAGGAATTGGCAACTGTTTTTTATCTTATTTTTCGAATCTGCTTACATCTGATTTTGAGAATGCAGGGCCCCTTCCTTATCCACATAATTTGGAGGACTTGTTCTCGCAGGTTATTACTGAGGATGATAACAAACAGATGAATGGATGTCCTTCTCCTAAGGAAATTAAACAGGTTGTTTTTAACATGAGCTCGGACAAAAGTCCGGGCCCGGATGGCTACCCCCCAGGTTTCTTTCAACATATGTGGTATTGCATTGGTAAGGATGTTATCAGGGCCGTTCAGAATTTTTTCAAATCAGGTCGCATCCTTAACTCTCTCAATCATTGCTTTATTACTTTAATACCCAAGTCTGATTGTGCATCTAAAGTGGAGGATTATAGGCCCATCAGCTTATGTAATGTGGTGTATAAGGCTATTTCTAAATTGATTGCTAATAAAATTAAGCCTTTTCTTGATAAATGTATCTCACCTAACCAATCTGCCTTTATCCAGGGGAGAGATATTTGTGATAATTCTATAGTTTCTCAAGAAATAATGCATTACATTAATAATAAAAAAGGAAGAAAAGGAGTCATGGCGCTTAAAATGGATCTTGCTAAGGCTTATGATAGAGTTGAATGGAACTTAATTGTTCAAATTCTTACCAATTTGGGCTTTAGCTCGATCATTATTAATTGGATTTTTCAATGCATCTCCTCTTGTTCCTACTCCTTGTTGATTAATGGGGCGGCATTTGGTTTCTTCAAACCATCTCGAGGAATTAGACAAGGGGATCCCCTCTCCTCTTACCTATTTCTTTTTTGTGCTGAGTTACTGTCTAGATTATTATGTAAAGCTGAAATTGAAGGTAAATTCAAAGGTATTAAAATTGTGAGGGCTGTTCCCTCTATTTCACATATCTTTTTTGCCGACGACCTCACTATTTTTTGTAGAGCTGATTTGGATGGTGCTAGTAATGTTGAAGCATGTTTATCTAAATTCTCTAGCTGGTCTTCTCAAGAAATTAGTTGGAACAAATCCTTTGTTCACTTTAGCAAAAATGTTGAGCCTAATCTGAAATGTTGCATCTTACAAGTACTTAATCTCAAGGAATGCAATCATAAGGCCAAGCATCTAGGGCTGTTTTTTTGTAAACCAAAATCTAGAGTCAAGGCTTGCATGGAAATTGTGTCTAAAATTGCTGTTCGCTTTTCAGGTTGGAAGGAGCAAAATCTGTCACAAGCAAGTCGATGGATTCTCATTTCTTCAGTCATCCAATCTACACCAATTCACATCATGCAAACATGTCTCCTCCCTAAATCAATTTGCTCCAAGATTGATAGTTTGTGCATGAAGTTTTGGTGGGGTCATAATTCCAATAACAATGTTGTGGCTCTTAAAGCATGGGATTCACTTTGTCTGCCTAAAGCTTTGGGAGGTCTCGGTTTTAAAAGAACATGGGATTTTAACAGAGCTTTGATTGCTAAAAAAGCATGGAATGTGGTATTTGCTAAACATAAGAATTGGGTTAAATTTATTTCCTTGAAGTATCTCAAAAAATGTGATCTGATGCAAATTGACAAATGCCCTGCTAATACTTCTTGGTTTTTTAAAGATATTTTTCTATGTTCTAAATTCATTGCTTCAGGTGTGTGTCGGTCGGTTGCTGTGCATTCTAAGGTTCCTTTATGGACCCAACCATGGGTTCCCTCTATTGTTGATCATTGTCCCAAACCTTTGTTGTTCTCGAACTATTTTAATCCGAATCTTCAAGTTGTTGGTGACTTGATTCTGTCTTCAGGTGTTGGATGGAATTTGGACTTAATTTCAAGGATTTTCGATCAAGAAACTGTCCAAGCGATCCTAAAAATTGATTTTTCTGAGGCGCACGAAGATGGAATGATATTCTGGTCCACCTCTAAGTCAGGAGGATTCAGCACCAAAGTCGCATTTCATGTTATTTCACATGATCGTTTCAATCAGGCCCATGATCAACTTTGGAAAAACATTTGGAAAGCTAAAATGCATGCCCGACATAAGCTGTTTGTGTGGAAATCTGTCCACAATATCATTCCGACAATGACAAGGCTGAATCAAATCTTCCATGTGGAGGATATTGAATGCAAATTCTGCAACAACGGTCCTGAAACAATTTCCCATCTCTTCCTGGAATGCAACATTATCAGAACTATTCTTTTTGCCTCCAAATGGAATTTCAGAATCGATTCATTCATTAATTGGAGTTTAAAGGATTGGTTCTCGTTGATCCTTCGAAAAAATTCTGCCTTATTCAATAATGAGGAAAACAGGGAGGAATTTGTTATTTTTTTCGTTTGTTGTATTGAATCTATTTGGTTTTCTCGGAATAAAGTCTTACATGAAAATATTCCTGTTGATGCAGAAACTTTGGCTAAAGAGATTTCGGGTAAAGCGGCCGACCATTTTCGAGCTCAACGACAAAAGACAATCATGAATGAAGCAAGCTTTGCCCCAACTGTCTGGAAGCCTCCTTAGAATGGAAAGCTAAAATTCAATACGGATGCAGCCTTTGCTCACGGCAAAACCACAACAGCAGGAATCCTTAGGAATCACAACGGCACAGTTTTATTCGCCTTTGCACATGGAAGAGAATGCCACTCACCTGTGGCAGCAGAAGCCTTTGCCATTCGACAAGCATGTTTTTGGCTTAATCATCTCAAGATCGAGGATGCAACAATCGAAAGTGACAATAGCAATGCTATTCTTTTCATTTGCAATCCAAATATCGAGCCCGAGTGGACAGCCAAACAACTTATTCGAGAGATTCGAAGGTTCTGGAACAATTGGCCAAAATGGAGGTTCAAGTTTGTCACTCGGAATTGCAACAACTCAGCGCATAATTTGGCCAATTGGGCATCTAATTCCAATTTTTTTGGTCCGATTCGACCCAATGTGTTGCCGTTAAATGTTTTTTGTGATAGGGGTCACCCCCTCTTTTTGTAATTTGGTGTCCTTAAACTTTGGAATTGCTCTGGCATTCCTACTTATTTATCTATCAAAAAAAAAAAAGTGTCAACACTCAAACCTAATATAATCCATCATTTTTTTTCTTTTCTTTTCTTATCTTTTTGCTTCATTTTTTCGTAGTCCGAATGATTTTGTTACATGTTGTTGACGGTGTCTTTTGTGAAGTTTCTAATCTTGTTAATACGTGGCTCTGGATAATTTAACATAACGCTTATATGACCAACAATATTAATTAGATGATGACAAATCATTTGTTAAAATTTTAAAGGTTTTTCATCCAACAACGATTTATGCTTGATCAACGCCCAGCATGAGCGTTCACATTGTTGTAGGCTCGTAGTTACCACTTACTAGTTAGCGGTGGCAAAGTCCACTGTCGGAATGCATTTGAATATGTATGTACAGAAATGCCTTAATGAGATATGATCTCATCTAATTGTATTTACACTGTACGTTAACCAAAGAATTTGATTTTTCTGACTAGTTGCGTCTTAAAGAAAGAACAGTTCATAATATGATATCGTACCCAAACAAAATCAACGGTGTTAGACAATTAAGCTGAGTTCTCGCCATTCTGTGTCCAAAAGAAAAAGAAGATTTTTTTTTTTGATACATTTCGGGTGATCAGAAATAGCTATGAAAAAAATCCGAAACAAGGCCAAAAGGCCACTGAGAAACCTTCTTCCTTACACCAATAATAATCTTGATTGAGGTGGAAGATTCCAAACTAAATTGAAATAAACACTTCACTTTCTATCACAATTCTCACGATTTTAACATCCAAGGTTTTCTAAGCTGTACATCATCACATTAATCAGAATAGAACTTAATGCCTCCTCTAACAGGATCATTGCAAAACGATAATCACAAAAGACCCCAACGGAAAGGTTGCCACAGGGAAAACAAGTCAGGTACCAGTGCATGGTCCCGCTAGTGGTAATACGAAACAAGCCGATACAGAGACGCATACAGTCTCTCTGAACAAGTTCAAACTTTATTAAAGAGAAACAAAGGGCTATGAATATTAGAATGTTGACTCTGTCACCAATAATTTCAATGTTATGTTGCTATCCAGGGTAGATCTGATATTAATCATAAAAGCCAGTAGAATTGGATGCTTATCAAGTAAGACCAGTGTAAATACAGAGTTTAATGTAGTCACAAGTAAGACCAGTGTAAATACAGAGTTTAATGTAGTCAGAAGTATGCTCCATGAGTATGCTTTAATCCATGCTAATAAACAAACAAGATTTATGCCCCAGCAAGCGTCAGAGGAAGACACAAATAGGTACTGAAAGCAATTTCTGATTGAATGTCATGGTTAAAGCTCAATAGCCAGATCAAAACTACATTCACTTCTGAAAAAGAAACCCAACCTCTGCAGAACGAGAGGAACCAGACTACCCTTGAACCAAAGAGGTCAACTATACTATATAAAGACTTATCTTATCTGTTTTCAATCATGGTTAAGCCAGACTAGAACTAGAACCATTTTCAGCAAAAGGGGCATCAGGGAGAACTGATTTAATAGATCGTAAATGCTAGCACATCCATTTGAATTAAGAA
This sequence comes from Linaria vulgaris, assembly GCA_948329865.1. Lineage (NCBI taxonomy): Eukaryota > Viridiplantae > Streptophyta > Magnoliopsida > Lamiales > Plantaginaceae > Linaria > Linaria vulgaris. The sequence continues at coordinate 109,967,347 of OX415249.1, read as the reverse complement.
AAGCTGACAAAGGTTTAAAAGGTTAATGAAATTAACCATTGTTATTAGAACTCAATGCCTCTTCGTTTTTTCTCTTCTATTCTCCTATTATAGGATGAATGTCTGGAGGTCCTTGTTTTTGTTCATCTGTTAAGTTTAAAAATTCCCCCTCAAAGTATCTTCCATTGCTGCGTGGTGAAGAATTGTTTCCATAACACAGATAACCGACCAAACATACCCACTGATGGATGGGAAGTGTACAAGAAAACCAAGTCCTGAAAATCTAAGAGCTCTGCACTCCAACAACAGTTTTCATGCCAAAAAACACACAAAAGTGTCTATATGGTGTTGGTGAATCTTTATAGAAACATAAGTATTCCCTTAACTGGAAAATTGATACTTTTGCCAAATTTACTGACTCGGTCAAGAAACTATTTAATCGATAATTGCTCAATACAAAAGGGACTGTAATTAACATAAATCCTCGAAAGTGAGGCAGCACGGCCGGGTAATCTACTTTCGTGAGAGAGTATCATGTATCTAGGAGGCATCAACTAAACCTTATAACAAAAAGGACAAAGCAAAAGACAGTATTAACACCAGTAAGAAAAAGAAAACAAGAATAAAAATCAAATTAAAAAGGAGTGGAACCATATACCAGCATAAAGTAATGTTACACAGCTCCATATGGATTCCTCTTCAATCCAACAAGGTCATAATCATAGATACAGATAAATTACTCACACTAAACCTATTAAAAAAAAAACTAAACAAATCACATATATAATAGCAATCATTAGAGCAAAAACAAGTTAAGAAACCACACAAACTCTGCCAAAATCATCACCATCACTTGGAAACCAAAAGTACCTCAGGCCTTTTAGCCTTACTAGGCGTATTAACATTGGAACCAGAAACGCTAAGAGCTACCATAGCTGAAGCTCTGGCTGTTTCTCGTGCCCTCTTGTCCAGTTGAATCAAACTCCTCGTAGCCAAGATTGCTTGTGGAGCCAAATCATGCGAAGCTCTAGCATACAAACGCCGCACAGCCACGGACGCAGCATCTTTCACCTCTGCCACATTAAGTGGCCCCAACAAACAATGCCCCAAAATCCTCAAAACTGGCTGCAACAATTCCCAAGGCAGTGGAATTCTCACATCCCTTTCCGAATCCTCGTCCTCAATATCCAAATCCTTAACTCTTTCAACCATACTCTGGATCTCACCATTTCCAGGATCAACTATTGCCAGCCTACTATCAGTCAAGAACCCATTATTACTTTCCGCAAAATCCTGATCGAAATCAGAGGTGCAGGGGCAATTTTGCCCCGCCCAAGCAGCCACAAACCTACAGAAATCAAGCTTGGACCAACTGGGCATGTGAGGGATCTGATTGTAATAACAATCGAGCGCAACACCAACAATACAAGCACGTTTAGTCGATTTCACCGCGACCTGCGGCTCGAGAGGAGGCGACAGAATCCCAATCACCGGTTTTGAATTAGCATTGGCAGCTGGAGGAGGAGCAGATTTATTACTACTAGCAGGCGGATTCCTCGGCGAGTGGTACAGCGAAGGCTGAGACAGATCCGCAATTGAAATAGTCGAGGCTTTACCGTTCCTGGCCTTGGTCTCCGCTGAGTAAAGCGCCAACAACACCGCCTCGAAGCCGGAAAGCGAGGTAGGGTTAGATTCATCAGGGTGATAAATACGGCGGAGGTACACGGCGGTGATCAAGGGGAGATAGGAGAGAACGACGAGGCGGAGATCGGGATCGGAGGAGAGGTAGGTGTCGTAGAGCCACTGGCAGAGGGGATCGTCGCCGGAGCCGGAGGAGGGGGAGGAGACGGCGGCGGAGAGGGAGGAGTAGGCGGAGGAGGAGAGGAGGAGAGAGCGGGCGGGGCGATCGGTGTCGGCGAGGGAGGAGAGAGAGAGGGATTGGTCGTCGTCATCATTGTCATGAATTGGGGGTAAAATTGAAGAGAGAAGGTGGATTCGGGAGCGGGCTTTGGAGATGGATTCCCACCATGAGTGCATTGGATCGCCGCCGCCGTTTTGTGCATTATTGGCGGAGGAGGAGGTGGTGGAGGACGGAGATCCGCCGTGGGGGGGCTGGTGGTGGAAATCCATTTGGAAGGGAATTGGGGATTTTTGTTGGGTTTATCACAATATAGATCTAGATATATTTATTTAATTATATTATTACTAGAAATTTGACACACGGGGGATCGCGATTAATTTTAAATTTAAAATATAAGTGAATCTGAGTGGAAATTTTTATTTTTAGGATGTGCAGTTGAGCAAAGTAAGTAAAAAGACATTATAAACTATGCTATTAATTTATTTGAGGAGAGAGAAATGAGGGTATTTTAGGAAACACAAAAATTGGTATCCCAACTACCTTTTTGTGAGTGGGAGGGCTTTGCTTTTAATATAGTAATATATATAACATATTAAAGATACCTAAAGTACACAAGTAAAATAAAAATGGACTTTTGTATGCCCCTCGTACTCTTGTAACAACTTTCTTTTAACAATTTATTTACCTTTCGTGCAAAAAAAAAAAGTTGGACTTTGTTTACAAACATTTATAAAAGAAAGAGTATCGCATGAGAGTTAGCGTCTCTAATTATTAGGGCGAAAAATAAAAGTTTCCTTCGGAAAGGTCTTCTGTGATCTCGACGGGGCATCGAATTTAGCTTCACGTGTCATCGACACCGTTCTACCTATCGCGAGGGTGAGGGCTTTGATTTTTCCCTTCCTTTTTTTCTTTTTGCTCGATTTCTTGCGTTCCAAGTTTCACGCCTGGAGCTTGGTTTTCCTTCCCGAAAACAGTTGGCTCTAGTTGCTTTTTTGGTTTACTATTTTTTTTGTGTTTTGCGTGTCTTGTCAGTTTTGTGTTTTGGTTGATTTAGGTTCTCATCTTACACATTGGGAAACCCGTTTTCTTGACAAACCGTAACACATCTGATGGACGATGCATGTCAGGAGCTGCGTCATGGACTTGTTTGACAGAAGGTGAGGGTTTGCAGGGTGGCTTCCTCGTTTTGGACGATTTGTGGCAGCAGGAGAACAAAAACTCGGAGCTCGTATTGGTCGAACGCCTGTTGTCAGGTAAAATAACAAATTTCGCCGCGTTTTGCACGACGATCAAAACTCTATTCAAAGCGGGGAAGGGGATTGAAATCAGCCGACTGAATGAGGATCGTTTCCTTTTCCAATTTTTCCATAAGTTGGATAAGAACACAACACTACAGGGCTGTCCGTGGTCCTTTAACAAGCACGTTCTTGTTTTGGCAGAGGTAACTAAGAAAGAAAATCCAATCGACACGAACTTGGACTGGTGCAACTTTTTTGTGCGTATTTACGACATTCCTCTTATCCGCCAAACTCGCGCAATGGCTTTTACTAATGGTAATCTCCTTGGCATTATGGAGGACGTGGACCTTGCAGAATCACGGGGGGTTAGCATGCGATAAGAGTCAAGATAAACGTGACAAAACCATTGCTTCGCTTTATGAAAATTCGAAGTGCAGAAGGACATACCATGACTATTTCGCTTAAATATGAGCGACTACCAAATTTTTGCTATCTTTGTGGGAAGCTCGGGCACATCATGGCGGACTGTGAGATGAAATATGATGCAGATACTGTTAATGACTCTGAGGTACCGTATGGGGATTGGCTACGGGATACCATTACTCGGCAAGGGAATGTGAAGGGTCAAAGATTTACGGATCAAGGATGGGGTGGACGTTCAAGTGGTGGAGGCCGTGGAGGGGCGACACGAGGTAGAGTTTTTTTTTTTTTTTTTTTTTTTTCAGTCAGCAAGAAATCGAAATTTTGATCAATTATGGATCGAAACCAAAGCTACATCCTCGCACTCTTGTGAGAGAATGAGAATAGTTAGTTACGTTCCAGCGGCCACAACACATGCAGACTTTAGTGGAACATCACAACTGGCAGCTCCGAGGGTAGAAGAGCTTGAAATAGCGGACTAGATTCAACATGATACTGCTGAGTCTGAATGCTGAGATGGACCAGACGCCATAATGGGGGTTCAACGGGTATTTCAACGCCTATTTAGCGACGTGGATGAGAACTCGAACGTTGAATTGCAACATACCGAGCCTTTGTATGTAATGACGGTTGTGGAAACTCGAGTGAAAATCACGAATCAGCGTCGGAGTCGGGGTGTGCGTGCGAAGGGAGGGATTTATAGGTGCTGGGGTTGATGGTTACGCTACGCAAATTGGTACGAAACGCCATTATGATGAAGAAGTGGTAACTGCAACACGAGCCAAAATTTGGATAGGTAACTGAATTTTTTCCTTATCAAAATCATGAAAAAGTAAAATTTTCCAACATGTGCAACATATAAGACGAAACATATGAAGAACCAAAAATAAAATGGAGTAAACTTAGACAAATATATATATACATATATATATATATATATATATATTCTTTTTTGGGTAAAAAATATTTAGTGAGAAATTATTTGTTGCATCCGTTGTGTCATCATGTCTTACGTGGTGCAGCACCCCACTAGAAAATTGACATGTGGAATAACAAAGAAAAGAAAATTACACATCTTTATTAATAGGGTTGTCTTCTCCATTTTTCCTACAATTATCACTCACACCAACACACACTAAACTTCCAAGTACGAAGATAATTAATCTGCAAATTTTGCTAATTTCTGGCCGAACAACACATCTGAATTTCTAGATCCATGACCCAATCTTCACTTTACAACAAATCTCTTCAATCTCACCTCTGGTAAATTATCAGAAAGGAAGATTTTCTAGATCCAAGATATGATGGGGCTCATACTAATGTCTGAAAGTCTGAAACCCTTTTTTGACTTAATATTTTTGCTGAAAGTCAGTTTCTCCCCTCTCCCTTTTTTTGTTTTCTGCAATTCCCTGTGTAAAATTGGCAGATTCCTTCATATGAAAATAGTTCACTTTCATCAAAGCCCACTATTCAAAAACAAGATTTAAGAAGATTTGTTCTAATTAATGATATATAAAAGAGAATTAACTGCTGATATTCGGCAACACTTGCCATTGTCGAACCCAATTTCTCAATTCTTCTTCTTTCGCTGGAGATCTAAGAATTTTGCAGAATAATTATGACGAAGAAGGCCGAGTTTGAAGTTTCTTCTGTGGTAATTGTTATAAGTGATAATTAGTTTATTGTCTAACTGGCTTTTATATTTCCACGTGTAAAACTATTATTGGACTGTTGCACCACATCATTATTGATGACGTGGTGCAGCGGATGCATTAAATAATTTCTTCCAGTTAGGATCACAATCCCCAATTAAAGCTGCTTGCAAAATCAAGTGCAATTTACAGCGACATTAAGACAATTCCGTCGCTGGAAGTGAAATTAAGTGATGAGCCAACATACGACGAGATCTATGGAGAATTAGTATAAATGACCAATAGTAAAATGGAGCTAAATAGGATACTAAGCATGACTTTTTCGATATACATGATACATGATACGTTTAAAAAGTTCAATTTAATGCCTTATTATCTTGGCATAGATTATGCATATTTCACAAACTACATTTTGATTTTTAATTATACCACACAATTAACTTCTTTATAGCATGAATATGGTTTAGGATGTTAACAAAAGCGGGTGGACCAGATGCTATAAACTTTAGTGAAACAGGGTATATATTACATAGAACCAGGTACTTAGTTTTCTCCAAAACAAAAAACTCAATTTTAGTGTTTTGACTTTTGAGTCCCCAAGAAAATGACGCGCCATTACCTTAGCTTCCCTTTTTCCGTATTTTGCTATGTGAGTTAGATGCGTTTTCAAAGGATCTTTAAGAATGATAGTCCTCGTTCTGAGGATTTCGATATAAACAACAAAAAACTATTTTCTATGTTTGACGGCGATTCAGAATTTTCAGCAAAATAGTAAGCAACAAGCATTACGGAAGCTACTGAAATACAAATATCTTGAGATATTTGCAGAAGAATTCAGTAATATTACATTCAAGAATCCAAAAGACAGACACAAGATTTTTGACGTAATGTTCATCAAGTAATACCAAAAGACAGTGATCGCAGTAAGTAGTAAGTAACACAAGAATTTGAAGTAATATTCATCAGGATTCAGTAGCAAGTAATCCCAAAATTCAGTGACTGTAAGCAGCAGCAAGTACCAGTATATGAGTCCTCTATTTCTGTTCTGAGGCCAAAAGTCCGAGTTATTTACCAAAAACACATCTATGTCACTGTTCCCATTTACCAATCTTGTGGATGTAGTAACACAAGAATTTTGAACTGATGTTCATCACGAATCAGAAAGTAATCCCAAAAACAGTAGTTTTGAAGTAATGTTCATCAAGATCAATCAGCAGCAAGTAATCCCAACAGACAGTGCTCGTAGTAATACAAGAATTAGCAGCAGGTAATCCTAATGGATAGTAACAGTAGTAGAACAAGCCTGGCCCAAGTCCGAGGTTTTTCTTCCTCAAGGGGGAAATATTCCTCCAACGCTGGCTGCCTCTTTTTTTCACTCTCCCCATGGAGAACCTCACTTATATCCTTCCCAATAAGCCGACCCCAAAAGTCCCCATCAGTTGTACATTCAATTTCATCTTTAGGACTCCAATCAGCGATCGGAGTATTGTTAGCAACAGCAGTGTCATTGTTGAGTAGGAGGGATCGGAGTAGTGTAATAGTTCGGAATATTGTTAACAACAGTAGCGTCATTCGTGGTGGTGGTTTGACTAGGAGGGATCGGGGTAGTATCATTGTTGGGGTTGATGGCTTCAACTCCTGTAATTTGGATTAAGAAAATTCAAAGAATTTACTCAACTTTACTGGAAATGTTTTATCAAGAAGTACTTAATAAGCTATTCTATTTTATCAAGAAGCAACTCTTCCCACCATAAATCATCCGCTGATCCGATGGATTTGTAAGGAATATGTGAATATCTCTTTTTGTGTATATCCTTCTTGAATTAAAAGTTCAAAAAGATCAGTAATAATAATTAGGATATTTATGATCTATGATTTATGGTAAATCAAAAAATTGTTCCAAATTTCCAAGTTACTTCTATTTTATGAAAATATATAGTACTTAAATTATCTTTGAAAATAAATTTAAAATAAACTATTTCTTAAAAGTGTTACTCCAACGTTATTAATAAAAAAAAAGTGTTATTCCAATGAACTATATTTAAAATGAACTATAATAGCTTAAACTTCGGGCTTCTTTTCTTAGATCATATAATGGACGGCAAAAGGAAAGTATCCTTAGTTTAAACTTTGGGCTTCTTAGTTAAAACATGGTAGCTTCGGTCTTCAAAAAACATATTAGATATAACAACACAGATGTCTTTTTGCTAATTAAGAAACTCTCATAAACAAAATAAAAAACCCTCTTATAACAAAAACACAAGGTTAGTGTTGGATTGATAATTAGAAACAATTGTTGTGTTGGAGAAAGATGAGTAGAGTTGAGGTCAAGTGCAGATTTCAAAAAATATCCCTTGTAGATTGTATATATATCACGAAAAATGTACAAAATATTTAAAGTTTCTGTTCAAGAAAACATTAACCAAATTACTTTTATAATGCCTAAAGATTATAAAGACAAAAAAGCATTTCTATATAACGAAATAAAAACAACAATTACGTGGCATAATATAATAAAAGTCTGAAACAACAAAACGAGTCCGATAAAAATAGGTGTAATTAAACATAAAAAATTGATGCTCTTAATTAAAGATTATTTCGTACCTGAGTAGGTTTCTCATTGGCTATAACTGAATCAAGCACGGACTCTTCGATTTCATGAACGAACCGAAACTGAGAAACCTAAATATAAAATAAAAAAATAATAGTTTATTATAATAATAATAAAAAAAACACAACAGAGAACATATATTATATTTTATTTTTACAATTAATTGAAAGTAAGATGACGTGTCTTTCAACCTTGGAACCACCAGGATTAGCGCAGCAGAGAGAGCGATTCAATTGAGGACATATTTTGCTATTGTCAGTCCTGCAGACACTACCGCCACTCCCAACCGGAAATTTTTTCACCTCTCCCCTTACTTTGGCCGGCGACCTGAATAGGGCCTCCGCCGGGACACCTTTAGCTGGACTCGCCGTATTGATGAAAGAGCGTGGGTAATTAAGCAGCGAGGATTGAGAAATCGCGTGACGGCAATCGGCGGTGTTTACCGGCGTCACTGTTCCTTTGCTCGTCGGAGCTAAATTCTAAATTCGAAAAAAGAATCAGAGAAGCTCAACAGCGCTCAAAATTGAACTCACAAATTGCAATTTCGAAACTATGCGTGACTTTCACGCACCTTCTTACGGGTAACAACAGGCTCGGTCTCGTGGCTATAAACAACCGATTTAAAGCATTTAGGCGCCGCCGTCGCAGTGTTGATCGGCGTCGTCTCAGTGTTGACCGCCGTCGTCTCAGTGTTGACCGGCGTCGTCGCAGTGTTGATCGGCGTCGTCTCGGTGTTGACCGGCGCCGTCTCAGTGTTGACCGCCGTCGTCGCAGTGTTGATCGGCGTCGTCTCAGTGTTGACCGCCGTCGTCTCAGTGTTGACCGCCGTCGTCGCAGCGTTTACCGGCGTCACTGTGCCGTCGGTCGTCGGAGCTTCGAAGTTGCTCAGCTTCTCCATTAGAATGCTCTGCAATTCATCAAATCGAAAGTTGAATAGGTAAATCTCATGACCTAGAAATTAAAATCGAATTGGCGCCATCGATATTTTCGAAATCGAAGTAATTGAAAACTCATTTGTATAACAGAAGCACAAATTGAAAATAGCACATTTCAACTGTAAAACGATGATCATCAGCATTGTAACTTTACCAGAAGTAACTTGCAGGTTTGATCTGAAAGTGAGAGCTCTGAAATCCAGAAATCACGCTATCACAATTTGATATTCAGTTTCAGAGAAGAACAGAGCACAGTTTTAAGAGAGAGAAAAGATAATCAGCAGCAGAAAATATTGAGAGCGTGTGTCAACATCAGTTGCAGGTTCGTCTATGGGAGTAACAGACTCTGTTTTATAACTGCCTCCACGTCCACGTCAGAGTAGTGCTGGGCGGGAATGAATGAGCCAAGTAATTTATCAAAAAAAAAAAAAGAATGAGCCAAGTAGAGTCAAATTATATTATAAACTAATGCCGTACAGTCAAACTTATTGTAGTGGAAAAGTAGCAGCTTCAGCTTAATTACATACAATGTTTGTTTATTGATTATTGAACACTAATTTGATGCGTATAACAACTAATAACAAGGCCTCTTAATTACCAATCCCTTGCTTGACTTTACCAAATGTTAACACATCAATCACTCAAGGCCTCTTACTAATCCCTTACTTGACGAGTTTACAAGCGTTTATACAAAAGTTCCAAAATCTAGTTAATCGAACTTGGTTAATCGAGACGACGTGTAATTCAAAACGAAGCATCAGAAAGGTTCCATTTCAATTCTACTTGGTCTTAAATTGATGGGGAATAAAAAAATGCAGCTTCTATGTGAGACAACAAGCTTGATCAAGCAAAGAAGGTACTGTGAAGATCTGCTTCAAGTTAAACGAGCCAAACTTCCTCATTCTTCCCTGCGTAAGAGAGCGATGCATCAATCAGTTTACAGTTTTAAAAGCACAAATTTCATCGCTCGTGAGGAATTCTAGCAGTTCAGTTCTGTCAATAGAGTTCTTTCATCATTAACAGTCAGTTGAGTTGTTTTCTCGAGGATGAAAAGATAGTATCACTGAAATCACCATTTGCCAACAGACGCATTGGTGGCTCACTGCCATCCTCGGAAAGGGGCAACATCATCCCCAACATACTCGGTAACTCGCCATCGTCTCTGCAGATCACTCCAAACTGACCAGAAATGCTTTCGAGTTGGCCAAGCAACTCATCTCTATCACCTGATGCTTTACTGAGGTCATCAAGCAAACCTTCAAAGCGCGATCTTTCCTTTTCAAGTTGACTCTTCAGAATTTCCATCTCAGAGCTTTTGTGTTGCATTAAATCTTCAAGATGCAGCACCTCTTGCTTTAATTGAATCGATGTTGCTTCTTGAGTTTCCATTTTTTTGCTCAAATCGTACACTTCTTTCTCCATATTGTTGATCATCTGGTTACTCTCTTCGTTATCTAAGATGCTTTGGTCGTTGGCTCCCTTCAAAGATTCCTTAAGAGTACTCTCTTTTTCTGCAAAACTAGTCACAGCGCTACTGAAGTTCCGATCCAAAGTTTCAACCTGTTTCTGAAGTTCTTGTATTTTCTGGTCTCACTTCTCTATGTTGCATGAAAGTGTCTCAGCTGCCTTCTCAAGACTCTGATTTCCTTCTAATAGAGCAAAACTCTTGGCTTCTCTTTCAGACAACTCAAACTGTAACTGAGCAAACCTACCCTGAAGACTTTCAATGCAATTTGCATATAGTTATCCTTCTCTTTTCTGAGCATTTCAGCAGCTATTACTTCTGCTGCAATTGATAATTCTGAAACCCGAATTTGCTCATGCAAAAGTTACCAATTTGGGTTTCTTGATCTTTCAAACTGACGAGAAGGTTGGCATTCTCTTCCTTGTGAGCTTGCTGGATTTGTTCGATGCTTAATTTCAGATTTTCTACATCAGCTTTCCATTTTTGCAATTCAAGTTGGGAATTTTTCAACTTCGCATTTTTCAATCGCAAGCTCTGATTTGGCCCTCTGTAAAGCATCAGAAGCATTTTTTCTGTCCTCTCTGGATGTTTTCCAATTCGACAAACTTTGCTTTCCAGCTGCATAGAGCTTTATTTGATTTATCAAGCCTTTCTTTATACCTTTTGAGTTCTTCCTCTAGGAGACTATCCCTCTGCTTTAGAGAGTCTAAAGCCTCAACCTGCTCCATTAGCACCGTTATTTCAGCGCACTTATGTTTCATTTCAGCATGAACTTTATGTAACTCGGTGTTCTGTACTTCAATCTGCTGCTCTAGGAACCTGTTTCTCTCTTCAGTTTTCTTAGAGCAAATCTCCCAATTCTTTTTTGCATCATAAAACTTTGAATAAGCAACATGAAATTCAGATTTCAACACCATGATTAAAGCAATTAACTCTTCATCATTTACCTCCAATAGCCACTTGTCATCTTCCAATTCCTTGTGAACTCCCACCATGCTTTTGTTTTTACCATCCAACTCAGACAGGCAATATGTCAAATCCCCCTTCAATTTATCCGTCTGTGAAGTCCATTCATCCTGATTCTCTTTGAGGTTTGCATTGCATTTATTGTGCAACTGAACTAACCTTGAAATTCTTTTCACAGTTTTTTTGCAGCAGAAGAAGATCTGGCACTATTATTGACCTGAAACTGTTGAATATCTTTCATAGAGTCCACCAGGTCTCTGTTTTGCTGCTCCAGTTCTGCAGTTCTGTAACTCATATCATTGAAGAGCATCTCTTTTGTTCGACGTAGATTATGTGATTTTGTTACTTTGTAATCTAAGAAGACATTTTCAGAGCTTGATTTAGATTCATTAACCTTTATTTCAAGAAGCTTCCTCCTGCTTTCTTCATGTGCCAAGGCTCGACTACACAACTTGAATTGAGTGTCAAGGCTTTTTGAAACTCGTATCTGAGCATCTAACTTGGCTTGCAGTGAAGAAAGTTCATCAACAAGGTCCATTTTCTCCTTCTGCCATTCAGCCTTACTTGGAAATGAGCCTGTAACTTCCTGTGTGCTTCTTCAAGGTGGGAGAACTGTTCATTTCTCCATTTCAACTGATCTCGAACGATCCTACCTTCCTCCTCCAATTTAAGCCGTTTGCTTCTTTCTTTCAACTCGTTTGCTTCTTTCTTTTGAGCCTCAATGCCCTTCTCCGGTTTAGCCGAAAAAAGCCTCTTAAGACTAGAAACTTCCTCATTGCTTGCAAAAGTCTTCCTTTCCAGTTCCTGGATGCTTGCCATTGCTTCACTCAAAGCCAATACCAAATCTCTGTTTTCATCTTCCAATTTTATAACTTTCTCTCACCAAATTCTGCTCGAAGCTTTTCATTCCATGAACTAATCTGCTGGAGAAACAAGTCCTTCCTATGCAAATTGATTTGGAGCTCCTGGTACATTTGTCGAACCTCACATATGTCATCAGATTTGTGATTCAGTTCCTGGGCCAGTTTCTCAATCTCCAAGTTTGCTTGTCGATTAATGGTTAACTGCTCGATGTGGGCTCTCTTCAAATTATCAGACAGCTCGGTTTTGGCTTGACATTCCTCTCTAAGCTTTTCCGCCTCAAGTTTGATTTAATCTAGCTCATCATAAATACCCTCCATTTCCTTGAGTCACTTCCCTGAAGCATGGAAACATAACATATTGATAAACTCAATGCAACACAAATATTACTAATAAAATAAAAATAAAAATGCAACACAAATATTAAACAAATAAATAAACAATCAGCTAAAGTTTCCCTAGAATCTAAAATGCCTTAAAAAGGGGAGTAGGAACAATCAGATTTGTAATTCTTCTTCTCAAAACACTCTAACAACAGAATCTCAAAGAGTATTATTATTATCTTCATCAATAGAACACTAGGCCTACCGCCTACAGCTTTTCTACTCTACTCACAACCAAATACTAAAAAATAAAAATAAATTAAGAAGTGACAAAAAAAAAACGACGACTAATTATTAACGGATAATATCTAATAATCAAATAAAGCAGAAAGATAATCAATCGAGTAAAACTAAAATTGCAAAGGAAAAATAGTTGACCTGGATTGAATTGATGCGGTGTGAGAGAGAGCCGTACGTTTGTCTGAGCGGGAACGAGGCTCTTTTGGGGTCTTTTAAAATATGCTTAATTAATATGCAAAAGAAAAGAAGATGACGGGAAATATATATATATATATATATATATATATTCTAATTTTCCCAAAAGAAAGAAATGAGGAAAGAAGTATTTGTAAATTTTCTCTGTACGTACAAATCTAAATATGGTTAGATTTAACTCTTTTACCTAGAGGTGGAAAGCATTTTGTCAAAATCTTCCAAATCTTTTCTAAAGATACCACCAATGTTTAAACAAAAATTAAAATTTTAAATCTCTATGAATGATATTTTTGTTCTATCTATCAATCTTCTTCATCTACATTGTGCCTTAAATGTTTATCTTAGCTTCAATTTGAGTCCGCGACTTAGCATATGAGAATCGTATCAAAAAAAGAAAAAGAAAAAAACTTAACATATAGAAATTGTGACTACTTTTAAGCTTTTTTAAAAAATATATTGTTTTTGAAAAGTTGTTTATATATATAATATATATTAAGTTCAAATGTTTTTTCTTAATAATTTTTTATCTTGGTTGATTATTTATTATTTTTATTCAAACAAAGGGCAGTCCGGTGCACGAAAGCATCCCCGAAATGCGAAGATCCGAGAAAAGGTTCCACCGCAAGGGTATATAAGGGGCAAGCATTTCTCTGTCAAATTTGACAAGAGGGTTCATTATTGATCTTAAATTTATAGGAAGTATCTGGGATACAAAAATAAATAAGTAAATAAAGTTAATGTCATGCTATTTTTTGAATAAAGTAATGAAAGTTGTAGAATATTTACATAAAATAACTTTAAACACAACATCTAGGATAAGTTCGTTAACCAGTTCAATAGAATGTCTTTAAAATAATTACACACAAGTATAAATTACACTTTTAGAAAGTTAAATAAATAATAACTACAAAATAATCTTTACCTAGAATAATAACTTTCTCGAGAAACTGTATAAAGCCAAACACCTAGAAAATAAAGAGAAATGAAATTTAAAATTTAAAATAAGTGGAAATGAGATTTTAAGTTTTAAACCAGTATTAAAACCACTATTATGAATTTTTAATTGAAATATATGCATATTTTATCGTATTCATTTATATATTTTATTTGCTCTTTTTATTTCAATGTAGTTATTATATTATAAATGAGGTCACAAGATTAAATTTAAAAGTTGTAAGCTTTAATTATTTCTTCCATTGCATATAATGTGCAATTAAATCTTAACCATCCTATAATTTCTGGTAAAAGATTACGTGATTGTCATATAAGTAGGTGAATTAGATGCAAATTTGAAACGATTATATATATAATAATTGAGTGTCTACTGCCAACCAAACATTTAACGAAGGAACAACAAATTACAACGCCTTGAAAAATAAATGTGGATTTTCTCTTTGTGGGGCAGTTCATGAACTGGGAGTTGCGAATTATCTACAGCCTACATCGTAACAAAGTATCAGATGTTAAAACTGAAGGTATTTAACTAGTACAGAAACATCAATTGGGCATATAGCAAATTCTCCAATTGTAGTATAGTGTTATAGTTCACTAACATCTTTTGGGTTGAATGGCACGAACGTCAAGAGTTCTATTATGGCTTACGGGTCCTCTGGGATCAATAATGCCTGAAGTTCTTCTCTACGACGCTCAAGGTCCTGCAAGCATCAAAGCAACATAATATGTGATTTCTTTTTTATTTTTTTATCGGCGAAAAGAATTTTATTAAAAAGTAGTATTTGAGACATACTCTCCAAAACAAAAGATTACAAGAGAGAGGGTAAAACACCATCACAAGAAAAGAAACAAAAACAAAATAAAACCCAAGCTCTTGATTTTTTTCTTTTTATACGAAGGATTCATTTCATATTTCATTATGGATGAATCGATTAGTATTGATGCTTTCTTACACTGCCCTTATGAGATGACTCATAGACCTTACATATTGAAATTCTATAACATTGATATTGTTTTTCTCTCTCTCTCATACTTTCATTTACCCACACATTTCCTCTTTATTTTACTTTCAATTTAGAATGAAAATATGATTCTCCGATTTGATCCATGTCCAACCATTCTACGGTCAAGTCTACTCACGCAACTTCCATCAGTTCTCATCCTCAAAAATTCAACCCAAGAAATGGAAGAGCTGCAGATCCAGAAAGAAAAATCTATCCTTCAGACCATTTAAAAAACCTTAGCTCGCCCGAATAAAAGTCGTCCACGACGCACCACCTTCAACCAAAATGCTTTCATCATGAATGGCCTTTTTCATGACAAGCCCTTATCACCAAGTAGTTTCCTCTAAGTAGTCAGAAGCCTGCCCGCACCCCAACCACATTGCGAGGGAACCACTCGCACTCTTGGTACCCCTAATATCAAAACTTCCATCAATTAGAGAATTCACTCCTTCAATTTATTAATGGACTTGTTTCCCTTCATATTCCAGAAACCAACAACCTCCAACTTGTTAATACAATGATCATTGATTGTTTGAACTACCCTTATTGCCCTATGCCTGTTTTTTCTTCGAGAACAGAAACATTGATTTATCTCTTTCTTCAATCTTCTCCAATCGGCTAATAACCTCAGACTCCTTAGTAAATTGAATCCCCAATTTTTTTTTTTCGAAATTTAAAATATCCACGGCTTCCTCATGGCGGTCTTTTCTAATAATTCGATTTCGATTCTCAATATTTGAGTCGCTTAGCGTATTACTAAGAGAGGGTTGGTACACATCACCTTTGGACGTAAGATCCTTTGTTGATGAAGAAGAATTATTATGCCCTTATGGACATTTTTCGGGCGGATTTAAAAATCTAGTACAGAGTAGCAATTACTGCTGATTTTGATCTAGGCTCCCACTATATCCATGTCATTTGGTGTGAAATGTTTGTACTGGTCGTCGTTCTTGGTATCTTTTCCTCATCAAAAATTATAAGTGACATATAAAGCTGGATCCTATGTCTAAGATAGAAACGTGATGAAGCAAAGTTGAAGTTAATAAACAGAAAAAGAAACTCAAACTAAAAGGTTTAATTACGATAAAAGCTTTGTATTTCAAAACGATTTTGAACTCATCTAATTTCACTAATCGTTTAATTAAGAACCACATAAAAATTTCATAAATTCAACCGTCTCAACTGATAATGAAATTTTGAAATGTGTAAAAGATAACAGTTTGACCGAAAGTTAGAATTAGGTCTCATTATACAGGAACAACACCTATTATAACTTAATATAATTTTCTGGACGAATTATCAAAAATGCCCGCTAACTTTTGCCGTTAATCTTAAATGCTCGATTTTTTCAAACCTGCTGAAAATGGCCGACATCTTTTAAATTTTCTACTAAAAATGCCCGAAATGAAATTTACATACAAAATCTTTTATTTTTTCTGAAAAATAATGCTAAAAATGCCCTGTATCTTTTAAAATTCTACCAAAAATGCCCGAATTTTAAAACGCGACTTTTTGATTAAGCAGCGCGACTCTTTGATTCGGAGGCCACGTCGGATAAAAAGTCCAAAAATTTAAAATCGGGCATTTTTGTTAAAAATTTTAAAACTTAACGGACATTTTCAGCAGGTTTGGAAAAATCGGACATTTAAGATTAAAGGCAAAAGTTAGCGGGTATTTTTGACTATTCGTCCTAATTTTCTGGCCATATTCAATGGTAGAATTAAACCCTCCCCTCCCCCCGCCAAAAATGGTAGAATTAAACCACCACTTTTGAAATATGTTCTCTGTGCCTTCTATTTCTCCCGAACTTCCGCTTACAACAGAAAAAGAAACAACTCATATTTATACCCTTCAATTATCGACATTGTCGAAGTCATGCAGACTGCGCTGACAAGGTTTTATGAATTAATAATGCAAATAAGAAGTCCGCAATAGTTCATAAAGAATGGATATCTAACACGGCACATTGCGTGCCGGAGACTGGCACGAGTAAAATATAATTCTCAAGTTGATTAATAAAAACAATAATACAATTAACAACGGGAATCACATGTTGATAAGAATTAATAAGATCTGAAAACAACACCAAAACCTAAATGGCAATCAAAATTCATTGCTAATTATGACAAGATGCATCACCAATAAGCAAATATTAACGCATGCGTAAGAACTGTAACTATTTTTCCTTTCTTCTCCAATGTATATAACATTAAAATGATAAACGTAAAATGACGGCGAAATAGAGATTTACATTTGCTGTTTGACAACAATTGATACGCAAGTCAAAGATTTAGGAAATGTTGATACCTCCTCCACAATATCTTCCTTTAGATCCTCTTCGTGGTGGTAAACAAAAAATTTCTTAAGCTTTACGCCATTTTTCAAGAGAAATGTTGCAAGACGTGTGGCGCTTGAGCAAGAATAGAATTGAAGCTCAACCTCCTCCAGATGAGATACAATACAAGAGGGCATGGGTTCCACCGCATCATAATCATAACCATCATCTCGATAAAAACACTGTTCGAAAATAAAAATAAGAATTAGCTAGCTGACCATCTTATTTGAGTATCGAAAAACGAAATTGAAAACAAAATTTGAAAAACAAAAAATAATATATCAATCATTTGTTGTAATGCTTGATATAATGGACACCGGGATGAAAGTGTCATCTCTGGTTTTAGAATAACACAAGATTAAAGAATAACTCTCTTTAGTTGATTAAGAAAATAACTCAAAACTTAATCTCTTTGAATCTCTCTAAAACTCATAAGTTAAACCACACATTGGTTTCTCCTTATATAGAGACTTTATCCACAAATCCTAATCCTATTCAAACACCACATATATATTTAGATAACTCTTAAATATATCTATTTCTAATATCTACATAAATAACAACTAGAATAGGATTAGTATTTCTTTTAGTCTTCTTTCTTCAAGCTTATTCCAACATTCTCCCTCTTAAGCTTGAAGTCTTCATTTGACATACTTTGAACTCCAACGAGATCTCTCATCTATATGAATTTAACCCTTCCAAGCGCCTTAGTTAAAACATCCGCCTTCTGTTTACTTCCTTAAACGTACTCAACTTCGACTTGATATTTTCAACACACTCTCTTATAAAATAATATCTTCGATGGATGTGTTTACTGCGGCCATGAAACACTGGATTTTTGGTGAGTGCAATTGCAGATTTGTTGTCAACTCTAATTGTCACCTGTTTGCATATTGTTCCAGTAACTTCAGCAAAGAGTTCCTGAAGCCAAATGGCTTGTTTTGCCGCCTCAGTCGCTGCCATGAACTCTGCTTCACAAGATGATAGCGCCACCACTTGTTGCTTTTGTGAACACCATGTAATGGGACACTCATTGAGATAAAAAATATGACATGTAGTACTCTTTCCGTCATCCATGTCCACACAATGACTACTATCGCTGTAGCCAATCAAACCTGATTTGTCTCCTTGCCTAAAGTGAAGACCATTGGAGACTGTTCCTTGGAGATATCTTAGGACTTGCTTCAGCGCAGCTCCATGTGACTCTCGTGGCTCATGCATAAATTTGCTTAGAACTCCAACACAGAATGAGAGGTCTAGACGCGTATTAAGTAAGTACCTAAGGCATCCGATTATTCTTTTGTAATCTTGCTCATTGACACACTTCTCATCTTGAGCTTTAGAAAGTTCTAAACCAGGAACCATTGGTATGCGAACAAAATTACACTCACTCATTCCAGCTTCTTCTAGAATTTTCTTTGCGTATCTTTCTTGATGTAGCACAATCCCATTTTCTTGTTGAAGAACTTCAATATCGAGATAATATGTGAGCTTTCCTAGATCACTCATCTCAAACTTACTTGCCATTCCTTTCTTGAATTCAAGTATCAGATCTAAGCTCGACCCTGTAACAAGTAAGTCGTCTACGTAGACTGCCACAATAAGAAAACAACCCTGCTCTTGTTTTCTGTAAAGTGAGGGTTCCTTGGAACACTTCTTAAATTTTAATTCATTTAGTTATTGATTTAGCTTAGTATTCCAAGCTCGAGGTACCTATCTTACTCCATAGAGAGCCTTATGTAATTTGTAAACCTTCTTTTCACTTTCTTTGGCTACAAAACCCTCGGGCTGAGTTACATAGACATCTTCCTTTAATTCTCCATGACGAAACGCTGTTTTCACATCAAGATGATGCACCTCCCAACCATTTGAAGCAGCCAAAATGATGATAAATCTGATTTTTTCGATACGTGCTTCTGGAGCAAAGACTTCATCAAAGTCAATGCCGTGTCGCTGTACGTAGCCCTTTGCCACAAGCCTCGCTTTGTACTTGTTTATGCTACCATCCGAGTTTCGCTTTATTTTAAAAACCCATTTCAGTCCGATAGGCTTTCCACCAGCAGGAAGATCAACTAAAGTCCATGTTTTGTTCTTGGTTATCGATAGGATTTCTTCTTGACACACATCTCTCCATTCTTTCAACTCGTTTGCTTCTTTAAAATCCCATGGTTCTTCATTGAGCAATAACAGGAGGTGCTCGCCTTCGATTTCTGCTAATTGAACATAGTCTTTTAAGTAACTCGGCTTTGAAATTGTTCTTGTTGATGTTCTTAGTATTAGCATTTGTTGAGATTCTTCTTGCTCTGTATTCTCAGTTTCTGTAACGTTCTCATTACCAAAGCCCTCTTCGTCAGTTTCTGCAACGTTCTCATTACCAAAGTCATCTTCTTCAGTTTCTGTGACGTTCTCATTATCCTATCTGTTTTCTTCTACTTTCTCTATGGCTTCACTTTCTCTGACTCCATTATTTCCAAACCTTCCAAGAGAGATTGTAATCGCGCCTGGCTCTTTGTGTGTTTCTGAATCTATATTGTTCCATCTCTAGCTCCTATTTTCATCAAAAATTACATCACGGCTCACTGTAATTTTTCGAGTTGTTGGATCTAGGAGACGATACGCTTTACATTCGGGCTTAGTCTTGAGATACACGAGCATCTTAGATCTATCGTCTAATTTTCTTAGATGCGAGCCTTCTATTTTAGCATAACCAATGCAACCAAATACCCGCAGGTGTGCAACATTCGGCTTTCTTTTTTTGAAGGCTTCGTATGGTGCGTGGTTAGATAAGACTCTTGTTCCTACTCTATTTATTAAGTAGGTAGCATGTCTAACAGCTTCTCCCCATAAATAATTAGGCATGCTCATGTGTTTTAGGATGCTTCTAGTCATCTCCAACAGTGTCCTATTTCTTCTTTCCACAACTCCGTTTTGTTGAGGCGTGTAGGGTGCGGTTACGTGCCTATTGATGCCTTCTATTTCGAAAAAAGATTGGAATTCTTGAGATACGAACTCTCCTCCTCTGTCTGTTCTGAGAGTTCCAATGGTGGCTCCAAATTGTTTTTCAAATATTGCCTTGAAAGTTTTGAATTTCTCAAGAGCCTCGCTCTTCTCTTTTAGGAGGATTGACCATATGTATCATGAGTAGTCGTCGATAAGTACAAAGATGTACCTTTTCTTTGCAGCTGTGGTAGGTGCAATAGGTCCGCAAAGATCTCCATGTACGAGTTCCAATGCTCGTGATGCACGATATGTCTTAACTTTTGGAAAAACTTGTCTTGCTTGCTTTCCAAGTAGGCATGATGAACACGTTTCTTTTTCTTTTAGAGCACATGATATTCCAACCACTAATTCTTTTGTTGCCATCGTTTTTAGGTTCTCGAAGTTGATATGTCCAAGTCGTGCATGCTATCTTGTTGATTTAATTGCTGCTGCAAGTTGTAGGCACTTCGTATCTTGAGCTTCTAAGTTTACTTTGTATAACATATTCTTAGATCGAATTGCTCTTACCAAAAAATTTCCTTCACGATCATGCAAGGTTAGGTAATCCTCTCTCATTCTTACATCGCATCCCGATTCTGTGGCTTGACTGAGACTTATAATATTGCTCTTAAGGTATGGTATGTAGTAAACATTAGCTAATATTTTCGGTTCTCCACTCTTACTCACAAATAGAATCGAGCCCTTTCCTTTTATGTCAATGCAAGAATCATCACCAAATCTTACCTTTCCTATGACTGCCTCATTAAGTTTGCAGAACCAAGAAAGATTTCCTGTCATATGGTTACTAGCACCATTGTCTAAATACCATACTTTGTATGAATTTGTTTCATAAACCTTTGGCTTCACATTCCTTTCATTCAGATACACCACCTCGTGCATCATAAGTGATTCAGCCTCATGAGTATCATCTTCAGTTTCTTTTGATCCCTGTTGGATAAGTTTAAGAAGTCGATCCGAACAATTTGATGCATAGTCCTGTTTTATCACACCGGTAACATATCACTTTTGTCTTGTCGCGATATTGGTAATCCAATTCTCTCTGTTGATAGCTAAAACGTCCACGACCTCTTCCACGACGACCTCGTCCTCGTCATCTGCCTCCTTCTGAATACAACTGTGAATCTGTGTTTGCATACATAAGTTTCCCTTGATCCTCTTGCAATTCTTCTTCGTCACAGATTCGTTCTTCATAGGTTTTTAATCTTCCTACAATATCTTCTAAAAGTGCAGGTATTCTGGCAATGTTAGATTAACATTGGGAAATCAATGTTAGAGTAACATTGCTGAGCAGAATCCGATTTACAATCTTGTTGATATTTATTATTGTTGTTTTGCCTGATTCATTTAACTAATTGAGTTCCAGATTATTATTCAGGAAACAAACTTGTCATAGGTTGGACGCTCAAGTTTCCAAGAAGGAAAGTTTCCTTAATAAAGCAAACAACGCTACAAGGAAAGAAGAGTTCAAGTGCAACTAGGAAAGCTTTCCAAGTTGAGTCCTGATTTGAAGAAGGAGTCTTTCCTTAGTTAGATCTCTAACAAAGGAACTATTATTCAAGAAGGACTACGAGAACAAGGAAGAGGAGTTCGAGAAGGGAACAAGGAGAATTACCAACCGTGTACAACACACCTTGAAGTCCAAGTCAAGAACCTATATATAGGTGTGAAGTACATCAAGACAAACAGGAGACAAGAGCTAATCAATCCGAGAGATTTATTTACAATTTGTTGAGTGTTGTCTTACTTTAGCAAAGTTTGTGAGTTGTTAGAATAGATCTAAGAGTGAGGAGCTTTTAGAGATAGTCGAAGCAATTCTTGTGTGCTTTGCTTAGTTCGATTAATTTGAGAGTGAGGAACTTGAAAATTGAGAGAATGAATTTTGTTAAAACCTTAACGGGTTATTTTACCTACGGCTTGGAAGTTAATATAATCTTATATTCACTTCTTAAATTTGGTGTTTGTTTATTCCGCTGCACTATTACTCTGGTCTGTTGTTAAAGTAACATCGTTGGGTTAAGAACATACCAAACTGTTGTTAAAACTCCAGTGTTAAGTTAACAACAACAACGTATCGACCCGATCCACAATTTCAATTGGTATCAGAGCCAAGCACCAACTTCACCGGTGTTTGGCGTTGATACGTCAAGATGGACAGCTCCAACCCCAATACCAGCAGGTTGCCAGTATTGGAGGGTCCCAACAACTATGCCTACTGGAAGATCAGACTCAGAGTCTACATCAAATCCATCGACCTGAGAGCTTGAGATGCAGTACTAGAAGGCTACACCATCCCCTACTTGCCAAGAGATGGAGATGCTGATTTGGTACCTAAGCCAAGAGGACAATGGACATACAATGAGATTGCTCTCTACAACTTCAATGAAAAGGCTCTCAATGCTATTTTTAGCTGGGTAGGTAACCATATGTTCAAACTTATTCAAACTTGTACAACTGCTAAAACTGCTTGGGAAGTTATTGAACAACACTGTGAGGGTGATGTGGCTGTGAGGGACTCTAAATATAGAAAAATTTTGAGGGACTTTGAGAATATAGAGATGAGTGAGGATGAAAGCATTGATAGTTATTTTGAGAAACTTCTTGATATTGTTAATCAGTGTCAAAACTTAGGTTTTACCATCCCAAATCAAACCATGGGCTATAAAGCTTTTAGAACATTATCTTCTAAGTTCACTGTCAAAAAAATTGCTATGAATGAGTCTAAAGATCTTGCCAACATGGACTTCCAAACATTAATGAACACTTTAAAAGAGTTTGAACTAGAATTCCTAGGAAAGTCCAGTAAACAACTTGCTTTAGCCTTACTAGAAACTAGCTCAGATTCTACAGGAAGTGATGAGGATGGATATGAGTTGATCTCTTCTAATTATGGAAACATTACCAAGAAGTTTAGTAAATTAGGTTACAAAGAGAAAAATAAAGAAAAACAATCTGGTAATGCTGCCGTTGGTTATAAGAAATTGCCCCCAAAGTTTGTAAAGTACATGGCATCTAAGAGCACGCCTCAAGATGCTGAGAAATTTAAAGATGTCAAATGCTATGAATGTAAGGGGTATGGTCACTCTAAACATGAATGTGCTAACACCCTCAGAACAAGAGGGAATTCTCATTGGGTGTGTGTAGATGACTTCAATGAAACTGACTTCGAATCTGGAACAAGTGCCGATGAACAATCAGAGGAAATCAACACTGCTGCGCTTTGCACTCGGATCACCTGGTCAGGAGAAGACTCCAGAAATTGCCAAAAATCTCAATGTTACTCTAATATTGGAGAACCAACAGCAGAGCAGGAAATCTTCTTTGGAGACTGGAACAACAATGATACACAGGTTACCTATGATGTACTCTCTGATTGTGATGATACTAACTTCGATTGTTTTCATGGCTCAATTGATCTAGAAGAAGAGTACTTCAATGAAGTAGAAATGTCCCATGAGGAAATTCTAGATGATCTACATACAACCTTTCTCAGACTTGGGAGAGAGAATGTCAAACTCATGAAGAGTAACAAAGCACTGAAGCATGACATTGAATGTTTGAAGAACATGTTGAAACTCTATGAGAGAGACCTTGACAAAGCTGAAGCTGAGCTGAAAGAGGTAAAGGAGAAACTCAAAAAGGACTCACAGATCATAGCCAAATGGAATGGAGGTACTTCTAAACTTGATGAGGTACTAAACATGAGTAATACAGGTACATGTGGTCTGGGATTTGTTGAGAAACCTTCATCTTCTAATGTTAATTCTGCCTATTTAACTACAAGCTTTGTTAAAGAATCTGGTAATATGAGTTCTGGTACCATCAACACTGTAAAAAGCAAACCTACTTTTATCTGTCAGTACTATTTTCAACCAGGCCACATTAAACCATTCTGTATAAAATTCATAAAAGAATGTGGTAAGAAAACAGCCTCTGTGTCTAATGTTAAAACTACAACAGGTTCTGATGTTAGACCAACATTAGGTGCAGGACAGAAAAGTAGAACTTGGGTAGAAAAAGCTAAAACCCCTAAGATTAAAATTGTATGCAATGTTGTTTTCTCTGCTGTGTACTCTAACCTTTCAGGTAAGTGGTACTTCGACAGTGGATGCTCAAGACACATGACAGGCAGCAAAGAGAACCTTAAACAAATGATACCTTTAAGTGCTGGAATAGTGACCTATAGAGGTGGCACCACAAGAAAGATCATTGGCAAGGGGATACTAAATGTTGATGGATTCCCACCCCTGAAAGATATGTTGTTGGTAGATGGGTTAAAGGCAAATCTAATCGACTTTCTTTGGTTTTGAGCTAGGTATTGTTAAGGCCCTGAAACTTCTTTGGGTTGATGGTAGATGGAAGTTTCAAAAGTTGTGGGATATGGTTCCTGATCGGTTAGTAAATTTAATCACTCAACAAAGAATTAGCTACGATGACACGATCATCCTTTGGAAAGATTCGCAAGATGGAATGTTTGCTATGAAATCTGCTTGGAATTTGACTCGCACACCAAAGGTCAGAAATAGAATAAGCTATTTTATCTGGCATAAATTTCTCCCTACAGTTTCCATATTTTGGTTAAGGCTATTAAATGACTGGATATCGATGGATACTCGTATGATGCGTAAAGGTTTTGAACTTGCGTCTAAGTGCCAGGCCTGTGATAATATTGAATCCATCCCCCATCTTTTCAGGGAATGTGAAATGGCGAAACAAGTTTGGGGGTATTTTGCTGGTATTTTCAGAGTAGAGTTACCTGACACACAAATTGTTTCTAATTTTGTCAGCCGATGGGCTATCTCATCAAAATTTACTAGAGCATGCCACATTCGTATGTTGATCCCAATCCTGGTTTGCTGGTATATCTGGCTTGCGAGAAATGAATCTAAATATGAGGGGAGTAAAATGGATCATATAAATAGTCAAAATATGGTACTCACTTATGTACATCGCTGCAACAAGGGTGTTATTGAAGGCATGAGTTTACGTCAAGGAGATCTTAAGATTGCTAGGAACTCGGGACTGAAATTTAAATCGAAAAAGAGTAAACAGAACATTATTGTACGATGATTACCTCCAGGTAAAGATTGGATAAAATTTAATATAGACGATTATGTTAAAGGCGGCAACAAAGTTGCTACTATGGGTGGAGTTATAAGAGATGACCATGGCCATATTTTGTTGATCTACAAGCAATGTATTAGGCATGTTAGTATTAATGAAGCAGACCTTAAAGGTATACGAGAGGGGCTTCAGTTGAATTTGGAGCATGGGTGGACTCAAATATGGGTGGAAACCGACTCCAGAATTGCTTTAAAGTTGATTAATGGTAATGGCTTTGTTGGTTAGCGCCTTACTCATGTGATATAAGATATTCTTCAGATGCTAAGGGTCAATGATAAGATTCAAATATCTCATTTACATCGGGAAGGTAATCAAGTGGCAGACCAAGCTGCTAGTGAGGCCTGGTTTCAACAACCGCATGATTTTATTGTGGAACAACAACCGTCTACTCGACTATTAGTGCTGGCTAGGAATGATCAAATTTGTCGGCCTTTCATTCGAGTGCCAATGAGCAGATAACGGAGGATTTATGTGTGTGCTGCGCTCAAAGGTCAGGCCTCATGGGTCTCATGGCTTCAGATTTAAACTCTTTGTTTTCTCTTGTTTAGATCAAGCCATTTTTGTGTATCTTGTGGGTTAAGATTTCTCTACTTGTCTAGCTTGGTACTCTGTACATTTCTGAAAAAAAAAAAAAATCATGTGTTAAGGAGATTACTTATTAAAAATCACAAACACATGAAAATCGTATAAAAGAAACCAAAAAGGAAAAAAAAATGTGCCGAAAATCGCGACTGTCCTGCGGTCGCAATTGAGGGTATTTTGCTACCGCTCGGCGGTTCTAATAATATTCATGTTTTAAATTTATGCATTTTGGATAATTATTAAAGGCGTGTGTTGTTTGTTTAATTGTTAATTACAACAATAATAGATACTAATAAGTTAAAATGACCAAAATCTAAAGGTTTCATTGAAAAATCAAGTATCATTTATAGGGGACGGTCCATAATGAAACTTTTAACTAATTTTAATGACAACGAACGTAATTCATGCATGTATATATATATATATATATATAAGTAATGCTTTATGATCTACTGATTGAACATAATAATGATATCTATACTTAAATTTGTAACATAAAGAGGCCCAATCACATAGGACAATTATAACTACTAGATATGATGATTAATTAACTATAGAACATAAAATAGTTCAATTGTTAATAACTCGCCCATTCACATATATTCAACTATTTTGATAAC
Organism: Linaria vulgaris; assembly: GCA_948329865.1. NCBI lineage: Eukaryota > Viridiplantae > Streptophyta > Magnoliopsida > Lamiales > Plantaginaceae > Linaria > Linaria vulgaris. The sequence continues at coordinate 109,940,925 of OX415249.1, read as the reverse complement.
TCAATTACTAGTGTTTTAATCATTTATTACTTCAATTCACGTGTAATAATAAGATTTGTTATTAAAAACACAAACACATCAAGATCGTTCCAAAAAGTCACAAATTTGAAACTTGAATATTATTCCGGTAAAATAATAACAAAAAAAAACATGAATAAAATTATGATTATGAAGATTGGGTTTAAATCATGTTTGTATAATTGAATACACATTAGAAAAAGAATGGAGAAAATACACGTATATGAGAAAAATTAAATTACTACAATTAAAAGGACGGTAAATGAATATACGGATCTCGATCAGTATTGTGTTTCTTAATTAGAAAGGGTAAATTAGTGAACTTCAAAATTTTGTTATTTTGAGTCTTTAACAAAGAGATTTGAATGAGTACGAAATCTATCTATAATATGATCTCTGATGATAAGTTGTAAATAAGGAAACATATAAATTAGTGGTTATCTTTTTCATAATTGAAATTGATTTAGTGGAGGAGAAGTAGCTGTAGCGTATTTGGAAAATCTTTCTCACCTAATCTTCATATATAATATCTACCACAATCTATTCATTCCATATTAAGTCTCATATATATGCCTCTCTCAATAACTATATAAAAGCTTCCATTAGTTTTTTGTTTTTCTCTTTCTTTTCAAAGCGGCTGAATTTTATCTATTTCACACACAAACACAAGCACACTGGCGATGCCAGAGCTTCCGTTCGCTCTCTTGACGATAAATAACGAGGAAGATGAAGGGTTTTCATCTCCTTCTTGTTTGATTTCGGAGCTTCCGGTTGCTCTCTTGCACGAAATCTTTTTCAGACTCCCAATGAAGGCCGTGATGCGATGTAAATGTGTTTGTCCGACATGGAACAACCTTCTGTCTACCCCTAGCTTCACCCGTAATTACACCAAATATTCGCCCTTTACTGCTCTTCTATTTTTCTTCTATTCAGATAAAGCACGCCTTGCATTTTTCTTGCTTGAAATCGGTACTACTGGTGATGATACTACACTGTCACGAATTGAACAGAAGTTTCCTTATGATGATACAATGGTTACTGATACATTTAATTATTTAGGGGACTCCAACGGCTTACTGCTTACGCCTCGAACGTTTGCTGACTTGTCTGATGCTGCTTGTCTTCTTAACCCGACTATGGGAGATGCTATTCAGCTTCCTAGTTGCCCTCAATATCCAGACAACAACTGCTTTGTGGAATACAAGTTTGCTTTTAGTCCCGCTACGAATAACTTCAAGGTTGTCAGATTTGTTTTCAAGTCTATTAACGATCATCGTATCCTTCAATGTGAGATTTTCACGATTGGGGTCGATAATACGTGGAGGCGTTTGCCGGCCGAACGCTTCCAGCTGAGTTTGCCTTATCCGGCTTGTTTTGTTACTCTCAACGGCTTCTTTCACTGGCTTCCCTTTAAGGGAGGTCCCGAATGTATCTTGACCTTCGATCTCGCGGAAGAAAAATTCGGGCGAATCTCAGTACCCCCTAGCTGCTTGTTGGTTTCAAAGCCAATGGATTTGGTTTCACTTGGCGATCAGCTTTGTATCGTCGACAGCTTCGTTAAACCGCTGACACAAGTTACTATATGGAAAATGAAAAGGCATTTGGTCGTAGAGTCTTGGACGAAAGTTGTGGTGTTGACTAGTTGGTTCCCGCCTGAAGTGCCGACATCTTCCCTCATTGTAGTTGCAGAGTTGCGAAATGGCGATATTCTCTTTCAGTCTTCCGATGACTGTCTGGTCTCCTGTAACATTGAGCAGAAGAGATGCTCAATAATTACAAGTCTGGGTGAAGCTGACAAGATTTTTATAGCCAGATTTATGCCTGGATATTCTCCTAACTTTGCGTGGCATCCTAGCCTCATGCCGCATTCGCATGTGACAATAAAAAGAGAGGTCCGGTCCTCTATTGCTCAGCCAGAGTTAGGGGTGTGCATTAAGCCTCGGAACCGCCAAAATCGACCAGTAATCGAACCGCCGGTGTGGTTCAAAAATCGAACCGGTTTGGCGGTGACCACAAAACCGAGAGGTGGTATGGCGCGGTTTCGATTATTACCAATGGTTCCCAGGACCAAAACTGGAACCGATTTTTTCTCTTTTCCATAATATTATTACAATGCTAGTAATTTCTTAATTTACAATTACAATTTTCATGTTTTTGTGTGCATTTTTCACGAGAACATACATCATGTCTGCTATCAGCTGGAATCCAGAAGGGTTCTCCTTTTGTAGACATTCACCGATTTAGTGTTTATGTTACAAACAGCCTCGATGAGCTTCAACTTTTTTCTAGTTTGGCTGCCTGGCTCTTTTATCAATATCTGTATGGTTGTATCTTAATAAGATTGTTCGACTCCTTGACTAAAAAATAGCGAGGAAGATGGAACATGTCTAGTTTCATAAGAATGTTTTCCTATGTGCATAATTATTTATGACAACATACACCACAAGGGCACAAACGATTGGGTCTAATATCTCTTTTGACTCCACAATGGTGATACATGGTACTATGATTAAGTTTTTAACATGAATAATCTTAAAATGCAGATCAATAATCAGTAACTCCAGGATCAGATTGAGAGCATAACCTAATTGTCGTGGAATGAAGATTTGTGAGGTTGTTTGGGGTTAGCTTTAAAGAAATTTTACACTCAAAGCTATGTTCTTTCACCATAAGCATTTTGCATGGACAGAACATGATGCAGGTTAGAATTGAGTCTAGGCATTCATTCTCATATCATCAATCTATGTCTTTACCCCATAAATTTTTGTTGAGATTCTGACCAGCGAAAACTTATATTAAAGATGCATTGACACGGAAAAAGATCAAAACCTAGTTGATCCCGTAAAACACGAAAAAATTGACAAGTGCTAGAGAGAAAACTATCAAGAATTTTATTCCATAAAGGGTTGATTTTCATTTAGGTATACATGAAAGATACACCTAAGACACGAAGAACGTAATAATAAATAAATAAAAATGTTGTACGTTTTCAATAAAAAAAATTAAAGGAGAAAAAAACACCGACATCACTGCATAAGTTAAAACTCCTAATCCCATGAAACCCGCTCGGAAAATTTAACGTTTTGGTCCCATAACTTGGCTTCTTTTGGATTTTGGTACATTAACTTGGCACCGTGTAATTTTAGTCCCATAACTTGGCACTTCATTTGAATTTTGGTCCCTTCATCCTTGCTCCGCCCAAATCCGCCGTTAAATATTGACGTGGCGCCCGTTGACTGTACAATAAGCAATTTGGACCCGATTTTGAGCCCCTATTCGCCACATGACGTCCACGTGGAAGCCACGTAATTAAAAAAAATAAAAAAATATAACAGTTATACTTAAAAAAAAAATAAAAAACAAGATTTTTCAATCGTGAACCTCTGATCCCCTACATTCGCCTGGCTGGTGTACTCCGTGAATGACTGTTTCCGACCATTGATGTTGTCGGAATACGAGGTGAATCGGAGATTAGGCACATTGACTTTGTTGTTATAGCTGTTGAATTGGTTCTTGCCGCCGGTGGAGGTGGTGCCGTAGGTGTTGAAGCTCTGGTCGACGACGTTGGACTCGGTTGCGTAGGCCGTGAAGCGTTCGTTGTGGCCGGCGGCATCGCGGGAGTAGCGGCAAAAAGTGTCGACGACGACGTTGCCTCCCTCAGAGTAGGATTTGAAGGCGTCGAGTCCGCCGAGGCGGTCGGTGCCGTAGTTGGTGTAGTTCTTGTCGGAATAGGAGTTGAAATTAACGTTGTCTTCGTGTTTTTCGAGGGAGGGGGTGTAGACACATTAATTTTGTGTCTAATTAAATTAAATGATGGTAACTCTTAAGATGCAAGAAATATAAAATATATTTTATTTAGTCTTAATATTTTGAGGGATTAAAATAAATATATTAATTAATCTTAAGACAAGGAAATAATTGCTCATCAAATCTCAAGACATGGAAAGTCTTCTCCTCCAAATCTCAATCTTCAAGAGATGGAAAGAATTCTCCACCAAATCTCAACACAAGGAAATAATTCTCCACCAAGTCTCAATCTTCAAGAGATGGAAAGAAGATTATCTTAGATCAAGTCTTCCATATCAAGGAATTGGAGACGCGATCACAACCGTTCATCTCATCAGGAGATTCTAATTGAGATTCACTCCACAACTATAAATAGAGGTGGTCTTGAAGAAGAAAAAAACACACACAAAATATTCACAAGTTGAAGAGGGAAAAGCTCTAAGTTTTTCGCTCCACCAAATTCATCCATCTTCAAGCGTTCTTCGCGGCATTCAAGACATTCTTCAACAATCTTCAAGGTGTTCTTCGTAAAGGACTCCTTTCAATCCGCCGTCAAGTCTTAATTCCATCCAAAAACCGTTTTTGAAGAGTGCACTTCTGCCGAGGAAGATCAAACTCCAAAAGGTTCAACAATTCCGAAACCAAGTCCATACCGTTCTTCATTCATCTTCAAGTCAAAAATCCGTTTAATTCGAGATCAAGTCCTAAGACCCTCGAAAAACCGTTTTTGAAGATTGAAGTCCATTCAAGAAGATCAAAACCCAAAACAAATTCGAAGAACTGAAGACGAAGATCATACCAATCTTCATCAACCTTCGAATTCAAATTCCAAATCATGTTTCAGTTTAATCCGAGATCAAGCCGTCAAGCCCTCGAATCAACGTTTGCCAAATATCCAAGTACTTTGAAGATCAAGATTCCTCAAAAGAAGATTGATATTCAACAAGTTCAAGACGAAGATTAAATTGTTCGTCACCAAATCAAGTCAAGTAGATCGTCAATTCAAGATCAAGCTCAAAGCCCTTGGATTAACGTTCAAATCCATTGTCAAGTCAACCAAATTTGAAGACTATTTGTTGTAGAAAAGAATCAGAGGATTAATAGGGATTGCACCACAATTGTACTTTCAAATTTATTTAAAATTACTTTGTAATCTTTTCTTGTCTTTTAATTACAGAGATCAAGAATTTGTCGTTACAAATTTGGCACGCCCGGTGGGACCATCTCTGCCTCTCATCTCTTTTCTAACAAGTCTCAAATTTGAAGTCACAAGAAGTAAGTGTTGCTCAACAATGGACAAGTCAATGGGGGAACCAACCGGAGGCTATTCGCAACCGATGATCAAAGATACACTCGCACCGGGGGCAAGACATGAAGCTAAAGAAGATAATCAAGCATCCTCACTAGAAGAGCAAGTTGCGGCGCTTGCAAGAGCCATTGCGAATCTCACAACTCAAGCTCAAAAACGTGAAGACCACTTGAATCGCCTTCTCCAAAAGATAAAGCACAAAGAAAGAGTTGAAAATTCTAAAGAAGTCACCAACAACATTGGAGTTCAAGGATGCATCAAGACTACAATCGCCGAATTTGAAGTCTCTCCTCATCTTCGAAAGCAAGAGCTCGGGGAAAGCAGCGATCAAAGCATGGCACATGAAAATGCCACTCAAGGAGTTGAAGCTCAAGAGTTTGATGAAGTTCAAAGTAAAAGAATCCAAGCCACTTCTCTTTTTCACAAGTCAAATTTCTCAAGGAAGGAAAAGCAAGGCGCCATGATGCACACAAAGTTTGCCGAGAAAAACATTCAAGATGTTGAAGTTGGAGAAAATTCTAAGTCTTCAAGCAAACAAATTCAAGTTTCCCCACAAGGCCTTGTCTCTGCCGATCAATTGAAGAAGCTCATTGAAGAAGTTGCAAATGATCATAGTGCTCAACACAAGACTTCCAAATCTTACACGAAGCCTTATACTCAAAGGATAGAGCAATTGCAAATGCCGAAAAGCTATCAACCTCCGAATTTTCAAAGATTCGATGGGACTGGAGACCCCAGACAACATGTTGCTCACTTCATTGAGACGTGCAATAGTGCCGGCACTGATGGAGATTGTTCCTTGGAGATATCTTAGGACTTGCTTCAGCGCAGCTCCATGTGACTCTCGTGGCTCATGCATAAATTTGCTTAGAACTCCAACACAGAATGAGAGGTCTAGACGCGTATTAAGTAAGTACCTAAGGCATCCGATTATTCTTTTGTAATCTTGCTCATTGACACACTTCTCATCTTGAGCTTTAGAAAGTTCTAAACCAGGAACCATTGGTATGCGAACAAAATTACACTCACTCATTCCAGCTTCTTCTAGAATTTTCTTTGCGTATCTTTCTTGATGTAGCACAATCCCATTTTCTTGTTGAAGAACTTCAATATCGAGATAATATGTGAGCTTTCCTAGATCACTCATCTCAAACTTACTTGCCATTCCTTTCTTGAATTCAAGTATCAGATCTAAGCTCGACCCTGTAACAAGTAAGTCGTCTACGTAGACTGCCACAATAAGAAAACAACCCTGCTCTTGTTTTCTGTAAAGTGAGGGTTCCTTGGAACACTTCTTAAATTTTAATTCATTTAGTTATTGATTTAGCTTAGTATTCCAAGCTCGAGGTACCTATCTTACTCCATAGAGAGCCTTATGTAATTTGTAAACCTTCTTTTCACTTTCTTTGGCTACAAAACCCTCGGGCTGAGTTACATAGACATCTTCCTTTAATTCTCCATGACGAAACGCTGTTTTCACATCAAGATGATGCACCTCCCAACCATTTGAAGCAGCCAAAATGATGATAAATCTGATTTTTTCGATACGTGCTTCTGGAGCAAAGACTTCATCAAAGTCAATGCCGTGTCGCTGTACGTAGCCCTTTGCCACAAGCCTCGCTTTGTACTTGTTTATGCTACCATCCGAGTTTCGCTTTATTTTAAAAACCCATTTCAGTCCGATAGGCTTTCCACCAGCAGGAAGATCAACTAAAGTCCATGTTTTGTTCTTGGTTATCGATAGGATTTCTTCTTGACACACATCTCTCCATTCTTTCAACTCGTTTGCTTCTTTAAAATCCCATGGTTCTTCATTGAGCAATAACAGGAGGTGCTCGCCTTCGATTTCTGCTAATTGAACATAGTCTTTTAAGTAACTCGGCTTTGAAATTGTTCTTGTTGATGTTCTTAGTATTAGCATTTGTTGAGATTCTTCTTGCTCTGTATTCTCAGTTGCTGTAACGTTCTCATTACCAAAGCCCTCTTCGTCAGTTTCTGCAACGTTCTCATTACCAAAGTCATCTTCTTCAGTTTCTGTGACGTTCTCATTATCCTATCTGTTTTCTTCTACTTTCTCTATGGCTTCACTTTCTCTGACTCCATTATTTCCAAACCTTCCAAGAGAGATTGTAATCGCGCCTGGCTCTTTGTGTGTTTCTGAATCTATATTGTTCCATCTCTAGCTCCTATTTTCATCAAAAATTACATCACGGCTCACTGTAATTTTTCGAGTTGTTGGATCTAGGAGACGATACGCTTTACATTCGGGCTTAGTCTTGAGATACACGAGCATCTTAGATCTATCGTCTAATTTTCTTAGATGCGAGCCTTCTATTTTAGCATAACCAATGCAACCAAATACCCGCAGGTGTGCAACATTCGGCTTTCTTTTTTTGAAGGCTTCGTATGGTGCGTGGTTAGATAAGACTCTTGTTCCTACTCTATTTATTAAGTAGGTAGCATGTCTAACAGCTTCTCCCCATAAATAATTAGGCATGCTCATGTGTTTTAGGATGCTTCTAGTCATCTCCAACAGTGTCCTATTTCTTCTTTCCACAACTCCGTTTTGTTGAGGCGTGTAGGGTGCGGTTACGTGCCTATTGATGCCTTCTATTTCGAAAAAAGATTGGAATTCTTGAGATACGAACTCTCCTCCTCTGTCTGTTCTGAGAGTTCCAATGGTGGCTCCAAATTGTTTTTCAAATATTGCCTTGAAAGTTTTGAATTTCTCAAGAGCCTCGCTCTTCTCTTTTAGGAGGATTGACCATATGTATCATGAGTAGTCGTCGATAAGTACAAAGATGTACCTTTTCTTTGCAGCTGTGGTAGGTGCAATAGGTCCGCAAAGATCTCCATGTACGAGTTCCAATGCTCGTGATGCACGATATGTCTTAACTTTTGGAAAAACTTGTCTTGCTTGCTTTCCAAGTAGGCATGATGAACACGTTTCTTTTTCTTTTAGAGCACATGATATTCCAACCACTAATTCTTTTGTTGCCATCGTTTTTAGGTTCTCGAAGTTGATATGTCCAAGTCGTGCATGCTATCTTGTTGATTTAATTGCTGCTGCAAGTTGTAGGCACTTCGTATCTTGAGCTTCTAAGTTTACTTTGTATAACATATTCTTAGATCGAATTGCTCTTACCAAAAAATTTCCTTCACGATCATGCAAGGTTAGGTAATCCTCTCTCATTCTTACATCGCATCCCGATTCTGTGGCTTGACTGAGACTTATAATATTGCTCTTAAGGTATGGTATGTAGTAAACATTAGCTAATATTTTCGGTTCTCCACTCTTACTCACAAATAGAATCGAGCCCTTTCCTTTTATGTCAATGCAAGAATCATCACCAAATCTTACCTTTCCTATGACTGCCTCATTAAGTTTGCAGAACCAAGAAAGATTTCCTGTCATATGGTTACTAGCACCATTGTCTAAATACCATACTTTGTATGAATTTGTTTCATAAACCTTTGGCTTCACATTCCTTTCATTCAGATACACCACCTCGTGCATCATAAGTGATTCAGCCTCATGAGTATCATCTTCAGTTTCTTTTGATCCCTGTTGGATAAGTTTAAGAAGTCGATCCGAACAATTTGATGCATAGTCCTGTTTTATCACACCGGTAACATATCACTTTTGTCTTGTCGCGATATTGGTAATCCAATTCTCTCTGTTGATAGCTAAAACGTCCACGACCTCTTCCACGACGACCTCGTCCTCGTCATCTGCCTCCTTCTGAATACAACTGTGAATCTGTGTTTGCATACATAAGTTTCCCTTGATCCTCTTGCAATTCTTCTTCGTCACAGATTCGTTCTTCATAGGTTTTTAATCTTCCTACAATATCTTCTAAAAGTGCAGGTATTCTGGCAATGTTAGATTAACATTGGGAAATCAATGTTAGAGTAACATTGCTGAGCAGAATCCGATTTACAATCTTGTTGATATTTATTATTGTTGTTTTGCCTGATTCATTTAACTAATTGAGTTCCAGATTATTATTCAGGAAACAAACTTGTCATAGGTTGGACGCTCAAGTTTCCAAGAAGGAAAGTTTCCTTAATAAAGCAAACAACGCTACAAGGAAAGAAGAGTTCAAGTGCAACTAGGAAAGCTTTCCAAGTTGAGTCCTGATTTGAAGAAGGAGTCTTTCCTTAGTTAGATCTCTAACAAAGGAACTATTATTCAAGAAGGACTACGAGAACAAGGAAGAGGAGTTCGAGAAGGGAACAAGGAGAATTACCAACCGTGTACAACACACCTTGAAGTCCAAGTCAAGAACCTATATATAGGTGTGAAGTACATCAAGACAAACAGGAGACAAGAGCTAATCAATCCGAGAGATTTATTTACAATTTGTTGAGTGTTGTCTTACTTTAGCAAAGTTTGTGAGTTGTTAGAATAGATCTAAGAGTGAGGAGCTTTTAGAGATAGTCGAAGCAATTCTTGTGTGCTTTGCTTAGTTCGATTAATTTGAGAGTGAGGAACTTGAAAATTGAGAGAATGAATTTTGTTAAAACCTTAACGGGTTATTTTACCTACGGCTTGGAAGTTAATATAATCTTATATTCACTTCTTAAATTTGGTGTTTGTTTATTCCGCTGCACTATTACTCTGGTCTGTTGTTAAAGTAACATCGTTGGGTTAAGAACATACCAAACTGTTGTTAAAACTCCAGTGTTAAGTTAACAACAACAACGTATCGACCCGATCCACAATTTCAATTGGTATCAGAGCCAAGCACCAACTTCACCGGTGTTTGGCGTTGATACGTCAAGATGGACAGCTCCAACCCCAATACCAGCAGGTTGCCAGTATTGGAGGGTCCCAACAACTATGCCTACTGGAAGATCAGACTCAGAGTCTACATCAAATCCATCGACCTGAGAGCTTGAGATGCAGTACTAGAAGGCTACACCATCCCCTACTTGCCAAGAGATGGAGATGCTGATTTGGTACCTAAGCCAAGAGGACAATGGACATACAATGAGATTGCTCTCTACAACTTCAATGAAAAGGCTCTCAATGCTATTTTTAGCTGGGTAGGTAACCATATGTTCAAACTTATTCAAACTTGTACAACTGCTAAAACTGCTTGGGAAGTTATTGAACAACACTGTGAGGGTGATGTGGCTGTGAGGGACTCTAAATATAGAAAAATTTTGAGGGACTTTGAGAATATAGAGATGAGTGAGGATGAAAGCATTGATAGTTATTTTGAGAAACTTCTTGATATTGTTAATCAGTGTCAAAACTTAGGTTTTACCATCCCAAATCAAACCATGGGCTATAAAGCTTTTAGAACATTATCTTCTAAGTTCACTGTCAAAAAAATTGCTATGAATGAGTCTAAAGATCTTGCCAACATGGACTTCCAAACATTAATGAACACTTTAAAAGAGTTTGAACTAGAATTCCTAGGAAAGTCCAGTAAACAACTTGCTTTAGCCTTACTAGAAACTAGCTCAGATTCTACAGGAAGTGATGAGGATGGATATGAGTTGATCTCTTCTAATTATGGAAACATTACCAAGAAGTTTAGTAAATTAGGTTACAAAGAGAAAAATAAAGAAAAACAATCTGGTAATGCTGCCGTTGGTTATAAGAAATTGCCCCCAAAGTTTGTAAAGTACATGGCATCTAAGAGCACGCCTCAAGATGCTGAGAAATTTAAAGATGTCAAATGCTATGAATGTAAGGGGTATGGTCACTCTAAACATGAATGTGCTAACACCCTCAGAACAAGAGGGAATTCTCATTGGGTGTGTGTAGATGACTTCAATGAAACTGACTTCGAATCTGGAACAAGTGCCGATGAACAATCAGAGGAAATCAACACTGCTGCGCTTTGCACTCGGATCACCTGGTCAGGAGAAGACTCCAGAAACTGCCAAAAATCTCAATGTTACTCTAATATTGGAGAACCAACAGCAGAGCAGGAAATCTTCTTTGGAGACTGGAACAACAATGATACACAGGTTACCTATGATGTACTCTCTGATTGTGATGATACTAACTTCGATTGTTTTCATGGCTCAATTGATCTAGAAGAAGAGTACTTCAATGAAGTAGAAATGTCCCATGAGGAAATTCTAGATGATCTACATACAACCTTTCTCAGACTTGGGAGAGAGAATGTCAAACTCATGAAGAGTAACAAAGCACTGAAGCATGACATTGAATGTTTGAAGAACATGTTGAAACTCTATGAGAGAGACCTTGACAAAGCTGAAGCTGAGCTGAAAGAGGTAAAGGAGAAACTCAAAAAGGACTCACAGATCATAGCCAAATGGAATGGAGGTACTTCTAAACTTGATGAGGTACTAAACATGAGTAATACAGGTACATGTGGTCTGGGATTTGTTGAGAAACCTTCATCTTCTAATGTTAATTCTGCCTATTTAACTACAAGCTTTGTTAAAGAATCTGGTAATATGAGTTCTGGTACCATCAACACTGTAAAAAGCAAACCTACTTTTATCTGTCAGTACTATTTTCAACCAGGCCACATTAAACCATTCTGTATAAAATTCATAAAAGAATGTGGTAAGAAAACAGCCTCTGTGTCTAATGTTAAAACTACAACAGGTTCTGATGTTAGACCAACATTAGGTGCAGGACAGAAAAGTAGAACTTGGGTAGAAAAAGCTAAAACCCCTAAGATTAAAATTGTATGCAATGTTGTTTTCTCTGCTGTGTACTCTAACCTTTCAGGTAAGTGGTACTTCGACAGTGGATGCTCAAGACACATGACAGGCAGCAAAGAGAACCTTAAACAAATGATACCTTTAAGTGCTGGAATAGTGACCTATAGAGGTGGCACCACAAGAAAGATCATTGGCAAGGGGATACTAAATGTTGATGGATTCCCACCCCTGAAAGATATGTTGTTGGTAGATGGGTTAAAGGCAAATCTAATCGACTTTCTTTGGTTTTGAGCTAGGTATTGTTAAGGCCCTGAAACTTCTTTGGGTTGATGGTAGATGGAAGTTTCAAAAGTTGTGGGATATGGTTCCTGATCGGTTAGTAAATTTAATCACTCAACAAAGAATTAGCTACGATGACACGATCATCCTTTGGAAAGATTCGCAAGATGGAATGTTTGCTATGAAATCTGCTTGGAATTTGACTCGCACACCAAAGGTCAGAAATAGAATAAGCTATTTTATCTGGCATAAATTTCTCCCTACAGTTTCCATATTTTGGTTAAGGCTATTAAATGACTGGATATCGATGGATACTCGTATGATGCGTAAAGGTTTTGAACTTGCGTCTAAGTGCCAGGCCTGTGATAATATTGAATCCATCCCCCATCTTTTCAGGGAATGTGAAATGGCGAAACAAGTTTGGGGGTATTTTGCTGGTATTTTCAGAGTAGAGTTACCTGACACACAAATTGTTTCTAATTTTGTCAGCCGATGGGCTATCTCATCAAAATTTACTAGAGCATGCCACATTCGTATGTTGATCCCAATCCTGGTTTGCTGGTATATCTGGCTTGCGAGAAATGAATCTAAATATGAGGGGAGTAAAATGGATCATATAAATAGTCAAAATATGGTACTCACTTATGTACATCGCTGCAACAAGGGTGTTATTGAAGGCATGAGTTTACGTCAAGGAGATCTTAAGATTGCTAGGAACTCGGGACTGAAATTTAAATCGAAAAAGAGTAAACAGAACATTATTGTACGATGATTACCTCCAGGTAAAGATTGGATAAAATTTAATATAGACGATTATGTTAAAGGCGGCAACAAAGTTGCTACTATGGGTGGAGTTATAAGAGATGACCATGGCCATATTTTGTTGATCTACAAGCAATGTATTAGGCATGTTAGTATTAATGAAGCAGACCTTAAAGGTATACGAGAGGGGCTTCAGTTGAATTTGGAGCATGGGTGGACTCAAATATGGGTGGAAACCGACTCCAGAATTGCTTTAAAGTTGATTAATGGTAATGGCTTTGTTGGTTAGCGCCTTACTCATGTGATATAAGATATTCTTCAGATGCTAAGGGTCAATGATAAGATTCAAATATCTCATTTACATCGGGAAGGTAATCAAGTGGCAGACCAAGCTGCTAGTGAGGCCTGGTTTCAACAACCGCATGATTTTATTGTGGAACAACAACCGTCTACTCGACTATTAGTGCTGGCTAGGAATGATCAAATTTGTCGGCCTTTCATTCGAGTGCCAATGAGCAGATAACGGAGGATTTATGTGTGTGCTGCGCTCAAAGGTCAGGCCTCATGGGTCTCATGGCTTCAGATTTAAACTCTTTGTTTTCTCTTGTTTAGATCAAGCCATTTTTGTGTATCTTGTGGGTTAAGATTTCTCTACTTGTCTAGCTTGGTACTCTGTACATTTCTGAAAAAAAAAAAAAAATCATGTGTTAAGGAGATTACTTATTAAAAATCACAAACACATGAAAATCGTATAAAAGAAACCAAAAAGGAAAAAAAAATGTGCCGAAAATCGCGACTGTCCTGCGGTCGCAATTGAGGGTATTTTGCTACCGCTCGGCGGTTCTAATAATATTCATGTTTTAAATTTATGCATTTTGGATAATTATTAAAGGCGTGTGTTGTTTGTTTAATTGTTAATTACAACAATAATAGATACTAATAAGTTAAAATGACCAAAATCTAAAGGTTTCATTGAAAAATCAAGTATCATTTATAGGGGACGGTCCATAATGAAACTTTTAACTAATTTTAATGACAACGAACGTAATTCATGCATGTATATATATATATATATATATAAGTAATGCTTTATGATCTACTGATTGAACATAATAATGATATCTATACTTAAATTTGTAACATAAAGAGGCCCAATCACATAGGACAATTATAACTACTAGATATGATGATTAATTAACTATAGAACATAAAATAGTTCAATTGTTAATAACTCGCCCATTCACATATATTCAACTATTTTGATAACTCAATTACTAGTGTTTTAATCATTTATTACTTCAATTCACGTGTAATAATAAGATTTGTTATTAAAAACACAAACACATCAAGATCGTTCCAAAAAGTCACAAATTTGAAACTTGAATATTATTCCGGTAAAATAATAACAAAAAAAAACATGAATAAAATTATGATTATGAAGATTGGGTTTAAATCATGTTTGTATAATTGAATACACATTAGAAAAAGAATGGAGAAAATACACGTATATGAGAAAAATTAAATTACTACAATTAAAAGGACGGTAAATGAATATACGGATCTCGATCAGTATTGTGTTTCTTAATTAGAAAGGGTAAATTAGTGAACTTCAAAATTTTGTTATTTTGAGTCTTTAACAAAGAGATTTGAATGAGTACGAAATCTATCTATAATATGATCTCTGATGATAAGTTGTAAATAAGGAAACATATAAATTAGTGGTTATCTTTTTCATAATTGAAATTGATTTAGTGGAGGAGAAGTAGCTGTAGCGTATTTGGAAAATCTTTCTCACCTAATCTTCATATATAATATCTACCACAATCTATTCATTCCATATTAAGTCTCATATATATGCCTCTCTCAATAACTATATAAAAGCTTCCATTAGTTTTTTGTTTTTCTCTTTCTTTTCAAAGCGGCTGAATTTTATCTATTTCACACACAAACACAAGCACACTGGCGATGCCAGAGCTTCCGTTCGCTCTCTTGACGATAAATAACGAGGAAGATGAAGGGTTTTCATCTCCTTCTTGTTTGATTTCGGAGCTTCCGGTTGCTCTCTTGCACGAAATCTTTTTCAGACTCCCAATGAAGGCCGTGATGCGATGTAAATGTGTTTGTCCGACATGGAACAACCTTCTGTCTACCCCTAGCTTCACCCGTAATTACACCAAATATTCGCCCTTTACTGCTCTTCTATTTTTCTTCTATTCAGATAAAGCACGCCTTGCATTTTTCTTGCTTGAAATCGGTACTACTGGTGATGATACTACACTGTCACGAATTGAACAGAAGTTTCCTTATGATGATACAATGGTTACTGATACATTTAATTATTTAGGGGACTCCAACGGCTTACTGCTTACGCCTCGAACGTTTGCTGACTTGTCTGATGCTGCTTGTCTTCTTAACCCGACTATGGGAGATGCTATTCAGCTTCCTAGTTGCCCTCAATATCCAGACAACAACTGCTTTGTGGAATACAAGTTTGCTTTTAGTCCCGCTACGAATAACTTCAAGGTTGTCAGATTTGTTTTCAAGTCTATTAACGATCATCGTATCCTTCAATGTGAGATTTTCACGATTGGGGTCGATAATACGTGGAGGCGTTTGCCGGCCGAACGCTTCCAGCTGAGTTTGCCTTATCCGGCTTGTTTTGTTACTCTCAACGGCTTCTTTCACTGGCTTCCCTTTAAGGGAGGTCCCGAATGTATCTTGACCTTCGATCTCGCGGAAGAAAAATTCGGGCGAATCTCAGTACCCCCTAGCTGCTTGTTGGTTTCAAAGCCAATGGATTTGGTTTCACTTGGCGATCAGCTTTGTATCGTCGACAGCTTCGTTAAACCGCTGACACAAGTTACTATATGGAAAATGAAAAGGCATTTGGTCGTAGAGTCTTGGACGAAAGTTGTGGTGTTGACTAGTTGGTTCCCGCCTGAAGTGCCGACATCTTCCCTCATTGTAGTTGCAGAGTTGCGAAATGGCGATATTCTCTTTCAGTCTTCCGATGACTGTCTGGTCTCCTGTAACATTGAGCAGAAGAGATGCTCAATAATTACAAGTCTGGGTGAAGCTGACAAGATTTTTATAGCCAGATTTATGCCTGGATATTCTCCTAACTTTGCGTGGCATCCTAGCCTCATGCCGCATTCGCATGTGACAATAAAAAGAGAGGTCCGGTCCTCTATTGCTCAGCCAGAGTTAGGGGTGTGCATTAAGCCTCGGAACCGCCAAAATCGACCAGTAATCGAACCGCCGGTGTGGTTCAAAAATCGAACCGGTTTGGCGGTGACCACAAAACCGAGAGGTGGTATGGCGCGGTTTCGATTATTACCAATGGTTCCCAGGACCAAAACTGGAACCGATTTTTTCTCTTTTCCATAATATTATTACAATGCTAGTAATTTCTTAATTTACAATTACAATTTTCATGTTTTTGTGTGCATTTTTCACGAGAACATACATCATGTCTGCTATCAGCTGGAATCCAGAAGGGTTCTCCTTTTGTAGACATTCACCGATTTAGTGTTTATGTTACAAACAGCCTCGATGAGCTTCAACTTTTTTCTAGTTTGGCTGCCTGGCTCTTTTATCAATATCTGTATGGTTGTATCTTAATAAGATTGTTCGACTCCTTGACTAAAAAATAGCGAGGAAGATGGAACATGTCTAGTTTCATAAGAATGTTTTCCTATGTGCATAATTATTTATGACAACATACACCACAAGGGCACAAACGATTGGGTCTAATATCTCTTTTGACTCCACAATGGTGATACATGGTACTATGATTAAGTTTTTAACATGAATAATCTTAAAATGCAGATCAATAATCAGTAACTCCAGGATCAGATTGAGAGCATAACCTAATTGTCGTGGAATGAAGATTTGTGAGGTTGTTTGGGGTTAGCTTTAAAGAAATTTTACACTCAAAGCTATGTTCTTTCACCATAAGCATTTTGCATGGACAGAACATGATGCAGGTTAGAATTGAGTCTAGGCATTCATTCTCATATCATCAATCTATGTCTTTACCCCATAAATTTTTGTTGAGATTCTGACCAGCGAAAACTTATATTAAAGATGCATTGACACGGAAAAAGATCAAAACCTAGTTGATCCCGTAAAACACGAAAAAATTGACAAGTGCTAGAGAGAAAACTATCAAGAATTTTATTCCATAAAGGGTTGATTTTCATTTAGGTATACATGAAAGATACACCTAAGACACGAAGAACGTAATAATAAATAAATAAAAATGTTGTACGTTTTCAATAAAAAAAATTAAAGGAGAAAAAAACACCGACATCACTGCATAAGTTAAAACTCCTAATCCCATGAAACCCGCTCGGAAAATTTAACGTTTTGGTCCCATAACTTGGCTTCTTTTGGATTTTGGTACATTAACTTGGCACCGTGTAATTTTAGTCCCATAACTTGGCACTTCATTTGAATTTTGGTCCCTTCATCCTTGCTCCGCCCAAATCCGCCGTTAAATATTGACGTGGCGCCCGTTGACTGTACAATAAGCAATTTGGACCCGATTTTGAGCCCCTATTCGCCACATGACGTCCACGTGGAAGCCACGTAATTAAAAAAAATAAAAAAATATAACAGTTATACTTAAAAAAAAAATAAAAAACAAGATTTTTCAATCGTGAACCTCTGATCCCCTACATTCGCCTGGCTGGTGTACTCCGTGAATGACTGTTTCCGACCATTGATGTTGTCGGAATACGAGGTGAATCGGAGATTAGGCACATTGACTTTGTTGTTATAGCTGTTGAATTGGTTCTTGCCGCCGGTGGAGGTGGTGCCGTAGGTGTTGAAGCTCTGGTCGACGACGTTGGACTCGGTTGCGTAGGCCGTGAAGCGTTCGTTGTGGCCGGCGGCATCGCGGGAGTAGCGGCAAAAAGTGTCGACGACGACGTTGCCTCCCTCAGAGTAGGATTTGAAGGCGTCGAGTCCGCCGAGGCGGTCGGTGCCGTAGTTGGTGTAGTTCTTGTCGGAATAGGAGTTGAAATTAACGTTGTCTTCGTGTTTTTCGAGGGAGGGGGTGTAGACACATTAATTTTGTGTCTAATTAAATTAAATGATGGTAACTCTTAAGATGCAAGAAATATAAAATATATTTTATTTAGTCTTAATATTTTGAGGGATTAAAATAAATATATTAATTAATCTTAAGACAAGGAAATAATTGCTCATCAAATCTCAAGACATGGAAAGTCTTCTCCTCCAAATCTCAATCTTCAAGAGATGGAAAGAATTCTCCACCAAATCTCAACACAAGGAAATAATTCTCCACCAAGTCTCAATCTTCAAGAGATGGAAAGAAGATTATCTTAGATCAAGTCTTCCATATCAAGGAATTGGAGACGCGATCACAACCGTTCATCTCATCAGGAGATTCTAATTGAGATTCACTCCACAACTATAAATAGAGGTGGTCTTGAAGAAGAAAAAAACACACACAAAATATTCACAAGTTGAAGAGGGAAAAGCTCTAAGTTTTTCGCTCCACCAAATTCATCCATCTTCAAGCGTTCTTCGCGGCATTCAAGACATTCTTCAACAATCTTCAAGGTGTTCTTCGTAAAGGACTCCTTTCAATCCGCCGTCAAGTCTTAATTCCATCCAAAAACCGTTTTTGAAGAGTGCACTTCTGCCGAGGAAGATCAAACTCCAAAAGGTTCAACAATTCCGAAACCAAGTCCATACCGTTCTTCATTCATCTTCAAGTCAAAAATCCGTTTAATTCGAGATCAAGTCCTAAGACCCTCGAAAAACCGTTTTTGAAGATTGAAGTCCATTCAAGAAGATCAAAACCCAAAACAAATTCGAAGAACTGAAGACGAAGATCATACCAATCTTCATCAACCTTCGAATTCAAATTCCAAATCATGTTTCAGTTTAATCCGAGATCAAGCCGTCAAGCCCTCGAATCAACGTTTGCCAAATATCCAAGTACTTTGAAGATCAAGATTCCTCAAAAGAAGATTGATATTCAACAAGTTCAAGACGAAGATTAAATTGTTCGTCACCAAATCAAGTCAAGTAGATCGTCAATTCAAGATCAAGCTCAAAGCCCTTGGATTAACGTTCAAATCCATTGTCAAGTCAACCAAATTTGAAGACTATTTGTTGTAGAAAAGAATCAGAGGATTAATAGGGATTGCACCACAATTGTACTTTCAAATTTATTTAAAATTACTTTGTAATCTTTTCTTGTCTTTTAATTACAGAGATCAAGAATTTGTCGTTACAAATTTGGCACGCCCGGTGGGACCATCTCTGCCTCTCATCTCTTTTCTAACAAGTCTCAAATTTGAAGTCACAAGAAGTAAGTGTTGCTCAACAATGGACAAGTCAATGGGGGAACCAACCGGAGGCTATTCGCAACCGATGATCAAAGATACACTCGCACCGGGGGCAAGACATGAAGCTAAAGAAGATAATCAAGCATCCTCACTAGAAGAGCAAGTTGCGGCGCTTGCAAGAGCCATTGCGAATCTCACAACTCAAGCTCAAAAACGTGAAGACCACTTGAATCGCCTTCTCCAAAAGATAAAGCACAAAGAAAGAGTTGAAAATTCTAAAGAAGTCACCAACAACATTGGAGTTCAAGGATGCATCAAGACTACAATCGCCGAATTTGAAGTCTCTCCTCATCTTCGAAAGCAAGAGCTCGGGGAAAGCAGCGATCAAAGCATGGCACATGAAAATGCCACTCAAGGAGTTGAAGCTCAAGAGTTTGATGAAGTTCAAAGTAAAAGAATCCAAGCCACTTCTCTTTTTCACAAGTCAAATTTCTCAAGGAAGGAAAAGCAAGGCGCCATGATGCACACAAAGTTTGCCGAGAAAAACATTCAAGATGTTGAAGTTGGAGAAAATTCTAAGTCTTCAAGCAAACAAATTCAAGTTTCCCCACAAGGCCTTGTCTCTGCCGATCAATTGAAGAAGCTCATTGAAGAAGTTGCAAATGATCATAGTGCTCAACACAAGACTTCCAAATCTTACACGAAGCCTTATACTCAAAGGATAGAGCAATTGCAAATGCCGAAAAGCTATCAACCTCCGAATTTTCAAAGATTCGATGGGACTGGAGACCCCAGACAACATGTTGCTCATTTCATTGAGACGTGCAATAGTGCCGGCACTGATGGAGATCTTCTAGTCAAGCAGTTTGTTCGAACCTTAGAAGACTTTGCATTTGATTGGTACACCGATCT
The DNA here is from genome assembly GCA_948329865.1 of Linaria vulgaris. Taxonomy (NCBI): domain Eukaryota; kingdom Viridiplantae; phylum Streptophyta; class Magnoliopsida; order Lamiales; family Plantaginaceae; genus Linaria; species Linaria vulgaris. Next base: position 109,920,882 of record OX415249.1, on the reverse strand, counting down.
CGAGCCAAACTCCATTGACAATTGGCACGATCTACAAACCAAGTTCTTCAACCGCTTTTATAGCACTCGACGTACTGTGAGCATGATTGAACTTGCCAATTCTCATCAACAAGAAGACGAACCAGTGATTGAGTACATCAATAGGTGGAGAAGTCTATCCTTAAGTTGCAAAGAGAAACTGTCTGAAACTTCAGCCATGGAGATTTTCATTCAAGGGATGAATTGGAGTCTCTCTTATATACTTCAAGGAATCAAACCAAGAAACTTTGAAGAATTAGCGACGCGAGCGCATGACATAGAGACAAGTGTAAACTCTATTAAAGAAGAAAACTCAACTCATGGCCTTGATGTTGAAAGTGATGATACAGATGACGACGATGACAATGAAGAGGGCGCGCCGTCAAGTTTTGATCCAACCAATATGCTCCTTGATACGAGCTTAAACTATCTGAAACCTTCAAATTAATAATCAAGCATGCTCCTTGATACGAGCTTAAACTATCTCAAATCCTCAAATTAAGTGCCAAAATATATACTCCTTGATAAGAGTATAAACTATCAACATACTCCTTGATAAGAGTATAAACTACCAACATTCTCCTTCACACGAGTATAAACTGTTTGAACTTTGAAGTCAAAGAAAATTCTTGGAAACCAAGTTTTAAAGCAAAAAAGTCGAAGTCCTCAAGTCTCCTACATACGAGCCAAAAGGTCTGCATATCCTTCAAGTCTTCAAAACAAATGTGCAAGTCTCCTAGACACGAGTCAAAAGGTCTACAAATCCTTCAAATCTCCAAGTCTCCTAGACACGAGTCAAAAGGTATACAAATCCTTCAAATCTCCAAGTCTCCTAGATACGGGCCAAAAGGTCTACAAATCCTTCAAGTTTCCAAGTCTCCTAGACACGAGCAAAATTGTCTACAAATTCTTCAAGCCAAAGCCTCCTAGATATGAGATAAAACTATCTACAAATGTCCAAATCAAATGCTCCGTGGCGCACGAGCTTAAACTGCACGTTACTCCTGGCCCGCATGAGTAGAAACTGTGTACGGCACCCCCTTCAAATCAATCTTAATTTCTTTTGAACTACGTCATGACTTGATTCCTTCATTGGATACGTAGGCAGCTAGAAGTTCATTCTTAGCCCAGTCATATCATATCAAAATTTTTTTGCTCATGCAACATTCAAGTTAATGCATCCAATGATGAATCTCACAAATGTTCTAAACTCATGAAGTGGATTTATGGTGGTTGAATTGAAACACGAGAACAAGAAAAAGAAAGATGTCGAGATTTATCCACTCACTGATGCGTTTCAACACAAATCGTGAACAAGTCTCGAGGGGGCAATTTGTAGACACATTAATTTTGTGTCTAATTAAATTAAATGATGGTAACTCTTAAGATGCAAGAAATACAAAATATATTTTATTTTTGTCTTAATATTTTGAGGGACTGAAATAAATATATTAATTAATCTTAAGACAAGGAAATAATTGCTCATCAAATCTCAAGACATGGAAAGTCTTCTCCTCCAAATCTCAATCTTCAAGAGATGGAAAGAATTCTCCACCAAATCTCAACACAAGGAAATAATTGCCCACCAAGTCTCAATCTTCAAGAGATGGAAATAAGATTATCTTAGATCAAGTCTTCCATATCAAGGAATTGTAGACGCGATCACAACTGTTCATCTCATCAGGAGATTCTAATTGAGATTCACTCCACAACTATAAATAGAGGTGGTCTTGAAGAAGAAAAAAACACACACAAAATATTCACAAGTTGAAGAGGGAAAAGCTCTAAGTTTTTCGCTCCACCAAATTCATCCATCTTCAAGCGTTCTTCGCGGCATTCAAGACATTCTTCAACAATCTTCAAGGTGTTCTTCGTAAAGGACTCCTTTCAATCCGCCGTCAAGTCTTAATTCCATCCAAAAACCGTTTTTGAAGAGTGCACTTCTGCCGAGGAAGATCAAACTCCAAAAGGTTCAACAATTCCGAAACCAAGTCCATACCGTTCTTCATTCATCTTCAAGTCAAAAATCCGTTTAATTCGAGATCAAGTCCTAAGACCCTCGAAAAACCGTTTTTGAAGATTGAAGTCCATTCAAGAAGATCAAAACCCAAAACAAATTCGAAGAACTGAAGACGAAGATCATACCAATCTTCATCAACCTTCGAATTCAAATTCCAAATCATGTTTCAGTTTAATCCGAGATCAAGCCGTCAAGCCCTCGAATCAACGTTTGCCAAATATCCAAGTACTTTGAAGATCAAGATTCCTCAAAAGAAGATTGATATTCAACAAGTTCAAGACGAAGATTAAATTGTTCGTCACCAAATCAAGTCAAGTAGATCGTCAATTCAAGATCAAGCTCAAAGCCCTTGGATTAACGTTCAAATCCGTTGTCAAGTCAACCAAATTTGAAGACTATTTGTTGTAGAAAAGAATCAGAGGATTAATAGGGATTGCACCACAATTGTACTTTCAAATTTATTTAAAATTACTTTGTAATCTTTTCTTGTCTTTTAATTACAGAGATCAAGAATTTGTCGTTACAAATTTGGCACGCCCGGTGGGACCATCTCTGCCTCTCATCTCTTTTCTAACGAGTCTCAAATTTGAAGTCACAAGAAGTAAGTGTTGCTCAACAATGGACAAGTCAATGGGGGAACCAACCGGAGGCTATTCGCAACCGATGATCAAAGATACACTCGCACCGGGGGCAAGACATGAAGCTAAAGAAGATAATCAAGCATCCTCACTAGAAGAGCAAGTTGCGGCGCTTGCAAGAGCCATTGCGAATCTCACAACTCAAGCTCAAAAACGTGAAGACCACTTGAATCGCCTTCTCCAAAAGATAAAGCACAAAGAAAGAGTTGAAAATTCTAAAGAAGTCACCAACAACATTGGAGTTCAAGGATGCATCAAGACTACAATCGCCGAATTTGAAGTCTCTCCTCATCTTCGAAAGCAAGAGCTCGGGGAAAGCAGCGATCAAAGCATGGCACATGAAAATGCCACTCAAGGAGTTGAAGCTCAAGAGTTTGATGAAGTTCAAAGTAAAAGAATCCAAGCCACTTCTCTTTTTCACAAGTCAAATTTCTCAAGGAAGGAAAAGCAAGGCGCCATGATGCACACAAAGTTTGCCGAGAAAAACATTCAAGATGTTGAAGTTGGAGAAAATTCTAAGTCTTCAAGCAAACAAATTCAAGTTTCCCCACAAGGCCTTGTCTCTGCCGATCAATTGAAGAAGCTCATTGAAGAAGTTGCAAATGATCATAGTGCTCAACACAAGACTTCCAAATCTTACACGAAGCCTTATACTCAAAGGATAGAGCAATTGCAAATGCCGAAAAGCTATCAACCTCCGAATTTTCAAAGATTCGATGGGACTGGAGACCCCAGACAACATGTTGCTCATTTCATTGAGACGTGCAATAGTGCCGGCACTGATGGAGATCTTCTAGTCAAGCAGTTTGTTCGAACCTTAGAAGACTTTGCATTTGATTGGTACACCGATCTCGAGCCAAACTCCATTGACAATTGGCACGATCTACAAACCAAGTTCTTCAACCGCTTTTATAGCACTCGACGTACTGTGAGCATGATTGAACTTGCCAATTCTCATCAACAAGAAGACGAACCAGTGATTGAGTACATCAATAGGTGGAGAAGTCTATCCTTAAGTTGCAAAGAGAAACTGTCTGAAACTTCAGCCATGGAGATTTTCATTCAAGGGATGAATTGGAGTCTCTCTTATATACTTCAAGGAATCAAACCAAGAAACTTTGAAGAATTAGCGACGCGAGCGCATGACATAGAGACAAGTGTAAACTCTATTAAAGAAGAAAACTCAACTCATGGCCTTGATGTTGAAAGTGATGATACAGATGACGACGATGACAATGAAGAGGGCGCGCCGTCAAGTTTTGATCCAACCAATATGCTCCTTGATACGAGCTTAAACTATCTGAAACCTTCAAATTAATAATCAAGCATGCTCCTTGATACGAGCTTAAACTATCTCAAATCCTCAAATTAAGTGCCAAAATATATACTCCTTGATAAGAGTATAAACTATCAACATACTCCTTGATAAGAGTATAAACTACCAACATTCTCCTTCACACGAGTATAAACTGTTTGAACTTTGAAGTCAAAGAAAATTCTTGGAAACCAAGTTTTAAAGCAAAAAAGTCGAAGTCCTCAAGTCTCCTACATACGAGCCAAAAGGTCTGCATATCCTTCAAGTCTTCAAAACAAATGTGCAAGTCTCCTAGACACGAGTCAAAAGGTCTACAAATCCTTCAAATCTCCAAGTCTCCTAGACACGAGTCAAAAGGTATACAAATCCTTCAAATCTCCAAGTCTCCTAGATACGGGCCAAAAGGTCTACAAATCCTTCAAGTTTCCAAGTCTCCTAGACACGAGCAAAATTGTCTACAAATTCTTCAAGCCAAAGCCTCCTAGATATGAGATAAAACTATCTACAAATGTCCAAATCAAATGCTCCGTGGCGCACGAGCTTAAACTGCACGTTACTCCTGGCCCGCATGAGTAGAAACTGTGTACGGCACCCCCTTCAAATCAATCTTAATTTCTTTTGAACTACGTCATGACTTGATTCCTTCATTGGATACGTAGGCAGCTAGAAGTTCATTCTTAGCCCAGTCATATCATATCAAAATTTTTTTGCTCATGCAACATTCAAGTTAATGCATCCAATGATGAATCTCACAAATGTTCTAAACTCATGAAGTGGATTTATGGTGGTTGAATTGAAACACGAGAACAAGAAAAAGAAAGATGTCGAGATTTATCCACTCACTGATGCGTTTCAACACAAATCGTGAACAAGTCTCGAGGGGGCAATTTGTAGACACATTAATTTTGTGTCTAATTAAATTAAATGATGGTAACTCTTAAGATGCAAGAAATACAAAATATATTTTATTTTTGTCTTAATATTTTGAGGGACTGAAATAAATATATTAATTAATCTTAAGACAAGGAAATAATTGCTCATCAAATCTCAAGACATGGAAAGTCTTCTCCTCCAAATCTCAATCTTCAAGAGATGGAAAGAATTCTCCACCAAATCTCAACACAAGGAAATAATTGCCCACCAAGTCTCAATCTTCAAGAGATGGAAATAAGATTATCTTAGATCAAGTCTTCCATATCAAGGAATTGTAGACGCGATCACAACTGTTCATCTCATCAGGAGATTCTAATTGAGATTCACTCCACAACTATAAATAGAGGTGGTCTTGAAGAAGAAAAAAACACACACAAAATATTCACAAGTTGAAGAGGGAAAAGCTCTAAGTTTTTCGCTCCACCAAATTCATCCATCTTCAAGCGTTCTTCGCGGCATTCAAGACATTCTTCAACAATCTTCAAGGTGTTCTTCGTAAAGGACTCCTTTCAATCCGCCGTCAAGTCTTAATTCCATCCAAAAACCGTTTTTGAAGAGTGCACTTCTGCCGAGGAAGATCAAACTCCAAAAGGTTCAACAATTCCGAAACCAAGTCCATACCGTTCTTCATTCATCTTCAAGTCAAAAATCCGTTTAATTCGAGATCAAGTCCTAAGACCCTCGAAAAACCGTTTTTGAAGATTGAAGTCCATTCAAGAAGATCAAAACCCAAAACAAATTCGAAGAACTGAAGACGAAGATCATACCAATCTTCATCAACCTTCGAATTCAAATTCCAAATCATGTTTCAGTTTAATCCGAGATCAAGCCGTCAAGCCCTCGAATCAACGTTTGCCAAATATCCAAGTACTTTGAAGATCAAGATTCCTCAAAAGAAGATTGATATTCAACAAGTTCAAGACGAAGATTAAATTGTTCGTCACCAAATCAAGTCAAGTAGATCGTCAATTCAAGATCAAGCTCAAAGCCCTTGGATTAACGTTCAAATCCGTTGTCAAGTCAACCAAATTTGAAGACTATTTGTTGTAGAAAAGAATCAGAGGATTAATAGGGATTGCACCACAATTGTACTTTCAAATTTATTTAAAATTACTTTGTAATCTTTTCTTGTCTTTTAATTACAGAGATCAAGAATTTGTCGTTACAAATTTGGCACGCCCGGTGGGACCATCTCTGCCTCTCATCTCTTTTCTAACGAGTCTCAAATTTGAAGTCACAAGAAGTAAGTGTTGCTCAACAATGGACAAGTCAATGGGGGCAACAAGCGGAGGCTATTCGCAACCGATGATCAAAGATACACTCGCACCGTGGGAAAGACATGAAGCTAAAGAAGATAATCAAGCATCCTCACTAGAAGAGCAAGTTGCGGCGCTTGCAAGAGCCATTGCGAATCTCACAACTCAAGCTCAAAAACGTGAAGACCACTTGAATCGCCTTCTCCAAAAGATAAAGCACAAAGAAAGAGTTGAAAATTCTAAAGAAGTCACCAACAACATTGGAGTTCAAGGATGCATCAAGACTACAATCGCCGAATTTGAAGTCTCTCCTCATCTTCGAAAGCAAGAGCTCGGGGAAAGCAGCGATCAAAGCATGGCACATGAAAATGCCACTCAAGGAGTTGAAGCTCAAGAGTTTGATGAAGTTCTAAGTAAAAGAATCTAAGCCACTTCTCTTTTTCACAAGTCAAATTTCTCAAGGAAGGAAAAGCAAGGAGCCATGATGCACACAAAGTTTGCCGAGAAAAACATTCAAGATGTTGAAGTTGGAGAAAATTCTAAGTCTTCAAGAAAACAAATTCAAGTTTCCCCACAAGGCCTTGTCTCTGCCGATTAATTGAAGAAGCTCATTGAAGAAGTTGCAAATGCTCATAGTGCTCAACACAAGACTTCCAAATCTTACACGAAGCCTTATACTCAAAGGATAGAGCAATTGCAAATGCCGAAAAGCTATCAACCTCCGAATTTTCAAAGATTCGATGGGACTGGAGACCCCAGACAACATGTTGCTCACTTCATTGAGACGTGCAATAGTGCCGGCACTGATTGAGATCTTCTAGTCAAGCAGTTTGTTTGAACCTTAGAAGACTTTGCATTTGATTGGTACACCGATCTCCAGCCAAACTCCATTGACAATTGGCACGATCTACAAACCAAGTTCTTCAACCGCTTTTATAGCACTCGACGTACTGTGAGCATGATTGAACTTGCCAATTCTCATCAACAAGAAGACGGACCAGTGATTGAGTACATCAATAGGTGGAGAAGTCTATCCTTAAGTTGCAAAGAGAAACTGTCTGAAACTTCAGCCATGGAGATTTTCATTCAAGGGATGAATTGGAGTCTCTCTTATATACTTCAAGGAATCAAACCAAGAAACTTTGAAGAATTGGCGACGCGAGCGCATGACATAGAGACAAGTGTAAACTCTATTAAAGAAGAAAACTCAACTCATGGCCTTGATGTTGAAAGTGATGATACAGATGACGACGATGACAATGAAGAGGGCGCGCCGTCAAGTTTTGATCCAACCAATATGCTCCTTGATACGAGCTTAAACTATCTGAAACCTTCAAATTAATAATCAAGCATGCTCCTTGATACGAGCTTAAACTATCTCAAATCCTCAAATTAAGTGCCAAAATATATACTCCTTGATAAGAGTATAAACTATCAACATACTCCTTGATAAGAGTATAAACTACCAACATTCTCCTTCACACGAGTATAAACTGTTTGAACTTTGAAGTCAAAGAAAATTTTTGGAAACCAAGTTTTAAAGCAAAAAAGTCGAAGTCCTCAAGTCTCCTAGATACGAGCCAAAAGGTCTGCATATCCTTCAAGTCTTCAAAACAAATGTGCAAGTCTCCTAGACACGAGTCAAAAGGTCTACAAATCCTTCAAATCTCCAAGTCTCCTAGACACGAGTCAAAAGGTATACAAATCCTTCAAATCTCCAAGTCTCCTAGATACGAGCCAAAAGGTCTACAAATCCTTCAAGTTTCCAAGTCTCCTAGACACGAGCAAAATTGTCTACAAATTCTTCAAGCCAAAGCCTCCTAGATATGAGATAAAACTATCTACAAATGTCCAAATCAAATGCTCCGTGGCGCACGAGCTTAAACTGCACGTTACTCCTGGCCCGCATGAGTAGAAACTGTGTACGGCACCCCCTTCAAATCAATCTTAATTTCTTTTGAACTACGTCATGACTTGATTCCTTCATTGGATACGTAGGCAGCTAGAAGTTCATTCTTAGCCCAGTCATATCATATCAAATTTTTTTTTCTCATGCAACATTCAAGTTAATGGATCCAATGATGAAGCTCACAAATGTTCTAAACTCATGAAGTGGATTTATGGTGGTTGAATTGAAACACGAGAACAAGAAAAAGAAAGATGTCGAGACTTATCCACTCACTGATGCGTTTCAACACAAATCGTGAACAAGTCTCGAGGGGGCAATTTGTAGACACATTAATTTTGTGTCTAATTAAATTAAATGATGGTAACTCTTAAGATGCAAGAAATACAAAATATATTTTATTTAGTCTTAATATTTTGAGGGACTAAAATAAATATATTAATTAATCTTAAGACAAGGAAATAATTGCTCATCAAATCTCAAGACATGGAAAGTCTTCTCCTCCAAATCTCAATCTTCAAGAGATGGAAAGAATCTCCACCAAATCTCAACACAAGGAAATAATTTCCCACCAAGTCTCAATCTTCAAGAGATGGAAATAAGATTATCTTAGATCAAGTCTTCCATATCAAGGAATTGTAGACGCGATCACAACCGTTCATCTCATCAGGAGATTCTAATTGAGATTCACTCCACAACTATAAATAGAGGTGGTCTTGAAGAAGAAAAAAACACACACACAATATTCACAAGTTGAAGAGGGAAAAGCTCTAAGTTTTTCGCTCCACCAAATTCATACATCTTCAAGCGTTCTTCGCGGCATTCAAGACATTCTTCAACAATCTTCAAGGTGTTCTTCGTAAAGGACTCCTTTCAATCCACCGTCAAGTCTTAATTCCATCCAAAAACTGTTTTTGAAGAGTGCACTTCTACCGAGGAAGATCAAATTCCAAAAGGTTCAACAAATCCGAAACCAAGTCCATACCGTTCTTCATTCATCTTCAAGTCAAAAATCCGTTTAATCCGAGATCAAGTCCTAAGACCCTCGAAAAACCGTTTTTAAAGATTGAAGTCCATTCAAGAAGATAAAAACCTAAAAAAAATTCGAAGAACTGAAGACGAAGATCATACCAATCTTCATCAACCTTCGAATTCAAATTCCAAATCAGGTTTCCGTTTAATCCGAGATCAAGCCGTCAAGCCCTCGAATCAACATTTGCCAAATATCCAAGTACTTTGAAGATCAAGATTCCTCAAAAGAATATTGATATTCAACAAGTTCAAGACGAAGATTAAATTGTTCGTCACCAAATCAAGTCAAGTAGATCGTCAATTCAAGATCAAGCTCAAAGCCCTTGGATTAACGTTCAAATCCATTGTCAAGTCAACCAAATTTGAAGACTATTTGTTATAGAAAAGAATCAGATGATTAATAGAGATTGCACCACAATTGTACTTTCAAATTTATTTAAAATTACTTTGTAATCTTTTCTTGTCTTTTAATTACAGAGATCAAGAATATGTCGTTACATGGGGTTAAATCGGGGAAACAGAGGAGGTCGGCTTGGGAGCAGAAATCGGGGAGGTGGGCGGAGATGGAGGTTTGGTCGGCGACGAGTTTTGAGAAGGCGACGTATTAGACGGCGGCGAGTTGCGAGAATCACTGTTTAATTCTGAGAATTTGACGGTGAGAATTCTGAGAAAAACGGCTAGGAGGAGGTTAAGAGTTCGTTGGAGTCACTGATATTGGCCTTCTCCACCTTTTACTTCTTCTTCAGAGTGTCGACCCAATTCTTGCACTGCACGTCGGTATGGCGAGTCTTCTTCGTGTGGCCGTGATGGGCGTTAACAGCGTCAGCAACCTTCTACCAATCCTTCTGACGGAGGTTGCCGCGGTTGAGCTCTAGGTAACGGCGTCCCCAGGCGTCGACGAGCGTCGACGTGGCTTCCTCTGTCCAGCAATCTTCACGGAATGGTACCGTCCGTAATGTCGGCGGCGAAGGAGGAGGTGCATGTCGACGATTCCGTTAAATCGCCCATTGATCTGTTAATTTTAGTGTTTTTTTACTTGATTTTTAACTTTTTTTTACTTACGTGGCTTCCACTTGGCGAAGAGGGGCCCAAAATCGGGTCAAAATTGCTTACTGTACAGTCGACATTTAACAGCAGCATTGACCGGAGATATGGTGAGGGGACCAAAATTCAAATGAAGTGCCAAGTTATGGGACCAAAATTACAAGGTGCCAAGTTAATGAACTTAAATTTAAAAGAAGCCAAGTTATGGGACCAAAACGTTAAATTTTCTAAACCCGCTCCAACGAATGAAATACAATTCCAAATTTTGTGAAAAATGATAATAGTTAAGCTTCAAAAATGCTCTGAAACAGCAAAGGTCGATGGGAAAACATATGTAGGAGGAGAAGGCGGAATTTTGATGTCCAGGGGAAGTGAATGAAAAACAATCTCTCGTTTGTACTTTGTACCCTTCAGGGGAAGTGAATGAAAAACAATCTCTTGTTTGTACTTTGTACCCTTCATAATTCGATTATCAACATCTTAAAATGCACTGACAAGGTTCATGTGAACGAATAATGCAAATAAAAAATACACAATAGTTCTTAAATAATGGTTCATCATACGATAACAAACCATAAGCTTTATATACTTACCCCTACACACTGTTTCTGTTGGGTATTTGAACCGCCTCAAATACCGCCCCCAGGATTTGTCCATCATGGATATAACGAAGCAACACGAATAAAATATTGACGATAGTAAGAACACAAGGATTTAACGTGGAAACTCCAAAACCGGAGAAAAAACCACGGGGACCCGAGCAAAATCCACTATGCAGAAAATTTGTACAACTACATAATTTTCACTCAACCCGAACGACCCCCCACAGAGCTTATTCACTTTCACCACTCCCTAATCTACACCCCACAAGTATATAACATACTACATTGTATAATTAGAGAATACAGAAAGAAGCTCTGAATTGGGATGCAAAACAATAGCAATTGTGGTTGCTATTTATAGGAGAAGTTTGGAGACAACTTCTCCTCAATGCCGTGTCCAGCCAAATAATTCATGCAAGTTGTATGAATTATTTTGCAGCCTGCCATCTACCTCATTTAATTGAAGTAGTTGTCAACAATCTCCACCTTGAAGATTTGATTCGTGGCTTAATCAGATCTTCAAAAACCATCTTCACTCCGGCCCCTGAACGATCGCACGCCCACTCCGCCTTAGAAGATCTTCATAGCTTTCGCTACCACTGCAACGCAGTCATACCTCATTTCAGAAGTACCATGCTCCACAATAAAAGCACAATCGGCCCAATGTCGAAAATAAACCCTTGCTGATAAGTATGGTGCAACTCCCAACTTGGCTCCTCCGGAAGTCATCAGCCCTCGACATTACTACCACACCTTGCATCTACGCCAAGTCATGCTTGTGTGAAAACTGGGACCTACTAACACCAACGCCCTGTCTCATAGCAGTCTCATGCCATCAGAACGTACCGCCACTTATAACACGTCACGCAAGTAGACAATGTTAGTTTCACCAGGTCGCCACAACGACTCGTTGTCCCGGACAATTTTCTTTTTCGTGGTCCTAGTGTCCGCACCACTCCACTAGCAACAGTATCTGCCGTGCTAGTAACACCGTCACGTATAGCAATAACTCCACCAGTTGAACCCTCGTGTAACCTTGACCAAATCAACTTTCCCCAACTTGAACACGCCACAAGTCACAATTGATTTTTCCGTCAACATACTCCACGTCAAACTTTAGCATATCCGTAACCCTGCTTCCAACATTGCACCGGTGAGTTGGTGAATTTCCAGTAGATCAGAATAGTACAAAGTAAACCCCCGGAAAGAGATATCTCGTCTTTCTTGACAGGATTTCAAGGTTCCCAGGTAATTGGTGGGGTCACAACGGTCCCGCTTAATAACCAATTACCTTTGACAGAATCGCCTTTTCCAGTACATATTCACACTACATCACACCACGACTCCACTCTAGCAATAACTCCACCTCCAGCAGAACTCGGGCTCTGATACCACTTGTTGGGTATTTGAACCGCCTCAAATACCGCCCCCAGGATTTGCCCATCGTGGATATAACGAAGCAACACGAATAAAATATTGACGATAGTAACAACACAAGGATTTAACGTGGAAACTCCAAAACCGGAGAAAAAACCACAGGGACCCGAGCAAAATCCACTATGTAGAAAATTTGTACAACTACATAATTTTCACTCAACCCGAACGACCCCCCACAGAGCTTATTCACTTTCACCGCTCCCTAATCTACACCCCACAAGTATATAACATACTACATTGTATAATTAGAGAATACAGAAAGAAGCTCTGAATTGGGATGCAAAACAATAGCAATTGTGGTTGCTATTTATAGGAGAAGTTTGGAGACAACTTCTCCTCAATGCCGTGTCCAGCCAAATAATTCATGCAAGTTGTATGAATTATTTTGCAGCCTGCCATCTACCTCATTTAATTGAAGTAGTTGTCAACAGTTTCTTCATTCATGTGCCGGAGAGGGGCACACTTGTGAATTCTAAGAGTCAAACATAATTCTCAAGTTGATATGTAAAACAAAGATATATGAATTAATGTGGAATCACATTTTTGAAAATGACTCCACAGTAATCTGTTCAACAAAAATTATATTTGCCAATTATGACAAAAAGATGCACCACTAATCAGCAAATGTACACATCATCAAGAACTGCAACTATTCTTCCTTCTCCAATATAACACAAAATTGATAGATGCAATGACGAGGAATAAATGTTTGCATCTTTAGTAGACAACAACAGATACACAACTTGAAGCTTTGGGAAATATAGATATCTTCTTCATAGCTTCTTTCTTTATAACATCGGCGCGTCGCGATAAACGTGAAATTTCTTAAACTTTACGCCATTTTTCAAGAGAAATGTTGCGAGACCTGTGGCACAAGAATAGTATCGAAGCTCAACCTTCTCCAGGTGAGACACAATACAAGATGGCACAGATTCCACCGCATCAAAATCATAATCATCACACAACTCATCCTGTTAAACATAAAAAATAAAAAGGTTAACGAAGTGGAAGATTAGCCGAGAACCTTATTCAAATATAAAGATTACGTAAACTTGTGAGGGAGTATTTTTTGGAATATAAAACCCAAATGCCAATAAGAACATATTTAATAAAAAAGTGTTTCGTATTGTAATACTACAGGCCTAAACTTGAGCATTTAGTGTTATACACACACACACACCAACTCCCCGTTACGTCAATGCTAGGAATCTTTCAATAAATAAGTGGCAAAGGGTTCAAACACATGACTTCTTTTATTAACTCTAATACAACATTATATGCACGAACCTCCTTTATCAACTCTGATACAACATTATATGCATGTCTCCTCTAACAGTTTAAGTTTGTATAGATTATTGATTATCTATTATTTTGGTCTTATTTCGTCTAGATTACAATACACTGAGTAATCGATACAGTGGGGCCAGACTTAACCAAAATAATGCTATCCTATTACAATGAATGGACTAGCTTGGTCCAGAAACACCTATTACACATAAGGAAATCTAAGATGACAAGATATAATCCCTACATGGCCAAGCTGAGGGAACAGTCGAACGGGAGAGATTCGACACTCTTCGACTGTTGTATTGCTGGTATTAGATACTTATGATATCGGACTGAACTTGAAAACTTGCCAAGATGCCTACGTATCCCATTAAGAGAATCAAGCCGAACGTAGTTCATTTGTCTCTTTTGAGCTGCCTCTATTAGGTCGACCCCTGATAAGGCCGCTTGGTTCACTTGGTTCAACATTGGAGCGACTGCACGGTTTCAATCATATCTCTTTGTAGGATGATCGAAACCTCATTCCGCTTCTCGATTCGGGACCCTGACTCACTTAGCTTTCTAGGCATATAAGGCATCGAATTGGGGCATCGAATAGGGCATCGAATTGGGACGCATCGAATTGGGGCGCATCGAATTGTGGCGCATCGAATTGGGGCGCATCGAATTGAGACGCATCGAATTGGGACGCATCGAATTGGGGCGCATCGAATTGGGGCGCATCGAATTGGGACGCATCGAATTGGGGCGCATCAAATCGGGACGCATCGAATTGACTTGGTTCGATGCGTGACATCTCTCTCTCTCTCTCTCTCTCTCTCTCTCTCTCTCTCTCTCTCTCTCTCTCTCTCTCTCTCTCTCTCTCTCTCTCTCTCTCTCTCTCTCTCTCTCTCTCTCTCTCTCTCTCTGCCCTCTTGTGAGGAGTGAGAGGGGTATATATAGGCATGATTCGAGGGCTAAAAGGTCCTTTTACACTGATCTGCGCAGTTGTACTATTTTGGGCATAACTTTCTCTCTGGACCTCCAAATCGCATTCCGCTTGTTGCGTTGCGACCTAGACTCATGTGGTTTTCCAATGGCATATTACTCAATGTCTAATTATCTATATAGATATAATGATGATCCAAATACGGCTAAGGTAGCTTTACCTTTAAGCCTTCTCGACATTCATTGGTCAGTTTCGCCCCTACGTGGCTTCTTCTTGACATGGCATATTATGGCACACCATTTACTCCCCCAGTTTGGAGTGTGATTTTGGTACATAAGCATACTTCAAACTATAATGAAGTGCTAGAGTCATTTCGCCTCATTTTTTGGGTGATTAATGCCATTATGCACTAGTGTAGCTTACTGAATAAGCCCACATCATATAGTCCCCCCATTTGGGAGGCGATCTTGATTCAAGAGCGGGTGCCAAATTATAAAAATTTTGCATGGCTTGAAAATACGCCCCTTATCTAGGAGTCGTGATTTGGAGGATCGGTTGCCAAATAAATTTTATCGAACTTGATGCGATGGACGCTTCGTGCGATGCACGCACTTGTGTGCTGGTGATCTGCTTTATAAATGTCGTGCCATGGGTAGTGATCTAGTTTGCATTTACCTCGAGGTATTGTTTTGACTAAATGTCCACGATAGGTCGAGTCTAACGACGATCGAATCGAGTGGATTCAATACAGGGTATCTCGAATTGGCCTATATCGAATATAGAGTGCATCGAATCGAGGGAATTCGATCTAGGTTGCACCAAATCAGGTGGTTCGATCCTCATATTTATTTTTCTCTGCAATAAACAATTTCTAGTTTGCTATTTTTGTGGCGCTGCGTCGCCTTTTTATTAATCTCATGGTTTGTCATTTATGACTATTTCATTTGTTTATTTGATCGAAGGCTCGTAATCGTTGCTTTTTACTTTATTTTGACAACTCGAGCTTTCTTTCATAGTCACGAAAAGTTTTCGTTGCTGTTAGGTGTTTAGGAATTTGCGGTATCACATGTCCTTGTAGATAGAGTCTCCGTCATTTGTTAGTTATTTAGGGAGTTGCGGTATCTCGTGTCGTCTTAGACAGAGTATCCGTCCCTTTTTAGTTATTGCGAGTCCCCTTTAGGTCTTACATGGCATTAGTTTCATGCAAATAACTCGTGGTTCCACTTTGTTTATGTATATAGGCCTAATCTGATCGATTCTTTTCATTGTTCTAATGCATCTTGTCATTCTTATGACATATTCTTTTGCCGCCAATAGGACGACTCTCATCTCTACGAATATCGTGGTTTTGTTGCGAATTATGACAACACACTTAGTTACATTTCCGTCTTCGGGGATTTGGCAATAGTTAAGATTGTGAAATGATTTCATAAGTTGCTAATCTGTAAAGACCGTCAGGCATTGTACTCATAATGAGCTTGCCACTGAGGTTCCAGCGAGAATATCTTTGTATTCTGCCTCGTTGCTGGCCATAATAAAACTCGACCCTGGGTGTGCCAGTTAGTTGTTGTATTATCATACGAGGTTTTTACCTCCAATTTTGATGTTTTCGCTATTTCGACAATGTTGTTGATAATAAGGTGACAAGCATAATGAACTCTGATTTGGTTATCCTTTGCCTCGGTATTGTGCGCTGATTTTGCAATTATGTTTGGTTTGGAATTTTTATCTATAGTCGTGAGACTTTATGGGATGCATTTCCATCATTGAGGGCAAAGGCTCTACACGATAGGCCGAATCTGAGCTGTTAGATCAATGCTAGATCGAATCTGATGAATCTCTAAATCATCCGTATTGAGACTATTTGATAGTCATTTCAAGTTTGAAGCAGAAACAATTCGATAGTGTTAGTTCACCATATCTCAGAATTGGATTGGTTTGACTTATGGCGTACCTCGAATGGATGGAATTCGATCGTCACTGCGCAATCTCATCCTAATTCATTTTTGAAAGTTATTAAAAAATTGAAGTTTGGATGACCACCATCGATCGAATGTGTGTGGATTCGATCGACACTCTGACGGGTCTGCTCTAATGAACAATTTGTTATGTCTATTTTGGCGTTGCGTCACCATGATGCTTTGAACATTGATTTTCAATGTGTCTATGCTACTTTTTTTTGCGGTTATTTTCTTTCAGCGACATTTTTTACTATTTCTATGTTACTTGTCAACTCAATGCCACGTCATGTTGCAGAGTTGCTATGTCATCTTTTGCTAAGTTAGTTCAATGTACACATCATTGTTTTGAGGTTTTCCATCCTGCAGGATTTCTTTGGGTGCACTTGCCACTTGTGGGCAGAGTATATATCCCCTTTGTCTTTATTTTTGTGGAACTTGTTGTTAGCGCTTTCGCAATTTACTTTAATTTTGGCAATTCATATGCCATATTGCATCGTAGGGTATCGCCCGTGTTTCATTTCTTTCTGCCGCATCGGACATTTGTTATGTCGGCGTAATCATTTTCATTAGATTTTTCATAGACAGTTGTCTGTTGAGACAAACTTCCTCATCTCGTTGCTTTGTGTTTAGGGATTTAATGGTTAGCACTTGTCATTTGAGACAGAGTGTCGATCCCGTTTCTTTCTCATCTCGGGTCTCCTTTAGATCATGGATGGTGTTATTTTTATGCAAATAATTTCGCAATGCGTGGTTCTTCTTTTGCTGCATTTGTGAAAAAAATGCTGCCATCATTGCTTAACCATGTATGATTAGCGTTTTGAGGATTATGGCTTCACTCGTGTATAGGCTTTTGATATTATTGATTGGTGCATCCCAGCTGCTGCATTAGTGTTGTTGGGTCGCGTGAAGGTGCGACGTTTATTCGCCCAATAAAGATTTGCAGTTATCTTTTGAGTTAATCGTTGCTAACTTTGAGGGGGAGACAGGTTAGATAACACATAGGTTATGTTGCTAAGCACCTCGATCAAGCGAGAGATCGTCTCGATGGAGACCTTCGACTATGATAGAAATTATATATAAGTGATGGATCTAAAGCGATCTAGTGCTAAATTTCTCAAGCTTCTTGCATTGATCTTGCAGTTTACGCTTGGTAGATCTCTTTGTCTATCTGGACATTATGTCGCATTTGTTCGGATATTTTATTGCATTCTTGCTCAATGATTTCTCGTGTTCTGTTTATGGAACTTTGTGCTGTCACATGTTATTGCTGTTCGACGTTGACGGCTAATTCAACGAATGGATATCTGCACCTCTTAAGGTGATAATCGTTTTATAGTAGTCTAAATATGCACTCATTTGGGCAGATTTTCATCGTATTAAGATGGATAACTGACGTGGTGCTGCTTTGGACACGTTCTCACTGTATTGTTATAATTAGATGTTTATCGTGTTGTTTTGGGTAGATTTGCATCGTACCATGCTAGATAGATGTAACTGGTTTACCACGTGAAGTCTATTGCTATATCCAGCCTTTCAGGCATATGGTTTTGTTGTTTGCATCATGCTTCTACTAGCGAATGTCTATCCTTTGCGATGTCTAAATTGTTTCAGACCATGATGGACTGATGTCCATTTTTGATATATTCCATTTATTCATCTGACCACTTCAGGCCATTATTTCATTTTTGAAATTTTAGGTTTACGTTTATCTTGTCGGGCCGATGCTTTTGGTGTTGATTTGGACAAGTTTGGTTCGTACCATTTCGGGTAGGTTTGCACCGTGCCGCTTTGTGTGGACATTCTTGGTGCCATTCTGGATACGTTTGACGTACCGCATATGATCAGATTCATGGAAATTGTGCCAATTTTGCTCGTTCGGTGGGTGTAATCATTCGTCAGGAGTCCCCCCAGTCTTCGAGTGATTAGCAGTATTTAGGTTACATTATTTTGACGATATTAGGCCTTTTGTTTTGTATAGAATCTTGGTAATTTTTTCGCAGTGGTTTTTGTATAAGACTGATGTTACTGTTTGATATCATAATCTTTGATTTACAATTTACTCGCATAATGTTTCTTCCTAATGCATTCCCAAGTATGTTATCTCATTCATTTGCTTGTCATTGATTTAGTATTTATTTGATGTTCAATAATGGTTTTTGATGTCATGGTGCATATCTAATATTATGATTGTGCTTGCCATGAAAAATATGAGCACTTTGAGCTATTATTATTATCGTTAGGGCATTCATGTTTTACTTGAGAGATCGGATCACTTGGGCCTTTATCTCGCCGTTCTGGCATGCAGGGGTGAACCACTTTGGGCCTTCTTATCCCTCCATCATGTTCTTCCTTCTTGCATGCGGGGGTGGACCACTTTGGGCCTTCTTATCCCTCCGTCATGTTCTTCCTTCTGGCATGCGGGGGTGGACCACTTTGGGCCTTCTTACCCCTTCGTCATGTTCTTCCTTCTGGCATGTGGGGTGGACCACTTTGGGCCTTTTTACCCCTCCGTCATGTTATTCCTTCTGGCATGCGGGAGTGGACCACTTTGGGCCTTCTTATCCCTCCGTCATGTTCTTCCTTCTGGCATGCGAGGGTGGACCTCTTTGGGCCTTCTTACCCCTCCGTCATGTTCTTCCTTCTGGCATGCGGGGGTGGACCACTCTGGGCCTTCTTACCCCTCCGTCATGTTATTCCTTCTGGCATGCGAGTGTGGACCACTTTGAGCCTTCTTATCCCCTGACATGATTCTCGTGTTTGTCTTGTCGCTGAACTTCTTGGTTCCTCATTTGGGGTTTTTAGCATCATTTCTATAAGACTCCACATGCGTCGTTCACGTAGATAGATACATTTAATAATTTGGAAAAAGTTGGGCTCAGTTTCTTACCGAGGGGTCTACGCTTCCCAGTCTTTGCATGGGACTCAAGCCTTCGCAGCTCATACAATTATTTGGCCGCTAGGTGTTATATTTTTTTTAACTCCTATGCATAGTAGCGTTTAAGATGTTGCACATTCCACGAACGCTTCTGCTAAACACCATGCATAGTCTCCAAGTAATTGCATCCCCGATATGCTGTTTTGCCGCAATGCCTCTCAGGACCAAATCTCCTACCTCAAAATTTTAGAATTGGATTATGTTGTCGTTACTTTTAGCCATTGCTGCTTTTAAATGCTACACTGCGTTGGTACGCATCTTCTCTTGTTATGTCTGTTATGTCCAGATCCATCTGACGTAAATGAACTAGTTGTTCGGGATCATAGCCATGAATCTTGCATGTTAGCAATCCTATTTCGGCAGGCAGTACAACTTCAGTGCCGTAAACAAGAAAGAAATGAGTTTCACCCGTCGATGTTCTTGTAGTTGTCCTATTTGCCCATAATATTCCTTGAAGTTCCTCTGGCCAGGTTTTTCCTATGTCTCTCATCCTCCTCTCGAGATAATTTTTCAATGACTTGTTGGTGGATTCCATTTGTCCATTCGACAATGAATTGCATGCCATTGTCCAAATGATCAACATCTAGCCCCAACGCCAATGTATTTTATGCTATCACCGCTTCATACTCGACCTCATTGTTGGTCACCATGTAATTCACATTAATGGCGAAATCAAATTCTCTGCTACTTGGAGATAAGTGGTGAATCCCAACCCCTTCTCCATAAATGGTGGCAAATCAATCTGTATGTAGTATCCATGTGGTGGTGGCCCTGCTGGTTCCTGCTTGATCTGATAATCAGTGCAATCCGATCTTCGATACCACATAAGAGTGAGATTCTTCGATATCACATTAAGGTAAGACAAATCATGACACTATTCCGGTGTAGTCGTTTGTCTATGTAGGATTGAGATTGAAGAATCCCTAATCTCTCTCCGATAATGTTAGTTTTCTTGGTTGAATTGCGGATTTGTTTATTGCTCTTAGCACCACTTCTTGTTTGCTTGGGGCTGAATTTCATATTGTCAACTCAGTAGTTGTTTCCCGATCTCGATATAGCTACTGGGATTCTTCACGGTTCTTTTCCCGTTGGTCCATTCCCTTTCTTGGCCATTTCACCTAAACAGACTCTTAAGCGTAAGCGAAATGGTGTTTCCCACAGACGACGCTAATATTTTGGTCTTATTTCGTCTAGGTTACAATACACCGAGTAATCGATACAGTGGGGACAGATTTAACCAAAATAATGCTATCCTATTACAATGAGTGGACTAGCTTGGTCCGGAAACACCTATTACACATAAGGAAATATAAGATGACAAGATATAATCCCTACATGGCCAAGCTGAGGGAACAGTCGAACGGGAGAGATTCGACACTATTCGACTGTTGTATTGCTGGTATTAGATACTTCTGATATCGGACTGAACTTGGGAACTTGCCAAGCTGCCTACATATCCCATTAAGGGAATCAAGTCGAACGTAGTTCATTTGTCTCTTTTGAGCTGCCTCTATTAGGTCGGCCCCTTATAGGGTCGCTTGGTTCACTTGGTTTAGCATTGAAGCGACTGCACGGTTTTGATCATATCTCTTTGTAGGATGATCGAAACCTCATTTCGCTTCTAAATTCGGGACCGTGACTCACTTAGCTTTCTGGGCATATAAGGCATCGAATTGGGGCATCGAATAGAGGCATCGAATTGGGACGTATCGAATTGGGGCGCATCGAATTGGGGCGCATCGAATCGGGGCGCATCGAATCGGGGTGCATCAAATTGGGGCTCATCGAATTGGGACGCATCAAATTAGGGCGCATCGAATTGGGACGCATCGAATTGGGGCGCATCGAATCGGAACGCATCGATGTGTGACATCTCTCTCTCTCTCTCTCTCTCTCTCTCTCTTGTGAGGAGTGCGGGGGGTATATATAGGCATGATACGAGGGCCAAAAGGTCATTTTACACTGATCTACGCAGCTTTACTATTTTGGACATAACTTTCTCTCTGGACCTTCGAATCGCAATCCGTTTGTTGCGTTGCGACCTAGACTCATGTGTCTTTCCAATGACATAATACTCAATGTCTAATTAGCTATGTAGATATAATGGTGATCCAAATACGGCTAAGGTAGCTTTACCTTTAAGCTTTCTCGACATTCATTGGTCAGTTTCGCGCCTACGCGGCTTCTTCTTGACATAACATATTATGGCACACCATATATAAATTGCAACATGGACAAATTTTGATTTTAGATGGAATGTTTCCACTCTTCAACTCATCCCATATTCAGCAATGGTAACTCTGGTTGCCCTACCCCACCGCCACCAAAAGAAACTCAAATATTAAGAGATGGGATGCTTCTGCATTTTCAAAATTTGTATTTTGCTCAAAAGGTCATTTTACACTAATCTGCGCAGTTTTACTATTTTAGGCATAACTTTCTCTCTGGACCTCCGAATCGCATTCCGCTTGTTGCGTTGCGACCTAGACTCATGTGGCTTTCCAATGAAATATTACTCAATGTCTAATTAGCTATATATATATAATGGTGATCCAAATACGGCTAAGGTAGCTTTACCTTTAATCTTTCTCGACATTCATTGGTCAGTTTCGCACTCATCCCATATTCAGTAATGGTAACTCTGGTTGCCCTACCCCACCGCCACCAAAAGAAACTCAAATATTAAGCGATGGGATGCTTCTGCATTTTCAAAATTTGTATTTTGCTCTCTTAGTTAATTTTATGGTTCCAGATATTGTTAATTTGACTAGATGAACTCTGATTAACTCTTTAGGCAAAATATTTTGTTCATTCTTTTTCATTGTATTTATGAGGGTGTTACTAGAATGGTTAAGTCACTCATTTCGTACAATGTAAAGAACTAATTATAAAGCATCAAAGGACTTCTTAGCAGAGTGGATGTAATTAACTTTTTTTCTTTACATGACAAGACATTGCAACTTTCGTCCAATGTCATTTGGCCTATGATATATATAAGAGACTCAATTTGTTTTAGTTATAGATTGTTATTGTACCAATAATCAAGTAAAATTCAACCAGAAACAAAAAAAGAACAGACAAGTGGACACACACCTTTGCTACCCAGAATGTGAGGCACAATACTTCTAAACTTGAGAATTCCTTCAATAGACTTCGAAATTGCAGTCCATAATGTCCAAGCATCTGGGGATCCTCATCCTCATTGGGATCCTGATGGTGCAAAACTGCATTAATCACTGGTTGTCCAGCCACACTGATATTTTCTGCTGAACCACCATAAGATTCAAAGTTTACAGCCACACTGGGTCGTAGGATTTTCTTATGTACCATGACATACGTTATGGATTCCAAGGTCGCTCATTGGACAGGGAGATAAGGAGTACTGTTATGAGGTGATAAGGGTGGCTGCATAAGCAGTAACGTGGACACCGATCATCAAACGTGAATCCGTTCTTTTGTTAAAGGTTTTTTTGTTAAATAATGAATGTTTTTGATTCACGATTCTATTGCATGACATTTGTATGCGTTAAAGTTTCTTTATTAAACTGTTTTCAAAAGAAAGTTGTGGAAAGAAAATGCTACACTTGCACACACGCATGAGCATTCACTGTGATTTTTATCTCACATAAAATTTTGTTTTTCTTTCCTTCCTTCCAGATTAAGACGATCTAGGTTATCACCGTGTCAGGATCTGGAAGCCTTTGACAGTGGGGAGCATTCAGAGTTCGCTAAAGTGTTAAGTTAGTTAAGTTTATGTCTTTTTTCATTGGTTTAGCACTTTGCGTGTGTTTGATTCGGATATTTAACATTTAGACATATAATAGTTGCTATGATATTGTTCTGTTTATCTCGAATTTATCAGGCCGTTACACCTTTTCTCTCTCTCTCTCTCTCTCTCTCTCTCTCTCTCTCTCTCTCTCTCTCTCTCTCTCTCTCTCTCTCTCTCTCTCTCTCTCTCTCTCTCTCCTTATAAACCTTAATCGATATACATAGTAAGTTCTATAAAATGAGTTATAATTTAGTAAGAAAAACATGTAGAATTTTTTCTATTTTATGAAATTATCACAACTAAGAAACTTATGGATAATAATGTTCACTATTAATAAAAAAAGTACTAATGACAATTCTATGAGACAAACTTCATCGACATATTAAAAAAATGTTGAGGGAGAACTGGGTATTCAATCGCGTACCCCAACCATATCACAATCAATTGACGTAGTGTCTCTAAGATGAGGGCCATATGTCTCCGACTCTCCCATTTGCTTATCGTTGTTCCCTGAACCCATGAGTTCGGTCCCTCGGCCCTTTGAACTAAAATCATCCTGACATCGAACCCCTAAACATGAGTTGTAATTTCCAGCACATGCAATAATTTGTCTTTCTGTCGTGTTCGTAATGTCATGAAGATGCCTTGGAACCGGTGAAATCTCGTTATGAAATCTGGAACCTTCATCCACCTACCTACTAGCATCCGGTTTCTGAAGAAAATTTCAGTGCCAAAAAATTCTTTATGTTTTGAGAAAATTGCTTTTTGACCAAAGGCTTCAAGTGAACAAATGCATCATGAACCTGAGACTTGGCAACCAACGGAAAGAACTAATGATAGCGGCTAAATAAATCCACAAAAATCACATAATAACGAAAACTATCAAATGAAGGAACGGTGGGCCCCCAAATGTCCACAAAAATATAATGTAAAGGATGTAAGGCAATAAACGAGGACGTCTCAAAAGGTAAACGGTGAGACTTGCTAACATGATAAGAATCAAAAAACAAGTACTGCGCAAAGGATTGAACGTCGATAGGTAAATTAAATGCAGAAATTAAAGATAGGCTCGTCTTGGAGGTCGGGTGACCAAGACGAGAGTGCCAAGTGCTGGATGGGGTTCGAACTCCCAAGGTAGCTAATCTTTCGGCCGATTTCATATAGTATGAGGGAGGGCGAATTTGGTAGACACCATTACTGCATAGTCCCATCGCAAGTGGATCCCCCGTACACTGATTCTTAATAACAAAATTGTCATGAACAAATTCCATGGAAACATTGTTATCGCACGTGAAGTGATGCACATACAATAGATTATGTTGCGAGGCTAGAACCCGCAAGACACTTGTCAAACGAACGTGCGCGATGGAAAGTTGAATTGAGAGGAGCCACTGTGAGTAATTTGTATACCATGACCATCATAAATTTTACACCTCACCAGTCCCGTCATATTCCGAGTGATAGGTCATATTATTGAGATCAGTAGTGAGATTGTGAGAGGCTTTGAATCAATAAGCCAAGATCCATTTCTCGGGCTTAATTTAGACGTTGAAGGAGTACGCGCGGTGTTAGCGGTCAGCATGATGGAGCTAAGGTTATAGCACCGAAGAGCGATGTGTCCATAGCGACCACAAATCTGACATTGAACATTAGAGGACTGTGAGTTCGAATTATTGGACGATGGATAATGATTACCTAGATTGCTGTCACGTGAATTGCAACCACGGGAGGGGTTGTAGCCACGGTCGTGAGATTGGGAGTTGCGAGAATTTGTGTATAAGGCAAATCCACGTGGTGTGGTAGAGGAGTGAGTAGCGGTGTTGGCGGTGACAACAAGGATGTACTTCTCATGCTCAAGTCGGTGAAGGTACACTTCATGAGATACGAGTGCACTATAAAGTTCCACAAATGATAGCGGGTTCTCACGAAGATGGATGGATGTGGCAACATCACGGTACGCCACACCAAGTCCATTGAGCAAATAGAGAATGACGTTATCTGGGGGCAATGAACGATCGATCATGGTGATTCCATTGACCTTGGCCTTGATATTAGGGAGGAAGGTCGTGACGGAGCATGAGTCGATGGTGGTAGAGTTTAGGGCATCCTTTAGTGCCATGACACGAGTTATGTCGGGTCGTGCGAAGTTATACATGACAAGACCCAAGCTTTAGCCGAGGACTTGGCGTTGTGGATGAGTGGAAGAAGGTCATCCGAGATCGCACCTACGAAGGTTCCGAGAAGAGGCGATTCCTGTTGAAACTAGAGAATGTAAGCCTCATGGTTGGAATTATATGGGCATTGATATGTGCCTTGAAGATAGCTAAATAAATTCAGGCCATTGAGTTGTGAAACAACTTGAAGCCGCCATGATAAGTAGTTGGATGTAGTGAATTTGAGCGGAACGTGATGAGTGTGGGTAATGTGGATGAGGGATGTTGGTGCCGTGATGGCGGTGGGATTAATTTGGTGGGGCCTGCAGTGGTGTTTGTGCCGTGAGCACGACCAGACGAGGCGGTGGAGTCAGCATACATGATGGTGGCGACGGCTTTGGGAATTAGGTTGGATCGAAGAGAGAGATAGTGTGATCTTTAGGAGACTCGTTATACCATATAATCGGTTAAAAGCTTGTGTATTTCATTGAATTAGAAAATTACAAAAGTACAATAATATATACACAGCTGAAAGCAGGGGCGGAGCTAAGTAGAGGGCTGAGGTAGGCTGGAGCCCGGGGTAGATTTTCTGGTTTGAAACATATTGATTTAGGTAAGTTGGTAATGGCGAAGGAAGAGAAAGTGGAGGGAGAAGAGGAAATGGAGAAAAACGGTAAAGAGATTAGAGAAGAAGGAAAATTAAAAGGAAAGACAATAACTTACAGGCATACCTTGGAAGTTGTGAAACACCATAACAAAAGTCAAGATATTGGGAATATATGTAAAAAGTATAAAACCAGTTAATTATATTTAAAGGATCTTTTTTGAAATTTGAAGGGTCTGTAATTAATTTTGTTAAAAAAAATCAACTGATCATGAGTGAAAGAAACAAATGAATGTTGATAAATGGAAAGAAACTTTTGTGTAAATTAAATTAAACTTTTTTTAATTCAATAATTTATTTTTTATATAGTAATAGATCTTACATAATGTATGTGCACATCTAGTTACAGATTCTGAATATATGTACACATAGAAAGTTGTAGTAATTTTTTATTTATTTTATTGCACGCCACTAAACACTTTAAAATTAAAATTCATGAAAATATAAAATCCACAAACTTGTTTTAAGAACTAGAAATCATCACCCAATTCAAGATATATTAGAAGTTTTATTATTTAATATCAAAGGAATAAGTACGATATTATCGTATGTTCAATATGACTTCTACTTTTACTTGCAATTTTAAATCAAAGTAAATAATTATTTTTGTTCTCACTGCTTTTCACTTGAGATCACTATGCTAACTTTTTATTATATATACGGGAAAAAAATCCATTTCGTCATTTAAGTTGGCTCCTTCATCAATTTCGTCCATTAACTTGGTAGGCCTTTAAATTGGTCCATTAATTTGGCAAACATCATCAATTTAGTCCATTGAACCCAACTGCGGTGGTTTCCGGCACCAATTGATGACATGGCCGTCGTTGACCCGTTGACCCAAAATTTTTAATTAATAAATTGCCACCTGTATATGCCACATAATAAAAAAAATAACAAAAACATTTAAATAAACTTTATAATAAACTTTATTCATTTAAATAAACTTTATATATAAAATCTAATTTCAATTACTTTTTTTTTAACAATTAAAAAACTTAAAAAAATGAAAAAAAAACTAAGTCGTCTTCCCCCTCCCCCCCCCCCCCCCCCCCCGCCCACGCCCCTCCTCCGTACCACCACCTGCACCGCCACCACCACCACACACGGCGGCGCGAGGAGATACTGGTGCGAGCTCATGATTGCAGTAGCCGCCGATTACAAGACCAATTTTACGGCGACCCTCATCAATCACCACGCTTTTGCCTCCTCCTCCGCTGTCGTCGCCGTCGCCGCTAGTTCTCGCTTCTCTTTTTCAATCACCTCCGCCATCGCCGCCAATTCTCGATTAGAGTGGAGGAGGGGTAGTGACGATGTGGGTGGTGGTGGTGGCGGTGCAAGTGGAAGTGGTGGTGGGCTAAGGGGCGGAGGAGGACGACCGGGGGGGGGGGGTGTGGTGGTTGTGGAACAGTGAAAGTGACAGACTGATTTTTTTATTTTTTTCCATTTTTTTTAAGTTTTTTAATTGTTAAAAAAAAGTAATTGAAATTAGATTTTATATATAAAGTTTATTTAAATGAATAAAGTTTATTATAAAGTTTATTTAAATGTTTTTTTTATTTTTTTTATTATGTGGCATATACAGGTGGCAATTTATTAATTAAAAATTTTGGGTCAACGGGTCAACGGGTCAACGACGGCCATGTCATCAATTGGTGCCGGAAACCACCGCAGTTGGGTTCAATGGACTAAATTGATGATGTTTGCCAAATTAATGGACCAATTTAAAGGCCTGCCATGTTAATGGACGAAATTGATGAAGGAGCCAACTTAAATGACGAAATGGATTTTTTTCCCTATATATACCTAAACACTCAAGTTGCAATAGCATAGCCATATATGATTTCATTTATTTTACTAGATCATATATATATATATATATCAGAAGCAATCAATAATATCCATCTCTCTTAGTTGTTTTGCATTTATAATTTTATTTTCTTTAATGTAATAGCCCGGGGTAAAAAACAATTATGGCTCCGCCCATGGCTGAAAGACATCTAGGATGGAAAGATATTCTATGTAAACACAATACAAGATATGACAGAATTATCTGTTTTTGGGAAGAAGATTGCCTGTGATCTATTTCCCTAATAACTTTATTTCACAAGAAAAAGAAACAACTCATTTTTATACCCTTCAATTATCGACATTTTCGAAGTCATGCAGACCTGCACTGACAAGGTTCGATAAACAAATATTAATGCATGCAAATAAGAAGTTCGCAATAGCTCTTACAGAATGGATCTAACCCGATACATTGCGTGCCGGAGACTGGCACAATAATAAGAGTCAAATATAATTCTCAAGTTGATCAATAAAACAACACTACAAATAACAATGGGAATCACATGTTGATATCACAAAAACCTAATTGGCGATCAAAAGTCATTGCTAATTATGAGAAAAAGATGCCTCACCAAACGCATGCGTAAGAACTGTAATTATTCTTCCTTTCTTCTCCAATGTATATAACATTAAATTGATAGATGGAAAATGACGCCGAATAGAGATTTACATTTGTTCGAGAACAATAGATACACAAGCCGAAGCTTTAGGAAAGGCTGATATCTCCTCCACAATATCTTCCTTTTGAGCATCTTCGTCGTGATAAAGAGTAATTTTCTTAAGCTTAACGCTATTTTTCAAGAGAAACGTTGTAAGACCTGTGGCACAAGAACAAGAATAGAATAAAAGCTCAACCTCCTCCAGGTGAGATACCATACAAGAGGGTATGGGTTCCACCGCATCATAATCATAATCATCATTATCACCGGGATCAAAAATCTGTTTAAGAAAAAAAAAAACACGTCACTAAGAGGAAAATTAGCCAACCATCTTATTTAAGTATAAAAAAATACAAAATTGAACACAAAATTTGAAAGAAAAAAAATCCTTCATTTGTCGTAATGCTTGATATAATATGGACCACTGGGATGGAAGTGTCATCCTTTACCCAGTCTAGCATTAAAATTCTTAGGAATGGTGCAGAGTGAAGTAACTCCAATAGTGCTTCAGTATCAGTACCACTCTCCAGAAATAACTTTCTCAGCTTATTGTACCTAGGAAGAGTAATTCCTTGTTTCGCATAAACAATAGCCTACACAGAGATCAGAGAGAAACCAAAACTGGTTAATCAAAAGAATGAGACGACGTCATCTTAGTTTCAGGAAATGCGTGAATTCAAGCAAACAAATGAAAAACATAAAACCTTAATAAGAAAGGTGAGGAAAGCTACATTATGATTAGTTAACTATGCTTGTGAAGTTTTTAGTACTTAGTTTAAACAGGCTGTGTAATGCAAATAGTATTTCATGCCAATAACACTTAATCTGCAAAATAAATAACTATTTAATACGAGAAATATAACAACAGCAATAAATAAATAAAATAGAAAAAGTCTTTTGAGATTCAACCACTTAATTTTGGTCCAAAAATAAGTAGCTGACTGAAAAAACTCAAGGTAAAGAGGGTGTAAAATTGGAGGATGTGATGGAGTATATATAAAATACAAAATGCCAATAAGAAAGAATTGAATAAAAAGTGCCTAACATGTTTAATAAATGTGTGGCATTGGGGTCCAAACACCAAATCTCTTTCCAACTCTAATACCATATCATGTATTTGCCTCATCTAATAGCAGCTTAAGCTTAAGTTATTTGTTATGTATATATTCCAATAAGTAACGAAAAACGATTTTACAAGGAATGTTTTCACTTTTCAGCTCCTGATGCTCAGCCAGAATACATCCTAATCTCAAAGATAATAATCTCTTTTAGCAATGAAACGGGTCCGAATTTACAGAATCTTTATTACGACACTTAATTTTATATTTTGTAGATATCGTTAACGTGACTATATGAACATAGAATAACTTGTCGGCAAAATACTTTGTTTTGTATTCTTAATTCTGTTAAGGGGGCCATAAATATGGTGGTTATTTCACTCATTTTATGCAATGATAATGATTATTAAAACTCAGAGGACTTGTTTTGCAAGGGTGCTCATATATATAGGATGTGGATGTAATTAGTCTTTCTCCTTATTACATGACAGGATACTGAAAATTTTCCTCCAATGTTACATGGCATATGATAGAAGAACTATTTAATTCAAGGTGAAGATGAATCTGGCGTACCAATAATCGAGTATAATATAACGAAAAAGAGAAATACAAATGAGAACACACCTTTGCTACCCATATTTCGAGCACCAATTCTTCTAAACTTGAGAATTCTTTTAACAGCCTTCGAAATTGCAGTCCATAATATCTAAGCAACTGAAGGTCATCTTTGTGAACATGATGGCGTAAATCTGCCTTAACCACCGATGGCCCAGCCACAATGATGTTTTCTGCTGAACCACCATAAGATACAAAGTTCACAAGCTTGTGCCCAAAAATCTTTATTGAATAGTCAAGAACATGAGTTACGTCCGTATGAGACACCAAAGAAGTTAGTGAAGGAGCAAAGATTTCTACAATCTTTACATTCATCCATTTACAATATTTCCATTCAAATGTTTCCAAGACTGGAAAAGTGAATATCAATGTGTCTGTGCTAGAAAGCTCTTTAATAATCTCAACATAGACAAGATGCAAACACTTGAGATTGGCAAAGTAATTCATGGAAGGAACTTTGAAAGTGCAGGACATCGAGAGATGTAACTCTCTTAATGAACTGTTGTTGAGAAGGCTGCGGGGTAAGACTATCCCTTCTTTCTTATCGTTCCATAGCGTAAGGCTCTCGACATTACCCCTCAATAAAGTCGTTATCCATGTACCCAGGCGACTACTTAAGTCGGGATTCTTATAATAATACGAAAGATGAAATGTTTTTATATTTTGGGAAAGAAGAAGTATCCTCTCCACAATGTAGACAAAAGATGTTTTGGCAATCTTATTATGATAATACTCATAATAGTCATCATAAAGGTATATACGGTAAACGGATGTCCATTTGTATTCCCAATCTTTGGACAAAACACATGTTCGAACAGCGACATTGATGGGTAGGCGAGACAGAATGTCACTTATTATACCATCCGGTAAATAGCTAAGGCGATCCTTAGTGCCTATACTCATGGCTTCACTAGCAACCTGGAATTTTCGAAAAGCATGTGTAAGCCTATTTAGTATTGAATAACAGAATGCAGGAATGGATACAATTTTCGAAAAGCACGTGTAAGCCTAATTTTTTTAATAGTTAACTTAAGGGCACAACAAAAAGGTCGACTTTCTTTGGTTTTGAGCTAGATATTATTTATCGTTAACATATTTGTGTTTAAACCTCAATATGCAAAGAAAGCAAAAATCAGAATAGGAGAATATACAATTAGGGATTTTATGTATACCTCCATTGCTCGCTCCCTGTTGGCTGCCAATTTACGGTTCTACCAGTCAAACTTTCTTCCACGCTTCCACCATATCACAAATATATTTATAGCGGCCAATATTAAAGCCCTAAGACATGGCCCATTGGGAAAGGATGATATTGTACATATTGTAACTGGAGGTCCATATTGTAACCATTTTGGCCCACTAGTTATCTTCTTTTAGAACTTGCTTACTAATACATTATTGTGTGTGTGTGTGTGTTTTCTTTTATAATAATTAAATCGATTTGATTTGACGCACAATGCGATTTGTAAAACGTTACATCTAAATACTATAAAAACATATAAGGAGATTTAACATCACTCATGAGGGGACAATGCAAAATATACAGACTAGAATAAAGATGTCAATCAATGCGCGGGCTGGAGAAACAATTGAACAAAAGAATAATAATCTCTAGAAAATTAAAGAAATTAAACTCAAAGTATCAAAACTTCCCTGCCTTCATTAGTTTCTGCTAATTTTGACTAAACACCAGGTGCTGTTGCAATTTACAAATACAGTTGTCATGTGTCAAGAATAACTAAGAATCTTCGGTATACAGACTTATGAACTCTACCAGCTTCAATATCAGAAAATCCTCTGTTACCATTTTCCCAAGAATTTTATTCAATAAAGAGTTGATTGTCTTATAGGGTATACATGAAAGATATACCTAGAACACGAAGAACGTAATAATAAAAAAATAAAAATTTTGTACGTTTTCAATAAAAAAAGGAGAAAAAAACACCGACATCACTGCATAAGTTAAAACTCCTAATCCCATGAAACCCGCTCCAACGTACGAAATACAATCCCGAATTTTGTGACAATGATGATAGTTCAGCTTCAAAAATGCTCTGAAACAGCAAAGGTCGATGGGAAAGTGAATGAAAAACAATCTCTTGTTTGTACTTTGTACCCTTCATAATTCAATTATCAACATCTTAAAATGCAGTGACAAGGTTCATGTGAACGAATAATGCAAATAAAAAATGCACAATCGTTCTTAAATAATGGTAATTCATCATACGATAATAAACCACAAGCTTTATATACTTACCCCTCAAAACTTAATAGACACACTGTTTCTTCATTCATGTGCCGGAGACGGGCACACTTGTGAATTCTAAGAGTCAAACATAATTCTCAAGTTGATATAATAAACAAAGACATATGAATCAATGTGGATTCACATTTTTGAAAATGACTCCACAGTAATATGTTCAACACAAATTACATTTGCCAATTATGACAAAAAGATGCATCACTAATCAGCAAATGTACACATCATCAAGAACTGCAACTATTCTTCCTTCTCCGATAAATATAACACAAAATTGATAGATGCAATGACGAAGAATAAATGTTTGCATCCTTAATAGACAACAACAGATACACAACTCGAAGCTTTGGGAAATGTAGATATCTTCTTCATAGCTTCTTTCTTTATAACATCGGCGTTGCGATAGACATGAAATTTCTTAAGCTTTACGCCATTTTTCAAGAGAAATGTTGCGAGACCTGTGGCACAAGAATAGTATAGAAGCTCAACCTTCTCCAGGTGAGACACAATACAAGATGGCACAGATTCCACCGCATCAAAATCATAATCATCACACAACTCATCCTGTTAAAAATAAAAAATAAAAGGTTAACAAAGTGGAAGATTAGCCGAGAACCTTACTTCAGGTACCAAGAAAAGAAAATAAGTCACAAACTGAAAAAAAAAAAAAATATGCTACATTTTCTATATGTATAACGCTTAATAAAATAAATAGAACAAGGGAATGAAGTGGTGTGGCTTACCACGTCCAGAATTAAAACTGTTAGATAAGGCGCGGAGTAAAGTAACTCTAGCAGTGCTTCGATATCAGTGCCCAAATCCAAAAACAATTCTCTCAACTTATAAAATCTAGGAAGATCAAGTTTTTGTTTCGTATCAGCAATAACCTAGAAATTGTAGAGAAACAAACACGAGTCAAATGGCCATCATATTGGAATATGTGTTGAAGCAATACAAAATAAATAACCCCGCCTTAAGAACGGACTATCGTGAAACTGCATTATGACTAGGTAACTATGACTTTCAGTTTTTGGTGCTTACTTTAAAGTTTAAACATGCTGCACAATGCAATAGGAGCATAGGAGCACAACAACCCATGTGCCATAAGACTTAATCTTGTGATAATTTCAAATATAAAGATTACGTAAACTTGTGAGGGAGTATATTTTGGAATATAAAACGCAAATGCCAATAAGAACATATTTAATAAAAAGTGTCTCGTATTGTAATACTACAGGCCTAAACTTGAGCATTAATTTAGTGTTATACACACACACACACCCCAACTCCCCGTGACGTCAATGCTAGGAATCTTTCAATAAATAAGTGGCAAAGGGTTCAAACACAGGACTTCTTTTATTAACTCTAATACAACGTTATATGCATATCTCCTCTAACAGTTTAAGTTTGTATAGATAATTGATTATAAATAAATTGCAGCATGCACGAATTTTGATTTTAGATGGAATGTTTCCACTCTTCAACTCATCCCATATTCAGCAGTAGTAACTCTGGTTGCCCTACCCCACCGCCACCAAAAGAAACTCAAATTAAGAGATGGGATGCTTCTGCATTTTCAAAATTTGTATTTTGCTCTCTTAGTTAATTTTATGGTTCCAGATATTGTTAATTTGACTAGATGAACACTGATTAACTCTTTAGGCAAAATATTATGTTCATTCTTTTTCATTGTATTTATGAGGGTGTTACTAGAATGGTTAAGTCACTCATTTCGTACAATGTAAAGAACTAATTATAAAGCATCAAAGGACTTTTTAGCAGAGTGGATGTAATTAAATTTTTTTCATTACATGACAAGACATTGCAACTTTCGTCCAATGTCATTTGGCCTATGATATATATAAGAGAGACTCAATTTGTTTTAGATATAGACTGTTGTTGTACCAATAATCAAGTAAAATAGAACCAGAAACAAAAAAAAAAGAACAGACAAGTGGACACACACCTTTGCTACCCAGAATGTGAGGCACAATACTTCTAAACTTGAGAATTCCTTCAATAGACTTCGAAATTGCAGTCCATAATGTCCAAGCATCTGGGGATCCTCATCCTCATTGGGATCCTGATGGTGCAAAACTGCATTAATCACTGGTTGTCCAGCCACACTGATATTTTCTGCTGAGCCACCACGAGATTCAAAGTTTACAAGCTTGTGCCCAACAATCTTTATTGAATAGTCAAGAATTTCTACATAATCCTCATCCGTCTGAGACACCAATGAAGTTAGTGAAGGAGCGAAGATTTCTACAATCTTTACATTCATCCATTTGCAATATTTCCATTCAAATGTTTCTAAGACTGGGAAAGTGAATGTGAGTGTGTTTGTACTAGAAAGCTCTTTAATAATCTCAACTTGCACAAGATGCAAACACTTGAGGTTAGCAAAGGAATTATCGGAAGGAACTTTGAAAGTGCAGGAAATCGAGAGACGTAACTCTCTTAATGAACTGTTGTTGAGAAGGCTGCGGGGTAAGACTATCCCTTCTTCTCCAGAACTTATCTCCAAATTCTCAACACTATGCCTCAACAAAGTCGTCATCCATGTAATCAGGCGACTACTTAAGGTGTACTTATCAGAATACGAAAGACGAAATACTTTCATATTTTCTGAAAGAAAAAGTACTCTCTCCATAAAGTCAGGAAAAGATGTTTTCTGGTCAATCCTCTTATTATAAGAATAATAATCACTAATGTCAATTCTGGAAATGGATGTCCACTTGTACTCCCAATCTTTGGACAAAACACTTGTTCGAACAGCGTCTTCAGTGAATAGGCGGGACAAGATGTTACTTATTACACCTCCAGGTAAATGGCTAATGCGATCTTCACCATTTGCACCAACATATATTCGAGATTTCTTAATAAGACTCTTAGTAACTTGACTGCTTGTATCACCAACAACCTGAAATTTTGCAAAAGCACGTGTAAGCCTAGAAAACACATATGGACCCAAGATTCTGTTTAGTATTGAACGATAGAGTGTAGGAAGAAGCAGGTTACACATGCAAGCGATAGCAACAGTACGTACATCAAGTTTGTTTCCCATAATTAAATTCTAACATATGCTTTTAATTATTTATTTATATTGTGGCCTGGGGATGCTATGTTATCTAGACATGGAATCTTTTTCTTGCCTGAAAATCAATATTCAAAGAAAGCCAACAATGCAAGCGATTAGGGCAAGTTTGAATTATACGAACCTCCATTATATTGCTCCCGGCCAAATTGACTTTGTCGTACACTCGGCTGCCACTTTATGTTTCTAGTGCTGCGCGCATAAATAAGAGCCTTAAGTCGAACCTTGCAGAATCTCACCAATTTATAAGGAAAACAGGAGCCTAATCGTTGGACAGCAATAAATACAAGTGCATGACTTATAGTAGACTTCTCGTTACTGATTTTTAAAATACTTTAACAATAATTTGATAGAAATCAAGAATACATATTATAATATGTTGAGGATATCTCTTTTATTAGGCACTTCTATTTTAATAAGATTCTATTGATAGTAAGGATTTTGCAAGTTAGGAAGTTACTTTTATTAAGAGTAGTTTTAGCTATGGTAGATTTTTTTTTACTTAGCCTCTAAACACGAGGCTAATTAATGTTTATCATTGAAGTCAGTTTATGAATAATTAATAAATAATAGTTGCCGATTGCAGTTACTATTCATCTCTTGGTCTAATTAACTTATTTTTTCTTATGAACATATAACGAAATTTATGTATATTTGAACTCGTTTGGGCTTGGTTACAAGTATTTATTAGTTGTCAAACTCATGAGCTCTTTTAATATCTATGTTTTCATTTACGTGAATATATTTGAAATTGAAAAAATATGTTCTTTGTTATTTAAGTCCTATAAAAATACCAACACTATTGAATAGCCAGGAAAAGGCCACAGTTCTGAACGGGAGCCAGAGAAGGAAAGGCTGGATTAGCCTATAAGAATGGATAAGACACTCTAGTGGATATGGTGGAAGTGTTTGTAATTTTGTGGTCTTTACAAAGAGTCATAGACATAGTCTAGAGTTTGATGTATTCCATGGCTAGATAGTAGCAATCAGGATAGAGTTGTAAAAGGCACTTGTGCCTGAGCTTTCACAGGGGTCTTCCCCATTTTCTTGTAAAACTCTCCGAAGTTTGGTTTCTAATCTATTTAACTTTCTACGGAAAAAAACAACCAACACTAAACGAGTCCAAATTTTAAAAACTGTATATCACATTCGTGTTAATGGAATCAATCGATTCCTTATTAGATCTTTGCTTTTCACTTTAACCCTTGTCCAAAAGACGGCGAGGAAGAATAAACAAAACATGCGACATAGTTTTTTTTTTTTTTTTTTTTACCTAAGTTTGCCTAAAGTGTTGGTTACATTCGACGGATCATCCTTGCATTGCAAGATGGAACATTTTTAGCTTTATAAGAATGTTTTCCTATATATGAGCATTATTTTTAATGACAGCACCACAGACGAGTGGGTCTAATATCTCCTTTATTTGACTCCACAATGGTGATAAATTATACAAATGATTTATTTAAGTTTTTAACAAGAATAATCATAAAATAAAATGATGTGAGAGCATAACCTATTTGTCATCGAGATGAAGATTCGTGAGGTGTTTGGGATTACTTTTAAATTTTTTACTCATATTACTTTGGGATTCGGTATCTCCGAGCCATGTTCTTTCACCATTAGGTTTTTACATGGAAAGAACATGATGCATGTCCGAATTGGAACAAAGGTTTTGACCCTTACCCGCTCTTTGAAAGAAGAAACTGTTTTCAGGTTTTCAGGAATGGAATCCGCATCCCTTGACTCTGGTCCTATTGAATTATATAGAATCGGGCTGCAACTTCTTGTCCATGTGGAGGCAGAAGGTGCTAAAGAAGAAGAAGGAGTAGAGGAGGGAGCACCCGGCTACTCTGACAATAAGCAAGTGTACAAGGCCACGGCGACTCACAAAATCACTAACTTGCCTACACGAATGAAATTAGTCTATGCTCTTAAATCAAAATATTGGAGGCACTTTGAGTTGTTCGAGTGTCCGAAAGAGCACTTCGTTCGAGGATGTTGCCTTCATTGAGGTAAGGAAATTACAGTCGATGGGCTAAAACACGACACGCAAGGATTGAAGAGTCATAGTGAGATGTGTCATTTGATTCCCAAGAAGAACACTATAAAGCAATATAAATTGAAATTGGAGAACAATGGTTCCATTAATTGGACATTTAATCAAGAGTGTGCGCTCGAGGGTGTGATGTCGTATTTGATCAAGAATGAGATGTCTTTCATCACAGTTGAGAAGAAATCATTTCGGCAATGATAGCTTGAGCTTGCCCGCTATTAAGAAGAAATCATTCAACAGTGTAAATCCACGCATGAATCCATTAAACAGTCGTTCAAAGTAAAACGAAAACTATTAATAGTATAAATCGACAATGCCAATTAAATAACAAGTCAAATACATGTAATAATCAACTAACATACTACAAACCAGACAATCATTAAAGAAACAAACTTTATGCACTTCAATTATTTACTTCTAGTATTAAAGTAGCAGGTACTTTCTTCTGGTAAAAATACTATGTTTAAGAAAACAAACCTGAAAGAAATGGTAAAGAGTTATCGCAGCTGGTAGATGTCTACTTAGAACTACCTATGAACCACACATTTATCATTAAAGGACAATTCAAATTTTAGTCTAAATCTTGTGATATGGACATTTTCCACCATCTTGCGGGTCGGCCCAACAAGCAGTTGGGCCAAACCCAAAAAACCCGAGATTCTGCTATATATCTGATGGAGATCAGAAATATGTGTATTCTGTGATAAAAAATAACCAACTCGAAGTTCAAGCTACATCTGATTGAGAAATGCAATGACGGGGACTGGCGGTGCCATCGCTCGTCTGAGCTACATTCTAAAATTCGAAAAAAAAATCAAAGTGAAGCTCAAAACAGAGTAACACAAATTGTGAGTTAGAAACTGTGCGTGTCGTTAACGCACCTTACTACTAGTGACAAACTCGGTGCCGTAGCCATAAGCGACAAAATCATCAGAAGCACTGTTGACCGGCATCGCATTGTTAACCGGCGTCGCATTGTTTACCGGCGTCACATTCTCTCTCTCTCTCTCTCTCTCTCTCTCTCTCTCTCTCTCTCTCTCTCTCTCTCTCTTCCTCTCTATGTTTCTCCATTATCAACATAGTATCATTCGCTTCAGTGTGTTCCATCCAACCTAATTTCCCTCCTTTATTTTGATTTTCCTTCTGATTTGTTACCAGCGACTGTTTGCCGTTGCAATTTTCTGCAATTGCACTTACTTTTTCAGCGGCGATTTCACTTTTTCGGTGAGTTTTTTTTTTTCATTTTGAACTATAACGGACGCTGATCTCCTTCAATTCAGCTGAATTCTGCTTCAGCTAGTAGATCCGGCGTTACCGCTACTCGATCGCGTGGTGCGCTGCAGATCCTCGGTTTTGATAACACTAACATAGCGCTCACTTCCATTCCTCTGGCAAGAGCTTCAAATTATCTCCCATGGAGTCGCGATGTACGAATTGCACTCGGTGCTAAGCAGAAACTAGGATTCATCAGTGGCACTCTTCCTTGTCCTCTTCCATGTCGATTGTGTGGACTCCCCCGTACAAACTCTGAATTACTCCTCCAAAATTACAAACTATTAGCGAATACTACTACTATAGAAAGACTACTTAATGAAGAGAGAATAAAGAAGATTGGTGTCTTCAAATATGGAAAATGTGACGTCTATTTATAGTTGAACCAAAAACATAAGACAACATCTCGACCGTTCATCTCGTTTTGATCCAATAGTCCAAAGTTGTCAAATTCGTGAATTATGGATCACATGATTCATGACACTCTAGAGTCTTCCATTTGAAAGATTGCAAGACTGAATATAGACCATTAATTAGCCATTTGATCCAACGATCATCGAGCGCGCAAGTTGCGTATGTATTTCAGCTTTGTGCAACATCACCGTTTTGGTCATAACTTTCTCTCCATATGTCAGATCATAAATTGCTTATTGTGTTGGAAACTAGACATCTGTGGCTTTCCAGTGATATAACGAACATGACACAACTCAATCTACAATGGTGCCGGCGAATTTTTGAAGTTACAGTTCTTTATTGCCAATCATAGTTCAACATACTAAACATGAAAACAAACATAAAAATACCACAAACTTTCAAGAATAATCAAGTAAACAAGTGTAAAGGCATGATAATGATGACTATTTTCCAAACTCATCACACCCCCCAAACTTGGTCATTTGCTTGTCCTCGAGCAAATGCATAAAGCAAACAATGCAACAACGCTATTCTAGACTCATAAACTAAAACAAAGACAAAATTAAAAATTATTTCACATTATCATTTAAATCATGGATCTATTCCGAGAGCTTCTTTACTGTTTGATGAGAATGCAAAGAATTAGAGATGATGACACACTTGTTCACAACCTGGCGGTTAATCTAGTTTTCACAGACAAATCTCCATGTGCAACGTCTGTGAACAATAAATACAATGATTATTGAGTTTACTTAGATAAGTTTATCAAAACACGTTCATCACGGTTAATCTCCCTAAAGTGTTGGTTACATTCGACGAATCATCCTTGCATTAGATGGAACATGTTTAGCTTTATAAGAATGTTTTCCTATATATAAGCATTATTTTTTATGACAAAACCACAAACGAGTGGGTCTAATATCTCCTTTATTTGTCTCCACAATGGTGATAAATTATACAAATGATTTATTTAAGTTTTTAACAAGAATAATCATAAAATAAAATGATGTGAGAGCATAACCTATTTGTCATCGAGATGAAGATTCGTGAGGTGTTTGGGGTTACTTTTAATTTTTTTACTCATATTACTTTGGGATTCGGTATCTCCGAGCCATGTTCTTTCACCATTAGGTTTTTACATGTAAAGAACATGATGCATGTCCGAATTGGAACAAAGGTTTTGACCCTTACCCGCTCTTTGAAAGAAGAAACTGTTTTCAGGTTTTCAGGAATGGAATCCGCATCCCTTGACTCCGGTGCTATTGAATTGTATAGAATCGGGCTGCAACTTCTTGTCCATGGGGAGGCAGAAGTTGCTGAAGAAGAAGAAGGAGTAGAGGAGGGAGCACCCGACTACTTTGACAATAAGCAAGTGTACAAGGCTGCGGCGACTCACAAAATCACCAACTTGCCTACACGAATGAAATTAGTGAACCTTTAGTCTATATTCTTAAATCAAAATATTGGAGGCACTTTGAGTT
Organism: Linaria vulgaris; assembly: GCA_948329865.1. Classification (NCBI taxonomy): domain Eukaryota; kingdom Viridiplantae; phylum Streptophyta; class Magnoliopsida; order Lamiales; family Plantaginaceae; genus Linaria; species Linaria vulgaris. The sequence goes on along the minus strand of OX415249.1, from coordinate 109,880,230 downwards.
GTTCGAGTGTCCGAAAGAGCACTTCGTTTGAGGATGCTGCCGTCATTGAGGTAAGGAAATTACAGTCGATGGGCTAAAACACGACACGCAAGGATTGAAGAGTCATAGTGAGATGTGTCATTTGATTCCCAAGAAGAACACTATAAAGCAATATAAATTGAAATTGGAGAACAGTGGTTCCATTAGTAATTGGACATTTAATCAAGAGTGTGCACTCGAGGGTGTGATGTCGTATTTGATCAAGAATGAGATGTCTTTCATCACAGTTGAGAAGAAATTATTTCGGCATATGATAGCTCGAGCTTGCCCGCTATTAAGAAGAAATCATTCAACAGTGTAAATCCACACATGGATCCATTAAACAGTCGTTCAAAGTAAAACGAAAACTATTAATAGTATAAATCGACAATGCCAATTAAATACAAGTCAAATACATGTAATAATCAACTAACATACTACAAACCAGACAATTATTAAAAAAAACAAAATGTATGCACTTCAATTAATATACATATTTACTTCTAGTATTTAAGTAGAAGGTACTTTCTTCTGGTAAAAATACTATGTTTAAGAAAACAAACTTGAAATAAATCGTAGAGAGTTATCGCAGCTGGTATATGTCTACTCAGAACTACCTATGAACCACACATTTATCATCAAAGGACAATTCAAGTTTTAGACTAAATCTTGTGATATGGACATTTTCCACCATCTTGCGGGTTGACCCAACAAGCAGTTGGGCCAAACCCAAAAAACCCGTGAGTCTGCTATATATCTGATGGAGATCAGAAATATGTGTATTCTTTGATAAAAAAATAATCAACTCGAAGTTCAAGCTAGGCGAGGTTTGACCAGAAAATCAATTGAACTTGTTTTTTGACAAACGAAAGCACTTTTTCAAGTGGAAACGGTCTCCCGAGCAAAACTTTAGAAGGCTAAATAGGCAGTTTATTATTTCATGCGGGAATATTATGTTTTAAATTTATTTTGAGAGTCTTTTGTTATTTTTGGTATTGTTTAAGTCTAGGATTTTATCGTTATAAGTTAGTCGTATTGGAGTATTTTGAGTCAGTTGTTGATCAAATAAAAAAAATAAAACTTGAGAGTTTTCTTAGTTGTTCGTCAATTTCTCGGTATTCTACGGAATTAACGAGTCTTTGATTTTTTGTGTTTTTCATCTTCCCTTATGTCTTCCGCTCGCTACATCAATATCGAATCCCAAGATTCAACATGCTTGTATATTGAGTATCCATACTCGATATAGTACAGTAGGACCAAAGAATCTGAGGAACGGTCCCCACGCATCGAGATCTATAAATACCTCCGTTCAGCACACCAAGGAAAAGACAACAATGCACAACACTATTCACACCTATATATCGAGCAACACCTGATATATATTCGATGTCCTCCACTCGATATACCTTAATATAACCGACATAGATCACTACAAGATTTCAGGGCTTTTTCCGACCGGACACTCCCGACCGGATTTCGGTCGGGAGCAGTCTCGACCGCAATGCGGTCATGACAACCTTTCCCGACCGATATGCGGTCGGGAAATTTATAAAACCCATTCCCGACCGCAATGCGGTCGGCATATGCTTTCCCGACCGCACCGCGGTCGGGAATACTCTGGGCGGGAAATTTCCCGCCCAGAGTGTCGCCCTAATCTCGGCCCAGCTGGGCCGAGACTTCCCGACCACAATGCGGTCGGGAAAGAGGGAGGTATTTCTATAAATACCTTCCTCCATCTCTTCATTCTCACAAACTCAATTTCTCTCTCCCTACTATTATTCCCGACCGCCCAGCACCCTTTAGCGATCGCAGTTCCGTCGGCACTGCAAAATCGGTAACTTTTTCCGCTTTTTCTTGTTTTTTAGGTTATATTTAATGTTTTAATATTTATTTTTTATGTTTAATTGTTAGATATTGTAGAAATTGTTAGGATTTAATTAAGAAATGCCTTTAGGAATTGTTAGGCTTTGGAAAAATATTATATTTTTATGTCTTTAGGAATTGTTAGGCTTTGGAAAATATTAGATTTTTATGCCTTTAGGAATCGTTAGGCTTTAGGAAATAGTATAGTTTTAATTAGGAAATGTCTTTAGGAATTGTTAGGCTTTGGGAAATGTTAGACTTTTATGCCTTTAGGAATTGTTAGATTTTAGGAAATGTTATAGTTGTATGATTTTAGTAATTATTTATGCCTTTAGGGAATGTTATAATTTTATGATTTTAGTAATTATTTATACCTTTAGGAATTGTTAGGCTTTACGAATGTTACAGTTTAGGAATTATTTATGACTTTAGGAAAACTATATATGATTTTTATATGTGTTAATTTATTTATTTGGACGTTAATTATGGAGTTACTTATGTTATATTTAATGTTTTAATATTAATTATTAATGTTATATTTAATATTTTAATATGAATTATTAGATATTGTAGAAATTGTTAGGATTTAATTTGTAAATTCCTTTGGAAATTGTTGGGCTTTGTGAAATATTTATACCTTTAGGAATAACTTAGTATTGATTAAACTTAGGTCATCTCTACAATTAGAAAAATTCTAACTTAGATGCTTTTACTTAGTTCGTAGCACTCCTCCTCGACGACATGTCGTCCCATGATAGCGATCATGGCCAGCCCTCGAAGAGAGGGCGTAGTGGTCCATCGAGCACTCCATCGAGTACTCCACCTACGACTGGTCCACCGAGGTTAGGTCCTCGTCTACGGATCATTCATTCTGGCGGTGCACCACCCGCTCCTGTCGATGCACCTGATCTCGATCTTGGCGAGTCCCCTACTTCTTCACATCCACATAGGCGTATCGGATCGAGCGGCGGTACTCCACCAGATCTAGTAGTACCATTTCGACTTGATGATGATCACGTAGCATCGACACCATCGTCATCATCTAGGCCATCGTCTTCATCGAGGCCACCGTCATCATCGAGACCACGTTCTACAGAGTCTACACCGGCTGGTCCTAGTACTTCTTCCCCTGCAGACGTTGCCGGTGCAAGACCATCTTCAGCGACGCAGCAGAGACCGGGCCGAGGTGTATCGAGAGGGCCGCAGGTTCCGGCTGACCGTAGTGCCTGTCGTAGGATCCAGCTGGATGAGCACGGCGTATTTATGGATGGGAGAAAGATATCGACGGCGATTACCTCGATCATTAGGGAGTTTATGAAGACGTGTGTTCCTTCATACACCGAGGTCGATCCGATAGTCTAGGGACAGATGTGGGCTAAGTTTAAGGTGAGATTTAGAAAGTTTACTAATTATATATATAAATAGTAAGATTTTTATTTAACGAAACCTTAATTAAAACCTTATTTAATTGTAGAGCATATACTACATTCATCCGGATGACATGCTTCGTGCACATTCCGCATACGATGCGAAGGTTAAGAAGTGTTACAAGGAAACCGTGCACAATGCAAAGAAGAACTATTACGACAGGCTCGATGATCCGATGTGGGCGTCGCGTGCGAAGAACAGTTGGATGAGCGACAAGTTAGAGAAAATGTGGGTGACGCATTGGGAGTCGGAGGGCCATGCGAAGAAATCCGTGGCAGGCCAGAAGAACAGGCGATCTGGAGAGGCGCCAGACCCTGATCGTCCTGCACGAGCTACTCATGCTAGTGGGTCCCAGAGCTACACGGATATTCGACGTAGGATGGTATGTCTTATTAAATTGAGTTTCTATAAAAATAATATAATTGTCTTAAATTTAAATATCTATAATAACAAATGTATATCAATATGCAGGCTGCTTCTAGACCTCCAGGGGCCCCTCCACCTCGGCACGATGAGGCATATCGTTATCAGCACACACATGTGCTCGGTGGTCTGCCAGAGGGAGCTCCACGTCGCCGCGTTTGGGTTCACCCTAAGTATAGAGCTATCTACGTAAGTATTTAACTTATATAGCATTCTTTGATTACTGTATTAATATATGTCTTCCTTAATTACGTACTAACAATTATGACAAAATTAACAGGAGGAGTACATGCGCCTTATGACCGAGAGGTACGAGGCGGATCGTTCTACGTGGCCACCACTAGATCAGGAGCTGTGGAGTCAGGCGATAGGAGGCTTGAAGAAGGGGAAGGCTGCGGGTCTCCCTTCGGATCCACGTCATGATGGGTTTGGTTTCTCGACGAAGAGGCATCGAGACACGACACATGATTATGCGAGGGTGTTGGAGAGGGAGAACTGTCGTATTAGGACTGTTACTGATGCGAGGATTGACGAGCTTGCTGCTCAGGTAGATTTCTTGACCCAGCACATCACCCAGACTACAGGTACTCCTCCATCTCGACCCATGCCTACAGGGGGACTCATGCGTGATGCTCGTCGAGCCAGCCAGCGTTCCTCGCCACCCCCTCTTGATCCTTTTGCATATGGTGCTCCAGATTGCACGCTGTATGATGATGAGTACGAGGATGTCCCCGATGAGGACCCCGAGGATGACACTCTCGGTGGTGATGCAGTCGATCTTGCCGGTGATGGTGATGATGGTGCTGGACCCGCCACAGCTCTTGATACATTTGGATTTCATGACGGGGACTATGAGTAGTAGTAGTAGTTTAATTTATTTTAGGGATATTTTAGTATTGAATATTGTGATAGTTGTTTGTATTTATGTAATTTGTTTGATGCTCGGACCGATTATGTAATGTTAAACTAGTTTTGTATTTATTCTGTAATTATGTTGTGTATTATTTGTTCGTTTGATGGGGAGTAGTAGTATTATTTGTTCGTTTAATCTAAGTATTGAAAATTGTGTTAGTTGTTTGTTTATTGGTAATCATGCCTATAATATGAAATTAAACAACGTGAATCAATTTTTTTTATAAAATAAAATTCGACCTACTAAACCAGTCTCGATGCTAGTCATACATACTATCCTCAGATTCTGAGTCACTCATTATCTCTTCCTCTTCCTCTTCCTCATTGCCCTCGTCTTCCTCTTCCTCATTCCCCTCGTCTTCCTCGTAGCCCTCCTCTACCTCGTTGCCCTCCGTTGCTGCCTCCTCGACAACCACATCAAATCCCTCGTTGGCCAATTGGATATTCATATTGAATGAGGAAAGGTCCACGCATAAGTTAAACCCTTCAGACGCATTCTCTTGTAGCACTTGGTTCGGCATCCCTGGGTTGACATCTTTTGATCCTGCAACTGATGACATATCGATTATGTGTCTGGCAGGAATAGTGGATACGGCCAACCATCCTCTCTGTCCTGGTCGCCCTGTCGTCTTTTTTGGATAGGGCACATAGTACGCCTGTTTTGCTTGGTTAGCGAATACAAACGGCTCATTGGTGTTGAGGGTACGCCTCGGGTTGATGTCAACCAACTTGTACGTTGAATGCTCCTGCGTACCTGCGTTTATATCATACCAAACACATTTGAACAAGACAATGTATAGGGGCCGGATTCTGCCCCAATATTCCACCTGTATAATGTTTTTCAATGTTCCATAGAAGTTGGTAGCATCGGATCCTCCCATGTCTCCCTTCACATAAACACCGCTACAATCACTCTTCTTCGGGCCCAAAAGCATATCGGTGTGAAATCTGAACCCATTCACAATGTATCCCTCGTAGGTTGTCACTGAATACATCGGACCTGTGATTAGAGGATCTATTCGTATATCGGTCTCGTATTTCCCACTTGAATATGCCTGCTTGAACCATGCTACGTACTCTTGGTTCCTCTTGGATTGTATCTGCATTGGACTTAGTCCACCGCACTCCTCTTCTACAAACAGTCTGCATAGAAAAATCACAATAAGTTAGTGGTCTTTAAAGCGCTTAATCATTTTGTTATTAAGAATAATTAACTACCACTTACTCCACCCATTCGTCAAGCTCTGGACAGTTTAGAAGCGCGTAAAGCTCTATTTGCTCCATCTCATCGGAAGTCAAGTATCGCCTTTTGTTTAGTGGCCCTATTGGCGCCCATTTCTTTTGAAATATTGTAAGCTCATCATCCCACTCCGTGCTATCTAGTGTCTCGTTCCTGTTGAGTTTTTTATATTTAGTCTGAAAAGAAACATCCAAATATTGAGAACACATATTGGAGAGCTCAGCAAGTAGGCATTGATTGGCTATGGATCCCTCCACCCTCGCCTTGTTCTTTACTGAACCCTTCATGTCGAACATCCGCCTAGTTCATATAAATCAAAGATTAGGCAAAGAATAGATATTTTTAAAAGATAATTGTTATTATAAATATAAGATCGTACCTCTCGAATGGATACATCCATCTATAATGAACTGGACCATCAACTCTAGCCTCATACGGAAGGTGTATGGCTAAATGCTCCATAGAGTCGAAAAATGAAGGGGGAAATATCATTTCCATCTTGCACATGGTAACAATAAACGATTCCTCCAATCGCTCCATATCTTCGGCCGACACCTCTGACGCGCAAATCGCCTTAAAAAAAAGGCTAATCTCTACTAAGGTCCCCCAAATCTCGGGTTCCAAGAATTCGCGAAATGCAATGGGGATCAATCTCTGAATGAAGACGTGACAATCATGACTCTTCATTCCATACAATTTTCCTTGTTGTTTTTGCACACATCGTCCCAAGTCCGAGGCATATCCATCAGGAAACTTCAGTTCAGTCAGCCAATCAAGCACCATCTTCTTTTGATCCCTCGTAAGACAATATTTTGCCTTTGGCTTTATGTACTCACTTCCTCTACCACTGGGTTTCAAGAACAATTCTTTACGGTTGGTCAACAACTTAAGATCGTGCCTCGACTTAATGTTGTCCTTCGACTTAGCATCGTCCAACACCGTGTTGATGATGTTCTCAAAAAAGTTCTTCTCACAATGCATCACATCTAGATTATGGCGAATCAAGTTCGTGGACCAATATGGTAGTTCCCAAAAGATGCTTCGACGACACCAGTTATGAGTTGTGTTAAAGCCCGGAAGCTTTGTGGAGTTTTCCCCAAATCTAACCGATCGTAGCCTATCCACAATTGCCCTCATCTGCGCTCCTGTCTTCCTTGGAATGGGCGCATCAAGGACCTCCCTACCCTTGTAGAAATCCTTCTTGTTGTACCTCCATTTATGACCCTCTGGTAGAAACCGACGATGACAATCGAACCACGAGGCTTTTCCTCCATGCTTTAGTGTAAAAGAATCTGTCTCACCCATGCAATAAGGGCACGCCAGCCTACCGTGCGTGCTCCACTGGGACAACATTCCGTAAGCAGGAAAATCGCTAATAGTCCACATTAGGGTCGCTCGCATTTGAAAGTTTTCCTTTCGTGAGCTGTCATATGTCCACAAACCATTACTCCACAAATCATTCAACTCATCAATCAACGGTCTTAGCAAAAGATCCAAGTTCTTTCCAGGACTCTTTGGACCGGGTATAATAAGGCTCAGAAAAATGAACTCCGGTCGCATGCATAAATCTGGCGGAAGGTTATAAGGGGTAACAAACACGGGCCAACATGAGTAGTTCTTCCCAGATGCCCCAAACGGTGTGAACCGATCAGTACATAGGCCGAGTCGGACGTTTCTAGGCTCTGCTGCGAAGTCCGGATACGTACAATCAAAATGTCTCCACGCCTCGCCTGCAGCTGGGTGAATCATTCTATCCTTTGACTCTCGACACTTCAAATGCCGAGTCATATGTCTCGAAGTGCCTACAGTATAAAACAACCTCTGTAATCGAGGGCCTAGGGGGAAGTACCACAATTTCTTCCTTGCGATCCTGGACTTTCTACCAGCCTCGTACCTATCTTCCTTGCATATCGGACACGATGTGAGATCCTTGTTGGCATTATCGCCGTAGTACAAGAAACAAAAATTCCAACATACGTCGATCTTTTCGTACCCTAAACCCAAACCCGCGAGCATCTTATTCATGGCTGGAACTGTATTCGGTAGCATTTCCTCAATCTCTGGGTCCATAATATCTTTAGACAAACTTAAGTACTTTTCGCAAGCGACATTAACTACTTTGTGCATCGTCTTGGTAGTTAAGAACTCAGCAAACCACTTGAGCACAGTCTTCGACTTCTTACTGTTCATTTTTATGTCTCCCATCTGCATCAATTTGTAGAACTCCTTTGCCTCGGGACTTGGATCTTCGTTGCGCACCTCTCCCTCAACAAATCGACCCCCATATGCATCCACAACCAATTCTCTAAACGAAGTATCGGCATGAACCGGACTATCAACGTGAATACTAGTAGACGGTGATTCATGTACATATGATGTAGCTGCCTCGCTCTCCATCTCTCCATGCAACACCCATATCCAATATTGATACACAAACCCCCACTTATGAAGATGATCCCGTACTACGTTTCGATCCAAAAACTTTAAATTATTGCATCTCTGGCACGGGCACCTAATACGATTTCTTAGATCTACGTAATCTGTCTGTTGTGATGCGTATTGTATGAATTCACGAACCCCAACCACGTAATGTTGATTCAAATAACCAGTGTTACTATCTATCCTATCGTACATCCAAGATCTATCGGGACGATAATCCATTTCTAATCAAAGAAAATTAAAAACAAATTAAATTGTTACAATTAATTTCACCAATCAATATATTTATCATTTATAGAAAAATTTTAAAACTCGAGTACGACGAGGCCAAGGAAATTAATACTTACTTGTTGTAGCGTAGAAAATACTTAGATCAAGTATTCTTTGCAAACACACGCCCCTCGCTGCATTAACCGCAATATCTAAAACAAAGAAACATTAAAAAAAAGTTAATAAAAACGATCTTCATTGACAAAAACTAACTAAAACAGTTATAACAAGAGGAAATCGTGTATACCTTAACAATGGATGAATGTTGGAATGATTTCTCAAGTGGAATAGGAAGGGGTATTTATAGTGGGGCTGACAGTTATTCCCGACCGCGTGGCGGTCGGGAATATTAGGGTTTAGGGTTTAGGGTTTAGGGTTTAGACTTATTGGCGACCGATTTTTGGTAGGGAATAATATTCATATTCTTAATTTCACAATTTCGCTCTCAATTTTAGATAAATCGTTCATTTAATGATCAAGTAAATCAGTATTAGTTATATATTACTAAAAATCTCAAAAAACATTAAATTTAGTTGCACGTTGATGAATCGTTTGAAGCGTCTATTCATATTGTCACTTATAAATAGATTAGTATATGTAGTTGCTAATAATGTAACTACTTACGATTATGTTAAACACATGTTAATATATATATCACAATTAGCCTCTCTATACTAACGTTCGTAACAAATGTTAATCGCCAATTGTGAACTCCTATATACTACGTATGATTATTAAATGTAACACTCCAAACTAACTTAACCTATATACTCCGATAAACTATACTAATTATTTAATAATTATAAGTACATTAAACTAACTAACTAATAGTGCAATTCATGAATTTAATGAGATTCTATAGTTATACTTAACAAACACATCAAGATTTTCCAAAAGATTGAAAAAAGGTAAAATTTACTATTTTTCCCGACCGATATGCGGTAGGGAATAATATTCAACCACATTCCCGACCGTATTTCGGTCGGCATTGACCATTATTGCCGACCGCATGCCGGTCGGGAATAATATTTAAACTTATTCCCGACCGCATTGCGGTCGGAAATAAAATTCAAAGTTATTCCCGACCGACATGCGGTTGGGAATAATATTCAAAGTTATTCCCGACCGATATGCGGTCGCTATGTTTTGAAAATTTGGCGGTTTTTTGAAATTTTTAAAAAATATTAACATTCCCGACCGATAATCGGTCGGGAATAATCGAAAAACTTGGCGGGAATCCAAATTTGACGAAAATTCAAAAAATTTCAACTTTTTCTATAAATACACTTCATTATTCTCCTCATTTTTTCACCTCCACACAATTTTTTCCTCTTCAACAAATTTTTCAAACACTTTTTCATTTTCAAACACTTTTTTCATTTTCAAACACTTTTTCAAAACCTTCTTTCTTTCAACTTCAAAATTAAATTTTTCCACTTATTTATTCAAATTCTCAATAATCAAAAACTTATTTAATTTTTTTGTGTTTTAGACTGAGCAATGAATCAAACATTTAATTGCTCATCTAAAACACAAAAAATCTAAATAATATTTTTAAAATATTACAATATATTAAAAAAATATTTTTTTTGTTCTGATGATTATTATTCCCGACCGCGTGTCGGTCGGGATTAATTTGAATATTAGTCCCGACCGCATGCCGGTCGGAATTACTTTGAATATTAGTCCCGACCGCGCGTCGGTCGGGATAAATTTGAATATTAGTCCCGACCGATAATTGGTCGGGAATAATATTCAAATTTATCCCGACCGACGCGGCGGTCGGGAAAATACCGACCGACGATTGGTCGGGAATTTGCGTAAAAAGGCCCGACCGCTAAATGGGTCGGAAAATTGGGAGTTTTCCGACCGTTTAGCGGTCGGGCAAAATATTCATAAAATCCCGACCGATTAGCGGTCGGGAATAATATTCAAGGGAGTTCCGACCGCAAATCGTTCGGGATATGTCCCGACCGTTATCCGGTCGGAATCAACGGTCGGTAATGTCCCGACCATAATTCGGTCGGGAAATGCGGTCGGGAAAGGACCGTGCCGGCCGGAAGGCGGTCGGAAAACTTTTCCCGACCGAAGCAACACCGACCGCCGTTTCTCGACCGCGGAAGGGTTATTCCCGACCGGGTTTGCGGTCGGGAAAGACCCAATTTTCTTGTAGTGGATATGAGCAACATTACATGTATTTCGACATTCGTCAGATCCAATATCTGTCAGACCTGACATCCATTAGACTCGACTTCCATCATATTCAACGTCCTGCAGACCCAATATCCCTCACATTCGATATCTCCCATGCTCGACATATTCTGATCGACATTCATCAGTTTACTATTCAAGTGTTATTCAATTGGTGTTTCGGGAAAAGTTAATTTATTTACTTGAACGAGTTTTAGATTAGCATATTTCAGTATTGTTTCTATTGTACTCTTATAATTCTGCATCTCAAGTGTAATAGTTAATGAAGTAGCGCGAGTATCTGCATGTGAGTGCGCGTGACTGAGAGACCCGTCCTATGTCCACCCCTATTTTTCTGAGTGGCATAGTTTAAATATCAATATGTCCATTCGAAAAGAGAACATGTTTCATCTTTACATTGTCAAAAGATCAAGAAGACCTACTCAAAGTCCAACTTACAACACAATTTTAACAGCAGATTCCCAACAAATGTTTTGGGCGACAAAACAATTAAGGCAAAATTCTCTTATTTTTAGAAATAAAAGTAAACTCGTAAATCCATTATTATTATTTATTTATATTATTGATCCTATTTGTAACTTAGCTTATTTCGTTGGGATAAATCCTCTAAGATAGAAATGTGGCCCGCAGCCTTTTCGTGCCAATTTAGCCCTCGCGGGCTAAGAGTAGAAAATGAGATGAAGCAAAGTTGAAGTTAATAAACAAAAAAGAAACTCAAACTAAAAGGTTTATGATAAAAACTAAATTCAACCGTCTCAATTGATAAGGAATTTTTGAAATGTGACAAAGATTACAGTTTAATTTGACCAAAAAATAGAAGATCTCATTACTGGGACAACACCTATTATAACCTTGTTAATATAATTTTAATTTCCGTCCATTTTCAATGGTAGAATTAATTAAACCACCAATTTTAAAACTTGTTCTCTCTGTCTCTTGTTTCTTTTGAACTTTTGCTTTCAAAACAAATATCAGGACACGCTATCACACAAGAAAAAAACAACTCATTTTTATACCCTTCAATTATAGACATTTTCGAAGCCATGCAGACCTGCACTGACAAGGTTGGATAAACAAATATTAATGCAAATAAGCAGTCCGCAATAGTTCAAAAGCAAAGATCACCAAAGCCTAATTGGCGATCAAAAGTCATTGCTAAATATGACAGAAAGATGCATCACCAATAAGCAAATTAACGCATGCGTAAGAACTGTAACTATTCTTCCTTTTTTCTTTTCCAGTGTATATAGCATTAAATTGATAGATGTAATAGTGATCTACATTTGCTGTTTGACAATAATAGATACACAAGTCGAAGCTTTAGGAAATGTTGATACCTCCTCCACAACATCTTCCTTTGGAACATCTTCGACGTGATAAAAAGAAATTTTCTTAAGCTTTACACCATTTTTCAAGAGAAATGTTGCAAGACCTGTAGCATTTGAGCAAGAATAGAATTTAAGCTTAACCTCCTCCAGGTGAGATATGCAAGAGGGCATGGGTTCCACCGCATCATAATCATAACCATCATCATGATAAAAACACTGTTAGAAAATAAAAATAAGAATTAGCTGACCATCTTATTTGAGTATCAAAAAACGAAATTGAAAACAAAATTTGAATATATATATATATATATATATATATATATATATATATGTGTGGCAGAATTATTGAAAATGCCCTGTAAGTCTTAATTTTTTTGCTTTTTGCCCTGTATGTTTTCGGGCTGCTGAAAATGCCCCAAAACACTCATTTTTCTGTCTAAATATGCCCTGTTAGTCTTTAAACGGGCTTATTGTTATTGTTAAAAATGCCCTGTAACTTATAGTTAAAGGGCACTTTTAGTAATTAGACAATTTTTTTTTTATTTTTCTATTAAATCTTTAAACTTATAAACACTTGTTAAATTATATAATTAATTATCTAAATTGTGTTAATTCTAATTATCAACTTTAAAAAATATTAAAACATGTATTTTCTACATGTTATTCAAATGAATTAGAAATAAATTCTGAAATGATAATTAAAATATATTTTCAATTCAAAAATAAAATAAATTTTATCATACCAAATGTAGCGTGTAAAGAATTATTTCCCCACTTACCCACCAAAAAAATTAAGACTGACATGGCATTTTCAATATATATATATATATATATATATATATATATATATATATATATATATATATATCATTTGTTGTAATGCTTGATATAATGGACACCGGGAGGGAAATGTCATCCTTTACCAAGTCTAGGATTAGAATTGCTAGAGACGGTGCAGAGTGAAGTAACTCCAGTAGTGCTTCAATACCAATCTGATCAAGATCATACATTGATAGCTTTCTCAGCTTATCGTACCACTACAAGATTTGGGGGGTTTTCGCGACCCCCGCCTGGTGACCGCCGGGCGGTCCCCAGCTTTTTGGTGACCGCCCAGAGCAACAGGGACCGCTGGGCGGTCGCCATCCTAAACGGGGACCGCTGGGCGGTCACCAGCCCAGAATGGGGACCGCTGGGCGGTCACCAGCCCAAAAGGGGGACCGCTTGGCGGTCCCCATCCCAAACGGGGACCGCTGGGCGGTCACCAGCCCAGAATGGGGACCGCTGGGCGGTCACCAGCCCAAAAGGGGGACCGCTGGGCGGTCCCCAACCCAAAACGGGTTTTAGGGACCGCCTGGCGGTCCCTAAAATTGGCTTTAGGGACCGCCGGACGGTCCCTAATAATATTCATATTTTTTTTTAAGAAATAATTAAGGTGCCGCGTTGTTTGTTTAGTTGATAAATATCATAATTATAGTTCAAAGAACAAAATTAGAAAGTTTCATACAAATTGAAACAACATACGATGATTAAGTGTACGTATAACGTAGAATAGGTTCAACGTTAAAATTTTTCTCAATCTCATTCAATCTACGATTAAATAACTAAATTAGTGGTTTTAAGATCGTTTGTTACTTCAATTGACATGTTATAATGAATTTTGTTGCTAAACATCAAAAACACATGGAAATCGTTTCATAAAATCGAAAAAAAAGAGTATGAATATTATTAGGGACCGCCTGGCGGTCCCTAAAACTACTTTTGGGGACCGCTGGGCGGTCACCAATTGTCTTTAGGGACCGCCCGGCGGTCCCTAAAGGTGGCTTTGGGGACCGCCCGGCGGTCCCTAATAATATTCATACTTTTTTATTTTTATTTTATGGAACAATTAAGGTGCCGCGTTGTTTGTTTAGTTGATAAATATCCTAATAATAGTTAAAAGAACAAAATTACAAAGTTTCATACAAATTGAAACAACATACGATGATTAATTGTACGTATAACATATAATAGTTTTAACGTTAAAAACTTTCTCAATCTCATTCAATCTACAATTAAATAACTAAATTAGTGGTTTTATGATCGTTTGTTACTTTAATTGACATGTTATAATGAATTTTGTTGTTAAATATCAAAAACACATTGAAATCGTTTCATAAAATCGAAAAACAAGAGTATGAATATTATTAGGGACCGCCTGGCAGTCCCTAATATCACCTTTGGGGACCGCTGGGCGGTCACCAATTATCTTTAGGGACCGTCCGGCGGTCCCTAATAATATTCATACTTTTGTTTTTTGATTTTATGGAACAATTAAGGTGCCGCGTTGTTTGTTTAGTTGATAAATATCCTAATAATAGTTAAAAGAACAAAATTACAAAGTTTCATACAAATTGAAACAACATACGATGATTAATTGTACGTATAACATAGAATAGTTTTAACGTTAAAAACTTTCTCAATCTCATTCAATCTACAATTAAATAATTAAATTAGTGGTTTTATGATCGTTTGTTACTTCAATTGACATGTTATAATGAATTTTGTTGTTAAATATCAAAAACACATGGAAATCGTTTCATAAAATCGAAAAAAAAGAGTATGAATATTAGTAGGGACCGCCGGGCGGTCCCTAAAAAGCATATTTAGTGACCGCCGGACGGTCACCACAGGTCATTAGGGACCGCCCGGCGGTCACCAAGTATATTTAGGGACCGCCCGGCGGTCCCTAAATGTTTAAAAAAATAGGCGGGATTGGGGGGGGAAATTTGAAATTTCCGAAAATTCAAAATTTTCACCTTAATTCTATATATACCACCACTCTTCTTTCCAATTTTTCAACACTCTTCAAAAACACCTAACTCTAAAACTTCTCTTCTCATTTTTCTCTTCCTAAATCCCAAAAAAAAAAATCATCCAAAACACAACATTTCCTCCTTTCTTCTCAACCTTTCTTTTTTTTCAAATCCCAAAACACATCCTTTCTTCTCTTTTCTTTTAACAAATGTCAAGAAAACACCAACAATATGTTCTTCATTTATTTTGCTTCATTTCTTGTTCTTTGTTTTATTTTGTTAACTTTCATTTCATTTTACTTTTTTATCATTATTTTGTTTGTTTTTGTTCTTATAAATGTTTGTTGCACATATTTACACGCAATTTATACAAAAAACCCAATAATATTCCGGTAAATTTCCGGAATATTATTGGGTTTTTTTTTATTCTGTCGCCAATAATATTCATAGCCCTGGTGACCGCCCAGCGGTCCCTAAAAGTCTGAATATTATTGGGGACCGCTGGGCGGTCCCTAAATGTCTGAATATTATTGGGGACCGCTGGGCGGTCCCTAAAAGTCTGAATATTATTGGGGACCGCTCGGCGGTCCCCATAAGTCATTAAGGACCGCCCGGCGGTCCCTAAATTTGCGGTCGCGAAAAATGGTCCCCGCGACCGCCAAGCGGTCGCCAAAGGGTAGGGGACCAAGGGCAACCGCGACCGCCTTTTGGTGACCGCTGGGCGGTCCCTAAAGGTCTTTAGGGACCGCCCGGAGGTCTTTAGGGACCGCCCGGGCGGTCCCTAAAGACCCCCAAATCTTGTAGTGTACCTAGGAAGAGTAATTCCTTGTTTCGCATAAACAATAGCCTACTCAGAGATTAGAGAGAAACTAACACTGGTTAATCAAAAGAATGAAACGACGTCATCTTAGTTTCAGGAAATGCGTGAATTCAAGCAAACAAATGAAAAACATAAAAGGGCCCAACATAAAACCTTAATAAGAAAGGTGAGGAAAGCTACATTATGATTAGTTAACTATGCTTTTGATGTTTTTAGTATTTAGTTTGAACAGGCTGCCTAATGCAAATAGTATTTCATGCGAATAACACAATATATATATATACAAAATAAATATAACTATTTAATACGAGAAAGAAAAACAACAGCAATAAATTAAATTTTTTCTTTTTGAGATTCAACCACTTAATTTTGGTAAAGAGGGTGTAGAATTGGAGGATGTTATGGAATATAAACTACAAAATGCCAAAAAGAAAGAATTGAATAAAAAGTGCCTAACATATTTTAGTATTATTGAATTGCAATCTCATTAAATTTAAGCTAATAAAGAGATTGAACTGTTAATGTTTTGTGTGTGTGTATACCCAACATCCAATTACGGTGTAGGTTGGAATCTTAATAAATGCGTGGCGTTGGGGTCCAAACACCAAATCTCTTTTCCAACTCTAATACCATAACAGGTAATTGCCATATTTAATAGCTTAAGCTTGTAGGTAGGTTATTTCTTTTATATATATATATATATATATATATATATATATATATTCCAATGTGTAACAAAAAATTGCTTTTACAAGGAATGTTTCCACTTTTCAGCTCTCGATATATATACTCAGCCAGAATACATCAAAATCCTCTATCCTACAACCATTCACAAAGATAATAATCTCTTTTATAATAATCTCTTTTAGAGATGAAGTGGGTCTGAATTTACAAAATCTTTATTATGACTCTTAGTTTTATGTTGTGTAGATATCGTTAACGTGACTATATGAACATAGCATAACTTTGCCGGCAAAATATTTGGTTTGTATTCTTAATTCTGTTCAAGGAGGCGTAAATATGGTGGTTATTTCACTCATTTAATACAATATGATCATAATGATTTTTAGACCTTAGATGACTTATTTTGCAAAGGTGCTCATAGGATGTGGATGTAATTAGTCTCTCTCTTTATATGACAGGATACTGCAAATTTTCCTCCTATATGTCACATGATATATGTTAGAAGAACTATTTAATTCAAGGTGATTATGAATCTGTTGTACCAATAATCGAGTACAATATAACTAAAAAGAGAAAAGACAGATGAGAACACACCTTGGCTACCCATAATGTGAGCTCCAATTCTTCTACGCTTGAGAATTCTTTCAACAGCCCTAGAAATTGCGGTCCATAATATCCAAGGGACTGAAGGGCATCTACCCCATCAGCACGATGGCACAAAACTGCCTTAACCACAGATGGTCCAGCCACAATGATGTTTTCTGCTAAACCACCATAAGATTCAACGTTTACAAGCTTGTGCCCAAAAATCTTTATTGAATAATCAAGAATTTCTACATGCATTTCGCTCGTCACAGTCACCAATGAAGTTAGTGAAGGAGCAAAGATTTCCACAATCTTAACATTCATCCAGTTGCAATATCTCCATTCAAATGTTTCCAAGACTGGAAAAGTGAATATCAGTGTGTCTGTACTAGAAAGCTCTTTAATAATCTCAACATCGTCAAGATGCAAACACTTGAGATTAGCAAAAGAATTCTCGGAAGGAACTTTGAAAGTGTAGTTACCCCACAAATGTAACTTTCTTAATGAACTGTTGTTGAGAAGGCTGCGGGGTAAGACTATCCCTTTCTCATGAGACCTTATCTCCAAATTCTCAACATTACCCCTCAACAAAGTCGTTATCCACGTAGCCAGGCGACTACTCAAGTTGTAATAATTAGAACACGTAAGACGGAATATTTTTATATTTTGTGAAAGAAGAAGTATCCTCTCTACAATGTCGACAAAAGATGTTTTGGCAGTCTTATTATGATTATAGTCATCAGAAAGGTATACATAGTAGATGGATGTCCACTTGTGCTCCCAATCTTTGGATAAAATACATGTTCGAACAGCGACATTGATGGGTAAGCGAGACAAAATGTCACTTATTATACCATCCGGTAAATGGCTAAGGCGATCCTCACCACTTGCACAAACGCTTTTCCGAGGTTCTTTAGTGCCTATACTCATGGCTTGATCACTAGCTGCCTGAAATTTTCGAAAAGCATGTGTAAGCCTAATTTTTTTTAATTGTTAAGGGCACAGCAAAAAGGTCGACTTTCTTTGGTTTTGAGCTAGATATTATTTATTGTTACAGATGTTTTTAAACCTCAATATGCGAAGAAAGCAAAAAAAAAAAAAAAAAAAAACAGAATAGGAGAATATACAATTAGGGCAAGTTAGGGATTTTATATATATACCTCCATTGCTCGCTCGCTGTTGAGGGTTTTTATTGAACACCCGGCTGCCACTATACGGTTTCCATCAATCAAACTTTGTTCCACCAAATCACAGATTAATTTATAGCGGCCAATATTAAAGCCCTAAAAGGTTTGTATATATGACTTAAAAATCAATTTGAAGTTTTTTCTGATTGCCACTTGGCCCATTGAAAAAGGATGATATTGTACATATTGTAAACTGGAGATCCATATTGGCCCACTAGCTACCTTCTTAGAACTTTGCTTACTAATATACATCATTGTATTGTATGTGTGTTTTCTTTTTATAATATTATATAAATCGATTTGATTTGACGCACAATGCGATTTGTAAAACGTTACATCTAAATATTATAAGAACATAAAAGGAGATTTAACATCACTCATGAGGGGATAATACAAATATACAGACTAGAATAAAGATGTCAATCAATGCGCGGGCTGGAGAACCAATTGAACATAAGAATAATAATCTTCAGAAAGTTAAAAAAAAAAAAACTCGAAGTATCAAAACATCCCTGCCTTCATTAGTTTCTGCTAATTTTGACTAAACACCAGGTGCTATTGCAATTTACAAATACATTCATCACGTGTCAAGAATAGCTAAGAATCTTCGGCATACAGACTTTATGAACTCTACCAGCTTCAATATCAGAAAATCCTCTGTTATCATTTCCCAAAAGTGTTCCCCTCATTTACTTTTACATCAGATTTACTCATATGATATCCCATATGACATATCTAACTTAATGTTATAACATCGACATGTATTAGTTCTATCCATATATTCTGCATATAACATCCCTTATAACCAACCTAGCTGAAATTAATTTTTCAATTTTTCTTTCCAATCAAAACATCACAATATGTTATCCATCCTGCTAATCCTGAACTCACGAACAGCGGAAATAACACCAAATCAAAGAGTTCAAGTTTCATCAATATGGAAAAATGAGAAAGCAATTCAAATTGTAACTAGACAATGACAAACTTCTTCGTTTCTTGGTAAGTAGGTACTATAACTAAACAATAGATAGAAAATGATGCAGCAGCGAGCTTTACATCTTCTATTTGACAACAAGCGACAAACAAGTCGAAGCTTTAGGAATCGTTGACAGCTGCTCAGCGAATCTCGCTCTGCTTTCATCATTTATACCACTATTATCAACATTAACATCACATCTGTTAAGTTTTCTGGCATTCTTAAAAACAAACTTTGCAAGGTTGACATGAGGTTAGTAGCCATAATAGCCACGAATCTCAAACTCCTCTAGGTGTGATACAATACAGGATGGCACGAGTCCCACCGCATCATAATCGTAATCCTGCAATGAGAACTGCCAACAAACCAGCAATAATACATGTCAATTGAAACTTTAGCCAATAATATTATTTCAATATTGGCAAAAGACAGAGAATCAAAAGAAAGATAATATTTATCATTGGTCGTAAAGCTTTGATACAAATGGATAATGAAAAAGGAGTGTTGTAGCTTACCACTTCTATGATAAGAACTTTTAAGAATGGCCCGGAGTGAAGTAACTCTATTAGTGCTTCAACATCAGTACCAACGCGCAGAAAGAGCTGTGTTAGCTCATTGTATCTAGGAAGAGCAAGTCCGTATTTCGATAGAACAATAGTCTTGGAACATAAAAGCGAGAAACCAACATGAGTCAATTAAAAGGATGATATTAAGCCAGTAATGGCTGCTCAAGAATATTGGTACTTAATTGTTTTACACCTGCTATATAATGCAAGGAATTTCATGGCAATAAACATATATCTTGCATAATCATTGTTAAACCCTTAAATCAGAAATAAAGACGCACGTCTCTTTTTATGTTTAGATTTAGCCTCTTCATTCCTGCCAAAGACCATAGATTGACAGAAACATTCAAATGTAAAGAGGACAATTATTTCATATTTTAAGAATATAAAGTAGCAAAAAACAAAGAGGACTAGTGGAGGAATGGCTAACAATGATAGAAACAAAATTCTACTTTTAATTTTATGAAGTACACATATATCTAGAGGAAATCCTAAATACAATCCACTACTAAAAAAACTGGTTTTAGCGACCTTGAAAAGCGTCACAGAAAGGACCTATAGTGACGCTTTCTTCTTTAGTCACGCCTTTTAAAGCATCACATAAGTAGCACTTACTATAAGTTATTGTCACGCGCCTTCTAGTGTCACTAGACGCATGACTATATGTCCATGTGTGCACACTTTGAAGCATCACCATAGTGACATCTAGTCACACTTCAAAGCATCACATTAGTAACATATAGTCACGCTTCGAAGCATCACTATAGTAACATATGGTCACACTTTTTACAATCAACAAATCCATATAATCACAGTTCCTAAAAACAAGCATCAGGATCTCAACATTTTGCGACAGAATTCATCGAAATAGAAATCATTTACCATAAATAATAAATATTATTTTAAATGATTTCCTTCCCTTTTCCTCCTTTTAAATATCATCACTTTCATCCTCATAATCTTCTACTATGATCCCCTTCCCTTTCTCTTGCACTACAGTTGTTCTTCCTTCACCACTCACACCAACAACAACTTCACTTACACCTACATCGATGTGACTACCAGAAACTTGTTGTCGTTCATCAACAAAATGATCAGTCCCAACATCCCCCACATCTTCTTGAATTATTTCACCTTGCTCATCATCTCCAATTTTCTCTTGCACTTCTGACTCATCATAAAAATCAACATTTTCTTCAAAGTCTGTGTCATCAGAGTACTCACTCTCTTCATCATAGGTTTCATCATCACTATCACTAGGTATATCTTCAATAATCACATGAATAGTGTCACCATCTTCATAAACCTTTCTTGGTCAACAACACCAATACTATAAATCACATCTTGTGCTTCATCACTAACTTCATCAACATTCTCATCAAAATCTTCATCGTCAGAATACTCACTTTCTTCCTCATATGTTTCATCTTCAATGTCAGATCCATCATCTCCTAAAGAAATTGGATCAACTTTGTCTCCCAACCTAGTATAGTCAGAACCCCCATCCTCATTACTTGGTTCTACTATTGGATCACCAGCAGGTGTAACTTTTTCCAATACCCTTAATCTTGTATTGTCATTGTCTCAAACCCCATCAACATTACCTGACATACTATCCTCAGTGACCAATATTGTATTAGCCACACCAGGTGTTACTAAAAGCCTTTCATCAACAGCAACATTAGGATCTGGAGGCATGTCTGGAAATGGTGGATCAATATCAAAATCACAATAGATATCAAACTCCCTGGTTGGCAGTGCTTCTTTGAGAGCTTTTTTCAGGAGCTTGTTATCCTCTATGACTTTATACCAACCTTGCCTAACATAGTAGAATTTCCTTTCACCTTCAGCATTCATATTATCTGCATAAAGGTTCAGAAGCTTCATGTCTATCTCTTTGATGTCTGAGTAGTCAAACTTCATCACTCCACCGCCAACATAAGTATCAAATGGATTGGACTGTAATCTCCCTCCATAATGGACATTGAGTGTAATAAGATTGGATCTGGGATCTGCATAAAGTACATGAATCAATTTTAAACAAATATCACTACATAAGACCCCAAAAAAATGTTGAGGGGACCATTGCGAGTGCTATCCACAAAATCCATCCATATTCTGGCATAATAACACAAAAAATCGACAAAATAACATTCAAAGATACTGAATCCAAAAACCCTAACTCTGCAGTGTCTTAGACCGACCACTAAGCTACTTCAGCACACAACTTTGAACTATAGCAGAAACCTTTTCTCACTGCAACTCACACAAATACTATTACTTTGTCGACATGCAAAAATAACTAACCAAAACAAAATAAAACTTACGATAAATTGGCGAGGGCATGTCATGGTTCAAGGGGGACCGCAACTTCGGCATTATCGCGCTTGCAGTACACGACCACAGCTACTAATGATGTGTATCAAAGTTTTAGGTGGTGAGAAAGGACTGTTGGGGTTCAATTTTAGGGTTTCGTACGTTATTTTGGTATGGATTGAAAACCCCGTGCGACGAACAGCTAATGTCAACTCTTCAAACGACGTGATTCGACGACAAAATCGCCAATTTTGGTTTCGAAATTTAGGGTTTCGGGTATGAACAGAAATGGGGGGAAAATTGTCTGAAAATAAATCTAAGTGTTGGAGTGTTGTTATTATCAGGGAAGAAACGTTTTGTTAAAGAGTGAATTCAGACGTGGAGGGGCGTTTTTAAATGGGCGTGTGCCAGAATTGCCATATCGGATGCCACGTTCGCATTTTTTGTGAGGTGGCAATCGCAGGGCAGAAAAATTGAAAAAAACCCAATTCGTAGGTTAGTTTTATCGATTTCATAGTTACAGGGCACTTTTTTTAACGGTGTAAACTTACAGGGCAGAAATATTAATTTGTCCTAGTAAAATGTATTTATGATTGAGGATCCTGATCAGGAAAACCAGACTAAAGTGAGTCAGTTGAGCCACATTATATATATAGTGATGATGATTGAGAAGATAAGATGACAAAATTCAGTGCAATGTCGAATACACTTCATATCAAGCCACAGGATTTCATCCTAGAACTAGCCAATGCCTTCTACCATTATCACATAGAATCAGTAATAACGTAAAAACACTTCATAACTCTCGAGCAACACACTACCACAACAAACATTCAATATTATTGTTCCTCGAAATATAATCAAAAATGTTAATCCACTCATCCAGTTCACAATCTTCAGCAGAATTCTTCACCAAACGCAGACATGAGTAGAATAGATAAATCGCAAAAGTTAATCATTACGAAAAAATAAAAAATTTGCTTAGTACCAGTAACAAACTTGAAACATGTCATAACACACAAGGAACAACGAATACAAGAAATACTCAAATTACTCCTCCAAATTGAACCAAAACACCAACAACAGCATAAACGAATCAACAAATTTGAGCCATTAGAAACAGTATCCAATACCCAATATTCAGCAGCAGTTAGAATCGACAAACATCGTAAACTAATTATTTCCTCAAAATGAAATCAAAACAGTAACAAAACAAAGGAATGAAAGAATTTGCCACCAAATTAGAATCAACAACGTTTATCCACTCCTCCAATTCCAAATATTCAGCACAGTTCTTCGTCGATCTCAGAAATAATTAAGAATCCATAAACCACATAAACTAATTAATCGAATCATCAGTAATTCAATGACAAAAAAAAATGCACTGACAAGGTTCATGTGAATGAATAATGCAAATAAAAAAATGCACAATAGTTCTTAATTAAATAATGGTTCATCATACGATAATAAACCACAAGCTTTATATACTTACCCCTCAAAACTTAATAGACACATTGTTTCTTCATTCATGTGCTGGAGACGAGTGCCTCATCTCACGACCTCTAACCAAGGTAATCTCACTTCTTACTTTAATTTGCGCACCAAAGTGATATAATTGTTGGTAATGGTCACACTTTTCCAAATAAGGGCTAGGTCACTCCTCTCTCTCTCTCCCCTCTTCGTCTCAATAACGTTCTCCATGCTCCTCATCTCATCAAAAACTTGATCTCTGTTAGAAAATTCAACACTGATCCTATCTCTTTTGATCCTTTTGGTTTTTCGTGAAGGATTTTTAGGTGGGCACACCCATCATGCGATGCAATAGCTCGGGTGATCTCCACCCCCATTCTCCCACCCTCCGCCTCTCTCTCTCTCTCTCTCTCTCTCTCTCTCTCTCTCTCTCTCTCTCTCTCTCTCTCTCTCTCTCTCTCTCTCTCGCCGTTAGCACGCACGGCTTGGCCACCCCGGTGATCATGTTTTTGGTTTTCTTAGGCGTAGTTCTCATATTACTAGTAATAAACGCTCTTCTAGTTTGTTTTGTCATTCTTGTCCCATGGGAAAACATATTAAGTTGTCGTTTTATGATTCGCTTACTACGACTCGTTTACCGTTTGATTTAGTGCATAGTGATGTTTCGGCTTCTTTCGTTTTGAGCTCTTCGGGGCATCTTTGTTATGTTTTATTTCTAGATGATTATACGGGTTCTTGTGGACGTTTCCTTTATCTCACAAAAATTATGCGTTTCCTAGTTTTTTATCTTTTTGTGACATATTCTTTTTGTGCTTATGTGAACAAACAATTTGAACGTGATATTAAAATTCTACAAAGGGACAATGGCACGGAATATAAAAACGCATATTTCTCCAACTTTTGCAAAACATATGGAATGCATCAACACTTTTCTTGCCCATACACCTCTTCTCAAAATGGCAAATCTGAACGCATGATTTGTACAATAAATAATATAATTCGTACTTCTTTTTCACATGCTTCCGTTCCGCCGAATTTTTGGCCTCACGCCTTGCAAGTCGCCACATATCTTTACAACATAATTCCTTCTAAAAGCCTTAACTATATTACACCACTCCAACGTCTATACCATCAAACTCACTCCTACACCCATCTCAAAATTTTTGGGTGTCTTTGTTATCCTCTCATCCCCTCTACTCTAATCCATAAGCTACAACCGCGATCGACTCCTTGTGTCTTCCTCGGTTATCCCCCGAATCATCGTGGCTATAAACTCCACCAACAAAAATATGTT
Source organism: Linaria vulgaris (assembly GCA_948329865.1). Classification (NCBI taxonomy): domain Eukaryota; kingdom Viridiplantae; phylum Streptophyta; class Magnoliopsida; order Lamiales; family Plantaginaceae; genus Linaria; species Linaria vulgaris. The sequence continues at coordinate 109,855,408 of OX415249.1, read as the reverse complement.
TTTGTCGGCATGTTCTCTTCGATGAAAGCTCATTCCCTTTCTCGAATTTCTCTTCCTCTCCCTCCCAATCTTACTCTTTCCTCGATGATGATCGGTCACCACTCCTCACTCATCCCCTTCTCACCCCAAACTCTGCTCTCCCACGGGTCGCTATTCCTCCTTCCCCACCCACGGTGACACAATCACCAACCGCGTCACCACCTACACTACCCGCGTCCCCTATGTCGCACGACAACTCGTCTTCACCCTGCGCGCCATCTCAGGCGACACCGCCCTCTCCTCGCGCGCCAACTCAGGCGACACTGCCCCCATCTCATGCACCACGTCAGGCGACACCACCCCCTACTCACCCCATACCAACTCGCAGCTAACATGGCATCTTTAAGCCAAACCGCCTCTTCAATTTCCACTCCACCTCTTCTCACTCTCCTCTTCTACGTAATCATGTAGCGGCGTTATCTGACCCTAGTTGGAAATTGGCCATGACAAATATATCTTTAGTGATAGATAGTTGCCTTATTAGAAATGATCTTCTTTGTATATATATTGAACATTATTCATTGAATAACACAAGGAATTCATTATCTTACAGACAACAATATACTGTTTTGTTTAGTAAACCCCCCCCCCCTTCCCCCACCATTAGAAAACTGTCTTTGCCCCTATTTGTACGGGAATAAGAATGCGAAGTATTGTTTCGCACATGCGCGAGTATTCAAATGTGAGTGCGCATGACGCAAGGACTGTCTTGTATCCACCCTTATTCTAAGTAGCATAGTTTAAATATCAATATGTCCATTCGAAGTTCGAAAGAGAACATGTTTCATCTTCACATTGTCAAAATATCAAGAAGACATATACAAAATCGAGCTTCAATGTAGTTGCGGACTAGACAGTTTTAACAGCAGATTCCCAACAAATATTTTGGGTAAAGAAAGAAAACAAAACAATTCCGGCAAATTCTTTTATTTTTTGAAATAAAAGCAAACTAGTAAATCCACTTTTATTACTTATTTGTATCATGGATCCTATGTCCAACTTATTTCGTTGGCATGCATGAATCGTCTAAGATAGAAACGTGTTGAAGTTGATAAACAGAAAAAGAAACTCAAACTAAAAGGTTTATGATAAAGCTTTGTATTTCAAAACAATTTTGAACTCTTCACTAATCGCCACTTCAGTTCCTGTGGCACCAGCACAGGCTGTGCCAATCGCCACTTCAGTGCATGTGGCACCAGCACTTCCTATGGCACCAACACATGTTGTACCAACACTGCAGATCTCTCCATCGGCCGCCTCGGTCGCACCTCCACTACCTGTGGCTCCTCCCTCTCGCACCATCACCACACGTAGCATGCATAGCTTTGTTACACCAAAATGTAACTTTAATCTTACCTGGACTATATCTCCTTCACCTCTTACCGTAGTAAAGTCACACAAACTCTCTATTTTTACCTCACACTAACTACACTCTTAACCACTCTTTATATTACTAATTGTGTATTAATATTTATAAGACAAGATTAGTATTTGTTGGGATGATTTGAACTGAGATTGAAGCCAGCTATTTATAGGCACAATGAGCAGACAAGAAACCGAGTAGGATCATTTTTTTTTTCACAAATCAGTTGGCACAACTCATTCCATGTGCTTCCTCCATTAGCTGATTAATCTTGCCCATGCCAATTAAATTTCACATGCATGAACAATGTATGCACCATTCTCCAATTATAGATAATGCCTTAAAGGCATTCGGTGGTCAACAATCTCCCATTTGAAGATTTGGTTAATGACTAATTGGATCTTCACACCATTCTTTCTACCTTGCTCTTTCATGTTGCTTATGTTTTCACCAGACCACACGAGGACCGACACTGAACAAATTTGTCAGCATTTACACTCTTCGTCATGAAATCAGCTATATTTTTTTTCATGTAATATTCTGCACCTCAACAATACCCTCCTCGACTTTTTTCATGAACAAAGTGATACGGCACCCGAATATGCTTTGTCTTGGAATGAAACACTTGATTCCTTGTAAGATGCAACGCACTTTAATTGTCACAGAATAGAGAAACGTTCCCTAGTTTGTGCCCGAGTTCCATCAGAACCATTTTCAACCAAATCACCTCTTTACTAGCCTGCGTAGCTAATACGTACTCAACCTATGTTGTTGATGTCGCAACAACTGACTGTAGCTTTGAAACCCAACTTACTGCACCTCCAGCAAGAGTAAACACATATCCTGTCGTGGACTTGCTTTTCTCAAGATCACATGCATAATCAGAATCAATATAGCCCCTGACTGTAAAACTTGATCCTCCATAACATAATGCAACATCTGAGGTTCCCTAAATGTATCTAAGAACTCTCTTTACAGTACTCAAATGCTCTCTACTAGGATCCGCCATGTATCGACTAACCACTCCCACTACATGCACAATGTCTGATCTAGTACAGATCACAGCAAACATTAGAATTCCCACTGCTGATGCATACGGTACTCGAGACATCTCCTTCCTCTCTTCTTCACTGCTAGGACACATACTTGAGGATCGCTTGAAATTAACAGGAAGAGGGGTAGAGATTGGCTTACAATTTTGCATATTGAACCGCCGCAAAATCTTCAACTGATAGTTCCTCTGATAAAGCCAAATCTCCCTGCTATTTCTGCCTCGGTGGATTTGCATCCCTAGAATCTTATTTTCTGGTCCTAATTCCTTCATATCAAATTTCCTAGCCAGTTCAGCCTTTAGTTCTTCAATACGAGCTTTGTTGGGGCCTGAAACCAACATGTCGTCAACATACAACAACAAAATAACAAAGTCATCGCTAGATCTCTTGAAATATGCACAAGGATCTGCATTTAGTCTGATGTATCCAAGGCTCATGATGAATGAATCAAATCTTTTGTACCAACACCTCGGCGCCTGTTTGAGACCGTACAAAGATTCGGTCAATCTACAAACTAAGTTCTTTTTTCTTTCTTCAATAAATCCTTTCGGTCGCAGCATATAAATCTCTTCTTCAAGATCACCATGAATAAAATTCGTCTTTACATCTAATTATTCAAGATGTAAGTCAAATGTATCACACATCGGCGACAGTTGTCATTCAGACTATCGGGAAAAATATTTCGTTGAAATCAATCCCCTCCCTTTAAGCATATCCTTTCACCACCAATCGTGCATGATACCTCTCCACTTGGTCATCACTGTTACGTTTGATTTTGTACACCCATTTGTTGCCAATAGGTTTCCTCCCTTGTGGTAGACACACAAGTTTCCATGTCTTATTCTTATGGAGTGCTTCTATTTCCTCCTGCCTTGCTGCCATCCACTGAGCTGCATCTGAACTACTCATTGCTTTCTGGACAGTTGATGGCTCCCCGTCCTCAGTTAAAAGACAATACGCAATATTGTTCTCCATAGAAAAGTCTCAGTGCCAACCTGGTGGTCTCCTAACATGTGTCGACTGACGTATCCCCGAGACTCCTAACTCCGTTGTCTCCTCAGGTTCATGCTCTGGTTTAGTAAGATTGTTCTGCTCAGCATCCTTCTCGACTACCACTGTTATAGTTTCAGAATCTTCTCATATACTGCTATCATTTTGTTTCTTATCTTCTGTAAAGATAACATCCCTGCTTACAACGTTCTTGTAGGAAGTGGGGGCACTACAACAAAATATATATATTGGGACACTTGGTTTCAAAACACTTTTTGATTAATGTCTCAATAATATTATTTTGGGACACTTAGTTAATTATGTTCTAAAGATTTTGATTTATCAGGATATTTAAAGAAAAAAAGAAGAACTCCACCAAATTTGCAGAAGTGGATATTTAACAAGTATTGGCGCCCTCCCATTGGAAGTTGGAACTCTTCTAATTTTTTCCCTCATTCTTAATTTTCCCTCTCATAATTTCCCTCCCCCAGTGCTTGTCCTCATTTTCATTAAACCTAGGCGCTGAAAATTGGAGCCTATTTTGTTTTCTGGAAACTATCACACGCTTCATTTTGACTTGAGGGCAGAACTCACTTTACAAAGTCTTATGGTTTGTTTCTTCTTGTTCTTCATGCCCCCACCCTCCTCGCTTCTCTCTTATTGTTATTTTCTCTATTCATTTGTTAATGTACGCCCTCCTTAAGATTCATGTTTGTAATTTTAGTGACAAATCAATTTATTGTGAGAAATTGAACCAATAAGTATAGTTCACTGTTAATCTGGTGAAAGCATATTTGTTATCTACCGTTTTAGTTTCTTCGCATCTTGTTATCTATTTATGTGTTACGTTATTAGCATGAAAACTTTTTGCACTTTGATTAGTTACTTAGATCTTAATCCTATTTTAACTAATTTGCTTGATTCAGCGTGTGGATATCACATGTTTGAGGAAATGCCTCACACAAAATCACAAGTTTTCCTTCTTCTTTACATTATCCTGTTCTTGATTTTCCTGGCTTCAGATTTTGCATATCTCTTGACGAAGTCTTATTCATAGAAGGAAGTTGTTATTGACGCAGCGAGGCATGTGACTCACTTCTATGTTATGTTCTCTGCCTATAATTGTGTATTCTGAACTGTCAATATAAAAAAAACTAGTGAGTACTGTCAAATAAAAAACTCTAGAAAAATTTTGCAAGGTGAATTGTTTTCGACTAAGTGTAATGTGCTAAACTGGATCATGGTCACGATGTTGTAATTATATCATATTGATTGTTACTTTATGATTTATGCTATAAAGTGTTGTGTTGAGTTCCAACTTGACTTAATTCTTCTTATAAATCATTATATCTTACCTAGAGTGCATTTTAATTTCCTTCAGTACAGGTTATAATCATGTTGTATAATTTGCAATGCATTTTTAAGTTCATTTATCTACTGGAATACCCAAAAAGATTGTTTCATAGTCATCACCCTAAATTGTTAACAAGTTTGATACACAAATAATTTCTGTTTATTGTTTTTCTTTACTATTCAGTTCTTATGAGCACACAAGTTGATTGAATGTATATAGTTTATGAGTTATTCCGCTGCTAGAACTCATGAAAATATCATGTGACTGTAATGCTCTGGAATTTATATTGACTCACAATATTCGAAATTGAACCAAGACATTTTTATGAATATCTTGTGGAAATCAGATCTGGTGGACACTAGCATCTTTTAAGAGATTTTGCTTGTTACTTGTTAAGCAATTAGGTAGGGAAGATTTGCTGTCTAAGATATCAAAATGCGTACATCATTGTTTTCCCTTCTATCTTCTTTTCGATACCTTCAGCATTTAGTAAGCTTCGACATTTATCGAAAAACATTTTAGCTTTAAGGAACTCCATGTTGTCCTGTTTATTTAACTTTCCTTCAGCTACTGTTGACCTTTAAGGTTTTATTAGTAAACATGTACTTGTATGTTCTGTCTTATAACTGTTATTTATTGTGTCTGTACACTCAATGATAACACTTTTTGATACTTATGTTGTCATTTAAATTACAACTCAGTTACGAGCTTTTATATATGTTTTCTTGTCACTCTTATTCCTTTTATTTTAAATTTTATACTTAAGATAATCACAATTGCTTGGATAAATTTATTTTCTTGCATTATTCAATCATAAGCTCATCACCTGAATTCGAGAATCAAGTTCATTTTTGATTTAATGTCTGGAAAAATAATATTAATGTTGCTAATTGTTGATGATATCTATTTCTACATGCAATATTTTTGATGAACTTCAATAATAACATCTATTATTTTTTTCAGGTTTCTTGGGATAAGATAAAAAGGCATGCGGTTTCAAACATGTCGAAGGCTTTTCTTTGAGTTCTAGTTAAGGTCTCGGTGCAGTTTTTTTCTTTTAGTGATCAACCATTGCCTGAAAAGTGAGGTATGATCCAGTTGCCACATTTGGTGTATCCGTAACTTTTACAGTCCTCGTTCTAGGTTTATCTTTAACCCGCCTTCTAATTGTGTGCCAAAAAAATGTTCTGGCTATCAAAAAACTTATGTCTCATATAGTCGTGTCCTAGTTATGATGAAGAAAAGATAGGGCCTCTTTTAGTAATTTGTTGATTTAGAAATTTAGGTGCTGCGATGAAATTAGTTGATGGTAAATAAATTAATATCTTTGAGGGTTCATGATTACTAGTGTCCAACATCCTCTCACCGACAAGGTTTAATCAGGTAAAGGACATCTTGATTGAGGAGTCCAAAATTGATCTTTAATATAAATTATCTATGCAGGCGATCATGTACCAGAGACAAATTAAATATTTATGGTAGATGTGATGAAGTTAATTTTCACATTTTGTTTCTTCTCTTTTCTGTTTAATTTAATTTGAATTGGGGCATTGTTCTTTTGTTAGCATGGAGATTCTATTGACCATGGTTATAATAGATAAGAAAATTTCATCATTCTTATATAAGATTTTGGAGGATTCATGTTGTAGCATTGGATAGAATGGTGATGAAATAATTTATAATTTGGGTTAACCGATATAATATTGAATTTGACCAGGAACGTTTCTCAGCCTCCAGCTTTTTCTGCAACTAACTGATATCTTTATGGAACTGGTGTGAAATATATAACTTATTTCTTTAGTTAAATAGCCCATTCTCTATTCTAGAACATGGTATTTTGTATTTTTAACCTATGTTGCACATAATATACTCCTCCTCATTTCCAGATTCATGTTACACTTGGCATTCATTAAAACATTTCTCTCTCTCTATATATAGTATTGTGATACAAGATAGTGTGATTACCACTTGTAATCGTCTTGTCTCCTTTTGTGTTGGACACATCTATATACTATTTGCCTTTCTCCTTCTAATTTTCAGATGGTTATAGAAATTGTGAACAATTTCAAGACTTCCAATGAGACGCAAAAGATGGAATTGGAGGTACCTTATTTTACTGATCTTATTTGAGCAATTTAAGTGTAATTTCTGCAAGTGGATGTTGTTTTGTGGGGTGCATACTGACTTTGTTGTTTAAGGATTTCGTAATATGTTATTGCAGGATTTTGGTTTCCGTTGGATTTTCTTGGATCATATTGTCGACATGCTACAATTACATTTCATAATCCTTGTAAAGGAGTAGTACTCCTAGTTTACATTTCCACGATCGATCTACTTTTGTATAATGGGATGTTGAGGCCAAGTTCCCCCAATGTACCTTTTACTTTCTTTGTATAAATATATATTGACTTACAATTGTTATTATTGAAAGCTCTTATGATTTACTTACATTTTGTATTTTCTGAGATGTTATTAAAAAAATGAGCAAATGGATTGAAAGAGCCAAAAAACAAAAAAATAAAATAAATAAATTGATGAGACACGTTTAATGGATGTATCGGGACACATAAATGTCCCAATAATGTACAATAAGAAAATCCAGATTTCTTATGGGACACATATTTTTGTCTTGAAATTGCTCATGGGACACAAACTTTTGTCTTAATAAGGTATCAAGAAGAATTTTCAACTTTAATGAAACATTTGTTTGTGTCTCAATAATTTAATTAAGGGACATTAAAAAGTTCATAAAAATGTCCCTAAGTTTCTTTCGACACAACAATACGAGACATGCTTGTTACATGTCCCAAAAGGATTAAGTGTAGTAACCAGTATGATATTGGGACATATTTCGTGTCTTAATAAACCTTTTTTTGTTGTAGTGGGGGTCCCACAAGCGATACCCCTTAACTTCTTTAGCATTACCCTAAGAACAAACGCTTTCTAGATTTTGGGTCCAACTTTGTTTTCTCTTGAGTATGGAACATAACATAAGCGGGACTACTAAATACATGGAGATTAGAATAATCAACAAGTTTACCTGTCCACACCTCCATCAGTGTTTTCAGCCCCAATGATGTTGACGGAGATCAGTTCACCACATAACATGCGATATTGTTTGCTTCCGCCCAGAATGACTTTTCTAAGTCAGCAACCTGCATTATGGCTCTTGTTTTATCCAACATGGTCATGTTCATCCGCTCTGTCACTCCACTCTACTGCGGAGTGTACGCCGTAGTAAACTGCCTCTTAATCCCAACATCTCTATAGAAGTCTTCAAACTCATTGCCAGTATAATCTCCTCCATTGTCAGATCCCAAGCACTTGATCCTTTTCTCAGATTCAAGTTCCACATGTGCTTTGTACGTCTTTGAACACCGAGAACACCTTTGCCTTACTCTTGATCAGGTACACCCAACATCTCCCGGAATAATCATCTATAAAAGACACAATATACTTTGCACCTCCCAAGGATAGTACTGGTGCTTGCACACGTCAGAGTGAATCAATTCTAGAATGACTTTACTTATAGAATCTGAACTACGAAACTTTATACGATGTTGCTTGTCAACAACACGATGCTCATAAAAGGCTAAAGATACCTTTGTGAGGCCCCTAAGTAGTTTCTTCTCTGCAAGAACCTTTATTCCTTGTTCTGACATATGCCTGAGCTGCTGATGCCAAATCATTGATGATTTCTCAATTGACTCGGATGAAGCCACTGACTCTTCTCCCACTTGCAAAGCCCTCCCCTGTACCATGTATAAGTTTTTTTCAATCTTGTCCGCCTTCATCAGTATAAGCGCACTCCTTTTAACTTTCATGATCTTGTCTCGCGACCCAATCTCACAACCAAGATCATCCAGTTTTTCATAAGACAACAAATTCTTGAGCGCACCCCTTTTAACTTTCATGATCTTGTCTCGCGACCCAATCTCACAACCAAGATCATCCAGTTTTTCATAAGACAACAAATTCTTGCACTTGCATAATCCCTCCACGTGTCTGACATCTCGAATGGTCCGAATAATCATGTCATGCCGGTCATACGAATTGGGCAGACTTTGCAGCAGAATTTTAGCACGTTCAACCACTATTATTTTATGACTCAATGACGTCAATTGAGAAAATAAAGTATTAAACTATTGAGGTGCTCAGTTATCGGGGTAGATTTCGCCATCCTCAGTGTGTACAATTTTCGTTTAAGGAAAATCTTGTTGTGTAGGAACTTCGCCTCATACAGCTTGTTGAGATGATCCCATATCTCCTTAGTTGTCCTCTTCTCCTCACCGCTTGACAACATGCCATCACCTAGAGCCATGTGAATATTTGCAATAACATTGCCGTCCATCTCGTTCCACTTTGTATCAACTGTGATTTCCACCGGCCTGTCGTCGATCGCCGCAAGACACCCATATTTTCACAAGATGGCTTTAATCTTCATCTTCCACAATGAGAAATTACTCCCGTTGAATTTCTCGATCTCGAATTTTTCCGTCATTGCTTCTATCACGTACCACTGTCATTGAAAATAATTTCAGCACAACACCCACAGATATCACTGAGACCCCGGATATGAACCGTGGCTCTGATACCACTTGTTGTTAAGTGGACCCTTCAGATAGAGCGTAAAACACGACAATAATTCAAAGACAGGAAAAAAAAAACGACTCACATATGTTACGTGGAAAATCCCAAATTACTTTAACGTGGAAAATTTCAAATTACTTTAGCGTGAAAAACCACGCACAAGGTAGAAGAACTTCACTATGAGTGTAGAATATGAATTACAACTCTCAGACTTTTACCGTACTAAAGTCACACAAACTCTCTATTTTTACCTCACACTAACAACACTTTTAACCACTTTTTATATCACTAATTGTGTAGTATTTTTTGGAATGATTTGAACTGAGATTAAAGCCGGATGTTTATAGGCACAACCGCATAAGGAGCACACAAGAAATCGCGTAGGATCATTTCTTTTTTCACAAATCAGTTGGCACAACTCATTCCATGTGTTTCTTCTATTAGCTAATTAATCTTGCCCATGCCAATTAAATTTCACATGCATGAACAATGCATGCACCATTCTCCAATTATAGACAATGCCTTAAAGGCATTCGGTGGTCAACATTAATAAGATCTGAAAACAACACCAAAACCCAATTGGCGATCAAAATTTGTTGTTAATTATGACAAAAAAGATGCACCACCAACGCTTGCGTAAGAACTGTAACTATTCTTCCTCTATTCTCCAATATATATAACATTAAATTGATAGATGTAAAATGACGGCAAATAAAGATTTATGTTTTGAACACAGGCAAATAAAGATTTACATTTGTTGTTCAACAACAATAGATACGCAAGTCGAAGCTTTAGGAAATGTTGATACCTCCTCCACAACATCTTCCTTTGGAACATCTTCGAGGTGATAAACAGAAAATTTCTTAAGTTTTTCGCCATTTTTCAAGAGAAATGTTGCAAGACCTGTGGCATTTGAGCAAGAATAGAATTCAAGCTCAACCTCCTCCAGGTGAGATACAATACAAGAGGGCATGGGTTCCACCGCATCATAATCATAACCATCATCTCGATAAAAACACTATTAGAAAATAAAAATAAGAATTAGCCGGCCATCTTATTTGAGTATCAAAAAGCGAAATTGAAAACAAAATTTGAAAATTGAAGTGTCATCCTTTACCAAGTCTAGGATTAGAATTGTTAGAGACGATGCAGAGTGAAGTAACTCCAGTAGTGCTTCAATACCAATCTCAATATCACGCATTGTTAGCTTTCTCAGCTTATTGTACCTCGGAAGAGTAATTCCTTGTTTGGCATTAGCAATAGCCTACACAGAGATTAGAGAGAAACCAACACAGGTCAATCAAAAGAATGGAACAACGTCATCTTAGTTTCAGGAAATGCGTGAATTCAAGCAAACAAAAGAAAAACATAAAACCTTAAGAAAGGTGAGGAAAGCTACATTATGATTAGTTAACTATGCTTTTGAAGTTTTTAGTATTTAGTTTGAACAGGCTGCCTAATGCAAATAGTATTTCATGCCAATAACACTTAATATATGTATATACAAAATAAATATAACTATTTAATACGAGAAAGAAAAACAACAGCAATAAATTAAATTTTTCTTTTTGAGATTCAACCTCTTAATTTTGGTAAAGAGGGTGTAGAATTGGAGGATGTTATGGAATATAAACTACAAAATGCCAAAAAGAAAGAATTGAATAAAAAGTGCCTAACATATTTTAGTATTATTGAATTGCAATCTCATTAAATTTAAGCTAATAAAGAGATTGAACTGTTAATGTTTTGTGTGTGTGTATACCCAACATCCAATTATGGTGTAGGTTGGAATCTTATTAATAAATGTGTGGCGTTGGGGTCCAAATAAACACCAAATCTCTGTTCCAACTCTAATACCATATCAGGTATTTGCCATATCTAATAGCTTAAACTTGTAGGTAGACTATTTCTTTTATATATACTAGAAACGTCGTCACGCGGCCTCCGTGCAATTGATCATTTCTTTTAATTTTTAAGTAAATATGGTAAAGATTGTAATTTAAATATGGATAGAAAATCTACATATCCTAACCTTCTTTTTTATGTAAGAGATTATTTACATAATAATTTTGGTAAAGTAAATTACAATTATGTCCCGACTAATAATAAACTTTCATAGTGTGTAAAAGGATAAAAAAGAAAATCAAAAATTTGGTCTCAACATGACTTCCTTTATATAATAGTATAGATATTCCAATGTGTAACAAAAAATTGCTTTCGCAAGGAATGTTTCCACTTTTCAGCTTTCGATACTCAGCCAGAATACAGCGAAATCCTCCATCCTACAGCCACTCACAAAAATAATAATCTCGATACTTAGTTTTATTTATGTTTTGTACATATCGTTAACCTGACTATATGAACATAGCATAACTTTGCCGGCAAAATATTTTGGTTTGTATTCTTAATTCTGTTCAAGGGGGCGTAAATATGGTGGAATTCACTCATTTAATACAATATAATGATAATGATTTTTAGACCTCAGTTGACTTCTTTTGCAAAGGTGCTCATAGGATGTGGATGTAATTAGTCTTTATATGACAGGATACTGCAAATTTTCCTCCTATATGTCACATGATATATGTTAGAAGAACTATTTAATTCAAGGTGAATATGATTCTGTTGTACCAATAATCGGGTACAATATAACTAAAAAGAGAAAAGACAGATGAGAACACACCTTGGCTACCCATGATGTGAGGTCCAATTCTTCTACGCTTGAGAATTCTTTCAACAGCCTTCGAAATTGGGGTCCATAATATCCAAGCAACTGAAGGGGGTCTTTGTGAGCATGATGGCACACAGCTGCATCAGCATGATGGCACAAAACTGCCTTAACCACTGATGGTCCAGCCACAATGATGTTTTCTGCTGAACCACCATAAGATGCAAAGTTTGCAAGCTTGTGCCCAAAAATCTTTATTGAATAATCAAGAATTTCTAATTGCATGTCGTTCGTCTCAGACACCAATGAATTTAGTGAAGGAGCAAAAATTTCTACAATCTTTACATTCATCCATTTGCAATATCTCCATTCAAATGTTTCCAAGACTGGGAAAGTGAATATCAGTGTGTTTGTACTAGAAAGCTCTTTAATAATCTCAACTTCCACAAGATGCAAACACTTGAGGTTAGCAAAGGAATTGTCGGAAGGAACTTTGAAAGTGCAGGAAATCGAGAGATGTAACTCTCTTAATGAACTGTTGTTGAGAAGGCTGCGGGGTAAGACTATCCCTTCTTCTCCAGAACTTATCTCCAAATTCTCAACATTATGCTTCAACAAAGTCGTCATCCACGTAGCCAGGCGACCACTTAAGTTGTAACTTTTATAATGCAAAAGACGGAATAATTTTATATTTTGTGAAAGAAGAAGTATCCTCTCTACAATGTCGACAAAAGATGTTTTGGCAGTCTTATTATGATTATAGTCAGAAAGGTATATATTGTAAATGGACGTCCACTTGTATTCCCAATCTTTGGACAAAATACATGTTTGAACAGCGACATTGGTGGGTAGGCGGGACAAAATGTCACTTATTATACCATCCGGTAAATGGCTAAGGCGATCCTCACCACTTGCAAGAACGCTTTTCCGAGGTTCCTTAGTGCCTATACTCATGGCTTCACTAGCAATCTGGAATTTTCGGAAAGCACGTGTAAGCCTATTTAGTATTGAATAACAGAATGCAGGGAGGGATACAATTTTCGAAAAGCATGTGTAAGCCTAATTTTTTTAATAGTTAAGGGCACAACAAAAAGGTCGACTTTCTTTGGTTTTGAGCTAGATATTATTTATCGTTAACATATTTGTTTTTAAACCTCAATATGCAAAGAAAGCAAAAATCAGAATAGGAGAATATACAATTAGCAAGTTAGGGATTTTATATATACCTCCATTGTTGGGGTTTTCTATTGAACACCCGGCTGCCTTCTACCAGTCAAACTTTGTTCCACCAAATCACAAATTAATTTATAGTGGCCAATATTAAAGCCCTAAAAGCTTTCTTTATGACTTAAAAATCAATTTGAAGTTTTTCTGATTGCCACTTGGCCCATTGGAAAAGGATGATATTGTAACTGGAGGTCCATATTGGCCCACTAGCTATCTTCTTAGAACGTGCTTACTAATAATACATTATTGTGTGTGTGTGTGTGTGTGTGTGTGTTTTCAATTATAATATTAAATCGATTTGATTTGACGCACAATATAATGCGATTTGTAAAACGTTACATCTAAATATTATAAGAATATATAAGGAGATTTAACATCACTCATGAGGGGACAATGCAAAATATACAGATTAGAATAAAGATGTCAATCCTTGCGCGGGCTGGAGAAACAATTGAACAAAAGAATAATAATCTCTAGAAAATTAAAGAAACTCAAAGTATCAAAACTTCCATGCCTTCATTAGTTTCTGCTAATTTTGACTAAACACCAGGTGCTATTGCAATTTACAAATACATTCGTCACGTGTCAAGAATACTAAGAATCTTCGGTATACAAACTTATATATGAACTCTACCAGCTTCAATATCAGAAAATCCTCTGTTATCATTTCCCCAAATTGTTCTCCTCATTTACTTTTACACTGGATTTACGCATATCACATATCTAACTTTATGTAATAACATCGACATGTATTTGTTCTGTCCAAATATTCTGCGTATAACCAACCTAGGTGAAATTAATATCTCAAGTTTTCTTTTCCAATCAAAACATCACAATATGTTATCCATCTTGCTAATCCTGAACTCACGAACAAAAATAACACCATATCAAAGAGTTCAAGTTTCATCAAAATGGAAAAATGAGTAAGCAAATTCAAATTGTAACTAGACAATGACAAACTTCTTCCTTTCTCGTTAAGTAGATACTATAACTAAACAATAGATAGAAAATGATGCAGCAGCGAGCTTTCCATCTTCTATTTGACAACAAGCGACAAAAAAAAACGAAGCTTTAGGTATCGTTGACAGCTGCTCAGCAAACCTCACTCTTCTTTCATCATTTATAACACTATTATCAACATTAACATAACATCTGTTAAGTTTTCTGGCATTCTTAAAAACAAACTTTGCAAGGTTGACATGAGGTTGGTAGCCATAATAGCCACATATCTCGAACTCCTCTAGGTGTGATTTAATACAGGATGGCACGAGCCCGACTGCATCATAATCGTAATCTTGCAATGAGAACTGCCAAAAACCAGCAACACATGTCAATTGAAACTTTAGCCAACAATATTATTTCAATATTGGCAAAAGACAGAGAATCAAAAGAAAGATAATATTTATCAGTGGTCGTAAAGCTTTGATATAAATGGATAATGAAAAAGGAGTGTTGTAGATTACCACTTCTGTGATTAGAACTTTTAAGAATGGCGCGGAGTGAAGTAACTCTATTAGTGCTTCAACATCAGTACCAACGCGCAGAAAGAGCTGTCTTAGTTCATTGTATCTAGGAAGAGCAAGTCCGTATTTCGATTGAGCAATAATCTTGGAACATAAAATCGAGAAACCAACATGAGTCACTTAAAAGGATGATATTAAGCCAGTAATGGCTGCTCAAGAATGTTGGTACTTATTGCAAGGAATTTCATGGCAATAAACATATATCTTGCATAATAATTGTTAAACCCTCAAATCAGAAATAAAGACACACGTCTCTTTTTATGTTTAGATTTAGCCTCTTCATTCCAGCCAAAGACCATGGATTGACAGAACCATTCAAATGTAAAGACGACAGTGCTTTCATATTTTAAGAATATAAAGTGGCAAAAAAACAAAGAGGACTAGTGGAGAAATGGCTAACAATGATAGAAACAAAATTCTACTTTTAATTTTATGAAGTACAAATAAATAACTAGAGGAAATCCTAAATACAACTCATAAACAAAAAGAACATTTAGAAAACAACTCTGCCTCCCCCACCTCCCCCCTCTTTTTGTGTTCATTTTTAGCACCCTGTCGACCCATATGCTCCATTGCCCCTATCTATAACACCCCAAGTTAATTAACTTGTTTAGTACAATAATGCAAATTCTCAAAGGAGGTCTCAATAGAACTGCTCACTGGATGCGGATGCCATTAACATTTTAATTTCCTTTAGTTATGCTTGCTAATCAGAAGAACGATAATCAGTCACTATACAACGTAAACAACAACCAAAAACAAATGAGTTAGAACAGACCTTTGTTACCGAAAATGAGAGCTCCAAGTCTTTTAAACTTGAGAATTCTTTCAATAGCCTTCGAAATCGCAATCCACTTTCTCGAACCAACTGATGATCATATGCTATTTCATCATAATCCAAAACTGCCTTAGCAACTGGTGGTCCAGTCAGAATGAGATTTTCTGGTAAACCAGTACCAAAAGACTCAAAAGTTCACAAGTTTCTGACCAAAAATCTTGATTGAATAGTCATGTACTACAACATCGTCTGGGGGCTGAGAACTGAATGATATCAGTGAAGGAGCAAAGATCTCCACAAACTTCACATTCAACCATCTGCATCCGAACAGATCAAAAGTTTCTAGGACCGGGAAAGTGAATATCATCAATCTGTCAGTATTGGGAAGCTCGTTCAGAAACTCAACGTCATCTAGATACAAACTTTTGAGATTAGGAAAACAACTCTTGGAAGGAACTTTGACAATGCAGGGCAAATCTAACGTTAAGTTTCGCAACAAACTGTTATTTTGAAGGCAGCAAGGAAACACTATCCCTGCTTCGGGATACCTTAACTCAAAACTCTCAACATTGCGCCTCAATATATCAGATAGGCATGCAATCACACGGCTTAAATCGTAATATCGATTACAGACCAAACGGAAGTTTTTTATATATCGAGAACGAAGAAGTATTCTCTCTACAATGTCAACAAAAGTTGTAGTATCGTCAGTCCAACCATTATTACACATTCTGTTATTAATGTCGATATTGTAATTGGAGGTCCACTTGTATTTCCAATCTTTGGACAAGACACAAGTTAGAACAACATCCTTGTTGGCTAAGCGGGACAAGATGTGACTTAATACACTTTCCTGCAAATCAGTAATGTAATCTTCATTCGTGCAAGATTCCTCAACTAGATTCCCGCTAACTTGGGTGCTTGTCGCGATGGATTTACCACTCACACTGAAATATTTCATAAGTATGCGTAAGCATTATAATCTTCCCATATGGAATGGCCCTCAAATATCGATTTTATATTAAATGGTAGAGTGCAGGAAGCATAATTAAGGGCTTTGTATACATGATGTTTCAGTAATAGCCCCTTGAAATGAAATTAATGAATCATGTAAGACATCATAAAAATGAGTTTAGTAAAACAATTTCATCATTAAAGATTTTTTAAAACTTTTTTCTTGCTCGGAGATTATTTATGATCGCTTTCACACTAAATTAAAACCGCCACAATGGCCATAAATAAATAACAAAACAACACTTTACTCGATTTTTATATAATCAGTAGGTAAAGCTTAACAAGTGCGAAAATAAGACACATTAATTAGGGCAAATGTAGGTTTGATACCTCATTTTAGGACATTGAAGTTAGCCAAATAAATGCAGCTTTGTTGAGCTTTCTGTTCTTCCACCGTTCCTGTTTTCTCTACCAAAATTACAAATTTTAGCTGCCAATAATAGAAACAAAAAAAGAAGCCCTAAAACTTTTCCCTCATAAGGCCTAATACCTAAGATTCGAATTCGTTCCGGATCATTTGTAAGATATTGCTTCGAGTTCGACCCCCAGTTTTACTTTCTGCACTCACATTATAAAAACAATTAACAATGACCCACACTATTCAATATCTTTGTTTTTTTACCTTTTTATTTTCTCAAAGTAAAATAAACAAATGCATTACAACAAAGTTGCACAATCAAAAAATTTAAGCTTAAAATCTGTTATTTTAAAGTAAATATATATATACATTTTTTTCAGAAAAAAAAAAAAAAAAAGGCTACCAATTTCTTTCTTTGTCCGAAAAGAAAAAAATGACCCTCCCTTTTTGGGTTCAACTGGGTTAATGAGATTATAACGTTCTACTTTTG
This sequence comes from Linaria vulgaris, assembly GCA_948329865.1. Lineage (NCBI taxonomy): Eukaryota > Viridiplantae > Streptophyta > Magnoliopsida > Lamiales > Plantaginaceae > Linaria > Linaria vulgaris. The sequence goes on along the minus strand of OX415249.1, from coordinate 109,837,965 downwards.
AAAATTATAACTTACACAAACGTAAATGATTTGCCTTTCTCACGCGAGTGTCTTGGCTGCTCTTAGTCTTAGTTGCTCTGCTGTCTGCAGTCAACCTCCCAACTTTTTTAAATGTTTAAGCCCCAAATAAAATAATTCGTCTTATGGGAATACTTTTTGAAATAAACATATTTCTTTAATTTCAGATAAAATAATTTTGAAAATATTCATTTTTCTTAAAATATGAAGTTCAAATGCAAACTGCAAAAAGAATTCCATTACTGCTTACTGTATAGAGTTTTTGGCATAACACCCCCTGTAATATGGGAAATAGGTTGATTACGTCCCTATAAAAATGAAAGGGCAAATTAACCCATGTGATATACGAAATAGGCAGATTACTCCCATATGTTATGTTTAATAGACACATTAGCCTCTTGTGTATTTTTATACGGTTCAAAATACCTCTTTATACACTTGTATTAAGGAGATGGTGTATGTGCATGTATTAAGAAGATGGTGTGCAACTTTTTCATAATTATAGGGAAGTAATGTACCTATTATATTTATTACAATAAATAATTTGCCTATTTATTTTTTACAAGGTGATAATGTACATATTTTGTATATCACACGAGAGTAATATGTTTGTTAGTTTTTTACAGGGGTAATGCGCGTTTTTTCCTATATTACAGGGTTGTGCCAAAAAACCCTACTATATAACAGTGTTGGCATTTTAACAAAAAGAAAATTTTGAATTAAATAACCAATGGTTACATAAATTTATTTGGGAATATGAGGTGCCAAATTCATGAAGGAAAAATCCAAAAGATGTTATTTTAGAGAGGCAAAACATAAGTTATTTGTTTCATAAATTGGGTTTGTAACCAATTTCGATTACAAGTTTAATAATTCCAGACAACTTTATCTTTTATAATATTCAAATGTATGAGAAATCCCAATTGTTACTACTTTCGATTTATAATTTATGAAACTAAATATAATGAACGAGTAATATTGTGAAAATCAATTTTCGTTATTAAATTAACTTGTGGGCACGACCACTGATTATTTCTTAGATGAAAATCTTTACTTAGACCAAACTATAGGAATAGATAAAATCATAAGCGCTTAATTGTAGGAAATAAAAAAAATTGAGAGATTGACTACAACAACTAAGTGCAGCCAAGACACTAAGATAATTCTCTATGTTGCATGAATACGTACACGGTGACACAAATACAACGCGATACGAATATGGCGACACAAATATTTAAAAATTACAGGATACAATATGGGATGGATACGGCAAAATTTTTTATTTTTTTTTAAATATACATATAAGAACATCAAAATAGTTCACGAGGAGATTATATGAGGATCCCTAAATCGAAAGGTGTCGAATTGTCGATTGAATGAGAATCAAGCAATTAACTTAATTTGACAAATTGAGGGTTACATAAGTTAAAGAAATGGAATGAAAGAAAGGAAAGAAAGAAAAATAAAAGAGACTCAATTTGAGTTGAGAAGACATGGTGCGGTGCAGCTACTAATTGGAGACGAAAGAATAATTTGGGCCTGTTTGGAACCCTTTTGGCCCACCCCTTTGGCCCTTTCAAAGTTTCAAATTCAGTTGGATCCACTTTCGCAATTTGGACATCCAAATACATTTGGCTCAATATTTCAATGTCTCTCATATGTCAATTGTCTCATGTCTATTCAATTCTTTTTTTTTTCATTGTTTTATGTACCGATTATTTGGTAGCAGCCATATATGACTTTTACTTTTGTTTTTTTCCAATCAGGTCTTATTGCATTATTACAAACTAATATTTAATTATTATAATTAGGTGTTAAACAGTTTACTTAATTATTAGTTCATAATTGAAGTTTCTCTATATAATAATGTCAGTCTCTCATCAAAACAACATACTCTAAAAAATAGATACGCAAGTTTGTATAAAAGAAATTCCTTCTCAGCCATCTTTTCTTATTTTCGCTGAGTTCTAATTTTTTTTTTCTTTTTACAGGTGAGCATATTTAGAAAGAAGAGGAAATCCTGGTAACTAATTAGTTCCTCTTTCATTTAATATTGTAATATATGTTTGTTAGTCAATATCCCTTAATTATAGCAACTACTTCAATTACATAATTATGGATTTTTTTTTTGAACCTCAAACCAAATATATTGCCTCAAAAAACTAGAAAGTACTTGAAAAACAAGCACCCCTAAAGAAAACCGCTTACAAAACACATGAATAAAAACCAATAAGCGATCTATCAATAAACAAGGAAACTACTCAATATCAAACACATCTGCATCTTCTATGGCATTCCTAGCTAACTCGTGTACCACGACGTTTGAATCGCGATGCACCCAACAGATGAAGAAACCCGAATTTTGAATGAAATAATCACGAATATCATCCAAAGCACTTGCTATACTAGAATCCCCACAAGTACCAAATAATATGTCGTGAACAATCCCAAGGCAATCTCCCTCAAAAAGCACGTTGCTCCAACCACGAGTGATTGCCCAACGTACTGCCTCCCTCGCGGCTAAAGCCTCACACCCAATCGGCCCAACAAGTGATGTCAACCGTCGTTGCCTCCACGCAACCATCTCGCCCAAAGAGTCATGCGCGACCATACCCATCCCAATAGCTATGTCAGCCTGAAACACTGTGCCATCAAAATTCACCTTTATCGTGTCCCCCTGAGGTGCGGTCCAGCCCTCCTCTCTTATAAGTTCCGCACGAATATGTCTACCATTCAGCCTCGACCATGTATATGCATAAGTGGTCGCGAACATCGCCAAGTCGCCCGAATTTTGCTCCTTCTCACCCGCTAGGATTTTGTTCCTATTTCCCATAGAGTCCAGCAAACCGTGATCATCAATCCAATCCTTTCCCATGTTGCACTTTGTCCGACAAGTAGCAGCCAATCCCCCACATGTTCGCCCTCTCGGATCCATAGCGAAAGTGGAACCAACGCCAATGCCCATACCTGCCGAGCCAAGTCGCAAGCGAACAGAACGTGATACGCCGTCTCCACGCCCGTTCCACAAACGACACACTCCTGTTAGATACATATATGGCGACGTCCCAAGTTCGATCGTGTTGGAAGTATTTCATGACAACAACGCCACAATTTTTTTTAACCTTGTTTGCGCAATCAAACTCCCAAAGTTTTTTCCAAATACCGTGAGGTTCGGATGATGATGTAGTCCGTCCGTTCTTGATCAAGCCTTGCTCCATAATGAGGTGATATGCACTTCTAACCGTAAAGACCCCCTTCCTCTCGTAATGCCAAACAATACGATCACTGCTTCCCACTTCGCCTAACGGAATTGATAGGATTACCTCGACATCGACTTCCCATAAGAACTCTCTCAATACCGTGACGTCCCACCAACCCATGTTGCTGTCGATAAGATTCGAGACCATCAGGAACGGCTCATCCATGTCCACAGGCATTATAGGCCGAAAAGAAGACGGGCGAGGCAGTCATGCGTCATGCCAAACAGTCAGCGATTCTCCATTGCCCACTTGCCATCTAGTTCCTTGCTTCAATACCGCTATAGACTCCCAAATTCCCCGCCAAGAAAACGACGGTGCTGCTCCAATCTGTGCGTCCCAAAGATCGCAATGTGGGAAATATTTTGCTTTAAGGAGTCGGCTTACAAGGCAGGACGGATCAGTTAGTATACGCCATGCCTGTTTCGTAAGTAGAGCGAGATTAAAAGCCCGAAGATCACGAAAACCCAATCCGCCCTCCACCATACGACGACACATCCTATCCCACGCAATCCAGTGAATTTTATTTTGATCACCGCTTCCCCACCAATAATTACAAATAATTGCCTCAATTTCTTTAATCAACGTGTCAGGAAGACGAAAACAGCTCATGATAAATGTCGGAATAGACTGTATTACCGCCTTAATAAGCACCTCCTTCCCCGCCCCCGACAAAGTCTTCCCTTTGTACCCCGTCGCCCATTTTCTCACCTTGTCCCTAATAAACGCAAATAGTTCTCTCTTTGATATTCCAACCACCGAAGGCATGCCCAAATATTTCTCATGTTTTTCAGCAATCATTACCCCCAACAAATTTCCCACCTCCTCTTGAAGTTGCGCATCCGTATTCTTACTGAAAACCACCACTGACTTGTCTCGATTTATTTTTTGCCTCGAAGCACCCTCAAATCTATCAAGAATATATTTCATAAACCTCGCTGAATTTACCGTAGCTTCACAGAAAATAATTGTATCATCGGCAAACAATAAATGCGACACCACGGGTGCTTGACGGCAAATACGTACTCCATGCAAGTCATTCTTTCTCTCCGCCGATGCAATCAAGGCTGAAAAAATCTCAGAAACAAATAAAAATAGGTAAGGGGACAAAGGATCCCCTTGTCGAATGCCCCTCTCAGGGAAAAAAACCGCAGACTCACGTCCATTAATTAAAAGAGAATACGAAACAGAACGGACACCCATCATAATATGAGACACAAAACTAGAATCAAAACCCAATTTAAGCATTACCTATTCCAGAAAAGACCACTCAACGCGAGCATAGGCCTTGCTCATGTCCAACTTCAACATCATAAAACCTCGCTTTCCTGTTCTTTTATTTTTCAAAAAGTGGTTAATCTCAAAAGCTGCCAAGATATTATCAGTGATTAATCGTCCCGGAACAAAGGCTGATTGAGAGGGAGAGATAATGGAATCAAGACAAGATTTCAGCCGATTCGCAATGACTTTTGATGCTATTTTGAAACTCACATTGCTGAGACTGATAGGCCTAAACTGAGACATCAATTCCGGGTTAGCACATTTAGGGATAAGAACAATATGGGTAAAATTAATACTAGGGTCAAAAATACGGTCATTAAGAAAAGATAACACAAACCGGGTCACATCATCACCAACTATAGACCAATATTTCTGATAAAAAACAGAGGAAAAACCATCTGGACCCGGAGATTTAAAAGGATACATATCTTTTAGAGCCTTGCGAACCTCCTCCGCTGTGTATGGTTGCAACAAGCTTTTGTTCACCTCAGGGCTGACCCGCACGCTCGCGTCTCGCAACACATCCTCAATAGCCGCCTCTGACGAAACATTTGCACATACAGAAAAATATGTGATTGACAAAGATTTTGTTAATCAATTATGTTACCAACGTGATCCTATAAATAAAAAAAATACTATATTGCTATAAGAATGAGTGCTAATCATTTCGAACCTATTATGTTAAATGTAAGGTAGGCTAAACATGAATTTTCTTTTCTTTTCTTTTTTTCTTGCTTTTATTTCATAATTTCGGAATTTCCTGTCACGTTTTTTTTTTCTGGATTGCAAATTGTTGTTGATAATACTTACCTCAATAATATTAAATCATGTTAAAATCAACATGTTACTATAAATAATTAAATTTGGTATAAAAATACTAGATATTGTATAATTAAACTTCTAAATTAGATCAAATCATTTCATTAAACTTTTAGATTAGATCACGGATTATGCAGATCTTTAAGCAAAGCATTTTCCTATCCAGATTAAATTGGCTATGTAAGTATCCTTACGTTACTCTTTTTTTGGGCTCCACTTGAAAAAAAAAATTGTGATAACGGTCATAATTAGATTCAATCCTTCATTATCCAGTACAATTAATTTTCCGAAAAAGAGGGGGAAAAAGATTATCAATCATTTATCCCCAAGGTTGCATATCCCACTCATCATGACACAAGTTAAAATATTGATAAAGTATTCGGTGGTGACTTGAATTATGTTTTAACTAAAAATAATAATTTTATATAGTGTATAAAACATGCCATCACAATATATATCTACCTGAAAATAATGAGACAAAAAAAACTCACTATACTTTATACAAAGATGCTTATAACAATTTGGATTTTTTCTCATTTCTATAGACTTAGCTTTATCAACAATTATTTGGCATTTGCTGGTTTCTTTTCCCAAGAAAAGGTGCCTGATAAACTATTTTTCAATAAAAATATGATAGTATTTAATAGTTTTTCATGGTAATCTAAATTACCGTGTATTTACACATACCCAAAAATGTCATATATAAAACAAAGAATAGTTTTCTTAATTACCTAAAAGCAATAATAATATTTGGTTACAAAACACTGATTCCTCTTTTAATTGATTTTTTTATGTTTGATGTTGGTAATCGCTGAACGATCGCATCATTACATTCTTAGGTACGTATATAACTTGTATTAGAAAATATAATATCTTATTTAGAATATTAAATACTTTACTCTTATCACTTTCAACCTAATCTTTAAGTTGCACATTACTTGGTACAGAACATTCCGGAGGCAGTGAGGTATTTTCATTTAGGAGAGCCTCGTTGGAGTGAATTGAAATACATATTCGACAAGTCATAACATGCGGACATTCAATCATTTGGTAGTGCTTCATATCCAATAGTAAGTGATAACAATTCATCTATTGGCAGCAACTGGGGACAACAACCTGATCAGTTTCGAGGAATCACACAACAAAATGTGGTTAATCGCAATGATCATCCTGATACCTCTGATAGAGGTTCAAGAGTTTCACGTGTCAACCATTGGCTACGCTCTACAGAGTTGCGACGCCGACGTGACCGAAGCACATAAACTACTTTCGGCAAGGGAGAGAGTAGCACAGGCAGATCACCGAGATCTTAGTAAATATTCCATGTAATAAATGCATATTATATGTTGTTCAAGACCTATCCAACATTTCACGCACCAATTATGTACTATATGTGGTACTTTAAGTGTGTTACTGTTAATTATGTCGCGACTTACGCACTTGTGTGATACATGTATTTTTATAAAATATTTTGTTATTTGTTGATTTAAGTGCAATAATTATGAAGTGTTTAGGTCACGTGTATACAAATACAGATAAAACATATAAATACATTAAGAACCTCAATGAAATTCTTTATTTTTTTGTTAACTTTATTAAACACATTAACAACCTTAATTGAAAGTGCTTTTCATTGTTTTTTTATATTTCTGGAGTTTTTTAACACATAAATCAATTATATGCTTTCTGTAACGTTTTGTTTTTAATTTAGTAAGTGGTGAAATATTTTATTCATACAGAATAATAAATTATATTTTTAGTTCAGAACAATTACATAGACAATGCATCGTGATTTTTAAGTACGTACACTATTTATATTTTTATTTTTACAAAAATATATGAGAGCTCTTCACTGATTCTCACTTGTATAACAAGTCATTACTTTTTTTAAATAAATAATATCTACAACATTTTAATTTATGTTTCTAAATAATATCTACAACAAAATCATCACTAATTAAAATATTACTTTTATACATACCAATCATAACCAATCATATTGATGTGATGTTTCTATACTTACTTTTCTTCCAACATCCAAACACTCAAATTACATCCAAATTAAATTTCAACAACTATACATGTTTTTCAAAATATTTTTCAAAAACCCAAACCAAAATGAACCAAACCAAATACATCCAAACGAGCCCAAATCATCGAAAATACATCCAAACGAGCCCAAATCAAGTTATTATTTATGCCGCAAATTTATGCCGGAACACCGTCTCATGTGTCGGCGACGGCTGCCCTAATAAGAGTTCAACGGGAACAATTGTCTATTCTAAGTGTCAAATCAAGTTAATTTATAAAACAACGATATAAATAAATATGTCACATGTTCGATAAGAATTCATCAGATCTGTAACAATACCAACACCTATGACCTAACTGACCATCAAATGACATTTGCCAGTCATGACAAAAAGATGCATCACTAACCAACAAATGTACACATCATTAAGAACTGTAAGGGGGTGTTTGCAAGAGCTTATGAAAGCTACTTCTTTATAACTTTTACTTAAAGTTACTTAAAGCGGCGTTTGACTTAAAGTAGTGAGTGTTTGCAAATGTATTTTTAAAAGTTACTTAAAGCAGTTAAAATAGTTTTGTGGTGTTTGCAATAGTTAGCGAAATGCAGTTTTTGAATATTGATCAAGATGCAATAAAATTTATTTACCTATATTTAAAGTATCCATAATATTAATGTTTCACCCGCACATGCACAATTATGGTTATATTTAAAAATAAAATAATATAATTGAATTAATACGCTTATTACACTAAATTTCACAATTTATTTGATGTAAGCATTTATTTTTAGAAAGTATAACTTTATTTGAAAGTTGTTAATATAAATATGTTGTTGTTAAGTAATTTTTTTTCTTTTTTGATTTTTTTTGTATTCTTTTTCGTTATTACTTTTTCTTTAATTATTTTTTATTATTAATTAAAACACCACAATTTAAAATTATAGAGAATATCACGTAAATGAGGAAAGAGAGAAATTATGAGATTTTTTTTCTCATTAATTAAGACTTAAATAAGATATTAAGAGAAATTTAAGGAATATATAAGTAGAAGCAGTTTATGGAAGCACCTCATGACATGCTTCTGGGCTTCTGCTTATTTTTGACTTTTTTTAAGAGAAGGAGAAGCAAAAGCATGAATTGCAAACACTAAATAAATGCTTTTCAGTGACTTAAAGCGCATAAGCTCCTTTTAAAAGCTCTTGCAAACACCCCCTAAGTTTGTAACTATTCTTCCTTCTCCAATCCGATTTAATAAAACACAAAATTGATAGATGCAAAATGATGAAGGATAAAGGTCTACATCTTTAATAGACAACAACAGATACAGAAGCCGAAGCTTTGGGAAATGTAGATACCTTCTTCATAATTTCTTTCTTTATAACATATGTGTCGCGAGAAATACGAAATTTCCTAAGCTTTACGCCATTTTTCAAGAGAAATGTTGCGAGACCTGAGGCAGATGAATAGAATCGAAGATCAACCACCTCCAGGTGAGACACAATACAAGATGGCACGGATTCCACCGCATCAAAATCATAATCATCACACAATCCACCCTGTTAAAAAATAATCAAAAAATGTCACGAAGTGGAAGATTACCTGAGATTGAGAACCTTATTTCAAGCACCAAATAAGGAAATAAGTTACAAAATTGAAAAAAAAAAATATGAAAAATCCTACACTTGCTATATGTATAACGCTTAAAATAAATGGAACAAGGGGATGAAGTGGTGTCGCTTACCACGACCAGAGTTAAAATTGTTAGATATGGCGCTGAGTGAAGTAACTCTAGTAGTGCATCAATATCAGTACCAAGATCCAAAAGCAATTCTCTCAACTTATAAAATCTCGGAAGAGCAAGTTCTTGCTTCGTATTAGCAATAACCTATAGATCAGAGATAAACAAACATTAGTCAAATCAGAAGAATGCAATAAGGTCATCATATTGGAATGTGTTGAAGCAATAACAGATGAATAACCAAGCCTTAAGAACTCTGATGAAACTGCATTATGACTAGGTAACTATGACTTTCAGTTTTTGGTACTTACTTTAAACATATTGCACGATGCAAATAGGCGTTCAACCCAGTAAGCCTTAATCTTTTGGTCATTTATTATGGAATATAAAAACACAAATGCCAATAAGAAAATATTTAATAAAAAGTGCCTCGTATTGTAATACTACAGGCCTAAAATTTGGGCCTTTAGTCTTATACACACACCTACTCCCCATGAAGGAATCGTTTAATAAATAAATGGCGAAAGGTTCGAACTGGACCTCTTTTCTTAACTCTAATACAACATTATATGCATGTCTCACATCTAACAGCTTTAGTTTGTATAGATTTTATATATTTATTAATTGCGTGGAAAGTTTTCATTTTTCTCTCGAAAAAGTAGGTGATTGGTTAAATCGAAACCATAACTAAAAACGAACGGTTTTAACCGAAAACCAAACTACTTTATTGCTTCAGTTATTGGTTATCGTTTTTATACTAACCAATAATTTAAATTCTTTAAAAATCGAACCAATAGTTAAAGAAATCGACACCCCTAACTTAACACATATTCCTATAGAGTCATAAATTTAAGGCATTTTCTTCTTGTTCTAAGCATTAAGCTATTAGTTTTTGGAGGTGAGAGAAACACGAAGGATAAAATTTGTCATAGGAATTATGGCATCGATTGAACAAAAAGTTAATACTTAATAGAACATTAGAGGCTCGTTTGGTTGGAGTGATGGGATTGTGGCATATTAAATCAGGCTGAATAGATTAAGGTGGATTATATTACAATTTTTACGTTTGTTGTACATAAGATTGAATGTGATTGACTTTCAAAATTTTGGTAATTTGACAACATTATCCTTCAACTAAAAATGTATTTGTTTTTTTTTTCTTTAAAGGTATGATGTTATATAACTGCAGTCGATTTTTTTTTATTGCGTGGCGTGATTCTATTTTAAGAATATTTGAATCACATGTTTTTTTCTTATTAATTTATATATTTCGATGGACTTTTCATCCATATTTTTAATGAGCAATCTTCAAAACACTCACATATATTTATATTGCCTACTTAATGAGTCTTATGACACTTTATACCTTATTTTTGGATTTACAATAACAATTATTAACCCCTCGCATTTCTACCTCGAACCACGATGGTGCATGTGTCACGCTGCTACTAAGAAGCACCTATCGTTTAAACACGATACCCCAGGAGAATAATTGTGAGCCACGATGTTATCTCAGGGGACGCAGATCTTAGATGATTCAGTGATGCCGGGGCGCTCCCCACTGTTCACAGTATCACGATGGAGCTTACAGGGTACATGGAGTCTGTGCGTGGCACTACGAATCTTGGATGCGCCCTAGGACCTACGATACCCTTCAAGTCGCGCATCAAGATACTACAAGTACGATACTTAAAAAACACGCTTCTCATGTTAATAAGCTCCGTGAAAACCCAAATGGACACACGATACTAAAAGCAAGGCCATCAGATACGATGGCTCACGTGAGATCACCTAACGAAATGCCATATCGCAACATATGCATTCCGGAAGAGGACCAACTGTCAGAAGAATAATCATGTTAATCAACCAATGGTTGCATGGATAAACCACATGTCAAAAAACTCTACATGCGAATAGACACTTGTTTCTAAGATACAACTTATAAATAGGGAATGCACCTCATATTTGAAGGACGAGTTGAATAAAATAATCAACTTGTTTCTTTCCTCTCTTCCTTCTCTGTTCAAGCCTTTATTTCTTTCCGAAATTCAGATAGGGCGTTCCGAACAAAATATACGTTAATTGCTCAACTATTCAAGTGATACAAAATGAGTGTTAACAAAATGACGCCGTCTATGGGAACACCATAGAAACTCTCTTGAAGTGTTTGCAGAAATTGCAGCAAGACCTACCAGAAGTCAGTGGGTGCAACTCAAATAGAAGGCTCTCTAGCTAGCGAGACTAAGAGTCATCTAGAGACTGAAGAATACGTGCCATCACCGATACCATCACCCACGCACCGCCATCAGCACAACCACACATCAATAATGGGGACTTCATTAACATACCTTGGTCGGTGTTCGAAAACTTACTAGATGCCACTCTTAGGAGAGCCCAAGCAGCGAAAAGGTCTATGGAATATCAACCGATACAACTGTATCGGGGAAGGTACCAATAGGCAAGGATTGCGGATGACGCAAACTCCATACCAAACTCCTCATCACCACGCGCCGATGCGTAGGACATAAGGTAGAGAATATGGGCATAGAGACTACGAACCTGGAAGAATGAATGAAGTTGGAGGAGGAATGTTATACCCAGGAATCAGACCAAATCCCCCATACCCGCTTGGGGGAGACCAATCCCTCTGAAATATGATAGAGAGCTTAAGAAGAGAGACGCAAGATATGAAGAGGACGATTAGTCCCGAGAAAGAACCCGTTTACCACGGTTCCTCCTTTATCCCAGAAGTAGCAAAAGCCATAATTCCAATAGGCTTGTGACCCGCAAACTTGCCCCTATATTCTGGTGACAAGAACGGAAGGGATCCCCAAGACTATGTTCACCCATACTTAGCCAACATGGAAATGGTGGCAGCACCATATTTTGTCATATGCCTAGTGTTTAGAACCACGCTGATGGGGAGAGCGCATGCTTGGTTGTCACAGCTTCCACCAGATACAATCTCTAATTTTGATCAACTATCTTGTTTATTTGTACGGCAATTTGCATGCAACAGAAGATATCCAAAATCTGCATGCCATTTATTGTGGAGAGAAACGAAGAAGTATTCTCTCCACAATGTCAACAAAGGTTGTAGTATTGTCAGTCCAACCATTATTACACATTTGGTCATTAATGTCAACATTGTAACTAGAGGTCCACTTGTATTTCCAATCTTTGGACAAGCCACAAGTTCGAACAACATCCTTGGTGGGTAAGGGGGACAAGATGTGACTTAATACACTTTCCTGCAAATTGGTAATGTAATCTTCACTCTTCCGAGATTCCTCAACTGGAATACTCATGTTGTTAACATGGGTGCTCGACGCCATGGTTCTGCCCATTACACTGAAATAACGATTCTATATTAAATGGTAGAGTACAAGAAGCATAAGGGCTGTATACATGATGTTTGAGTATAGCCCCTTGAAATTATAAAAATGACTTTAGTAAAAAAAAAATCATCATTAAATATTTCTTTTTTAAGAACTTTTTTCTTGCTTGGATATTAATTTGGTAAGAGGCTAATGCTATGATCGCCTTCACACTAAAACCGCCACAATAGCCATAAATAAATAACAAAACACCACTTTGTCGATTCTTATATAATCAATAGGTGAGCTTAACAAGTTCCAAAGTAAGACACATTAATTAGGGCAAATGTAGGTTTAATACCTTTGTTGAGCTTTCTGTTCTTCCATCATTCCTTTTTTTCTTTACCAAAATTACAAATTTTAGCAGTAAAAAAAAAAGCCCTAAAACTTTCCCCTAGGATTCAACTGGGATCACTTGTACGCTATTGCTTCGCTTCGAGCCCGATTTTTACTTTGTGCACACTCTAAAGAGTTATGGACCCCACATTACAAAAACAATCACCAAAATGCCTTTTCTGTTTTTTAGGTTTGATTTTTTGTAATTTCAATTTTACTTTGAGAAAATTAAAATAAAAGGTTAAAAAACAAATGCATTACAAAGTTGCACAATCGAAAAATTTAAGCTTAATTTTTGTAGTTTTAAAGTTAATATATATATATATATACATTTTTTCAGAAGAAAGGGCTACCAATTTCTTTGTTCGGAAAAAAAAAATGACCCTCAGTTTTGGGTTTGACTGAGTGAATTACATACTTGTGTACATACATGTGTAACGTTCTACTTTTTAAAATTACAACTTACAAGTGCGTAAATGATATGCCTTTCTAACGAGGAGAGGCAATTTGCAAGTTTGGCATATAATGAAATTAACACAAAGAATAGTTTGCTCATTCTGCTCAAAAGTTTATAGTTCTTAGTGAAAAAAATGTTTAATTACTTCTTAAAGTAATTACATCTTTTCTCAAAATTACAATAGTCTTTTTCACGAATATGGATTTTCTTTTGGGTGGTGTTTTTTTGTCATTGGCATTGTAGACTACAAATTTGATGGTTGAATATACTTCAGGACGTAGCCATCAAGAATATGGACGACCATAAATCATAATTTCTTTCATGGCCATTTTCCTGCCTATTATGCCTAAACCCCTTGGCACTCTGAAATGTATTAGAACACACGTACCATGGAATACAGGAGCAGTTATGCGTATTGCATCGGACTCTATGCTTTTCATGAGACTAAACTCATCAATTATAGAATCAAACATAAAAAATAATATTTGAGCAATTTGGCCTTTTTTCTTGTCTATTATGCACCACTAATCAGAAAATGTACATATCATTAAGAACTGTAACTATTCTTCCTTTCTTCTCCGATGAATATAGCACTAGATTGATAGATGCAAAATGACGAAGAACAGATATTTACATCTTTATTCGACAACGATAGATACACAAGTAGAGGCTTTAGGAAATGTTGATACCTCCTCCATAATTTCCTCCACTGGAGTATAATCGTGACAATTAACATGAAATTTCTTAAGTTTGACACCATTTTTCAAGAGAAATGCTGCAAGACCTCTGGCGCGAGAATAGGATCGAAGCTCAACCTCCTCCAGGTGAGATACAATACAGGATGGCAGAGGTTCCACCGCATTATAATTATAATCATCATCCTTATAATGACACTGTTAAAAGAAAAAACATGTCACTAAGTAGGATATTGGCCGACAATCTTATTTCAGTAACAAAAATCGAAATAAAATACATTGGAAAAAGAAAAACAAAAACCCATCATTTATTGTATAATGCTTTGATATAAATGGACAATGGGATGGAAGTGTTCTGCTTTACCACATCTAGGATTAAAATTGTTAGAGATGGTGCTGAGTGAAGTAACTCCAGTAGTGCTTCAATATCAGTACCAAAATCCAGAAACAATTTTCTCAGCTTATCGTATCTAGGAAGTGCAAGTCCTTGTTTCGAATTAGCAATAGCCTACAAATTACACAGAAACCAACATCATAAGAATCAAATAAAGTAATCTGTGTTGAACCAAAAAATATAAAAAGGATGAAGCCTTAAGAATTCTAATGAAAACTACGTATGACTCGTTGACAACAATTTTCCAGCTTTCAGTAGTTAGTTTAAACATGCTACAAGATGCAGTAGGATTTCATGCCAATAACACTAAATCTTGCGTCACTTTGAAGGTAAGTGTACGTAGAATTGTGAGGTTTGATGTTTTGGAAAATAAAATGCAGAATCCCAAGAACAAAATATTCAATAAAAAGTGCCTAGCAGGCTGTAGTATTCATAAGCCTAAACTTTGCGCATTTGGTGTGTTATATATATACACACACAGACACACACGACAACATCCCATTATGTGCAGGCTAGAATCTGTTGATAAATCGGTGGTGATGGGGTTTGAACACGATACATCTATCCTAACTCTAATACCACATTACATACCTGCCTCATATAATAGCTTAAGTTTGTAAGAGATTATTCATTATTCATATATTCCAACGTGTAGCAAAAGTTTGACTTTAGAAGGAAAGTTTCCACCTACTTGACAAGAGTAGCTCCAAATCCCCTACCCCCATCGCCACCCAAAAGAAAGTTAAATCTTTTCAACAGGGTATGCTCTGCATTTTCAAAATTTGAGTTTGAACTCTTAGTTTTATGCTTTTCAGATACTGTAAATGTGATTAGATGAACATAGCATGCTTTTCAGAAACTGTTAATGCTTTTCATATATTTTGTTTCATTCTATTTATGAGGATGTTAGTATAATGGTTATTTTACTCATTACGTATAATGTAAATAACTGTAAAACCTCACAGGACTTCTTAATAGAGGTGCTCATAGGATGTGGATGTTATTAACCCTTTTCCTTACCTGACAGGACAATGCAAGGTTTCCTCTAATGTCATGTGTAATAAAAAAGATTCCTAATTTGCTCTAGTTATAGGTGAATATCAATCTGTTATACCAATAACCAGGTCACATATAACCAACAAACGAAAAGACAAATGAGAACACACCTTTGCTACTGAAAGTGTGAGCTCCAATTCTTCTAAACTTGAGAATTCTTTCAACAGACTTCGAAATTGCAGTCCACAATGCAAATATCGAAGCCACGGAAGGTCCTCTTCGAGACCCTGATGGCGCAAAACTGCCTTAACAACCGGTGGTCCATCCACAATGAAGTTTTCCGCTGAACCACCAGATGAGTTAAAGTTTACAAGCTTGGGTCCGAAAATCTTTATTGAATAGTTAAGAATTTCTACATAATCGTCCGTCTCAGACACCAATGAAGTTAGTGAAGGGGCATAGATTTCTACTGTCTTTACATTCATCCATTCGCAAAATTTCAGTGTGAATGTTTCTAAAACTGGGAAAGTGAATATCAGTGTGTCTGTACTAGAAAGCTCATTTATAATCTCAACTTCAGAAAGATACAAACACTTCAGGTTAGCCAAATAATTCGTGGAAGGAACTTTGATAGTGCAGGACATCGTCAGCTTTAACTTTCTTAATGAACTATTGTTGAGAAGGCTGCAGGGTAAGACCATCCCTTGTCTACAATACCCTATCTCCAAATTCTCAACATTACGTCTCAACAAAGTCGTTATCCATGTAGTCAGGTCACCGCCAGAGTTGTAATCTTTAGAACAAGAAAGATGAAATGTTTTTATATTTTCTGTAAGGAGAAGTATCCACTCTACAAATTTAACAAAAGATGTTTTGTGAGTCGTCTTCTTATAATTATATTCATTAATGTAAATATTGTAAATGGATATCCACTTGTACTCCCAATCTTTGGACAAAACAGATGTTCGAACAGCTTCTTCGGCAAATAGGCGGGACAAAATGTTACTTATTACACCTTCCGGTAAATGGGTAATGCGATCTATACCATCGTCATTGGCCATATTGTATATGGATGTCCACTTGTGTTCCCAAACTTGCGACAAAACGCATGTTCGAACAGCTTCTTTGAAGGGAAGGCGAGACAAGATGTTACTTATTACACCTTCCGGTAAATGGCTAAGGCGATCTTTACGTTTTGCACCAACACTTTTCCGAGATTTCTTAGTGGTGATACTCTTAGTAACTCGAGTGCTCCTTCGTGTGGATTCTTCATTAGCAACCTGAAATAGTGAAATTTGTACAAGTATAGTATGGAATCACAGAATGCAGGAAGAAGCAGGGGATACAACTATAAGCGTATATGTTAACTAGACAACATATGTGAAAGCAAAAAGTTCCATTTTCTTTGTATATTATTATTTATTTATTCATCTGTTCTTTTTGAAAACCTAGTAAGGCAAACACAATATTTAAACGCAATTAGGGCAAGTTAGGATTCTGTACATACCTTCATTGCTCCCTGTTCAATTGGGTAATGAAAAGGTAAAACCAAAATGCCCTAAATTGGACTTTGCTCCAAACCCTAGCTACCCAAATTAAACCCTTTCACCCAAAAGCAAATTCGACCAAGAGTGGTAAAATTTCACGCGTAAAAGAGTCGAGACTTGAAGAGAAATTTATGTTTTGTACAGTACAATAAAGAAGTTAAAAGAGAAATTGATGACAAATATTGCATCATTATTATTATTATTATTATTATTATTATTATTATTATTATTATTATTATTATTATTATTCGTTTAAGGTCATTAATGAAGGAAGGTCTTTTTGTTGTTTTTTCAATTCTCTTTTCCATCTCGAGTATTTTGTTGCTTTTGATGGATATTGTTATTATTATGTTTTGCCAACACGTAACTAATATATTTTTGCCAAAACAAATTCATAGTGAAAATAATGTCTTACAAACTATTCGATGAGAAATTTGGAAGCAAAATACAAGCTAATGTTTTCCTTTCATTATTAGTTCACGGGAGAAGTATTGGCAAAATAGTCATAACTCTTTAATTTACTCAAAACTTGTGAGCTACTTATTATTCATCATTAAAATTCTTTTAAAATGCCATATAAAATTTGTCTCTATAAATTTCAAATCTTCTTTGGGTTTCTTGTTCATTCCCCTTTTGACCTTCACCTTCTCATTTTATATCACAATTTTTTTTCTTTAATTTTTTAACACCCTTTAACCGGTCTTACTCGTTTTCTTGTAATACAATCATCTATTTCCAACCACAGTTTCGTTATTATGTTACATGCATTGTCAATGAAGCAACATTGATGAAATTTGAGTATATCTAAATTCCTTAGGGCTTAAAAAATATAACCTAGTAAAAATGAGTTTATTTTTCTGTTTACATTGATGGATGAAAGTTTCAAAGCGCTTCCATAAAATGTATCGCAATATTTCTATTTTTGATTTTATGAAAGCAAATTATAATAGTATCTCTATATCTATTGCACTAGTTAACAACTGTTACGAATTCTTTGAATCCCGACGGCAGATCTCAAAACACTACAAATATGTTTAATATTTAACGAACCAAAATATACACGGAAACGAGACTTTGATCCATGATCGTGATGCAACGTTCTTTCTTATATATATATAAAACCTGCCGTGCAAACATTTCCACATACTCATGAAATATCACACAGATTAGAACACTATTACATATATCAATGCTTCCCCAAAAAATATGCTTCACATTAGAGCAAAAGTGGAAAAATCTAAAGAAGATCCCATCATATTTTTCTTAAATTCAATCATATCAAACAAACACCCCATTCAAGGATTCAATGTTACAGAGTTAGAATGATTTGAACAATTCACAATCAGAGTAAACACAATATTTAGCCAAATTGTTGTGGTCAACATTGAAAATAATACCTCTACAAGAAGATCAAGTTTTTCATTCAGTATGAAAACTGGATAACCAGCATGTACATAACCATTCATAATTATAACTAGACATTGACAAACTTCTTACTTTCTTCCACCATGAAAAGTAGACTAAATAAATAGATACAAAATGATGCACCAGCCAGATTTACATGTTCTATTTGACTAAAAAGGTATGACAAGTCGAAGCTTTGGGAATCGCTAATATCTGCTCAATAATTTCATTCTTTGGAATATTTTTTTCAAAAGATATACGGCATTTCTTAAGTTTCACACAATTCTTAAACAGAAATTTAGCGAGATCAAGGTGAGATTTCTCATCTCCAAAGCACCGAAGCCTCACTTCAACCAGATGAGAGTCAAAACAGGATGGCATGGATTCCACCACATCATAATCATAATCATACACTTCACTCTGGTGAAATACAGCAAAAAGCATCACCATGTGTGAGTTTGGATCTTATTTGAGAAACATAAAACGAAACAAAAGACAATTGTGAGAATAAACAAAATATTCATCTTTGTTGTAAACCTTAATTGACTTACCATTTCTATGTCTAAAGTTTCTAGAGATGGTGTGGAGTGAAGTAACTCTAGTAGAGCGTCAATGTTAGTACCGAATTCCAGATACAGTAATGTCACCTTGTTGTACGTAGGAAGGGCTAATCCTTGTTTCGATTGGGCAATAGCCTTGGCACAAAGAAGAGAGAAACATGAGTCACTAAAAATTTAAAATCCGATGCTATAGTTTTTTAATATGGGTTAAAACAAGGCAAAATAACTGGCTGCTCAAGAATGTTAAACGAAATGCAAGGAATTTCGTCATAACACTGACTCTGATGTTAAAAAAAAAACGTGTTTAGCGCCAGGATCACAAATAAAGACATAAATTTAGTTTTTATTATTATATATTAACCTCTTAATTTCAGGCAAAAACAATGTCGACTCCTCAGCTCCAACCCCCAACCCACCTCCTGAAATACACCTAACTTATAGATCAACAAGATCTTTTCTGTCACATTTGATTGTTTCAAATTTTGTATCTTGAATTAATTTTATGGTTTTTTAGAATACTTTTAGTCATGATATATATCTTAAAAGTAAATGATTGTAAAACCTCAGAGGATCCGTAAATAGAGGTGATCCTAGGACATTGATGTAATATAATTAACCACCTAATTTGCTGTAGTTATCTTTCCGACGGAGAATGTATATCTGCTGTATGAGACAACCAAAAACACAGAATGAAAAACAAACCTCTGTTGCCCAATACGAGAGCTCCAATTCTTTTGAATTCGAGAATTCGTGCAATAGCCTTCGAAGTTTTAGTCCATTTGTTCCAAGCACCTTAAGATCATCCATCGTATGATCATACTCAAAAGCTGGAATAGCAAGTGGGGGATTATTCAGAATGATGTTCTCGATTTGACCACCCGAAGATTCAAACCTTTCTAGCTTCGGCCCTGCAATATTGATACAATAGTCATCCACCTCAGGACCATCTGGGCCCTCGGATCTGAACGTAGTTAGTGCAGGAGCGAAAAATTCCACAAACTTCACATTCGACCATTTGCACGCAACTAGTTCAATAGATACTATGACTGGGAAAGTAAATACCAGGGTGTCTGTATTAGAGAGCTCATTCCGAAAGTCAACTCCAAATAGATACAAAATCTTGAGATTAGGAAAGCAACTTCTCGAAGGCACTTTGAAAGTGCAGGGCAGCTCTAGCAATAACTTTCGCAATGAACTGTTATTGAGAAGGCTGCGGGGTAACACTACACCCGGCTGAAAATACGTTAAACGCAAACTCTCAACATTGCGCTTCAACAAAGCAGATATCCATGAAGCCGTGCGACTGCTAGGAAAATCAGTACCATAACACGATAACTTGAACGTTTTAATCTTTTGTGAAAGAAACAGCATCCTGTCCACAAAGTCAACAAAAGATGGATTCCGAGTGCGGTCCTTAATGTTCATTTTGTAAATGGTGTGCCACTTGAACTCCCAGTCTTTCGACAGAACACTTGTTCGAACAGCGTCTTTGGTAGGTAGGCAGGACAAAATGTCGCTTATTACACTCTCCGGTAAGTTGCTAATGTAATCTATGCCGTTGTGACGACTCCTCTTTCGAGACTCGTCGTCACTTGTGCTAACTTGAGTGGTTATATTCATGGTTTCACCAATCAACCTGAAATCTACCAGTAAGTAACTGTAAGCCTAATAATCTCAATTCTCTTAAAAGGGTACCAAAATTTGTTAAAATAGGCTTTAGTGCATTAATATTCATTCAAAGAGAAAAAAATCATCACCAGAACCACCACATTACCAAAATACTCATTACATGCAGAGAGATTTAACAGGTTTCATAGTAAAAAAGAAAAAAAAAACATTACTTAGAGTCGAAAAATAAAAGGAATTAACAATTAGGGCAATGTAAATTCATACCTTAATTTGTGCGCAAAATGAAGTGTGTGCTCATGTGCTGTTTGCTGTTTGCTCTTCTGTATTTACAGAGTACGAGGAGTAACGCTAGGTTTTGTTTTTATTAAAGTATTTTAATCATTGGAATTTGTAATTGCAATTTGGCGCTTCAAAAACATCGTTTATTTATTCTTTGACAGCCACGTATGAATATGATGCAGTGTAAATGAAAACAAAAATTACTTTCTCTTTTAAGTTTTACTTCTTAGTATCTATTTTAAATAAAATTCAAATTATTAATATATTTGTATATTGAGACGTAAATTCAATTATTTGAGACGTAAAAAGCGTGCATTTTGTGTTTCGAACGTAAGGCTCAAATCATGAGGCGTAAACTCCGTGGGAGTTAATTTTCAATGAACCGTCATGGGGTCATTTGGAGTCCGATTAGCTCCAACCGAGCTTGAAGTGAGACTTGTGCTCAGTTTTTAATAACATTGTGTGTAAATTTAAATTTAGTTTCAAGTCTGACTATTTTGTTAACGAGTCGGCCTACTCATGTGCGACAAACATAAATTTAAAATGGATTGTAACTTGTAAGTACTTATTTATGCTAAATCAGTTACAAAAAATTATTTTCTCGCAAGCTCGAGAAATACTGACATAGTCAGAAGTACAAGAAGGACATTTTTTTTTCATCTTTAATGCTAAGAATACTTACAAATTAACGTGACTTCGTAACTTTATTGTCTGAAAATGTCGTGCACGGCGCCACGGCGCCGCTTTGACACAGTAACCAATCCTTTATTGTCCATATCAAAAAATTTAGTTTCAGTGACCCCTTAGAATATAATAACTAAAGCAACTCGAGCAAATAGATAGACATCTAACTTCACCCAAAAAAAAAGGTCAGATTAAATATATTATATAAATGGATTTAATTAATAGCAAACTCAAATATAAAATATACTTCACCATTTAAGTTGGTTTAGAGTGATTATAAATCATGAAAGATGAAGAATTAGTACTCTTAACCGGTGATACAAATTCCAAAATAATTAAAGAATATTGTAACATGTTTATGATTCATGAAGGATTATTAAGAAATAGTTCTCTTAACCGCTGATACAAATTTTAAAAAAATTAAACGATATTGCACATTACAAACTATGAATTATTGTGTGTGGCTGCCGTGCCCAATCGGCTAGTTTCACACCAAGGTAGAAAACTTGGTGTGAACTGTGACAGAG
This sequence comes from Linaria vulgaris, assembly GCA_948329865.1. Classification (NCBI taxonomy): domain Eukaryota; kingdom Viridiplantae; phylum Streptophyta; class Magnoliopsida; order Lamiales; family Plantaginaceae; genus Linaria; species Linaria vulgaris. Next base: position 109,815,937 of record OX415249.1, on the reverse strand, counting down.
TCTTATCTTACATTGTCAAATTATGAGCTTTTTTAATTAGTAACTCAATTTAATGGAATGGTATTGAAAATATATGAAACCCAGCAGAACGAGTAGACAAGTATACCAACATGATAACCAATTAGAGCAACATTTTTTCCATGCTACAATAGATACAAAATAACAAAAGAAAAATCAACCTACTGTGCATAATTTGGAGATTCAAAAGGTGGTTTAAGTAAAACGACAAAAACAACAACAAAAATTGTTCATCTACCAACATAAAAGGATCAGAATACATTCAACTTTCCTGTTCTTCAAGAGCAGCGAGTTCTTGATCTTCGACCAATTCTAAACCATCTTCAAGGAAATCTTCATACGTGTTGCGATCCCAATTCTTGTACACATTCTCATAATCCTTCCTATACCTTGTCAAGATCCGACTATTGTAATGAACATAACTCAATGATTCAGCACGATCACAATTCAGATGGTTTCTTCCAACACTGTGAATGAAACTATATGAGCTTAATGCATTCTCCGAGCAAGAACTGTTTACAGTTTGAGATAAAACTTTGATAGCCAAAGAATATAGTTGAGGAGCAGCAACGCCATATAAATTCCACCACTGAGCTGAACTCATGCTTTTCCTATCTTCAACTGCTTCCAGCCTGGCAAAAACTCCTCTATCACAAGTAAAATCGCTCAGTTGCTTTCGAATAATTAATGCATCCTGCGTATTCGTTAGTTTTCGAATAGCATCTAAATAGATCCCTTGAACAATAGGATCTGCATGAGGCTTACTTCGCCTCACATTGCCAGGACCAACGTTCTGCAACCACACATCAGAATAATAATACGGATTTAGTACGTAGGCAAGTGCATGTAGTGGCAGGCTCTTTCTTTCCCATCTTCTGTTGACCAAAACTTCAACTTCTTGACTCATTTCAAGGTGTTCTGACAATGCCTCTTTAATAGAACTTACCATTTCCTCCATTCTTGGATAAACTTCACCAATTGCAGCGTTATGAGAATCACAAAAACGGATCATTCTCCAAATTGGTTTTGTAAGAGACAATACAAACTTCACATCATCCCAGAGCTTCTCATCTAGAACTATATTTTTCACATCTTCATGTGTTAATTTAGAATTGGATGTTCCTTTGCTAATTGATTCCCATTCATGATTTGAAACCATGTCAATCAGAGAATTCTTTAACTTGCGCAGGCGCTCTATTATCGCATAGTGATGTCCAAACCTTGGTTTTTTCACTTGAAGCACCTCTAAAGCAGAGAACTGCCTGAAGATGTGCAACACTAAAGTATGATTCTTTATGTAACTAATGACTTCTTTCACCTTCCGGTAACAAACTCCAACAAAGGACAGTGAATGGTGCACTGATTGCACAATATCTTTCATCAGGAGACTCAAGGTATGCGGCAAGGAACTTGACCAAAATATATGAGGCATTCTATCAACAATAATATCTCCAGCAGCCTTACAACTAGTTGCATTATCAGTTAGTATTTGGACGACATTGCATTTTCCCACATTTTCTATAGCTTTCAACAATATATCAACGATATAAGGAGCTTCCTTTTCATCCCTAGAACAATCGATAGAAGTAAGAAATATTGATTTACCTCCACAAACTGTTAGGACATTGATAAGAGGTTGATTTCTAATATCTGACCACCCATCAAGTACAACGGAAACTCCATATTGAGGCCAATATCGCTTGAATTCTGCCAAATGGTTATCTACCGTTTTTTTCTCCTTATCTAATAATGTAGTTTTCATTTTTCCTGGACTTGGCGCGTCGTAGCCTTCCGGAGCTTCATTGATAGCTTTAACCATATCCATCCAAAAGGGAGACCTCGCAACGCTGAACGGAATCCCACAGCTATAGAAGAATCTTGCAATTCTTGCATCAGTGTCCTCTCTTGCATTCATTTTCTCAAACATCTCATTAACAGCACTAGTACTAGCTCTTTTCTTTTCCACAGGTAATTCAGGTTCAGAAGCATACTTGGTTCTTTTGCGCAAATCTCCTCCAAACACATCCCTTGCTCCTTCTTCTTCTTTCTTTAGTCTCTCTCGATCAACTACTGACACCCTAGAGCACAAGATAATCCCCCGCGTCTTCTCCCCTTTCTTTAAGCCGATTAAGTGAGCTCTGATTCGAGAATACGATCCAGTATAAGGATCTTCTCGACATCCAAAGTTACATATCCATTTCCCGTCTCTCTTATCTCCAACTATGGTAACATACTTCTTTAACGGAGTTGCAACCATATCATCATTTGTTATAGAAGAAGCTACATCATCTTGGTGACGTCCGCTCATTGCTTTAAAAGTAAGTCTGTAACACATCACAAATTAACGTCAAATTCCCGAAACCACAGAATACTGTTTCACAAATCTAACAAGTATGGAAAAAGTTAAAAATACGAATCGATAACCGTTGAAGGGGAAATTCATAACAACAAAAACAATGGTACGATAGGGAACGGGGTTTTGGCGAATTCTCGCCGTGACCTTTGTAAATTCTGTAACTTTAGAGTGTGAATACATACAGCTAGTTATTCTGATGTGCCTTTTGGACTAAAACAAATTTATAAGGGTTCATTACCAAAGCTATGAAACTGCTCCTAACTCTAATTATTTTCATGCTCTTTCACAACATTTTTAACTAAATTTAACAATTTAAAACTAAAATTCATGAACTAGGGCAAAATTAAAATAAAGATAGCAGTTAATTAGGGCAATGAATGTAAGTGGATACCTTCAATAAGAGTTGTGTAATGCAGATATTCCTTTTTCTCCGCTAAAAGTAACGAACATATCTATAAAAAAGAAAGCCCTAAATTTTTGCACAGACTCTGTTCGATGAAATGTGAAGAAGAAGAGTTGTACCTTTGGCACTACTTACTGCACAATGCGCCCTTTTTGTGATGACAGATTTGCAATTAGCCTCACTTACTTTATTAAAGGGACACTTTGCCCTATACATGAATAATATAAGTAAATAATTTATACAAATGTATCTTATAATTCTTATATGCGTGTATCGGTGTATGTTAGAGAAGTAGGATTTTATATTTCTATTTTGACAAAAATCAATGAGGGGATTTGTTAATTTTTAACATCACGGGAATAGAGTGACATAGGCTCTGTTTTAATTGGGTTTTGACTTCTTTCAGACTAAAAAGGGCTTTGAAATATTATCTTCATAATTTTGGAAGTCAATAAACTTTCAAAAATAGTTTGTTTTTTGACTTTAGAGCAATTTGTGAGATTAGGCGTCGATTGCCAAGTCGACCGATCAAATTTGCCCGAGTTTGAAACACTTATCTTAATAGATAGGAAGAAAAGGATGCAACAGAGAGCATTCTTCTACTTGACAACAACTTATAAAACAAGTCGAGGGTTCGATGTTTTGGGAAACGTTGGTAGCTGCTCCATAATTTCACTTCTTTGAAATTGTTGGCCACATGCAGCACATGGCCACTTCAATGTCATGTGGGTTGATGCATGCACCGGTTGGAGGCCACATGCAGCACATGGCCACTTCAATGCCATGTGGATTGATGCATGAATAATTGTCACATGGGTTTTACAAGGTGTCACACGGTTTTGCAAGAGTTTTGTCTACAATTCATGCCTATAAATACCAGCCCTCAAACTCAGTTTTAATCATCCCAAGCAATAGCAATCTTTCTCTTATATACTTATTGAGTGTTAATTATATAAAGAGTGGTTTAGTGAGTTGTTAGTGTGAGGTAAAAATAGAGAGTTTGTGCGACTTTACTACGGTAAAAGTGTGAGAGTTGCAATTCCTATTTTACACCCATAGTGAAGTTCTTCTACCTTGCCCGTGGTTTTTTACCCTAAAGACATTGGGGTTTTCCACGTAAAATCTGTGAGTCGTTTATTTTTCCGTCTTTTAATTATTGTCGTGTTTTACACTCTATCAGAAGGGTCCACTTTATAACAAGTGGTATCAGAGCCTCGGTTCATATCCAGGGTCTAGTGATATATGTGGGTATCGTACTGAAATTATTTTTCAGTGCCGGTGGTACGTGATAGAAGCAATGACGGCGAAATTCGAGATCGAGAAATTCAACGGGAGTAATTTCTCGTTGTGGAAACTGAAGATTAAAGCCATCTTGCGAAAAGATGGGTGTCTCGCGGCGATCGGCGACAAGCCGGTGGAAATCACATATGATATGAAGTGGAACGAGATGGACGGCAACGCTATCGCAAATATTCACCTGCCGTTAGGTGATGGCGTGTTGTCAAGCGTTGAGGAGAAGAGGACAGCTAAGGAGATATGGGACCATCTCAACAAGTTGTATGAGGCGAAGTCCCTACACAACAAAATTTTCCTTAAACGGAAATTGTGCACACTGAGGATGACGGAATCTACCCCGGTAACTGAGCACCTCAATGTTTTAAATACTCTATTTTCTCAATTAACGTCGTTGGGTCATAAAATAGAAGTGGTTGAACGTGCTAAAATTATGCTGCAAAGTCTGCCCGATTCGTATGACCAGCTTGTCATCAACTTAACAAATAATGTCCTCACGGATTATTTGGTCTTCGACGAAGTTGCAGCCGCTATTCTGGAAGAAGAGAGTCGGCGCAAGAACAAAGAAGACAGGGAGGCAGGTTCACAACAAGCAGGTGCCTTGTCGGTGACAAGAGGGAGAACGACGGAGCGCGGTGCAAGTGGGAGTAAGAAACAGGGGAGATCCAAGTCAAGGACCAAGGGCAGTTGTTGGCACTGTGGCAAGAAAGGTCACTTGAAGAAGGACTGTTGGAATCTTAAGGATTCGAACAAGAAGAGTTATGATCCTCAGGGGAACGTTGCTACCACTTCAGATGATGGTGATGTACTATGATGTGAAGCAGTAACAGCTATTCGAGGTATGCGTGGCTTCGATGATGTATGGCTTATTGATTCAGGAGCCAGTTTTCACATGACTCCCCGGAGGGAGTGGTTCATGAGTATACACCGATCGCTGGAGGATCTGTAAAAATGAACCTTTGAAAGTTGTTGATATTGGTACGATCAAGATGGAGATGCAAGACGGGATTGTTCGGACCATTCGAGATGTCCGACACGTGGAGGGATTGGGTCACGAAACAAGATCATGAAAGTTAAAAGGGGTGCACTTGTATTGATGAAGGCGGACAAGATTGCCGAAAACTTATACATGGTACAGGGGAAGGCTCTGCAAGTGGGAGAAGCGTCAGTGGCTTCATCTGAGTCAATTGAGAAATCATCAATGATTTGACATCAGCGGCTCGGGCATATGTCGGAACAAGGCATGAAGGTTCTTGCAGAGAAGAAACTACTTCCGGGCCTCACAAAGGTATCTTTAGTTTTTTGTGAACATTGTGTTGTTGGCAAGCAACATCGTATAAAGTTTCGTAGTTCAGATTCTAGAAGTAAAGTCATTCTAGAATTAATTCACTCTGACGTGTGGCAAGCACTAGTACTATCCCTGGGAGGTGCAAAGTATTTTGTGTCTTTTGTAGATGATTATTCCAGGAGATGTTGGGTGTACATGATCAAGAGTAAGGCAGAGGTATTCTCGATGTTCAAGACGTACAAAGCGCTGGTGGAACTTGAATCTGGGAAAAAGATCCAGTGTCTGAGATCTGACAATGGAGGGGAATATACTGGCAAAGAGTTTGAAGACTTCTGTAAAGATGCTGGGATTAAGAGGCAGTTTACTACGGCATACACTCCGCAGCAGAATGGGGTGGCAGAGCGGATGAACATGACCTTGTTGGATAAAACAAGAGCCATGATGCAGGCTGCAGGCTTAGAAAAGTCGTTCTAGGCAGAAGCAGTCAATACCGCCTGTTATGTGGTGAACTGATCTCCGTCAACAACACTGGGGCTGAAAACACCGATGGAGGTGTGGACAGGTAAACCAGTTGATTATTCTAATCTCCATGTATTTGGGAGTCCCGCTTATGTTATGTTTAATACTCAAGAGAAAACAAAGCTGGACCCAAAATCCATAAAGTGTTTGTTCTTAGGGTATGCTAAAGGAGTGAAGGGGTATCGCTTGTGGGACCCCACTGCCCACAAGATTGTTGTAAGCAGGGATGTTATCTTCACGGAAGATAAGAAATGAAATGATAGCAGCACAGGGGAAGATCCAGATTTTACGACATTAGTAGTCGAGAAGGATGTCGAGCAGGAGGGTCCTGCTGAACCAGAGCATGAACCTGAGGAGACAACAGAGTCTGGAGTCTCGGGAATACGTCGATCGACACGTGTTAAGAGACCACCAGGTTGGCACACAGACTTTTCAATGGAGAACAATGTTGCGTACTATCTTTTAACTGAGGACAGGGAGCCATAAACTCTCCAGGAAGCAATGAGCATTTCAGATGCAACTTAGTGGATGACAGCAATGTAGGAGGAAATCGAAGCACTCCATAAGAATAAGACGTGGGAACTTGTGTCTCTACCACAAGGGAGGAAACCCATTGGCAACAAATGGGTGTACAAAATCAAACGTAACAGTGATGACCAAGTGGAGAGGTATCGTGCACGATTGGTGGTGAAAGGATATGCTCAGAAGGAGGGGATTGATTTCAACAAAATATTTTCTCTGATGGTCCGAATGACAACTGTGCGGGTGGTTCTGGCGATGTGTGCTACATTTGATTTACATCTTGAACAGTTAGATGTAAAGACGGCTTTTCTTCATGGTGATCTTGAAGAAGAGATTTATATGCTCCAACCGGAAGGATTTAGTGAAGAAGGAAAAGAGAACTTAGTTTGCAGGTTGACCAAATCTTTGTACGGTCTCAAACAGGTGCCGAGGTGTTGGTACAAAAGATTTGATTCATTCATAATGAGCCTTGGATACAACAGACTAAATGCAGATCCTTGTGCATATTTCAAGAGATTTAGTGATGACTTTGTTATTTTGCTGTTGTATGTTGACGACATATTGGTTTCAGGCCCCAACAAACCTCGTATTGAAGAACTGAAGGCTGAACTGGCTAGGGGATTTGAAATGAAGGACTTAGGACCAGCAAACAAGATTCTAGGGATGCAAATCCACCGAGACAGAAATTGCAGGAAGATTTGGCTTTCTCAGAGGAACTATCTGTTGAAGAGTTTGCAGCGGTTCAGTATGCAGAATTGTAAGATAATCTCTACCCCTCTTCCTGTTAATTTCAAGTTATCATCAAATATGTGTCCTAGCAGTGAAGAAGAGAGGAGGGAGATGTCTCGAGTACTGTATGCATCAGCAGTGGGAAGCTTAATGTTTGCTATGATCTGTACTAGACCAGACATTGCACATGCAGTGGGAGTGGTTAGTCGATACATGGCGGATCTGGGAAGAGAGCATTGGAGTACAGTAAAGAGAGTTCTGAGATACATTCAGGGAACCTCAGATGTTGCATTATGTTATGGAGGATCGGGTTTTACAGTCATGGGCTATGTTGATTCTGACTATGCAGGTGATCTTGACAAAAGCAAGTCCACGACAGGATATGTGTTTACTCTTGCTGGAGGTGCAGTGAGTTGGGTTTCGAAGTTACAGTAAGTTGTTGCGACATCAACAACGGATGCTGAATACGTGGCAGCTACGCAGGCCAGTAAAGAGGCGATTTGGCTGAAAATGGTTCTGGAGGAACTTAGGCACAAACTAGAGAGTATTTCTCTATTCTGTTGATCGAACTTTGTTGAACCTACAATTGTTCAAATTTAAAGCTCCCAATAATGTTCTCCACGTACTCTATTGCCTAAAGACGTTTTAAAGAGTACTAAGATGTAAGCACAAAAAAGTTAATTTAATAACAGAATCAACTCGTTTTCTTCTTCTTTACCTACCCTTTAAAATTACATGCATCAATGTACGTAACAGAGCATAGTTAGCTTCAAGAAGAAAAAGAAAAAGAAAAAAGAAGGAACAAAAAGGCAGTGCAAATATTAGAAGTTAAAATTTTGATCTTGGTAATAGCTGATTGAGAGTATATTTTGATCTTATTTTGATTCAGACTCAAATTTTCCTTTGAGCTACCTACCTGCAATTATATTTTACTTGTTGTCAACAAAAAACCTAGAAAAGAAAATAAAAGATCAAATGATAATGAAACTAAATGGTAGCACAAATTGTTCAAAAAAAGAGGAGTAATTGAGATTGGAGGTCATGAGTGAGAAAGAGAGCATACCGTTGAAATTGAAAGTTATTTCTCAGTTCCGATGATGTTAAGTTACAAGGGACTTAGGTCATGTTTTAGAGTTATAATTTAGGGATAAAAACATCAAGCCGCAATCTATGACATTTTTTGCACAATGCCCCTGAATTAATCTTATAAGTGTTTTAGTCTTTAAACTATAGGGTGCTTGTTTGATTTGCCCAGTTGTTTATTTTCGGCCTTGTGTTATCGGAATATTCTTCCTTTTGAGGCGTTTTTTGCCTTTTCTTTTGTCACCAACTACCATTATACATCTACTACAACACATATGAGTCGGGTAGAGAGGAATATTCCGACAAAAAATGATCAGAAATGGCCGAAAATTGGCAAATCCCGTGGTGCCTTCCAGGTCTTTTTGTGGCCGGAGCATTCCTCACTTGGAGGTGTATTTTTTGTCTTTTTTTTTTAACCAACTATTATTATACATCTAGTACAACACATATGAGTTAGGTAGAGGGGAATATTCCGGCAAAAATGGCTGGAAAGGGCCAAAAATGCCTAACTGGGACAAACCGAACAAACACTATATAGTTTAAGGACCAAAACACTTATCGTCATAATCCAAAAATGAGCTTTAGTGGCATCATCTTAATTATTAGCACTTCCCTTAAAATGCCATAATAAGTTCATTACATGGCAATTTTAATTCACATCGAAGTAGATACAAACAATGACATTAGGTTGAAAAATTTGGTGACATTCAGTTTTAGAATGCAAGAAAAAAAATCAATAAGATGACCGTTTTTTAGAAATGCCATGTTACCCTTTGTATATAGCGAATTATATCTTTATATATATTTTTATCAATGCCATAACAATTTGGTTAGGTGGCGCGTTATTGCCACAAATTGATCTCTACTATAATGTCACTATACTATTAACACGACAGCCACTAAATAGTAAATAGGAGGATGATGAGTAAATGACATTCATTATAAAGAAAAAAATGTAGTAAATTCAAAAATACTTACCTAATTTGCTCTTATCATCGAATTCGAAACTTATCATCGAATTGGTTTGTTGTTTATTCCTTTAAATCCACTCGTGGATATAGCTGCTTATAACTCCTGAATTATCTATTTGTCTTGTTTCGCCTCCACATATATTAATTTGATTGCAGTTAGTGAGATATTTTTACACGCGCACCAACTGTTCGATAAGATTCGCATAAGATCGAAAAGTTGTGTTAATTGACTTTTTTAGTTTGTATATGATACCTAGTATGACATGTAGTAATGATGCGATCAATATGTGTTCAACGTTCCTCTAGTTGTAGTGTTTGGTCTCTCAACTATTGGTTAATACTTCAGTGTTCCTTAAATTACTTTCAAGGAGACTTAATTTGATAAAAAGAAATATTTCAGTAATTATATGCCAAGGAAGTAGACTGCATAATGGAAAATTTATCCCTCTGAGTAACTGGCAATATGATTAGTTTTGGCTTCCTTCTGATAATAATGGCAACATTTTTAGTTGTTGGAGCTGCTATTGCATTAGTATTTTAACTTACCATGATGTACAACCTAGTGTTTGGTGCAACTCAACTTGTTACATATGACTCACGATTGTTTTTACTTTTTAATCTACTTGTATTTATGTACGAATTTCGTACTTCTGTGTTTTGCTAGGTAGTGTAGAGCCTGGAGAATGATGATGTAAACTTAATTAAAGCTCCATGTTTGCAATTTGCAATGGTAATCTTCTTTATCATTATTGTTCAGCTAATAAAAAGGTTATCGAGTTCTTATTTGACTATTGAAATACGCATGCAGATTGCATTCACCACTTCAAACCTTTCAATAATATGTTAAATGGCCCTTTTAATATTTGAATCTGCTGATCTAGAGTTGAGAATTGGGTTAAGTTCTTCTTTGTGAGTGTTTTGCACTTATAGAAGAACCTTATGAAACTGGTTTTTTCCATGCTTGTCGTGGTTATGAAAGCCTTGTTCTGAGACTAGCCTTACCATGTAATGCAGAGGGCTTCTTTCTTCTTGGTCCCAAATAGATATTTTTATCAAATCTGTCATTTTTTCCTTTCCAAGGGAAAAATTTTTGAAACCCGATAACTATTTGTTGAATAGCCTACAAAAATTCTCTTCATTTCTTACATATGTATCATTTTTAGTTGATTATATTCTCTTGCGATGGTTTTGTTTGCACGGTATTGCTTGGAGTATCTATTTATTATTTCGTGTGATGCCTGGAAACTTTTTTTGTGTTAAATCTCCACAAGCGTGGCTCTTGAAACTGTACCATTTCTTGAGAAAAGTCGCACTAGGAATTGGCATTCAGAGTGTTATATTAGTTAATGGACTTGATTAATAATGAAGTTTATCGGCAACTTGAGAAGATGAAGAGAGTTGGTGCTTGGTGAAAAGTTGCAAATGACATAAGACTAATCAACTAATTCAGAGCCTGTAAAACAGGTACTGTATAGTTCTTCTAGTGAACTAACTTTCTTTTACTTGGTTTCGATTCTAGTTCAGGAAATTTTGGAACACGAGGAAACAAGACCACTAAAATGTACACAAATTTGATGGTTTTTACCGGATGACTGAAGCAGTTTGGAATCTAGCTAGGGATGAAGACTAAACGCCTGTCTCATGACTGGCTCCTAATATTATCCATCATTGTACACTCCGATTTCTACCTTTTTGACATTGCTTATTATGAGGTAAATATATATTGAATACGTCTTCCATTTTGTGATATTGAAAGATCAATCTTGTAATCTTGTATCTATTTCTTTTATGCAGGGTATCTAAGTATTCAAAATACTTTTTTTTTGATGAATAAGTATTCAAAATACTAGGATGTGGAGACACAAGACATTGCATTGTTTGTATTTTTTAGTTAATTTCACATGTAATGTGATTTTGTAGCTTTGTAGTCCTTGCGTCAAAGAGTGAATAGAATAAATTCAATTTATATGATTAGTTTGTCAATAATTGTATCATTTTGAGTTTTGAGTTGCAGGGGTTGGGGGTGGGGGTGGGGGTGGGGGGGGGGGGGGGTTGTCGGGGGTGTGTGGGGTGGTCATTTTTTTTGTTTTTTTTTTTTAATTTTAGTAATAATAAATAATATATATGATTTTCCATTTTATATATATATATATATATATTTGTTAATTTTGAAATTCAATTTTTTTTTATTTTAGTAATAATAAATAATATATATGATTTTTCCATTTTTTATATATATATTTGATATATATATGTTAATTTTGAAATTCATTTTTTTTTAATTTTTTTAATTTTAGTAATAATAAATAATATATATGATTTTTCCATTTTTTATATATATATTTGATATATATGTTAATTTTGAAATTCAATTTTTTATTTTTTTATTTTAGTAATTATAAATAATATATATGATTTTTCTATTTTATATATATATATATATATTTGATATTTGATATATTTATGTTAATTTTGAAATTCAATTTTTTTTTAAAAAATTTCGATTTTTTTTAATATCTACGTGTCTCCACATTTTTTGCCACGTAGACAAGGTTTTATCTAGTTGGCAGTGCAAACTTGTATTGTAAAAGCAAAAGAGCATTTTAAAAGATAAAGGGCATTTTTAGAAAGAAAAATGACATTTTAAACAAGGAAAAAAAATAAAGGACATTTTAAGAAAGATAAAGGGCATTTTAAGCAAGGAAAAAAGATAAATGACAAAAATTCAAGTGAGTAAAAGATAAAAGACATTTTTAACACTTCTGCCTAAAATGTAATACACAATAAGGAATATAGTTGAAGCTAAACTATATCATAGGATGATGTTCAATCTCCATATCATTTGCCGTGACAGATCTCCAATACGAATAACAAATCTTCACTTTATTGACTTGTACAGTCTACCTGATTATGATGGATTTTTCTTACTTATCTTCGCATAACATTTCCCAATTTTCCCATCTGATTAAAAAACTTGTCATAAGGGAGGTCGCAATATTGCAATAAGCCCCCATACCTAACTGTGATAGTTTCTGCTTACTTATCATCGCAACATTTGCTAAATTTCTCATCTGACTAAGAAACGAATCTCGTCATTAAGCAGGCTTGCAACATTGCAATAAATTTTCACGAATAATTAAAAGCCCGGCCCTACCAACCAATCTTGGAGAAAAAAATCTAACGTTAAAACTAAAACGACCAAAAAGGAAAAAAAAATGTATCTCCTTGTTAGGCACGGTTACCTTTACCTAGTAACCAAGTTTGCAATCAGAAAGATAACCCCACCTGGTTTGGGAAAATTGACAATTCTGGATTTCTGGTCTTAAGAGATTTTGACTACACCCCTTTGAACTCCAAAGGTCCACATCCAGCACCAACATAGGAACAAAATGTGGCGCCCCAAGACTATACATTCCAAAAAAATCACGTGTACGAAATGCTTATGCTGGCAAAAAGATCATACATAATGTTAATCAGTTGTCGGAGATGATGATAATGTTGAAGCTCAATTATATCCTTCCAGTTCTTGTACTTCTCTGAGGGGTTGAAAAGTTTACCTATTAAGACTTCCATAGACGACTTCCCACGTGTTCTAAAACGACCCATGATATGCTTGGACCATTGGAACCTAACATTTCTAAGAATAATACATTTCCCTAAATAGTTATAGTGAACAAACATAACGCAATTTAGTTAACGAATGAAATAATGGACATTGGGATTAAAAAATAAACCAATGCTGATGATGCAAATCTATTACCATTTATATCGTTGTTGTGATGATGATAAGGGAAATTAACACTCACTTGATTTAATTTTTTCCTTAATTAGTACAATCAAAGTAGCAAGACTTAATATATAAGGAAAGGGCCTTAGCTGCAATCGGTTTAATAAATGGTTAGCTTGTTATAAGGCCTTGCCTCTACCTAGCTACCTGAAGCACTATCTGTGCCAACAAATCAGACTTCCTATTTCTGTAGATGAAGGAAACAAGTCATTTTCGGGACTTTTGATGAATAAGAGGCTTTAAACTCCACACCCACCCAAAAAGAGAGTAAGAACATGAATTCTACGGTTGAACTACTAAATGTTTTACAGATCTATATATGAAAAATAGAGGTCAACACTGTGACGATAAGGCAATCAGATAAGTATGTAGTGTACGGAAAACAAAAGTTAACACTCATCACAGTACATTAAAGAGGAAGAAAGCCCGTCGCATTCATATATACTGAATTTATCAAAGCGTATAATGAACTGAAAGATTCATTTTGAAGTATTTACTCAGTTTTTTTTAAGTAAATTAACGTTGCAAACAAACAAAGACTAAACTAGTTAAACAAAAACACAAATCAACGTGGTCTTATCAATCCACGGTGTAGGTACTCTTACTCAAACTATGCACAAAAAATGCATATTACATTAATCAATGATATAAAGCTCTTATATCATTGACAATTAAATTCATAAAACTTTTAACCCAACTTCATTACCATGTTCAGAACACGGTTACACCTACTATTGGGAGGTCTAGTTTTACGTTTCTGATGAACATCAAGTCTCTCAATAAAATGAACTCTTGCAATTGCATGAAAACAGGCTTGCACTTATGTATGTTTAAAACATCTATGATGAAGGATTTTCTCATAAATAAAACACACAAACACGAATCTAGTTGGAGCTAGACTATTTCGGTCTTCCTCATATCATTTATTGTTCTCCATATCATTTTTCGTGCAGGATCTAATACAAATAGAAAACTTTCTTTTCTCGACTTATTTTCCTAGTTATCAGAGGTTATTAATTTTCAGTTATCAGAGGTTATTAATTTTCTCATTTGATTAACAAACGAAACTTATCATTAGCCAATTTTGCAATACCGCAATAAACTTCTCTATCGTCTTCTCATACATACAAGTCCAAGAGATCCCAGCCCATCTTAGCTTGCAGAAAGAAATCTAACAATAAGAACTTTAAAAGTGACAAAAAGAAAGACACTAGTTCCGTCAGTACACACAGTTTTCTTTATCTAGTAAACAAGTGTACAATCAGAAAGCTATCCCATTTAATTAGGCAAAAAATGTAAACAACTCTGGTCCTAGAGTGTCCCCTCTTCTTCTAAGACTCTGGACCTGACATCTAGCACCAATATAATGATGCATAGGAGCAAAAGGAGAAGCTCCACGACTTTGCATGCTAAAATAAGTGAACTCTTAAGTAAGATCATACATGATCTTGACCACTTGTTGGAGATAATCATAATTCTGAACAAGAGAATCTGAGGAATTCATAAAACCCTTACATCTCCTTTCTTGCATATCTCTAAAGGGCAGAAACGTTAATCTATTAAGAATTTCATTATAAGGACATTATCTAGCTAGTACTGTTCCTATAAGTCTTCATCACCTTGAAGCACATGAACCTATTATCTCTAGTAATATTTCATTGACAGGCTAAACAAGAATACCTAAGCAAATGCATAGATTTCAAACAACTTCTAGTTCCAGCATATTCGTAGATTGGATCTGGTGATCAGACATAGAGCTATTATTTCTTGAAATAGTTCATTCACAGGCTAAACAAGAATACCTAAGCAAATACATAAATGATCAGACAGAGTGCAGTTTAGTAAACGACTGAAATCACTATCAAAAGGAATGTCTACAACTTTTAAGGGGACATGAGGAAAAATAGAAAGCAGGATGAAAATTAATAATAAACTAGCGAAGAAACTCTTAATATACATGTGATTATTAAGATAATGATAAGGGGACAACACTCTGTTGATTTAATTTTTGTCTTAATCATGTAACACGGGCTAGTAAAGGAAGAACCCTAGAATCAGTTTAATTAGTAGGGCTAGCTAGCTAGCTAGTAATTTGGTTTTGGCCCTACCTACCTTACACATGATAATCAAATTAAACCTTCCATCATTATATTAGATCCGCTAGCTAGCTCAGTTCAGTTGAACCAAATTCCCGGCAGTTAATTTAATCAATCGAAAGGAAACAAGTCATTATTCAGTATCATTTTTTTAAAAGAAGTAAGAGTTCATAAATTATTTCATACTCAAAAACAAAAGAAATACAAAAAGGTAAAAGGGTATGAATTCTACGGTTCAACTACTTACCTTAATAAAAAATCAGACGGCAGATATATTAATTGACAAAAGTTGAACAAACACGAAGACAGTAAGTTAAAGCCCAGCAGCATACACATACCTATAGCTGAACTCCCCCTTAGATCATCTGTGATAGTACTGCAAAGCGGTTAATTAATTAATTAACCAATGATATGATGTTGTTCAAAAGTGGCACTCTCCTGCATTCGCATCTGCACCTATTCATCTATCATCTTTAAATAAATTAAAGGATGAAAGTTTGAAGACTAGGTGCAGGTGCAAATGCTGGGGACGGCAACATTTTGCTTTCAATCGATGTTGACATGTATTTGTGTACTATATCTAATTATTACTATTACTAACCTGATGAATAAAACACAAACCCCAGGTGGGTGGCCTTTTATAAGCAGTCCGCCTATATACGTGTTGTTCGTGCAAAGAGGGTTTGTGCCACGAAGCAAACATTCAGGTGAAATTTGCTGAGTTGCGATGTTCAAAAGTTTACAACACAACACCTACTTAGGTACTTGTGATTGTGGCACCATCTCACTTCGATCAGGATGAGAATAGACTAGAAACCCTAACCCTCTCTCTCTTCCGTCTTTTTTTTGACTGATGATGATGACAGTACTTGCCCTACCTATTAACTTACTTTTGTAAATGAAAACCTAATTGTTATGTAAAGTAAATCAAACAATATGTATTAGTTATTAAATCCTAATTAGTTGAGTACCCATTCAACTAATGACCTAAATTTACCCGGCGTTACTGATAAATAATGAGTTAAACTGTGCACTGCTTCTTAAATGTAACTGCACAACAAATAATATACTATTCTATGGGTTTATCACAAAAAGAAACCAACAATTTCTTCAATTACTAGCACGCATAACTTTGCTTTTGTTTTTGAACTTGGTTAGCAACACGTACATTTCTTCACAATATTATTACTCCTTGTTTCTTTTATACAGTTTTCTATCTTTATTAATTAATGTGCTTAGTATTTTACGCTATTTTCTAATTTCATTCTTCATTTATTAAAATAAAACATTTCTTCTCTTGTAAAATTAGAGAGAAATTGCAAAAGCTACTTACTTCACGGCAACTATATAAATCAAAAATCGAACTTTATAAAACATGAGTCAATTTCAATCGATGGAAGCTTACTGAAGTTAGTAGCTAGGCCATATTTACAATTTAAAAGTAAGAACAAGAAAATGTCAGAAAGAGAGAAACACCAGGTTGCTGTCTTATCTTACACCAGGTTATATATGTGATTATTACCGCACAAATCAGCTGACACTGTAGAAATGCAATAGTATGCAAACTTTTATATTAATGTTCTCGATTTATTTGGCACTCAACAAATTTGCGATAACGGCTGTCGAAGTCCCTGAGTCCTTGCCCACGTACTATCTGTTGGGGTTGGAAAATTCTTCATTCAACGATACGAACGAATTACAATAGGAGGAGCAACTCTCACACTCGACTATTACAAAAAACCAACTCTCAAATTTCTCCGTTCGAACTCTACGGCTTTTTCTTTCTTATTTTCTCTCTTTTTTTTGTTTTTTTTTTTGGTGTTTTTTTTTTCTGATCTTGTTCTAGCTAATTTATAGACAAGAAGAAGTATTGGTGATACATTAACTTCATAGCCTTGTAGGATTGAGGTGACTTGTCAGTTGGTGATTGAGGTGACTTGCCGGTTGATAATTGAGGTGACTTGCCGGTTGGTGTATGAAGTGGGCTGAAATATCAACAAATCTCCCCCTCCAGCCCAACTATGTTCGTACACGGACCTAGTTTCTCTCGTGTCACCGCCTTCGTTAGGGATTCTTGCTTGTGTGAATCTTAACCAGCTTTAACAGTTGTTGCTCCATCACTTCGCGTATTCAGTGATACCGAATGTCGATATGTTTTGTACGGGAATGATACATTGCGTTCTTGCTCAGGTCTAAAGAACGCAATGTATCATGATCTAGAGATAAATCATGATCTAGTTTGATTTTAGGTACACTTCATAAAGTCTAGAATTAGACTTAAGTTATGAACAAATCCATTAATTCTTCAATATTATCGTCCTCTTACGAGCATAACAAGCCGTCTTTAATTAAGCAATGACCTAGATACACATATGAAGCTTAGAGTACTTTATAAATAATTTCATAATGTAAACAATGATAGTTATAAGTATATACATGATGTGACTAACAGGTAGAGAGCCACCATGAAATTATCAATACTATGACATTTAATTGATGAGTTTGAAATAATGATTAACAATTTATGTTTACGTGTTAAATTCAGGCTTAGTGTTGTGACTTAAATGGATAAACGACTTTGATTTATTAGCCATTTGGCTACCCCATGGCTCAAATATATCAAGGCATCGACAAATGGCTTCTGCACTTTGTAAGTCAGACTTGCAAAACAGAGTTAGATCATCTGCATAAAGCAGATGAGAGACGTGTTTGTTGTTATGTTGCAAGTTAACTTGATTTCATTGAACACGTTATTCATTTCTTCTTTATCAATAAAACGAGAAATCAGATCGGCGTATATTATGAATATGTAAGGAGAAAGAGGATCTCATTGTCTTAGTCATCTATTCAATAGAACTCTATGAATATTAGTAGGGACCTAACTGCGGTCCCTAATAATAGTAATAGGGACCGCAGTTAGGTCCCTATTGACGAAAAAGCAATAGAGACCGGAGTTAGGTCCCTATTGTTTTTGAGTCAATAGGGACCTAATGGCGGTCCCTATTGTATGAAAAAAATAGGGATCGCAACTGCGATCCCTATTGATTCAACAACAATAGGGACCTAATTTAGGTCATTATTGGTTTTAAAGTATCAGGAACCGCAAAGCGGTCTTTGCGGTCCCTGATACTCCGGTCGCTATTGCCCTCATCAAGGACCTAATTGCGGTCCCTGATGGCAAGCGGCCGAGGTCAATAGGGACCGCACAATAGCGACCTACGTGCGGTCGCTATTGACCTTCAGGGACCGCTGGAGGGGGTCAATAGGGACCTAATTTAGGTCCCTATTGACCCTGTTATCTTGTAGTGTAGCAGGAAATCCAAGCAAAAAAATTGATCACAAAAGCCTAAATTAGTAAGAACTTCTAAAAGAAGAGGCCATTCAACTTTATCTTAGGCTTTCGAAACCAAATTGGCATTCATTTCTGCAAGCCACGATGAAGAAAAGACGTGATGATACTTTTTCTCCCGTGTGCTAGTGTATTATTCAAAGAGAATGAATTTTGAAGGAGGGATTACAATTTTTCGCTATTCCCAAGGAGTGGATTTCGCGTATTAGGTCGCAAAGGACTATGGATTTTATGAAGGGAGTATTTACATGGGGTCGGCATGTGCTTGTTGTGACCTAAGTGCTTCGAGGTCCCTCCCCATTTTCTCTGCGGCCATGGGAGCCCTTTTATAGGGATGGGGGATGGGCTCGTATTTCTGCTTTGGTGAATGAGAGTGGGTCACGTCAGATTAAGGTGGGTCCTCCTTGATTTAATTGGTGATATCCGCTTCTCGTGGAGCAAGATCTTATGGACGCGTGACAAGTGTCAGAGTCAAGGTGTTGCTTTCCATTGGAAGATAGCGTGTGACTTAGTTCTTATCTTTTGAGTTTGGATAAGTATTTCGAGGACTCCTCGTCAGTGTCGTCTCGCTTCCGTTCCAGCAGGGTCTAAAAGAGCGCTTCGTATCTTGAGCGAATATTTGATGATGTACTATTAGGAAGCTTTTAATCTTATTATTTCCAGAACATAGCTGGAAAAGAAGTACTCTATCCCAGGCTGGTAGAGGGTATTTCTTCTGTTTTTCAAGATTTACCAACTAATCAAATGTCCAATTTTATTCTCCCCATCTCCATTACTAAATAATTGGATAGTTTGATGCTTCGTTTTTAGTGGGGAAAGAATCTAAACAACAATATTTTGGCTCTTAAGAGATGGGATGATATCTGCTTACCTAACGAAGATGGAGGGGAAGGATTTCGTAAGATGAAAGACCACAATAAAGCTCTAGTCTCCAAACTTACATGGAATGTTGGAAGCAATAAGGATACTCTCTGGGCTAATCTGTTTGAAGAAAAATATGTTAAGAACAAAGATTTCCTCACTATGAATCCTTGTAATGCCTCTTTATCATGGATTGCTAAAGACATTTTCGAGATGTGATTAACAAAGGAGTATGCTTCAAAGTTACTAGAGATTTTGATATTCGCACTTGGAGTGAGCCGTGGATTCCTAATCTCTCAAACGAAATTCGTCCTTTTTGTGGATGATTGTGTGGATGCTCAACTTATTTGTCCTTTTGTGAAAGATCTTCTAAATGATTCAGGTGTTGGTTGGAATTCAATTCTGGTCCCACCTTTGTTCCTTCAACATATATCAACAAAAATCTTTAAAATCTCTATCGCTGATTATGTGGAATGTAAACAACTTTTTTGTTACCCCTCTACGTCAGGCGATTTCACCACTAAAAGCGCTTATAATCTGCATATCTGGAAAAATATTGAGAAAGCCAAAATACATAGTCTTCACAAGCGTTTTTTTATGAAAATGTCTCTCAGTCGCATTGCCTACTAGAGCAAAGCTTAGCAATTCATTCTTTATTGCAAATTCTCTTTATCCTTTGTGCTCTCAAGAGATTGAATCCATTGATCACATCTTTATTCGATGTAAAGCTTGTGTGGTTCTCCACAAAATGGAGAGAGTCTGACTTGATCCTTTTCAAGATTTTAACACCATTGATTCGATTACTTCTCTTGTTGAATGCAAGTTTAATTTTCTACAATCCAAGGAGGATAAAATTGAATTCATTGTTTTTGCAGCCACCTTGATGGAATGTACATTGAGATAAAGAAATGTGATCATCCATGAAGATCCAAATTGCAACATCAATTGGCTCATTAAGAAAATTGCTGAAGAGTCTAAACTTCAGTTAAAGGGACAAATCTCCAAAAATATTGTTGCCAACATTAACAGACTACTTGGACTAGACAACAACAACAACAACAACCAAGCTTGTAATCCCAATTAAATTGGGGTAGGCTATATGAACCATGAATGAATTACGTCGAGTCGTGAACATGAATCTTCTGCCTCCATATGTTTCGGTTGACGAGCATGTTTTTATTTAGATCTTTTAGCTTCATGTCGTTCCCGTATGACCTCCATCCACGTCTTTTTCGGTCTCCCACGAGCTCTAGCCGTCTGTCCTAAGTCGAGATCTTCAACTCGTCGTACCGGTGCATCTATGGGTCTGCGTTTAACATGTCCAAACCATCTTAAACGATTTTCTCGCATTTTCTCGTCAATGGCCGCCACACCCAATTTATGCCGAATATCTTCATTGCGCACTTTATCTCTCCTTGTGTTACCGCACATCCACCGAAGCATGCACATCTCTGTAACGTTCATTTTCTGTGCATGACTTTGCTTAATAGCCCAACACTCGGAGCCATAAAGCAAAGCAGATCTAATAGCCGTACGCTAGAACTTTCCTTTAAGCTTTAAGGGAAAGTTACGATCGCACAAGATCCCTGTCGCACTCTTCCACTTTGTCCATCCAGCTTGGATGCGATGGTTGACATCTCCGTCTAACTCTCCATCCATCTGCAGTATGGAGCCTAAATACCGAAAATGCGCACTTCTCGGTATCTCTTGGCCATCCAACTGAACCGTGCCATCGTTGTTTCTTCGTTGTTTGCTAAACTTGCATTCGAGGTACTCTGTTTTTGTCCGACTTAGTCGAAATCCTCGTGCTTCTAATGTTTGTCTCCATCGTTCTAATTTAGCGTTAACTCCCATTCTCGTCTCATCGATGAGGACAATATTGTCTCCAAACAACATACACCATGGGACTTGGTCTTGGATAGTTCTGGTGATTTCATCAATTACAATGGCAAACAAAAATGGGCTCAAAGCTGACCCCTGATGTAAGTCAATTGTAATTGGAAAGACGTATGTTAAACCGCCACAAGTTCGGACACTTGTCACCACATTCTCATACATATCTTTTATGATGTTGATATATTTAATGGGTACCCCCTTCTTCACCAAGGTCCACCATACTACTTGGACTAGACCAAAGAAGAAATGGATTAAGAGCAAATCGGACGGTTCTTTTGACGAGAAATGCGCAATATCGGGCTTTATTTGGAGAAATTTCAAGGGTGAGTTTCTTTTTGCGGCTACAGAAAATTTCATTTGTTCAGATGCCTTTATAGCCGGGGAACAAGCCATCCTTGATGCAGTACGATTTGCCCATCAGTTCGAGATCAAGTTGATAATTTTTGAAAGTGACTGCTCCGAGATCATCGATCTTCCTCAAATGTTTCTTAGGGGTCTATTTTTTTATTTAGAGATTAGAACATATTGAGCATTGTGGCCTAAGGAGAAATTTAGATGTATTTCTAGATCTAACAATTGTGCGGCTCATAACTTGGCAGCTTGGGCACGTTCTCGAGATCGTTCGAGTCTGGTGTCTACTTTTTTGATATTCCTGTAAACTCTTTTTGTGGCGGGTGGTGCCCTTCTTTGGCCCCGTCTTGATTTATTGTATTTCTCATTTCATAAATAAAAAAAATTATGTTTACGCGAGAAATAAGGAAAATAGTATTCTTCTATATTCATGTAAAATTTATGTTATGCCGAAGATAAAATAAAACAAATATGTTTTATCCGTTGTGCAAACTATTTATTTCTCTCCAACTAGAAATGATTAAATTGCATGATAGCATACGTTACATTACTCTCAAGGATTCGACTCACAGTCAAGAAAGCGACCCGACCCGCCAACTTGACGGGAAATACTTTCCAGCTCAGCTCAAGTTATTTTATTTTTCCTGACTGATTTTAGATCAGTTACACGCATTTTCCTTTGTATATATAATATATATAAATTGAACAGATTGTATATGTAGATCAATCATTCATTATGTCATTCAACGGAAGTTTCAGTTTATCATGCTCTCGAAGTGTTCGACTCATACGTCCAGTGACTTTGATAATTACTTAAGTATTTGAAACCCAAACAATTGAACCCATTTAAATAAGTGTTAAAAAAAGGGTATCAGTGCATCACATTTACAACTTCTACTTGACAATATCTAATTCACACTTCGAAAACCATCAGAAAAAATTAACAAATCGAAGGCTCAAAGCTTTATGAAATGTTGATAGTTGTTCCATAATTTCGGTTCTTTGAATATCGTTAACAACAATAGCATAACATTTACTTGCACCATTTTTGAACAAAATTTGGGAAAGAGTAACATGAGGTGCTTCCCCAGCACATTACTGTAACTGACTTTCTCCAGGTGATATACAATACCTGATGGCACATACTCCACTCTATCACCATCATAATCATCCATACCATACATCTCGGCACTAGAAATAACAACCATCCATAACAGTTCATATACATTATTCAGAATCAGAAACGGCATCAACTAACAAACAAGTTGAAGCTCTTGGAAATGTTAATAGCTGCTCCATAATTCCAGTTTTTGGATTATCTTCGTCAAGATTAACATAACCTTTCTTAAGTTTTATGCCGTTCTTCAACAAAAATTTTGCAAGATTAACTTGAGCTGTTGTGCCAGCATAGTAGACAAACACGATTTCCTCCAGGTAAGATACAATACATGATGGCACGGGCTCTACCGTATTATAATCATAATCATCCAAACCATCCTGACAAAAAACAGTAATAAGCATCTGTAATTGGAAGTTTAGCCACAATCGAATTTGGGTATCAACAAGGAAACAGTAGAAAGATACTTGAAGGGTAAAAGGAAAAAAAAAAGAATAGCACAGGATTGAACTTGTGGCTTACCATTTCAACAACTAAACAGCTTAGATATGGCGCATTGTGGAGTAACTCCAGTAGCATTTCAATATCGGTACTATACGTCAGAACCAGCTTCCTCAACTTATCGTACCGAGGAAGAGCAAATCCTTGCTTCGCTTGGCAAATAGCCTTGGCAGAGATAAGAAAGAAACACGTATTAAAGCCTTCATCATTTTGGAATATATGTTGAGACAATGAGAAGTAAGAGCATACTGAAGAATGCTAAATATTGCAGTTCTTGGTACCTAACCTCACAATGCTACTTAATGCAAAGAATTTCATGGCAATAATATTTTAATCTGGTAAAAAAAAAAAATCACCGTTTAACGCTAGAATCAGAAATAAAGTGACGAATTTGGTATTATTTTATTACAGATAGAAGTATATTGCCTTTTTATTTCAGTCCTAAAACCATAAATTGTCCTAACCTCACATAGGTCATAAAATTGAGAGCTTTAACGTTCTAGAATATAACATGCCAAACAAATAGTGAATAAAACTGCCCAAACCTTCGTACAAACAACACTCTTATCTTTTATTAAATTAATTAAAGCAGAAAACTTTAGAAGAAACTCTAGATCAGAATTTCTTGAAAAAAATCTCCTTCACCACCTCTTCTTCTCATTATTGGCAATTGTTGAATCCTCAACTCCGTGCCCTTCACACCAACACACCTTTAAAAAATAGTACTTACAAGAACTCTTTGAGAAAAAAGTTTTTTGCAACTTTTGATTGTTGCAAGTTTTTCTTTCATCTTGATTTCTTTAGATAGCTTTCGTAAGATAAAATGACCCATTTCACACACCAAATATTTGATTTCCAATTTATTTTACATGTCTTTTTGTGCGCCCATAAATATAATGGTTAATTCAATTGTTTAGTACAAACTATAACGTTAATGACAGGACAAGGATGTAATTAACCTCCTATATTTGCTTGAATTAAGTTTTCAGGGAGAATATCAAAATGTGATATCAATAATTAACTACCACACAACCTCAAACAAATGAATCAGAACAAACCTCTGTTACCCAAACTGCAAGATCCAATTCTTCTAGATTGGGGAATTCTTTCAATAACCTTCGAAATTGTAGTCCACTCTTTTCAAGCAACTGAGGATCTCCTTCATCCTGATTGTAAAGATATGCAGAAACAACTAGTGGTCCATTCAGAATGATGTTTTCGGGTGTACGACCAAAAGATTGAAACTTCACAAGCCTGCATCCAACAATTTTAATTGAATAGTCATCTACTACAGCATCATCATAGGTCCTAGTACTGAATGTACGTAGTGCAGGAGCACAGATTTCCACAAACTTCACATTCAACCATTTGCATCCTTCCAATTGACATGATTCTAGGACCGGAAAATCAAGAACCAGTGTGTCCGTACTAGAAAGCTCATTCTGAATCTGAACACCCTCAAGACATAAGCTTGTGAGATTAAGAAAACAGTTTCCTAAAGGAACTTTCAAAGTGCAGGGCAGTTGTAGAGTTAGCCTTCTCAATGAAGTGCTATTGTGAAGGCTACTACGGGGGAGGACTATCCCTGCTTCATTGCAGCGTAAATCAAAAATCTCAACATTGCGCCTCAACACAGCAGAAATCCATGTAGTCATGCGACTACTTAACTTGTAGAATCTCGAACAAGAAAGACGAAACTTCTTTATATCGTGTGAGAGAAGAAGTACCCTCCAGACAAAGTCAACAAAAGCTGTGTTCACAGGCCACCGATCACCATAAAACAGTCCATCGTCAATGTCAATATTGTAAATCGACGTCCACTTATATTCCCAATCTTTGGACAAAACACATGTTCGCACAGCATCCTTGATGGATAGGCAGGACAAAATGTGACTAATAATACTTTCAGGTAAATCGCTAATGTGCGTTGCACCAATGGAACGACGACCCATGTTCCAAGATTCCTCCATTACACCCCTTCTAACTCAGTGCTTATGCTCATAGTTTCACCAATCAACCTAAAATAACAAGTACGTATAAGGCTTTATATCGAATATATATATATATATATATATATATATATAGTCTACATTGAAGCACAGAGAGTGTAGGAAGTATTAGAAGCACAGAGAGTGTGTCCATAAATTAAACAAATTCAATAAACTCAATTGTATGACACTTTAATTAGGGCAATATAAATAGATTCATACCTGATACTAGTCTCGTGAGAATTGAGAATATGGTATTTGAATTGGGCGAAAGCTGCACCTCATATCAAATCGAATGACTGAGTATAGTCACTGTTCATCAGCTGCTGCTTAATTACAGCTGCTCCTCATAAAAGCCCCAAATAAAACCTTTCGTCTTTTTTTTTTTTCAACTCGATACACTGAAAGGCGCTAAAAAAACTTTTACCTTCTTTTTATTTAATGCGAAGATGATTTTTTTACCTAAAAAGTAAAAGATATTGGATTAATCAAGTATTTTAAAAGTATCGATTTGGCTGCATTTATTGTACTAAAATAATGAAATACACGTGCACATCCAATTCTATTGCAACAACAATTTTACTTTAATCAAAAAGGTACATTTCCAATTTCATTGCAACTACAATTTTTTTTTATCAAAAAGGTGTAAATATTGGACTACTGTGATTATTTTGTACTTGTGCACCATACAATGACAGATGTTGTACAGCCATTTTGATTAAAGTTTTTGAATTGTGATACTATTTGTAATTCAACCAATTTACTTTTTCGTAAGTAACATGATACACAGTCATGCAAGCCTACTAGAATATAAGTACCGACACTTCGTATAAAAGCTTATGAAGTCGTTTTGTTTCGAGTGCTCATTTCCTTATACAATATATGTTATACAGAAAAAGAACGTTTCATATTAGACCCTTTAAATCATCACCGTATTAAACCCAGCAATTACAACCTTTTTACCCGAAGATGTCACTAGGTCGTTGCTGCGAATAAGTGACAAATTCGAAGAGTACTAAACTGTAATTCTCGAGATAATTTATGAATACGGAAAATAACAATTAAAGAGAGGCCAAATATAATGTTTGATAAGTCAATTCAGATTACCATGAAAATATCACCTGAAAAATATCAAATTTCGTTGCCAACTACAACAAAATGGTTAACACTATTTAGTACATATGCATGTCATTTGGAACTGTAACTAGGCAACAACAAACTTGTTCTTCTCTATTGAATACTAGATCAAATAGATAAATACAAAACGATGCAACAGAAGTCGAGACCTTAACATCTTCTATTTGAGAACCAACGATAAACATGTTGAAGCTTTGGGTAATGCAGATAGCTGCTCCATAATTTTATTCTCTGAAATATTGGAAACAACAAAAACACAACATTTCCTAAGTTTAACGCCATTCTTAAACAAAAACTTGGTTAGACTAGTGCAAGCTGGCCTGCCATCATAGTTTTGAAACACCATCTTCTCCAGGTGAGACACAATACAAGATGGCACAGAGTCCATCGCATCGTAATCGTAATCATCCAAATCAGTTTGGTTAAAAAAGCAAAACATGTTACAGATAAGTATCAGTAATAGAAACAAAAGACGCGGAATTGAAAGAAGAAGAAGAAATATCCACAAATTGATGCAAAGCTTAGTATAAAAAGAAGAATGCCGAGGAAGTGTAGCGGCTTTACCATTGCTATGGTTAAGACTTTTAGAGATGGCGCGGAGTGAAGTAACTCCAGTAGTGCTTCAACATTACTACCGTTTTCAAGACACAATTTTCTCAGCCTAGTGTACCTTGGAAGAGCAACTTCATGTTTTGATAGCGCAATAGCCTAGACAGGGATAAAACAGAAAAACGTGTCGATTAAAGAAGAAAATAATTTGGGTGTCAAACTAAAGAACAAAATAAGCGACCACAGTTTCGTGATATCAGTTAAAGAAAGAAAACTAATTGGCTGCTAGGAACGCTAAATATTTCCAGGATTTTGCATTTATTACTATATTTATACAAACTGCATGATGCAAGGGAGTTTGTTGCAATAACGCTAAAATATGGTACCAGAAATAAAAGTTTTAACGCAAAAGTCAGATATCAAGACACACCTTTGCCTTTACAAACTAAGAACTAATTTCAGTCCAGAAACCACAAAATTACTGAAAAGATCACATGCCAAGAGGATACAAATTAACTTTCATGTTTTGAGATATGATAACCAAAAAAAATAGTGAAGAAAAGCCAGGAAGAATCATTTTTATTAATTTAAGTAAAAAAATACAAATCCAGAGAAAAAATCCTAAATAAAAATAAAATCTCCAAAAAGACTAATCCCCACCCTTCTTCTCCTCCTCCTGTCTGATTCAACCAAAAGACCATACAGAGCCGCTTAACTCCCAATTCAGATACGAAAATAAAAAGATTAAACCTCTCGTCTCCACAACTCCCCATCCCTAATTTCTTGTTTAGTATACATGTGCAAATGAAAGTAAGAACTCAAAGACCCTAATGGAAGTGCACCTACGACATGGATGTAATTAACATGCAAACTTGATTTAGCAATAATTTTTAAGAAGTGAGAACAAACCTCCGTTACCCAAACAGCAAGCTCCAATTCTTTTAAACTTGAGAATTCTCTCAATAACTTCCGAAATTGTAGTCCACTTCTTCCAAGCGACTGGGAATAATCACGTAATTCAAAATGAAGCAAACTTGCCTTAACAACTGGTGCTCCCGTTAGAGTGAAGTTTTCTGATAAACCACCTGATGTTTCAAACTTTACAAGTTTAGGTCCAAAAATAATGATTGACACATCATATTCTGTAGCCTCATATGAGGTCTTAGACCTGAATGAAGTTAGTGCAGGAGCATAGATTTCCACAAGCTTGACATTCAACCATTTGCAGTCCTTCAATCGAAAAGTTTCTAGGACTGGGAAAGTAAATACCAGTTTGTCACTATTAAAAAGCGAGTTAAGAATCTTAACTCTATACAGATACAAACTTGTGAGATTTGGGAAATTGTTTTGAGAAGTAACTTTCATAGTGCACGGTAGCCGTAGCTTTAATTTCCGCAAGGAACTGTTATTGAGAAGGCTGCGAGGTAAGACTATCCCGTCTTGATGGTATTTTAACTCAAAACTCTCAACATTCCGCCTTAATGCAACAGATATCCACGCTGTCACGTGGCGTAAATTGTAGTTTCCACGACAGAAGAGATAAAACTTTTTAAGATTTTGCGAATGAGAGAGTACCCTGTCCACAAAGTCAACAAAAGTTGTTCTATTAGTCCTGAGACTAGAAAAAAGCACTCGATCATCAATGTCCACGTTGTACATGGAGGTCCACTTGTACTCCCAATCTTTGGACAAAACACATGTTCTAACAGCATCCTTGGCTGGTAAGCAGGACAAAATGCGACTTATTACACTTTCGGGTAAAATGCTAATGTGGTCATCACTATTGGGACGACTCCTCTTTCGAGATTCGTCAAATGGACTCATGCAATCTGGAGAGCTTTTAATCATGGTTTCACCAATGAACCTGATATATAACCATAACGATCCGAATATCAATTTTTATATCGAATAGTGAAAAGCAGGAAGCAGACATACAAGTGTTAGTAATACTGCAAGTAATTCCTCCTTTGATCATGTATGTTGTGGTACAATTTCAACTTTAGGTTTATACCTAAAAGTTTCAGTTACCCTTCACCAATTTGGCCATACAAAAATGCCAATTTACTGAAACTTATGTAGATAAATTGAACAACTTCCACGGTAGGTAGAGCAATTAGGGTAATTCATACCTCTATTATTTTTCTTCAATGATCGCTTTCCTCCACATGAATTGCCAATTGCGAAACCTCCTACTATGTTATAAGATTTCTTTCTCCCTGTTTTAGGTTTTTTAGGGATTTTGACTTTTAGTGAAGATGTAATTTCGAAACCAACACTTTTTACAAAGTAAGTTCCAAAACAGCAGACTAATTAATTATATCATAGAAATTTGTTAGAAGTGCTAACTAACTAATAATATAAGAAACATAAATACTTTTCTTCTAGGATAACAGCACATATAGCTTTATGATGATTTTAAATTTATTTATTAATACACCTTTCTTAATTTAATTCACAAAATCATAATAAAGGGGGGGGGGGGGGGGGGGGGGGGCTGGTGGGATGCGGAGTTGGTTTGCAATACATACTCGGACGTGGACGCTAATATTGTCTTGGGCTCTTGGCTATTCCATTGGGTAGTTTGGGGCACGAGGATTGCCAAATTTAGCATTACGAAAAGCATGGGTGGTTCACGGTTACGAGTGCATACCATATGATCATGGCGCAAGGGTTGATCGTTCGCGAAAATTGGGAGGTTGAGAGCTCAAGCGATTAGCATAGTTGGAAGAAAATTTGGAGATTGGGGTGCGCGAATAAGATTAAATTATTTTGGTGGAGAACTTGTTTGGATATCCTTCCAACTCGCACCAACCTTGTGTGGCGGAAAATTGGAGATAGCACGATGTGCGTGTCATCTAATGAAAGGGACGAGACCCCTCAACATGTGTTCTTTGAATGTCACGTGGCGCGGAAAACATGGGCGTTAGCCAACTTCTCAATGAAATCCATACGCCATACGAACGAGGGATTGCTTGAATGGTTTCATAGAATTTGGCAAGAAGAGGGGAATGAGCGAGTGAGCATTACAATCACGCTTTGTTGGTCTATTTTGCATAACAGAAATTCGATTCTTGCGGGAGAAGGACACCGTAATGTAGCGGGGATTGCCGAGTTCACCTTATAGTACGCGGCGCCATGGCGTGAGTTGGGATGGGAATCACAAGGTGTTGCGCAGACTGGAGGGACTGAGTGGGAGGCACCGTGAGAGCGTTGGTACAAGATTAATTTCGATTGTGCATGATTTGAGGAGGATAGGGCGGTGAGAATAGGTGTTGTTGTCCGAGATTATGAAGGTAGTACTATTGCAAGGTTCCAAAAACGGCTCATGGCTACACTCGCTCCATCGGCTATTGGGGCATTTGCGGCGTTATGGGCTATAAAATTGGCGGTAGGTATGGATTGGAAGCAAGTAATTTTCGCCGGAGATTGTCTTAACAGAGATTGCCTTAACATTATCCACGACATTCTTTTTTGGACCCAAGAAGATGCGAGCTACGCTGATATCATTGCGGATCTCCTTCGTATGATTGAGCCAAGCAGCGGATTTTCCATTAGGTGGATCGGGCGTGATGCTAACACGATGGCGCACAATTTAGCTCGCACGATGTTTGGAGAAATTCTTGATCCTCTTAATTTAGTTTTTGTGGAACGCTAGTTTGTTTTCTTGTTTTCTTTTTCGGGCATTCCTTGAGTGTATTTGACGATTTTTGGCGTGAATGCGCTTGGCATGAAATATATTTTCTTTGACTTCAATATATATATATATATATATATATAGTATTCGTAAAACATTTTTTAAATATTAAGTTTCTTAAGATTTATAAGTTTTGTTTTGTATTCAATTTAAGAAACAAAAATAGGAATAAATTTCAAAATAATCATCACCAATCCAACAGTCGTTGCAAGCTCTCGTTTGGGCAATAAGCACCATCGCCCGCATCATTTTAATAGCTTTCTTGTTTATTTACAATAAAGAGTTACAGGCCTATATATATTTAAGAATGTATATAATTCTCAGCATATATTTGATTTTACCGTTACCTTTTTAATATATCCTCTCCAAGTTTTTAAGTTAATCAAATTAAAAATCGAAAGAAAACCACTTTCAAACACGTTTTCAATTATTTTATAAAGCAAACATTCAACCACATCACAGGAATCGGACATGTAATATCATATTTGAGAAGAAAAACTGCAAAAAAAAAAAAAAAGACTCTTCGATTGAATCAATATGATTCTTGTCATAAATTCAAATCCAAAGGTATTTGAAATAAATTTAATACTTACATAAAAATAATTGATTATTATACATTACAACTAAATAAATAAGTTTTTAATGATAATTTTGAGTTTATTTATTAATTTTAAGACCAAATTGAAAGCAAGTTATGTAACTTTAACACACAACTATTTAGTTGATATTCTAGTAGGCCTTTACACTGGACGGGCAGGGGATGTGAAAAAAAAATGATGGTTTCTTTTTGATATAGCTACTAGAAATCCTCGTACGCGGTTACTGCGTGAATATATTTTTAATTTGTATAGGGAAGAAAATAATTTTAATGAGAAAAGACTACATATATAAGGATATACAATTTATATAGAAAGATTCTAATTTTGGGAAACTAAATCACCAATCACCATAATTATTGTAGTTAATGATTTTACTTAAACTATAAGGCTAGATTAGGAACTTAATAATAAATTTCTTGTGCAGCACTAAAATTATAAGGCTAAAATTAGAAATCAAAAGTTTGGTGTCACAATTTGACTTTCTTTATAATAGTATAGAAAATTGTAATTTTCTCGGACAGACAAAAGTCAAATTAGACTTAAATTATATGACATATTTTGTATTTATGCCTTCAAATTTCTTGCATTTTTGTATGGGCCTTCACAATTTTAAGCCTAAACAGAACGAAGTCTACAATGAAGTCCACAAGCCTCCCTGTCTTATTTTCCGTATGACAAGAACATGAATCAAATCTACAGTAAGACAATTTATTACTGAGATGGGCCAAATTAATGATATATCATTTATATTATATAAATAGTAGTTATCTTGAATTGTATTAGATAGGATTGTGCCGTGATAATCACATATTAGTAGTTTATTATAAAAGTGGATAGATGGTTTTTTTGTGGTGCTTCTTTATAGTAACTGGATTGCCATGTAAGAAACCAAGAAATGAGAATTCAATTATGATATTTTAATTTTCTCTTTTCAATCTCTAATCTCTGCAGATCCATTTTCCCCAAATTAGACTAACTCTATACATTTACTTTAGCACAATTCCCTCTAGGCTCCGTTTGTTTCCCTGGAAAATAGGGGAAAAAGAAAAAAATAAAGAAAAATCTTTTTTTTCCTACTGTTTGACAATTCGAGATTTTTCTGAAAAATCTAGGAGATCTTTGGAAAATAAGGAAAATCTAGGAAATCTTTGGAAAATAGAGGTAAATCCTTTACACATAATAATAGATTTTCCCAGAAAATCAGTATGAGCCAAACGTCTGGAAAATAAGGAAAAATTTTATTTTCCCTTAAAATGTTCTTGGAAAACCTTATTTTCCCTCATTTTTCATTTTTTTTCCTTTTCCCCTATTTTCCGGAGAAACAAACGGAGCCTTAGTTTTCAGGGAAAATCATGCTAGTAAAACAGAAAAGGTGTACATGTTGGACTTATCATAAGAACAGAAAATAACACCTAAGAACGACCAGATAGCATGTTTCATAAGTGAATTCAAAATACATGAAAATATAATCTGAATTAAGATCGAGTTTCATTGCCAGCTACGGCGAATGGTTAAACATTAATCAGTACAGATACTTGTAATCAGCAATTGTAACTAAGCAATAACAAACTTTGTTCATTTCCTCGCCACCGAATGTTATACCAATATGATCGATAGATACAAAAAGATGCAAGAGTGACAAGAGAGCATTCATCTTCTTCTATTTGAGAACCACAGATAAACAAGTTGAAGCTTTGGGCAACGCTGATAGGTGCTCCATAATCTGAATCTTGGGAATATTATAAACAACATAAACACGACATTTCTTAAGTTTTAAGCCATTCTTAAACAGAAACTTCACCAAATTAGAGCGAGGTGCCTCGCCGTCATAGTTTTGAAACACAACCTTCTCCAGATGAGAGGCAATACAGGATGGCACAGATTCCATCGCACCATAATCGTAATCATCGAACATAATCTTGTGAAAAACATTAAAATATGTCACGCAAAATCAGGCAACAATCCTCATTGAGTGTCAAAAGCAGAAACAAAAGGCAGATAATGGAAGGAAATATAAATATCCGTCTATTATTATAAAGCTTGATATAAATGAGGTGGTGTGTGTGGCTTACCATTTGTATGATTAAGACTTTTAGAGATGGCGCGGAGTGAAGTAACTCCAATAGTGCTTCAGCCGTAGTTCCAATTCGAAGATACAATTTTCTCAGCGCTCCATACCTAGGAAGAGCACATTCTTGTTTCGACAGAGCAATAGCCTAGGCACAGAAATTACAAAGAGAATACGAGACAAATGAAGTGCTCGTAAGACAAGGATGTACTAACTCCTAATTTGATTTAGTAATGTTCATTGAAGAAGTGAGAACAAACCTTCGTAACCCAAAAAGCGAGCTTCAACTCTTTTAAACTTGAGAATTCTTTCAACAACTTTCGAAATTGCAGTCCACCCTTTCGGATCAAGTGAGGATCATCATCTCTTGTACCATCATGAAGCAAAAATGCCTTAACAACTGGTGGTCCAGTCAAAACGAAGTTTTCTGGTAACCCACCTTTAGATTCAAAATCTACAAGTTTGGGTCCAAAAATCTTGATTAAATTATCATATCCTGCAACATCACGTTGGGTCTTAGACCTGAATGAAGTTAGAGCAGGAGCATAGATTTCCACAAGCTTCACATTCAACCATTCGCATTCCTTCAATCCAAAAGTTTCTAGGACTGGGAAAGTAAACACCAGTTTCTCAGTATTTGAAAGCTCGCTAAGAATCTTAACTTTGTACAGATGCAAACTTGTGAGATTTGGAAAATAATTCTGAGAAGGAACTTTCATAGTGCACGGCATCCGTAGCTTCAGTGTCTGAAAGGAATTGTTACTGAAAAGGCTGCGAGGTAGGACAATCCCTACATGAAAACATTTGATTTCAAAACTCTCAATGTTTCGCCTTAATGCAGCAGACATCCATGCTGTCACGCAGCGTAAATTGTACTTTCCACGACAAAAGAGACGAAACTTTTTAAGATTTTGTGAATGAAAAAGTATCCTCTCCACAAAGTCAACAAAAGTTTTTCCATTAGTCTTCAGACTAGAAAAAAATACTCGATCATCAATGTCCACGTTGTAAATGGATGTCCACTTGTACTCCCAATCTTTGGACAAAACACATGTTCTAACAGCATCCTTGGTAGGTAAGCAGGACAAAATGTGACTTAGTACACTTTCCGGTAAATGACTAATGCGATCTTCACTACTGGGACGACCCCTCTTTCGTGATTCCTCAATGGGACTCCCGCAATCTGGAGTGCTTATAATCATGGTTTCACCAATTGACCTGATATTTTTCCCAAAGTAGACACGTAAGCCATAACGACCCATATTTCGATTTCCATACTAGTAGATATAAGTTTCAGTTCCCCTTCACCAATCAGGCCATAACAAATTACCAATTTACTAAAACTTTCAAAATTATGTAGATCAATTCAACAAGTTGCACGGTAAGACAAATTAAATATAGTTCAATCAGGACATAGCAATTAGGGTAAAGTAATGTAGGGTTCATACCTCTATCAGTCGAATATTACAAAATCTGCCAAAGTAAAACCCTAGTTTTTCAATCTTCCTCCACCAATTGCCAAATACACTTCTATTGAACTTTGGCTGTGAAAGAAAGTTGTTTGGCGCCAGAGACTGAAGAGTGTCCTCTTTTGAAGAATCGGCCAACGTATAGAAAAGAAACTGCAAATTAGATTCTATAATCACCGCACGAAAAGGAAGATTTATTTTACTTATGTTCCTTAATCATACTTATTGAATAATAATAAAAAAAACTATTTTGCCTTTTCTAGAAACATAATTGACTTAAAAAAAAAACACACATAATTGGCACACGTCTAGTTTTGTAATAGAATAAAAGTAACTTTTGACGTAATATATTTTTATAAACGTTTCAAATGGCAATTGTATTTTTCTAATAAATTGTAGACTTAATGTGCAAAGAATTGAAAGTTTAATTCTTATTTCTATTTTAATTTAAAATCAACAAAGCTCATAATTTGGATTCTTATTATAATTTCGATGTTCGAAGTTCTAGATTATAATTTTCGAAAATAGGTTCTTAAGTTTTAAAAAAAATAGGTTTTACTACTTTCTCAATAATCAAAAGTTAATAATTGCATGTTTTTTCGAAGAGAAGTTAGTAATTATAGTGTTTCAAAAAAAGTTAATAATTTAAAGTAACCTTTTAGATGAGTTTCATGAGAAATATTAATATTTCTAATCTTTATGGTACATCAAATCTCAAGAGATCTAGATGACTTCATAAATAAATTCGTTGAAGCGGTATAAGAGTTCCCTCCTAATATCTTTTGTGAGGGGATAAAAATAAATTTCGTCCATTACTTGACTTTTTCGTCAATTTAGTCCGTTAAGTTGTTACTTCACTAAATTAGTCATCTAAGTTGGCACTTTCACTCGATTTCAGTTAGGGGTGGGCGAGAGACGGGTTCGGGACTAAATAACGGGTATACCGCTATTTCGGATATCAGACTGCAACACCCAATCCCGATCCCGAATTCATAGGGTACCCGAAATCGGGTAACATGTCAGGATAGGGTCGGGATAGGGTCGGGATTTCGGGAATTGTTTTCGCTACTTAAAACAATTACTTACAAAAATATAATACTGTAACATATTCGGTCTATTCAAAATTTGCTGCAAATATTAACATGTAACCTTCTTGAACACAACTACTACATTGCTAAACAGTAACTTCAAATGAATAAAGTAATAACCTGTTAATAAAGAAGCATCACACTTTGTCATTCTTGCACTACACAACAATATATTGAATATAAATCACCACAATTTGCAAACAGAAGATGAATTAACTTCACAATTTGATCATAATCAGCACAAGTCCGAGAAGTTAATATAATATTTAAAAATTCATGTCTTTAATCACTGATAGTGATACGTACTTCCAGAGTCATAAGCTCAAGTGGTTAAACCCATAAAACGAAAACAATAAATTTAAAGAGTCAAAATAATAATGCAAAAGTCTTACATGCAAAATTAAATATAGATCTGCATCTAGGATTCTGATTCTAACTTACATGCAAAACAACATTCATGTATAAAGAATAATCATTTACACATTGTTAATGAATGAGTATACAAAAGTAATGAAGATAAAGAAAAAAAAAATTTACTGGAAATTGAGAGGGACGCCGACGGTACAAATCGATTGTAAAATAACCAATTTGAAGCCCAAAAAATCCTTAAAATCACGGATCTAGTGGGTATATGTGTTTGTATAGCTCAATTGCAGTTAAAGACTCAGGTAATTCACCATTTTTTGTGGCTATAATATGTAGGGTTTGGGGGATTAAATACTTGACTATGAATTAGATAATTGGTGTGGATAGGCGGGAATTCTGTATGGAAATGAGCGGTATTGGAGATTCGGGATGGAGATTTCATAGCAATTCCCCTCATTTCGTGATTCTGGTTACGATCGGAAATAGAATGGAAATGAAACTAAAAATCTTTTCCAGATTTCTTGCTGTTGTGTGTGGCCGGGTATCCGAGCGGGTATGGGTGATGCATATAATAATCCCATATTTCGACCCGAAATTACAGCTTTTCCCGCGGGTGTTGTTTATCGGATTCCCGCTACCCGCATGTCCCGACCCTAACGGGTTTTTACCCTATCAGTTCGGATCGGATCAGGGAAACCCGAATCTGATGCCCAATCCTAATTTCAGTTCCTTTTTGCTGATTTTTCAAAATCCAACGAATTTTGTGAGTTTGTCTAGTTGTCACCGAGTAGACCCAAAACCTCTTATTTTAATCAAAAAATAATATTTTAATTCAACCTTTATAAATAAAAATGCCAACTCAACCAGAAAATTTTAATATAAATATTTTAATAGTCACTTTTTTGTTTCAAGATTCGTTTCAATTCTAATCTTTCCATATATACTACTAGCAACTCTGACAACGCGGGAACCACGTGTAAACTATATAAATTATCAAAGAAATTTTAATGTAACACATGCTTTAATATAGTTTATAAAATTAATGCAAATAATGAAGAAACTAAGCACACATTAACAATCTCGTAAGAATTAGATTTGCTAAATATGTGGAAAAATTTTAGGATTGGTAGTAGTTTCTTATTTTAATTCCTTATTTTAAATTGTTGAAAAGTCAAAGCAGAGCTAATTTTAAAACTCAAAATTTGGTATCCAAACTAATTATTATATATATATATATATTTTAGAGCACATTATATTTCTTTTTTGTTATTTATTTATTTATTTAATTTTTTTTTTTCCAGAAACATGTGAGATTCCAAACTCTAAAATCTCATTTAGATTCCCGAATAACGCTACCTCAGAGAAGTTCACTAAAATAGAACCATTCACCCAAATGTTCGTAAGGCAATTCGCGTGCAATAAGGTCTTTCCTAAGACCTGTGGGCACTTGTTTAACATACGACAAAACGCCGACAAACAGCTTAGGGACTACTAAAAACTCTTCTAGCCACCCCAACTGCAGGAATTATTTGTCCACACGGGTAACGTTAATCGCACTACACCCGATGGTATTCTTTTAAGGGATTTGCTTTTACTATAATAATAGTTAAAAAATCTTTCCAAAAACTTATTTTTTTGAGTTATCAATAATTATTATATACATCACCGAATTCCATCGCACACCAGCCCACCTCCCATCCCACCAAATTGAAATAGAAACACCAAAGAATCAAATATCAAATCTCCCCCGACAATCAATGTTTAAAAATAAAATTAACAGAAGCCATACCATTAACAAATCTCAGATCTAAAGAGTGGGTGCGTCAGAGATTTGTTGGGGTGCAAGGGTAAGGGAAGGGCTAGAGGAGGATGGGGTGGGTGCGCAGTAGTGAAATGGTTAGGTGGTGAGGTCGCGGTGGTGGTGCGACGGTGTGTGGTGGTACGGTGCGGTCACGTTGGTGCAATGGTGTGTGGTGTGTTATGAAGATGAAGTGAAAGGGTTTGAAAGATTGGATTTTTTGGGTTCTCGCGATTTTGAGGAATTACTAATTAGGGATATGATTTTGGATTTTGAGAATGAAGGGTCATTTGTGATTTTGACATTATCTTGTATATGCTACTTTTATTTTAATTACGCGCAAATTTTCTATTTTAGCCCTGACATGTGGAACGGTTTACTACAACAAGGGGTGATAATGTAATTGGTGTATTTAATAAGTTAAAATACCTAATTAATGTCGATGATTATACTCTAAAATTTGAAGAGATGAAATCATACATGTACAGAGGGATAGACATTTGGATGAAGAGTATTTCATCCGCAACTACCTTAGTGGGTTGAAAGAGGAGATAAGACTCATGGTGGAAATGTTAGGCCCAACATCCGTTAGTCACACTGTTCACATTGCCAGGAACCAAGAAGCATGTTACATTCTATGGGTAGAAACCATAAACTGCTCTGTAAAGCACCACATGATCCTTTTTCCATTTGGACGGAACCCTCTCGAGGTGTTTAAACCCTTGGGTGGATAAAAAGGTATCCCCCCTCCCCCTTTAAAAGATCGACCCCTGCTGGAATGGATGAGAGGGGGAAGTGCAAGAGGTTGTTTGTGATTTTAGGGGTGAAAGAGCAGGACTCAGAACCCCTCATAGAGGAAGAAAACTATATTCCTAAGATTTTTGTTCATGCACTTATACGGCAATCTGCTCTTGAAACGTTGAAGTTATTGAGAAAAAAGAAAGGAGAGTCAATTACCATCTTGATTGAATTCAAGGAGTACTCACATTTTCATTGATCAGTAGGCAGCAAAAAGAGTTAAACGTAAGGTGGAGTTCACTAACCCTCTAAATGTTACCATAGCTGATGGAGTTATGATGGTTAGTAGTGCCAGGTGTCCTAACATGCTTTGGGAAATGGATGGGTTAAAGTTCATGGGCACTCCTAAGATTCTGAAATTATGAGGTTGTGATATGGTGGTGGGATTGACTGGTTAAAGAGACTTGGACCTGTGACATTTGATTTTGACAAAAGGTTGTAGACATTCATCATTAAGGGGAATGGAGAGCATGGAACTTAAAGCTATGCCATGTTAAAGGGCAGGGAAATTGTTGATCAAGGGAGAGGATCCTGTGACAGGATGCATTGCAAGAAAGGACGCTTTCGAATTCTAAATTTAGTTTATGATTTAATTTAAATCATGATAAATACATAAAAATGCAAAAGAAAAAAAATGTTAAATACGACGTGAATATATTTCAATATAAAACTTTTAGAAATGGTTAGATTTTAATAATTAGTTAAAAAGATGAAACAAGCTAATCAAAGTTATATAATTGTCTATTCATACTTATTGTTAATATAATACTATTAAATTTAAATATAATTAAATAATATTATTACACGTGCACACGAATATCGCGTGCATCTGTGGCTAGCTAGTAATAGGGAACTAAGAAGCTAAAATATCAATACACATTAACATCTTTTCATCAAGATTACAAAATAATCACATTTGTTCGGGATACATAGGATTAACCAAGTGTAAACAAAAAACAAGATGTGTATTTAAAGTTTTTTTATATTATCCTCTGATAATTACTTTTATAATATCTTTATATTTTGTTTATTACTCCCCATTTATAGGGATTTGTCTGATGTGCAGCATGCTGCACAACATTCCCCTCTCACAAAGGGGTAGATCCCCCCTCTCACAAAGGGGTGGACCCCAACTGGACCCCATGTTTGAGGGGCCCACCCCTTTGTGAGAGGGGCTGTTGTGCAGCATGCTGCACATCAAACACTCCCCATTTATAGGAAACGATTATGTCTAGTCCATCAAATCAAATTGACTTCTTTCAGTTTTGTAATTTTGTAGTAAAATTTCACTTAAACCCGAAACTGTAAGTTTGGTTCACCAATCTGTCTTTTGAAGGTTGTTGCCGCAAAAGATCCCCATGCTTGTCTTATTTGTTTTGCACTTCCTCGGAGATTTTTTGTTCTTTTAATGGAATCTATTGTAGATTTCTTCATTTTAACTCTTTTTTCTCCCATATAAGTCTTTCTTACCAAGCAAGCTAACGTTTCATTGGATTTAAGTACTAATGTTTCATTTTCAGACTCACGTACCATAGCACAATTAGGAACTTAATTGAATCCATCTAGATTTATCAACTGGGTTTGAAGAAAAGTGGCTTTGTGTTTAATTGGATTCGAGTCCGCAACAGAACAAGCGTAATAATTGCATTGGTGAGGGATGAGGAGGCCCCACAAACACAAAGTTTAAATTTAAACGAGAAACTCAGAAGACTTCAATAAATCAGTCTTTCACATACAATTAATGTTCCCGATTAAGACCAGTCTCCTCCATTAATGTAATGCGTCCACTAAAGTCTAAAACTATTGTGCTGTTGACAGCTTTTCAACTTCTTCAGAATCCCAATCGCCTTTCATATATAAAGTATGTTTTGTCTTTTAACTACTCTATAAAATGTCTTTACGCATAGAACGAAAAGGAATGGTTTGAAGAAATGGAATTACAACGGGAAAACATCACTTTTGATCCCTTATTGTGGCATAGTTACGATTATAGTCCCTTAATGTGGCATTGTCCACATTTAGTCCCTTATTGTGACTATTTGTACAATTTTGGTCCCACGTTCAGTTTTTTGCCCCCTAAATTATTTTTATTAGCAAAAAATACTCCATGTATTATTTCTAATTAATAAAAAGCCCTTGTGTGTTATATATTCTCCTAAAATTATATTTACACCTAAAAAAAGCCAAAAATAAAAAACTTCCTAAGTTTCAATGTAAAATTACTTTTTCTTTATTATTATAAACATTTATATTTAAAATTTTAAAAAGGAAAAAGACTCAATTATAATAAAATAAAAAATAAAATAAAAACCTTCTTCCTCTCCACCCACCACTAACGCCACCACACAATTTTTTTACTTCATTTTTTTTTTCTTACGTCAAATTTATGATTTTTAGCTAAAAATGAATTTTTTTTTCAGGTCAGAGAATCAGATTTATGCACCTTTATTTTAAGTAGCTCACATTTTAAAATTATTTATTATTCTAATTTATTTGAAGTGCTTAACAGAAAAAGAAAAAAAAAAGAAGAAGAAAATAACTAAGAAGTCGAGAAGTCTTCCCCAATCCTCGGTGATAAACCACCTCTCAGGGCCACTTCAAAGCTTGATTACCAACGAAATAATCGGTGTCAGTGAACCTTAATTTGGATTTTTTATGGATAGGTTGGGTGGGAAAAAAAAGAAAAATAAAATTGGGTGGTGGTGGTGGTGGTGGAAGAGGAGGGGGTGGGTGGATCGATCGTAAGGGAGGGAGGGAGAAGGTTTTGGATATATTTTATCATAGTTAGGTCTATTTGCTTTTTGAAAATTTAAAATGAAATAAATAATTTTTATTTTATAGTGAAAAAACTCTTAAATTGGACCGAGAAATGAACCAAAAAAGAAGAAAAATATGTGTGGTGGGGGTTAGCTCAATTACTAGGTCTTGTTATATCGTACTCAACAGAAGTAAAAGGATTGAAGTAATCAACAAAAGACACAACTTGAGCAGTGTCCATGTAAGAATAATCACTAGCCGAGTCAAGGTGATGAGTAGTCTGGTCAAGGTGACGAATGACCTCAGCAACGGGGGTAGGGTCACCCAAACCCGGGCAAGAAGCATCCGGTCAGGGTCAAACAAATTTGGTTAATGTCAACAAAGAAAAGTGGGTTTGTTTTTATTTGGATTCGAGTCCGCAAACAGAACAAGCGTATTAATTGCATTGGTGAGGGACTGAGAAGACTTCAATAAATCAGTCCTTCACATACAATTAATGTTCCCTTCTAAGACCAGTCTCCTCCATTAATGTAATGCGTCCACTAAAGTCTAAAACTATTGTGATGTTGAAGGCTTTTCAACTTCTTCAGAATCCCAATAGCCTTTGATTAGAGTCGAAGCTAGGAGTTTGGGTTAGGGGGGGTAAAATGACGTTCATTTCTTTCTCGTTCCATGTATGATTTGTATTATGCACGAGCTTAGACCGTTTTCCACCTAAAAATAGTAAGTCATGCAGCTTACAAGTGCCCTGATGCACAAGTAATCAACATAACTCTAAGAAAAAGACAAGTGATCTAGAGAGAGAAAACTTAGATTGAGAAAGAGATAAAGAAATGCTGAAAACAAGACAAGTTTTGGATAAAAGTTTCTTGATGATTGAAATGAGTAAATCAAGTAGGTATATATATATAAAAGTAAGCTCAATGAACGACTCAGATCCATCAAATCTAACAGTGCTAAGCTAAGATTTTACAATCTTCCAAAAATAAAATAATTATGTCCAATCCTAGCAATGTTCTAGACAATTTTATGATTATTTAAGTCTCTAAAATCGGGACATTGGAGGAGCCCAAATTTTGTGATAATTTTGGAGTGGTCCCAAAACCCTGTCATTTTGTTCGTTCAGCCCATGTGAGAGGCGTTGATGCGTTGATGCGTGCGGTGCGAGTGTCGTCTAGTCGGTGTGTGTGTCCTGCGTGTGTTGTTGGCTCGATGATGTGGCCACCGTGCGCCAGATCGGGGGAAAGTGGCCGCTCGTGAAATTTCGCTATCTTTGAAGAAATGCAAAGCGCCATGTATGTAATAAAGGATTAAAAAAAAAGCAAATACAATGAACCCCGTTTTGTGTTTCTGATATGCGCTTATTTTTTAAAGGGTGTTGTTTGCTCATATATAACACTAGCAACTAGGTGCACGCGGAGACCGAGTGCAACATTCTAGTTAGTGTAACATTTCACTTGATTGAATGTACTTATTTTTTCATAAATATTGTATCCAAGGAAAATTCGTGCTTATATGTGGTTAATTGATTTTAATAATAGCTGATGTTGATGCTAAAAAGCTCATTAATACGACTGTCAACCGAAAGATAGGTAACATGCATAACAGAAATGACACGTGAAATAGCTTGTCAAAGATAAAATATTTTTAACAGTACATTTTCTTAAATAACATGTAATTCATGTGTTTTGAATATTATAGATGCATAAAAATTGAGAAAGTGTTAGGGATAGGGTTCTATTCGAGCTAGAACGAGCTCCA
Source organism: Linaria vulgaris (assembly GCA_948329865.1). NCBI lineage: Eukaryota > Viridiplantae > Streptophyta > Magnoliopsida > Lamiales > Plantaginaceae > Linaria > Linaria vulgaris. The sequence continues at coordinate 109,772,725 of OX415249.1, read as the reverse complement.
AGAATTAATTGAGAGAGAAGAGAGACAAATAATTAAATTTAACTAAAACTTTATTGTTCTTGAATGAATAAAAATTACAAGACTTGGACTATTTATACTAATAAATGTAGACAAAATAAACCTAGACTACTAAAGGAAATAGAAATCTAATACTACTCTAATTAAATAAAGATTTCTAATCTAAGACTAACATAAGACTCCTAATATAAGAATAACATAACTTAATAAACTAATTTCCTAATCAGTAAACCCTACGACCTTCATCTTGGGCCGTATCAATCCTTCCCCCTTAACAGGGTCTTGTCCTCAAGACTTTTTTTTTTCCGTTTTCTCCAATTCACAGTCACTATTCCTTTATAACCAGCATGAAAAATCATCAGTTTGTTGCTATGGCTCACCATCTTTGAATGACGTTTATTCCGTGCAAGAAAAAACAAGGCTTTTTTAGTTTTAATGTAAGGTTGTGGTAAGAGTGCCATGTTGACGTTGAATCTCAGTATTCACACGTTGGTCTTAAGTTTTGTGGACTCCTGTGGTGTTTCGAAGGAAACTTCAAAAACACGATCTTGAGTGTTGCAGGTTGTTGACGGCGGCTGTGATGCTGGTGGCGGTGGAGGCGACGATTGTAGTGGTGGAGGAATTTGGAAACATGCACCCAAATATCTTTCAATCTTTGACAATAAGGCAGACATATGATCGAGCCGGCGAGACATATTTTTGTAGTCAATTCTTATTGCTTCCGCCATTTGTAATATTTTAGAGAACGATACCATGAAATTGTCCGCCTGGGAGGGTAAAACAACCATGATTTTTTTTTTTTAAACAGTGAGTTCAAAAGATGAAAGCACCAATTGTTAGGGATAGGGTTCTATTCGAGCTAGAACGAGCTCCAAGAATTAATTGAGAGAGAAGAGAGACAAATAATTAAATTTAACTAAAACTTTATTGTTCTTGAATGAATAAAAATTACAAGACTTGGACTATTTATACTAATAAACCTAGACAAAATAAACCTAGACTACTAAATGAAATAGAAATCTAATAATACTCTAATTAAATAAAGATTCCTAATCTAAGACTAACATAAGACTCCTAATATAAGAATAACATAACTTAATAAACTAATTTCCTAATCAGTAAACCCTACGACCTTCATCTTGGGCCGTATCAGAAAGGATGTTATTAATATCCTCCCAAAGCAAGGTCTTGTGTTGTAAAGAAATCGAATATGAAACTAATTTTCATAATTACATTTTACAACCTCCAAATCTCGAGCCCTGGCAACATTGTTTCATTCTGCAACGTTATCAATAAACTCCGATCGAGCATTTGTGCTGTTGAAAAAAATATAGGAATATTAAAGTTATTCACATTAGATACTTGTAGTAAAAAATATTAAAAATCTCATCACATAATTGTTTGGAGAAATTAGAGATGGATTTGAGTATTTATGAAGGTCGACCAAAAGTATGCAATGGCTTTTCAGTACCTAGTCATCAACACCCACACAAAACTAACAGCCTATTGCTACACCCTTTTTACAAGTTTTTTTAGACAAATGACAAATTCACTTGAAATTGTAAGTGAGCCTCGTTCTACGTAGATGCAAAAGAAAGCATGCCACGCATGTCCAACATATCAGAAATCAACTAAAATACTTGTACGCTAAGAAAAGAGTTTTATCAGGTAATATAATACTCACTTAAGAAACGTTTCCATATATACATTGTCGATCTACTAATTTAGATTACAACGCCAAAGAACTGATATGCTTACAGAAGTGGACTCTTGAAAAAATACAAAGAATTCTTGCAACATTGTAAACGAAATAAAAGCCCATAATTCTACATGCAAGTAGTTTCGTACGTCTCAAATAGATTAATTAGATTATCGAGTAATAATAGATAATAAAATAGGAGATGCGGTGGCTTTGATATAAAGTATGTGTTGTCTTTTAACTACTCTATAAAATGTCTTTAGGCAGAGAACGAAAACGAATGGTTTGAAGAAATGGAATTTTAACAGTCATTTGAGGCTCTTCTCTGTCAAACATTTTCAAAGTTGATTTGGAACAATTAAAAGTTTATTTGAGGTATGTATCTCTTCTACGTTCTTCTTTCTTATTTGACTCCATTTACCGTATCTTACTTCAAACTTGTGTCAAAGAGCATGCAATTTTTTTTATTTATTGGGCTTTTATCGATCACTAATTTACTGTACAAACAGCGTTTTTTTACATTGCTTTTAGTTGGAGTATACATTTCTGTATGCTTACTGCACTCTTTAATACAGTATGAATTGGATTTTTAAGCTTACTAAGTGGTAAGATTTCAGGTTGTCTTGTTGAAACCATGAGTTCAAGCACTCAAGTTAGATTGAAGGAACTGGGCGGTCGAGTAAGATTTCATGTTGTCTTGTTGAAACTATGAGTTCAAGCAATCAAGTTAGATAGAAGGAACCCTAAACCCTAAACCCTAAACCCTAAACCCTGCCAATCGTATCAGTCATTTACCGGAAGGTGTGATAAGTAACATTCTGTCACGCCTACCCGCCAAGGATGACGTTCGAACATGTGTCTTGTCCACAAACTGGGAATACAAGTGGACGTCCATTTACAACATCGACATTGATGATCGAGTGCGTTTTTCTAAACAGAGGAGTAATAAAACATCTTTTGTTGACTTTGTGCAAATGATACGTCTCCTCTCGCAAAATCCCACAAAATTTTGTCTTCTTTGTGATGGAAACTACAATATGTGCGGCATTACGGCATGTATATCTGCTGCATTCAGGTGTAACGTTGAGAGTGTTGAAATCAAATATCGCCAAGCAGCAAGAATAGTCTTGCCCCGTGCGCATCTTAATAAGAGTTCGTTGCGAGAATTGGAGCTAGATGTGCCCTGTATTTTCAAAGTTCCTTCCAAGAATTGTTTTCCTAATCTCACAAGTCTATTGCTTATGGGGGGTTGAGTTACAAAATGAGCTTACTAATACGAACAAACTGATATTTACCTTTCCTGTTCTAGAAAGTGTGGAATTTGTGGAATGCAAATGGTTGAATGTGAAGTTGTGTTGAAATTCATGCTCTGCCTTAACTTCATTCGAGTATATGCCTTTAAGTGATGGTGTTGTAGAAGACTATTCAATCCAGCTCTTTGGACTTAGGCTGGAACAACTTCAATTGAGTGGTAGTTTACGGGAGAAATACACACTGACTGGACCACGGGTTGTTTATCCAGTTCTGCAACATTATTGTACAACGGATAATGTTCTGTTGCTTGCAAAGAGGGAGCTACAATTGCGAGCACTAATGAAAGAACTCCCAAATTTACAAGAATTGGAGCTTTCAGGTTGGGTCACAAAGGTATGTGAAAGTGCAAGCATTCTGACAATGTTAGGATAACATTGAGATTTCAATGTTAGAGTAACATCGATAGACATAATCATTTCTACAATCCAGTTTGAGTATCTTAATTATTCTTTTGCCTTTATTCACTTAAATAACTTAGTTCCACAATTATGATTGTCTTTGATTATTGTTCAGGAAACAAACTTACCATAGGTTGATCGTTCAAAGTTTTCGTTATGGGAAGTTTCATTGATTAATTTAACCGCTCAACTTAAAAGGAAAGAAGTGTTCGAGTGCAACTAGAAAACATCCAAGATGAGTCCTGATTTGAAGAAGGAGTCTTTCCTTAGTTAGTTTACTAACAAAGGAACTATTATTCAAGAAGAATTGCGAGAACTTGGAAGAGAAGTTCAACAAGAAAACTAGAAGAATTACCAACCGTGTACAACACACCTTGAAGTCCAAGTAAAGAACCTATATATAGGTGTAAAGTACATCAAGACAAACATGAGACAAGAGCTAATCAATCTGGGAGATTTATTTACAAGTTGTTGAGTGTTGTCTTGCTTTGCAAAGTTTGTGAGTTGTTAGATTAGTTCAAGGTTTAGAATTAAGAAAGCAATTCTTGTCTGCTTTGTTAAGTTCGAACAATTCGAGACTGAGGAGCTTGAGAATTATGAGAAACACCTTTGTTAAAACCTTCGTGGTTATTTTTCCTACGGCTCAAAAGCTAATATTAATATATTATCTTATTAAATCACGTGTTTGCTTATTTCCGCTGCAATATTATTCTGGACCGTTGTTAAAGCAACATTGTTAGGTTAACAACGTACAAGTATCAACCCGATCCAAAATTTTAATTGGTATCACAGCCAAGCACCAACTCCACCGGTGTTTGGCGTTGATACGACAAGATGGAGAACACCAACTCCAATTCCAGCATATTGCCAGTATTGGAAGGACCAAACAATTATGCTTATTGGAAGATTAGACTCAGGGTCCACATCAAATCCATTGATCTGAGAGCATGGGAATCTATACTGGAAGGCTACACCATTCCTTATTTATCTAGTGATGAAGATGATGATCTGGTACCTAAGCCCAATGGGCAGTGGACAACCAATGAGATTACTCTCTACAACTTCAATGAAAAGGCTCTCAATGCTATTTTCAAAAGGGTAGGTTGATTTGGCAATAGATCGTTATATATATATATACACGAGTGTCGGTTACAAGTGTATGGTCTAGCAATACAACGAGTCTATCTCAAATCAGGCCTACACTACGTGTCTCGTGTAGACTTGGTCCGGAACACCTCGAACCAACGCCTTGATGCTTGGATGAGAGTGAAATATCGGTAGATAGATCGAAAGGACGTCGGTGATCGCCTTCGATGTGACGTCGAGGATGAGCCCCGATGTGAGATCGGTGATGATGCGGTGTGACGTGTCAGAGGTGTATGATGTAGTCACTATATCGAATTAGATGTCGAGAGTGACATCGGTGATGTATTTCGATGTGGCGAGCGGTAGCTGAGGAATCATAATTTTCTTATTTTGGGATCCGGGCACCGCGTATTTATAGACCTCGGGATCCGGGACCACAGTACAATATCGGTGATGATTACCGATATCACATCGAAAGTAATCCTCGATGTGCTCCAAAATGGGCCTGGTTTGGGCCTGGCCCAATATGCGGGAAATGCCCATATCATGTAGTCCCCCAATTTGGGGATTCTTATCTTAGAGATAGGGATTCGCAAATTTAATTTTAAATTTCTGGGTTACCTGTACCCTTCGTCCCGCCAGTTCAAATGACGAAGATCAAACTTGTGGGGAGTGTATTTGTGATGAACGCCGAGTTTGAGGTCCTCGTTTGAATTCTAGTCCCCTTGGTATTTGGGTTCCTTGAAAATTATGATGGGGTTGCCGGGGCAGTTGTTATATTCTCGCTGCTCTTCGCGTAGTAGGGTATGATGTCGGGTTTTAGCTTCGATCTTATGTCGAAACTCATATTCGATCTAATGTCGAAAGTGTATTTCGATGTAGTAAGACGTCTGTGTATTGGTAGGGTGATGTCCTCTGCACGCCTGTCCGTCTCCATTTTCTTCATTACATCGAATATAGTTACCGATGTTATATCGAAACATAGTTTCAATCTAATATCTCCGATATCTATAAATGGGCCATCAGGAAGGTAAAAAACCCACTTTGGCTTCTAGCGAAATTTCGTTGTCCCTTCAAAAGACACGTCGAATTTGACTTCCGGTATAGACTCCCACCTCGCTTTCGACATCCCTCTCTGATTTGAATTTTCGATATCAAATTCGATACTTGTTTTGATATCACTTTCGATCTTGCCTTTCATCCTTCTAGAGCGTTAAATATGTCGTTTGCCGGAGGTAATGTTGGTGCAGATTTGCCTGAAATAAATTTTGAAGAGGGTGTAGCCGTGTTCTCTGAAAATGAGATGTTTGGACCTGAACAACTGACTGGTGAACAGGGCGGTGCCGAATTTTCTGCTCCGCCCGAAGCTGCCAGCCCTGATGTGGATGAATGGGGCTTTGAGGTCAGCCCCCCGAAGTATAAGACCTCTGAGAAGTACGAGGATATGAAGTCTCGTGTACCTCATCATGCCGGGTATTATTCTGATAAGTATGACATTCCGGAAGGGTATAAGATCATATTTCCCAGTGCCGATCAACGAATGCATACTCCACCAAAGGGCTGCATTACTGTCAGTGGCAAGCATTTCAAGAATGGGCTGCGCTCCCGATTGATCCTGCGGTTAGTGCTATTATAGCAAGTATCGGGGTTTGTTTGGGACAGCTATCCCCCAATTCTCTGGGCTACATTGTAGCTTTCATATGTGTCATGAGGGCGCTGGGTGCTCCTTGCGGAGCTAACGAGTTCTGGGAGCTTTTTAGCGTTATGGTAAATAGGAAGGGTGGTGATAGAGGGTTTTTCTATGTGCGAGCCCAGACGGGGCTTAGGTTCGTGCACTATACTCAATCTAGCTACGGACTCGGGAATAAGTGCGAGTATATGTATATCCAGGAGAGGATGGCTGGTGAGTTGATGCGCTTCCTAGCGTGTGGTGTGAAGACACCAAATATGAGAAACCGGCCACTGTCGGCCCTACTGCACATAACTTCGAGTTCCTGAGGAAGTTGATTAACCATCCATACGACGGTACCCTGCTGTGTAGTGACATAGTCCTACTAGCAAGTGGGATATCTCCCGTGCGGTATAACGGTCCCTCTACGCTCGGTAAGTGTTATATCTTTGTAACTTGATATCTTCCTCTCGATCTATCCCTCGATCCTCTATTTTGTATGTTTCGCAGCCGAGCTGGTGGAGTATTGTAGTCTGGATGCGATAGCGCAACGCAGACAACCGGGAGCCGAAACTGCTACAGATGACGCACCTCCACTTGTGAAGAAGAGGGGTCGTGAGGGCATGCGCAAGAATGCGAAGAAATCTGTACCCTCCTCGAGTGAAAATACTGTCGGGGTGGGTAATGCTTCGCAATTTCAACCTGACGCTGATGTTGGGACGTCCATGGGGCGAAAGAGAAGGAAAGAAGAGGGTAGTTCAAGTGGGGATCACGGTGGCCTCTTTCGCTCTGTAAGTAGTCTTATCCCATTTACTGTGTATTTCCATTGGGTTTTCGTTTGTCTGATGATCCAGTCCTTATTGTGGACGTGCAGGTGGCTGGTTTTCTGAAAGGTTTCTTGAAGATGGCCATTAAGGGTCAAGCGGATCACGCCGAGTCGCTCCGAGTTACCAATGGTTTGCTCGAGAAATTGGGCGAATACGATCCTGTTGCCGCTGTACAACTCTAGCATGAGAGAGACGAGGCCATGGATATTCTGAAGGCCAGCGAGAATAATGTTGGGGCCCTGTTAGATGACAATAAGAGGTTGATCGGAGAGCTTAATGAGTCTCGCCTTATTGCTGGTCAAGAAGTATCTCGTCGGGAGGCCCTTGAAGCTGAGGTCGCAATTCTGAAGAACCAATTAGCCCATGCTGAAAGGCATATGCGGTGCATGACGCTGAGCAAAAGCCAACTGACCAGTGCGGCCAAACAGTTCCATCTGAGTCGGTCGTATAAGATGATATGTGCTGAGCGGGGCTTGCTGGAACGGGAAGAAGCCAAGGCCTCTGTCATAGGTCAAATCCAGTTGGATGGTGGTTTCAAGGATGATTACGACCCTTCGGCCATAAACCCATTGAAGGGGCCGGACGGGGAATTTCCTGAGGATTCCGACGATGATGACGAAGATCTAGAACTGGAGTCGAAATACCACGAGATTGTCGAGCAGAAGAGTTTGGCGTTAATACACATCAAATGGGCCCCTCGTTATCCTGGTTGAGATTCTAAGAGTTTGTATATTTTTTTTTCTTCTTTCGGCGCAGCTGCCTTTTGTAATATGGTTTATAGTTGTACTTGTTGATTGAATCGATCTTTTCTGCGTGTCCTTGCCTGATAACTTGTTGATTTCTTTTGTTGTCATGATGATAGTGTTAACCGTATAAAATAAAATACGAGATTAAAGAGAATATTAGTCCTAAGTCAAAAGGATTAATAAATGGACAATACTATTGTCACGAGTACTTCCGATGAGTTGTACCCACTCCCAACGAGGAGGCCCCTCGGATGTAACCAATACCGCTCGGTTACTAACCCAAAGCGGTAGGAGTGGCCATCCGACGAGGGCACCCAGCGTCCCTCGGAAAGTCTCGATGACTCAAAACTAGATATCAGGGTGGCATCGGATAAAGAGCAAACCCGGATGGATCCACCTGATTCAGATATCCATCACGACACTGAGCAGGGCCCCAATGGACTCCCGAGTCCCAGAACCTTGACAAAAACACTTCCTTGCTATGCACTCCCAACACAAATACTCTCGGAACACTACCCCTGTCGACCAACCCAGAGGTCGGAACTTCATAATAACGCAACAACTACAAAACAACACTCTCCGGGCACTCGGAGAAAGAAAACACCTACCACGAAGGCTAAACAACCTCTCGGAGATCAACTCATAAACATCCTCTCGGAGAATGTCCAGGACCACTCACTCCAGAATACACGCCTATCGGAGACGCATTGTCACTAAGAGAACACTCAGACTCGGCCCTCGAGTCACCATTAGAAACAATGAGCTCTCGAAAGCAAAGAAGGCAGTCTACCCCTTATCATAAAGAAGATCAAAGCCCTCGGAAGAAAGAAAGATACAGTCAGCACTTAAGATAGACACGTTATCTTATTGGTTAAATGAACATTGTAACACGTGTAGAACACCACCACATGCATAACGACACCTGTAAAAACATGCATAACGACACATGTCCCTAAAAACTCTATATAAACAGAGGAAGAAGGAAAAAGAAAGGAGGTCGGACAATGAAGGAAAAACACGCATAGACTCCAAAATACGCATATCGACTCGGAAAAGAGAGTGGATCTTAGTGAATAAAAGGAAGGAAGGTTCTTGTCAATTTTTCTCTCGGGTAAAATAGCATTTAGTTTTTGAACCACGGACAAAGGCGTTCCAACCCAAATAAATAATATAATTAATTAGGTCTTAAGTCAAAACCCGTTAACAAAATGGCGCCGTCTGTGGGAACGCCATAAGATTTGTCTTCGAGAGCGTTCAAGAACGATGCCTATCATGAAGAACCTATTCCATAGCGAGAGTCGTCCTCAATAGTCTCAATTTTCGGAAGAAACTCTATCCAATCGCCAATGCGAAGAAAGGGACTTTATCAACGTCCCTCGTTCCATCTTTGAAAGACTTATAGAGACTAGGGCCCGAAGGACCCCGCCCGGATACGTGGATCCTCACGATTCATCCCCTCGATCCTCTCGCCATCAAAATCCCTGGACCGAGGAAGGTTGGGTTCAATCTAGGTGGAGCCCTGCCTCCGAGCCCTGGGGCTACGAAACCCCGCACAATGGCCAAGCGCATTACGACTATCGGGAAGTGCGCCGAGCTGGCCAACAAGAGCGTAGAAGAGTGCTTCCGGAACTTCCCGCACCCTTCCCCTCTTCAGGTGAGGATCATACCATATGGGGAATTCTTGATGGTCTTAGGAAAGAGTTGGGTGATATTAAAAAAACAATGGGACCCAAGGAAGAACTTACCTTTAAAACATCCCCTTTTACCCCCGAGATAGCCTTAGCCTCTATCCCCGCGGGGATGCGGCCCGTAAATGGTCCTCTGTATACTGGGGATGCAGATGGAAAGGATCCACATGATCATATACACCAATACTTAGTCGGGATGGACCTCAACTCGGCCCCGGACCACGTACTCTGCCGCGTGTTCCCTGTAACCCTTGGAGGACGGGCACAGTTGTGGTTTACTCATCTTGCACCCGGGTCCATCGACAGCTTTGATCGACTAACCCACCTGTTCGTAAGGCATTTTGCTTGCAACCGGCGGTACCCTAAATCCGCCACGCACCTTTTCACCGTTAAACAAAAGAAGAATGAACCTCTGCAAGAGTACATAAAGCGCTTTACAGATGCGGCGCTGGATGTTCCAAACGTTAGTACCACCATTTTGGCGGATATACTCACGCAAGGGCTCCGGGCGGGCGAATTCTTCCGTTACCTTACGTGAAATCATATCACGGATATGAACGAGCTGATGCAGCAAGCGAAGACTTATATCCTAATGGAGGAGGCTGAAGGCACGAAGAGACGCCTTGAAAACAATGACAATGAGCATCGCGAGTCCACCGAACGAGAGGTAAAGGCCAAGGAAAGAAACCGGGAAGGGAAACTTCCCCAACGTAAAGACGAGAGTGGTCCGGTCAAGAAATTCCTCAAGCCGGTACCCTTACCCCCAATGACCATTGCCCCCGTAGAAGTACTCAATGTGATGCGAGGCAGCACCGAATTGCGATGGCCAAGGAAAGCCCGGTTCCCCGACAGAAACATGAGTACGGGTAAGTATTGTAAATACCACAAAACTTATGGGCATACCACCGACGAGTGTACCACCCTGCAAAGGGAGGTGCTTCGCCTCTTAGATGCCGGATACCTTAAGAACTATCTCAAGGTAAACAACCCCGAGAATCCCCTTCGTTATACCTACAAAAGACCCCGAAAGGAAAAAGAAGAAAAAGATCGGGCGACTCCCCATCGGAAGCCACGAGAGAAAACTGCGGGGCAGCGAACCCCACCCCCTCCCCCGGAAGCGTATGAAAATAACACGCCTTCGGGGCGTACCATTAGTATGATAGAAGGAGGAGATCTCTCAGTGACATCTCAAGGTAAAAAGAAGCAATATTTGAAAGAGGTTAGGAGGGCAGAACACGGATTATTCGTGGGGTCTATCCAAGGGGAAAAGCTTCCTAGTATCACCTTCGGACCCGCGGATTTAAAAGGAGTAATTTATCCCCACGAGGATCCCCTAGTAATAGAAGCCGTGATATATGGGATTGACGTCCAAAGAATACTGGTTGATACCGGTAGTTCCGTAGATGTCCTATTTCTTCCCACTTATCTGGCCATGGGATTAAGGAAAGAACGATTAGAAGTAGCCGAAGTTTCGTTAATAGGTTCATCGGGAGAAACCTCCAACACGCTCGGAACTGTGACGCTCCCGATGTCATGGGGAGAGGGAGCTCTTCGAAGAACGGAGCGCACAAAATTTTGGGTGGTAGAAGCTTCATTTAGAACGTACAACGCAATATGCGGGCGACCCTCCATTCGGGCCTTCGAGGCAATCCCTTCAACCCTCCATCTCAAGGTAAAATTCCCAACCTTGTCAGGTATCGGAGAGGTCCGAGGGAGCCAGGCAAGGGCTCGGGAGTGCCGTATGAATGCTCTCCCTCCTGAAGAGGACGAACCTATCCTCAAAAACAACAAAAAGCGAAAAGCAGAGGAAGTGCGAGTACAACCCGTGGAAGAGCTAAAATTAGTGGAACTCGTAGAGGGGAGTCCGGAGAAAGCTGTCAAAGTAGGTACCCAAATGGAGCCTGAAGTGGAAGCCCAATTGATTCCCATCTTGAAAGAATTCCACCATATTTTCGCGTGGGAAGACGGCCCGCCAGGGCAAATCAGCAATAAGGTATGTCAACATTTCCTTAATGTGAAACCCGGGGCCAAGCCAGTCCAACAGAAAAAGAGAAAGATGGGCCCGGAGCGCAACAAAATCATCCGGTCAGAAATTCAGCGACTCCTCAGCCTACGGCAAATCAGAGAAGTCATTTACCCCGAGTGGCTGGCCAACGTGGTCTTAGTCCCAAAGCATGGGGGTAAGTGGCGAATGTGCGTGGATTTCACAAATCTCAATGACGCATGCCCTAAGGATTGCTATCCCCTCCCAAGTATTGACCAACTGGTAGACTCAACAGCGGGCTGCGCACTCTTGTCCACCCTGGATGGTAACCAGGGATACAATCAAATCCCGATGGCCGTTATGGATCAAGATAAGACTAGTTTTATCACTGACGCGGGCACTTTTTGTTACCTAGTGATGCCTTTCGGACTCAAGAATGCAGGGGCCACCTATCAACGATTGGTAAGCTTAATGTTTGCAGAATATATCGGAAATACGGTGGAGGTCTATGTGGATGATACAGTCGTTAAAAGCCGCTCCGCTTATGACCATCCCGAGGACATACGAAAAGCCCTAGCTATCATGGACCGGTTCAGGATGAAGGTTAACCCTAAGAAATGTTCCTTCGGCATCAGAGGGGGCAAGTTCCTCGGATACATGGTTACGGAAAGGGGAATAGAAGTCAACCCCGAGAAGGCTGCAGCCATCCTAGGGTTACCTACTCCAAATACGATCAAAGATGTGCAAAAACTTACGGGTCGAATGGACTCCTTGAGCTGGTTTGTTTCCAACTCGGCAGAAAAAAGGACTTCCATTTTTCAAGGTGTAACGCAATATCAAGGAGTTCCAATGGACCCCGCAATGCGAAGAATCTCTCCAACAGCTGAAGTGTTACATGGTGAAACCTCATTTACTAGTGAAACCAGCATCACATGAAGAGCTCTTTGTGTATTTATCAGTCGGAGATGAAGCCATAAGCGCGGTGCTAGTTAAGGAACAAGACAAGGAGCACCACCTCGTGTACTATGTGAGAAAGACTCTTCTCGGGACCGAAACTAGGTATACCCAAACCGAAAAACTTGTCTTAACTTTGATTACCATGGCTCGGAAGCTTCGTCCATACTTTTTGTCCCATCCCCTGACTGTGTTAACTAAACACCCATTGCGAGCAATTCTTAACAAGCTCGAGACCTCTGGAAGATTGATAAAGTGGGCCGTGGAGCTCACCGAATATGACATTTCTTATGCCCCGAGACCCTCTGTAAAAGCACAAGTCCTAGCAGATTTTGTGACAAAAATGACGGGCATAGGAGCTGAAGAAAAGACACCCCTGTGGCACATTTATGTGGACGGCTCCTCTGTGAGCACACATGGGGGGGGGGGGGGGGGGCAGGGATAGTTCTAGCAAACCAAGAAGTCGAGGAGGAGATACTCCACTTCGCGGTCAGAGTCGACTACTCCTTGTCAAATAACGAAGCCGAATATGAGTCTTTACTCATAGGAATGAGGCTTGCCCGAGAAGGTGACATCATAAAGATAGTCATCCACAACGACTCGCAACTAATTGTACAGCAAGTCAATGGCTCGTATGAAGCTAAAGAAGAAAGGATGCAAGCATACCTTCAGGCGGTTCATCACAGACAGGAATGGTTTGACAAGTGCAAAATAGTCCAAATCCCACGGAAGGAGAATCAAGAGGCGGACGCCCTGTCCAAAATGGCCACCCAAACGGCCGTTATTCGCACTCGGAAGATCACCCTGCTTCAAGTTACCGAGTCCGAGAAGGCCGAGAGCCACGAAGTGAATGCCACTATAGACCCTCCGTCCAGCTGGATGACCCCAATCAAAGTCTACCTACAGGACCCGGAAAGATATTCCATGAATAAAGCTGCGCAACGGCTTATGGCCAGAAAAACTATCAGGTATTTCCTTAAATATGGAATATTATTCCGCAGAACATACTCATGCCCCCATGCTCGGTGCCTAAATGAGGAAGAAGCTCAACTGGCTATGGCGGAAACCCACGAGGGAACATGCGGCAGTCATACGGGCGGCGAAAGTATGGTCGGGCGCCTAATTCGCCAAGGCTACTACTGGCCCACGATGGCCAAGGATTGTAAAAGCCATGCCGAAAGGTGCAAACCGTGCCAAGCTTATGCCCCTCGGGTTCATCAGCCCACTGCCCCATGGGAACCACACTTAACCCTCTGCCCGTTCTCTAAATGGGGCATAGACATAGTGGGACCTCTTATACCCGATGCCGGGCAAAAGAAGTTTCTCCTCGTAGCGGTGGATTACTTCACCAAGTGGGTAGAAGCGGAGCCCCTGGCCCGTATAACCGCGGGCGCGGTTATCAACTTCCTATGGAGGAGTATCCTGTGCCGTTTCGGTGTCCCTCGGAACCTGGTAAGTGATAATGGTCTACAATTTACGGATCAGGGGTTAGAAAAGTGGTGCAACGATTGGGAAATTAAACACCGCTTCGCTTCGGTGGGGTACCCTCAAGCCAATGGTCAAGTAAAAAGGACTAATCGAACTCTCTTGAAGAACATGAAGGCCCGACTCGACTGGCACAAAGCTAGGTGGGTGGAGGAAATACCTGGCATACTATGGGCCTACCGGACCACGCAAAGCGCGACCACGGGCGAAAGCCCCTTCAGCTTAGCCTATGGCTGCGAAGCTGTTGTACCTACGGAAGTCTCTATAGAGAGCTGGCGAGTTAGGGAATATGAGGAAGTGGCTAACAGTTCTAACTTGGCCCTCGCCCTCGACCTCCTCGAAGAAAAAAGAATGCAGGCCGCGGCCCGAAATGAAGAATACAAGGGCCGGATGTCCCGATACTACAACTCAAAGGTGAAACCCCGGACTTTTCAAGTCGGGGACCTAGTGATGAAACGGGTCGGAGCCTCCAAAAACGTAGGCAAACTCGAGTCGCGATGGGATAGACCGTACAAGATAGCGGGGATCGTCGGGCCTGCGACATATCTCCTCGCCAATTCCGAGGACGCTATCCTTAGCAACACTTGGAATGCCTTTAACCTTAGGAAATACTATGCATAATGTAACAAAACAGCTTTGTACATAAATAAAGTTGTTTATAGATGGTGCCTGTATAATACAAGGGAGATAAGGTTGCACGACAAAATAATGACTCCCCATTTATGAGTCATACCAGCAACCTAACCCGAGGGACCATCAAGCGTGAAACGCGAGACCCCGCACTAAAAGTAAGTCGGACTGTATCCTATACAAGGGTCCTGACACCAACTAAACACTTACATAAACTAAACATCCTCTATTGGACGCTTTCCTTCCTTAATCAAGCGGCGACGGTCCTCCGCGGACGTATGATCCGGATCTCCGATAGACGTGATCGGTCCCTGCACAGAAGGAGCCTCCGGGAACACCTGATGAATATCCAACTCAGGAATCACCATATCCGAAGGGAATCCCGGCAAAGCCTCTGTTGTGTCCCGACACAAGTAATATCCCATGCGGACCAGATCACGCATCTCCTGCGCAAGGGATTCGCGGAGGACAGAAGGCCCCACAACGCCCAAAACCACTTGGACCCGAGCCAACACTAACGCAACTTCATGGGCTCGAGTTAACTCCAACACCCGTAAGTTCGCTGCTTCTCTTTCCCCGGTAACCCGCAACAATTGTTGGTCGACAGAACGAACTTGCTCCCGGAGATCACCCAACCTATCCTCCAGACTTGTTACGTGAGCTTTCTCCATCGCCAAAAGACGCTCCAAGTCCCAGAATCTGTTCCGCTCTGACTGCAAGAGGATGGCATGAGCCTCATCGGAATTCTCCCGATCAGTCCGCAGCTGATCCACCTCTTCTCGAGCATCCAGCAAACCCTGCTCTAGCTCATCCCTACGACGGTACACCAACTCCGTATCTGAGGATGAGTCGCCCCGAGATCCGATGGCATTCAACACCATGTAGAATATGGAAGCCTGAACTTTTTGTTTATATTTGATCTCCATTACTTTGTTCCTCATAAATTTCTCTCAATTTAGACTTCATCTTGTCACTTATGTGCTTCTTATTCCGTTACTGAAATTGATATTGTTTTGAATTGTGATTATAAGAAAAATGATCGAACTTGAATCTCATCTCTTTAAAATTTTGGTGCACCTTGCCCGTCATTAAAATGTTATAATGTCATGCTTCCGCTACTTCTATTAAAATTGCTTATATTGCATTTTTTGCTTTGTCTCTCCCTAAATGATTAACGACTTCGTAATCTATATTCCTTCTTATTACATGTTTATTTATGTGATAACGCTTGTCTTAGTAATCTTCATTGATGTTGGTGAAAGTCCTATTTGCTTTAGCACTCTGATCTTTCAACTACTTGCTTGAGATAGCTTTTACGATTATGTTTTTTAAACAACGTGCTCTTAAACTAGTTTTGACTTTTGAATGACTTGAAAGATAAGATGAAACTATAGGTTGTCATATAGTTTAATTATTTTGTATTTGTCATAAAACAAACTTAACTTTCATCTTGCTTGACTTATTATTCGTTTATGTGTGTTTTTATGTCTAATTTGATTTTCCTATTTGTTCTCTTTATGCTTTGTTGACAAGTTTAATTTATGAAGTACCCGCAAACACATGAAAGCACGTTAACAATGTAAAAGATATGATATGAAATTGAGCACTTGACTTGTATGATAACATAAATTGAATTTGGGGACCAAATTCCTTTAAGGGGGTTGGATTGTAAAACCCCAATTTTTTTAAATAATTCTTTTTAGAGAAATAATTTTTTTTATCTTTTTAAAAGCTCCTTAAGTGTTGCAAGTAGTTATTATGTTCCCTTTTTGCATAACTTGTGTAACCTTTGTTAAATATATGTCCTTTAATCGTAAAATAATTGTACATGCTTTCTTTTTCACTTAAATAATCCTCACCTTTTAGGTCATACTATCTTTTGTGCAAAATACTTATTGATTAAAGTACTTGTATTAATTCAGTAACAATATTTATTGCCGCATGATTCTTTTGTTTACCATTTCGAGAACTTATACTTGTACTAAGTTTCTTAAATTAAATTGCTCTAGTTTACATGTTTCACCACTCCTTGTGCATGATAAGTTGCATGTTAGAATAATAATTGGCAATGTTTGATATTAATATATAGTCAATGAAATCTGAATTTGCCCAATGGATTTATCTTATTAGATTCTAAGTAACGCTACACATTCTTTTAAATAGATCCCTTACATCTATGCCTTGTATGATTTAATTTAGTTAAGCAATATACCGTATTAGGAGTTAATTACAAGAGCTGTTACATAAGCTCAATTATTTATTGGAATTAATTATCATTCGCTCTTAATATTCAGTTACCTAGAAATCAAGGCTTTCATTCTTTCGTTTCACCGCAGCCATTGCTCTTTCGTCCCTTCCCTCTTTTAATTTCTATCTTCTTCTCCGTGTGCCCCTCTCCACCCGTAATCAGGTAAAGTGTTGTTCTTTATCATCTAATTAATTTATCTTATCATCCATGAGTTTGTATATACCCCTGACTTGATTTAATATTATTTTGAATAAAGAATTACATACGATTCATGCACATGAATATTTAATTGCCATTCACGAACCTTAATATTTTAGTATTAGTTATACGTTGTAAGGTTTTGGATTTCTTAATTCTTTGGAGGATATCACATTCACATAATTAAGGTTTAGATTTGAAAGTTAGAACTCATTATTATATTGTATATCTTATAGTCTCTAATTATATATTACATAGCCTTTCTCAATGCGTTAATTAACGAGAGCCATTAATCAATAATCTGGTGTTTGTACTTCAAAGGAAATTGAGACATCAGCCTATTATTATTAACTTGGACCGATGTTATTCTTTATTTAAGGACTCATGCCATACGATTATTAGTTAATTTATGAAACAACGTAGTTGCTTATCTATACATGGATGTCAATCATGGATTTCTATAAACAAGCGCATTCTTGTATGTAAACAAGAATTAAGATTAGATTAATAGGACTCTTCCCAACATAAGTTAGGATTTAGAATTAAAGTATTCTTATAGTTTTTTTACGTATCAGGAAAGTCCGAGTTTGACGTTTACTGTTACTTCTTTCTGGTATTTGTCTCACTTCTCAACAAGTTCAGGTGCGTGTTCCAAAACTCTATTATTTTCACTGAAAGGGAGTATGTGCCTAACGTGATTACTAATAGTAAATATATACGTATACATATACGCATTGCTATTTAACGTGATTGATGATACATTATTAAAGTTTATCTGTAAATGATTGATTGCTACATAGCATGTTAATTGATTGGAATTGGTAACGTTATTGATTACTAGCACTAATGAATATAGTTCATGTGAAACAATTGTTTATTGCTTTAAACGTTTATTGTATTGACTGTTTACTAACTGACTGAATTATTTGAAACAACCGAACGACTGACTGATTATTTTGAACGACCGAACGATTGACTGATTGACTGATTGGAATGTTTTGAACGACTGAATGGATCCACGGCTTGGTAAGCATGTTGTACCGTTGGGCAGCGGCGGGCTCGCCAGATGGTCTTTGTGCCCCATGGCCCCTCTCCCTTAGACCTATGGGAGTTTCGTAGTGTCTAAGTGGGGTAAACGACGAGCATGCCTGTGTGGTATGTGGAACGATTTCGAGGTAGCTCCTTGAATGGGGGTAATAAGGACTGACCGAACGGAGTTATAAGGACGGGTATTGTTTACTTAAGGTTGAAACTATGTTCATTCTCGATTGATTGTCTGATTGCCCGACTGTGTGACTGCATGAATGATTAATTGACCAATGTGCCTAATTGTTGTTTTTCAATTATTTTCAAAATAATAGTGCACGTCGTTCACTCTGCACACAAACACACAAACACCACGAGATTTTTATCTCACGCATGCATGTTTTCCCCTTCCTTTCAGCTTTAGGTCAACCAGGACGAGACTTGAAGAACGTGGAGAGTAGGTTCCGTCGGGTAGTTAGTTAAAGTTGTATTAAGTTCACCTCTTTCTTTATTGTAACCTTTGTAATTGTCTTGTTTATGGGCAATTAGTATTTTTTTTAAGAAAGTTATTCTTGTTATGATATTGTACTGTTTAGCCTCGAAATTCCGGGGCGTTACAGTGTACAATCCTCGTATCCCCCCAACAGGAAGAATCCGGTATCAACGGAGGCAATGGAATATCCGCCCGCGCAAGCGCAGCTATCGGATCATACTCAGGGGTCACAGAACTCACTGGGGGGGGGGCTGCCACGGGCGAGTCCCCTGCCCCCGAGGGGCCAGCTACTCCATCTAAACTAAAACTCTCGGATGATTCATCGTCCGAAGTATTATACCTACTATTCATTGTCCTTCCTAGGAAAGCTTCATTAAAAGGCTCAATGGCAAAAGCCCCCATCTCCGCCCCTGTCAAAGCAAGAAAATAATGTCACAACGGGGACGTTAAAGTACCACACAAAAAGGTTGTAAAAGAAAGGAAACTAACGAAAAAAGAAATTGCTATAGAGAGGTTGTTGTGGAAGATTGAAGAGTTCCACCCCTTGTTGCAAGCCAGCCATGATCAACGTCTCTGGGAACTCCAACAGACTACTAATATCGTACATCCCCGAAAACAAACCGTTATCGGACAGGATGTCCCACTCTCTCCGCAAAATCGGTTCGACAGGGGTAATATAACCCAACCCCCATTGAAGAGGTACTCCCCATGACCTAGCCGAAAAGCCCCTCGGACGGACAAAGAAGAACCCCTTTTCCAATTCGTTCTATTATTACGGAAGTGCGACACGTCTAGAAAGGCCTTCCTCTTTTCTCGATGGACCAGGCTAAAGAAAGGGAGACCACCCGAGCAGGGGCGGAGGTTGAATATAGCCCCCACCTGAGAAGGAGACAGTGGTAACCTCAGTAACTCGGAACACAAAATATATCCCACCAAGTAACGATAAGAATTCGGAGTTAGCTGACTTGGGCATATTTGCCAATAGTGAAACAAAGTCTGGAGAAAAAGGTGAAAAAACACCCGTAACCCGCACCGCATTTGCTCCCAGAAAACGGTGAGATAGCCCAACGGAGGATCATAAGCCCTCTGCTCGGGGTGCGGTATTACTATGTCATATTCATCAATGTCCAGGTTGTATTGGGCAAAAAGTGCCGTAACGGAGGCACCATGCTCACTTCCAACGGCATTACCAACACGCCCAGGCCCCATCATCTGCACGGGCTCCAGCACGAGCCTGGTAAACACCGACGACTCGTCTACCAAGGGATAAGAGTCACGACCCGTGAACACCTGGCGTATGTGGTTAATACGGGAGAGAGATTCCTCCGGAGACATAGACACGATCCTCACAGAATTGCCTCTCCCCCCACGAACCCTACGCTCATTATGCCTGCTCCCCTGAACCGAGTTCTCCGAGGCCGCGTGTCGTACTCCTAACGATAAGGAAGGAGTCCAAGCAGAATTCCGAGGAGAATGACGGGACGAAGAAGGATCATCCTGCTTAAAAAACGGGGGCATCATTTTGACAAGGTAAATAATTTACTTGCTTTACTTAAATTCAAAAGGGAACTCCGCTTTTCAGAAAAATGTGGCAAGCCTTAAACAGTAAAAACTTTATGTAATTCTAAAAGAATTACTGAACAACTACTTATACCATCTTAGAAAGAGAGTGAAAAGCTTGAGCTGTCTTAACTAGTTAATGGGATACGCGTGTCCAATAATTTTCTTACTTAAGAAAAGGGGCTACATGCCAAGCGATACCTCACCCTTAATTTTTAACCTAGTCAGCAAGCCTTTCTATTATTTAAAAAAATACTAAAGATAATAAATCAGGTGATTATATTTGACAAGGATAGACAAATGCTCGAAAAAGAGTTTGTTCATTAAGGAAAAATCCGAGAAGCCCTCGGAAAAAATTTACAAGACGGGATATTAAAATTGCGTAAAATAAAAACATAAAAGAAATCCTATTTTACGCTCCCGTACTCGGAGGAGGCGGGGATAGAGCGGTGAAAAACTCCTCGAGGACTCCCGCAGAGGAACCTGGAAGCGAAACCCGACTAGAACTACTAGCGCCAAGAGCGGAGGTGATCGAATGAGGGATAGGAGAAGCCCTTGGCGTCACCACATTATCAAACATCCCCAAAATGTTCTGAACCTCCTCGGGGGACGGCCTAGCAAGTTTTTTGATATCAAATATGCGACCGAAATTCACCCCCGAAGGCACCACTTCTCGAGCCAAGGTGGCACACTCCAAATATCCCCATAGCAAATGCCCAAGAGTATCCCAAGCGGACAAGGAAGTAAACCGGCGCTCCGCCTCTGCTGTGGCACACCTAACAGCCTCGTCAATCCAGGGTTGCACGTCCTTCAGGGGCATTACATCAACTAATCTCAGCTCCACTAGCTCATGTAGCCGTGATTGGAGCTTCATCTCCCTCTCTAAGCCCTCGGATTTCTCCTTCTCCAGAGCCTCTATCCGAGCACGGAGGACTTCCTCGGATTCTGCCTTCTCCTTCATCAAGCGAGAAAATTGCTCTCGAACGGCCCTCTCGGAGGCCTCCATCTGATCATAGGCCGATTGCATCTTCTGCAAGACAAGACGAATTACCTCCTTTGCCCCCTGATCCTCTTTCCATTTGAAGTCACTGGCCTCCAACTTGGTACGAAGGACTGCAGCCAACGACTCGGCCTCGTGGAGTTGGGCTTGCAGAAAAGCCACTTGTCCCCGAAGAGTACCCTCCTCCGCCACCTCCCTTAAATGACGCTGTTCCACGGAAGTAATAACTTCCCGAGTCTTCTTAGACTGCAAGGCAGAGAGAGGAATATAAATAAGGATGTAAGAAAACCATGGCAAAAGAAGATTAAGAGGCAGTAGATACTTACGATAGCCTCCATCCAAACGGTACTAGCCCGCAGAAACTGGTACCCCTCCGCAGGCGCGGAAAGAGCGGACCCAAAAAAGTGAAGGATCTCGTGATAAGCTTCCCCCACGGTAGGAGGCTCTTTCCCGGGTGGCTGAGAAAAATATCCCTCGGAAGAAGACCTCCGCAGTATAGCCCCCTTCGGAAGATCAGTAGTCGGAGGAGGGACAGTCGCAGTGGAAGTTACAGTTACTGCCTCCATCATCACCACTTCAGGAACCTCCATGGCGGCCGATGAACCCTCTCCCTTGAGCAGGGTGCCCAACACTTCTTTCTTCACCTCCAAGTCCCTCAACGAGTCAGTAGGACCCTTGGAAGACGCCTCGGGACCCCCTGACAGCTCCCCCGGGTCCGATTGAAGTAGTTGGGCAAATAGACCAGCGCCCGAGAACATAGGGGCCTTCCCCTTATTGAATGCCGCTACCAGAACAATGGATGTATTTAAGTAATCATACTAAAAGGACTCGATTTTTAAAATAAGTAGTAGAAAAAAGAAGAAAACTTACGAGGAGGAGATGAAGAAGTGTCCCGAAAAGAGATATGCACAACCTCTAGCTCGGGAGAAGTACCAGCAATTGAATCGGAAGTTGACCTCCAAGCCAGAGAGAGCGTGGGGTCCACACGTCGCAATGGAACAGCCTCCAGACATACCCTCTCATCATCCACAAAGAGACACGGGGTGTCCCAGTGAACTTCCTCAGCTTCCGGATCCACCCTTACCGTTGTAGAAAACCGTACTTCTCCGTCCATATGGTCTCCCCCCTCGGAAGCTTCGCTATGCCCACTCGGAACTGCCTCTTCAGAACCTGGCACAAGATAGTATCTCGCCATAACCTCCTCTGCATCGCACAAAAGCAAGTCAGGGCGGACAGCAGAAGAATACAAATAACTACTCGGAGGAATATCGCAACCAATGATTGATCATTAATATTGAAAAGATAAGTACTAGAGGAAAAGCATGAGAATAAGAAAGACCTTACTAAAAGCTGGCAGATACAAAGGCGAGACAGAGAGCGGCTTCTTCACCTTATCATCAGTGAATACTACATAGTGAAGCCCAACCCAATCAAATAGCTGCGGAAAATCTTCCGACTCCATTAACCTTTGCTGAGCAACCACCGGGGAAAGCACCATGTTTTCATCCATAGTGTGAATTGGAGTCGCGCCCTCCCCCCACTTAAAGGGCACGTCCCACCTCCCTCGGACAGGCTTCACGTAGAAGAACTTGTCCTTCCAAACACTATGTGAGGTAATCGTCGCGCCCATAATCCTCTTCGTGGAATTCCCAGAATTATCTCGATGGCGGACATGATAAAAGGGGTACCTCCGAGCGACACCCCCACGTCAAAAATCGACAGAAAGTGGTCCACCCCACACTCGCACCCCTTGACGTGGCACCAGAAGGCATAGATACAAAGTGCAGCATACCCGTTGGGCACCAATTGGCTCGGACATATGCCACAGGTCTTGAAAACTTCACAAAAAAAGGGGTGGCATAAACGAGCGCCACCCGTAATTTACCTATGCAAAATACACCGTGAGCATACCCGCTGGAGGATAACAAGCACTCTGATCCTCAGTTGGAATGTGAACAGTCACATTCTTCATAACGGTCCCCGTGACCTGGAACAGATCCATGACCTGCTCGTAGGTGACAACAGACCGAACCCCTTCAATTTTGGAAAAATCACGAACAAGGGGCTTCTTCGATTTTGAAATCCTAGCTTTCTCAGCCGAAGTGGCGCCGCTCCCTTCAGTGGCGGCAGACTTCCTCTTACGGGTAGCAGCAGCAGGCCCCGCAAGGGGAGCAGTGACAACCGAGGCGGTGGGAACATCAACGGTAGAAGGGTTGACAGAAGAAGCCATTTTATTTTTTTGAGCAAGAAAAAGAGTTGGCAAAACAGTAAAGGAAGAAAGCAAGAGTTTGGGAGATAAAAGAAGGGTGAAATGAGAAAGATGTTACGGACGAGCCTAATTATAGACAACAATCATCAAGACGTGCCCCATTTTCCACGACCCACGTCTCCACTCGTGAAGCGACGTGTCCTTAAGATCGACGGACGGATGAGTAAAGCCCCATTTAAGACATCCAACGATCAAAAAAGAACCATTACAAATTATATGGACCGTTGTTTCTCGGGGGCAAAAAGGTAATTTTCTCATGATATTATAAACATATGCTTGTCTGCATATAATATCCCCGGAAATCCCAAAAAATAAAACATAATCCCCTTACCTCACGGAGGCCACGAAATAAAATTTCCCTCGTCTCTACGAGAACGGTCGAAATTTGGGGGGGCTAGTGTTAACCGTATAAAATAAAATACGAGATTAAAGAGAATATTAGTCCTAAGTCAAAAGGATTAATAAATGAACAATACTATTGTCACGAGTACTTCCGATGAGTTGTACCCACTCCCAACGAGGAGGCCCCTCGGATGTAACCAATACCGCTCGGTTACTAACCCAAAACGGTAGGAGTGGCCATCCGACGAGGTCACCCAGCGTCCCTCGGAAAGTCTCGATGACTCAAAACTAGATATCAGGGTGGCATCGGATAAAGAGCAAACTCGGATGGATCCACCTGATTCAGATATCCATCACGACACCGAGCAGGGCCCTAGTGGACTCCCAAGTTCCAGAACCTTGACAAAAACACTTTCTTCCTATGCACTCCCAACACAAATACTCTCGAAACACTACCCCTGTCGACCAACTCAGAGGTCGGAACTTCATAATAACGCAACAACTACAGAACAACACTCTCCGGGCACTCGGAGAAAGAAAACACCTACCACGAAGGCTAAACAACCTCTCGGAGATCAACTCATAAACATCCTCTCGGAGAATATCCAGGACCACTAACTCCAGAATACACGCCTATCGGAGACGCATTGTCACTAAGAGAACACTCAGACTCAGCCCTCGAGTCACCATTAGAAACAATGAGCTCTCGAAAGCAAAGAAGGCAGTCTACCCCTTATCATAAAGAAGATCAAAGCCCTCAGAAGAAAGAAAGATACAGTCAGCACTTAAGATAGACACGTTATCTTATTGGTTAAATGAACATTGTAACACGTGTAGAACACCACCACATGCACAACGACACCTGTAAAAACATGCATAACGACACCTGTCCCTAAAAACTCTATATAAACAGAGGAAGAAGGGAAAAGAAAGGAGGTCGGACAATGAAGGAAAAACACACATAGACTCCGAAATACGCATATTGACTCGGAAAAGAGAGTGGATCATAGTGAATAAAAGGAAGGAAGGTTCTTGTCAATTTTTCTCTCGGGTAAAATAGCATTTAGTTTTTGAACCACGGACAAAGGCGTTCCAACCCAAATAAATAATATAGTTAATTAGGTCTTAAGTCAAAACCGTTAACAGATAGAATATGCAGTATTCCGATATCTGAGGCGCAGTCATTTTGTTCTCGTATATGATAAGATTCGTTTAATTTGCCTGTTGTCAGTCAAGGAATGATTGGAATTTCCTTGGGGTTGGTAGAAACGTGGGTAATCTGCCACTGCTTTTGTGTGTGGGGGATATTCTTCTTATGGTTAGGGGCCCATAGAGCCTGCCTCTTCACCTAACGTAATTTATGGGATTTCCACCCAATAGGCTTTTCACCTAGCTTGATTTATGGGATTTTCACCCAATAGGCTCTTCACCTAACGTAATTTATGGGATTTCCACCCAATAGGCTCTTCACCTAGCTTGATTTATGGGATTTTCACCCAATAGGCTCTTCACCTAATGTGATTTATGGGATTTCCACCCAACAGGCTCTTTACCTAGCTTGATTTATGGGATTTTCACCCAATAGTCTCTTCACCTAACGTGATTTATGGGATTTCCACCCAATAGGCTCTTCACCTAGCTTGATTTATGGGATTCACCCAATAGGCTCTTCACCTAACGTAAGTTCGACCCCGTTATCACAGGGAGTGTCTTCTTGGATTGGCCCCGTTATCACAGGGACTTTTTGAATCGACCCCGTTATCACATGGAATTTTTCTTGGATTGGCCGCGTTATCACAGAGAATTTTTGAATCGACCCCGTTATCACATGGGGTTTTTCTTGGATTGGCCCCGTTATCACATGGACTTTTTGAATCGACCCCATTATCACAGGGGATTTTTCTTGGATTGGCCCCGTTATCACATGGACTTTTTGAATCGACCATGTTATCACAGGGGATTTTTCTTGGATTGGCCCCGTTATCACAGGGAATTTTGTTTTGAATCGACCCCGTTATCACAGGGGATTTTTCTTGGATTGGCCCCGTTATCACAAAGACTTTTTTGAATCGACCCCGTTATCACAGCGGATTTTTCTTGTGTTGTAGGCGGGCCTTTTCATTGTCTTTTTGACTATGTCCCTTGGTGACTGTGTCGTCGTTGAATATGTAGGTCATTGAGCCCTACAAAACATCATAGACAAGAAAAATTTTCGACATAACATGTAATACGTAAGCTCGAAATGACTTGCCTGTGTTATTTGAGGGATGTTCCCTCAATCTGGGAATATCTGTTTTACACAAAAAATAGTGTTTCCGTCGTGCTCAATCATGCCCGTGGTACACGTTTGTACCTGTTGTAACTGTAAAAGGGCTATGTGTTAAATATATATCTAGGGGGATATTCCCCCATTGTTTGTGCAATTCTCTGCACCTTTGCAATGTCCGCTTAGGACATATCCCTGCATCGAATATTAGATTGTGCCAAGCAACAAATAGAAAGGTAATAACAGATAACGGTCGAAAGCCAGGTAAACCCAGGCCGCCTACGTATCCCGTTGAGTGGGGAATCAGACCGGCGAAGTTCCCCTTGTTTTAAGTTACATGCCGACTCACGAAGGGGATAAATAAGAGATAATGGTCGAGGGCTAGGTAAACCTAACCCGCCTACGTATCCCGTTGAGTGGGGAATCAGACCGGCGTAGTTCTCTCTGTTTTAAGTTACATGCCGACCCACGAAGGGGCTAAATAAGAGATAACGGTCGAGGGCTAGGTAAACCTAACCTGCCTACGTATCCCGTTGAGTGGGGAATCAGACCGGCGTAGTTCCCCCTGTTTTAAGTTACATGCCGACCCACGAAGGGGCTAAATAAGAGATAACGGTCGAGGGCTAGGTAAACCTAACCCGCCTACGTATCCCGTTGAGTGGGGAATCAGACCGGCGTAGTTCCCTCTGTTTTAAGTTTACAATTTAACCCGCGATGGGGCAATGTTTCAAATGTTCAAGCGTAATTTAAAAACTACTGAAATCTGAAATATTGTCTTGTGTCCATCATGGTGATCACTCCATAGCTTGCTGATCTTGATTTGGTCCGATTGTTTCCTCCTCTGCTTCTCTAATTCTTGGCAACGTAAGATAAGTGATGTAGCAGAACCAAGCTTCCTCCTGGTTGGCGACCACTTCTCCGACCCCCCCTCCTGCTGGGAATTTCATCTTCTGATGGAATGTGGATACCACCGCTCTTATCGCGTTCAGGGCCGGCCTGCCGATTATAACATTGTATGCAAACGGTTGGTCCACGATTGTGTACTGAACATTAATAGTTCGCCTGTGCGGTTCTCGTCCAAACGATGTGGGAAGGTTCACTTGCCCTATGGGAATTATCTCTGCTCCACCAAATCCTACCAATAGCGTACGGACCTGTTCAACTATGTGGAGGCCGAGTGCCATCTTCTCCAAAGCATGCGCAAACATAATGTTGGTGGAGCTGCCGTTGTCTATGAGTATCTTGTGTACAGCGTAGTTAGCGATATCAAGCGGAACAACTAGGGGCAGTTGAGCTCGCCTGCCTGGATAGCCTCGAGGCTGAGATCCAAAAGGTCCTTGTCGGAAAATGTGGGAGATCCTCGTCTGGGATCAACGTTGTAAATCCAACGAACCGGTCCTCGTTCAATCCACGAGTTATCTTCTTCCTCTGGTTGGTGGAATCCGCTCATGCGGTCCCACTGCTTATCACATTGATGACCCCCCTCGAAGGCGCATTATGTATTGCATCACGTCCTTGCCCATTCTTAATTGCCTTCAGGCCCTCCCTTCTTGGGGATTGGGACCGTTCTGTCGACTCGGCATTCTGCCCGCTTGCCTTAACGAACTCTATCAATCTTCCATCCTTGATCAATCTCTCGATCTCATCCTTCAGGTCATAGCAATCCTTCGTGTCATGGCCTTTTTGACGGTGATACTCGCAGTAACGTCTAGACTTCTTGGTGAAATCTGTTTCCTTGATCTTTCGAGGCAAACTTAGCCAATTTCTGCTTTGTGCTACAATAAAGATAGTGCGAATGTCCCGATTGAGGGGGGTATATCTCTTTGGGGACCTGTCTCTTCCTCCCCTTCTCTTGTTCCATAGCTCTCTACCCCTTTCCCGGCCAGATTCTTGGGGTCTAAACTTAGTTGCCATCATCGCGTCTTCGTAGATCACAGTATGCGCCAGCTCGTTTATCCGACTGATGGTAGGTTCTGCGAGCTTTATCAACTCTTTAGCAAATCGGGTGTGTGTCGTTGCCCTGAACAGGGTCTGCAGCACCTGTCCCCCGTAGGGGTTGTCTACCTTCAGTAACTCCTCATTAAATCTACTCATGAATTCGCCGAGAGTTTCTCTCTCTCTCTCTCTCTCTCTGTTTCAATGCTTCCAGATGGTACATGCTCGTCTTCATTCGTTTTTGACTGGAGAAGTGGTTCTCCAACTTCTCCTTCATCTGCTCGAAGCTCGATTCTGCTGAACCAGTCTAATGTTGTTCCGATCAGTGTTGTCGCCATTATTTTTGCCTTAATACCCTCGATAAAATCTTGTAGGTTCAAGAGACTCTCCACGGCGTGGATGTGATCCCTCGGGTCACTCTTCCCATCATATGGTTTTATGGTTGGAATCTTGTCTCCTCTGTGCAGTACCTCTGTCTCAATCTCATCTGAAAACGGGGTCCTACTGCGACCCTTCCCATGACTCTGAGTCACCTTCCTTGCTAACTCCGCCCTCTCGCGGTCTAGCTGTTCCATCCTCATTGAAATTACTCGCAGTATCTCTGCATCCTTATTTTTTGAACCATTGATCGCGGCCCGGTCACGACCGCGTTCCATTCTCCGGATTACTTCCGCCCTCTCGCAGTCAAGCCGTTCCATCTTTCTCGCTACCTCTCGATCGAGGGCTTCGGGGCCTCGTCTCTCCGCCCTATCGTAAGCCGCGGGCAATATCTCTTTAAATGAGTCTCTTGTATCCTCCTGTTCATTATATCCTTGCCCTGCATTTCCCTCACCCGCTCCGGATTCATGGGGCCTTGCCCGAACGTCCTTCGTCCTCTGTTCTGCGAGTCGTGGAAGCAAAGCCTCCAGTGTAGTGTCAAGTGCCGCCTTTACAGAGGCGTTGATCTGCGCTAGCATCTCCGGGGTTATGGCGGCCGGGGGAGCGTCACTCTATCCCGCGGGCATCGTCTCCTCCTGGCCGAGAAAATCCGCATTTGGCGCTTCGGTCATTGGAACGTCAGCTGCGTGGTCCTCGATGGGCGGGCCCTCAATCTCGGGTTCTGCCGCACTTGGTGCGACTGGGGTCGGACCTGCATTTGCGGCCCGTGGCGGCCTCCCAGGCCCGCCCCTTTGTTGCTCGTGTGGTGGAGGGAGCTCCCTCTCGGCTCGAGCCACTGTTTGTTCTCGGTCAGTCGGGTGTTGTGGGGTTTGTGCGCCCTCCATCCTGGCGCTCCTAGTCACAATTCCGCTAACTTCAGATCGGGTCCTCCTTCCTTGCATCTCGGCGTCCTTCTCCGGGAACTGGTGTTCCCACAGACGGCGCCACTGATTTGGCAATAGATCGTTTATATATATATATATATATATATATATATATATATATATATATATATATATATATACGAGTGTTGGTTACAAGTGTATGGTCTAGCAATACAACGAGTCTATCTCAAATCAGGCCTACACTACGTGTCTCGTGTAGACTTGGTCCAGAACACCTCGAACCAACGACTTGATGCTTGGATGGGAGTGGAATATCGGTAGATAGATCGAAAGGACGTCGGTGATCGCCTTCGATGTGACGCCTTCGATGATGAGCCCCGATGTGAGATCGGTGATGATGCGGTGTGACGTGTCAGAGGTGTATGATGTAGTCACTATATCAAATTAGATGTCGAGAGTGACATCGGTGATGTATTTCGATGTGGCGAGCGGTAGCTGAGGGATCATAATTTTCTTATTTTGGGATCCAGGCACCGCGTATTTATAGACCTCGGGATCTGGGGACCACAGTACAATATCGGTGATGATTACCGATATCACATCGAAAGTAATCCCCGATGTGCTCCAAAATGGGCCTGGTTTGGGCCTGGCCCAATATGCGGGAAATGCCCATATCATAGGTAATCATATGTTTAAACCTATTCAAACTTGCATTACAGCTAAATCTGCATGGAATATTCTTGAATTGCATTGTGAGGGAGATGTGGCTGTCAGAGACTCTAAACATAGAAAGTTGCTTAGGGAATTTGAAAAAATAGAGATGGGTGAAGATGAAAGCATTGATAGCTACTTTGAGAAACTTCTTGATATTGGTAATCAGTGTTAGAATCTAGGATTTGTTATTTCTAATAAAACCATGGTCTACAAAGCTTTTAGATCCCTGTCTTCTAAATGCACTGTCAAAATGATTGCCATGAATGAGTCTAGAGATCTTGCCAATATGGACTTTCAAACTTTAATGAACACTTTAAAAGAATTTGAACTAGAATTTCTAGGTAAGTTTAGTAAACAACTTGCTATAGCCTTACTTTGGAACTAGCTCAGATACAACATGAAGTGATGATGATGAGTATTAATTGATCTCTTCTAACTATGGAAATATTACCAAGAAATTCAGTAAATTAGGTTACAAAGATAAAAGCAAAGAAAAGCAATCTGGTAATACTAGTACTAGCTATAAGAAATTGCCCCTAAATTCATTAAGTACATAGCATCCAAGAGCAGTCCTCAAGATGCTGAGAAATTGAAAGATGTCCAGTGCTATGAATGTAAAGGGTCTGGTCATTTTAAAAATGAATGTGCTAACACTCTCCGAGCAAGAGGGAACTCTCATTGGGTTTGTGTAGATGATTTCAATGAAGCTAATTTCAACTCTGGATCAAGTGCTGAAGAAAACTCAGAACAAATCAACACTGTTGCGCTTTACACTCAGATTAACTAGTCAGGAGAAGATTCCAGGAACTGCCAAGGATCACAATGTTACTCTAACATTGAGGAACCAACACCGGCACATGAGATTATCTTTGGCAATTGGGATAGCAATGGCTTAAAAGTTAATTCTGAAATATACTCTGACTATGATGATACTAACTTTGATTGTTTTCATGGGTTAGTTGATCTAGATGAGGAATACTACTTTGAAGGAGAAATGTCCCAGGAGGAAATCATAGATGATCTTCATGCTACATTCCTCAAACTGGAGAGAGAGAACATTAAACTCATGAAAAGTAATAAAGCCCAAAAGTATGACATTGAATGTTTGAAGAATATGATGAAGCTCTATGGGTTAAAAACAAATTTTAATTAGCATTAGTCAGCTCTGTGATGATGATCTGCTAGTTACTTTTGACAAAGTGTCTTGTGATGTTTATGATAGTGACAATGTCCTTGTTATGACAGGTACTAGATCCAAAGACAGCTGCTATATGGCTCAGGAAGAAGCATAATGTTTTCATGCTAAGGTAGATGAGGCTTCTATCTGGCATAGGAAACTAAGACATGTGCACTACAGAAACTTGGAGAAATTATAGAAAGTTGATGCTGTAAGAGGTTTGCCCAAGCTAACCAGTCCAGGTAAGCTTGTGTGTGGTGACTTCCTCAAAGGTAAGCAAACCAGAGCTATTCATACACCCCTACAGGTACATAGTGCTACTCCTAGAACTAGTAGGTGTTTTGAACTGCTGCATATGAACTTAATGGGTCCTATTGAGGTAAGTAGTTTGAGTGGTAAGAAATATGCCTTTGTTATTGTAGATGACTTCTCTAGATATACATGGGTAAATTTTCTTAAAGAAAAGTCTGATGCTTTTGATTAGTTCAAAATCTTTGTGCTAGTATCAAAAACTTGTATGGTTCTTCTGTGTCTAAAATTAGGTCTGATCATGGAAAAGAATTTGAGAATGCTAGTTTTGATAACTACTGTAATACTAAAGGAAATTTTCATGAATATTCAGCTCATAAGACTCCCTTGCAAAATGGTATTGCTGAGAGGAAAAACAGGACTCTTCAAGAAATGGTCAGAGTTATGCTTAATGCTAAAGATATATCCAAAAGACTTTGGGCTAAAGCTTTAAATACTGCATGTCACATTAGTAACATGGTGTATCTCAGACCTGGAACAAATATGACTCCTTATGAAATCTTGAAGGGTGTGAAACCAAATATTGCATATTTTCATAAGTTTGGATGTGAATGTTATCTGCTAAATGACAGGGATTATCTGAGTAAATTTGATCCAAAAGTGAAAAGTGCATCTTTGTAGGTTACTCTGCTAACAATACTTATTTTAAAGTCTATAATCCTAGATTAAAGACTATTCAGGAATCTGTGAATGTGGTGTTTGATGATTTCACTCTTCATACATGTAATGGTGACATCTCTGTTTCTGATGTTGGACCAACATTGAGAATGTTACTCCAACACTGGAACCTGAAGCTGGAAACTCTGAACATGAGACAGAAATAGATGTTACACTAACACAAGCCAGACCGGATGTTAGACTAACAGCAGGAGAATCTGACTCAGACAATGAAGTTGGTGCTGAACCTAGAAGAGACCCCCCCCAACTAGGATTCAGAAAGATCATCCAGCATCTCAGGTGATAGGTGAGATCACTGAACGGGTAAGGACACGCAACAAAGAGAGACCAAATTATAGAGATATGGTTAAGTTGTGTGTTTGCATGAATTTCACATGTACAGTTGATAATGCCTCATGTTTTATCTCTGCCAAGAACCTAAAAATGTGAATGAAGCACTCCAAGATAGCGCTTGGATTAACGCCATGCAGGATGAACTATTGCAGTTTACTAAAAACAATGTCTGGATTTTGGTACCAAGACCACCTAATGTAAATGTAATAGGGACTAAATAGATCTTTAAAAACAAAAGCAATGAGGATGGGGTAATTGTTAGGAACAAATCTAGGCTTATTGCTCAGGGGTACACACAAGTAGAAGGTATTGATTTTGATGAGATTTTTGCTCCAGTATCTATGATAGAATCTATTAGGCTGCTTCTAGCTATTGCCTGCCGTCTTAAGATTAAATTATACCAGATAGATGTGAAGGGGGCTTTCCTAAATGGGTTGATTGATAAGGAAGTATTTGTAGAACAACCTAAAGGATTCACTGACCCTAAGTACCCCAATCATGTGTACCAGCTTGAGAAAGCTCTATATGGTCTTAAACAGATTCCCAGAGCATGGTATGAAAGACTTACATAATTGCTCTTAAGTCTTAGCTTTGTTAGAGGTGATGGAGACAGAACACTGTTTGTTTTAAAGAAAGATCTTGATATCTATATAGCTCAAATTTATGTGGATGACATAGTGTTTGGTTTTACTAACAATTCCATTTTAGAAAAGTTTGTTGAATCTATGATAGGAACATTTGAGATGAGTATGATAGGAGAATTAAATTTCTTCATTGATCTCTAAGTGAAACAAACATGTACAAGCATATTCTTGAATAAGGAGAAGTATGCAAAGAAATTGGTAAAAAGGTTTGAACTCGCAGATTCAAAACATTGTAAGACTCCATTGCTGCCTCAGTAAAGATCACTAGAGATGGAACTGGAACCAATGTTGATCCAACATTGTACAGATCAATGATAGGCAGTTTGCTTTATTTATCTGCTTTCAAACCTGATATAATGTTCTCTATTTGTGTATGTGCAAGGTACCAGGCTTGCCCAAAGCAGTCTCACTTGATTGCTGTGAAGAGAATACTTAGACACATATCTAAAACTTTGTCCCTTGGTATCTGGTATTCATATGACACTAACGCTAACCTTGTGGGTTTCAGTGACTCAGATTGGGCAGGTGATGTTGATGATAGAAAGTCCACAAGTGGAGGGTGTTTTTGTCTGGGGAACAATTTGGTCTCATGGTATAGCAGAAAGCAAAATTGTGTGTCTCTATCCGCTAATGAATCAGAATACATAGCAACACGCAGTTGTGTTACCCAACTTGTATGGCTCAAACACATGTTGCTAGATTATGGGTTAGATAGTGACACATTACTTAAGTTCTGTGATAATCTTAGTGCCATCAGTATTTCTAAAAATCCTGTGCAACATTCTAGGACTAAGCATATAGACATAAGACATTATTATCTGAGAGACATGGTTGAGGACAAGTTAATTGACATTGAACACATTGAGACAAACAATCATCTTGTTGATATGTTCACTAAGCCCTTAGATTCTGAGAGACTTTTCAGTTTGAGGAATTTTCTTGGCATGTGCATTGTGCAAGAATGTTAGTCCACCAGTGTTGACATAACACCACTGTCTAGCACTGGTTATTGGTTGTGGTGTGTCTGTAATTCTTTTATTTTTCTTTTTGCATTCTTTCTTTCTTGCATATTACATTTTTGTTTAGTTATATTTCGATTTGTGTAGTTAATCTGTATAAATGGCTAAGTTGGCTAGTGAACAGGTTCATATCAAAAGGGTTGTAAAGTAAAAACTCTGCTTTTGGTCTGAGAATGTTTACATAACATCTGGGAGAAGCTGGGATACATAGAGTTCACTACTTTGGTGCTATTCAATTGTGTCTTACTCATGTTTAAGTTAGACATGAAGAGAAGCTGGGGTACATGAGGTTGAGAGCTTCAGTGTTATTCAGTTGTGCTTATGTTCATGTTTTTATCATATTTGGCCAAGGAAATGCATGATGGTGATCCTTACTACTGGGATGTTTGGAGTTTCAACTGCCTCACATTCAGTAGCACTGATCACTTGGTGTTTCTCTTGTAAACAGGTTGGACAACAAGTATGCATAAGGAGTTGGGCTGATGAAGTATATGATAAGTGTATTGTCCTCATTCAATTCCTTTGTACTTGCCTAATCTGTAACTGATAATAAAGTTGTTGGGGGTGTGTGGAGTCTTGTGTGCCCACATTCAGTGATGACATTATCCCTTTTTAACATTTTTCAGTTTTTTGTTCAAAAAAAGTTTATGATAATTGTTAAAGGTTTGAATTGATATGTCCTGATCCCAGTCAGTGAAGCTGCTTGCACTTGGTTACCATCTACCAATGTTGACTTAACATTGTTGCATTCATTCCAGTTTTGCATTTTTTTTGTCGGTTTGGGCTTAGGGAGAGTAGTAATCCTAATTCATGTGTTGAGGCATACACTTTGGGTGACATACTACAGGTAAACACACTGGTTTGTGATCTTCTATGTTGTGGGAATGAATTCTTCCTTGGATATTCATAACTACAATCTCTGTGTGTTTTTCTTGCCAAAAGTGTCACTTGCTCATAATTATGATCTTAAATTGTGTACTAATGTGCGTTGATGAAGTTTCAGATCAGTCTCATTAATATCTCACGCTCTCACATAAAGTTATTTTGGATGAAACTCTGCACCTTTAACTTACTGCTTTGATGTTAACCTACCAATGTTAGTCCAATATTGCAACACCGTGACTTATGAGTTTTCAATTTTGGAAACTGCTCTGGTCACGTGTTAACCTAACACTGATACGTGGTAAGATATCATGCGCGGGAACATGTGACAGTGGTCCGATTATTTTGGTAACATGTTACAACACCACTCTCACCACTCTTTATCTTCGATTGTTATATATTTTGCCATAATCTCTCTTCTAACTCTACACGCCTTCTTAATCAAATTGTGAAATCAAAATTTTGTGAACTCGAACTCTCTTATTCTCTCTAAAATTACTCTAACAATGGCTCGCAAGTCTTCGGTTGATGCCCTTGTAGATGCTGCTGAGCATATTGAGCAACCACGAATGTACAATACCAGACATGCACCAACTGAAACCACCGCCGCTGCTACTCCAAAGAAGAAGCCTACCTATCAAAGGCGCAAGGGAAAGAAATCGGCAAAGGGTGATGTTGGAACAACATCAGAAGTTGTTGAGAAAATGGCTAACCCTACTCAAAATTTAACTACTGAGGTTGGTATTGAGAGGGAGAATGAGGCCCATGTTGTTGCTGTGGGTAAGTCTAAGGTTATTCCTGAGAATCCTGAGGTGAATGTTGTGAATGTGTCTGAGATTGTGGTTGAGCAGACTGAGAATCCAAATGTTGATGCTTCTGTTGCTGAGGGTAATCCCGGTGAAGAGATTGTTGCTGATTTGGGTACTACTGAGGGTACATCTGTTGATATTGTTGAAGAGAGTAATAAGGAACCTGGAGAGCTTATCAAGCTAGAGTAATCCACAAGTAAAGGGAAATATAAGAGGAAAGTTTCAAGGAGAACAGAATTTATGAGCTGCTGGAAGCAAGAGGTGTTTTGGGATCTGTGATGAATCACTCATCATATGTTCCTGATGTCAACATAGAGTTCTACATGAATCTCTCCCAATGGGTGTGCCACCAGAAATCCCCCAAGTATGGAAAGGCTTGGATTAAGAAGAGTGTTTTTGACATCAGCCCTCCATCATCAATGAAGCATGGGGACTTCATGATCCAGAAGAATCCAATGATCAAAGCATGGATGAGATCATCACTGATCTCACTGGTGGGTTGACAAGGAAGTGGAATGACAGCTTTCCCACAACAAAGCTAATTTTTTTGAGTGTTGTGATGCACAAGCTTTCTACCTACAACTGGCTCCCATCTTCCAACACAGCTGTGATGACTAAGGAGTCTGCCAAACTGGTGTTTAAGTTGAAGAATGGGTTGAATGTCAATAAAGGAGAAAAGGTGCTGAGAGAAATGAAGGAAGTCACTTCAAAAGCTAAGGGAATCATTCCATATCCTTCTCTGATCTCTAGTATCTTGGTGAAACAAGAGTTCAAAACCTTGAAGATAGTGAGGTGGATTAAAAATAATGCCAAGATGTAAATCACCAGGAGCTACTTCACCCAGGTGAGGATTCAAGATCTTCCATGGAACCCTAAAGATGGAGTTGGTCCAAGCAGAAAGAAGAAGAAGAAGACTCACAAGTTTGCTGCTTCTTCTGTCCCTATATCCAGTGAAGATAGCTGCTCAGTGATAGCTGATGCTTTTGTGGAAGAGACTCTCATCTGGTTGGACAGAGAATATAAGGACACTCAAAGGGAGATTGCTGACAAGCAAGTTAGGCTTCAAGAGATTGACAGCCTCAGAAAACATCTCAAGGATCTGCCTTCCTCACAAAAAGGGGGAGAGTAGATCAAATTTTAAATTTATGAGCTTTAAATTTTATGTTTCTTATCTTTATTTGAACTATTTCTGTTATTTTTGAACTGTTTCTATTTTTCTGTTTTATCTTTGTTCTGATCAAGGAGTATGTTCCCTGTTACAGTTATGGCCTGTAATTAAGTTTACTGCATTTTGGTTCTTAGTGATTCTACTTATGTAGACTTGAATATTTGTTACAAGTTCTAACTCTTCTGCATGTGCTATCTGATATCTGATGTTAAGATACCATTGAGAAAGTCAATGTTAGAATATCTGTCTGGATTCAATGTTAAGCTAACATTGAGAAGGTTGGATGTTATGACAACATTGAAAACAATGTTAGAACAACATTGAGTTAGACTCTTCTGATATTAAGGGGGAGTTACTTGGTTAATATTTGTTCTTATTTTGATAAGTTTGTTTCTGGATATTTGATCTGAATAAACAGGATCTGAGGTTTTGTGAAGTAAGGGAAAAAGGGGGAGATTGAAAGTGCAATCATTCTGGCAATGTTAGGATAACATTGAGATTTCAATGTTAGAGTAACATCGATAGACATAATCATTTCTACAATCTAATTTGAGTATCTTAATTATTGTTTTGCCTTTATTCACTTAACTAACTTAGTTCCACAGTAATGATTGTCTTTGATTATTGTTCAGGAAACAAACTTACCATAGGTTGATCGTTCAAAGTTTCCATTATGGAAAGTTTCCTTAATTAAGTTAACCGCTAAACTTAAAAGGAGAGAAGCGTTCGAGTGCAACTAGGAAACATCCAAGATGAGTCCTGATTTCAAGAAGGAGTATTTTTTTAGTTAGTTTACTAACGAATGAACTATTATTTAAGAAGGACTACGAGAACTTGGAAGAGGAGTTCAACAAGGAAACTAGAAGAATTGCCAACCGTGTACAACACACATTGAAGTCCAAGATAAGAACCTATATATAGGTGTGAAGTATATCAAGACAAACACGAGACAAGAGCTAATCAATCAGAGAGATTTATTTACTAGTTGTTGAGTGCTGTCTTGCTTTGCAAAGTTTGTGAGGTGTTAGATTAGTTCTAGGTTTAGAATTAAGAAAGCAATTCTTGTCTGCTAATTCGAGAGTGAAGAGCTTGAGAGTTGTGAGAAACACCTTTGTTAAAACCTTCGTGGTTATTTTGCCTACGGTTCGGAAGCTAATATTAATATATTATCTTATTAAATCTTGTGTTTTTTTATTTCCGCTGCAATATTATTTCGGACCGTTGTTAAAGTAACATTGTTAGGTTAACAACGTACAAATATCAACCCGATCCACAATTTCAGTATGTTCTCGCTTATTTTGGTTGTATGGTGGCAGATTATTGATACACACATTAGTAGTTTATATTAAGGAGTTTAATACATCCATGTCCAATGAACACCTCGACCAGATCGTTCTTTGAGGTTTTGCTGCCATTAACATTACTAAACGACTCTATTAAATCATATATATATATATGTATGTATATCTTCAAGCCATTAACATTACTTAACTAGTAGATTAACTCTAATATATATACCCCCACATAAAGGATAAAAGATGAAACAAGAATTTTGGTGTGTGAAATTTAAGTTATGTTCGTGTAATCAAATTAAAAAATGTCTCAAAAAACATAAAATTGAAAAAACAAGTATGAAACTGAGGCAAAATAAACTAGCAGAAGCAAGTATTAGCTTTTCCCTTTATGCTTTCTTCTTCTTCTTCTTCTTCTTCTTTTTTTGGTTGTGGCGAGTGTTAGGAGGTGAGGATTTGACTAGTAGCCAATTATGAGTGCAAGATGGGTGAAGATTCTTTCTGTGTTCATTAATCGAATAAAAGAGTAGATTACTTTTTCACAATTGTTGAGCATTTCTCTTCACTATCTTGTTAGGCAATGTGTATTTCCGAAACATGAAAGCTCTCAGTTTTACTTCTTCTCGAAGTGAGATTTTAGATTTTTAGCATGAAATACACCTCCGTTTGCATAAGTTGTAGAGAACTTCTTGTAGATTATAAATTATCAAATACTTTGTGCCTTTAAAGTATTTTCGATTTCTTTTTTGCCCCTCTCTTCAATTTTTTGGGATGATTGTTCCCTATTTAACTATTATGTGGAATTGTTTGCCACTTGGGCAAGACATGTGCCCTTGTTTTTGCCTTTTTTGGCTTAGATGAGCACTACAAGATTCAGGGGTCTTTAGGGACCGCCTGAACGGTCCCTAAAGACCCCTAGGGACCATCCAGACGGTCCCTGAAGACCTTTAGGGACCGCCCAACGGTCACCAAAAGGCGGTCACGGATGCCCTTGGTCCCCTACCCTTTGGCGACCGCCTTGCAGTCGCGGGGACCATTTTTCGCTACCGCAAAATTAGGCACCGCCAGGCGGTCCCCAAATGTAACGCCTCGGAATTTCGAGGCTAAACAGTACAATATCATATTAAGAATGACACTTGAAAAATACTAATTGTCCCAAAACAAGACAATTCAAGTGTTACAATACAAAAGAATGAAGTACTTAATACAAAATTCTAACTAACTACCCAACGGAACCCACTCTCCACGTTCTTTAAGTCTCGTCCTGGTTGACCTAAAGCTGAAAGGAAGGGGGGAAAACATGCATGCGTGAGATAAAAATCTCAGTGGTGTTTTTGCGTTTGTGTGCAGAGTGAATGACATGCACTTTTATTTTGAAAACAATTGAAAAACAACAAATAGGCACATTAGTCAATTAATCATTCAGACAGTCAGACAATCAGACAATCAATCGAGATAGAACAGAGTTTCAACCTCAAGTATACGAAACTTATCAATCGTTCCACATGTAAAGAATACAAACTTATCAATCGTTCCACATGTAAAGAATATACTAATCAGTCAGTTCCACATGTATAGAATACATGCTCTTCATTCACCACACGTATAAGAATATACATGCTCGTCAATCACCACATGTATAAGAATATACATGCTCGTCAAACACAGAAATACACATGTTCGTCAATCACCACATGTATAGAATATATACATGCTCAGAATACCACATGCAGAGAGCGCATGCTCGGAATACCACACGCATAAATGCATGCTCGGAATACCACAAGCATAAATGCATGCTCAGAATACCACATGTATAGATATACATGCTCGGAATCACCACATGTCAAATAAGACATGCTCATCAATACCACACGTCAAAAGAAGACATGCTCGTCGATCAGTACACATAATCAATCAACAAAACAAATAATCGATCAACAATACAAACACTCAATTAACAGTCCAAGTAATCAGGTAGCATTAGAAGCATTCGATCAACAACGCAAATAATCCACAGTACAAGTTACCAACAAATCAACAATCATTTAAGCAACCAAATTATCACAATGCACTTCAGATCATGTTAAAAATATGTATACATATATATTTACTACTAAGATACATGTAGGCACAGACTCCCTTTCATTGAAAATAATATAGTTTTGGAACACGCACCTGGATTTGTACCGCAAAGAAAAAAAAGCACTGCAAACGCCTTAACTTTCACCTCCTATAAGCCAGAAGAATTTCTAATAAGCATTTATTATTCTAAGTTAACCTCCCTAAACAAACTGGATATCTGGTGCGATACCTACTCCTATACTCTATCTACTGATGCGCATAACGATTAATTATCCTACTGATTATTACAAAAATTCATGCTTTAACTCTAATCTTTATTAGGTGAATAGATATATGTTATGCTTACACTAATGTGGCTGCCGAAACAAAAACCAACCGCATGCATATACAAGGAGGGCCTCATGTGAATAAAATAATCTGCTCGTCACTTCCTTCACTAATCCTAACAATTAAATCAAGGTAATGACATTTTTTACTATATTTTTTAATCATGATGTGATTTTTATATATATAAATGATGAATCTGATTCGTCAAATTCTCTGGTGATCTAACAAAGATCGTGGGCTACACAAGCCTTTATTAAATTTCTCTTATCATGATATATGCCATATATACTCGTAGACCATAATCTAGTTCGATAAATGAAGTATTAATTAATCAAACAAAAGTAAAGTACCTTATACGAAGTTGCAGAATTGGAGAAGCCGCAAGAAAAGCTGCGCTATATTTCAATGAGAAACTTTAACCCTCAAGTCTGATTATTATATAGTAGGGTTTTAAGGTGCAGTAGAGTTTTAAGGTAATTACTAATAATACACGGTTCCTAATTAACCTATAACTGCACTTATTAATTAACATAACCATAATATACCCACACACACATATATATATATGACACCCTTAATTGATCTAATTATATAATTTCATTATGCAAAGCTTATTAATAATAATAAAAAGAATCCTATGAATTTATGAAGAAAAAAAAAATCGGGTTGTTACAATCTACCTCTCTTAAAAGAATTTGGTCCCCAAATTCCAACGCCCCTCTAAATTAAAACTTAAGATAGCTTTCCATATGTATGAGGGATGAGGAGAGTACCTTCGATAGTTGCACTCGGTTTTGGTTGTTCATCGCCTCCCAAAGCGTACACTCTCGCCTGCACTTTTGATTTGTCACCATTTTCTTGATTACTGCTCTTATAAATCTGATTTCCTGGTTGAACTCTCTTCCTGGGACACCCTTTCCTCAAGTGTTGGTCACTACCACAAACCAAGCATCGGCCGCTCTTTAACCAACATCGAGTCTCATCATGAGTGGCTTTCCCACAGAACGCACATCTCCGACCATGTTGGCTAACATCACCCTGCACTGCAGGGTGATTAGTCCCATTCTGAGAATTAGGCATGTATTGATGTAAAGGTTTTGGCACCAGAACTTGGTTCTCCACCTCTTGTATGTTATTCTGAGTTGTACGAGCCTTCTTCTCTGGTGGGCAGATAGTGTCTAACTCTGCAAGTCCAACCTCCATCTTCCAAGCTTTTTCCACAGCAGTAGAATAGTTTGGGATGTCCATTGCTAAGAGTTCTCTCTGAATACTTGGGCGAAGTCCCTTCACAAACCTTCGAACGAGTCTCTCTTCATCAGTGTGCATATATGGCACATACTTGATAAGCCTGGTAAACTCCGCATCGTATTGCGCAACGCTGAGGTTTCTCTGTAGCAGTTGATTAAATTCATCTTCTCGGCGTTCACGAACAATCCGCGGTACGTACTTGTCATTAAACTCTCTCGAGAAATTCTCCCAAGTCCTCGCGGTGGCGCGTTGTACCCATTTGATTTCAATCGAGTTCCACCAGTGTCGGGCTGCACCATCCAATAAAACGATCGCAAGTCTCACTTTCTTCTCGTCGTTGTAATCCAAAGCTCTGAAGATGTTCTCAATTCCCTCCAGCCACGATTTCGCAATCTGATCATCTGGCTCACCAAGGAAACGTTTTGGCTGAAAGCGTAGGAACCGCTCCAAATTCTGGTCCGCAGGGGGTTCCTCCTCTCCTCTTCCCTGGTTTTGCAATGTTTGGACCAATTGTTGAAATGCTGCGGCGAATTGGTTTGTTGCTTCATTTCCCGCCGGTTGTGCCTCGCCAGGAGTTTGTGAGGGTGGTCCATGTTGTTCCTCATTCTGAACGTTATTGTTGCGTCGACGATACGCGGTAAGTGGTACGTTATCTTCTGAAGCTCGAGGAGCGTTAGCCTGTCTTCTACTTCGGCGACGTCCGTTCTCCATTAGGGTGTATGGGGTCTATAAATAAAATTTCGCTTCTCTCTTAGATGATATCAAAGACTAAATGATGCGAGCTATAACATTCCTAAACAGGATCTCGTCCAAGTTTCACTATGTAACGTCTAAAGAAGTGGTAAATCTTAAATCACGCAGTTCATGATACTCAGTAGCTCATCAAGTAGCACGTAACGAATCAAAAAAAGAAACAAAGAGCACTCAATTTATCAATTTCTAAGTAAGAAAATATGTTCAAAATCAAACTAAACCAGGTTCAGATGTCCACATATAATTTACTGAGGGGTAGTATGAAAAGACTATAACACAATTATCAAGCAAGTCAAGTAACACAATTATAAAGAATGAACGACTAAATAACTAAGTTCATTAGACCCCTTCTTAATCGACTCTCTAAAGATTGATGGTACTCCACACCTTGGTTCGCAATGGATTATCAAAGGTCGGCCGCCCAACGATAATACATCAACCCTTGGTACTTAGTATGCCCTACGACTTATGCGGAAGCTCTAATGGTAGGTCAAACAATTCTAACTAGGTCTGAAGATCCTATCCTGACAGAGCCTGGGTGGTTATTAACCCAAGCTCTGATACCAACTGTAACGCCCCGGAATTTCGAGGCTAAACAGTACAATATCATATTAAGAATGACACTTGAAAAATACTAATTGTCCCAAAA
The DNA here is from genome assembly GCA_948329865.1 of Linaria vulgaris. Lineage (NCBI taxonomy): Eukaryota > Viridiplantae > Streptophyta > Magnoliopsida > Lamiales > Plantaginaceae > Linaria > Linaria vulgaris. The sequence continues at coordinate 109,729,541 of OX415249.1, read as the reverse complement.
CAAGACAATTCAAGTGTTACAATACAAAAGAATGAAGTACTTAATACAAAATTCTAACTAACTACCCAACGGAACCCACTCTCCACGTTTTTCAAGTCTCGTCCTGGTTGACCTAAAGCTGAAAGGAAGGGGGAAAACATGCATGCGTGAGATAAAAATCTCAGTGGTGTTTGTGCGTTTGTGTGCAGAGTGAATGACATGCACTTTTATTTTGAAAACAATTGAAAAACAACAAATAGGCACATTAGTCAATTAATCATTCAGACAGTCAGACAATCAGACAATCAATCGAGATAGAACAGAGTTTCAACCTCAAGTATACGAAACTTATCAATCGTTCCACATGTAAAGAATACAAACTTATCAATCGTTCCACACGTAAAGAATATACTAATCAGTCAGTTCCACATGTATAGAATACATGCTCTTCATTCACCACACGTATAAGAATATACATGCTCGTCAATCGCCACATGTATAAGAATATACATGCTCGTCAAACACAGAAATACATATGTTTGTCAATCACCACATGTATAGAATATATACATGCTCAGAATACCACATGCAGAGAGCGCATGCTCGGAATACCACACGCATAAATGCATGCTCGGAATACCACAAGCATAAATGCATGCTCAGAATACCACATGTATAGATATACATGCTCGGAATCACCACATGTCAAATAAGGCATGCTCATCAATACCACACGTCAAAAGAAGACATGCTCGTCGATCAGTACACATAATCAATCAACAAAACAAATAATCGATCAACAATACAAACACTCAATTAACAGTCCAAGTAATCAGGTAGCATTAGAAGCATTCGATCAACAACGCAAATAATCCACAGTACAAGTTACCAACAAATCAACAATCATTTAAGCAACCAAATTATCACAATGCACTTCAGATCATGTTAAAAATATGTATACATATATATTTACTACTAAGATACATGTAGGCACAGACTCCCTTTCATTGAAAATAATATAGTTTTGGAACACGCACCTGAATTTGTACCGTAAAGAAAAAAAAGCACTGCAAACGCCTTAACTTTCACCTCCTATAAGCCAGAAGAATTTCTAATAAGCATTTATTATTCTAAGTTAACCTCCCTAAACAAACTGGATATCTGGTGCGATACCTACTCCTATACTCTATCTACTGATGCGCATAACGATTAATTATCCTACTGATTATTACAAAAATTCATGCTTTAACTCTAATCTTTATTAGGTGAATAGATATATGTAATGCTTACACTAATGTGGCTGCCGAAACAAAAACCAACCGCATGCATATACAAGGAGGGCCTCATGTGAATAAAATAATCTGCTCGTCACTTCCTTCACTAATCCTAACAATTAAATCAAGGTAATGACATATTTTACTATATTTTAATCATGATGTGATTTATATATATATAAATGATGAATCTGATTCCTCAAATTCTCTGGTGATCTAACAAAGATCGTGGGCTACACAAGCCTTTATTAAATTTCTCTTATCATGATATATGCCATATATACTCGTAGACCATAATCTAGTTCGATAAATGAAGTATTAATTAATCAAACAAAAGTAAAGTACCTTATACGAAGTTGCAGAATTGGAGAAACCGCAAGAAAAGCTGCGCTATATTTCAATGAGGAACTTTAACCATCAAGTCTGATTATTATATAGTAGGGTTTTAAGGTGCAGTAGAGTTTTAAGGTAATTACTAATAATACACGGTCCCTAATTAACCTATAACTGCACTTATTAATTAACATAACCATAATATACCCACACATATATATATATATATATATATATGACACCCTTAATTGATCTAATTATATAATTTAATTATGCAAAGCTTATTAATAATAATAAAAAGAATCCTATGAATTTATGAAGGAAAAAAAAATCGGGTTGTTACACCAAAAATAAAGACGTACCCCAATTCCCCAGGACTTTTTAGGGACCGCTCGGCGGTCCCCAATAATATTCATACTTTTAGGGACCGCCGAGCGGTCGCTAAAAGTCTGTGGCAGAATAAAAAAAACCCAATAATATTCCGAAAATTTACCGGAATATTATAGGGTTTTTTTGTATAAATTGCATGTAAATATGTGCAACAAACAATTACAAAAACAAAAACAAAGGAAATAATGATAAAAAGTAAAATAAAATGAAAGCTAACAAAATAAAACAAAGAAAATAATGAAATGAAAGTTAACAAAATAAAACAAAGAAAATAATGAAATAAAAGTAAAAATAAATGATAGTTATTAAAATAAATCAAAACCAATGAAAAAGAAATGAAGAACATATTGTTGGGTGTTTTTTATGGCATTTGTTAAAAAAAAGAAGAAGAAAGGTTGTGTTTTGGATTTGAAAAAAAAAAGAGAAGAGTGTTTCTTTAAAAGAAAGAATAAGAAAATTTGTGTTTTGGATATGAAGAAATGAAAAAAAGAGAAGAGTGTTTTTTTAAAAGAAAGAAGAAGAAAAGTTGTGTTTTGGATTTGAAGAAAAAAAAAAAGAGAAGGGTGTTTCTTTAAAAGAAAGAAGAAATGAAAGTTTTTGTTGGATGATTTTTATTTTTGTGATTTAGAAAGAGAAAAATGATAAGAGAAATTTTGGAGTTGGGTGTTTTTGAAGAGTGTTGAAAATTTGGATAGGAGAGTGGTGGTATATATAGAATTAAGGGTGAAAAAATTAAATTTTTGGAAATTTCAAATTTTCCCCCAAATCCCGCCTATTTTTTAAACATTCGGCGGTCCCTAAAGATACTTGGTGACCGCCGGACGGTCCCTAATGCCATGTGGTGACCGCCCGTCGGTCACTAAATATGGTCCCCGTTGCCCCGGGCGGTCACCAAAATGCTGGGGACCGCCCGGCGGTCACCAGGCAGGGGTCGCGAAAACCCCCCAAATCTTGTAGTGGAGAACCTTTTGCCTCGAATGCATAAAGCGGGGTATTTTCACAATTAGTTGACGATTTTCGGCCAGCGTATGGTCATCTGTCTGAAATTAGGAGGTTAATCTTAAATCCAAAACTAAATGTGCAGTAAATACCACATATTGCAAACATTTAGCATGCTTGAGCAGTCTATTGTTTTTCTTTGTTTCGACACATATTCCAAATCTATGACGGTTTATTTTTGTTTTTTTAATTGACTGTGTGTTTCTCTCTTATCCCTACAAAGGCTATTGCTCAATCGAAACAAGAACTTACTCTTCCTCTGTATGATCAGCTGAGAAAACTGATTCTGACATTTGGACTAATATTGAAGTAATACCAGAGTTACTCCACAATGCGCCATATCTGAAAACTTTAGTTGTAGACATGGTAAGCTACAAGTACAATCGGAGATTATTTTCTTTTCTTTTGATTCTCTTTCTACTGTTTATTTGTTGATACTCAAATACAATTATGGGCTTAAAACTTCCAATTATTGAGGCTTGTTACTGTTTTTTGGCAGGTTGTATTGGATGACTTTGATATACATTACGGTGGAATCTGTTCCATCATGTATTTTATCTTACCTGGAGAAAGTCGTGTTTCACGGCTATGCTGGCAAAACACCTCAAGTTAATCTCGCACAACTTTTGCTGAAGTATGGTGCAAAACTTAAGAAGTTTTATGTTCATCTTTACAATCTTTATAATGACATTCCAAAGACTGAAATCATGGAGCAGCTATCAACGTTTCCAAGAGCTCCAATTTGTTTGTTTGTTGATGAGTCTGTGTCTGATTCTGGTCCTGATTCTGATTCTGATTCTGATTCTGAATAATGTATATGAATTGTTATGGATGGTTGTCATTTTTCGTGCCAAGTTGTGATGGATGGATAATTATGATTATGATGCAATGGAATATGTACCATCGTGTATTGTATCTCACCTGGAGAAAGTAATTTCACTACTATGCTGCGAAGGCTCTACAAGTTACTCTTGCCAATTTTATATTTGAAAATTCCTCAATTTTTAAGAAAAGTTATGCTTTTGTTGTTATTGATATTTCAAATAAATGAAATTGAGGAACAACTGTCAACCTTATCCGAATCTTTGAGTCTTTGACTTGTTAATTAGTTGTTTCAGGTAGAAGAAATTACTTGGCTGCATCATTTTGTTTCATCTATTAAGATTAGGGTGTTTAAATTTGATCCATGTTAAATGGATCCCAAAGTTGCTCCCATGAACGTTTAATAACCCGGTTCGATTCCATGACTTCTTCTCCCTTATTTGTGCTCCAATTTAGTCGAATTCCAATCACAAACGGAAAGGAATTATAGCCACAACCCAAGAGCCAAGTTGCAAGCGTTAAAATGTGAAAAAGATGATCAAAAATGGCTTTTCCATTTTCTCCTTATTTTCTCTACGAAAATAGGACTTTGTTTTTGTATTTTCTGCATTGTTTTCTTCATAAGAAAACTGATATTTAATGGGGAGAGAGGAGGGAAACTTTGGTGGTTTCTCTAATTCAAAATTTAGGAAAGAAACCACTCTCCCTCTCTTTATTTGAATTTAAATTCACGGGTCGGGTTTAGCCCGCATGGGCGACCCGTTTAATTACTTCCAACATCTCCCACTCGCACATGAGGGCTAGATCCCAGTCTAGTAAGATCAATTTCACATACTCACAACTTCATACAGGCAAATGGATCGTGTGACCTGCGAGCATACTAGAGCTCAATGCCATACACTGGTTAAAGATATATGGCGGCTCAACACTTAAGCATAAAGCTATACACCGGTTAAGGATATATAGCAGCTTAACTTCTTCAACATGAGGACGATATATCTCGCTATACCCCAGACTTCACTTACTTGCATCAATCAGAGCATCTCTAATTCCTTGTCATAAAAAGAGCACACTCTCTTTCAACACTATTCATTGTATTCACAGTTACATCTCAAACATCAAAGTTTTACATAACTGCGATCGCGGTGAATACACGATAGGAGCAAGTCATAGAAAGTCTTCCTTTTTAATCTTAAACCTCTTAACATTAAAATGATTGCTTTCCTAGACATGTTCCGCATGACCGAATCAAACATGGCTATTGGAGACATGCTAAAGTAGCAACACCAAAATAAAGTCTCGAGAAAAAGTTAAAAAGTCATAAGGGTATCATTTACGGTTTTATAAACCTATGGGTCTCACACGATGAGGAAACAAGGATCTATTCACTCATTATCCCAACGGTCACAAAAGCACATGTGGTATGAAACACATGCTACGATGCATGTCTTCCTCTTCGGAAGCGTATGTCATATTTAAAAGTAAAATGCATCGTACAGATCTTAGTTCAAGTGTCCTTAACACTTAACTTGAGTTTTCTCCTTGTAAGTCCTCTACAAACACCAATCACAAGAAAACTCACATCTGGCTCTACGACAAGTATAATGGATGGTGGGAATCCATAACGATTACTTAGTGATACAACAGTAATCTCATCTTGATCATCAATCAAGGCGACATCATAAGATAAATATGACTTTATATCCAAACAAAATCATAATTGTCTCATCTCTGCACACTTCTTAATGTCAGAGGCGATTACTCGTGTGAGAGAGTCAATCTTTACTTGTCAGACATACTTTAAGACTTTAATGCTCTCACCATAAAAGCATCTGCTTATATAGCATTTAAGTCTTGAACTCATGGACATAAATAACTGGATATCATCTAATCCAATTAGGTTAGATTCTACGCAAACCTTGAGATTCTAACAATTCAAGAGTGTATCTCCAGGTCAAGGTTAAGTTATCAAACTAACCATCACTAATGCATAGATCTACACAGCAAAGTCACTGTTTTCTTTGCACAAATATCTCTTCACAAAATAATCTTTTTGTGATTAAGTGTTTGTTGTTATCCCTTTGAGACTCTCTTGTAAGCAATTGATGCATATCATCATAAAGCACACAACGGCTCCCACTTTACTTACTGTCTCAAAATGATAAACTAGTCTCTTTGACCAAACACATTATACTGCAACAACACGTGCTATAAATTTTCATTCATACGCACATCCACACACCCATTTGCTTTCAGCTATTCTAACAAACAGCATCATCATTTAATGAAGAAGCAAACACATAGGTCGATTTACTCCAAGTCAAATCACCTCTTGTAAAACTATAAGTGTATTTTGATCAATAATGACCAAAATCATTATTGAGTTTACTAGTATGCAGTATGTATAGGAGTTCACAATCCTATATCAATATTGTCCAAATTCTACTCTTAAGAATTGGGCTATATTTAATGACCAGACCCATGGCATGACATATATCAGGATAGATGAGTAGTGCAGTAAATCTTCGTCAAAGAGATTTCACCACCAACAGAAGTTTAAACATCTTACTAAATATAGTCTCCGTAGATTCTAAAGCTCAAGATATACACCATTGTAAGGAGCACCAGTTTCCTCAAAGTTCATTTTAAATCACTCCGCGCAGCTCAAGATGCAAAGCATCAAGAAATTGAATGATTTCTATGAATTTGAACATTAAGAGGTACATTTACCTCAAATTCACTTTTTATTCAAAGAATAGAAGAATGGCCATCTTTAAATGGTTGAAGCATACTTCTCACAATCCTAATCAACAAGACATCATTAATATTGATAGAGTTATTATTTTAAACGAACCGCACAATCTTTTAGGCATTTGCCAAGTCTTTCATGATTAAAGAAAATAGAATCACTCTTTAGTGTTTCATAAGCACCGAAATCTGATAAAGAAAATGGTATTACACTTTCACAAAGAAAGACTAAGGAAATCATTCCCAAAATGATTCTCATCAACCATAGTCTAATCAAAACACGGTCTATAACTTTTCATCGTGAAGACATAGATTGTTCCTAGTGAGCTTCACATTTAATCATCTCTTTGATATTAATGTGAGAACATTATCTAGAAAAGCTCGTTTGAGATTACCTTTCGATAGATCTCATAAATCATAGTCGAAAATAATGTCTAAGGCCATAGATCAACATAAGTATTTAAACTTGGTTATCTATGCCTTTAGTACAAAATCAAGTAACTTATACATGGATTTCTGTACTCAAATCTCAATCGAGAAATGCAACCTCAAGGTTCATAAAAAATAATCCTAAAACTCATATCTATCAATGAACAGTCAATTAGTAGAGTTTCACCCACAAAAGATGAAGTTGTTGTCTATAAACAACATGTTCCCTTTCACGAGAAAAACATATACTTCTTAAAGATTTGCACATTCTTAATATAATTTTGTGAATACACTAGTCCTCAAATATCTTGTGCCTTAATCATAAGTCTACCAGTACATGTACCAATGTACACAGTCAGACATATAGAAATACAGAGTCCAAAAACTTGTTCCATCTCACTTATTTGAGAAACCTTTGTAAGATAGGACATGGAGTTGCTTGTCGCTTGAATTTCATCTATCTCCTCGAGATAGGAAAAAAGAAATCAATGTTGTTCTAATGTCGTAAGACATTTACTTGAACGTATCTTATTCAGTACTTGTACTGAATTTAATTTTAGTCATGTATCAATTGATTTACCCCATAAGGCTCCCACTTGAGCCGTGAAGCTCTGAATCTTAGATCTCAAGTAACCAATCGACCAAACCATAACTTAAATTAATAAATCACAAACAATCCATTACCTCTTAGTTGTCCTACCAAATAAGGTCATACCTCAAATAATAAAATTCCACGATTTAATCTCAGTTACTCTTACTCCACATGTTTATGATGGGCACATACACCACATCCAATGGGTGTATCACATACGAACATACCTTAACGACTGGAACAATACTTCTCAACAACAATGAAATGAGCATGCATAAGATATTTGTTCCAATGTCCTAGGCTGATTAGATCGAGTCTTCCACTCAATCTTATGTAACATAAAGAGTAAATCAAATACTAAGGCAATTGTACATATTAGCCACACTTTAGTTGAGAAAAAGTCTCCTCCCAAGGATATCAATTTTACAACTCAAGTCTCTGTGGACTTCTCATCGTCTACAACTTTCTATTTCTTCTAATGGCGACACCCAACATATAGGCGTGCGAAGAAATCATAAGTTATTAGTGAGATGTCATTTCCATTATATACTTTGCGCACTAACCACATTCTAAGAACCATTACAATCCTAGCAATTGGATCTTAACTTTACAACATCTAAGACACTTACGTATCTTAGATTTGTCAACAGTTAAACAACAATGAGAAATGAGCGGTATAACAGTCTATTGTAATGGAAACAATGGTTTCGCGCTTGCCTTTGTATTAGTTAAATCATAGAAAATTAAGGGAGTTATCCCAAGGGAACTCAGTCTAAATCATCTTTAAGATGATTCTTGTGTCAATAATTTCAATGTAGGAAAACTCAAACAAGCGGGTCAAATAAGAAAGTGGACCACTTAGGTGCTACACTATAACCAATGTTTGTTTTTCTCGATGTGACTCAAAGACGTGTATCGAGTACACTATATCAATGTTTTCACTACCCCATAAAAAGTTGCATTAATTGTTCCCAACAAGTAGTGCGGTAAGTAAAACATTTCTTTAGTCACATATTGACACTTTTAGAGAAAAAATGATGTCTAAGCCACCAAATGCTACACATAACAACATGTTCCAGCTAAGTCACAAACTTGCTCAAGTCAATGACTCTTCAAAGAATAATAATTCTTTGACTCAAGTCTTACCTCTTCATCTCACATATGGTAGAAAGTAGGAAAAGATTCAGTCGTGACACAAATAAATTTGTATGCACTGATTCTTGTTAGGAATGACCTCGCAATTCCTCCCACCTCTTGCTAATTCATATGCGTGCATGAACTAGCTGGATTTCCTTAAGAATAATTCAGTCTCAAGTTATCATAAATCTAAAATCCACGTAGGACAAGATTTGTAGCATAACCATAGAGGTGACACAACTTCATAGGAAATCTATTTAAGTGTTATTTACCAATGCAATGCAATCAAAAGATTAGCATTTAGAAGGTAACATCAACACGACAACCTCATCAGTGTTTATCCTTGATCAAACACATTAAATCATTCTCTGACCATATCAATAGTCCTTTCATCATTGTCTTATGTTCCAGTCCAACATACAACTTAAAACTTTAAAAGTTTTCTTTCAAAGTTATTGTGAACCTGAAAATAACTTCAAACATCAACATAGATAACAACAAAAATGTTGTTCATCTTAAGTTCAAAGTTGACTGGGTCATTTACACAGTCAATTTAACAGATTTACAGATGTTCAAATGAATGATGATGAGAATGATATTGGGTTTTAACTCTTGAGCATATTACTCCACGTGTGTTAACTGACTAAAATTACTGATCACACTTGAGCAAAATCATAGTCGTGATCGATCATAATTTAACAAATGCGCCATTTTCATTAGTCAGTGTCTTAAACACAAGTTGGTCATACATTTATATTTCACATATAAAAGTACACCATCTATATATAGATCATTAATCACATGGCTATACAGAATGGCACATGCAGCGGAATTAAATCATCTGTATGCCCTTAGATCTATATTTAAAGAGTAGAGTAACCTTACTAAAAGGTTTGGAGTGACTTAATTGATGTTGTTAGGGGTATCAAACCGTTTTATCCTGATATCTAAACTATATAAGTTTACAGTCAGTTCAATTCACGATAGGTGCTTTGCTAGCACTTATTTGAATCTATGAACGTGACCAACTTGGTTGCCATGGTCTGTCATTTTCTAGAGATATCTTCTTAAATGTCCATTGCTTATACAAGTTTGATTTTATATCTAGCAAATCAGCATACATGATAATCGACCATAAGGTACGGAATCGAAGAGGTCACAAAGTGGCCTATCATCATCCATATCCCAACGTTTATTATCACGAAAGTAATTTCTAAATCAGAAAATCTTCTAAGTTCAAGGTGAGAATTTCTAAAATTCTGCCAACCATAGAACTCCCACTTAGCTAAAAAATTAGCGTGCATACATCATGTAAAATATGAAATTACATGCACAAAACAAATGCACATAAGGAAACAAACATGTATTCTACATGAACCAAAAAAAGATTAAGCATAATCATACATGTTTTAATACATGCTTCGTCACGAAACTACGGAATACATCACGTCACATAAAATAATTAAACTAATTATCTTCATGTTCACATGTGATTATTCCAAAATTAAATCCAATTAACAAATCTCATTCACACATTCGGTAACATTTAGATCCTCGATCCAAATTATAGCCTACCAAGTGCGCAAATAGATCTCTTTTAGGATTTCTAAAGTTTTTCAACATCCATCTTGAACTACGAGCCTCCAAGCTCGGGATTTTCTTCTCAAACATCTCACTGTGTTTAAAATTGTAAATTTTAACACTGTGGAGTGTATACACACATTTACTTTAGTTGTCAAAACAACATATATCTTTAAGATAATTTCGAGTACGTTGTATGATACTCGAGACCATAATACGGCATTAAATGCCTAATTTTGTCTCAACTATATAAAAAAAACTAAATTTTCAAGTTAAACAAAAGTAATTATGGCTCAAATAAATGTCCATACACTCCCACTTGGCTCAAACCCCTTTTTTTGATAATTTCCATAGTCTAAAATAAAATTTTCAGAATTTTCCAAAAAAGAAAAATATTTTATTCGAAGAATTATCCTTTCATTTAAAAGGTAAAAAATCCAAAGACAAATATTTTCGAACTCTGAAAAAATTATTTTAAATTACAGAAAAATAGGAAATCCAATTGTGAGAATAACGCAATTTTCGGATCCAAAAACGGACCATCGTAGGCCTCTCACGCGCCCCCACGCGCCGCCGGTGCAAGTTATGAACTATGTGCCACGTGTCGCGTTTCTGTGCATCTTCTCCAAAAAATCGCAGAAAATCCTAATTTTTGGCTGAAAATTGAAAGTGCCATAACTCTCTCAATTCTTGGCCAAATTTAAAGTTCTTTATATGGATGGAAAGCTCTTGACATGTAGTTTCTAACCCCACAAGATTCATGCCAAAATTCTTTGAAATGAAATCGCAGCATGCAGTCAAAGTTTCGGGTAAAACGCAAAGACTTCGCAATATCTCACAAACCACAAAGCCATTCGTTACGAAATTTTGCAGGAATGATAAACATCATATAGGCATGCTACAGTAAAAATTTTAAGGCATAAATCGAAGAAATCAAAAAATCACCATTGATGATCATGAAGCTTTTGATTTCGATATAACATAAATAACACTTGCATAAAGGGGCATGTATACATGTTCATCCATGTTCTAAAAAGTCAGAAATCGAGCCATAAGGCTCTGATACCAATGAAGGATTTACTAACCTTTGATCCATGTTAAATGGATCCCAAAGTTGCTCCCATGAACGTTTAATAACCCGGTTCGATTCCATGACTTCTTCTCCCTTATTTGTGCTCCAATTTAGTCGAATTCCAATCACAAACGGAAAGGAATTATAGCCACAACCCAAGAGCCAAGTTGCAAGCGTTAAAATGTGAAAAAGATGATCAAAAATGGCTTTTCCATTTTCTCCTTATTTTCTCTACGAAAATAGGACCGGAATGGAATAACGAATTGAATATATGTGGATGGACCTGGACCCACAATTCGCTTTTCCTATTCACTAGTACACTGCGTTTTTGTATTTTCTGCATTGTTTTCTTCATAAGAAAACTGATATTTAATGGGGAGAGAGGAGGGAAACTTTGGTGGTTTCTCTAATTCAAAATTTAGGAAAGAAACCACTCTCCCTCTCTTTATTTGAATTTAAATTCACGGGTCGGGTTTAGCCCGCATGGGCGACCCGTTTAATTACTTCCAACAATTTTATCTTACCTGGAGAAAGTCGTGTTTCACGGCTATGCTGGCAAAACACCTCAAGTTAATCTCGCACAACTTTTGCTGAAGTATGGTGCAAAACTTAAGAAGTTTTATGTTCATCTTTACAATCTTTATAATGACATTCCAAAGACTGAAATCATGGAGCAGCTATCAACGTTTCCAAGAGCTCCAATTTGTTTGTTTGTTGATGAGTCTGTGTCTGATTCTGGTCCTGATTCTGATTCTGATTCTGATTCTGAATAATGTATATGAATTGTTATGGATGGTTGTCATTTTTCGTGCCAAGTTGTGATGGATGGATAATTATGATTATGATGCAATGGAATATGTACCATCGTGTATTGTATCTCACCTGGAGAAAGTAATTTCACTACTATGCTGCGAAGGCTCTACAAGTTACTCTTGCCAATTTTATATTTGAAAATTCCTCAATTTTTAAGAAAAGTTATGCTTTTGTTGTTATTGATATTTCAAATAAATGAAATTGAGGAACAACTGTCAACCTTATCCGAATCTTTGAGTCTTTGACTTGTTAATTAGTTGTTTCAGGTAGAAGAAATTACTTGGCTGCATCATTTTGTTTCATCTATTAAGATTAGGGTGTTTAAATGAAGGCCATCTTGATCGGTTGGATTGGCGATCGATGCTTAGTTCAGTCCGAAACACTCTCAGAAACCGCTCTTCCATAATAGCAAATGCAAATGCTGTTAATGGGCATGTTTCTGATCTGTTATTATTCTGTTGCCAACAAAAAAAGGGTCGTCTCAATTCAAGACTTAAAGATTAACACAGTTGTGGGGGACTTGAAAAAGGTGACTGAACGCGGAGGTGAAACAGCGATAAGATCAAAAAGAAACAAGTAACAAACAGAGTGGAGAAGAATAAGAACATTACAGAAGGAAAGGACAACGAAACACATATAATTGAAAGAAATTGAAGTAAATAAAAAAGAAAGAGATTGAAGTAGCAGCGCTTAATTGGGCAGACTTTATACTTAAGAAATGATATCAATCATGATAGTCTAACACACGTCTGTAAGTATTGATCCTTACAGACTATTAAGAGCCACATGAAAGTGGCAGTACATGAAGAACCGAAGAAGACATTTCTTCGTTAAAGATTATATATAGAATCTTTGATCTAACATCAAACACAAATTTGATGATCGGGAATGGTATGGGATTCGAGCAAAGCTATAAAGGCGAACTCTTGATAATAAATGTAATATATTATCATTAAAACTTAGTTTGACAATTTATTGTCAAGCTAACTACATTAGTCGTTCATTAAAACTTAGTTTGACAATTTATTGTCAAGCTAACTACAATAGTCGTGGATTCGCATTCATACATTAAATAACACCTCAAGAATAACATCAACTTTTTTTTTTTTTTTTAATAAACACTAACATCAACTTTCATTACATACAAAAATGAGATAATTAGCTCATGTACGTAAATGCATGGATCGGGATTGGTACCCTTTTACTTGATTCACACACTGTGTGTACACTGAATGTTGTGCCAACACTGATCGTATTCGATGTTGTCCCAACACTCGTTGTAGAGTAATAATGCAGCGAAATAATGAGCACATATAGATGAATTTTAAGCAGGTTATATGAATATAACTTGCCGAGCCTTACGGCCAAATAATCACTAAATGTTACTTTAATGATCTTACCAAATACAATTGAGCAAGGAACCAAATCCTAACACTAACTAATCTATGAGCTAAAGTTTAGCTAGATAAAACTCAGTAAAACAAGACAAATACATTACAAGAATTTATTCTAATCACTCAAAACTTAATTCTAGTCTTGCTGTTTAGTCTTGATGTTGAGCATGCCTTCTTATAGGATTTGATCGTCCTTATTCTGTGGTATGATAGACACGAGTTGGTGTGTGTTCTCTTCTTCATTGGATAACTCTGAAATCTCCTTTGATGTTATCTTCATGAGATCTTCTAGTATTATCTTCATGTATCTTCAATATCTTCGGCTTATCCTCTTTCTCCACGCATAGATCTGCACGATCCTTAATATCCTGAAATGATCACAGATAACTACAACTTGTGGAACTAGGTGAGTTTAAGAATAAAGACAAAATAAAATATTCAACTTAAATAATCGAACATTGTTGAGTTCAGTGTTGTGCCAACATCTTTCCAAAATGTTGGACCAACACTTCCTGACAACACTTGGACTTTCAATGTACATTGTAACTAACATTATAAGAAACTTCTTTTCTAGTACTTCTCTAGATAATCAGCTTCTGCATCTATTTAAATTAATAGTTTTTAGAACTGGACTAGACACAAAATCGACGAACTTATTGCTTACAATTTTGATCAGTTACATCGGTCGAGGCATCGATTCGACAGCTGTAAACTATCATTTTTAAACTTTTGATTTAGACAAATGCTCAATTGCTCATCAATCAAGTACTATGCTAATTTCCGAACATACATTTTAAAGTTGGACCAAATATTAGAAGTAAGGGATTATAAAAGCTCAGACCAAATAATACTAATTATAAATGACCAAAATATATAATTTCCAAACGAAAACCCAACTTAATAACTGTATTAAAAGAAATCATGATTACATATTTATAATATAATATCCATGTAATAGATATAATATACTACATTCAAATAATATTTAACTGATTTAAAATATATAACTCATATGAAACTTAATTATAAGTAAGCCATTTTTTGTTAGGGATAATTCTATCAAACCCCCCAAACTATGGTACCTTTTACCGCACGAGGTCAGAACTTTCATTTTAGCTCCCGTGCCCCCTAAACTTTAGTCCTTTGTGCGAATTGCCCCATTTTCTAGTTTTTGGCAAATTTTCAACCAAAAATCGTTGAAAAAATTATTTAAAGTTTGACTAAAACCTTCGTCTCGTTGAGACGGTTCCGATGGTGGTGACGGTGTCGCAAAATTCAAAGTCAATACACGGAAAATTTAATTTAAGTGTATTGGACTTAAATTAGAATTCCCATATTATAACTTTGAATTTTGCATCACTGTCACCACCATTGGAACCGTCTCATCGAGACGAAGGTTTTAGTCAAACTTTAAATAATCTTTTCACCGATTTTTGGTGGAAAATTTGCCAAAAACTAGAAAATGGGGCAATTCGCACAAACGACTAAAGTTTAGGGGGCACGGGAGCTAAAATGAAAGTTCTGACCTCGTGCGGTAAAAGGTACCATAGTTTGGGGGGTTTGATAGAATTATCCCTTTTTGTTATTTTGGAACATAGAATACCAGAATATCAGATGAACCAAATAAAAGTACGATTCTTGCATATAACCATATCATGACCAAGACAAAAGTAGTCCCAAACAGATTTTGGCCCAATGTTTTTACCATTGCTTTCAATTTGTTGGTATGCACTTAAGCATAACCTTTCTCAAAATTTGCGCCATTTGAATAAAAAGGCAACAGCAATTTGAGATGCCTTCCGAGCAGAGTAGGTAGTTTAACCACTTTCTCCAAGTGAGACACAATGCCTGATAGCACACATCCACAAAGCATAATCATAATCATCCATTCAATACATCTTCGCATTACAAATGATCACCATTGTTTAGAGTTCATATATATATTATTCAAAATCAGAACCGCCAATGATGTCCACTAACAAACAAGTCGAAGCTTTCGGAAACCTTGATATCTGCTCCATGATTTCATTCCTTGGAATATCATCATCAAGATCAACGCGACATTTCTTCAGTTTTACACCATTCTTAAACAAAAATTTTGCGAGATTAACTTGAGGTCTGCTTCCAGCATAGTAGTGAAACGCGGCTTCCTCTAGATGAGATACAATATATGATGGCACAGATTCCACTGCATCATAATCATAATCATTCAATATCATAATCATTCAATACCTCCTGACAAAGAGAAACAGAATCAAAGGAAAGAAAAATAGCCCATAATCGTACTTGTAGCTTACCATTTCTACTAATAAATGTTTTAGCAATGGCGCCGAGTGAAGCAACTCTAGTAGTGTTTCGATATTAGTACCATATCCCAGAACCAGTTGTTTCAGCTTATCATACCTAGGAAGAGAAAGTCCTTGTTTCGAATGGGCAATAGCCTTGACAGAGATAAGAGAGAAACACAAGTCGATTAAAGGAAGGAAAATAAGCAATCATAATTTTTGAATATAAGTTGAAACCAAGAAGAATAAGAGCCTACTGAAGATGCAAAATATTTGCAGTTCTAGGTACCTACAATTACACATGCTACATAATGCACGGAACGTCATGGCAATAACTCTTAAATCTGGTATAACAAATCATTTTTTAACACCAAAATCAGAAATAATGTCAAAATGTAGATTTTTGTTCATTCTATTATATACAATATACATATATATCAGTAATATCCATGGATATACTGATTTTCTCACGCATAGAGTGGACATAAAATTGAGAGCTTTCCTGTTTTGGAATGTAAGATGCCAAAAAAAGACAGTGATGAGAAATTCCTAACAATGGTAGAAACAAAAATCTGGTTTTTGATTTAATTAAATAAAAAACAGCAAACTAGAGAGAGATTACCGATAAACATTTATAGTAGAAAACCCACCCTCACCTGCCTCTTGTGGTCATTCTTGGCAATTTATAGAATTCTCAACTCCATCCCCTCCCCATCAACCCCGCTTAAAAGAAATACTTTCAAAAACAATTACATAAATGTCTCCGTATGCAAAATTTTAATTTCATCATTATTACCTTAATTTTCTTTTCTTTAAGGTAGTTTTCATGCATTTATTTTCTTTTCATGTGTTTGGTACAATGTATGATTGTAGAACCTTTGAGGGACCTCAGTAGAGGTGCTTATAGGACGTGGATTTAATTAATCTTCTAATTTGCTTAAATAATGTTTTTCAAGGAAAATATATCAGTTACCATACAACCAAAAAGCAAATGAGTGAGAACAAACCTCCGTTACCCAGTCTGAGATTTCCAATTCTTCTAAACCCAAGAATTCTTTTAAGTCTTCGAGGTTTTAGTCCACTATTTTCAAGCACTTGAAGATCATCCTTTTCAGCGTCATGGTACAACTTTGCCTGAACAACTAGTGGTCCAATCAAAATGATGTTTTCTGGTAAACCACCATAAGATCCAAAAATCTTAAGTTTGAGGCCAACAATTAATTTTGATTGAATAACCATTTACTGCGGCGCCATCACAAGCACTAGAACTGAATATCCTGAGTGCAGGAGCATAGATTTCGACAAACTTCACATTCAACCATTTGCATTCTCTCAATTTAAATGTTTCTAAGACTGGGAAAGTAAGAACCAGAGTGTCAGTATCGAAAGCTCATTCTGAATCTTAACTCCGTCAAGAGATAAAAAACTACTTTTGTTGACTTTGCGGAGAGGATACTTCTTTTTTCAGAAGATATAAAAAGATTTCGTCTCTCATGTGGTGGAAAGTACAAATTAGGTCGCCGCATGACTTCCTGGATACCCGTTGTGTTGAGGCACAACGTTGAGAGGTTTGAGTAAAGCTGTAACGAAGCAGCGATTGTCTTCCCCCGTAGCCGCCTTCGTAGCCGCCTTCACAACAACAGTTCATTGCGAGAATTAGATCTGCAGCTGCCCTGCCCTGCCCTGCGAGGTTATGGAAATAGTTCTCAAAGGGAACTTTGAAAGTGCAGGGCAGCTGCAGATTTAATTCTCGCAATGAACTGTTGTTGTGAAGGCGGCTACGGGGGAAGACAATCGCTGCTTCGTTACAGCTTTACTCAAACCTCTCAACGTTGTGCCTCAACACAACGGGTATCCAGGAAGTCATGCGGCGACCTAATTTGTACTTTCCACCACATGAGAGACGAGATCTTTTTATATCTTCTGAAAGAAGAAGTATCCTCTCCGCAAAGTCAACAAAAGTAGTTTCCTCATCCCAACAATTAGAATGAAACAATATGTCATCAATGTCCACGTTGGAAATGGAAGTCCGCTTGTATTCCCAATCTTTGGACAAAACACATGTTCGAACAGCATCCTTGGTGGGTAGGCAGGACAAAATGTGACTTATAATACTATCAGGTAAATCGCTAATATGACGAGTTACACCATTAGAATGGCCCTTGTTCTGAGATTCCTCCATTGCACACTCGCCAACTTGACTGTTTATGCTCATGGTTACACCAAGTGACCTAAAATATTCCACCGCAAGTATGCTATAAGCCTAATATCATGTATGGACGCAAATATTTTATCCTACATTGAACCACAGAGAGAGAGGAGGAAGCATTAGAGGATATTAGTGTCATATCTCTTAACCTATGTATGCTAAGTGAAGTTACTTGTGTCAGCAATGTGTTCAATTTTTTGGCAGCCGATATTTCATCGTAAAATGTGTCAGTAATTGAGCATCAATATTCAGAGAAAGAGAAATCAATCTATAGCTAGAAGTGTAAGTACTCTACCTTAATCAAATCCATCAAACAAAGCGCTAAAGTGGCCAGTTAAACCCAACAATATATGTACTGAATTTTCATGCCATTTAATAGTGAGTGTGTCCATATATTTAACAAATTAATAATAAGAGACATTAACTGAAGTTAGAATCAAAAACTGGCGCAATTAGGGCAAATGTAAGATTCATCGTACCTTGTATTATTAGTCCGGTGAGCTGTTAATCGAATACTCCCGCTCTTAACTGTTCATCAGCCATTCCTTTTTCCCCTCAACTTCCAATTAAAGCCCTAAAATCGTTCTGTGAGTCGTTTAGTGCGATTTTGGTTGGATTGGTTGAGAAAATCTTTTGTTTCGCTCCAAAATCTTTTTTAAAACTATATTTACACTCTTCAAATTTTGGACATTTACTCCCCCATAATCTTTTAATAGTCACATTTGCACTTTAATTTCTTTGTTTAGGTATTTAAACCCCTAAAAGTTTCTGAAAATATACAATTGCATACATATCTCTAGGGCAAAAAATTGCAAATCGTTCTTCATTTATGGCCCATTCCAATTTCTGTCCCTTATTGATTTCCTTTTCAATTTTAGTCCTATAACATTAAGAGGACTAAATTGAAAAGATAATAAATAAAGGACAATTCGTGATTTTTTTTTCTTCAAATTTTGTTGTTTTCTCTCTCTCTTTTTTTTTTTTTTGATAAAAATGTTTTTGAGACTTGGGTCACCCGAAATGTCGAACATGTGCCTGGGTGGAATCTTTACAAGAGTCATTTTGTATTTCTAAAACTATTTTTTCTCACCTGATATATATTACCGTACGCTGAAGTTTTAATCCATAACGAATCTTGATTCTTGGGTCACTCCAAACCTGTCCACTTTGTTAAATGGCTCAAAAGCTAGCCCCCGAAGCACTTGGACTCTAACTCAATAGTGATGGTGTTGTCAAAAGTCAAAAATGATTATTTATTATTCAAAGCAATCCATGCAACATTCTTAATAATTATATTTATTCAAACACTACAAGATTCCCAGTTTATGGCGCCATAGTGTTACTTAAGAGAACAAATGACCATTAAAATTTACCGACAAAGTAACAACCATTTGAATTCACAAACATTGAAAATACCACCTAAATATACAGCTCGACTCTCTCTAAATATGATGGCTAATCAAATGTAACAAAAGAGTAACAAACTTCTTTTGTTCTTCTAGAACAAAGGTCTGGCTGAACGTTTAGATACAATGTGAATATGTGATGCAGCAGATAGTTCGACACCTGTCACTATTCGATATCAATCGACAAACATGTTGAAACTTTGGGAACGATTGATAATTGCTCCACTATTTCATTCTTTGGAATCTTGTAATTAAGCATAAGATTGCATTTCTTCAGTTTTACACCATTCTTAAATAAAAACTTAATAAGAATTACTTCGGGTGTCTTTCCGGCATAGTAGTGAAACTCGACTACCTCCAGGTGAGATTCAATAAAAGATGGCACAGACTCCACCGCATCATAATCATAATGGCATCATAATCATAATGATTAACTAGATTCCGGTGAAAAATAGCAAAATATGTCATTAAGTGGTAGTTTAGTCCACAACTGTATGAGTAATAATAATAATAATAATAATAATAATAATAATAAAAAAAAAAAAAAAAAAAAAAAAAAAAAAAAAAACGTTAAACAAAAGAAAGAAAAATACCCATCCTTTGTTGTAAATCTTGATATAAATAGACAGGGGAGGAAGTGTTGTGGCTTACTATAAAACACATAATACTAATGCTCTTAGTAGTTCTAATTGTAAGGAATTGGATAGAGTTGTTAGTTTGTTAGAGGGAATATTTTGCTCTAATCTGATTGGTCCTTAGTATCCTAGCTTAGTGTTATAAATATAAGTGGCCCATGTAATCATTTTCATTAATGATCACATTATTGAAGTATCTTTTCTGATTTTATTTTGCTCTCACTATCATGCGCGCACACACACCCCTTTCTCGATGGTACCATATTATGTTATGGTATCAGAGCATTGGGATCCGTTCCCACTGTTCTATCCACTTAACCATTCTTTCACATCACGTTTTGTTCCTTTCAGCTCCAGTTTATTAGCTTAATTTTGCTTCTTTCTTTTTCATAATATGACAACTCTGGCGAACAACGCCACGCCTGGTACTCCGACGAGTGCTTAGAGTGGATCGACGTCACACTGGCCACCGTTGCCACGTGTTACCTCATTTAACGAGGATCCTTCAAATCATCTATACCTACACCATGGCGAATCATCTGGACAGAGCCTTGTTGCTCAGAAACTCACAAAACTATCACCGTTGGAGCAAGGGAATGCACATCGCTTTACTAGTTAAAAATAAGCTAGGGTTCATGGATGACACGATTCCAGAGCCACCAGCGCATGATCCGACCCGACCGACCCGACATCAATGGATGAGGTGCAATTACATGGTCCTTGGCTGGATTTCAGCCAACTTGTCATCTGAGTCCCCTGATTACACTCCCTCGTCCGATACTGCTTTAGAGGTATGGAATGACCTGAAGAAACGATTCTCTAAAATAAGTAATAATCGAATTTACATGCTTGAACAACAGTTGATTAACACTAAAAAAGATGGTTGTGCATTAAATGTTTATTATTGAAAACTAAAAGCTATTTGGGACGAGATTGGATTATATGAGGAGCCATGTAGATATACTAATGTTGGTTGTTTTGTTCTCAGGGTTGTAAACAAAAGAGCTAAAAACATGAGGGTTATGCAGTTTTTTATGGGGTTAGATGAGCCCTATGTGCAACTAAGGAACTAGATCTTACTTAAAACTCCTCTTTCTCAGTTAGATGATGTGCTCAATGTTGTGCTCCAAGAGGAAGCCAACTTGGAGCTGAGCACTGTTTCCCTTGTTGTAACTACTAATTCAGTAATTGTGGTAGTCAAAACACAACCACCAAATAGTCCTCATGTAGCTGCAATGCCTGGTAAGTTTCAAGGCATAACTGGCTAGAAAACATGGAATAAAGGAGCCGGTAACAGTACCAGAGCACCTTGTGCAAAATATGGTAAGGATAACCACATTGTTGATGCCTGCTTTGAGATATATGGCGACCCTCCAGGACATAAGCTGGCTAGGTTCAAGCCAGCAGCCACACCAGCAAGGTACAACCATGGTGCTGTCAATCAAACCTCTCAGGTGGTGCAGAATGCATGACCAAACTTGCCTCTATCACAAGAGCAGTTCAAACAGCTTTGCACCAAAACAGCAATGTTCCCTCTGTCCTTGGTACCCCTTCTTTTCCACCTAATCCTACTGTGAGTAACTCGCCACCATGTAATCATTCCCTCTTCAACCATGTAAGCATTGTTAGCATTAACTCTTTCACTCACTGCTTGTCATCTATAAAATGCAACTCCTGGATACTGGATTTAGGAGCTTCATACCATATTTGTTGTAACCCTTCAACTTTCATTTCCTTATGTCCTACTTGCAATTTTTTTGTAAAACTTCCCAATTGACATCTTGTTCATGTCACTCACTCAGGTTCCGTTAAGCTCACAGACTCTATCACACTTCACAATGTATTGTGTGTTCCCTCTTTTTCTTTCAACTTAGTTTCTGTTAGCAAACTCATTTCTGACTGGAAGTGTTGTCTTATTATGTGGGCTAACCTTTATGTTATACAGAATCCAAATAGCTGGGTGAGGATTGGGATTACTGAGGAGAAGCTTGGCTTATACCACTTAGTCTTGGATCAGCAAGAGTAGTCTCACTCAAGCCACATCAACTAAGCTCATACACACTCTTCTCTCACTCCTACCATGTTGTGGCACCTTAGATTAGGCCATGCTTATGTTTCTATATTATCTTTGTTAAGAGCTAAGAATAATGATCCTACTGTTGTTTATTTTCCTTCTAAATTCAGTCCCATTGTTTGTGAAACTTGTCACTTGGCTAAGCAACACAGTCTGCCCTTTTCTAATGATTCTCATGGATCATAAAATTGTTTCGATTTAATGCATGCTGATATTTGGGGCCCATTCAGTGTTGCATCCTCTAATAACTCCAAATATTTCTTAAAATTGGTCGATGATAACAATAGATTCACTTGGACTTTTCTAATGCAAAACAAGTCCCAAACACAAGGCATCATAGAACACTTTCATCAACTCATACTTACTCAATTTAACACTCACATAAAGGCCTTTAGAACTCATCAAGACAATGAATTCAAAATGACTTACTTCTTTACAACCCTTGGTATCATACACCAACAGAGCTGTACCAACACCCCTCAACAGAACTTTGTAGTAGAGCGCAAGCATAAACACCTGTTAAATGTGGCTAGAGCTTTGTGCTTTCAAGCTCATTTGCCTCTCAAATTCTAGGGGGAATGTTTAGTTACTACTTCTTATCTCATCAACAGAACTCCCCACTCCTATTCTTCACAATGATACCCATTTCTACATTCTCTTCGGCAAACATCCTAACTACAACCACCTCAAGGCCTTTGGTTGTCTTTGTTTTGCATCTTCTTTACCCAAACCAGCTACTAATATGCATCCCATAGCACTTAAGTGCATCTTCATTGGTTATCCAACACACATTAAGGGATATCTTCAATATGATCTTCACTCTCATTCCTTTTTTGTCTCTAGGGATGCTGTGTTTCATGAACACATCTTTTCATATGCTTCACCCCCTCCTGATACTTTGCCTTCTCCTTCCTTCTCATTTTCTGTCTTCTCCATTCCTCCTCCTCCTCTCATTCATATAAACTGTCCTTTTTCCACACATATGCACTCTTCACCTCCTGCTCAATTATCTTCACCCCCATGGACTCCTATGGCTGACTCTCTCATCTTACCTCCCTTACACCGCCTCCTCCACACCCCCTTCATCGCAAAAGATCCACAAGAGTAAAGAAACCTCATGCTCATCTTCTTGACTATCAATATAAGCTGGCTTCCTCCACTGCACCCTCTTCTTCTCCCACTGCAGCTGTGACACTCTCACGTAGCTCTCCTAATTGGACAATGAACTTATCTTTTCATAGAGTTTCTCCTGCTTACCTGAACTCCATTCTTTCTGTGGCTTCTTACAACACACCTTCTTCTTATAACCAAGTTGTTTTGGATCCTAATTGGCAAGCTGCTATGTTGGATGAGCTCACTGTTTCACAGGAAAATAATACTTGGACTTTGCAACCTCTACCACCTGGGAAGACTGCAGTTGGCTGTAGATGGGATTATAAGTCAAACATACCTCTACTGGTGCTATTGAGTGGTTTAAGGCCTGGACTTCTTTGAAACCTTTTATCCTGTTGCAAAGCTTAGCACAGTGAGGTGTCTCCTGGCTGTTACTGCTGCTAAGGGCTGGTCTCTCTCTCAGCTTGATGTTAACAATGCATTCTTGTATGGTGATCTTGAAGAGGAGGTTTTCATGACACCACCTCCTGGTCTTGTCACTGAAAGAATCTTGTTTGTAGGCTTCACAAATCACTATATGGCATAAAACAAGCTAGTAGACAATGGAATCACAAACTCACCTCTGTATTTATCGAACAAGGTTTCACTCAGTCCTCTTCAGATCATTCTTTGTTCATTAAGCACTCTAATGGGAACACTACTGCTCTACTGGTCTATGTTGATGACATAGTCATCACATGGAATAATGATGAAGAGATTGCATCATTGAAACAGTAGCTCAAACACCACTCAATTGAAGGACTTAGGTCCTATCAAGTTCTTTCGTGGATTGGAGAGAGCTAGATCCAAACATGGAATCACTGTCAACAAAAGACAGTATGCCTTGGAAATCATCAATGATTGTGGCTTACTAGGTGGGAAAGCTATTAGGATTCCAATTGAACAGAACTTGAGGTTAACTCAGCAAGGGGGAGATGATCTTGAAGATCCTACTTAGTATAGGAGATTGATAGGGAGGGTGCTTTACTTAGCAGTGACAAGACCTGTCATTTCCTATGTTGTACAAACACTGAGCCAGTTCTTATATAGCCCTAAGAAAACTCACATGAGTGCAGGCTCTAAGGGTTGTTAGATATTTGAGAAGTTCACCGGGTCATGGCCTCTTCTTCCCTAGCAAGAATGATATCCACATCAAAGCACAATGTGATGCTGACTGGGCAGCCTGCATAGACACCAGAATGTCTGTTACTGGTTTTTGTGTCTTTTTGGGGAATGCTCTAGTCTCTTGGAGATCCAAGAAGCAACAAACAGTGTCAAGGTCTTCTACTGAGGCAAAATATAGGACTATGGCATTAGTTTGTGAGGTTGTATGGATGAAAGCTTTGATGAAGGATATGGGAGAAGAACATGACAAACCAGCTATGTTATTGTGTGACAACAAGGCAGCTATACATATTGCATCCAATCCTGTTTATCATGAGAGAACCAAACACATCGAGATAGATAGTCATGTTGTGAGAGAGAAGCTCCAGCAAGGGTTGTTCACAATGTTTCATGTCTCCAAAGATAATCGGTTTGCAGATGTCTTCATAAAGGGCCAATGTTTGAAGAAGTTCAAGTCTTTGTTGAGCAAGATAGGAGTTTATGACATATACTCCTATCTTGAGGGGGAGTATAAAACACATAATACTAATGGTAAAGTAGAGTAGTTAGTTAGTTAGAGGAATATTCTGCTCTAATCTGATTGGTCCTTAGTATCATAGCTTAGTACTATAAATATCAGTGGTCCATGTAATCATTTTCATCACATTAATGAAGTAACTTTTCTGATTTCATTTTGCTCTCACTATCATGCACACACACTTTTCTCTCTCAAGAAGATGGTACCATATTATGTTACTTACCATTGCTACAATCAAACATTTTAGACATTAAAAATATTAAAGTCAACCAAGGAATTGAAGGAAAATAGTGATACGATCATGGATTAAAGTTTCAGTTTCAGAGTAGGTTTCGGTCAACTAAAAATTAGAAATGTTCGTAATATTTCGAAAATATTTCGGTATGTTTCGAAAAATTTGTAAAAATCGTGGTTATAGCTATCATGAAAACTACATGTATTTTTCGTTTCGATAGAGTCAAAAACAGAAACATTTTGGTACTTTTCGAAAAAAATGCACGAAAATACTATTCGTACCGCAATTACAACTTTTGTATTTGTCGCATCTCGGATGACTTATTAATGGTTTAGCGCTATAACTTCTGGTTGATGCGCACGTATGATTATTTGAGGATAACCTTAAAATTCAGCTAGTCAAGATAAGTTTAAAGATCAAGATTTAAATTATATGTCCGTGTAAGTTATTTAATTTAGTAAAGATAGAGGACATTATTGGTAAGTTACAAGAGATGCGAACGTTGCACGAGAGAATGATGTAAATCCAGAGCTGAACAAATAAAAAAACAACATAGCTCTTACAATTTAAGAATGTGCGTGGACTATTTTTTGACATCTCAAAATTAAGGAATTTGATATTATAATTAATACTTTATTTCGTATTACGAAAAGAATAAGGCAATCAACCACCGAAAAATGTTTAGCCCGTTTGGAGATAGTATTATTATCACACATTCTTCAAATACTCGTATTACATACTTTACTAATAAATCATGCAACACCCATGCACACACGATTGTAATTGTAAACATTTGTAACACGATCGAATTGTAGAGAGAAGTGAAAGGAAACATTATCAAGCTTTATTGATCAACATCAATGGCAGAAATCATAGTTTGGTAAAGATGATTGTAACTGCCATAAGAGAGAATTTTACAACAAATTGAAAAGTGAAAAATGTGTAAAGTGTGTGCGTTTGATGAGCTTATATACTGGATTAGTTGTACAACTAATCCAGGTACAATGTGGATTAATTCTGATTAACAAACTTAACAAACTAGCTTAACTAATTAGGACTTGCTATAAATGGAAAGTCGTTAGCGGCTGTCAACAGAATTACAAAAAAGATACGAAATAAGGAAACTTGGCAGAATGAATTTTTTTGTTGATCTAAAAGTAATCAACCCTTACATATGCAGTTCACCCCTATTCATAAGTCTTTTTAGCATTATAATTAGTTTATCTTCGTCTCTGTTGGTAAGAGATAGGTAGAAAAGACACTGAGATAACTAATAAATGCAAGATCAACTTTACTTGAATATGAAAATTTGATAATTAGCTAATGTACATAATCATTCAGAATCGTAGTCAGAATCGTAATCAGAATCGTATGACAACTCGCAAGCAACCGATAGACTAGTCGAAGCTCTAGGAAGCGCTGATAGCTGCTCCATACTTTTATTCTTTAAAGTAACATTATTAACACAAACATTACATTCATCAAGTTTTGCGCCATTCTCGAACAAAAACTTTGCAAGATTAACTTGAGGTGTCCTGCCCTTGTAGCTGTAAAACTCGACTTTCTCCAAATGAGATACCAGACATGATGGCACAGATTCCACCCCATCATAATCATAATCATTCATAAAATCCTGACGAATAAATAGCACGAAAGTCACATCTATTTTGAAGTTTATCCCACAGTTCTTGCTTATTAAAGAAAGAAACAGAGGAAAAAGGAAACTGAAAGAAAGAAAACCATCCATCATTATATAAATGAAACACAGTGAAGTAAGTATTGGGACTCGCCATAAATAAGATTAATTTATTAAGAGATGGCAATAAATGAAGTAGCTCTAGTAGTGTTTCAACTTCGTTACAATCTCTCCAAAGCAGTTGTCTCAACTTATCGAACCTAGGAAGAGCAAGTCCTTGTTTTGATTGGGCAATAGACTGCACAGATAAGAGAGAGAAAATTAAATAATAAGAACGAAATTCATGCGGTCATAGTACAAAGAAAGATACTTGGCTGCTCAAGATTGCTAAAAATTTACAGTTTTGGTTTTTGTTGTTCACACATGCTGCATCCTGCAAAGAGTTTCATGGCAATAGGTACACAATATTTTTTTTCCTTTTTTAAATTAAACTCTTACTTCCAATACAAAAACCATACATTGACTGAAAAACTCACACATAAAGAGGGCTTAAATCCTTCAGAATTTTAGAAAATAAAACTCCAATATGAAAAGTGAATAAAAAGAATCTAAAAAAAGTTGGACAGAAAAAGAATATAGCAAAAGACCCACCCTCACCCCTCTCTGTGTTCATCATAGCTACCTTCGATTCTGTAGCTCCTCCCCGACCCCCTTAGAAAGAAGGGAACGCAGAATTATTACTCAAATTCTTTCTTCAACTTTTGCTTGTTTCAAAATTTGTGTTCTCATTTCTTCACTTTATGTGCTTTGGGATACTTTTAACAAAGAGTGAATGAAGATTAGGTTAATTTTGCACGAAAAATTATTTGTTTGATCTTTTATTTTTATGATGAGGGTATAAACATAGCAGTTTTTTTACAACAATGTAAATGATTTTAAAATCTCAGAGCAGGTCTTAATAGAGGTGCTGCTAGGATCTATATGTAATTAACCTCCTAACTTGCTTTAGTTACGTTTTCCGAAGAGAATATCATTCTATTTATCAATAATCAGCTACTATACAACCAAAAAGAAATCAGGGAAGACATACCTTTGTTACCCAAGCTGAGAGCTCCAATTCTTCTAAAGTTGAGAATTGTTTTGTAAGCCTTCGAAATTGTAGTCCACTCTTTCCAAGCAACTGAAGATTATCATACATATCTATATATCATTATGACGAAAAGCTGCCTTAACAACTGTTTGCCCATTCAGAATGAAGTTCTCATACAGACCACCAAAAGATTCAAACTTCACAAGCATCGGTGCAAAAATCTTGATTGAATAGCCATTTACATCAGCATCCTCAGGGGTCAAACAGCTGAACGTAGTTAGAGCAGGAGCATGAATTTCTACAAACTTCACATTCAACCATTTGCAGCGTATCAAACCAATTTTCTCTAGTACTGGGACACTAAGTATCCGTGTGTCCGTATCAGAAAGCTCACTTTGAATCTCAACACCAAAAAGGTACAAAGTTGCGAGATTAGGGAAACAATCCTGAGAAGAGACTTTGAAAATGCAGGGCATGTATATGGTTAATTTTCGCAATGAACCTTTATTGTGAAGGCTGCGGGGTAAGACAAACGCTGGAACGCAACAATGTAAGTCTATACTCTCAACGTTGCGCATCAACACAGCAGATATCCATTCAGTCAATCGCCTACTTAGGGCGTGACTTCCAAAACATGTAAGGTGGAAGTTTTTAATACTCCGTGTAATAAGAAGTACTCTGTCCACAAAGTCACCAAAAGTTGGTATCTCATTCAGCTGATCGGAGCCGGAGGAAAACACTTCGGAGTCAAACACACCATCATTTACGTCAAAGTTGTAAATGGACGTCCACTTATATTCCCAATCTTTGTACAAAGCACACGTTCGAACTGCATCCTCGGTGGGTAGGCAGGACAAATATTATATGGACATACCCCTGGATTTGAAGACAAATCCACATGCAACAAGGTATGAAAATTGAGGAAATCCTTGTATGGATTAAAGCATTCTCGTTCGGGCATGGTTCAACAAATTCACTACTGTTCTCAAGAGTAATGGCTATAGTCAATGTCAAGCTCACAATACATTATTCATCAAACATTTTTCGGGTGATAAATTGGGTTCCCTCATAATGTATGTTGATGACATTGTTCTTACAGAAAATAGCCCACGAGAAATGAATCATCCAAAGAAACTGCTATCAAAAGAATTCTAGATCAAAGATTTGGGCAACTTAACGTATTTTCTGGGGACGGAGGTTGCAAGATCAGGCAGAGGTATCTCAGTTTCACAATGAAAGTATGTGTTAAGCCTTGTTAATGAGACCGTTATGATATGATGTAAACCAGTTGGCACCCCATCGGATTCTAATTTAAATTAGGGGCTCGTACCACCTGTTCCACCATGTATAAAAATAGTTATCAACGCATTGTGGGAAAACTGATATATTTAGCACATACTCATCCAGAATTTGGGTTTTTAGTGAGTGGTTAGTCAATTCATGATCGATCCCTCTGAAGAGCACATGGAAGCAGTATACATAATCATTCGATATCTCAAAAGTGATCCAGACAAAGGATTATTCTTCGTGAAAATAGCTGTAAGATCTATTTATGTGTTTACAGACACGGATTGGGTTGGATCCGTAATCGATCGGGGATCTACCTCTGGGTACTACTCGTTCGTGTGGGGAATTTGGTAACCCGTCGTAGCAAGAAACAATTAGTGCTTGCTTGAAGTAGTGCATAAGTTGAACTCATGGCTCTTGTACTTGGATATGCGAGAAAATATGGCTAAACAGATAGGTAGTGGATCTAAAAGTGATAATTGATGGCCCTATAGACATGAAGAGCCACAATCATTCAACTACTGTCATTGCTAATAATTCTAGTCTATCATAATCATGATAGGACTAAGCATGTCAGTGAAACTTTGAGAGTAGACAGTAATTTACAATTTGAAGGCTCAAAGATTTAGAAAATGTTGATAGATGTTCCTCAATTTCATTTATTTAAATATTATTAACAAGAATTTTAGAATTATATCAGTTAGGTGTATAGTAATTGCAAAGATATCCTATCCACAATATAACATTTACAATAATACATTCCAACTAAACCAAATAAACTAACAATACAACATTTACAATCACACATGCCAACTTTAAGCTAATAACTTAATTAACATTTAAAGTAACACATGCCAATTTTAAACTGACAACTTAACACTAAATTAAATAAGCTAAGCTAATAATAATACATTAAATAAATTAAACTAACAGTTTAACATGCATTTAAACTAACAATATAACATTTAAACTAACAATTTAACCTTAAATAAGCTAAACTAACTATTTAAAATATACAAATATTATTAAAACATTAAATATAAGACATAAATCGAGAAAAAACGAAAAAACTAACAATTATCCCAAGCCGCGACTGCGGGGCGGTTCATAATGCAACTAAGTAATACTCTATATCTCATATATATCATTATAGGAGATACTAATTAAACATTGTAACATACGTCATAACGATTAATCGATCACATACATGGCATGATAATAACTTTATAAGATTAAACGAGGCAAACGCATGACAACAAAATCACCATCAAACTGAAGTAAATGTTGCATATCTTGCTTGAGTTGTAGTCAGATTTGTAGACATTGAAGTTGATGAACCTAATTTGGCAAGAATATTTGCTGTCTGGTTTACTTCTTTATTTCAAATCGTACTCGTGTTACCGATGTATTTAGTGGCGCAAGTACAAATTTCCCTCAGCAAACCCGTAAGACGCGATGGTGTAACTCAAATGATGCAATTCAACATAAAAATGAATGTGTAGCAATGATATGATGGAAAATCTGGAAGTTTGTAAATTGCGCATGAAGTAGGTTTCTCGCAAGTGCCTAAAATTATGTTGAGTTGTCGGTGGAGTTTCCTACTCACGCAGAGAAAGTGAGTAAGAATTAGCCACGCGAGTCTCTAATATTATTACGTAAATTCAATCCATGGACATTCAGTTAAGCGTAATTACGTGATTTTAAATCTATAGGTTGGAATATCGTCCTGTTTGTTGTGTTAAATTGACAAATTACTACTGTGAAAAATAAAATAGCAAGGCACCCCGTGTGATTTCGAAAATCGGTATATTACTCTTTTGCATAAGGTGTATAGTTTACTCTCGCATGCATGATAGTGGACGTGCGGTTTTGTTAAATGCATATTTTTCTTTTTATAATAAATTATCAAAGAAGTACAAAAAAAAAACATAATAAAAATCAAGTCACATGTTTAAAATATATATGTGAATATCCTATTTTTTATACTTTTATTATGAAAAGATAGAAAGAAGTGCTACAATAAAATTTGAAATTATGCAAAAAGTATATTATAGCTATCAAGGCTATTTTGATCATTAAGTATGAAAATAGAACAAATTATTTGGGTGTAATATGCCGATTTTTGGAATCACATGCAAGAGAATATAGCGGGTAAGTTACTAATTTAACATTACAAGAAGGTATCTATTTTGTTTTGACTAGTTCCTTATTTTTGAAAGAAACTACATACTTTTTTAGTACATACAAAACTAGACCATTTTAGTATTTTCTGCAATTTGTTTTGTCTCGTGTAAATAAAAATTGCTGCGCTACTTAACGTGAAATTATTTCTTCTCATGTCAATTATAAAGGAATCTGTCCCCGCCCAGGCTGGCGCATTTTGCTTTGTCTAATTTGCATAGTACTTACATGCGGTTGTCCCGCCAGCCCCTACCTCGCACCTTGTTATACAGTTGTTGGACTCGACCTTAGTAATGTAAATAATTCGCTACTGCTAAAAAAAAGGAATCTGTGAATGTCTGTACTGAACTACTGATCAGTAAGAAGGAAAGTACTTGACGCGATAAATTTTAAAGGTTATTTGAAACAAACAATTAAAAAGTTCTGATTTCGCTCAACGGTTGAGCCTCAACCGAATCATTTATGCTAATAAAAAACGGTTTTCTTTTACTTCTGTTCTATGCGCAAACATCAAAATTCTTGCAAGGAAGTTTGCACCTTATTTTTTCAGAAGAAAAAAAAAACCAAAGAACTGTTATTTCCACAATCGAATGAAGTAAAAAGATTAGAAGAATCTCTCAAAAAATAAAATGGAGAAATGTAAATATACAATAGAAATATCGACTAATAGATACTAATTATATATAAAGATATTATTTTTCAAAACCAGAAAAATACTAACTCCGGAAAAAGGAAAAGAAATACTACCGGCGCTGCGCCAGCCAAAACGTTTAACCACATATAAGTACCTATCTAAGCAGCCAATCTCCTTTTGCGCCGCACCACTGACAGCACCTTACAGACAAAAATTTTACTAATTACTACTAACTTCAGCACACTTTGCATCCAAATCGGACTCCAACAAGTTTATCCAACAAACAAGAAAACAACACTAAAATAAAGATGGAACTGTAGTTGCCATCTTGTGACAGAGAGACTATCACTAGCAGCTCAAATAAGCAAATCTACTGATTGTAGACAACCAGCGGAGACGGATCTCTTCCATTCGCAACAATTGTTAAACAAGTTGAAGCTCTAGGGAAAGTATATAGCTGCTCCACAATTTCCTTCTTCGGCATATCCTCAAAAGTACCGCTGATTAAGAATCTCTCAAGTTTTACACCATTCATCAGCAAAAATTTTGCCAAACGAAATGTAAATGACCCACCATCATAGGCGTAAATCTCTACTTCTTGTAGGTGAGATGCAATACACATAGGAATATATTGCAGTGCCTCATAATCGAATTCAATCACAAAATTCTGGTAAACGATATAAAACAGTTATTAACTGGAAGCCAAATCACTATCTAAATAAGCAATATAAGGGTAAGAAAAAGTGAACAAAGAAAGAAGAATTTCCAGTCATGTGTTGCAATAATTACCACATCTATGCTCAGATATTTAAGAAATGGCGCCAAATGAAGTATCTCCAGTACTGCTTCACGTCTAGTGTAGGTATGCAGGACTAGTCGTTCAAGCTTTTTGAAAACTGGAAGAACAAGTTCTTGTTTTGAAGTGATAATAGCCTTGGTGGACATCAGAGAAAAACATAAGCCAATTAATAATAGAAAATAAGGTCCTAATGATATTCATTGAAACAAGTATGAGTTGGCAGATATTAAAGCTTATTTGATGATCATTATTAAAAGCATTATTACAGGAAGATTAGAGACTCTTCAGATACTAGCACACGGACGAGTTCGACTGCAACCGGATAAGAGTTTCAGGACTTGGTATCTGTTCTTGTTGGGTGTTAGGGATATATTAGGAAAAGTATTTGGGGCTAGATATGAATTGTGCATTATTGGAGGAGAGGATTTGCAATTACAACAATGCACTATCATTTATATATTGGTTTACAAGCTCACGGTTCCCACTTCATCTCTCCTCTTCTTTTGACCGATCCACTATAGAAGTTTCCTTCATATATTACTTTGTGGGCCTTGTTTGTTGAGGATATTTTTTTTTTGCCCTTAATTGCAAATTATTGCTCAACACCCCCTCTTAATTTGCAATAGGGTCTTCATTTTGGAATGCTGACTCTTTGCGGTGTCTGCCTTCATAACGTTCTCCGCAAATTGTTCCTTTGTTTTCGAAATCTCCAGTTCAGACTCTTCTTGATCTTGAACGAGACTTCTGATAATTTTTGCAGTAGTCGACTCTGTGTCGCAATTTTTGTAGTAGGACTTCTTGCTTTGTTGTAGGTCCTCTACTTTTCTTGTGAGCTTTATAGCTTCACATGCTACATTGGTAGCTGCAATGTTTTTTGCTTCATTGCCTTTTGCGGCGTTTTTGTTGCTCTGCTGGCGTCCTTTTTTTTTCACCTGCAGTAACTTCAACTTGGACAGTTTTTTCCAAGTTTGGCTCTTTGTGAACTTCTTGTGATCCCTTTCTTTATGTAAGGATCATCTTGCAATTTTATTTCTCATAGCCACCAAATTAAAACTTTTTCAAAATATTCCCTTCATCTTTTAATTTTTAACACCCGTTATACGCGGAAGCAATGGATCGACTTACCCCTGGTGCATAAAGGACAAGGCTCTTGCATCTCTGGTCTTGTTCTCCTTATGCTCCTTCTTCTTCTTTTTTTTGTTGTCATCAACGATGCTTCTTCCTCCGTCTTGCGCTTGTCGTCTTGGTCGACAATATCCCAGAGTTTGTGGGATTGAACTAGCGTCTTCACGTTTGGACGCTTCATAATTAATGTGCAACAAACATTCATTCTTTTTGTTGCGAATACGCGACGGCGAGCTCGTTGGAAGGGGTTCGATTCTATTTTTTTCCCTTTGAAAGATATCGAGCCAGGGGCGGCTCTGATACCACAATATGTTGGGTGTTAGGGATATATTAGGAAAAGTATTTGGGGCTAGATATGAATTGTGCATTATTGGAGGAGAGGATTTGCAATTACAACAATGCACTATCATTTATATATTGGTTTACAAGCTCACGGTTCCCACTTCATCTCTCCTTTTCTTTTGACCGATCCACTATAGAAGTTTCCTTCATATATTACTTTGTGGGCCTTGTTTGTTGAGGATATTTTTTTTTTGCCCTTAATTGCAAATTATTGCTCAACAGTTCTTTGGTAGCGTCATGCAGATAAGTCACAAAAACCATCAATCGCGGAGCAGGCACTAGTACCACTACGAAATTTAAGCCCTATTCATACCACTAACAAACTTAATAATACACTGTTGTCCGGGAAAAAAATTTGTTTTGTCCATTAAGTTGGTTACCTCGCCATTTTTGTCCATTATTTTGGCAGTCCACCAAATTTGTCCATTAAGTTGGCTACCTCGCCATTTTTGTCCATTATTTTGGCAGTCCACCAAATTTGTCCATTATGTTGGTGTTTTTAACCAATTTTATCCAGGTTACTAAACTGCGGCGGTTTCCGGCGGAATTAGCTGACGTGGCCACCGTTGACCACCCAACCCTAATTTTGACCCGAAAAATAAAATTTTTTTTCATCTGGAATTGCCACGTTTAATAAAAAAAAAACAAGTATATGTAGCATTTCTCCCGCCATTCTTCTTCATTTCCCCTTCACACATTCCCGCTCATTCTTCTTCCCCGACCTCCTTTTCGTCACCATTACCGACGAGCTTTCCCGTTGCAGTAACTCCAAATCTCAAAAGGAGTACTTACTTACTCGCTAATAAAATTGCACGAAAATTATATTTGTTGTTCATTAATCAGTTTTCGTTATTTTGTATTTAGAGTTTTTTTTGGCTTCCGTAAAAGTAGTGATGATATTGTTTAAGTTCTAATTTTTAGCTATTTAGAGCAATGAAACCGCAGGTGATTCACACGTTGTATTCAAAATTCGGTTTTTTTTTTAAAAAACGTGGCAATTCCAGGTGGAGTTAAAAAAAAAAAATTTGGTGGTCAAAATTAGGGCTGGGTGGTCAACGGTGGCCACGTCAGCTAATTCCGCCGGACACCGCCGCAGTTTAGTAACCTGGACAAAATTGGTTTAAAACACCAACATAATGGACAAATTTGGTGGACTGCCAAAATAATGGACAAAAATGGTTTAAAACACCAACATAATGGACAAATTTGGTGGACTGCCAAAATAATGGACAAAAATGGCGAGATAGCCAGCTTAATGGACAAATTTGGTGGACTGCCAAAATAATGGATAAAAATGGTGAGGTAGCCAACTTAATGGACAAAACAATTTTTTTTCCCCTGTTGTCCACAATAGTTCCAAACATCGTGGGACAAATCTCAAGAAAGCTGGGCTACCAGCGAATGCTAAATACTTCATATTCTCAATTCTACCAATAGCTATAATGGAACTTCACAGTTTTGCACCCATATAATTCTACATCAAAAAAGAAAGCACGTTGAAGTTGGGGATAAATGCTGGTTAAAAGGAGAAACGAAATTATCATTTTAGCCCTATTTACTTTGCACAATTTATACATGACTACAAATTCCTTTCACTTTTAAGAGGAATCGTGGCAAAGAAATAAAATGTAAAGGGTTTACACTACAAGAGAATCGAGTAGTAGCAACGGCTTTTTTCCCACGGCCAAGCCGTTGCTACTAGTACCAACGGCTCAGCCGTGGGTAATAACCATTACCAACGGCTAAGCCGTTGGTACTAATACGTACCAACTGTTTCGCCGTTGCTACATTAGTACCGACGGGCATACCGTCGGTACTAATTATAGGGCGACGACCCTTTTTAGCTGGGCCTAATGGGGCGCAGCTGGGCCATTGTTGGACCTTAGTACCAACGGCTTGGCTGTGGGTAATAATATTAGTACCAACGGCTCGGCCGTTGGTACTAATAACAGAACATAAATCCGCTAAATAAAACTTTATGGGTGAAAAGTGTAATTCGTGAAAATTTTAAAACACATGCAAAATCCTAAACCCCAAACCCTATACTCCATACCCTAACACTACCAATGGTGCAGCCGTCCCTATTGACATTATTACCAAGGGCTGTGCTGTTGGAAAAATACTCTAAAACTAGCTACGGCCCAGCCGTGACTAATAAGGCTCATTACCAACGGCTGAGCCCTTGGTAGTAATATTCATGTACATAAATTTTACATTTTCCATGATTGTTTAACATATGTGGGTGTTTTATTATCGATTACGACAATTATAAGTATAAGTTAGTTTAATATACATAAATTTTAGCTTTCGTAGTACAATCATGCATCATTTACACACTCCGGGTCTTAATGGCAAAATAACTGAATAACGTTGTTCGTAATGACTTATATTTGACACAAATTAAATCTATGTAACATTCGTAATTGCATGTTGTAACGATCATTAATCAATTACGTGGTATCATTACAACTTCTTAAGATCTTATTAAATCCAATACATACTTAGTATATATAAGGATATAAAACTTAACTTAGTATGTAATATACGTATGAGAATATAAAACGTATGATGATCTAATTCTATAATGTATATTTCGATAACTCAAAAACTATCATACTTGTGTTTTTAGTTATTCATTTAACATATTGTAACAATATCTTAACAAAAATCATAAACAAATCAAATTTATATAATGCAAATCATGAAAACGAAAAATTTAGGGGTTAGTACCAAGGGCCTAGCCGTCCCTACTAATATTCAAACATGTTTACCCGGTTTTACCAAGGGCCTAGCCGTCCCTACTAATATTCAAACGTGTTTTTACCCAGGCAAGACAATATTCAAAATATTTTAGCCAAAATTTTGGCGGAAATTTCAAATTTTCAAAAATTTGAAATTAGTACCAACGGCCGGGCCGTTGGTAATGACTCCAAAATATGCGGGAAAATGAAAATTTCATGAAAATTTGAATTTTTCATCCAACATTATAAATACACCTCCCCTCAACCCTTCATTTTCATTATCCACGAAAATACTCAAGTTTCTCTTCATTTTTTTTCAAGTTTTTCTTTCCTCTCTTCCAAAGTTGTCTTTATATCTTCATACTTTTTCCTTTCTTCAAATCTTCAAATCTTCATATATCTTCAAATCTTCAAAACTTCATATCTTCATATCCTCAAATCTTCAAAGTTTCTTCAAATCTTCATATCTTCAAAGTTTCTTCATATCTTTAAAGTTTTCTTCAAATCTTCAAAGTTTGTTCAAATCCTCAAAGTTTCTTCATATCTTCAAATATTCAAAGTTTTTTCATTTTCCTTACACTTTTTTGTATACATCTTCAAAATTATTTTCAATCATAACTTTCTTTTTCTTATTCAAAGATTTTGTTTCTCTACACACAACAAATCACAAGATTCGGTAATTGTTAAAATGCATCCAATAATATTCCGGCAATTTACAAAATTGCCAGAATATTATTGGTTTTTTTTATTCGGATGAATATTAGTAGCCACGGCCGAGCCGTGGCTACTAATATTTAAACGTAAAATATGGTTCAATATTAGTACCAACGGCTCGGCCCTTGGTAATATCATGAATATTAGTACCAACGGCTCGACACTTGGTAATGATTGCATGTTCTTAGCCACGGCCCAGCCCTTGGTAATTGTTTTTACCAAGGGCTTGGCCGTAGGTAATATGTAGTTAGGGCTGAGCCGTCCCTACTTTATAGCAAGGGGCCGACCGTTGGTAATGAACTCATTACCAAGGGCTGGGCCGTTGGAAAATTTTGCGACGCGATTACTACCAACGGGAAATTCCCAAGGGCTTGGCCGTCCCTACTAACTCATTACCAACGGGAAATGGGTCTTTACCAAGGGCAGAGGCCGTTGGTAAAGCCTGTTTTTCTTGTAGTGTTAGATGACGTGCATTAGTATTTCTTGGGAATTCATCCTGACAGAAGTAGTGCAATGCAAATACTAATTTCATGGCATGCACCAACAATTAAATCTGGTGAAATCTGATGTGATTTAAGGAACTTTGACATCTAAATAAGAAACAGTTATGTAACGCATAACCAGAAACAAGGGATTTCTCAAGACGATAAATGCCACTTTTTGTGAATCTTGTTGAACACACAAGTTATGCTAGAAAAAATTTACTTATTAACCTCTGAATTTAGTCAGGATATTGTGCATACTTGAAACGGTTTACTAGATATGTTTCACCTATCAAACATCTAAGTTTAGCCTGGATATTGAATATGCTTGAAAGTATCCTAAACGGACACAACGTAAAACTGATAACATTGACCCTTTGTAATTAAAGCGCCCAAAATAAGGAATGCTAGTGAATTAAATTTGCTAACAATTTTTTCTTTTCTTAAAACAGGTAAAACGCAACTTCTAAAATAGACAAGAAGATAACCTAAATAAAAGTAAAGTCCACAATTAAGAAAGAATATATCGCCAACCACTTTCTTTCTCCCGATCCCTGGTGGGAAGGCGCCTTTAATCTTAAGTGATTGAATGGTTTCCTTAAAATTCCTGGCGTAATATATTATTTCTACATGTTAACATAAGTTTGTTTACCATGATCATGAATAATAACTAACCTCCGCCACAGATCCTGAGAGCGTTAAATCCTCCAAACTTGAGAATCCTGCCAACAACCTTCTAGCTCGTAATCCAATCTTTCCCAGTAATTGAAGACCGGACGTTACGTCAATGTTGAAAAATCCAGCAGAAACAACCACTGATCGAGGTAGAATAAAGTTTTCTAGTAAAGAGCCAGAAGATTCAAACATCGCAAGCCTGGGTGCAAGTATCTCAATTGAGTAGTCATCTATTCGAACTTCATCCGCGATCCCAGACTGGAACGAAGTCAGTGCAGGAGCACGAATTACAACAAACTTAACATTCGACCACTGGCAATCGCCTAGTGAAATACTCTCCAAGACTGGGAAACTAAGTATCAGTGTGTTAGAAAGCATATTTCGAATTTCAACGTCACACAACTCCAAACTTGTGAGGTTAGGAAAACAAGTCTTGGAAGGAACCACGAAAATGCTTCTCATCATAAGTCTTAATCTTCTCATTGAAGTGTTATGGAGCAGGGTGTGGGGTAAGAGTAAGACGGCGTCTTTTGGATAATAACAATGTACGTCAATACTCTCAACATTTTTCTCCAATGCAGCAGTTATCCATGATGTGACATGAGTTGAAGAATACTCAGTTTGCGTAAGACTAGCACGGAAACTCTTTACATTCTGCAGATGAAAAAGTATCCTATCCACAAATTCCGGAAAAGTCGTTTTCTCATCCCTTCGACTTGAATAAGGCATTAGCTCAGCGACGTCCACATTGGAAATGGATGTCCACTTGTATTCCCAAACTTTGGACAAAATACATGTCCGGATGGCTTCCTTAATCGGTAGGAGAGAGAGAATGTAGCTTATAGCACATTCCGGTAAACTGCTAAGGTGATCTTCACCGTTGGGAGAAACAGCCGGAGACTCCTCAACTCGAGCCCTACTAACGCGAGTGCACATACTCGTGATTTCACCTGCAGTCAACATGAAATCTGAAAAAATCACAGGTAAGCCATACCATAACCATATCCATATCCTTGTCCAATCCAATGCATATTCAATTATATTAACAGAATTTGGTGCAGGAAGCACATAAGAAGATTCACGTGTAGAGTACAAGTACTTGTTCCATAAAATTATGTGTGCTAGGTTAAAATGACTTCCATTATTTGTTTTTAAATGAAACAAAATTGGTCGTTGATATTGAAGTAAGAGAAATGTGTATATGTTACCTATAATTTCCAGTTTCCCTTCAAAAACAAAATCCTAGAAAAAGCACCGCTACGGTCAGTAGATTCAACAAAGCACGCTAATTGGAATTAATCAAATCCGAAAAAGAGCAATTTAAGGGAATTTAATTTCATACCTCAATTATATTGTGAATTTACGCACGCTGTTCAACTCTGCCACCAAAAGATGATTCTAACTAGTGAAATTAAAATAGAAACGATAATATTTTTTTTGTAATGGATTCGACCAAGACTAGACAGCCGCCTACCTCATTCTCAATTCGACCAGCACATTTTCGCGTCTGTATGAATATGATATCACTGCAAAGTGAACCCTAGTTTTGTTTCGATTTATTTCTACGTGAAATATGTTTTTTCACGTCAAAGTGTATGAGTCTACGTATTCCTGGTAGAAAGTTAAACGAAATGTAGTTGACGTGTTAGTTTTAAAGGAATGATATATGACAAACAATATATAACATTGACGTGTTAGTGGATTTATTTATGTCTTTTGTTGAATTTTTCTCATGGCTTGCTAGATAATTTTGATAAGGCAAATGATATAGACAAAGTAAAATCTCTAAATACAAAGCAAAAATAAATTATTCTCTAGCTAATATGCCCTTTGTGTATCAATTCCAGACTCATCTTCTTTTTTAATTGCCAATAGTTATGCAATCTTTTAAAAACTTAACAACTGTGTGTTGTAATCTATTTATAATTTGGAAAGATAATATTTTCTATTGAAAGCATTTTTTGAGATTTGTGACGATATAATCTTTTAATTATATGTTTTATTTTTCTCCTATAAATGTAAACTTTTTTCGATCCTGTATTACTTTCATATGCAATTTATTTTTTATTTGATGCATAAGCTTTCATACGCATCCTTATTATTTATTAATTTTGTGAAGGAGAAAGACCTTTCAAAAGTTCACGAAAAATAAGTTGAAATAAAAATTAGATAAATTAGGGCAAATTATTTTTTCTGCCCGGTAATTTTGCACAAAATTGGATTTTGCCCTTTTTTTTCGGGCTTAAAAAATGCCCGGTAACTTTTTTTTTTTAATTTTTTTCTGCCCTGTGGGCCTTTAACTGGGCTGGGTCTCTGCCCAGTCTACGTGGACACCCACGTGGCCTTAGTACTTAGGCCACGTGGATCCACGTCCAAATTTTATTTATTTTTTTATTTTTTTTCGTTGACCCGAGGGTAATTACAAAATTACCCTCGTCAAAATAAATAGATCCGTTGCACTCCTCAGTCCACTGCAAACACACAATTCAGATCTAACAGCACTCAAATCCACCGCCATTTGCAAAAATCGCGACTTCAGGTGCGAAGGTAATTGAATTTTTTTTGTTATTAAAGCAAAGGTATTTCGTTGTTTTTGGTAATCCCTCAATTAATTGACTTCAAATCGCGACCATTTAGTAGCTCTGATTATTACTGAATTCTAATTTGATGTTGTTTTTGTTGTTGTAATTTGATCGAAACTAGTTAGCATGACAATTGCATTCATGTATCCTCGTACCATGTTATAATGCAATTGTCATGCTAACTAGTTTCGATCAAATTACAACAACAAAAACAACATCAAATTAGAATTCAGTAATAATCAGAGCTACTAAATGGTCGCGATTTGAAGTCAATTAATTGAGGGATTACCAAAAACAACGAAATACCTTTGCTTTAATAACAAAAAAAATTCAATTACCTTCGCACCTGAAGTCGCGATTTTTGCAAATGGCGGTGGATTTGAGTGCTGTTAGATCTGAATTGTGTGTTTGCAGTGGACTGAGGAGTGCAACGGATCTATTTATTTTGACGAGGGTAATTTTGTAATTACCCTCGGGTCAACGAAAAAAAATAAAAAATAAAATAAAATTTGGACGTGGATCCACGTGGCCACAGTAATAAGGCCACGTGGGTGTCCACGTAGACTGGGCAGAGACCCAGCCCAGTTAAAGGCCCACAGGGCAGAAAAAAATTAAAAAAAAAAAGTTACCGGGCATTTTTTAAGCCCGAAAAAAAAAAGGGCAAAATCCGATTTTGTGCAAAATTACCGGGCAGAAAAAATAATTTGCCCGATAAATTATTGTCCACATGTCAATAAATATGTGTTTGTGCAAAACCTAATTACAACTACTCCATCAAATCATTAATATTTTCTTCCATGGTCACAGTACTTAATAACATTAACAAAAATTAATTACAGTTGAGTTTTTAAGAGTTTACCCTAGCTAGCCCACAAGATTTAAAATTGATTCAAAAGAAAGATAAGTTTTCTTCAAGATATTGTAAGGTACGCGCGTGCCCATGGAACTAATAATTAGGTACTCATAAATTTGAAGAAGATTAATACTTTTTATTGTTTTTAACAAGTTATAGATATGATTTATATGAAACAAATAATTATGAAAGATTATTAGAATAACACAATTTATTGAATATTAAAAAGTTAATATATTTTATTAGAATAAAGTGGAAATCTCAATCATCCGAGATATATTGTTTTGACATTTCTAGATATTCTTGGCGGATTTTAAGGAATTAAAAAAGGAACATAAATTTAGATGTTGATTATGGACGTTAATGGCCGATATTAGGCAAATAAAAAAAGAAAGATGGGTTTCTTTATTGATTTGAGAAGGATAAAATAGTAAATAATACATACTTTGTTATGTATTTAGGGATTTGAATTTGCACTATATATATATATATATATATATATATATATATATATATATATATATATATATCGGCTCCCTTTTGATAAATCAATGATTTTTTTTTTCGTGTTTGAGAACACGATTAACCAACATGTTAACTAATCGATTACGATAAACTGGACTGAATTTTGATATTTTTTCTTAGTACCTCGACGTGACATGAGTGTGAATGGGATTTAAGAATCAATTTTCTTTTTATAAGGGCTAAAATCACTTATTTTGGCCTTTTTATCCCATATTGTACGGTGGATCTCGAAAGATATGAAAGATCTCGCTCCAAGCTGTACATACGACTTTTCACAGAATTCTATATGTATCTATGAGATCGAGTATGAGATTTTGTTTACTCACTTTAAATTGAGTATCTGTTTCCTTCCATTTCCTGCTAGGATTGGAAATCCGATATTTTACATATCCATACGATTGAGTCAATGTGATATCCAAAGTAGTGTAAAAAGAAGTGACTCGGATCATTGCTATTTGACTGGACATTTTCTAAAAAAGTCAAGGTATTTCAAATTGTTCATTGACACAGACAAAGTTAGGGAAAACGTCTGAAATTATTTCAATATTGAACATTGGACATATAACAGTTCCGAATCGAATCACTTAAAAGAGAAGATATTTTGTCTCAGGTAGCTTGCTCCACTATCCTTACAAGACTTTCGTTATTGGGTTAACCATATACCTCACTTGTTTCTAGCAGTACACATGGCATCATCAAATGAGACAAGTCGTGGATAAGAATCTACAACGCATTAGAACGCTCTTGTTGACGATCCTTTACTCCGACAACATCTAGAGATCCTTGAACAATGTGATATCTTACACCGGGTAAATCCTTAACCCTTCCCCCTCTTACTAAGACTGAAGAATGCTCTTGTGAATTATGGCCAATATCGGGGTATATAAGCAGTGATTTCAAATCTAGTGGTTAATTGTACTATGGCAACTTTACGTAAGGCATAGTTTGGTTATTTGGGGGTGATAGTGGAAAAGTTAACAGATAAGTTGACTGCCACTCTACAGAACCGTACATGATATCTTCAACTCATACATCTCCTCGTTCAATTCTTTTGAATACATTGATCATTTTCTGTGTTTGAGAATCCCCTCCCTTCTTCAACTCTGTCTCGAAGAGTAACTAGGACCAATTTAGTCATGTTTACTTGTTCCAATTGAACATTTTTATTTTTTAATTATTCTAAAAGGAGAAAATTATTCTTTTTTCCAAATATATGAGAACCGTACATGAGATCTTCAACTCATACATCTCCTCGTTCAATTCTTTTGAATACATTGATCATTTTATGTGTTTGAGAATCCCCTCCCTTCTTCAACTCTGTCCCGAAGAGTAACTAGGACCAATTTAGTCATGTTTACCTGTTCCAATTGAACATTTTTATTTTTTAATTATTCTAAAAGGAGAAAATTAATATTTTTTCCAAATATATGAGGATCACGATCCTATAATAAGAACAAGCGATCTTTCTCAATCAATTCCTTTGCCCCTCACTTCATTCTTCGACGAGAAACGTCCTTTTCAAATTAGAATTTCTTCCCACTCTTTTTATTTGTTATATCATTCCTTAAGTCTTATAGGTTTGTTCCTGTAGAATTCCACCATTGAATGAAGGGTACAAAATCAATTCGATTGATTTTTCGATCAAAAGTACTATGTGAAATCTTCGATTTTTTTTCT
The DNA here is from genome assembly GCA_948329865.1 of Linaria vulgaris. NCBI lineage: Eukaryota > Viridiplantae > Streptophyta > Magnoliopsida > Lamiales > Plantaginaceae > Linaria > Linaria vulgaris. The sequence continues at coordinate 109,684,997 of OX415249.1, read as the reverse complement.
CTTCATCTACCCTTATCCCGTAGGTACAAAATTGATTTTTCGATCAAAAGTACTATGTGAAATCTTCAATTTTTCCTCTTCCTTTACCATTATCCCGTAGGTACAGTATCAATGGAGAACCTTTTCTTCTTAATGAATCCATGTTATTCCGTTCCAGTTCCTTCTCGATACCTCCCAAGGAAAATATCCAATTGCATCCCAAATTGACTGGTTAGTGTGAGCTTATCCATGCAGTTATGCTCTCTTCAATAGGATTCCATTTTTTAAAGATCCTGGATTTCGTACTTTGGTGGGCCTCCAAGATCCTTTCGATGACCTATGGTGTATTGAAGGGACATCTATCTAATCCGGTCGGTTGAGTAAAGCCTACAATAGCAACGGAACCGTGGAAAGTTTACAAAAAAGAGAGTTATTTTCTATCATATTAGTATTTTCAATTATATTAGATTAGTATTAGTTAGTGACTTAGATTAGTTTTTGATCCTGGCTTAGTGAGTCCTTTCTTCCGTGATAAACTGTTGGCACCAATACTATATTTTTTCTTTGTGGGCCAAGGAGAAAAGGGGCTCGGCATGTACATGAGAGAAGCAAAGAGGTAAATCTCTGTCAAATATTCAACATGGATTCTAGCAATGCAATGTTGCTGGACTCTCATGTCGATCCAAATGAATCATCATTTCCCCCATAGGCTAATCATTGTTTACTAGGCAAGAGGATAGCAAATTAAAATTTCATGTTGATCCAAATGAATCATCATTTCCCGATAGGTTAATCATTGTCTACTAGGCAAGAGGATAGAAAATTAAAAATTCTATCTCGGTAGGACATGTATTTATATTACTATGAAATTCATAAATAAAGTAGTTAATGGTGGTGTTACCATTCTGTCTTGTATGTGTTCTTAAGAAAGGGAATTTGTCCATTATCTGGGGTCTCCAAGGGGCGTGCAAACACATAAGAACTCTTGAATGGAATGGAAAAGAGATGTAACTCCAGTTCATTCGGAATCACTGGTCAATCCTATTTCCTATAGGGGTTGTTGACAATTGAACCCAATCTTGACCATTATTTTTTTATCCGTAATAGTGCGAAAAGAAAACCCGGCTCTAAGTTGTTCAAGAATAGTTGTGTTGAGTCTCTCGACGACTAAGGATTAGTCAGTTCTATTTCTCGATGGGGGTAGGGAAGGGATACAACTCAGCGGTAGAGTGTCACCATGAAGTGGTGGAAGTCATCCGTTCAAGCCTGATTACCCCTAAAGCTAGTGTGATATTTTCTATTTGGATTTGCTTCCCCACAGTGATTCCATAAGAATGAATAAGAGGCTCGTGGGATTTACGTGAGGGGGCACGAATGGCTATATTTCTGGGAGCAAACTTCGGGCGACTATAAAGCGCATGGATACAAATTATGTCTTGGAATTAAAGACAATTAGACTACAAACAAGGAAGCTATAAGTAATGCAACTACGAATCTCATGGAGAGTTCAATCCTGGCTCATGATGAAAGTTGGAGACATGCCTAACACATGCAAGTCAGACAGGAACTGGTGTTTCCAGTGGCGGAAGGGTGGGTAACGCGTAAGAACTTGCCTTTGGGAGGGGAACAACATGTGAAAACAGCTGCTAATACCCCGTAGGCTGAGGAGTAAAAAAAGGAATCCGTCGATGAGGGGCTTATGTCTGCTTAGCTAGTTGGTGAGGCAATATGCGATAGCTTACCAAGGCGATGATCAGTAGCTGGTCTGAGAGGATGGTCAATCACACTGGGAGTGAGACACGACCGAGACTCATACGTGAGGCAACAATGGGGAATTTTCCGTAATGGGCAAAATCCTGACAGAGCAATGCCACGTGGAGGCAGAAGGCACACGTGTCGTGAACTTCTTTTCCCAGAGAATAAGCAACGACAATATCTGGGGAATAAGCATAGGCTAACTCTGCGTCAGTAGTTGCGGTAAGACAGAGAATGCAAGTGTTATTCGGAATGATTGGGCATAAAGCGTCCGTAGGTGGCTTTTTAAGTCCGTCGCCAAATCCCGGAGCTCAACCCTGGACAGGCGAGGGAAACTACTAAGCTGGAGTGCGGTAGGGGTAGAGGGAGTTTTTGATGGAACGGTGCAATGCGTAGAGTTCGAAAATAACTCCATAGGCGAAAACACTCTGCTGGGCCGACATTGACACTGAGAGACGAAAATCAAGGGAGCGAATGGGATTACATACCCTAGTAGTCCTAGCCGTAAACGATGGATACTAGGTGTTGTGCGTATCGACCCTTGCAATGTTGTAGCTAATGTGTTAAATATCCCGCCCGGAGAGTACGTTCACAAGAATAAAACTCAAAGGAATTGACGGAGGCTCGCACAAGCGGTGGAGCATGTGCTTTAATTCGATGAAAAACGAAGAATCTTACAAAGGCTTGACATGCCACGAATCCTCTTGAAAGAGAGGGGTGCCTTCGCGAACGCAGACACATGTGGTGCATGGTTGTCGTCAGCTCGTGCCGTAAGATGTTGGGTTAAGTCCCGCAACGAGCGCAGCCCTCGTGTTTAGTTGCGATCGTTGAGTTTGGCAACTAAAATCCTAAAAGGTATCCCACGCTTTTATCAAAGTAAAAAGATACAGAGCAAACTTGACAATTCTCTTTTTTGTTAATATCCACATAAGAAGGCTTATCTGACATGGCGAGTGACGTGGTAACTGCGTGTGCAAAAAGCTCAAATAAGAACAAAAGAACAACTCCAGCAACGATACATGAGTTACTGAGCAAAACTAAAGCCCGAAAAGATATTCGACATTTCAACAAAAGTAAATCCCCCATAAATGAATAACTACATTTGCACTCCTGAAATTTGGTATAGATAGGTAGGTTTATATTCCAGAAGTTCTGAAATTTCACACAAATAGATTATGGAATAATGATCTATATATCTCTAGTAGAATAGTTATATTTTACACTCCTAATATTTTGGACTAATTCTATTTAAAAAATTAAAATAAACAACCTGAAATTAATTGTAAATAGCTAATTAATAATATCATCTTTTTGGTAGTTTTTCATATCATCACAGATCTTGCGCTATGCGATGAACATTTTGTCCGTAGTTTTTGAAGTGTCATAAAGTTAATTTGTAGTTCAATAAATTTACATTTTTTCAAGTGCCATATACAGTCATGCCTACTATATTAATTCAATAAGAACTTATGAAAACTAAGTTTTGGTTCAAACGAGAATTTCATGATACACCCTTTAAGTTATCAGCTTTTAAACCCACCAATTACGTCCTTTTGACTTTATACTTACCACCGAAAATATCTCCAGGATACTCTCACTATGTCGCTGCTGCGCATAAGTCATAAGACTCATAAGTACAAATACTCAACCGTAATTCCAAAAATAATTCATAGAAACAGAAATAAACCTTGGAAATGCCAAATATCATGTTTGACCAGTGAGTTCAGAATACATGAATATATCACCTGATAAAAAATCAATATTCGTTGAGAAAGCGATAACGCGAATCAATGCAATATATGTCAATAGTCATTGTAACTATGCAACCTCTCTTCTCCATCAAACGTTGGACAAAATTTAGATGCAAAATGATGCACCAGTCAACAGAGAACTTTACATCTTCTTCTATTTGTGAACAATAGAACAACGGGATGAAGCTTTGGGTAAAGCGGATAACTGCTCCATAATCGGAATCTTGGGAGTATTATAAACAATACAAACATAAAATTTCCTAAGTTCTACACTATTGTTAAACAAAAACTTGGCTAGACTAGTGCAAGATGGGTTGCCACTATAATTTTGAAGCCTGACCTCCTCCAGGTGAGACACAATACAAGATGGCACAAATTCCACCTCGTCATAATCGTAGTCCTCCAATTTACTCTGGTCAAAAGGACAAAATATGTCACAGATGAGGATCCAAAACAGAAATAGAATATGGAATTGAAAGAAATACAAAAATCCGTCATTCGGTGTAAAGCTTAATATAAACAGAGAAAGCCGAGGACGTGTTGCGACTTGCCACTCCTATGGATAAGACTTTTAGAAATGGCGCGTGGTGAAGTAACTCCAATAGGTCTTCAACCTTAGTACCAGTATCAAGAGACAATTTTCTCAGCTCAGTGTACCTTGGAAGAGAAACATTATGTTTTGATAGGGCAATAGCCTAAGCAGGGATAAGAGAGAAAAATGTGTCAGATTAAAGACGAAATAAGCTATCACAGTTTTGGGAAGAAAACTAATTGGCTACCAAGAAAATAAGCGATCACATTTATGACTATGTTAAAACGCGCTGCGTACACTCAGGGGTTTTGTTGTGATAATGCCAAAACATGGTATAAGAAATAAATGTTTAACGCAAAACACAGAAAGAAAGACATACATTTGCCCTTTTCAGACTTAGAAAATTAATTTCGGTACCGAAAACGACAAATTGATCGAAGAGATCACACGGCAAGAGGACGTAAATGAGCTTTCATTTTTTGAAACTTGATAACCAAAAAATAGTGAAGAAAGTGGCAGACAGAATTTTCTTTAATTCATTTAAATAAAAATAAAATCTCGAGAAAGCTCAATCCTCCTCCTGTCAGATTCAAACTTGATTTAGCAAGGTTATTCATCAAAAGAAAAGATTTAGCAATGTTATTTAAGAAGTGAGAACAAACCTCCATTGCATCATCAGAAAGACCCAACTTTTTTATGATAACAAACAGAAATAGACCAAAGCTGTTGATGAGATTTCAGTTCATCAGCCATTACATTCCTCCATCAAAATTCACAAATTTCAGCCGTCAATAAAAAGCCCTAGAAAAACTTCTCACCTTTTTTTTTTAACTCGGTCGATATGAGTGATTAGCTAATTTTTTTTTTTTTTTTTTTTTTTTAGTGAGTAGCTATTAAGTTCGATGAAATGTGAACCTTTGAGGGATGTTTGAGTTTAACGCTATCATTTCTTGTTTTCAATTTTTTTTTAAACAATGAAATCATTCATTTTTTATGTTGGAAGTAATTAAACGGGTCGCCCATGCGGCCTAAACCCGACCCGTGAATTTAAATTCAAATAAAGAGAGGGAGAGTGGTTTCTTTCCTAAATTTTGAATTAGAGAAACCACCAAAGTTTCCCTCCTCTCTCCCCATTAAATATCAGTTTTCTTATGAAGAAAACAATGCAGAAAATACAAAAACAAAGTCCTATTTTCGTAGAGAAAATAAGGAGAAAATGGAAAAGCCATTTTTGATCATCCTTTTCACATTTTAACGCTTGCAACTTGGCTCTTGGGTTGTGGCTATAATTCCTTTCCGTTTGTGATTGGAATTCGACTAAATTGGAGCACAAATAAGGGAGAAGAAGTCATGGAATCGAACCGGGTTATTAAACGTTCATCGGAGCAACTTTGGGATCCATTTAACATGGATCAAAGGTTAGTAATTCCTTCATTGGTATCAGAGCCTTATGGCTAGATTTCTGACTTTTTAGAACATGGATGAACATGTATACATGCCCCTTTATGCAAGTGTTATTTATGTTATATCGAAATCAAAAGCTTCATGATCATCAATGGTGATTTTTTGATTTCTTCGATTTATGCCTTTAAATTTTTACTGTAGCATTCCTATATGATGTTTATCATTCCTGCAAAATTTCGTAACGAATGGCTTTGTGGTTTGTGAGATATTGCGAAGTCTTTGCGTTTTACCCGAAACTTTGACTGCATGCTGCGATTTCATTTCAAAGTATTTTGGCATGAATCTTGTGGGGTTAGAAACTACATGTCAAGAGCTTTCCATCCATATAAAGAACTTTAAATTTGGCCAAGAATTGAGAGAGTTATGGCACTTTCAATTTTCAGCCAAAAAAAAAATTAGGATTTTCTGCGATTTTTGGAGAAGATGCACAGAAACGCGACACGTGGCACATAGTTCATAACTTGCACCGGCGGCGCGTGGGGGCGCGTGAGAAGCCTACGATGGTCCGTTTTTGGATCCGAAAATTGCGTTATTCTCACAATTGGATTTCCTATTTTTCTGTAATTTAAAATAATTTTTTCAGAGTTCGAAAATATTTGTCTTTGGATTTTTTACCTTTTAATGAAAGGATAATTCTTCGAATAAAATATTTTTCTTTTTTGGAAAATTCTGAAAATTTTATTTTAGACTATGGAAATTATCAAAAAAGGCGTTTGAGCCAAGTGGGAGTGTATGTACATTTATTTGAGCCATAATTACTTTTGTTTAACTTGAAAATTAAGCTTTTTTTATATAGTTGAGACAAAATTAGGCATTTAATGCCGTATTATGGTCTCGAGTATATACAACGTACTCGAAATTATCTTAAAGATATATGTTGTTTTGACAACTAAAGTAAATGTGTGTATACACTCCACAGTGTTAAATTTTACAATTTTAAACACAGTGAGATGTTTGAGAAGAAAATCCCGAGCTTGGAGGCTCGTAGTTCAAGATGGATGTTGAAAAACTTTAGAAATCCTAAAAGAGATCTATTTGCGCACTTGGTAGGCTATAATTTGGATCGAGGATCTAAATGTTACCGAATGTGTGAATGAGATTTGTTAATTGGATTTAATTTTGGAATAATCACATGTGAACATGAAGATAATTAGTTTAATTATTTTATGTGACGTGATGTATTTCGTAGTTTCGTGACGAAGCATGTATTAAAACATGTATGATTATGCTTAATCTTTTTTTGGTTCATGTAGAATACATGTTTGTTTCCTTATGTGCATTTGTTTTGTGCATGTAATTTCATATTTTACATGATGTATGCACGCTAATTTTTTAGCTAAGTGGGAGTTCTATGGTTGGCAGAATTTTAGAAATTCTCACCTTGAACTTAGAAGATTTTCTGATTTAGAAATTACTTTCGTGATAATGAACGTTGGGATATGGATGATGATAGGCCATTTTGTGACCTCTTCGATTCCGTACCTTATGGTCGATTATCATGTATGCTGATTTGCTAGATATAAAATCAAACTTGTATAAGCAATGGACATTTAAGAAGATATCTCTAGAAAATGACAGACCATGGCAACCAAGTTGGTCACGTTCATAGATTCAAATAAGTGCTAGCAAAGCACCTATCGTGAATTGAACTGACTGTAAACTTATATAGTTTAGATATCAGGATAAGACGGTTTGATACCCCTCACAACATCAATTAAGTCACTCCAAACCTTTTAGTAAGGTTACTCTACTCTTTAAATATAGATCTAAGGGCATACAGATGATTTAATTCCGCTGCATGTGCCATTCTGTATAGCCATGTGATTAATGATCTATATATAGATGGTGTACTTTTATATGTGAAATATAAATGTATGACCAACTTGTGTTTAAGACACTGACTAATGAAAATGGCGCATTTGTTAAATTCTGATCGATCACGACTATGATTTTGCTCAAGTGTGATCAGTAATTTTAGTCAGTTAACACACGTGGAGTAATATGCTCAAGAATTAAAACCCAGTATCATTCTCATCATCATTCATTTGAACATCTGTAAATCTGTTAAATTGACTGTGTAAATGACCCAGTCAACTTTGAACTTAAGATGAACAACATTTTTGTTGTTATCTATGTTGATGTTTGAAGTTATTTTCAGGTTCACGATAACTTTGAAAGAAAACTTTTAAAGTTTTAAGTTGTATGTTGGACTGGAACATAAGACAATGATGAAAGGACTATTGATATGGTCAGAGAATGATTTAATGTGTTTGATCAAGGATAAACACTGATGAGGTTGTCGTGTTGATGTTACCTTCTAAATGCTAATCTTTTGATTGCATTGCATTGGTAAATAACACTTAAATAGATTTCCTATGAAGTTGTGTCACCTCTATGGTTATGCTACAAATCTTGTCTTACGTGGATTTTAGATTTATGATAACTTGAGACTGAATTATTCTTAAGGAAATCCAGCTAGTTCATGCACGCATATGAATTAGCAAGAGGTGGGAGGAATTGCGAGGTCATTCCTAACAAGAATCAGTGCATACAAATTTATTTGTGTCACGACTGAATCTTTTCCTACTTTCTACCATATGTGAGATGAAGAGGTAAGACTTGAGTCAAAGAATTATTATTCTTTGAAGAGTCATTGACTTGAGCAAGTTTGTGACTTAGCTGGAACATGTTGTTATGTGTAGCATTTGGTGGCTTAGACATCATTTTTTTCTCTAAAAGTGTCAATATATGACTAAAGAAATGTTTTACTTACCGCACTAATTGTTGGGAACAATTAATGCAACTTTTTATGGGGTAGTGAAAACATTGATATAGTGTACTCGATACACGTCTTTGAGTCACATCGGGAAAAACAAACATTGGTTATAGTGTAGCACCTAAGTTGTCCACTTTCTTGTTTGACCCGCTTGTTTGAATTTTCCTACATTGAAATTATTGACACAAGAATCATCTTAAAGATGATTTAGACTGAGTTCCCTTGGGATAACTCCCTTAATTTTCTATGATTTAACTAATACAAAGGCAAGCGCGAAACCATTGTTTCCATTACAATAGGCTGTTATACCGCTCATTTCTCATTGTTGTTTAACTGTTGACAAATCTAAGATACGTAAGTGTCTTAGATGTTGTAAAGTTAAGATCCAATTGCTAGGATTGTAATGGTTCTTGGAATGTGATTAGTGCGCAAAGTATATAATGGAAATGACATCTCACTAATAACTTATGATTTCTTCGCACGCCTATATGTTGGGTGTCGCCATTAGAAGAAATAGAAAGTTGTAGACGATGAGAAGTCCACAGAGACTTGAGTTGTAAAATTGATATCCTTGGGAGGAGACTCTTTCTCAACTAAAGTGTGGCTAATATGTACAATTGCCTTAGTATTTGATTTACTCTTTATGTTACATAAGATTGAGTGGAAGACTCGATCTAATCAGCCTAGGACATTGGAACAAATATCTTATGCATGCTCATTTCATTGTTGTTGAGAAGTATTGTTCCAGTCGTTAAGGTATGTTCGTATGTGATACACCCATTGGATGTGGTGTATGTGCCCATCATAAACATGTGGAGTAAGAGTAACTGAGATTAAATCGTGGAATTTTATTATTTGAGGTATGACCTTATTTGGTAGGACAACTAAGAGGTAATGGATTGTTTGTGATTTATTAATTTAAGTTATGGTTTGGTCGATTGGTTACTTGAGATCTAAGATTCAGAGCTTCACGACTCAAGTGGGAGCCTTATGGGGTAAATCAATTGATACATGACTAAAATTAAATTCAGTACAAGTACTGAATAAGATACGTTCAAGTAAATGTCTTACGACATTAGAACAACATTGATTTCTTTTTTCCTATCTCGAGGAGATAGATGAAATTCAAGCGACAAGCAACTCCATATCCTATCTTACAAAGGTTTCTCAAATAAGTGAGATGGAACAAGTTTTTGGACTCTGTATTTCTATATGTCTGACTGTGTACATTGGTACATGTACTGGTAGACTTATGATTAAGGCACAAGATATTTGAGGACTAGTGTATTCACAAAATTATATTAAGATTGTGCAAATCTTTAAGAAGTATATGTTTTTCTCGTGAAAGGGAACATGTTGTTTATAGACAACAACTTCATCTTTTGTGGGTGAAACTCTACTAATTGACTGTTCATTGATAGATATGAGTTTTAGGATTATTTTCTATGAACATTGAGGTTGCATTTCTCGATTGAGATTTGAGTACAGAAATCCATGTATAAGTTACTTGATTTTGTACTAAAGGCATAGATAACCAAGTTTAAATACTTATGTTGATCTATGGCCTTAGACATTATTTTCGACTATGATTTATGAGATCTATCGAAAGGTAATCTCAAACGAGCTTTTCTAGATAATGTTCTCACATTAATATCAAAGAGATGATTAAATGTGAAGCTCACTAGGAACAATCTATGTCTTCACGATGAAAAGTTATAGACCGTGTTTTGATTAGACTATGGTTGATGAGAATCATTTTGGGAATGATTTCCTTAGTCTTTCTTTGTGAAAGTGTAATACCATTTTCTTTATCAGATTTCGGTGCTTATGAAACACTAAAGAGTGATTCTATTTTCTTTAATCATGAAAGACTTGGCAGATGCCTAAAAGATTATGTGGTTCGTTTAAAATAATAACTCTATCAATATTAATGATGTCTTGTTGATTAGGATTGTGAGAAGTATGCTTCAACCATTTAAAGATGGCCATTCTTCTATTCTTTGAATAAAAAGTGAATTTGAGGTAAATGTACCTCTTAATGTTCAAATTCATAGAAATCATTCAATTTCTTGATGCTTTGCATCTTGAGCTGCGTGGAGTGATTTAAAAATGAACTTTGAGGAAACTGGTGCTCCTTACAATGGTGTATATCTTGAGCTTTAGAATCTACGGAGACTATATTTAGTAAGATGTTTAAACTTCTGTTGGTGGTGAAATCTCTTTGACGAAGATTTACTGCACTACTCATCTATCCTGATATATGTCATGCCATGGGTCTAGTCATTAAATATAGCCCAATTCTTAAGAGTAGAATTTGGACAATATTGATATAGGATTGTGAAGTCCTATACATACTGCATACTAGTAAACTCAATAATGATTTTGGTCATTATTGATCAAAATACACTTATAGTTTTACAAGAGGTGATTTGACTTGGAGTAAATCGACCTATGTGTTTGCTTCTTCATTAAATGATGATGCTGTTTGTTAGAATAGCTGAAAGCAAATGGGTGTGTGGATGTGCGTATGAATGAAAATTTATAGCACGTGTTGTTGCAGTATAATGTGTTTGGTCAAAGAGACTAGTTTATCATTTTGAGACAGTAAGTAAAGTGGAAGCCGTTGTGTGCTTTATGATGATATGCATCAATTGCTTACAAGAGAGTCTCAAAGGGATAACAACAAACACTTAATCACAAAAAGATTATTTTGTGAAGAGATATTTGTGCAAAGAAAACAGTGACTTTGCTGTGTAGATCTATGCATTAGTCATGGTTAGTTTGATAACTTAACCTTGACCTAGAGATACACTCTTGAATTGTTAGAATCTCAAGGTTTGCGTAGAATCTAACCTAATTGGATTAGATGATATCCAGTTATTTATGTCCATGAGTTCAAGACTTAAATGCTATATAAGCAGATGCTTTTATGGTGAGAGCATTAAAGTCTTAAAGTATGTCTGACAAGTAGAGATTGACTCTCTCACACGAGTAATCGCCTCTGACATTAAGAAGTGTGCAGAGATGAGACAATTATGATTTTGTTTGGATATAAAGTCATATTTATCTTATGATGTCGCCTTGATTGATGATCAAGATGAGATTACTGTTGTATCACTAAGTAATCGTTATGGATTCCCACCATCCATTATACTTGTCGTAGAGCCATATGTGAGTTTTCTTGTGATTGGTGTTTGTAGAGGACTTACAAGGAGAAAACTCAAGTTAAGTGTTAAGGACACTTGAACTAAGATCTGTACGATGCATTTTACTTTTAAATATGACATACGCTTCCGAAGAGGAAGACATGCATCGTAGCATGTGTTTCATACCACATGTGCTTTTGTGACCGTTGGGATAATGAGTGAATAGATCCTTGTTTCCTCATTATGTGAGACCCATAGGTTTATAAAACCGTAAATGATACCCTTATGACTTTTTAACTTTTTCTCGAGACTTTATTTTGGTGTTGCTACTTTAGCATGTCTCCAATAGCCATGTTTGATTCGGTCATGCGGAACATGTCTAGGAAAGCAATCATTTTAATGTTAAGAGGTTTAAGATTAAAAAGGAAGACTTTCTATGACTTGTTCCTATCTTGTATTCACCGCGATCGCAGTTATGTAAAACTTTGATGTTTGAGATGTAACTGTAAATACAATGAATAGTGTTGAAAGAGAGTGTGCTCTTTTTATGACAAGGAATTAGAGATGCTCTGATTGATGCAAGTAAGTGAAGTCTGGGGTATAGCGAGATATATCGTCCTCATGTTGAAGAAGTTAAGCTGCTATATATCCTTAACCGGTGTATAGCTTTATGCTTAAGTGTTGAGCCGCCATATGTCTTTAACCAGTGTGTGGCATTGAGCTCTAGTATGCTCGCAGGTCACACGATCCATTTGCCTGTATGAAGTTGTGAGTATGTGAAATTGATCTTACTAGACTGGGATCTAGCCCTCATGTGCGAGTGGGAGATGTTGGAAGTAATTAAACGGGTCGCCCATGCGGCCTAAACCCGACCCGTGAATTTAAATTCAAATAAAGAGAGGGAGAGTGGTTTCTTTCCTAAATTTTGAATTAGAGAAACCACCAAAGTTTCCCTCCTCTCTCCCCATTAAATATCAGTTTTCTTATGAAGAAAACAATGCAGAAAATACAAAAACAAAGTCCTATTTTCGTAGAGAAAATAAGGAGAAAATGGAAAAGCCATTTTTGATCATCCTTTTCACATTTTAACGCTTGCAACTTGGCTCTTGGGTTGTGGCTATAATTCCTTTCCGTTTGTGATTGGAATTCGACTAAATTGGAGCACAAATAAGGGAGAAGAAGTCATGGAATCGAACCGGGTTATTAAACGTTCATGGGAGCAACTTTGGGATCCATTTAACATGGATCAAAGGTTAGTAATTCCTTCATTTTATTAAGGTAATATTTTTAATTTTTTTATTTTTGGTCAAATGTAAATGGATTAGAAACCAATAGATTTTCAGTTATTGTAAAACAGAGAAGCCTGCCACGGCCTCATCTAGGACATCAAAAGAAGCGAAGATAAATCAAAAAGACTACTCCAATTGTATTAAGTTTGCTCATTTAGCTAAGTTCTATGATGCATCGACACGAATTTTTAAAATATCTGACACGGCTCCGATATGGCTGTATTTCTTTATAGTAAAATATTAACTAAATAGTAGTAGTAAAAGGATCATTCATCCCAAGACCTCTTCAACAATTGTTAGTCGACTTCAGAGGATTTGAATGATCTTGCTAAAATCCAGATCGCATATCGGGGTTCCCCTTTAGGGGGAATACAAATATTTATGATGCTTACGGTAATGTAATGCAGGAATAAAGAGAATATAAGCTCGCTATTCCATTGCATGGATTCTAAACATTGAAGATCCTTGACCCAATTAATATTACTCGGGATATATATGGCAAGAATGAGGGAGAGTGACGTTTGTTAATGTAGGGATCCAAGAGTCATCCAAAATCGAAAGCATAAAGAAGGCCACGTGACGAACGTGTGACAACAAAATCAAAGTTAAATAGAAGTAAATGTGGCATATCTTAGTTGAGTTGTAGTCAGATTTGAAGACATTAAAGTAGATGAACCTAATTTGGCGGGAATGTATGCCGCTCGCTTTATTTCTCTATAGCAAAATGTACTCGTGTTACTTTACTAGTATTTAGTGATGCAATTCAACATAAAAGTGAATATGTAGCAATAATATGATGGGAGATTTGGGCATGAAGTTGGTTATTCCCACGTGCCTAGAACTCTATTAAAACATGAATATTATTCACAATCGCCCTGCGGTTGCGTATAACCCTCATTCGCGACTGTCGGGCGGTCGCGACAATAATTCCCAACCGCCATGCGGTTGCACAATCTATTCGCAACTGCTCATAATATTCATGTTTAAATTTGTGATTTTATGGAACGATCTTGATGTGCTTATGACTTTTAACAAAAAATCTCATTATTACATTTGAATTGAAGTAATTAATGATTACAACCTGAGTAATTGACTTATCAAAATAGTAGATTAGATGTGATTTGGCGAGTTATGAACGATGAACCTATTTTATGTTCTACAACTAATCATCATATATACATAAGTGTTTTAATTGTTATATGCGATTGTACAATAAAACCTTATAATTTGCATCGTTTTAACTACTTTATCAATTTAAAGAATAACGCGCCTTAAATAACCATCCGAAATACATAAATTTAAGCGAAGAATATTATTCTCAACCGCCCGATGGTCACAAATGACCCTCTTTCGTGACTGTCAGGCGGTTGCGAAGACAGTGTCGCGACCGCCCGAGCTGCCAGTTTTGCACCTATAAATACACCCCTACCTCACTTTTTAATTCACAACAATCTTCACCAATTCTTAAGGTATCCACGTTTTTTTCTCTTACTAGGTCATATATCTTTTTTTCAATAGTAAATTTTGGTATGGTATGCTAACTTGTTTATTTATTTGTTGATAGATACTGTCGTAAACACATCGAGGCTACTCGTAGTGGACACAACATTCTTGAGAATCATTCTTTCACCAAGAAGCAAGTTGATCACTCTATCACGTTACAACTTTATTGTGCATGATGATTGTTACGTTTTAAAATGTTAATTATTTATAGTATTAATTGTAATTATTTGCTTTATATTTTACAAATTAGATAAACAATGTATTATCAAGCCGATAGATCTTAGATGTACGATAGATTCGATAGCAATGGTTATTTGTGAGACAACTTTGTGGCTGGGGTTTGCACGTTCATAGAATTCGCTTCGCAACAAGATGACTATTTAGATCTAGGGGGACGTATTAGGTCCCCGTACAAGAAATACAACAATTCAATTCTTTTTTTTTTATCAATACCTAGTCTGTGATCATCTTCATAAGTCGGGATTTACGTTTGGATATTTTGAGTGGGTTTTGCATGGAGAAAATCCAACCATGACTATTATGTCGTTTTTTCCCGAACCACTCGGCCCATCTCACGCCAATATTCTCGACAACCCTGTTCGTGCTGACGATTAGACAAATGGTCGTGGATGCATATAGAGGCCGATTTGATGAGGACGATGTGCGTAACAAAGATCTGAATCCCGATGCGAGAGCTTTCTACGACTTGATACATCTAGGACAGGTGAAGATGCATCCTAAGACGAGTAAAACCGTCCTACAATGGGTTGGAGAGTGGTTGAATTACAAGACCATGCTCAAAACGAGTAACACTGATTCTGACAAGTTTTTAAAGTTGTATAAAAATGGGTTCGACCCCGAGATTGAGAAGTTGTTACCTAAAGACACGAAAGAGATGCATAAGATGTTGCGAACCTTGAGGTTAGGGTACGTGAAGATCGACGCTTGTCCAAATCAGTGTTTTCTGTTCTACGGGTTTGTGGGGATCCAAGACTTCCAATAATACCCGGCATGCAGGGAAGATAAAAACAAGTCTGGTAGGAAGTCGAAGGTCGCAAAGAAGCATTTGTGGCCCTCGTCTTTATAGGTTATAATATATCGTAGGTACTGCAAAGCATATGACTTGGCATTTGAAGTGTCGAGAGGCTATAGATTGAATGATTCACCCAGTTCCAGGCGAGGCATGGCGCCACTTCGACTGGACGCATTCGAATTTTGCATTAAAGCCTACGAACGTACGACTCGGTTTGTGTATGGATGGATTCACACCGTATGGCTCATCTAGGAAGAATTAATCTTGTTGGCTAGTGTTTGTCACCCCGTATAACCTCCCTCCCGATCTTTGAGGCAAGAGTTCATATTTTGATCCTTATCATTTATGGCCCACAGAGTATTGAAAAGAACTTGGATGTTTTTCTGAGACCACTGATTGACGAGCTTAATGCTATATGGAGGACTGGTGTAGAGATGTTTGACAGCTCGAGAAAGGAAACTTTCAACTACGAGCGGCTCTGATGTGGGTGATTAGTGATTTTACGGCGTATGGAATGTTGTCTCAGTGGAGTACGCACGGGAAGTTATTGTGACTTTATTGCATGGGATACACGAAATCTTTTACATTGAAGAATGGCAGTTAATCGTGTTTTTTCGATTGCCATCGTCATTTTTTGCCCAAACATCATAGATGGTGGAATGACAGGAACTCTTTCTACAAAGGGCGCAAGTCACTCGAAGCACCTATTCTTAGGAAACCAGGCGACGAAATGAGGGAAATTCTGGAGGAACTTTGAAATGTCGACTTTGGGCCCAAAGTAAAAAAGCAACGGGGGTTTGGTACGGGTCATAATTGGTTGAGAAATAGCATATTTTGGGAACTGCCTTATTGGTCCAAAAACTTGATTCGTCGCAATCTAGATGTCATGCATTGTGAGAAGAGCTTTTTCGGTAACATCATCAACATAGTGTTGGATGACTCTAAGACTAATGACAACATCAATTCTTGACATGACTTGAATCTCTTGACCAACTGTAATGAGTTATTTTTTGTACCCACCGCTCGAGGAGTCACATTTAAAAAGCCAAGGGCAATCTAGTGTCTCACGCGGGAGCAAAACGCTAAAGGGTTAGATTGGTTGGTCGATCTCAAATTTCCAGACGGATACGCGTCAAACTTGGGATGATGCATACAGAAGCAGTAAACATAGGCAATTTGGTATGAAGAGTCATGATTGTCACGTCTTCATGAAGAGATGGATTCCCATTGCTTTTTGCGACTTCATAACTCCTAACATTTGAGGCACGTTAGTGGAGATTAGTTTGTTCCTTTGAGCCATTTGCACATTAGAGATTTTGACCAATGATATGAAGGGTCTTGAGGAATCTATTATTGTCACGATGTGCAAGCTTGAGAGGATATTTCCTCCTTCCTTCTTTGATTCTATGGATCATTTGGCCATACACCTACCGTACATGGCCAGAGTTGGTGGTCCGGTCCACTACAGATGGATGTATCCATTCGAGAGGTACACACTATTTAATCAGCTTATTCCAATAATACTTTTTATTACTATATTCTATATGCTATTGAAGATTTGTTTCTTTTAGGCGTGTGTTTGATTTTAAAAAGTCAGTGCTGAAGAAATCAAGGGTCGAAGGATGCATAGCCAATTCCCACCTTCTTTCAGAGTTATCCAATATATGTGCACAATATCTCGATATCTCCACGAGTACTAGATATAACCGTCTAAACAAGATTGAGACTTTAGAGAGTTCAGAGTAGGATGATGAGTTGTTGTTATTGCAAAAGAAAGGGAAGCCCCCCATTGAACAAGAAGAGGTGGTTGACCTCCAAAGAGTTGGAGCAAATTGAACTGTATACGCTTCTTAATTGTGAAGAGTTGGGCGGATGGGTCGAGTAAGTCAACATTATTTATATTACGTGCAAACACTTTCTTTACTAAGGATATCTTGTACATATGGATTATTTATAACTCGTTCGTTTGTATCTTGTTTGGTTGTTCGTAGAGGAGGAGTGCGGTTGACTCAGTCCCATGGAGGTGCAAACGAAGAGGAACACATAGTACGTGGTGTGGTTCAAGTTCAAAAAGACCTACTCGTTCGTTTGTATCTTGTTTGGTTGTTCGTAGAGGAGGAGTGCAGTTGACTCAGTCCCATGGAGGTGCAAACGAAGAGGAACACATAGTACGTGGTGTGGTTCAAGTTCAAAAGGACCTACTCCAATGGCAAGTACCTGACAGACGATCGTGTAAAGCAGTTGCTCGCATGTCCAATCAACTTAGCGTTGAAATAGAAAGGGTACATTGTGAATGGGTTCCAGTTTCACACAGATATGCATTTGGGCCCTAAGAAGAGTGATCTTAGCGGGGTTTATGTGAAGGGAGACATGGGATGATCCGACGCCACCAACTTCTACGAGACTTTGAAAGAAATCATAGAAGTTGAATATTGGGGAGGTAGAACACCGCTATACATTGTGTTTTTCAAGTGTAGGTGGTATGATATTGGCCGTCTAGGGATGAATGTTCACAAGACGTACAAAGTGGTTGATATTAACCCACACCGGTCACTCGCAACCAGTGAGCCGTTTATTTTTGCAAATCAAGCCCTTCAGTCGGACTACGCCCCGTATCTAGAGCTTACAAATAGTCGACCGGGTCGAAAGGAATGGATGGATATATCTACTATTTTAGCTAGGCACGTGAGCGACATGTCGTAACTAAGTGATTCGAGTGAAACAGAAATAGAATGCCAGAGCAAGCGTTTCAAGAGAACGATTATGTAGGGATTAATATGTTTGTAGACTTGAGCTTGTTTGATTTGAATATCCAATTGGGGACAGGTGAGTTTGAGGTCGTCAAAGAGCTCCAAGATGGAGGGGAAAATGAAGTTGAGGACGAAGATGAAGACAATGAAGACATGGAGATAGATTCTGATGATAGTGATACTGATTAGTTTATTAGATTTGTAATAATTTAAAGCACTAGTTTGTGACGTACTTTATTTATAACGGCTTGTTAGTGTTGTAAAAGACAGTTGAAATTGATTTTTTCTAAAAGTAACATTTTATATGTGTTAAATACATCGTCAACACGAATCATAGTATGACATGAAAATCACACTAAAAGTCTAACATAGATAAATTAAAAATAAAAATACACAATTTATACAATAGGCCGAAATGAAAATTACATTAAGAGTCCAACATAGCAGATTTAAAATTTAAAGTACACAATTTAGATACGGTTATAGTAATAAAAGTACAAAATCTAAAATTACACTAAGAGTCCAACATAATCAAATTTAACAGTACAAATACAAATAAAAATACTACTGGTCCCTCATCTTCCTCCTCACCCCAGTCTCGGCATCCAAACTATCCTCGTCCAGCATGCGGTAAGTATCGTCCCCAACTGCAGCTGCGGCCCCACCACCAACATCATCATCACCACCCAGCTCGACAACATCATACAAGCCCTAAAAGATGTGGTCCTCCGCCATCGGAGCGGGTATCTCCTCCTCATTGGAACTGTCATCGTAGTCCGCGACATATGTAGACGCTCTGAAAGAACTTGGAGCAAATGGATCTAGCCTCAGACGTGGCGGCCTAGGAATCATATGTCATGCTCCGGCCCTAAGTGCCGTCTTCATGAACGCTGCAAGTGGAATCTCTCGAAGTGTAACTCCTAGGTCCTGAGTAATAGTCTCTCTCTAGCTCGTCATAAATCCAAGCATTGCGTCTATCTCCGATCTGGGGTCAACTGAGTCTCCTGGTTCCACGTCCGCAAGTCCTGGATGGTGGCCCACGTGTAATCTGGCTAACTCATGTACTAAATGTTGTACGCTTCCGGATTTGCGCCAATCGGTAGAACCTTCGCCTTCTCCTTCTTCATTGGTCCAGTAGCCTGGGTCTACAGATCAGGATCGAACTCGGGACTCTTAGCTGGTGGTAGATATCTCCTCCTCAATAGCCTCATGTACTTCTTCTGCATTAATGTTTGAAAGAACCAATATTTAGATTAAAATAAGGAATTTAATTGAAGTTGAGGGAAAAAAATAAAGGAGTATGTGGTTGAAATTACTTACATAAATAACTTTTTCCGCCTCATTTACCCACTCGCGCCTCGGGCCCTGTCCTGCAGTATCACCCCTTACCTTCATTCTCTTCGTATTACTAAACTTGTATGCCTCATCGTGTTGAATATGATCCTCGTTGTCAGGGTTCGACCGAGCCTACATATTTCAATAAAGAGTACGCTAAACTTAATTACACATAGATTAAGATTACTTAATTTCGCCCATATTGTTAATTTTAATAAATCATACCATTCGACGTTTGATCTTCTCTAGGTGGATGGATCCACCAAAGAAAGTGGGAGGTGCCTTCTTCATAACCGCTGGCTCCACGCCTCCTCTCCTGTTGATCTGCGTATTTCACGACACCTCCGATGCTCCTTCGACAACCAATGCTTAATCGTCGCCGCCTCCAACACACTGTTCATCAAGGTCTTCAGACACCCATCATACTTAGGATCATCCTTCCTCTCAGAGTATTGTTTCATCATGTTGTGAACCAAATACTTATAACAGTTCTTTGCCTTCTTTTGGTATGCCCTACCTACATCGTATTTATCTAACTCTTGGACACCATATATAGTCTGCAAAATAATAAAGTTTTTAAGATTATTCATGTTATGTCTTTTGATTTATTAATACACTAAATTAAATAATATATTATATTTATATAATAATTCCTCACAGTGAATTTGACACACATATCGTGTCGCATCGGTCTCCGGCATCGCCAAGTAGGAGTGCCAAAACGTCCGCATAAACTATTTAATCAACTCCATGATCGTCGTCGCAACCTCACCACTAGAGGGGGACGTAAACAGGTCACGATCCTACATTTTAATCATCTGAGACTAGTCACTGGGTGCCGCCGCACCTCTGTAGGGGCCCATACCTGGGCGCTACTGCGTGCCTGTGAATACTCTCGATGCTGGAGTCTCGGTCGGCCTCCTGCTCGGGCCAGCTCCGGTGGAAACTGTAGACGGTGGTCTCTGCGCTCTAGCGGAGTCTCCTGATAATGGTGCTCTAGCCCTAGATCCAGATGATGTACGGGCCGGTTGGGGTGTCTCTGCTGCAGTGGGCAAATCAACATCATCAAAAGAAAGGCGACGCTATAATGTAGGCGTTAGCGACGTAGATGCATCAGAGCGCAAGGGACCACGACCACGACCCCGCTGTCGGATAACTACTCGAGGCCCAAGCTTCCTCGAACCCCATCCGCACCCTGTTAGTCGAACGTGGCCGACCACAGCTAGTCGGACGTCGTCGATCGTCTGACATGATGAATAAATACTACGAAACTACGAAAAACTATCTAAGTTAGATGATTGAGAGAGATTCCCTAAAATTCAATCATTACTAAGTTATAAATATTCCCTAAAATCCAATCGTTACTGAGTTATAAAGATTTCCTAAAGACATTATATTTAAGTTATAGAAATTCCCTAAACACATCGTCTTTTTTAATTTTAAAAGATTCCTAAAGATCATTTGTTCTAAGTTATGTAAATATTAAATATAAAACATATAATAACTAAACAAACAATTCTAAACCAAATAAACTAACAATTTAACATTTAAAATAACACATGCCAACTTTAAACTAACAACTTAACATTTAACACATGCCAATTTTAAACTAACAATTTAATATTAAATTAAATAAGCTAAACTAATAATAATATATTAAATAAACTAACATTTTAACATTTAAAACTAACAATTTAACATTAAATAAACTAAATTACCTATTTAACATATACAAATATTATTAAAACATTAAAAATAAGACATAAATCGAGAAAAAGCGAAAAAACTTACAATATACAACTAAGTGACGAGTACCTAATACTATATATGTAATACTCTATATCTCACACATATATATATATATATATATATCATTATATGAGATACTAATTAAACATCGCAACATCACGTCGTAACGACACATCACGCCATAACGATAAATGGATCACATACAAGGCATGATGCTAACTTCATAAGATTAAACGAGGCAAACGCGTGACAACAAAATCAAACTGAAGTAAATGTTGCATATCTTGCTTGAGTTGTAGTCAGATTTGTAGACATTGAAGACGATGAACCTAATTTGGCAAGAATGTCTGCTGCCTGATTTGTTTTTTTTATAGCAAATCGTACTCGTGTTACCGACGTATTTAGTGGCGCTCGTACAATTTCCCTCAGCAAACCCATATGACGCGATGGTGTAACTCAAGTAATGCAATTCAACATAAAAATGAATGTGTAGCAATGATATGATGGAAAATCTATAAGTTTGTAAACTGCGCATGAAGTAGGTTTGTCGCAAGTGCCTAGAATTATGTTGAGTTGTCGATGGAGTTTCCTACTCACGCAGAATAAGTGTGTAAGAATTTGCCACGTGAGTCTCTAATATATTTACGTAAATTCAATCCATGGACATTTAGTTAAGCGTAATTACGTGATTTAAATCTATAGGTTGGAATTGTTTAATTGCCCTGTTTGTTGTGTTAAATTGACAAATTACTACTGTGAAAAATAAAATTGCAAGACACCCCGTGTGATTTCGAAAATTGGTATATTACTCTCTTGCATATGGTGTATAGTTCACTCTCACATGCATGACATTGGACATGCGATTTTGCTAAATGCATATTTTTCATTTTATACAAAATTATCAAAGAAGTACAAAAAAAAAACATAATAAAAATCAGCTCACATATTTAAAATATATGTGTAAATATCCTTTTTTTTATACTTTTATTATAAAAAGATAGAAAAAAGTGCTGCAATAAAATTTGAAATTATGGAAAAAAGTATATTATAGCTATCATGGCTATTTTGATCATTAAGTATGAAAACAGGACAAATTATTTTGGGTGTAATATGCCGATTTTTGGAATCACATGCAAGAGAATATAGTAGGTAATTTACTAATTTAACATTACAAGAAGGTATCTATTTTGTTTTGACTAGTTCCTTATTTTTGAAAGAAACTACATACTTTTTTAGTACCTAGAAAACTAGACCATTTTAGTATTTTCTGCAATTTGTTTTATGTCTCCTTTTAATAAAAATTGCTGCGCTACTTAACGTGAAATTATTTCTTCTCATGTCAATTATAATTTATAAAGGAATCTGTGCCCGCCCGAGCTGGCGCATTTTGGTTTGTCTAATTTGCATAGTACTTACATGCGGTTGTCCCGCCAGCTCCTACCTTGCACCCTACTGTTAAAAAAAAGGAATCTGTGAATGTCTGTACTGATTATTGGCCATCACTCCATCAGTCGTAAGAAGGAATGTACTAGTACTTGACGCGATAAATTTAAAAGGTTATTTGAAACAAACAATTAAAAAGTTCTGATTTTGCTCAACCGAATCATTTATGCTAATAAAAACGGTTTTCTTTTACTTCTATTCTATGCGCAAACATCAAAATTCTTGTAAGGAAGTTTGCTCATTATTTTTCATGTATCAGAACTCAGAAGAAAAAAAAACCAAAGAACTGTTATTTCCGCAATTAAATGAAGTAGAAAGATTAGAAGAATCTCTCAAAAAATCAAATGGAGAAATGTAAATATTCAATAGAAATATCGACTAAATATATACTAAAGATATTATTTTTCAAAACCAGAAAAATACCAACTACCAAAAAAGAAAAGAAATACTACCGGCGCAGCGCCAGCCAAAACGTTTAACCACATATAAGTACCTATCTAAGCAGCCAATCTCCTTTTGCGCCGCACCACTGACAGCACCATACAGACAAAGATTTTACTAATTACTACTAACTTCAGCACATTTGGCATCCAAATCGGACTCCAACAAGTAGATCCAACACACTAGAAAACAACACTAAAATAAAGATGGAACTGTAGTTGCCATCTTATGACAGAAAGACTATCGCTAGCAGCTCATATAAGCAAATCTACTGATTGTAGACAACCAGCGGAGACGAATCTCTTCCATTCGCAACAATTGTTAAACAAGTTGAAGCTCTAGGGAAAGTATATAGCTGCTCCACAATTTCATTCTTCCGCATATCCTCAAAGGTACCGCTGATTAAGAATCTCTCAAGTTTCACACCATTCATCAGCAAAAATTTTGCCAAAGGAAATGTAAATGACCCACCATCATATGCGTAAATCTCGACTTCTTGTAGGTGAGATGCAATACACATAGGAATATATTGCAGTGCCTCATAATCGAATTCAATCACAAAATTCTGGTAAACGATATAAAACAGTCATTATCTGGAAGCCAAATCACTATCTAAATAAGCAATAAAAAGGGTAAGAAAAAGTGAAAGACAGAAACATTGCCAGTCATGTGTTGCAATGCTTACCACATCTATTGTCAGAGATTTAAGAAATGGCGCCAAATGAAGTATCGCCAGTAATGCTTCACGACTAGTGTAGGTATGCAGGACTAGTCGTTCAAGCTTTTTGAAAACTGGAAGAACAAGTTCTTGTTTTGATACGATAATAGCCTTGGTGGACATCAGAGAAAAACATAAGCCAATTAATAATAGAAAATAAGGTCCTAATGATATTCATTGAAACAGGTATGAGTTGGCAGATATTAAAGCTTGTTTGATGATCATTATTAAAAGCATTATTACAGGAAGATCAGAGATTCTTCATATACTAGCACACGGATGAGTTCGACAACAACTGGATAAGAGTTTCAAGACTTGGTATTTATTCTTTGGTAGCGTCATGCAGATAAGTCACAAAAACCATCAATCGCGGAGCAGGCACTAGTACTACTAAGAAATTTAAGCCCTATCAATACAACTAAGAAACTTAATACAGTGTTGTCCACAATAGTTCCAAACATCGTGGGACAAATCTCAAGAAAGCTGGGCTACCAGAGAATGCTAAATACTTCATGTTCTCAACTCTACCAATAGCTTTAAAGAGACTTCACAGTTTTGCACCCATATAATTTTATATCAAAAAAGAAAGCACGTTGAAGTTGGGGATAAATGCTGGCGAAATTATCATTTTAGCGCTATTTACTTTGCACAATTTATATATGACTACAGATTCCTTTCACTGTTAAGAGGAATCGTGGCAAAGAAATAAAATGTAAAGGGATGACGCACATTAGTATTTCTTTGGAATTCATCCTGCAGAAGTAGTGCATATAATGCAAATACTAATTTCATGGCATGCACCAACAATTAAATCTGTTGAAATATGATGTGATTTAAGGAACTTTGACTTCTAAATAAGAAACAGCTATGTAACGCAAAACCAGAAACAATGGATTTCTCAAGACGATAAATGCAATTTTTTGTGAATCTTGTTGAACACGCAAGTTATGCTAGAAAAGTTTTACTTATTAACCTCTGAATTTAGTCAGGATATTGTACATACTTGAAACGGCTTGCTAGATATGTTTCACCTACCAAACCTCTAAATTTAGCCTGGGTAGCTTGAAAGTATCCTAAACGGACACAACGTAAAACTGATAACATTTACCCTTTGTAATTAAAGCGCCCAAAATAAGGAATGCTAGTGAAATAAATTTGCTAACAAATTTTTGCAACAATTTTTTTTTTCTTTAAACAAGTAAAACGCAACTTCTAAAATAGACAAGAAGATAACCTAAATAAAAGTAAAGTCCTCAATTAAGAAAGAATATATCGCCAACCACTTTCTCTTTTCCCGATCCCTAGTGGGCAGGCGCCTTTAATCTTAAGTGATTGAATGGTTTCCTTATTTTTACTTGTTAACATAAGTCTGTTTACCATGATCATGAATAATAACTAACCTCCGCCACGAATCCTGAGAGGGTTAAATCCTCCAAACTTGAGAATCCTGCAAACAACCTTCTAGCTCTTAATCCAATCTTTCCCAGTAATTGAAGATCGGATGTTTCGTCCACATTGAAAAATCCCGCAGAAACAACCACTGATCGAGGTAGAATAAAGTTTTCTAGTAAAGAGCCAGAAGATTCAAACATCGCAAGCCTGGGTGCAAGTATCTCAATTGAGTAGTCATCTATTCGAACTTCATCCGAGATCCCAGACTTGAACGAAGTCAGTGCAGGAGCAAGAATTACAACAAACTTAACATTCGACCACTTACAATCACCTAGTGAAATGCTTTCCAAGACTGGGAAACTAAGTATCAGTGTGTTAGAAAGCACATTTCGAATTTCAACATCACACAACTCCAAACTTGTGAGGTTAGGAAAAAAATTCTTGGAAGGAACCACGAAAATGCTACTCATCACAAGTCTTAATCTTCTCAAAGAAGTGTTATGGAGCAGGGTGTGGGGTAAGAGTAAGACGGCGTCTTCAGGGGGATCACAATATACGTCAAGACTCTCAACATTTTTCTCCAACGCAGCAGTTATCCATGATGTGACATGATTTGAATAATACTTTGTTTGCGTACAACTAGCACGAAAACTCTTTACATTCTGTAAAAGAAAAAGTATCCTATCCACAAATTCGGGAAAAGACGTTAATTTCTCATTCCTTCGACTTGAATAAGGCATTAGCTCAGCGACGTCCACATTGGAAATGGATGTCCACTTGTATTCCCAAACTTTGGACAAAATACATGTCCGGATGGCTTCCTTAATTGGTAGGAGAGAGAGAATGTAGCTTATAGCATATTCCGGTAAACTGCTAAGGTGATCTTCACCGTTGGGACAAACAGCCGGAGACTCCTCAACTCGAGCCCTACTAACTCGAATGCACATACTCGTGATTTCACCTGCAGTCAACATGAAATCTGAAAAAAACACATCGTAAGCCATAACATTTCCATGTCCACTCCAATGCATATTCATTTATATTAATAAAATTTGGTGCAGGAAGCATAAGAAGATTCACGTGTATAGTACAAGTACTTAGCTTGTTCCATAAAATTATGTGTGCTAGGTTAAAATGACTTCCATTATTTGTTTTTAAATGAAACAAAATTGGTCGTTGATATTGAAGTAAGAGAAATGTGTATATGTGCCTTTGTAGTTTGTACCTATAATTTCCAGTTTCCCTTCAAAAAAAAAAAAAACAATTCTAGCAAAAGCACCTTTACGATCAGTAGATTCAACTAGCACGCTAGTTGGAATCGAATCGAATCGAATCAGAAAAAGGGCAATTTAGGGGAATTTAATTTCATACCTCAATTATATTGTGAATTTACGCACGCTGTTCAACTCTGCCACCAAAGTATGATTATAGCTAGTGAAAGTAATATCTGGTGAAATCAAAGTAGAAACGAAAATAACTTTTTTGCAATAGATTCGACCAAGACTACCTCATTCTCAATTCGACCAGCACATTTTCGCGTCTGTATGAATATGAGAGATATCACCGCAAAATGAACCCTATTTTGTTTTGATTTATTTCTTCTATGTGAAATATGTTTTTTCACGTCAAGTCTATGAGTCTACTTATTCCTGGTAGAGAGTTGAAGGAAATGTAGTGGACGTGTTAGTTTTAAGAGGAATTATAAATTCGCCCCGACGTATTTTTTTTAATTATTTTCTAAATCTCAATTTTTTTGGTAATATTTCAAAATCTTCTCAACATCTTTCAAAATTTCGTAAAATTTATATTTACAAATTTGGCTTAGTTGATCCATGATTTGTGTTACATCTTTCGTTTGCTTTTTGTTTGTTTTGAGAAATCTATTGATCAGTTCCGATTCTTTCTCTTTTTTTTTTTTTTCAATCAGCAAAGCAAATTTATTAAAAACGGGCACAAGAAGAACACCGGTAAAAAATACAATGAGTCTTGACCATGGAAACTATTGAACTACATACACATTAGCGGCTGAATGAACCAGTCATTAAAAGAAAACCAAACGCATAATTTTTGCCTTTTAGCCACCTCAAACTCTTGGCCTTAATGATGTCAACTTCTCTTTCAATGTTAGGAGCCTGAGATTTAAAATGAAGGCGATTTCGCATATTCGAGATTGTCCCCAGAGTGATGAAACAGATCATGCCGAGTATGTTTCCTTTATGTTGATCATGGGAGAGCAGCCCCTTAAATTGGATAAAGTGACCAGATGCCTTGCTGGAAAGTGTCGTCGAGATGCCAAGCCAATTCATGATGTGAGACCAAATGCTTGTAGAAATCCCACAGTCAAGAAAAAGATGATCACATGTTTCATCAACCTGACTGCACAAACAACACTTACAATTTGTTAAATTGTCGATAACATTTCTTTTCAAGAGATTCATCCTTGTTGGTAGTCAATCAAGAAGAAGTCTCCAGCCAAGGATGATCGTCGTTTGTGGTGCTTTGATTTTCCAGAATTCGTTGAAGAAATCTGATTGTTCAGCGTTTAAAAAGGGTCTTGGATGAGAGCTTTGGAGAACATCGTATGCTGACTTCACCGAAAAATTACTTGAATCTTCGTACTTCCAGATCCAACGATCTTCCTTGTGAATGTCAATAACGGCTGTTTGAAGCAGCAATTTAGATCATTAAGTAGCTCATTCTCCAAAGTGAAAAATTCTCTCCTCCATTGAAGGTTCCAGTGCCAAGTGTTGTCATGCCAATATCCCATATCTGCCATACTAGAAAACTGATTACTAGAGGCACAATAAAGTATGTAAAAACGATCTTTTAAACTTTTATCGCCGATCCAGACATCTTGCCAAAACTCTATATCCCTGGCATTCCCAATAGATTTCCGAATACCTTCATTGAACCAGTTTCGATTACCATCGTTGGTAAAATTTTTATTGATTCCTTTCCACCAAGCTGAATAGGTCATGGAACTACGATGCATGTTGAGGTATTTCGAGGCAATGATCTTATGCCAAAGATTTATCCTCGGTGAGTACCCTCCATCTCCATTTTGCTAAAAGCGCCAAATTGAAAAGGCTTAGATCTTTTACACCAAGACCACCAAATTCTTTCTTTTCACACACGACGTCCCATTTCACCCAAGATATTTTAGTGACGTCCTCATTTCCACCCCAAAGAAAGTGACATTGAAACTTTGGTAACACTTTTAAAACCTTTAGAGGAGGCTTGAAGAAGGAGAAATAATAGAGAGGGATACCCGTTAAGGCTGACTTGAGGAGAACCACTTTGCCACCATAGGAAAAGCAATTATCGTTCCACCCAGTGAGTCTTTGCTGCAAGGAATTAACAACCGGACGCCAATAAACCTCATTATTAGGTGATGAACCTACTTGAAAACCAAGATATTTTAATGGCAGCGTTTCGGTCGAGTAATTTAAGATAGCAGCAGCCTCTGAAAGCACATAATTATTACAATTTAAGCCAAGTAATCTGCTTTTCTTGAAGTTTATTTTCAGCCCAGAGGTGATTTCGAAGAGTCGAAGGATGTTCTTTAAAATGTGAATGTTTTGCGAGGAACGCTAGTTGAGAAAAATCGTGTCGTCTGCATATTGAATATGCGAGACACGGAATTTATCTGCTCCAATTTCAATCCCTTTAAAAAGCCTGATATTGGTAGCTTCTTGAACCAAGGAATGCAAGCCTTATGCCGCGATAAGAAAGAGAAAAGGTGAGAGTAGATCGCCTTGCCTTAACCCACATTGAGGTTTGAACTCCTTAGTGGGACTTTCTTTTATCCATTTTTTATCCGTTTATACTGATGCCGAACTAAGATACCCCATCATCCATTTTCTCCATTTGTGACAAAATCCCATTTTGATCTGAATGTCATCAAGGTATCTCCAATTAACGCAATCGAACGCCTTATCAAAGTCAGCCTTGAGAACAAAACAAGGTGTTTTCTTTTTTACTACCTCATCAATCATTTCAGAAACTGCAACAATAGAATCACTAATCTGTCGTCCTTCAATAAATGCTGCTTGCATGCACGAGATTACCAAGTCAATAAATTTTCGTAATCTGTTGGCAAGGACCTTGGCAAGTATCTTATAAAGGCTACTGATAAGAGAGATAGGACGGAATTCACGAAGTGATAGTGGGTTTTCGTTTTTGGGGATAAGTGTAATGAAGGATGTTTTGAAACCCTTAGGTAGTTTTCCGGATCTGTGGAATTCACCGAAGAATTTGAGAATGTCGGCTTTCATTAGATCCCAAAACTTCTTAAAAAAGTTAAGGTTGAAACCATCAGGCCCCGGGCTCTTAGAGCCATCACTACACCAAATAGCTGATTTGTCTTTTCCTTCTTCGAAAGGTGCAATAAGTAGGGAGTTATGTTCCTCTTGGAGTTGTTTAAATCTGATGTTCTGAGGGTCGGTCTGTTCCAATGATTTTTCGAGTAGATGCTGGAAAAATAGCGGACGACTTCTTCTTTTAAACCTTGGGCATCCTCGATCCATCTATCGCCAACTTTCAGAGCAAAGACCCATTCTTGATTCTATTTGAGTGAATACAACGATGGAAGAAGCTAGAGTTGATGTCTCCTTCTTTGCACCATTTGATCCTAGCCTTTTGAAAGAGAAGGCTCTCTTTTGATCCGAGGGTCTGCCATAACGAAAAAAAATGATTCCTCCTCGTCTCGATTTCTTCACAACAAAGATCTGTGTGTTCTTCTTTTGAGTCGATCTTAGCAATTGCACATTTAAGCTCTGAAATACGTTTATCAATATGCCCGAACACTTGGTGATTCTAGATTTTGAGCATTGATTTCAACTTCTCTTTTACCACATAAGCTCCCCATCCCTCAATGTCAAGACCATTCTAGGCGTTGTTGACAAACGAAGAAAAGTCTTTGTGCTCTGCCCAGCTATCAATCACACGGAATGGACGGGGGCCCTAATCAGTTTTGACAGTTTTGAGAAGAACAGGGCAATGGTCGGACACCGATCTAGGCAGCCCCCATTGTCGTAAATTATCCAAACGAGTCAACCAGTCGTGAGATAGAAAGAATCTATCGAGACAACTTGCAACCGTCCCATTTGGTCGATACCATGTGTATCTTCTACCTAATAAAGGAATATTTGACAACTCCATATTCTCAATGAATTTGTTGAATTCCTCCATGCCATTGAGCCTCGAGGAAGAATTAGAGAGTGACGTATCACGACTTCTACGCTCTTCGAAAGATGTTATGGAATTGAGAACTCCAGCTACGCACCAAAATCTTTCATTTGGCTGGCCTTTGATGTGGACCAGATACGCCCACAAGGTTTTTTTTTTATCTCGGTTGTCACACGGTGAGTAAATATTTCAAATGCAAACCTTGGTTTCTTCAACGCCCCAAAGCCCAACAACGATAATGAAACCATTAACTTTGATTGTGTTAACTTGTTTGAAAATGTATTTCCTCCAAATGATTAGAAAGCCTCCCGAATTGTCGACTGCATCAATTGCCTACCAATCAAAGTTTGAACTAGCCCAAATAGAGCGACAAAGCCTGTTATTCCACCACTCTCTTTTTGTTTCTTGGAGAAATAAGACATCTAATTTATGAAAATTAACCTGGTCTCTCACTTCTTTCTTTTTTAATCTCCCCCTATTCCACGAATATTGTATGACATGATTCTTATTGATCAGACTTGGTGTTCCTTTCCACTTATGAAGTTTGAACATAATTTGTAGCTAATTTCCTATCTCTTTGTTCCAACTCGACAGGTTTCTCAACAACTTCTCCATCATTCCCACCACCGGCCATACCTAATTGCTTTCCTATATTCCAAATATTTTCTGCCTCATTCTCAATATCTCCTCTCCTAATGACGTTATTGCGAAAGGTAATATCGGTATCACTAATTGAGTTGTTAATAAGAGAATTACCTTGCTGAGTCTTCAGCCCCTTGGATTTCCTCACTTTTTTACAACTTTCCTCTGGAACAGTGGTTTTCTCCTTCACTTTCTTATTTGCAGTCCCTTTTCCTTTGTCCACCGATTCCATGCCTCTAATGAAATCATGCGAACAGACAGTTAGCAGCTCCGAGAGTAACTTTGTCTTTCCTTTGATTGAACTATGACAGATATGACCTGAAGGGGATGAAGTGTTGCTGACAGAAATGTTTTCTCCAGAACCAACTTGTACCATGTGGTTCGGGTCAAAAGTTTCAGCAAGATAAGAGTATCCTTTAGTTGCTGGACTTGCAACATCCGTAATGCCTGGCCTATCATTATTTCCAATGGGCTGAAGGTAGGTTTGAGCTTGCGGTGAACGTGGGCCTTCATTGGATAAGGGGTCTGGCAATTGGGCCGTCAGTACAGGGTTTGGTATGGGGATATTACCTTGATCAAACCTCTTAAGGTTGATGTTTGAATTTTTCTCGTGGGATGGGCTCGAGGACGTCTCTTTTATCTCGCAGGACTTTAATGAATTTTCCTTCCCAAAAAAAGTGTTGAGCGGCTCGAGATCACCTACTACAGGAGGGTTAATTTGGTCAACGCCATCAATTCTCATCGGAAAGTCGCCGAAAAAAACCGATTCTGGAATTTCTTCGTTATTTGTAGTCCAATAACTGGACAAGACACTTGGAAAATCATACCCTTTGGATTGAGACGAACTGTTCATCTCTTCGAGTAGTCTCACGTCCTGAGTCTGGCCGTTAATCTGGATTCTAATGGTTTGGTTTATCCAGCCTGAAGAAGTCGTTGAAATCAGCAAACGGGCATAATCAAGCCTTTGTTTTGAAACTATTTTTTCGTCAATTTTAACGAGATTTCCAATGCCGCTTGGAATCACATTGAAGAACATGTCACTCCATGCACGAAAAGGTATATCGTGGCAACAAATCCAAACAAGTCGATCCCTAACCATGATCTCTGGATTCCAGGGGATGATCTTCGAAAAGTAATTTCTCGACCAACTATTTGGTTCGCGACAAAAGTCTTGAAGAGCAGCCTTGTTGTCAGATCTATGAGGAATCAAGTTTCCTCCCATTGGAGTCGCATGAATGGCGACAAGACCATCCAAATTAAGCATGTGTTGAATCTGTGTCACATCCTCAATTCTCTTCATGTACCCAACAATATATCCTTGTAACCATTCAACATCTTCTTCCTTTGTGTGAAAAACCATCTCTGCCCCTTTGTTTTGCTAATCCGTGCCGAGGCTGACTTCCTTCTTTGCGGCCTTCGATTCCATATTAACGCTACTGACGACCTCGACATAAGACTTTGGCCCAGGTGATTTGATGAGAGGTTGAACAGTTGTTCCCTTCTACTGATTTGCTCCTTTTGGATATTTTGCAATGTTACTTCTGATCTTATACATTCCAATCCAAATTGTATTAAGTTTTTCTTCAAGAACCTGAGGATTCCCTAATCTCTTTCAACCTAACAAAGCCAAAGCGTTTTCCTGTCTTGTCTGTTTTGTGTAGAATGCAAACATCTCTGACGTTACCATACATCTTGAAGACCTTCCACAAATCAATAGCTTTCCAATTAGTTGGAAAATCTGTGAAGAAAAATCTTGTCAACTCCCTTTCCCACCATATTCCTACCATTCTTTACAAGACGATCTGAAAAAATTGAACTTCTACCTAACCCTAGACTTGTTATGTGAATTGGAGCGCCGTCACGGACAAGAATAGGAATCTAGACACATTGTGGTAGTTCCAATTCTTTCTGTTTCTTTGATTCTTTTCGGATCGAGATCTCTTTTTGCCTCTGCCCGTTTTATGAGTCTCTAAGATAAATGCATAAAATCATCTTGTGGTTTTAAAAACCTACACGAAACCCCCTTGTAGTTTAAAAACTGCACCAAACCCCTTGTGCTTTCAAAAACCTTGCTAAAAATTTCCTCCGTTAAGTTTCAACTAACTCCATTAACTTTTCTATCAAATGACTAAATATCCTTATTTTTTTGATAATCAATATATTATATATATATATATATATATCTTATAAATAAGTTTATATTCGAAAAAAAATCAAAAAATAAAATATTTTTATCTTGTAAATTGTTAAAAAAAAGTTTATACTATCTTACAGAAAAATTATTAAAAAAGGGGATTTCGTGCAAGGTTTCTCAAACTACAAGTGGGTTCTGTGCAAGTTTTCAAACCACATGGGGTTTTGTGCTAAACATTCTAAAAGGTATAATGGACATTTTATTAATAAAAAAACCTAAAAAATAAAGCTCACTCTTGTATAGAGCGAGTGTACATCACTCTCTAACAGATTTGGACGGAAAGGGGATTTCGTGCAAGGTTTATGAAATCACAAGGGAATTTTGTGCAGGATTTATAAATCACAAGAGGGTTTTGTGCAGTTTTTAAACCACTAGGGAATTTTGTGCAGGTTTCGAAAACCACAGGGTGGTTTCATTCATTTTCCCCATGAGTCTCTTCCTTTTTGTGTAAGGCATCGCCACTCCCTTTGGCAGCATCCACTAATTCCAAACTTAATTTGAAAGCCATATTTTGACCCTTACGACGTTTTCGGGATGTTGGTAATAAACAATGAATGACAAGTAATTTTCCTTGTGTGGATCATATTTCAGTGGGAACTTGATGAGTCGATCTGCCTGCATGTTTTGCTTTTAATGCTATATCGGGAGTTACTCCACGTATTGCTTGACGTAAAACAGATAACGATTTTGTTTCTATCTTTTATTGATTTTTTCTCATGGCTTTCTAGATAATTTGATAAGCCAGTGATTTTTTTTTCCGTGTTTCAGAATACGGTTAACCAACAAGTTAGTTAATCAATTACGATAAATTGGATCGAATTTTGCTATTTTTTCTTCTACGGTACCTCGACGTGACACGAGCGTGAATGGGTTAAAGAATCAATCTTCTTTTTATAAGGGATAAAATCACTTATTTTGGCTTTTTTACCCCATATATATTGTAGGGTGGATCTCGAAAAATCCGAAAGATTTCGCTCCAAGCCGTACATACGACTTTCCTCAAAATTCTATAGTTATCTATGAGATCGAGTATGAAATTTTGTTTACTCCCTTTAAATTGAGTATCCGTTTCATTCCCTTTCCCGTTAGGATTGGAAATCCTGCATTTTAATACCTCTGAAATTATTTCAATGTTGAACCTTGGACATATAAGAGTTTTGAATCGAATCTTTCAAAAATTTCGTAAAATTTATATTTGCAAACACATCGTGGAATCATTACCTATGTCCTATAGTCAAAATTATTCGGAAAATCCTTGTGTATTTTATTTCGGTACAAATAAAAATAGAAACTTTTACTACTCCTCGCGGCAAAATAAAAAAGAAAAACATGGATCCGTGAATAAATTTCGCTCAAATGTATATTTTTTATTTTATTTTCTAAGTCTCATTTTTTGGTAATATTTCAATTTTTTCCCAAGATCTTTCAAAAATTTTGGCAAATTTATATTTGCAAATTCATCATCGAAAAGTACTTAATCATTACCTATAGTCAAAATAACTTTGAAAATCCTTCTGCATTTTATTTTTGTACAAATAAAAATAGAAAGTTTTACTACTCTTCGAGGAAAAGCAAAAGAAAAAACAAAACGTGGATCCATGAATAAATTTTGCTCGACCGCTGTCATTTATGTACAAACGAGTGTTTCTTTTACTACGTACTGCACACAAGCGTCAAAAAATATGTTAGGGATTTTGCGACTTTTTCTTTGATATATATATATATATATATCATATCAGTAAAAAAAATAAAATTGAAGTAAGAAATTATATCTCAAAATATAATGAGGAAATGAAAATATCAACATACGTTAGAAAAATCTACAAAAATATCCCATCTCCCCTCAAAGAAGAAAATAATAAAATAAAATTAAACAAATGAATTGTTAGGAAAACTAAAACCAGATCCCCCGTTGTCAAGTTGATCTCAGAAACAAAATACTATAACACCTAAATAGAGACGATTTTTAATTTCCATCTATGACAAAAAGACTACCATTATATTGCCGGCACATATAAGCAAAAATCTTTAGTACCTGTTAGTAGACATTGATGGACTTCTTTGTTTTCTCTCAGGTAATTTACAAAAAACACGTGCGAGCGATATGCATGCCTTCTAACGCGACAATTGTTAAACAAGTTGAAGCTCTAGGGAAACTATATAGCTGCTCCACAATTTCATTCTTTGGCATATTATTGAAAGTAGTACCACTGATAAAGATGGGGCCAGGTTAAACAAAGAAGGACGAATTATTAAAAATGCCCGCTAACTTTCACAAAAAAGTTAAAATGCCCGTTTTTTTTGGGCCTGTCAAAAATGCCAGATATC
Source organism: Linaria vulgaris (assembly GCA_948329865.1). Lineage (NCBI taxonomy): Eukaryota > Viridiplantae > Streptophyta > Magnoliopsida > Lamiales > Plantaginaceae > Linaria > Linaria vulgaris. Next base: position 109,649,590 of record OX415249.1, on the reverse strand, counting down.
TTTCATATAATCTTGCAAAAATGCCCGATGGCCGCCACGTAAGCACATTTAGCTCGAATAAGGCCATCGGGCATTTTTGCAAGATTATATGAAAGATACCGGGCATTTTTGACAGGCCCGAAAAAAACGGGCATTTTAATTTTTTTTGAAAGTTAGCGGGCATTTTTAATAATTCCTCCAACAAAGAATTGCCAGTCATGTGTTGCAACACTTCTTATGCTCAGATATTTCAGCGATGGGGCCAGGTGAAGTAACTCTAATAGTGCTTCATTAACAGTGTAGTCATGCATGACTAGCCGTTCCAGCTTATTGAACATGGAAAGACCAAGTAATGGTTTCGATATGATATACCTGGGCAGACATCAGATAGAAACATATGAGACGGTTTAGAATATAAAATACGGTCTTAATGATATTCTTGAAACAAGTATAAGTTCGCATAAAGTGAGGACTGTTTGTTGATACTTTTTAAAAGCTTATCATGGGAAGAAATAGAGATCCATCATATACACGAGACAGTTCAGAAGGAAAGAAGAATAAACTTCAAGACATGATAATTATTTCTTTGGTGGAATCAAGTAGATAGGTCACAAATCCATCATCAATCTCAGGACAGGCTTTATTACCATTAAGAAATTACAGCCCTTCATTCATCCCTTAAAAAAACGTTATGTGAGGGAGATGAAAGGATTGTTAACATAGTTTTTTCCGCAATAGTCCCCAAATATCACCTGACAAACTTCAACAATGTTGGCTACTAAAGAAGGCTAAACAAAAACTACCTCATAATAAAGGGACTTCACATTTCTGAACTTACATATATTTTACAATGTAGTCTACGAGGTACTTCAAGTGTCCCGGTAAAGCTCTTTCATCGGGATAGTTGGGTCTAACACGTAGATTTTGTACGGCAGACAACTCAGGATTGAAGTACTTTCTCTTTAAATTGCTTTTCAAGCTTTCCAAACTCTTGCTTATAGTTTGTAACGCGTTCAATTCGAGGCCTGGATAAGGAACAAATTTGTCCTAGAAACAGAAATTAAAATATAAATTGTGTTATATATAACAAAGATTAAGTACAAACTAATTCCAAGAAACCAAAATGATGTGGCGTTACCTTTACCAATTTCACCATGTCTCGTTTCAGTACCTTAGCGACCCCATGCCAATCCTTGACATTAAAGGGAGCCAGCTTATATCATTTCTAGCAATTGTTCACAGGAATTCAACGAACTTGCTTTTATTGGGATCTATAGGATGGCCAAGCTTGTTAAGCTAAATAGTCCAGCGCTTTTTTCCAGGTCCGGGTTTATTACCCACACATGGGGCATGTAAGTGTAACATCTTTTCTCTCTCCACGATGGCATCTTCAAGTATTAAACACAACACAAAAACAGTAATATTAGAAAAGCTAAGCATAATCCAATATGAAGCAAATCATAAAATCTGGAACAACATCCACTTACCTTGGTTGTCATCATGTTGCTCATCGACCATCTCATCATATAAGTGGTTTCTGTTGAGAAATAGTATCCCACATCATTTGGGTATGGTCTTGGATTAATGTTAATAAAGAGAAGTCCCCCCTCCACTTAATAACGACTTTTAAGTGGAGTAACATAGGCTTCAATTTCTATCACGGTATCAGAGCCAACCCAAGAAGTATGTTGGGCTCCGCGACTTACCCACGTGATGGCACCGAAGATAATTATCGGGTCACACGTGAGGGGGCGTGGTGAGATATAGCATCCCACATCATTTGGGTATGGTCTTGGATTAATGTTAATAAAGAGAAGTTCTCCCTGCACTTAACTAGGTTGCACATTCGAAATCTCATAATGCTCTGATAACACCTACAAATCGCATTGCATATTCACATTACCACATCCACTGAACTAAGGAATGGTATGTAAACCATTACAAATAAAATTTTATAAAATCTCACTAGCTTATAGAATCTGAACTCCACCCCAATAAGAATGAAAAATTAGAATCTAATTTTACAGATTATAGTTTTTTTAACTGTATCAACATACCTTGGATGTCATCATGTTGGTCATCGACCATCTCATCATAATGATGCTCACTTTTTGCAGGTGATTTCCAACATGGTGCTGACTCCTTTCTTGCCTACCACTACAAGAATGCATTAATATTGGAGGCCCGAATTGCCCTCCAATATGGGCTCATTCGCCTCCTATAAAAAGTTTGCAGGCGAAAGTGGGCCTCCGACAAATTGCATGCTGAATGGCTGCCTGTTAATAGATTGGAGGCGATCTTTTGCACACAATCAAATGCAGGCGCGTCGAAGGCAAACAATCGCCTCCAATGCTTTTTGTGTGACTGTAGGCGCGTGACAGGCGAAATTTCGCCTTCAATCTCTTTTTAATTATATAATTTATATATTCTTTATCAGTAATTTTAAAAGTAAATATTCGCCTTAAATGTTTCTAAATGTAGGTTGTAGGCAATTTTGAGCCTTTAAAAAACTAAAAATGTATATTGATAATTTATATATTGGTGGCGATCATTCGCCCCCAATCTATATTTTACGAAAAAAGAAATTAAAATAAAACAAAAATCAAATTAACGGTTGGAGGCATCAGATAGAAACATATGAGACGGTTTAGAATATAAAATACGGTCTTAATGATATTCTTGAAACAAGTGTAAGTTCGCATAAAGTGAGGACTGTTTGTTGATACTTTTTAAAAGCTTATCATGGGAAGAAATAGAGATCCATCATATACACGAGACAGTTCAGAAGGAAAGAAGAATAAACTTCAAGACATGATAATTATTTCTTTGGTGGAATCAAGTAGATAGGTCACAAATCCATCATCAATCTCAGGACAGGCTTTATTACCATTAAGAAATTACAGCCCTTCATTCATCCCTTAAAAAAACGTTATGTGAGGGAGATGAAAGGATTGTTAACATAGTTTTTTCCGCAATAGTCCCCAAATATCACCTGACAAACTTCAACAATGTTGGCTACTAAAGAAGGCTAAACAAAAACTACCTCATAATAAAGGGACTTCACATTTCTGAACTTATATATATTTTACAATGTAGTCTACGAGGTACTTCAAGTGTCCCGGTAAAGCTCTTTCATCGGGATAGTTGGGTCTAACACGTAGATTTTGTACGGCAGACAACTCAGGATTGAAGTACTTTCTCTTTAAATTGCTTTTCAAGCTTTCCAAACTCTTGCTTATAGTTTGTAACGCGTTCAATTCGAGGCCTGGATAAGGAACAAATTTGTCCTAGAAACAGAAATTAAAATATAAATTGTGTTATATATAACAAAGATTAAGTACAAACTAATTCCAAGAAACCAAAATGATGTGGCGTTACCTTTACCAATTTCACCATGTCTCGTTTCAGTACCTTAGCGACCCCATGCCAATCCTTGACATTAAAGGGAGCCAGCTTATATCATTTCTAGCAATTGTTCACAGGAATTCAACGAACTTGCTTTTATTGGGATCTATAGGATGGCCAAGCTTGTTAAGCTAAATAGTCCAGCGCTTTTTTCCAGGTCCGGGTTTATTACCCACACATGGGGCATGTAAGTGTAACATCTTTTCTCTCTCCACGATGGCATCTTCAAGTATTAAACACAACACAAAAACAGTAATATTAGAAAAGCTAAGCATAATCCAATATGAAGCAAATCATAAAATCTGGAACAACATCCACTTACCTTGGTTGTCATCATGTTGCTCATCGACCATCTCATCATATAAGTGGTTTCTGTTGAGAAATAGTATCCCACATCATTTGGGTATGGTCTTGGATTAATGTTAATAAAGAGAAGTCCCCCCTCCACTTAATAACGACTTTTAAGTGGAGTAACATAGGCTTCAATTTCTATCACGGTATCAGAGCCAACCCAAGAAGTATGTTGGGCTCCGCGACTTACCCACGTGATGGCACCGAAGATAATTATCGGGTCACACGTGAGGGGGCGTGGTGAGATATAGCATCCCACATCATTTGGGTATGGTCTTGGATTAATGTTAATAAAGAGAAGTTCTCCCTGCACTTAACTAGGTTGCACATTCGAAATCTCATAATGCTCTGATAACACCTACAAATCGCATTGCATATTCACATTACCACATCCACTGAACTAAGGAATGGTATGTAAACCATTACAAATAAAATTTTATAAAATCTCACTAGCTTATAGAATCTGAACTCCACCCCAATAAGAATGAAAAATTAGAATCTAATTTTACAGATTATAGTTTTTTTAACTGTATCAACATACCTTGGATGTCATCATGTTGGTCATCGACCATCTCATCATAATGATGCTCACTTTTTGCAGGTGATTTCCAACATGGTGCTGACTCCTTTCTTGCCTACCACTACAAGAATGCATTAATATTGGAGGCCCGAATTGCCCTCCAATATGGGCTCATTCGCCTCCTATAAAAAGTTTGCAGGCGAAAGTGGGCCTCCGACAAATTGCATGCTGAATGGCTGCCTGTTAATAGATTGGAGGCGATCTTTTGCACACAATCAAATGCAGGCGCGTCGAAGGCAAACAATCGCCTCCAATGCTTTTTGTGTGACTGTAGGCGCGTGACAGGCGAAATTTCGCCTCCAATCTCTTTTTAATTATATAATTTATATATTCTTTATCAGTAATTTTAAAAGTAAATATTCGCCTTAAATGTTTCTAAATGTAGGTTGTAGGCAATTTTGAGCCTTTAAAAAACTAAAAATGTATATTGATAATTTATATATTGGTGGCGATCATTCGCCCCCAATCTATATTTTACGAAAAAAGAAATTAAAATAAAACAAAAATCAAATTAACGGTTGGAGGCATCAGATAGAAACATATGAGACGGTTTAGAATATAAAATACGGTCTTAATGATATTCTTGAAACAAGTGTAAGTTCGCATAAAGTGAGGACTGTTTGTTGATACTTTTTAAAAGCTTATCATGGGAAGAAATAGAGATCCATCATATACACGAGACAGTTCAGAAGGAAAGAAGAATAAACTTCAAGACATGATAATTATTTCTTTGGTGGAATCAAGTAGATAGGTCACAAATCCATCATCAATCTCAGGACAGGCTTTATTACCATTAAGAAATTACAGCCCTTCATTCATCCCTTAAAAAAACGTTATGTGAGGGAGATGAAAGGATTGTTAACATAGTTTTTTCCGCAATAGTCCCCAAATATCACCTGACAAACTTCAACAATGTTGGCTACTAAAGAAGGCTAAACAAAAACTACCTCATAATAAAGGGACTTCACATTTCTGAACTTATATATATTTTACAATGTAGTCTACGAGGTACTTCAAGTGTCCCGGTAAAGCTCTTTCATCGGGATAGTTGGGTCTAACACGTAGATTTTGTACGGCAGACAACTCAGGATTGAAGTACTTTCTCTTTAAATTGCTTTTCAAGCTTTCCAAACTCTTGCTTATAGTTTGTAACGCGTTCAATTCGAGGCCTGGATAAGGAACAAATTTGTCCTAGAAACAGAAATTAAAATATAAATTGTGTTATATATAACAAAGATTAAGTACAAACTAATTCCAAGAAACCAAAATGATGTGGCGTTACCTTTACCAATTTCACCATGTCTCGTTTCAGTACCTTAGCGACCCCATGCCAATCCTTGACATTAAAGGGAGCCAGCTTATATCATTTCTAGCAATTGTTCACAGGAATTCAACGAACTTGCTTTTATTGGGATCTATAGGATGGCCAAGCTTGTTAAGCTAAATAGTCCAGCGCTTTTTTCCAGGTCCGGGTTTATTACCCACACATGGGGCATGTAAGTGTAACATCTTTTCTCTCTCCACGATGGCATCTTCAAGTATTAAACACAACACAAAAACAGTAATATTAGAAAAGCTAAGCATAATCCAATATGAAGCAAATCATAAAATCTGGAACAACATCCACTTACCTTGGTTGTCATCATGTTGCTCATCGACCATCTCATCATATAAGTGGTTTCTGTTGAGAAATAGTATCCCACATCATTTGGGTATGGTCTTGGATTAATGTTAATAAAGAGAAGTCCCCCCTCCACTTAATAACGACTTTTAAGTGGAGTAACATAGGCTTCAATTTCTATCACGGTATCAGAGCCAACCCAAGAAGTATGTTGGGCTCCGCGACTTACCCACGTGATGGCACCGAAGATAATTATCGGGTCACACGTGAGGGGGCGTGGTGAGATATAGCATCCCACATCATTTGGGTATGGTCTTGGATTAATGTTAATAAAGAGAAGTTCTCCCTGCACTTAACTAGGTTGCACATTCGAAATCTCATAATGCTCTGATAACACCTACAAATCGCATTGCATATTCACATTACCACATCCACTGAACTAAGGAATGGTATGTAAACCATTACAAATAAAATTTTATAAAATCTCACTAGCTTATAGAATCTGAACTCCACCCCAATAAGAATGAAAAATTAGAATCTAATTTTACAGATTATAGTTTTTTTAACTGTATCAACATACCTTGGATGTCATCATGTTGGTCATCGACCATCTCATCATAATGATGCTCACTTTTTGCAGGTGATTTCCAACATGGTGCTGACTCCTTTCTTGCCTACCACTACAAGAATGCATTAATATTGGAGGCCCGAATTGCCCTCCAATATGGGCTCATTCGCCTCCTATAAAAAGTTTGCAGGCGAAAGTGGGCCTCCGACAAATTGCATGCTGAATGGCTGCCTGTTAATAGATTGGAGGCGATCTTTTGCACACAATCAAATGCAGGCGCGTCGAAGGCAAACAATCGCCTCCAATGCTTTTTGTGTGACTGTAGGCGCGTGACAGGCGAAATTTCGCCTCCAATCTCTTTTTAATTATATAATTTATATATTCTTTATCAGTAATTTTAAAAGTAAATATTCGCCTTAAATGTTTCTAAATGTAGGTTGTAGGCAATTTTGAGCCTTTAAAAAACTAAAAATGTATATTGATAATTTATATATTGGTGGCGATCATTCGCCCCCAATCTATATTTTACGAAAAAAGAAATTAAAATAAAACAAAAATCAAATTAACGGTTGGAGGCATCAGATAGAAACATATGAGACGGTTTAGAATATAAAATACGGTCTTAATGATATTCTTGAAACAAGTGTAAGTTCGCATAAAGTGAGGACTGTTTGTTGATACTTTTTAAAAGCTTATCATGGGAAGAAATAGAGATCCATCATATACACGAGACAGTTCAGAAGGAAAGAAGAATAAACTTCAAGACATGATAATTATTTCTTTGGTGGAATCAAGTAGATAGGTCACAAATCCATCATCAATCTCAGGACAGGCTTTATTACCATTAAGAAATTACAGCCCTTCATTCATCCCTTAAAAAAACGTTATGTGAGGGAGATGAAAGGATTGTTAACATAGTTTTTTCCGCAATAGTCCCCAAATATCACCTGACAAACTTCAACAATGTTGGCTACTAAAGAAGGCTAAACAAAAACTACCTCATAATAAAGGGACTTCACATTTCTGAACTTATATATATTTTACAATGTAGTCTACGAGGTACTTCAAGTGTCCCGGTAAAGCTCTTTCATCGGGATAGTTGGGTCTAACACGTAGATTTTGTACGGCAGACAACTCAGGATTGAAGTACTTTCTCTTTAAATTGCTTTTCAAGCTTTCCAAACTCTTGCTTATAGTTTGTAACGCGTTCAATTCGAGGCCTGGATAAGGAACAAATTTGTCCTAGAAACAGAAATTAAAATATAAATTGTGTTATATATAACAAAGATTAAGTACAAACTAATTCCAAGAAACCAAAATGATGTGGCGTTACCTTTACCAATTTCACCATGTCTCGTTTCAGTACCTTAGCGACCCCATGCCAATCCTTGACATTAAAGGGAGCCAGCTTATATCATTTCTAGCAATTGTTCACAGGAATTCAACGAACTTGCTTTTATTGGGATCTATAGGATGGCCAAGCTTGTTAAGCTAAATAGTCCAGCGCTTTTTTCCAGGTCCGGGTTTATTACCCACACATGGGGCATGTAAGTGTAACATCTTTTCTCTCTCCACGATGGCATCTTCAAGTATTAAACACAACACAAAAACAGTAATATTAGAAAAGCTAAGCATAATCCAATATGAAGCAAATCATAAAATCTGGAACAACATCCACTTACCTTGGTTGTCATCATGTTGCTCATCGACCATCTCATCATATAAGTGGTTTCTGTTGAGAAATAGTATCCCACATCATTTGGGTATGGTCTTGGATTAATGTTAATAAAGAGAAGTCCCCCCTCCACTTAATAACGACTTTTAAGTGGAGTAACATAGGCTTCAATTTCTATCACGGTATCAGAGCCAACCCAAGAAGTATGTTGGGCTCCGCGACTTACCCACGTGATGGCACCGAAGATAATTATCGGGTCACACGTGAGGGGGCGTGGTGAGATATAGCATCCCACATCATTTGGGTATGGTCTTGGATTAATGTTAATAAAGAGAAGTTCTCCCTGCACTTAACTAGGTTGCACATTCGAAATCTCATAATGCTCTGATAACACCTACAAATCGCATTGCATATTCACATTACCACATCCACTGAACTAAGGAATGGTATGTAAACCATTACAAATAAAATTTTATAAAATCTCACTAGCTTATAGAATCTGAACTCCACCCCAATAAGAATGAAAAATTAGAATCTAATTTTACAGATTATAGTTTTTTTAACCGTATCAACATACCTTGGATGTCATCATGTTGGTCATCGACCATCTCATCATAATGATGCTCACTTTTTGCAGGTGATTTCCAACATGGTGCTGACTCCTTTCTTGCCTACCACTACAAGAATGCATTAATATTGGAGGCCCGAATTGCCCTCCAATATGGGCTCATTCGCCTCCTATAAAAAGTTTGCAGGCGAAAGTGGGCCTCCGACAAATTGCATGCTGAATGGCTGCCTGTTAATAGATTGGAGGCGATCTTTTGCACACAATCAAATGCAGGCGCGTCGAAGGCAAACAATCGCCTCCAATGCTTTTTGTGTGACTGTAGGCGCGTGACAGGCGAAATTTCGCCTCCAATCTCTTTTTAATTATATAATTTATATATTCTTTATCAGTAATTTTAAAAGTAAATATTCGCCTTAAATGTTTCTAAATGTAGGTTGTAGGCAATTTTGAGCCTTTAAAAAACTAAAAATGTATATTGATAATTTATATATTGGTGGCGATCATTCGCCCCCAATCTATATTTTACGAAAAAAGAAATTAAAATAAAACAAAAATCAAATTAACGGTTGGAGGCGATTCGTCGCCTACAAAACGTTTATATATTTTCCAAAAAAAAGCGGCAAATATTGCCGCTTTTTTCCCCCAAAATTAAAATTTTCGTATTTGTATTTTTTGCCCCAATCTATATTTTACGAAAAAATATATTAAAATAAAACAAAAATCAAATTAACGATTGGAGGCGATTCGTCGCCTACAAAATGTTTAAATTTTTTCCTAAAAACAATGCTGCAAATATTTGCCTCTTTTTTTTCTCGAAAAATAAAATTTTAATATTTGTATTTTTGGCCCAAATAATATATTTCATATTTGCATTTATTTTTCCCCCAAAATTAAATATTTCAATCTCCACTTAAATTTTACATTTTTACATTAATAAATTGAGCTTGTTAAATGTTAATAACCACACTACAAGTACAAAATGTTATGCAAAGTATATCATTCAAAAGTAATTAACCATGTATTATATAATATGATTAAAACAAATGAAATCTAAATTACACTTTACCTTAAATAAAAAGTTAGACAACTCCTATATAACATAAAACTTCCAAAACAAACTAATAACTAATACTAAAAACACTATTTTTGAAGTAGGGAAATATTTATCTTGGAGAAGAGTGGGATTTGTTGAGAAAATTATGAAGAGTGGGTAATATAATGTTGAGATTTGTTGAGGAAAGTATGTGTATTTATAGGCTGGAAAAAATGTATAGCATAGATTGGAGGCGATTTTCGCCCTCAAAATTTGACACGGATCGACGAATTTTCAGCCAAATTTTCCTTCATGAACGGCTGAGATCGTGGGCACACGGATTATGGTTTTATTATTTTGGAGGCGAAAATTTGCGTCCAATCAAGAAAAAAAAAGATTCTATCCTTGCACGGATTTATCTTCTTCAACATTATACCACCTTTTTCAGCTCTCAATTATTCTCCTCCATTGTTGCACTCTTCAAACAAAAAAAAAATAAAAAAAAAACTCATAAATTCATATCTTGTAACAAAACATCGAAACTATCTTGTTAACGGGTTTAGAATTATTCCCTATTTAACTGAATTATTTATTAGGGTTGGAACGCCTTTGCCCGTGGTTCAAAAGCTAAATGCTATCATTACGAGAAGGGAAAATGGACAAGAACCTTCCTTCCTTTTATTGACTATACTTCATTCTTTCTTCCGAGTGGATTTTCTTACATTTCCGAGTCTCGTTTCTGAGTTGTCCCTTTCTTCTATTGATATCTCCCTTTATATAGGTTTTGATAGGGGCAGGTGTCATGGTGCATGTGTTTACAGGTGTCGTTATGCATGTGGTTATGTTTACACGTGTTACAATGCTTATTCAACCAATAAGATAACGTGTTCATTTTGAGTGCTGACTGTATCCTTTCTTCTTCCGAGGGCTTTGGTCTTCTTTGTGATACGGGGTAGATTACTTTCTTTGCTGTCTCTAATGGTGGCTTCGAGGGCCAAGTTGGAGTATTCCTTTTAATGATAGTGCTATTCCGAGAGATGTGTATTCTGGAGTAAGTGTTTCAAGATATTTTCCGAGAGGGTGTGGGTGAGTTGGTCTCCGAGAGGTTTTGAGCTATCGTGGGTAGGTGTTCTTCTTTCTCCGAGTGTCCAGAGAGGTTTATTTTGTAAAGTTCTGACTTTTAGTCTGATCGTCGAGAGTAGTGTTCCGAGAGCTTTCGTGTTTTGGAATGTATAGTCAAGGAAGGGTTTTTGCCAAGGTTCTGGGACTGTTGTCCGTTGGCTCATTCTTTCCGAGAGCTCAATTTTCTTGGAAAGTAGTATGAGTTCCGAGAGCTTTCGTATTTTGAGACTGCCTTGGTTTCGTATTCCTCATGTTGGCTTTTACTCCAGTAGTTTGTTGTGTGGGAGATGAGTTCCAAGAGGTGTGATACATGTATCGCGGAAGTAGGTCGCATAATCATATAATAATATATTTGGTAACTCCAGTAATTGATTTATTGTTTATTTTAAGCAGGTGAATTATCATCCTGTTAACAAACCCCCCCAAGTTTCTAGTGCAGTTAGTTATCACTACTGTACTAGAAACTTAAGAGTTTAAAGGGTATGAGAGTCCTAGTATCGTAGATTTCATCAGGTATATGGGGAGGGTTTCACGAGGCCTCGTAGAACTCTTCAGGGGTGTCGTAAACACTCGTCAGTGACATGTGTGCTTTGTTCGACATTTCCCTCGTTCTTGGCATTACCTTTGAAAAGGCGAGAAGTATCATGATATTTTCTCCGAGTGTTTCCCGTCGTATGTTCCATATGTGCCCTCGTAGGTCATTTGTTTGGGCATTAATTGTATGTTATGACATTTAATTAACTCTAATTTAATTAATTACGACTTAAATGCAGTTAGTGGTGATTTTAATGCTACATTTAAGTAGGGTGCGGGAATCGTAGAGTCTTGACCGTTATTCTTTCGTTAACTGAGGAGACGTGTCATTAAGCACGATTTTCAATCGTGAGGCGTGGCACGCTTAGTGGTCTTTTAAGACGCTTAGTGGGTGTAGGGTTTAAAAATCCTCTTTTTCACCCATCATTCTCACTTGCAAACTGAGCGAATAGCATTTTCTCCCAAAGCGCATTCTCTTTTCTCTGCAATCGATCTCTGCTAATCTTTTCTTTCAAAAACTCTGTTCTAATGGCGTCGCAATCTAACACCAATTTGATTTCGGCTGCTTCCGGTACCGGAGGAGCGGCGGGCTTAGGGTTTCAAGCTTCGCGAAAGCGGAGTGCTGCGGCGGTGGGGGCAAGCGGTAGTGGTGGTGCTGGAAAATCGAAGAGGATGAAGAAAAAGGCTGACAAAGGTGGTGCTCCGCGGGTCACCCAGAAGGTGGGTAACACGGTTAGCACCGCCACCGAGAAAGAAATCAAGAACTTGTTCAAGGAGCACGGTGTTTCTGGCCGTAACATTGAGATAACGGTGCCGGAGGCCCATCACCGGGGTGATGCTCCTCCTGAAGGGTACCTGACGGTGTACTATCCGCAGCTAAAGGCGGGGCTGCGCACTTTTTTCCCGCCTTTTTACTGCGACATCTTCAATTACTGCAATCTTTGTCCGAGTCAGCTCGCCCCAAATTCGTTCTCGTTAATGGCTTTGTTCGTGTTTTGGTGCCTGGTGAGGGGCATCGAGTGTACGAGGGACAGGTTCTTTGCTGTCTTCGAGTTGAAGCAGTCTCCCGGGGGAGGGGTCCTTTTTACTGCTTTACTCACCGAGATAAGGATGACAGGATCTCCGAGGGTATGGTCACCTCCCATAGCTCGTGGAAGAATAAGTTCTTCTTCATCAATCCAGCTGTGGGGTCGTGGGACATACCTATGACCTGGAGGGTACCTACCTTCCCGGACAGAGTGATGGACGACACACTGGTGTTCTCACCGGTGTTCTCTGCGAAGCCTCTCGTGGAGTCAAAGGACTTTATTCGTCTCTATCGGACCGCAGGGTTAAAGTACATTTCCCCTATAGACAAAATCAAGACTCCTTTGGCTGTTCCCGAGAAGTTGTTTGATACATTTGGTGAGTTTTTTACCCTTCTATCTACTATCTTACGGGTTTCTCTTGTTATTCTATCTAACTTATGACCTCTTTGATAGTGAATGTCCTACGGCCATTTATGGTGGAAAGTGAGGCTCTGGTGGGCAAGAAGGGGAAGTTTACCCTAGGAGAGGGTGGAACTGTTGAGGTCGCAGAAGGGGAGCAAGGAGAAACTCCTTCCAGGGTTGTTGAGGTTACGTCCCGGTCGTCTAGCGGGACATCCGACACACCCGAGGAAGTAGAGTTAGCTGTGACCTCTGCCAATGTAGGTCCAAAGGGGGGATTCACCATAGGGGATGGTGAAGATGAGGTTGGGATAGAGGAGACGGCTTTACCAGCTCCCGGGGTCACCCACGTACCCTCGTCGTCGGAGTTATCAGGGGATTCTTACGCCCTGTTGGCGACCCCTCCGAAAGGTACGTGTTCTTAAAATACTTAGTGGTATAGGGGTGCGCCAGGGGTGCGCCTTAGATAACTACTTTAGGTAACCAAAAGGGTATTTTTATTTAGATAACTTTCTGATTTTGGAGGAGGTGAAGAGTTTTTTGGTTTGGAAGGGGGATCACTTCCTTCCGACTCTGCTTACCTTCCAGCATTCGATACCATGAGCTTGCTGGACGAGATTATGGCCGCGGGTCCTCCGCTTGCGAGTACTCCTCCCCCGAGACCTTTCGTGGCTGTCCAGTCCGATAGCCCCATAGTCACTCAGGTTCCACTGCCGGGGGTGGTATCTTCTGAGAGGCCCTCGTCTTCTAAGGCTCCCGTTTCAGGACGAGAGCCTAGCACCGAAGATGCTCAGGAGGCACTCGAGACGGTGACTCGATACCTCACCGCTGCCAATTCCTTGCCAGTAGACAGGTGGGAATTTACCCGAGTTTGTGTCAACAATGTGGCCATGTTGGTAAGTCTTTTATCTAACTAATTTATTTAAGATCCTTTATCGGGATCTTTATTCTTCTACTTTGCTTTCTTAGGCACCTAAAATGCTTCCCCTTCTGTTACTCGAGGTTGAGAAGCTGCAAAAACTGGCGAGTGCGGCTGAGGAAAAGTCTCGGAAGCTGGAGGCAGAGAATACGAACTTGCTAGAGAAGGTGGGGAAATATGAGGCGGCTTTTGCCAAGGTCTCGCAGCACAATCAAGACCTGAGGGGGGAAAATAAGCAGCTTCTCTCCTCTGTAAAGGAGATGGAGGCTTCTGGTCTGGTGCTGAAGAATAGGATGAATTCCCTCGAGGGCGAGAAGGTTGCTTGGGAGGCCAAGCAGAAAGAGTTGGAGCAACATCTCTCGGAGGTACTGGGCCAGGTGGATACTCTTAACGCGAATATGGCACAGGCCACGGCTACGGGGGGCCTTCTCCCCGAGGAGGTACAGCAAAGGGTGGACGTTGCTGTTAAGCAGGCCCGAGAGGAGACTACTATCCGAGTGAGGGATCTGTACCTCAGCAAACATGCGGGGTACTCGGCGGGATCTGCCATGTGGGGATTCCTTCAGTGTTTTGGGCAGGTACGGCAGAAGGTGAATCCCCACTTGGACCCGCGAGTGGTTAACATTGCGGAGATGAAGAGGCCAACTTTGGAGGAAGCCTTCAACCTCTACCAAAAGAGTAGTACTCGACTTCCTCCCACCTCCTCATCCCCGTCTCGGGTGCCTCTTTCTACTATCCTCCCGCGATCTTCAGCGGACTCCCCTCTCCGAGTTGGGGTTCAGGCTACCTCCTCGGGTGTTCCTTCTCCAGCGGGTGCTCCTATCCCTCCTACCACCGAGTCAACCCCTGACCCCTCGAGTGCTCAACCCCCTCAGCTTTAGTAGTTTTTAATTTGTAAACGCGTTTTTATGTAATGGTACTCTGTTTTTTCTCTCGTAATGGTATTATTTTGGAATGAAACATTTCTTACTTGGAACAAAACTTTTTCTTTTCCGTGTTTATAATCACACCACTCTTCCGCATATTATGACTACTTAGTTTCTTTCCTGTTCTCTGTCCTTTTCTTTTCCCAAGTATTTAAAATTATAAAATCTTATGATCTCTTTACGAAGGTACTATAATCTAATCCCTAATATAACAAGTGAAATAAGGATACTTATCTTTGGTGTGTAACTGTGTTACTACTGTAGCACTCGCTGCTCCTTCGAATTTGGATGTTCCTGGAGACAAATCTTGTGTAGTTCCCACAGACGGCGCCATTTTGTTAACGGGTTTAGAATTATTCCCTATTTAACTGAATTATTTATTAGGGTTGGAACGCCTTTGCCCGTGGTTCAAAAGCTAAATGCTATCATTACGAGAAGGAAAAATGGACAAGAACCTTCCTTCCTTTTATTGACTATACTTCATTCTTTCTTCCGAGTGGATTTTCTTACATTTCCGAGTCTCGTTTCTGAGTTGTCCCTTTCTTCTATTGATATCTCCATTTATATAGGTTTTGATAGGGGCAGGTGTCATGGTGCATGTGTTTACAGGTGTCGTTATGCATGTGGTTATGTTTACACGTGTTACAATGCTTATTCAACCAATAAGATAACGTGTTCATTTTGAGTGCTGACTGTATCCTTTCTTCTTCCGAGGGCTTTGGTCTTCTTTGTGATACGGGGTAGATTACTTTCTTTGCTGTCTCTAATGGTGGCTTCGAGGGCCAAGTTGGAGTATTCCTTTTAATGATAGTGCTATTCCGAGAGATGTGTATTCTGGAGTAAGTGTTTCAAGATATTTTCCGAGAGGGTGTGGGTGAGTTGGTCTCCGAGAGGTTTTGAGCTATCGTGGGTAGGTGTTCTTCTTTCTCCGAGTGTCCAGAGAGGTTTATTTTGTAAAGTTCTGACTTTTAGTCTGATCGTCGAGAGTAGTGTTCCGAGAGCTTTCGTGTTTTGGAATGTATAGTCAAGGAAGGGTTTTTGCCAAGGTTCTGGGACTGTTGTCCGTTGGCTCATTCTTTCCGAGAGCTCAATTTTCTTGGAAAGTAGTATGAGTTCCGAGAGCTTTCGTATTTTGAGACTGCCTTGGTTTCGTATTCCTCATGTTGGCTTTTACTCCAGTAGTTTGTTGTGTGGGAGATGAGTTCCAAGAGGTGTGATACCTGTATCGCGGAAGTAGGTCGCATAATCATATAATAATATATTTGGTAACTCCAGTAATTGATTTATTGTTTATTTTAAGCAGGTGAATTATCATCCTGTTAACAAATCTTTTGTTGACTAGATCTCTAGAAATCAAAAGTTTTGAGGTACGTATGGTATTTTTCTTTTTTTTTCTTTTTTCTTTTTGAGTCTTTAATTACGAGTTCATCTTGTATGTTTTCTCCATTATATATGGACTGTAACCCAACTTAGAAATATTTGTGCAATTAGCGTTAATAACGTTTATTAAGGGTGGAATTTCCGAAGAAAAGAATTTGTGATTGTTGATGTAGATCTACAAAATGTACAACAACGACGATCGGAGTTGGATGTACGATAGGGTGCGTAGTGGGGGTTATCTAAACCAAACTTTTATAGATGGTGTTTATAGATTTTTGGAATATGTATCTTCTCAGACTAACCTGCTCAATCAAGGCAAAGTTAGGTGCCCGTGCAATAAATGTCGTAACAGTAAGTTTCAAACAACAGACGATATTACATGGCATCTTTATTCACGAGGCTTTCTTCCAGATTATTATGTTTGGATAGCACATGGTGAGTTATTTCCTAACACAACTGAGGCGTCTAGTTCTTATGTGCCAGTTCAGTCACCTGTTCATGAAAGTTTTGTTGGGCGTTATAGAGAAATGGTTGACGATGCATTTGGTGGTCGCTTTGAGCATATTAACTTCAACCAGGAGGTAAATTAAGAGCCAAACCCCGAGGCAAAAGCCTTTTATGAACTATTGCAAAAAGCAGAGACGCGGTTAGATTGCGGCAATCAGGAAATTGTATTGGAGTTCATATCTAAGTTTATGACGGATAAGATGTTGTGTAACACTTCTGCAGATAGTTGTGACAAATGGCTAAAGCAATTTCATACCACGCTGAGTCCGGCGGATCGCTGTAAAAATCCTAAAGATGGGAAAGGGATGAAGCGGGCATTAAGATGCTTAGGACTAGAAAAGAAAACTTATGACTTATGTAAGAACAATTGTTTTTTGTTTTACGGGGTGTACGAAGCGAGTACTCATTGTCCGGTGTGTAGTGAAGAAAGATTCGAGCCCATACGGAGTGCAAATCCAAGGGCCAAACGCATTCCTAAAAAGAAAGTGTGGTACTTTCCTTTGACATCTCGATTGCAGAGGCTGTATATGTCGCGAGCAACATCGGAACACATGACATGGCATCTGAAATGTCGTGGACAAAACGATACGATGATTCACCCCGCTGGTGGTGATGCATGGAAATCTTTTGATCTCAAGTATCCGGAGTATGCTGCCAAGCCAAGAAATGTTAGGCTTGGTCTTTGCACTGATGGTTTTACTCCATGGGGAAGGTTTGGTAATTCCTATTTGTGTTGGCCAGTTTTCGTGACACCCTACAATCTACTTCCCGATATGTGCATGAGGCAAGAGTATATCTTTCTATCTCTTTTGATCCTTGGACCAGAGAGCCCTGGAAAGAACCTTGACGTGATGTTACGACCCATAGTTGATGAACTTTGTTCATTGTGGAAAATTGGAGCTCAAACGTTTGAATCATATAGAAAGCAGAATTTTGTAATGCGGGCAAATTTGATGTGGACGATAAGTGATTTCCCAGCTTATGGGATGCTATCTCAGTGGTGTACACACGGTGAGCTATCTTGCCCGTATTGTATGGAGGAAACGAAGTCTTTTCGCCTTAAACACGGGCGTAAACCGTGTTGGTTCGATTGTCATCGACGATTTCTGCCTGAACATCATGCTTTTCGTTCAAACACTACGGGTTTCCTAAAAGATCGTGATGAGTTTGATGCACCACTGGTTCGAAGATCGGGTGAGTAAATGGAAGATATCGTGAGTTATCTTCATTATATTGAGTTTGGGAACAGTGGACAAAGTGTCGAGGATTTTGGGGCGAAGCACAACTGGTGTCGACGTAGTATATTCTGCGAACTTCCGTATTGGAAGTCGAATCTTATTCGTCACAATTTGGACGTAATGCACTGTGAAAAGAACTTCTTCGATAACATCAAAAATACGGTGATGGACGACCCATATAAAACGAAGGATAACTTGAATTCGAGAAGGGATTTAAAAGTTTGGACAACTAGAAGTGACTTATTTCCATTAGTTGGTCCAAACGGGCAACACTACAAGCAAAAAGCAAAGTATTGCTTAAGTAAAGAACAAAAGCAAAAGGTGTGTGAATTGGTGAGTGGAATCAAGTTTCCAGATGGATATGCATCAAACATAAGTCGTTGTGCCCAATTTCCACAACTTCGACTAGCAGGCATGAAAAGTCATGATTGTCACGTGTTTATGCAGAGGTTACTCGTTATTGCATTTCGTGACTTTTTAGATGACTCTATTTGGGAGCCAATCACAGAGATAAGTATTTTCTTTAGATCGCTATGTGCGAGGGAATTAAGCAAACATGCAATGGAAAAATTAGAGGAATCGATTGTTATTACCATGTGCAAGCTAGAGCAAATATTTCCCCCCTCCTTCTTTGACTCAATGGAACATTTGGCCGTACACCTTCCTTGGGAGGCAAAGGTTGGAGGACCTGTCCAATACAGGTGGACGTATCCTTTTGAGAGGTAATATATATCTTCTTTTGTATTACAAAAATTCAATGTGCGTTTATCTGATTTGTATTGATTTTTTTTTTGTTTGTTGGATATATAGGCGCATGCAAGTGATAAAAAAGGTAGTGAAGAACAAGGCACACGTAGAAGGATCTATTGTCGAGGAGTATCTAACATCTGAGGTCACGAATTTCCTACAACACTATTTCAAGAGATCTCATGAGACACGTGCAAATCGTCTCAACAGGAATGAGGTTGCACTGAATGAAGAGTTCAATGAAAAACTCTCAGTCTTCCATGTGAAAGGGGAAGCGATTGGTCATGCACCGCGGAAGAGATACTTTACCAGAATAGAGTATAGCGCTGCTGAGTTATACATCCTTCTCAATTGTCCAGAAGTCGAATCATGGTTGAGGTAAGTACCTTATTAACTTTGTCAATATCCTTTGTTCTTTGTTTAGTATTGAATAAAATGGTGACGTTCGTAGAGTATTTAACGAGCAAATGTGTGTTGGTCTTCTAGAACAACAAATACAGACGCACCGTAACCAATACTTTGTTGAGTGGATGAAGGGGATTGTTGCATCGCGAGATATGGTTGTGGATGAGCGCATAATTTTGTTGGTTAAAGGGCCAATCAACACCGTGAGAATGTTAGATGGCTACTTGATAAATGGCTTCAGGTTTCACACTACAACGTACACCAATGCTAAGAAAACAAATAATAACGGTGTTTACGTTAAGGGTGACGATGCAGGGGATTCCACCTATTTTGGGATTTTGACGGAGGTTATAGAGGTTGATTATTGGGGAAGTGGGAGCCCACTAACTGTAGTTCTTTTCAAGTGTGATTGGTATGATTTAACAGATGGAATGCAGAAGCACTCGACTTATCCGCTAGTTGACCTTAATCCACATCGTCGTTTGGCAACAGGGGCAGAAGAACCATTCATCCTGGCGACTCAAGCTCAACAAGCGTGTTATTTTACGTACGCATGTCAATCGAAACCGATTAGAAAATGGTGGTTATCTGCGCAAACCACAAAAGCTAGACATCTAATAGACACTACCTCCTTAAGCAGGAATGCAGCTGAAGGCCCAGACATATTTCAAGATGAGACGACCCCCGTTTCTCAGATTAGAAGTTGACCTTACCCCTTATAATCCTCAAAATTTGGCTGACAATGAATTTGAGCTAGTATACGAAGAACCGGTGATCAATCGAAATAATAACGATGATGAGGAGGAAGAGGAAGAGGAAGATGAAGAGGAAGAGGAAGACGATGATAGTGATCCTAATTATGAATAGCTTGTTGTGTTCTATATGTAATTTGGATATTGTTATCTTTGTCAAAAAAGTTGGAAAACACCTCCAAATCTATTTTTTTACCATGTTCGTTATTAAGGTAAATAGGCGTTTCTCATAGCATTTTGTAAAAAATGGACTTACGCACAACGTTAAACAAGCGACTAAGGACAAAAATACAGTTTTACAATAGTTAGAAAGAACCTTTGAAACACCTTACAATAGTTTATGCTCTGCTTTTATGTGACAAGTATATTAAGATTTGTTATGCAACTATAGTTTTGGAATGGGGAGAAATATCAACTGCTTTTATGCATTTATGTGATGTATATAAATGTACATTTGATGATGGCATGTAATTTGTTTTGAATATGCTCTGTATATGTAATTCGATCAACTGTTTTGAATGTAATTTGTTTTGATGATATAATTTGTTCTTGATCCTCTATATATGCTCTGCTTTTGAATATAAAGTTGAATGATTGAATGTAATGTTCTAACAGTTGAACTAAATTGAGCTTATGTCACGTATAAGCATTGAGATTGAGCTTCACTTGTTTAATGAGCTGCATGTTCCAGTTCTACTATTGACAATTTCCCTTATTCTTCTGTTTTATAACTTTACTTTGTTAGGATGTTTGATGGTACTATTTAATAATTATTCTTACTATACTTGTTTAATTGAATAGATAGTTGAATTATTTGGATTGCACAAGTTTTGGTACTGATATGTATGTTATCTTGTAGATGGCTGGTGGTAGTCGTCCGAGAGCCAAAAAGGCTAGAACACAAGATGTTCCGATGTTGCTAAGGCCACAGGGTGGTTCTGGAGGTGGTGGGGCTTCTACTAAGAGTTCTGGTGGTTCTGCGGGTGGTGGGGCTTCTGCTGAGAGGTCTGGTGGTTCTGGGGATGCTAGGATTCCTGGTATACAGAGGCGTGGTGGTGGTTTTGGTGGATCTAGGGGTGGTAGGATGGCTTCTACTGAGAGGTCTTGTGGTTCTGGTGGATCTGGGCATGGTGGGACTTGTACTCAGAGGCGCGGTGGTGGTTCTCGTGGCTCGAGGGGTGGTAGGATGGCGTCTACGCAGAGGAGTGGTGGTTCTAGAGGATTTGGGGATGGTGGCGTGGCTTCGCATGAGAGGTCAGGTGGTTCTGGTGGTTCTAGAGGATTTGGGGGTGTTGGGATTCCTTGTACTCAGACGCGCGGTGGTGGTTCTGGTGGCTCTATGGGTGGTAGGATGTCGTCCACGCAGAGGAGTGGTGGTTTGGATGGGGCATCACCCCATATGATATATGAGGGATTGGACAGTCAGCATATGGATTGCACGAGTTTGTTGAACCAATTCACTCCTCGAACAAGTACGCCTATGAATATGTCGATGACGGGGAGCGTGCCGATAACGGGTGGCATGCATTCGCAGCACGTACCGATGAACCCACACATGTGGTTGCCGCCACAGATGCCGATGGGGTTTGACCAGCATTTTGGCTGCTCGAGTCAGGCCTGTGACGAGGGAGATGTAAGAGCTGGAGGTTCAGGAGTTGCAGGCTCAGGAGGTGGAGGGTTGGGAGCACCTGACCTGCCTAATGATTATATATCGGCCCAACTTTACTATGACACCGTTGTGGCTCAGCCAGTGGCATTCTACGTGGCAGAATCGCAGGCAGGCACTGAGGGTTTAGAGGGGGATGGCACAGCCGAGGTCGTGGTTGATAGGGTATATACCTTAGAAGAGGAGTTGAGATTGTGGAGAATTTTACTCCCACAGTGTTTCGAGTATAAAGGTTCGGGAAAGGGACTAGAGGTGCAAAAGGAGGAAATGTCGAGGCCTTTATTGACATTGGCAGATGATGGGAGTTTTCAGAACCATAAAGCACCAGCCACAGTGACCAAGTGTTTGAGGGAGGTGATGGAGAAAGCTCACACGGGTTACCATTTTTTTTTAGTGGACGAAGTTGATAATGCTTGGAATATGTTCAATGTAAGTAACATTTATTATACTTGTTAACGTTCATTATCATTTTAAAGTTTTTATATATTGAATAATATTAAAACTGTGTTTGTCACGTAATTTGTAGAAAACCTTTAGGTGGGACAAAAATGACGAAGCTACAATAAGGGAGACGTACAACAGAACAACGCAAAGGGGCTTCTCTCGCATGATTACTAACTGCAAATCATTTTGGTTGAGCTAGAGGCGTAACAATGATCATGCCAAAAATCACCGCACATGGGCGACTGCTGAGTGGCTTAAGAGTTACATAATATATTGGCGTGGATCTAAACATCTGGCGAGAGCAGATTCTTCAAAGAAGAACCAAGCAATGTTTGAGGGTGTTACTTGGCTAGGTAGTTGCATTAGCACAGCTGTTCATAGAGCTGAAATGGTACGTATTCTTACGTTTTATACTTAATTCATATATATTTATTTTAGATGAATCTATGTTTGACTAATCAGTAAATTAAATTGTGTAATTTGGTGCTAATCTTCAGGCAAAAGAGCGAGGGTGCAAACCCAAAGAGGTTCCAATACAAGAGGTGTGGATTAGGACGCACTCAATGGTGGATGAGACGACCAAGGTGGTGAAGTGGAGCAATAGATGGGCGATGGAGGTCTATGTAAGTGACATTTAAAAATTTATAATTACTCCATGCTTTTTTAATATATGTTGTGAAATTTAATTGGTGGTAAAGGATATCAGCTTTCTGGTTTTCTTAAATTAATTGAAGTTAGCAATTAGCAATTAGTTTCTGGTGGTAAAGGATATCAGCAGTTAGCATTCTTGTTTTCTTAAATTAAGAGCATGTTTTATTTGTGGTAATGACCTCAAGTTTTCCAGTAACTGTTAGTTTCTGTTTTGACAAGATATTAATTAGCAAACTTTCAAATATTGTTTCCTGTAGCTTCAAGTTTTGCAGTATTAAGAGTAGATTTTCAGTTTGGTTATAGTTTGGTTATTTTTCTAGCTTCAGGTTTCAGTTATTAAAGTTTGTATTCTGCTTGATGACAGTTTGAATATCTTCGGGAGTCGATAAAGGAATGCACGGATAACATGAAGAAATAGAACCCACTCAACAAAGAATCTTGGTGGAAAGTAGTAAAAGGGGCAAAGAAGAACTATGTGCCAGGTCTTTCGAGGTGTGGCGACCTAGAATTTATGGGTTTTGAGACAAGGAAGCACCTTAGGTACCCCATTATGGGCCATTACAGAGATTTGGTTGAACAACAGACAATTATGATAGCACATTTGGTTGAGGAAAATGCTGTAAAGGCAGCACTGTTGGCAAAAAATACAAAGGAGACTACCAATTTGAAGGAAATGATGAAGGAAATGTACGAGGCGCTAAAAATGCCTAGGTGTTGGGAGGTTGAAGATGTTTTGTTTAAAAAGTGGAGGATGTATTTAGAATGGGGTTAGATTGTTTTGATGGCTGTCTCAAGCTTGATGAATATTGTTGCACTAGGCTATTTTGATTGGATCAGTTTTCCAGTGGTTCTGATTATGGGGTCTGTTTTGCTATCTTTATTTGGTTGTTTGTTTAATATAATTTACTTATGTAAAAGACAAAGAATTCCAGTGGTTGTGGTTATGGGTATGTTTTGCTATTTTTGTTTTGTTGTTTGTTTAATATAATTTACTTATATAAAAGACAGGGAATTGGAGGCATTTTGTGTAATTGTTTAGGTGTTAATCAGTTGTGATTAAATATTTTGATTTAGCTACTGTTCTTCTATTTTGAGGTGTGCCCAACTTTTTAATTATGCAACATTTTCTTTAAAAGAAAATATTGTATAATAGAGGGCCATTTAGCCATGTTAAAAAAAAGGAGCAGTAGACGTTGATCTTGTGGGTTGGTCATGTTTGACCAGTCCAACTTAATTGTTGGAGGCGAAAAATCACCTTTTTCAATTTGGGATAGCTTTATAAAAAAAATAATCAGTTTTGCTAGAGATTGGAGGCGATTATGGGCCTACTGTTACTTTAAAGGCATATAATCGCCTTCTAACTTACTTTATTTGATAAAGGCCTTATTTCGCCTCCAATCTATGCCTGCAGTTTACAGACATTCTTGTAGTGTACCCATGGTCCTTTCAAGTCGAGAGTCATTCGTGGTTTGCTTCTTAATGAAGCTCCCTGGTTCCAAATTCAAAATCTCAGAACTAGAGCCAACTAGCTAGTACTTGGCAATCAATCATAGAAACGACCTAGACGATTGCAAACATCCCACAAACTTGATTGCATATTTTTCATTGTTCTTAATTGCCCAGCCTAGAAGATAATAAGAAACATAAAATTGGCTCACTTTAAGAGAAGTAAAGAAAAGAAAGAAAGGAAAAAAAAGGTTTGCAATTGTGTTACGTGAATAAATTATAATTATGTTAATTAAGTAATTTAGATTGTTAATGATATATGTTATGCAGCAGATAATTATGTTAGTTTCCATATATTTAGGAGTTATGCAGTTAGACTAGTAGTGGTTTAGTGGGGTAGTTATCTTCTAATTATGTTATTATATCATGGATGAACCGTGTACTTTACAATTAAGAAGAAAATGAAAGTTGCTTTTTGTGTAACCTCTTTCTTAATCTTTTTTTTTAAGGAGATTTAGTCCTTTTCGAATTATGACTCTATCATTGGTGCTTTCATCGACGAACTTGTTGAATATATTGAACTCAATTTGGGTATCGTTTCACTTTTGGAATTTTTGATATAATTTGGAAGTCTCTAGAATTCTAATTAATGTTAGTTGGTGGATGGTATTGTAAATATATTCTGTGATTTCTTGTCTAAAAAGTAGAACAGAAGTTAGTGTGAAAAAAAGAAAAAAACGTCCAACATTTTGTGAGAAAGAGTGCTGAAGCACTTGTTCATTTTCTTCTCCATCTTTCAATCAAGTAAGTGAATGAACTTATGAACATGTTTTGTTGCACTTCAGTCCATTTAAGTTCAGCATACTGATGTATGAATAATTGAAAATTGGAGAATTCTTTTTCCCTGTTTTGGTCAATATTTTCAGTTTCCTTGTGAGTATTTGTTGTTGCAAGTTTGAGTAATTTGTTGTTGAAAATCAGAATTGGTGGTGTGTTGTTTATTAAATATATTTGCGTGTTGAAACACCCAACAAATTTGGCACCAGAGCTAGTCCGATTCTGCCGTGGGTTTTCCATCGACTGGTACTTCTTACTGTTCTTGTGTGTTTAAATTTGCAGGTTCTGGTCTTGAATTGAAATGACGTCTTCTATAAACACAATTCAGCCCCAAGTTCCAAAATTGGAGAAACACCATTATGGGAATTGCAGCATACAAATGAAAGTGTTGCTGCAATCACAAGATTTGTGGGATATTGTTGAGCTTTGTTATAATGAACCTCATTCACAATAAGAAGAAAATGCGCTAAACAATAATCAGAAGAACGCGCTGAAAGATGCTCGAAAAATGGATAAAAAGGCGTTGTACATTATTTATCAAGGAATTAACAATACAACATTCGAGAAATATTCAGCGGCAACCACATCAAAATGAGCCTGGGAAATCCTTAAAAACTCGTTTACGGGTGTGGACAAAGCAATCGGAGTTCGACTACAGATTCTGCGAGGTGAATTTGAAGCGTTGAGTATGAATGAATCTGAGCCCGTTTCAGATTACGTTACAAGAACATTGGTTAGTGTTAATCAAGTGCGAAGACATGGAGAACCAATTGATGATGTTCTAGTCATTGAAAAGATTTTAAGGTCCTTAACCTCAAGGTTTGAGCATGTCGTTTCAGCCATTGAAGAATCAGAAGATCTCAGTGTTATGATAGTTGATCAACTACAAAGTAGCTTGGAAGTTCACGTGCAAAGAATGAAGAGAAAGACGGTTGTTTCTCTTGAGCAAGCGTTAGAAGCGAATATGTCTCTAAGAGATGAAAATAAATCTGAAATAGAACCATCTGGAGGAGAGAAAAACTTCAGTAATCGAGGTCGAGGTCAAGGATATAGAGGTAGAGGTGTACACAGTTAGGCTTATCGAGGACGACAAAGTTATCCTCATATCGGAAGAGGTCAGACTTCTTATTTTCAAAGAGGACGTGGAAGAGGTGCAGCAACAAGAGGCAACTATCATCAGTCTTATAATACACAAAATTATGATAAAATTCGAGTGGAATGCTACAATTGCCATCGGTTTGGACATTACAACAATGAGTGCAGATCAAAGGCCAAATATGAAATCAAGGAGCATGCAAATCTTGCGGATTCTGAGCAAGAGCAAGTCGGATCAAGTTTATTGTTCGCTTACAAAGGTCTTGAAGGAGATCATTCCAATGTATGGTATCTTGATACTGGAGCTAGCAACCATATGTGTGGAAATAAAGACATGTTTGTGGAGCTTAATGAAAATGTTCAAGGAACTGTGACTTTTGGCGATTCTTCTAAACTAACGGTTGGAGGCAAAGGTAAAATCCTGATCAAGCTAAAGAATGGGAATCATGACTACATATCTGATGTTTATTACGTTCCCGGCTTGCGGAGTAATATTATAAGTCTTGATCAACTTGTGGAGTAGGGATATACGATATCCATGAAGAATTTTTATCTTACAATTAAATATGCTTCTTGTAATGTGATTGCTCATGTTAAGATGTCTCGAAACAGATTATTTACGGTGACTATCGAGCATGATATGCTGAATTGTTTGAAAACTATTTTGAAGAATGAATCATGGTTATGGCACTTACGCTTTGGACACTTGAATTTTGGTGGATTGAAGTTGTTGTCAACAATGAACATGGTGAAGGGACTTCTGCCCCCAGATCGTTTGAATGAAGTGTGCGAAGGGTGTATACTTGCTAAGCACCATAGACCAAGTTTCACAAAAGAAATGAGATGGCGAGCATCACATCCACTTGAGATTGTGCATACTGATGTTTGTGGTCCTTCGAAACCAATGTCCAATGGGAAAATCAATACTTCTTAACTTTTATCGATGATTTCTCAAGGAAGACTTGGGTGTACTTCTTAAAAAGGAAGTTGGAAGTATTTGAAATCTTCAAAGAGTTCAAGAACTTTGTAGAGAGACAAAGTGGCTAAAAAATCAAGGTGCTCAGATCCGATCAAGGCGGTAAATATACATCTGATTTGTTTGAGAATTATTGCAAGAGTCATGGGGTTGTTCATCAAGTGACACCTTCTTATACACCGCAGTTGAATGGCATTGCAGAAAGAAAGAATAGGACTATACTAGATATGGCCAGAAGCATGTTAAAAGGGAAGAATTTACCACGAGAGTTTTGGGCCGAAGCTGTGGCATGTGTTGTATATTTGCTGAATCGTTGTCCTGTGAAGAGTGTTCGATTCAAGACACCTGAAGAAGCATGGAGCTCGTACAAGCCCAGTGTTGCTCACTTGAAAGTGTTTGGCTGCATTGCATATGCCAAAATTCGTGAATCTAGAAGAGTTAAACTTGATGATAAAGGTGAGAAATATATTTTTATTGGATATGGTGATCGAACGATGGGCTACAAGCCTTATAATCCTAATACACAGAAAGTATTTATGTCCCGAGATGTGATTTTTTGAAGAAGATGCAATGTGGGACTGGAAAGAAAAGAAATCAACAACCCAAACAGAATGTGTTTTTTAAGAAAATTCAAATGAACGAAGAGAAATTGAGGAAGCACCATTCTCCGCAGCGTCTTCCTCGGATTCAAGTGCTAGTGAATGCCCAATCAGCATGAGAAGCTTGGAGAAATTTATGAAACTACAGATGGAGATCATGACCTGAACATGTTCTATTTCTACATGGATTCTGATCCGTTATCTTATGAAAAAGCTTCACAATAGAAAATATGAAGGGCTGCAATGGATGAAGAAATTAAGGCTATTGAGAAAAACAACACTTGGTTTTTGACAAAGCTACCAAAAGGTCGGAAAACAATTGGCATGAAATGAGTGTATAAAAGTAAAAGAAATGCTAAAGGAGAAGTTAAAAGATACAAGGCGAGGTTGGTAGCTAAAGGTTACAAACAAAAGGTTGGAACTGACTACAACGAAGTGTTTTCTCCAGTAGCCCATTTGGAAACCATAAGATTGTTAATTTCATTGGCAGCACAACATGGTTGAAAATTTTATCAACTTTATGTGAAGTCAGCTTTCTTAAATGGTTTTCTTGAGGAAGAGATTTATGCGGAGCAACCTGAAGGCTATCTCAAACAAGGGCATGGAGAAAAGTGTATAAATTGAAGAAAGCACTGTATGGGCTCAATCAAGCACCGCGCGCTTGGAATTCAAGATTGATGAGCATTTTCTTAAAGACGATTCATGAGATGTGCTTATGAACATGAACTTTATATGAAGACTGATACAACATGTAATATGTTATTAGTTTGCATCTATGTTGATGATTTGATATTCACTGGAAACAATGAGAAGATATTTGATTCATTTAAGAAAAGCATGATTAAGAAGTTCGAGATGACTGATATGGGCTTGATGGCTCATTTCCTTGGGATTGAGTTTGTGCAAAGCAACAATGGAATTTTTGTATCCCAAGCCTCTTATGCTAAACAAATTTTGAAAAAGTTTAAGATGGAGTCTTGTAATCCAGTGAATACTCCTGTTGAATGTGGGCAAGAACTGAAAAAGACCTGTGATGATGCACGAGTGGATCCGACTTATTTTAAGAGCCTAGTAGGCAGCCTTCGTTATCTTACTTGTACTAGGCCTGACATTCTTTATAGAGTTGGCTTGATCAGCAGATACATGGAATCACCAAATGAGTCTCACTTGAATGTGGCGAAGAGAATTCTTCCATATATCAAAGGTACGCTTAAGGAAGGCATGTTTTATTCGAAAATATAATGAAGTGAAACTAGTTGGCTATTCTGATAGTGATTGGGGAAAAGACTTGGATGAAGAAAAAGTACAACTGGATATTGTTTCTTTATTGGAAACACAACTTTTACATGGTCACCAAAGAAACAAGCCATTGTCACCATATCGACGTGCGAGGCAGAATATGTCGCTGCAAGTTCAACGGTATATCATGCTATTTGGGTAAGAAATTTGTTGAATTACTTGGATTTCTGTTAAGCTGCTCCAACTGAGATTTATGTCGATAACCAATCTGTTATTGCGTTGGCGAAGAATCTGGTTTTTCGCGAAAGAAGTAAGCATATTGACACTCGAATATCATTTTATCCAGGAGCACGTGAACAAGAAAGATGTGGAACTAGTGTATTGCAAGTCACATGATCAAGTAGCGGACATTTTCACGAAGCCTTTGAAGCACCAAATTTTCAAAAACTTGAAGATGATGCTGGGAATGAGAGACTGTGGAAATTGAGTTTAAGGGAGGATGTTGAATATATTAAACTCAATTTGGTTAGAAGTGTCATTTCACTTTTGGAGTTTTTGATATAATTAGGAAGTCTCTAGAATTCTAATTAATGTTAGTTGGTGGATGGTATTGTAAATATATTTTGTGACTTCTTGTCTAAAAAGTAGAACAGAAGTTAGTGGGAAAAAAAAAAAAGAAGCGTCAAACATTTTTTGAGAAATAGTGCTTAAGCACTTGTTCATTTTATTCTCCATCTTTCAATCAAGTAAATGAATGATCTTTATGAACTTGTTTTTTTGCACTTCAGTCCATTTAAGTTCAGCATACTGATGTATGAATAGCTGGAAATTGGAGAATACTTTTCCCCTGTTTTGGTCAATATTTTCAGTTTTCTTGTGAGTATTTGTTGCTGCAAGTTTGAGTAATTCGTTGTTGAAAATCAGAATTGGTGGTGTGTTGTTTATTGAGTATATTTGTGTGTTGAAACACCCAACAGAACTCTCATGCCTTCCCAATCCAGAGAAACACGTGAACAAGAAAGATGTGGAACTGGTGTATTGCAAGTCACATGATCAAGTCGCGGACATTTTCACGAAGCCTTTGAAGCACCAAATTTTCAAAAACCTGAAGATGATGCTGGGAAACAGAGACTGTGGAAATTGAGTTTAAGGGACGATGTTGAATATATTAACTCAATTAGGTTAGACGTGTCATTTCACTTTTGGAGTTTTTGATATAATT
The DNA here is from genome assembly GCA_948329865.1 of Linaria vulgaris. Classification (NCBI taxonomy): domain Eukaryota; kingdom Viridiplantae; phylum Streptophyta; class Magnoliopsida; order Lamiales; family Plantaginaceae; genus Linaria; species Linaria vulgaris. The sequence goes on along the minus strand of OX415249.1, from coordinate 109,619,678 downwards.
AGGAAGTCTCTAGAATTCTAATTAATGTTAGTTGGTGGATGGTATTGTAAATATATTTTGTGACTTCTTGTCTAAAAAGTAGAACAAAAGTTAGTGGGAAAAAAAGAAAAAAGTGTCCAACATTTTTTGAGAAAGAGTGCTGAAGCACTTGTTCATTTTCTTTTCCATCTTTCAATCAAGTAAGTGAATGATCTTTATGAACTTGTTTTTTTGCACTTCAGTCCATTTAAGTTCAACATACTGATGTATGAATACCTGGAAATTGGAGAATACTTTTCCCTTGTTTTGGTCAATATATTGCTGCAAGTTTGACTAATTCGTTGTTGAAAATCAGAATTGGTGGTATGTTGTTTATTAAGTATATTTGTGTGTTGAAGCACCAACAGAACTTTCATGCCTTCCCAATCCGGAGAAATTCCACAATTAATCGAACAAATCGATGAAGCCTTTCGAAGCACTTTATAAACGCTAGTTATATGCTTCTTTGCCTAGGATGGTCGGGGGATCTGCCCCAATCACGGTCGGACTTAGCAGCATTTCGTTCTGAAAATGCAGCATTTTGGTCTGAAAATGTTGCACACCTTCGCGCTCTCCGATCCCATTATATGCAATTTTCGGAGGACATAAGGAGCATGATTTCTGAAATTAAATCATGTTGGTCTCTACATAAAAATGGCGGTTTTATGCTATTTCCACCATCATCCACGACTCCTACAATGGCGCCCTCGCTGACACCATCACAACCAGCCTCTCATTTATTAAACTCCTCATGCGATTTATCAAATACATCCATTAACACTGCTATCACCAACAATATTCAAGTAAGTGATATGGCAGAAGATAATTTTATCCACTCTCGAATTGATTTTGTTGGGCAAATTATTTCTATTTCTTCCATTGTTCTTCAGTCCAACAAAGACGTAAAAACATTTCAGATCTATCACTTCGTCACAACCGCTAACTTTGTCAACCTTCTCCGAATTATTTACAAAAAAATTGTCCAGGATATTATTGAGCATATGAAGAGCCCTCACACAAAAACTTTTGTGACAAATATGTTGAATTGGAAGAAAAGAAAAAAAAATATGGAAGAAAGGAGCGAGATGGTGTCAAGGCAACAAATAATGGCTTCTCTTTCAAATGCATTATGTTCCTTGCTTTTACATTTGGCCTTGAAGACAAGGCCCTCTTAAGGGAGAAGGATTGTTACCTGCATATATTATAATTATGTTAATTAAGTAATCTAGATTATTAATGATATATGTTATGTAGCAGATAATTATGTTAGTTTCCATATATTTAAAGTTATATGCTGTTAGTAGTAGTGGTTTAGTGGGGTAGTTATCTTCTAATTATGTTATTATATCAAGGATGAACCGTGTACTTTGAAATTAAGAAGAAAATAAAAGTTTATTTTTGTGTTATATCTTTCTTAATCTTTTTTCTAAGGAGATTTAGTCATTTCTTGAATTAGGACTTTATCAAATTGTGATTTGTGAAAGAATCTCATAAGTCATGCATGACCTGAGTTTTTTACTATTCCTCTTCATTTTCTTTTCCTTTCCATTATTTTTGGGTTTCTTCCATAATGAGATCGTATCAAAGGATGATATGAATACGATCATCTCTTTTGCTTAATTCCCAAGGAGCCTATGAACTAAAATATTTTTCTCGTATGGTTTTTCGTGAAAGCATTTATAAATACTTTTTGTGACTTGTGAGGAGTTCACTAATATTTTAAGGTTGCATGTAAGCAATTTGGTTTTAAGTTTTAACTCATATATTTTGAATATTCTGAAGGCTATAAGTTTATTTTTGTTTTATTCTATATTTTTTTGTATTGTTACATACTCGTTTTGTAATATTATGCTTAAAATAAATTAATCTGCCAATATTTATTGGGCTTGCGCCTCGCCTCTAGCTATGAAAAACGCTTCGCTTAAGCCCAACGCCTTTAACAACACTGCTTAAAATTAGCACCCACCAATCCTTCTCTTATGCATGATGTCGAAAAAATAAGCATCACCACAACACGAAATTAAAACTTCAAGCAAGAAAGATTAACATCTTGATACACCCCAAATCTCGGCAAACAATCTATCCCATCAGAACAATTACTAAACATTAACATAAAGCAACCGCAAAGCAAATTATGAATCAGAACTGATGGGGATATATTTAGGATTGGCCCAATACCGCATATTGGGTCGGCCCAGCAGCATCAACCTGTCTTAGAGTACATCGAAAAGGCCCTTTTCGATGTTTGATGTGCATCAAACAACTCTTGTTCGATGCGTGCATCGAACCAAACCGATTCGGTGCACATTCTACAGCTGTAATTGGGACCTGTGGGACGGTGGTTATATATACCCCGCCCCCTTGTAATCCGTGCACTTTCTCATTGGACAATCACTTTGAGCTACTCAATATCGAACGACTGAGCATTCATTATTGACCTAGATCGAACATACAATATTCGATATACATCTGAGTCAAACATTGAACATTCGACACACTATTAAAAGTACGGTGCCAAATTCGATACGAAATACAACATCGAACCTGTTAGATTCGATACATCCTGATTCGATACAGGACCTCTACAGTTTTTCCAGCATCGAACAACGACAATTCGATACGTGTGCTTCGAACGCCTCAGATTCGACACGTGGCTTTATTCTTGTAATTTACCTGTTAAACCTAGTAAGCTTGTAATAGGTGTTTCGGACCAAGCTAGTCCGATCATTAATTGATTAGCATTATTTTGGCTATTTATATTCCAATTGTATTATTTTATTGTGTTCTATTATCTTGACGAAATAAGACCAAAATAAGAACATAATCAGGAAAGCTGATATGTCAGTAAACAAATATCACAAACCAACAAAAAGAAACGCAAACTTCAGTTCATTTGGAACATATCATCAAATAAAAAGAAGACAGACATTGACCTTCCAGGTTTGTGGTCCTTCGAAGTCCAAAAAAACTACCATTCTCGGCACATATTAGCAAATCTTTAGTACCTGTTAGTAGACATTGATGGACTTCTTTGTTTTCTCTCAGGTACTTTTTAAGAAAATCGTGCAAGCGAGATGCACGTCTTCTAACTCGCGACAATTTTTAAACAAGTTGAAGCTCTAGGGAAAGTATATAGCTGCTCCACAATTTCATTCTTTCTCATATCATCAAAAATATCGCTGATAAAGATTCTCTCAAGTTTTTGACCATTCTTCAGCAAAAAAATTGCCAAAGGAAATGTAAATATCCCATCATCAGCAGCTACAAACTCGACTTCTTGTAGGTGAGATACTATACACGGAGGAACAAATTCCAGCGCCTCATAATTGAAGTCAATCAAAAATTCCTGGTAGAGATAGAAAATAGTTTATAAGTGGAGGTCTATATCAAAATCCAATTAAGCCATGGAAGGGATAAAAACAGAGAACAGAGAAAGAAGGATTCAGTTGTGTTGCAACACTTACAAATTCTATGCTCAGATATTTCAGCGATGGCACCAGGTGACGTAACTCTAATAGTGCTTCACCACCAGTGCAGTCATTCAGGAATAGCCGTGCCAGCTTACTGAACATGGGAAGACCATGTACTGGTTTCGATATTGTAATAGCCTTGACAACCATCAAAGAAAAATATAAGCCGGTTTAGAATAGAAACTGCGGTCTTAATGATATTCATTGAAACAAATATAAGTTTGCACAAAGTGAAGACTGTTTGTTGATACTTTTTAGAAGCTTATTATGGGAAGAAATAGAGATTCTTCATATACTATTGCATGAGACAGTTAGGAAGGAACAAGAACAAACTTCAAGACTTGATACATATTTCTTTGATAGAACCAAGTAGATAGACCCATCAACGATCGCAGGGCAGGCTCTAATAATACCAATAAGAAATTAAAGCCCTTTATTTATCCCTTCAAAAAACTTTATGTAAGGGAGCTGGAAGATCTTAGCATAGTTTTATCCACAATAGTTCTCAAACATCATGGGATAAACCTCACAATGTTGGTTACCAGAGATTGCTAAACAAAAACTAACTCATATTAAAGAGTTTTCACATTTCTGAACCTAGTTATATATTTTACATCAAAGTACAGCAAGACACTAATGGGTCATCAAGCCTGTAATTCAAGCACATTGAAGTTGGGGATAAATGCTAATAGAAAAGGAGAAAGAAATCACAATTTTGGCCCTATTTACTTGTCACAGTTTATATATATGAGTCTATGACGACTGTTTCCTTTTAGTAATAAGAAGAAATCGTGGCAAAACACTAAAATAGTGTAAGGGTACTTTTGGATGACGGACATTAGTATTTCTTTGGAATTCAACCATACAGAAGTTGTGCAACACAACTACTAATTTCATGGCACGAAAAATTAAATCTGATTGGATTAAGGAAACACATATATACAACTTAATAACAAGCAACAATGTAATGCAAAACCAGAGATAAGGAAAAATTAATCAAGTTTTCTAAAGATGATAATGCCAAATGGCTCCGCCATTGTATATCTTGATTGAACACACAAGTCATGCTAGAAAAGTTTCACTTATTAACCTCTAAATTTACGTCCAGATAAGATGCTTGATGCTATCCCAAGAGGATAGAACGCAAAACTGATAATATTGATCCCTTGCAACTAATCAAAGTACCCAAAATAAGCAATGCTAGAATACAAATATGCAAATATATTTTAGCGACAAATCTTTTCTTTAACCAGGTAAAAACTCTACTTCTAAAATAGACATAGATAACCTAATTAATATAAGTAACGTCCTAATGTAAGATAGAAGATATGCCACCCACACACCAACCAGGTGGCAAGACACATTTACTCTTAAGTGACTGGATGGTTTCCTAAAAAATGTCTAGGCCTAATGTATGTCCATGATCATAGGTGAATAATAACTAACCTCCACCACCGATCCTCCAAGGGTTAAATCCTCTAAACTTGAGGAACCTTCCAATAACCTTCCAGCATGTAATCCAATCTTTCCAATTGATTCAGGAACATATGCTATGTTATGAAGAGTAGCAGAGACAACAGCTGATCCAACTAGAGTAATGTTCTCGAATGAAGAGCCAGCAGATAGAAACCTCCCAAGCCTAGGTGCAAATATCTCCATTGAATAGTCATCTATGTGGGCATCATACATGGTCCCAGACATGAAAAAAGTCAGTGCAGGAGCATGAATTTCAACAAAACTAACATTCGACCACGTGATATCACATAGTTCAATACTCTCTAAGACCGGGAAACTAAGTAATAATCTGTTAGAAAAATCACTTCGAATTTCAACTGCACACAGGTCCAAACTTGTGAGGTTAGGAAGAAAAACCTTTGACGGAACCATGAAAATACTACGCAGCCCAAGTTTTAGTTTTCTCAGTGAAGTGTTGCCGAGAAGGGTGTGGGGTAAGAGTATGGCATCTTTTAGGGAATGACAGTCTACTTGAAGACTCTCAACATTCCTTTCCAATACAGCAGCTATCCAAGAATTTATTTGAGTGGAATACTTTGCCGGCCTACATTCAAGACAAAAACTTTTTACATTCTGTAAAAGAGAAAGTATCCTATTCACAAAATCGGGAAAAGTTGTTTTCTCATCCCTCCGACTCGAAGAAGGCCGTAGATCAACGAGGTCCACATTGGAAATGGATGTCCACTTGGTTTCCCAATCTTTGGACAAAACGCATGTTCGAATGGCATCCTTAAATGGTAGGCGCTTAAAATGCATTCCGGTAAACAGCTAAGGTGATCTTTACCATCGGAACAAAAAAGTGTCAGAGAGTCCTATGTTGGGTGTTTGGGATATTTAGAAAGATATAAGATGCTTTGGGGCTATTTAGGAAATTTGGAACACTTGAGGAGGTTTTTGCGCAATAACAGTTTTGCAATATATATATTATTGCTGAATGTACACGGCTGATATTGCTATGCCTTTTTTTTTTTTTTTGCTTTTTGTTGCTTAATTACAACTCTTTCACTAATCCCTTATTTATAGATTGTTAAACCGCCATACTATGTTTCAATTATTAGTCTTATTAAATATCTTACAATTATTTAACTTTCTAACTAACTTCCACTAACATAATATCTCAAAACTTCTTCATGATTCCAGATGGTGCTGATCTAGAAGTTTCATCTTTTTCTTTATTGCAAATTAGTTTTTGTAACACCCCTCCTAATTTGCAATGGGGTCTTCATTCTGGAACACTGACTCTTTGCGGTGACTGTCTTCGTAACGTTCTCCGCAAATTGTTCCTTTATTTTCGAAATCTCCAGTTCAGACTCTTCCTGAACTTGAACGGGACTTCCGATGATTTTTGTTGTGACCGACTTTGTGTCGCAATTTTGGTAGTAGGACTTTTGGCTTTGTTGTAGGTCCTCTACTTTTCTTGTGAGCTTTATAGCTTCACGTGCTACATTGGTAGCTGCAAATTTTTTTGCTTCACTGCCTTTTGAGGCGCTTTGATTGTTCTGATGGCGTCATTTTTTTTCACCTGCAGTAACTTTAACTTGGAATTTTTTTCAAGTTTGGCTCTTTGTGAGCTTCTTGTGATCCTTTACTTTATTTAAAGATCATTTTGCAATTTTATTTTTCATAGCCACCAAATTATTTTTGCAAACTATCTTGCATCTTTTCACACCCGTAAAGCGGAAGCATTGATCGACTTACCCCGTGATGCATAAAGGACAAGGCTTTCGCATCTCCGGTCTTGTTCTCCTTATGATGCTCCTTCTTTTTCCTTTTTTTTTTGCTGTCATCAACGATGCTTCTTCCTCCGTCTTACGCTTGTCGTCTTGGTCGACAATATCCCAGTGTTCATCATGGGATTGAAATATCGTCCTCACATTTGGACGCTTTGTGCAACAAAAATTCACTCTCTTTGCTGCGAATATGCGACGGTGAGCTCGTTGGAAGGGGTTCGATTCAATTTTTCTTTTCTGAAAAGATATCGAGCCAGGGGTGGCTCTGATACCACAATATGTTGGGTGTTTGGGATATTTAGAAAGTATAAGATGCTTTGGGGCTATTTAGGAAATTTGGAACACTTGAGGAGGTTTTTGCGCAATAACAGTTTTGCAATATATATATTATTTCTGAATGTACACGGCTGATATTGCTATGCCTTTTTTTTTTTTTGCTTTTTGTTGCTTAATTACAACTCTTTCACTAATCCCTTATTTATAGATTGTTAAACCGCCATACTATGTTTCAATTATTAGTCTTATTAAATATATTACAATTATTTAACTTTCTAACTAACTTCCACTAACATAATATCTCAAAACTTCTTCATGATTCCAGATGGTGCTGATCTAGAAGTTTCATCTTTTTCTTTATTGCAAATTAGTTTTTGTAACACCCCCTCCTAATTTGCAATGGGGTCTTCATTCTGGAACACTGACTCTTTGCGGTGACTGTCTTCGTAACGTTCTCCGCAAATTGTTCCTTTATTTTCGAAATCTCCAGTTCAGACTCTTCCTGATCTTGAACGGGACTTCCGATGATTTTTGTTGTGACCGACTTTGTGTCGCAATTTTGGTAGTAGGACTTTTGGCTTTGTTGTAGGTCCTCTACTTTTCTTGTGAGCTTTATAGCTTCACGTGCTACATTGGTAGCTGCAAATTTTTTTGCTTCACTGCCTTTTGAGGCGCTTTGATTGTTCTGATGGCGTCATTTTTTTTCACCTGCAGTAACTTTAACTTGGAATTTTTTTCAAGTTTGGCTCTTTGTGAGCTTCTTGTGATCCTTTACTTTATTTAAAGATCATTTTGCAATTTTATTTTTCATAGCCACCAAATTATTTTTGCAAACTATCTTGCATCTTTTCACACCCGTAAAGCGGAAGCATTGATCGACTTACCCCGTGATGCATAAAGGACAAGGCTTTCGCATCTCCGGTCTTGTTCTCCTTATGCTCCTTCTTTTTCCTTTTTTTTTTTGCTGTCATCAACGATGCTTCTTCCTCCGTCTTACGCTTGTCGTCTTGGTCGACAATATCCCAGTGTTCATCATGGGATTGAAATATCGTCCTCACATTTGGACGCTTTGTGCAACAAAAATTCACTCTCTTTGCTGCGAATATGCGACGGTGAGCTCGTTGGAAGGGGTTCGATTCAATTTTTCTTTTCTGAAAAGATATCGAGCCAGGGGTGGCTCTGATACCACAATATGTTGGGTGTTTGGGATATTTAGAAAGATATAAGATGCTTTGGGGCTATTTAGGAAATTTGGAACACTTGAGGAGGTTTTTGCGCAATAACAGTTTTGCAATATATATATTATTGCTGAATGTACACGGCTGATATTGCTATGCCTTTTTTTTTTTTTTGCTTTTTGTTGCTTAATTACAACTCTTTCACTAATCCCTTATTTATAGATTGTTAAACCGCCATACTATGTTTCAATTATTAGTCTTATTAAATATCTTACAATTATTTAACTTTCTAACTAACTTCCACTAACATAATATCTCAAAACTTCTTCATGATTCCAGATGGTGCTGATCTAGAAGTTTCATCTTTTTCTTTATTGCAAATTAGTTTTTGTAACACCCCCTCCTAATTTGCAATGGGGTCTTCATTCTGGAACACTGACTCTTTGTGGTGACTGTCTTCGTAACGTTCTCCGCAAATTGTTCCTTTATTTTCGAAATCTCCAGTTCAGACTCTTCCTGATCTTGAACGGGACTTCCGATGATTTTTATTGTGACCGACTTTGTGTCGCAATTTTGGTAGTAGGAATTTTGGCTTTGTTGTAGGTCCTCTACTTTTCTTGTGAGCTTTATAGCTTCACGTGCTACATTGGTAGCTGCAAATTTTTTTGCTTCACTGCCTTTTGAGGCGCTTTGATTGTTCTGCTGGCGTCATTTTTTTTCACCTGCAGTAACTTTAACTTGGAATTTTTTTCAAGTTTGGCTCTTTGTGAGCTTCTTGTGATCCTTTACTTTATTTAAGGATCATTTTGCAATTTTATTTTTCATAGCCACCAAATTATTTTTGCAAACTATCTTGCATCTTTTCAGACCCGTAAAGCGGAAGCATTGATCGACTTACCCCGTGATGCATAAAGGACAAGGCTTTCGCATCTCCGGTCTTGTTCTCCTTATGCTCCTTCTTTTTCCTTTTTTTTTTGCTGTCATCAACGATGCTTCTTCCTCCGTCTTACGCTTGTCGTCTTGGTCGACAATATCCCAGTGTTCATCATGGGATTGAAATATCGTCCTCACATTTGGACGCTTTGTGCAACAAAAATTCACTCTCTTTGCTGCGAATATGCGACGGTGAGCTCGTTGGAAGGGGTTCGATTCAATTTTTCTTTTCTGAAAAGATATCGAGCCAGGGGTGGCTCTGATACCACAATATGTTGGGTGTTTGGGATATTTAGAAAGATATAAGATTCTTTGGGGCTATTTAGGAAATTTGGAACACTTGAGGAGGTTTTTGCGCAATAACAGTTTTGCAATATATATATTATTTCTGAATGTACACGGCTGATATTGCTATGCCTTTTTTTTTTTTTGCTTTTTGTTGCTTAATTACAACTCTTTCACTAATCCCTTATTTATAGATTGTTAAACCGCCATACTATGTTTCAATTATTAGTCTTATTAAATATATTACAATTATTTAACTTTCTAACTAACTTCCACTAACATAATATCTCAAAACTTCTTCATGATTCCAGATGGTGCTGATCTAGAAGTTTCATCTTTTTCTTTATTGCAAATTAGTTTTTGTAACACCCCCTCCTAATTTGCAATGGGGTCTTCATTCTGGAACACTGACTCTTTGCGGTGACTGTCTTCGTAACGTTCTCCGCAAATTGTTCCTTTATTTTCGAAATCTCCAGTTCAGACTCTTCCTGATCTTGAACGGGACTTCCGATGATTTTTGTTGTGACCGACTTTGTGTCGCAATTTTGGTAGTAGGACTTTTGGCTTTGTTGTAGGTCCTCTACTTTTCTTGTGAGCTTTATAGCTTCACGTGCTACATTGGTAGCTGCAAATTTTTTTGCTTCACTGCCTTTTGAGGCGCTTTGATTGTTCTGATGGCGTCATTTTTTTTCACCTGCAGTAACTTTAACTTGGAATTTTTTTCAAGTTTGGCTCTTTGTGAGCTTCTTGTGATCCTTTACTTTATTTAAAGATCATTTTGCAATTTTATTTTTCATAGCCACCAAATTATTTTTGCAAACTATCTTGCATCTTTTCACACCCGTAAAGCGGAAGCATTGATCGACTTACCCCGTGATGCATAAAGGACAAGGCTTTCGCATCTCCGGTCTTGTTCTCCTTATGCTCCTTCTTTTTCCTTTTTTTTTTTGCTGTCATCAACGATGCTTCTTCCTCCGTCTTACGCTTGTCGTCTTGGTCGACAATATCCCAGTGTTCATCATGGGATTGAAATATCGTCCTCACATTTGGACGCTTTGTGCAACAAAAAATCACTCTCTTTGCTGCGAATATGCGACGGTGAGCTCGTTGGAAGGGGTTCGATTCAATTTTTCTTTTCTGAAAAGATATCGAGCCAGGGGTGGCTCTGATACCACAATATGTTGGGTGTTTGGGATATTTAGAAAGATATAAGATGCTTTGGGGCTATTTAGGAAATTTGGAACACTTGAGGAGGTTTTTGCGCAATAACAGTTTTGCAATATATATATTATTGCTGAATGTACACGGCTGATATTGCTATGCCTTTTTTTTTTTTTTGCTTTTTGTTGCTTAATTACAACTCTTTCACTAATCCCTTATTTATAGATTGTTAAACCGCCATACTATGTTTCAATTATTAGTCTTATTAAATATCTTACAATTATTTAACTTTCTAACTAACTTCCACTAACATAATATCTCAAAACTTCTTCATGATTCCAGATGGTGCTGATCTAGAAGTTTCATCTTTTTCTTTATTGCAAATTAGTTTTTGTAACACCCCCTCCTAATTTGCAATGGGGTCTTCATTCTGGAACACTGACTCTTTGTGGTGACTGTCTTCGTAACGTTCTCCGCAAATTGTTCCTTTATTTTCGAAATCTCCAGTTCAGACTCTTCCTGATCTTGAACGGGACTTCCGATGATTTTTATTGTGACCGACTTTGTGTCGCAATTTTGGTAGTAGGAATTTTGGCTTTGTTGTAGGTCCTCTACTTTTCTTGTGAGCTTTATAGCTTCACGTGCTACATTGGTAGCTGCAAATTTTTTTGCTTCACTGCCTTTTGAGGCGCTTTGATTGTTCTGCTGGCGTCATTTTTTTTCACCTGCAGTAACTTTAACTTGGAATTTTTTTCAAGTTTGGCTCTTTGTGAGCTTCTTGTGATCCTTTACTTTATTTAAGGATCATTTTGCAATTTTATTTTTCATAGCCACCAAATTATTTTTGCAAACTATCTTGCATCTTTTCACACCCGTAAAGCGGAAGCATTGATCGACTTACCCCGTGATGCATAAAGGACAAGGCTTTCGCATCTCCGGTCTTGTTCTCCTTATGCTCCTTCTTTTTCCTTTTTTTTTGCTGTCATCAACGATGCTTCTTCCTCCGTCTTACGCTTGTCGTCTTGGTCGACAATATCCCAGTGTTCATCATGGGATTGAAATATCGTCCTCACATTTGGACGCTTTGTGCAACAAAAATTCACTCTCTTTGCTGCGAATATGCGACGGTGAGCTCGTTGGAAGGGGTTCGATTCAATTTTTCTTTTCTGAAAAGATATCGAGCCAGGGGTGGCTCTGATACCACAATATGTTGGGTGTTTGGGATATTTAGAAAGATATAAGATTCTTTGGGGCTATTTAGGAAATTTGGAACACTTGAGGAGGTTTTTGCGCAATAACAGTTTTGCAATATATATATTATTGCTGAATGTACACGGCTGATATTGCTATGCCTTTTTTTTTTTTGCTTTTTGTTGCTTAATTACAACTCTTTCACTAATCCCTTATTTATAGATTGTTAAACCGCCATACTATGTTTCAATTATTAGTCTTATTAAATATCTTACAATTATTTAACTTTCTAACTAACTTCCACTAACATAATATCTCAAAACTTCTTCATGATTCCAGATGGTGCTGATCTAGAAGTTTCATCTTTTTCTTTATTGCAAATTAGTTTTTGTAACACCCCCTCCTAATTTGCAATGGGGTCTTCATTCTGGAACACTGACTCTTTGTGGTGACTGTCTTCGTAACGTTCTCCGCAAATTGTTCCTTTATTTTCGAAATCTCCAGTTCAGACTCTTCCTGATCTTGAACGGGACTTCCGATGATTTTTGTTGTGACCGACTTTGTGTCGCAATTTTGGTAGTAGGAATTTTGGCTTTGTTGTAGGTCCTCTACTTTTCTTGTGAGCTTTATAGCTTCACGTGCTACATTGGTAGCTGCAAATTTTTTTGCTTCACTGCCTTTTGAGGCGCTTTGATTGTTCTGCTGGCGTCATTTTTTTTCACCTGCAGTAACTTTAACTTGGAATTTTTTTCAAGTTTGGCTCTTTGTGAGCTTCTTGTGATCCTTTACTTTATTTAAGGATCATTTTGCAATTTTATTTTTCATAGCCACCAAATTATTTTTGCAAACTATCTTGCATCTTTTCACACCCGTAAAGCGGAAGCATTGATCGACTTACCCCGTGATGCATAAAGGACAAGGCTTTCGCATCTCCGGTCTTGTTCTCCTTATGCTCCTTCTTTTTCCTTTTTTTTTGCTGTCATCAACGATGCTTCTTCCTCCGTCTTACGCTTGTCGTCTTGGTCGACAATATCCCAGTGTTCATCATGGGATTGAAATATCGTCCTCACATTTGGACGCTTTGTGCAACAAAAATTCACTCTCTTTGCTGCGAATATGCGACGGTGAGCTCGTTGGAAGGGGTTCGATTCAATTTTTCTTTTCTGAAAAGATATCGAGCCAGGGGTGGCTCTGATACCACAATATGTTGGGTGTTTGGGATATTTAGAAAGATATAAGATTCTTTGGGGCTATTTAGGAAGTTTGGAACACTTGAGGAGGTTTTTGCGCAATAACAGTTTTGCAATATATATATTATTGCTGAATGTACACGGCTGATATTGCTATGCCTTTTTTTTTTTTTGCTTTTTGTTGCTTAATTACAACTCTTTCACTAATCCCTTATTTATAGATTGTTAAACCGCCATACTATGTTTCAATTATTAGTCTTATTAAATATCTTACAATTATTTAACTTTCTAACTAACTTCCACTAACATAATATCTCAAAACTTCTTCATGATTCCAGATGGTGCTGATCTAGAAGTTTCATCTTTTTCTTTATTGCAAATTAGTTTTTGTAACATCCTCAACTCGAGCTCGGCGTACTCGAGTGCTCATACTCATGATTTTACCAATTAACCTGAAATTTCGTAAAAAGCATTCACGTTTATGCACTAATTGGAGTCGAATCAGAAAACGGGCAATGTAAATTCATACCTCAATTATATTAATCTCTGTTATGAATGTGATTTTGATAGTTAAGTACAGCAGCCGCATGCACGTCGTTCAAGTCTCACGCAGCCAAGATATTTAATGAATGGTACCCTAGCTTTAATTTATTCATCTCATCGATTCCTAAAAAGTAAAAACCAGGTTTAGTTATTATTTATTAAGTTAAGCCTAATTATAATTTTGCTCCTTTAACTTGCCATTTTGTAATTTTAGTCTTGTATCTTGTGAAAGGTTTAATTTTTAGACCTTTGAGAAATCACTTAATTCCACACAAAATTACACGTGTGAGTCACATGACCTCCAATTTGGAGATTTTGACATATGACTAATTTTTTTTCACTAGACCGTGTGTGGGTCAAATGCTTCTTAATTTCTAAAGATTTTTGACTTGTGGGTCTTAATAATAAATATTTGGGTGCAAATCAAGAAAACTAAGAGTAATGTGACCCGTATATACAATTTCAAATGGTATTAAGTGATTTATAAAGTTTGGGGTCTGAAATTGAATGTTTTTACAAGATATATATGACTAGAATCGTAGACTGATAAATTGAAGAATTAGAGCTGTAACAAAGTCAACTTAAGGATCAAAACATGATTTTCCCCTTACCTCCACCAAATCAGCAATCACATTCGCAACCACATGATTTTCCCCTTATTTTTTACAATGTATGGTTGTCTTATCATTTGAAACAACACATTTCGCTCAATGAAAATTACTCTATTAAAAACAAAATTTAATCTTCACATTTTCGTGGTAGACTTTTTTCTTGTCAGACTTACACCTGAGCAGTGTAGGTATATCTAAACTCTTATGTCACGTTTAGCACATTGTAGACAAATTAATTTTGTCGCCTCCAATTAAATATCAACAAATGTCAAAACAATTATAAGAAATTCAATTGATATTTTTTATTTTTTATTTAGAATTTTACTAAATTAAATTCCAATTAAAATAGATAAATAAATTGATTTTCTAATATATATTGTTGGCCAATCAAATAAAGCCATGTGGAGAAGTATTTCAACAAATCATATTAATTAAAGCATGTGGAATATATGATGTGCTTTAGCCAATTAAAAGATTTCTTGATAATTAAGCTAGATTAAATTCATGCTTATCTTGAGAAAAAATCGACCAATCACAAGCAAGGAGCTCTAGGTTTTACAATTATAAACCTCTTAAAGATAAATCACACACAAAATATTCACAAGTTGAAGAGGGAAAAACTCTAAGTTTTTCACTCCACCAAATTCATCCATCCTTAAGCGTTCTTCGCGGCATTCAAGACATTCTTCAACAATCTTGAAGGTGTTCTTCGTAAAGAACTCATTTCAATCCGCCGTCAAATCTCAATTCCATCCAAAAATCGTTTTTAAATATCGCACTCCTGCCTAGGAAGATCAAACTCCAAGAAGCTCAACAAATCCAAAATAAAGTTCATATCGTTCTTCATTCGTCTTCAATTTAAAAATTCGTTTAATCCGAGATCAAGTCCCACGACCCACGAAAAAATCGTTTTTGAAGATTGAAGTCCAGTCAAGAAGATCAAAACCCAACAAATTTGAAGAACTAAAGACGAAGATCATATCATTCTTCATCAAAGCTTCAAAGCAAATTTCCGTTCGATTCGAGATCAAGCCGTCAAGCTCTCGAATCAACGTTTGTCAAATATCTTTTGAAGATCAAGATTCCTCTAAAAACTATTGATATTCAACAAATTCAAGAAGTCGAGACGAAGATTAATTGATCGTCACCATCACAAATTCAAATCAATTGTTAATTGAACGAATTATCAAAAATGCCCGCTAACTTTGTGTTTAATCTTAAATGCCCGATTTTTCAAAACATGCTGAAAATGTCATGTATCTTTTAAAATTTCTACTAAAAATTCCCGAAATTAAATTTACATACAAAATCTTTTATTTTTTCTGAAAAATAATGCTAAAAATGACCCGTATCTTTTAAAATTCTACAAAAAATGCCCGAATTTTAAAACGCGACTTTTTGATTCAGCAGCACGACTCTTTGATTCGGATGCCACGTCGGATAAAAAGTCCAAATTTTTAAAATCGGGCATTTTTGTTTGAAAATTTAAAACTTAACGGGCATTTTCAGCAGGTTTGGAAAAAGCGGGCATTTAGGATTAAACACAAAAGTTAGCGGGCATTTTTGACTATTCGTCCTTGTTAATTCAAGATCAAGCTCAAAACCCAAATACCAATGGACTAACGTTCAACCCAAATACACGTGGAAGAGATCAAAATCACATCTACTCTCAAGTCAACCAAATTTCAAGATTATTTTTAATAGAAAAAAATCAGAGGATTACTAGAGATTGTAACCACATATTGTTTGAAGATATACAAAGTTATTTGTACTTAATTTTCCTTGTCCTTTATTTTAAAGGCTTAGAAAATTTCTGGAAGGTTGTCCTATGAGCTAATGTCGGGTACTGGTTCTTCACGAACTCTATTAAAGATTAATCTAACTTGATAGTAATTTATTATACAACTTTTTTGTGCTCTTGCTACAAACTTTCTTAAAATAATAAATTTTACAGTAAAGTAAATATAAGCATAAGAAATTGACAAAGATGTAAGATGCATGCATGGAAGCATGAGCACTACTAAAATGGTGTTAACCAGCTATCCAATGTAATTACATTAAAATGTCATATTAATTTATGTAGGAAGATTGATCCCTTGAGAGTGGAACCTTCAGACACCACTAAAAGTTAGTGTACGTTAATACGTATAAATGTTTAAAATGAAAGACTATAACTCTATGTTTATCACGTAATTAAAATTAAACAACGATAAATCAATCATTAGAATTAATACTTTTAAGCCTACACTCTATAATTTTTAATGTGTAGTTTTAACAACTAGAAATTCAGAGTAAGACCAAGTCTTTTAAAACTTTATATAAGTTTTGGTATTTAACTTATTTTATGAAAATAGAATACAAACCTTCTGTTGTAGCATTTCCTCAAAAATAAAGAGTTTCAACACCTATTGGTGTCCTGCGATCGAGTCCCAGCAGCGGAAATAGTTCTTTTTGTCTTTTATTTATTATTTTTAACAAAAGCCACAATCTAATGGGTCATTGGTGTGTAGGTATCTTGTATTCAAGAAGTTTTCATTGTGTTGATTTTTATGAAGTTTTAAAAACATAAAGATATTAATCTTTTTTCAGTTTTATTAGGATTTAAGTAAAACCAAACTTTAGGAAAGCGTGTTAACGTTGAGTAACTATTGGCTTTAATACTTCTTCTTTGAATCATGGCGAAGACCTTTCCTTACGATAAAAGCTTTATTATTTTTACATTATGCAAGGGATGGTTCTCTTACCACTTGAAACGACACTATAATTGTAGGACTGGGATTGACACAACAAACGTTCAGAGTTAAGCTGGAGTTGCCTTAACTCTTTCACAATGATCTTCTTGATTAGAGTAAATATGCAGCCGAATTAAAACACAAGAAGATAGATTTTTCAAAAGTTTTCAATATTATTCAAAAAATCTAACCTTGGGCTAAATACCATAAACGATTTTATGAAAACGTTCCTCATAATAATTCACTCACGATCTTTGTTGATCGGACTCAACGAAGCAGACAAGCACTAACTACTTAAATCTAATAACTAGACTTAATTAGCTAATACAAAAACTTCACAAAGCAAGACAAAACTATACAACTTGTAGAATTAATCTCTAAGATTATTTAGCACTAATGTCTTGTGTTTGTCTTGATGAACTTCACACCTATAAATAAGTTACTTGAAACTTGCACTCCAAGGTGTGTTGTTCACAGTTTTGGTAACTCTTGTTGTTTCCTTGTTGAATTGGACTTCCTCGCAGTTTTA
Organism: Linaria vulgaris; assembly: GCA_948329865.1. NCBI lineage: Eukaryota > Viridiplantae > Streptophyta > Magnoliopsida > Lamiales > Plantaginaceae > Linaria > Linaria vulgaris. Next base: position 109,602,316 of record OX415249.1, on the reverse strand, counting down.
ATAAGGTAATACATCTTCTTCAATTCGGAGTAAATCCTGTAAAGAGTCCTAGTTGCAGTAGAACTCCAATTTGTTTCCTTCTATGAAACCGTGTGTTGCTGACTTTTTTCTCAACTTGAATTAAGGAAACTTCAAGTAAGAAATCTTCCAAAGCTATTCTTTATGATTAATATGCGTTTCTGGGCATAATCATAAACAACTAAAACAGTGGAACTTGATTAATAAGCGAATGATAGCAAAACCAAAATAAAGTAGTTAAAGAACAGATTGCTCACTGGTCATCTGTTTTCAATGTTATCATTAATGTTATCCCAACATCTCATAACATTGTTTCGACAATACCTTGCACTTTCAATCTCCCCATTTTTCCTTTCTTCACAAAACAAATACCTGTTTCCAATCAAGTAATAGATCCAAAAGTTAAGATTCAACAAGAAACAAATTAAAACTACAAAACTGCTCCCCCTCAATGCAAACTAACAATCTCGAAGTTAAAATAACAAAGACATTTATTGAAGTCGTCATTACATCAAAAATGTTCAGACTTTAACATTCACCAATGTTGCCTCAACATTAAAACCAGTAGGTTCCCGCAGAAAAAGCTAAATAGAAAATAGCAGTTCTACTTGCCTTCATAAGCAACAACATTTATAGCAGTTCAAAAGTAGCAATACTTAGAGTTTCAGACCACAGCAGATAACAGGGAACACAATCCTTGATTAAAACAAAAAGAATTTTAAGAAAATGTACTAGCAACATCAAAAAACAGCAGTTTAATAGCAAAACAGAAAACTAGAAAGTAAAATCAAAATTGGAACAACTCTCCCTATGAAGAACAGAGTTTCTCCAAGTTTTTCACCAAACTCTCGAGATCCTTAAGATGCCTTTTTTGTCCTCAGTCTCCCTCTGATTATCCAATATTCCCCATAAACCAGTCAGCAGCTGCTCCACAAAAGAGGAGGTTATGACCATGCAATCTTCATCTTTGGACATAGGCACTAAAGTTCCCACAAACTTATGAGCCTTCTTCTTCTCTTTCCTTGGTCTCACCATTCCTTTAGGATTCCATGGCAGGTCTCTCACTCTTTAACTAGCCAAGTAGCTAGGAAGTATCGTAAGCTCAGTATTATTCTCGTCCATCCCACAACTTGACTTGTGTTCTATCATGGTTTGAGAATGGATTTAGAGATCAGTGAGGAAAAAGGCAGAATGCCAATCTTCTTACAAGCAACATCAGACATTGACTTCAAGATCATCTTCCCCATATTCACTGCTAACCCATTCTTGATCTTGTAAACTAAGGTTGGAGAATCCTTAGATAGCACATTTGAGTTCTTAATAGGCACCCAATTGAATATAACAAGCTTATACAAGATAGCATTTAAGGAAGTGAGCCTGGTTGTTGGCAGAGCATTTTGCCAGACTTTGACCAACCCACAAGTCAGGTCTTGAATCATGTCATCTTGGTCTGGATCCTCGGCTTCCTCGACCTCAGGATATCCCCAAATTTTGTTGATAATGAAGGGTCTGATATTGAATACCTTCCCTCTCACCCCAAGATTTAGCATATTTTAGAGATCTCGCATCTCTAATCCACTTAGAGAGATTCAGGCAGAATTCCATAATAATCTCAGGAGCATAATCATTTAGCTCCATCACAGATTGATGAATTCCTCTTGCCTCAAGTAAATTAAGAGTTTTGTGTTCTTTGAAACTGACCATCTCAATTGCCCTTTTCAATATGGATCTTCCTATTCTTGAAGGCACCCCACTTCTTCTCCAATCCCTTAGATAGGTAATAGAGTGAGTAGAAACCGTCATCGTCTTCAGGATAAGCCACCCAGAGTCCATCTAAGTATTCCTCTTTGTCTGATGTTGCCCTAACATCACCATCAACATCTTGGTCCTCCTCATCAGACTTCTCCTCTTCTTTCTCCTCTTTCTCAACATCCACAAATTCAATTTCCTCTTCCAAAACTTGCTTCCCTTTCCTCTTTCTCTCAGCAGCAGCAAATTTTCTTTCTTCTCCAGCATTTTTTCAACTTCAGCACCCTTCTTCTTAGCAACCTCTCTAATTGCCTCTTTCTAGCCTCAACATGCCTCTTAGCCACTTCATACATTGGACTATCACCAACACTTCTTCTAATATAATCATTGCTCTTTCTCTGAGCCGTAATCCACTCCTTCACCAATTCATCCACAGAATCTGAACCCTCCCCCTCAACAAATACATCAACATTAATCTCAGGGTTAGAGTCAGCCAAGTTTACCTTAATTTTAGGTTCATTGATTATTGGAGCGGTTGCCTCAGGTGTTGGTGCAATATTTGAAGTCGATTCTCCCTACTTTGATTTCTTTCCTCGTCGAACATAGGGAATTGGCTTTCTTTTTGTTGCAGTTTGAGCATCATCAAATTTTGTAGCATATCCTCGAGTGTGAGAGCGAGTGCGCACGACTGTGGGCTCAGTATTTAGAGCAACATCTGCAATATTTTCCATAAGAGACTTGCTCCCCATTGTTAGTAAGAGAGATTTGCAAAGAAAAATTAAGAGAATTTTTGAAATTTGAGAGTAAGTAGCAGAAATTTTAAGCACAGATGAGAAAATTAGGGCTTGTGATTCATTTTATGATCGTAAGTAGTGGAGAGAGAGTGAATGCTAGCGGGATTTAAGAGTTATCAATTAAATTAATCCCACAATATTTCCCCGCGTACATGTGTCAATGTTTAACTAACAAGTAACCAAAGCGGTATTCAAAAATTTGAAAACTTATAAGTTATTGTTTTCAATGTTGGTCTAAGACTGTGCATAATGTTTGAACATTCAATAACATTCAAACCAGAAGGTGGAGGTACATGACTTCACCTAGGCAAATTCATGTGAGAGCTTGAGATACATCCAAAATTACATTTAAAACTTAACCAATGTAGCAAGTGAGTACCACAGACATAATGTTCAGGTCAAAATCATGAATAAGCAACATAAATAACATAAAACACATAAAGATAAGCAGTTATGAATCCGGAAAGTAATTTACTTCCACATCATAGAAAGTTACAGAAAAACTGTGTCACATGTAGTATGTCACCCAAAGTGTATGCCTCAACACATGCATTATACTCCCCCTAAGTCCAAACCGACACAACTCAACAACAAGAAGGAAAACAATGTAGATCTAATATGAATGCAACAATGTCATGTCAAAATGGAAGATGGTAAACACTTTTGAAGAATTTCTCAAACCAGCAACAGTTCACATCTCATCAAATCTTTATTATTTCATAACTCATCTCAACCAAAACTTAAGGTTGCTTAAAAAAGGGTAATGTCACTACTGAATGACGGCAGCCTAGACTCCACACACCTAGTAACAACATTATCAACAACAAGTTAGGCAAGTACAAAGGCCTTGAATGATGCAAATTCATTCATCATGCACCCCAACACGCCAATTCCTTATGTATACTTTTTTACCAACCTGCATTCAATAGAGTTCACCAAGTGATCAGCGTTATTAAGTGGAAGAAATCTAAACTCCAAACACCCTACTCAAAAATATCACCATCACGTGCTCCTTGACACAAAACAGAAACATGTAAATAATCACAACTGAATATCATTGAAGTTGTCAACAACATGTACCCTAGTTTCTCCACATGTTTTGTAAACCTTTCATATGAATAAGACTCAATTGAATCGACATCAAAGTAGTGAGCTTTATGTACCTCGGCTTCTCCATATGTTAGGTTAACAACCTCAGACAAACATAATAGTTTTATTACTTTTCAAAAACAAAGATGTGAGACTGATAACTAAAAGAGTTTTTCATCACAGAGTTCAACCACACAAATCAAAAATGATAAAAACGGATTAATGAGACTCACAAAGAAATAAAATAAAATAAAGAAAAAAAACAACATAATTACTAACTACACCACAAGCAACAAACCAGTGCTAGACAGTGGTGTTATGTCAACACTTGTGATCCAACATTCTCACATATTGAACATGCCAAGAGATTTCTTCAAACTAAAGAATCTCTCACTATCCAAAGGTTTTGTAAACATATTAGCAAGTTGATTAGTTGCCTCAATATCATGTCTCTCAATAAATGATGTCTTATGTGTATATGCTTTGTCCTTGAATGCTGAACAGGATTCCTTGAGATACTAATGGCACTAAGATTGTCACAAAACATTAAGAAAAGTATCTCTATCTAACCCATAGTCAAACAACATGTGTTTTTGCCATAAAAGTTGGGTAACACAATTGCATGCAGCCACATATTCAGATTCAATAATGAAACACAGTTCTATTTCTGGTTATACTATGAAACCAAATTATTACCCAAATAGAAACAGCTCCCACTTATGGATTTCATGTCCTCTACATCACCTGCCTAATCAGAATCACTGAAACCAGCAATATTAGTGTTTGTGTCATAAGAGTACCAAATGCCTAAAGGTGAAGTTCCAAATATATATATCTTAAAATTCTCTTCACATCAATCAAGTGATATTTCCTCGGATCAGCTTGATGCCTAGCACAAATCCACACTGAAAATATAATATCGGGTCTAGATGCAGAAAGATACAGTAATGTTAGGTCAATATTGCTGCCAGTGCCATCTTTTGTAACCTTCACTGATGAAAACATTGGAGTTTTGCAAGGTTTTGACTCTTGTAGCTCAAATCTCTTCACCAGATTCCTTGCATACTTCTCTTGATTCAAGAAGATGCCATTCTTCATCTGGTTCACTTGTAGGCCAAGAATTCACCTATCATGCTCATTTCAAAGGTTCTTGTCATGGATTAAACAAATATATCTAGAGAAAACTTTTTAGTGGATCCAAAAAAAATGTCATCAACATACATCTGAGCAATACAAATATCAGTGTTCTTTCTTAAGACAAACAAGGTTCTATCTCCATCTCCTCTAAGGAACCCAAGACTTGACAAAAGTTATGTTAATCTTCCATACCATGCTCTTGGTTCTTGTTTGAAACCATATGATGCTTTCTCAAGTTTATACACACGGTAAGATGTTTAGGATCAGCAAACCCCATAGGTTGTGCAACAAATACTTTTTTATCAATTACACCATTAAGGGAAGCTCCATTTACATCCATTTGGTAGAGTTTGATCTTAAAGAAACATGCAATAGCTAGGAGTAATCTAATAAATTATATTCTAGCTACATGAGAAAATGTCTCATCAAAGGCAATACCTTCTACCTGTGTATAGCCTTGTGCCACTAATCTAGCTCTATCTCTCACAATTACACCATTCTCATCAGTTTTGTTCTTGAATATCCATTATGTTCATGAATTAAAGTTTCGGTTTCGGAGTAGGTTTCGATCAGTTAAAAATTAGAAATGTTTCGTAATATTTCGAGAACTTTTCGGCATGTTTCGAAGATTTTGTAAAAATCTTAGTTATAGATATCATGGAAACTACATGTAAGAGTCAAAAACGGAAACATTTCGGTACTTTTCGAGGAAACGCATGGAAATTTTGATCCATGGTTATGTTCCTATAACATACACATCAAAAGGTCTAGGTACAAGATTCCTAACATGATTTTTGGTGAATTGTAAAAGTTCATCTTGCATAGCATTGATCCAGTAACAATCCTTAAGAGATTCATTCGCATTCTTGGGTTCAGTGCAATACATAAAACATGAAGCATTATCAACAATACATGTGGTAGACATATAACCACACAACCTCACCATATCCCTGTAATTTACCCTTTCCTTGTTGCGTGATTTCATCCTTTCTGTAATTTGACCAATTACTTGAGTAGTTGGATGGTCCCTTTGAATTCTGGCAGGGGGATCTCTTCTAGGTTCATGAACTCTTTCTTCATCTGAATTAGACTGTGCAGATGTTGGCGTAACATTAGATCTCTCAGGAGTTAAGTTCAACATTTTTTCCAGTCTCTAATTCAGCTTATGTGTTCAATGATGGGTTCAATGTTGGAGCAACATAAAGAAAAGTGTCTTCTTCAATACCTGCATCAATGGTCAAATCATCAAAAACCACATTAACTAATTCTTAAATAGTATGCAATCTTGGATTGTAAATCCTATAAGCAGCACTATTATGAGAATAATAAAATACACTTTTCGCTCTCTGGATTAAACTAACTCAAATAATCTCTATCTTTCGACAAATAGCAGTCACATTCAAACTCATGAAAATGTAAAACATTTGGTTTCAAACCCTTCAAGATTTCATATGGTATCATAGTAGTACCAGGTCTAAGGTAAACTCTATTACTAATATGACATGCAGTATTCAAAGCTGCAGCCCAAAGTTTCTTAGACAAGTTTTTAGAATTTAACATTACTCTAGCCATCTCTTCCAGTCTTCCATTCTTCCTCTCGGCAATGTCATTCTGCTGAGGTGTCTTAGGTGCAGAGAACTCATGGAAAATACCCTTAGTTTCACAAAATTCAGCAAAGCTTATATTCTCAAACTCTTTTCCATGATTAGACCTAATTCTTCCTATAGAAGTCATATAAAGATTTTTAATGCTAGTATATAAAATCTTGAATATGTCGAATGCTTCTGATTTTTCTTTCAAAAATTCAACCCATGTATATCTTGAGTAGTCATCAACAATGACAAAAGCATACTTCTTACCATTCAGGCTACTAACCTCAATATGACCCATAATATCCATATGTAGCAGTTCAAAATACTTGTTAGTTCTAGGAGTAGTACTATGTACCTGAAGTGGTGTATGAACAACTTTGGTTTGTTTACCTTTCAGGCAATCTCCACAAATAATTTACCTGGGCTAGTCAACTTAGGTAAACCTCTTACAACTTCTAACTTCTGTACTTTTTCCAGATTTTTGTAGTGCACATGTCCTAGCTTTTTGTGCCACCTGACAGATTCATCTACCTTGACATGGTAGCATTCTGCTTCATCTTGAGCAAGATTGTAGTTATCCTTTGATCTTGTACTTGTGATGACACTTACATTGTCACTATTAAACACATCACATGAACTTTTATCAAAAGTAACTAGGCAAATATAATCACATAGTTGACTAATGCTAATTAAATCTTCTTTCAAACCATCAACCAACAACACATCCTTGAGAGGTAGAAATTCTTCAATATTCAGTACTCATTTTCCAATGATTTTCTTTTTGGCGCCTCCTCCATAGGTGACAGTTCCATCAGTCAAATGGATCACATCTTTCAGATTGTCCTTGTTTCCAGTCATGTGCCTTGAGCATCCACTGTCAAAATACCACTTACCTGTAAGGTTAGAGTAAACAGCAGAAAAGACAACATCGCAAGCAATTTTTAATCTGGAGAGTTTTTAACTTTTCAATCCAAGTTCTACTTTTCTGTCCTGTAGCTTTGTCACCTAATGTTGGGATAACATTGAGATCAGAGATTTTCCTATCATTGGTACCGCTCTTAATAATTGTTTTCTTCTCAATCACAATTTTATATTTCTTGCAATAAGGCTTAATGTGACTTGATTGAAAATAATATTGACATATAAGAATGCCTTTTTACAATGTTGGTAGGAATCTCACAATTCAAGCTTTTAATTTCTTTGATAAAATCAGCTTTCAAATAGGCATAATTAGCATCTTTAGATGAAGGTTTTTCAACATAACCCAAACCACTTGTACCTTGATTTCCCATACTCAGAACTTCATCAAGTTTAGAAGTACATGAGTTCCATTTAGCAATGGTTTGTTCAGCTTTTTGAAATTTTACGTTAACCTCCTTCAGTTCAGCCTCAGTCTTGTCTTTTTCATATAGTTTCAACATCTCCTTCATGCATCCAATCTCTTCCTTCAGACTTTTGTTGCTCTTGATGAGTTTGTGATTCTGAAGCAGCAGTTTGTGGTAGGTAGACTTAAGATTTTCAATGATTTCCTTCTGGGACATTTTCACCTTCAAAGAAATATTCTTCATCTATCCACTGAGCCATGAAAATAATCAAAGTTAGATTCATAATTGTCAGACACTAGATTAGAATTAATATTAGAACTATATCCATTCCAATCTCCAAAGAAAATCTCATGTTCAGATGTTGGATCCTAAATGTTCGGGTAACATTGAGATCCAAGGCAGTTCTGGGAGTCTTCTTTTGTCCAGTCAATCTAAGTGAGCAGCACAGCAGTGTGAATCTATTTTGATTGTTCTTCAGCTTCTCCAGAACTAAAGTCATCTTCATTAAAGTCATCTACACAAACTCAAGAATAATTCCTCTTTTTCGAAGTGTTAGCGCATTCATTAGACATGTGACCAAACCCCTTACATTCATGACACTAAACATATTTTAACTTATCGAGGAGTAGGTTTAGATGCCATGTACTTGGCAAATTCAGGAGGTAGTTTCTTTTAACCAAAGAAAGTATAACTAAGATTCTTATCTTTAGCTTTTCCTTTAAAGTTCAGCTTATTGAATTTCTTAGTAATGTTACTATAGTTTGAAGAAATTAGTTCACACTCATCATCACTTTCATTAATTTCAAGACTTGATCCTCTTAAAGCAACAACCCCTGGGTTTACTTGGTTGTGAAGCCAATCCCATTTCAAATTCTGTAAGAGTATTCATCAAAAGTTGAAATTGTAGATTACCAAGGTTCGTAGACTTTTCCATTGCAATTTACTTGAGAGTTCCATCTCTTGATTAGTCATGGCAAATCCTAGATTTTCACATTGGTTAGCAATATAAATAATTTTTCAAAATAACTGTCAACACTTTCATCCTCACCCATCTCAAGTTTTTCAAATTGCTGAAGTAGTTGTCTATATTTAGAATCTTTAACAGCGGGGTCTCCTTCACAGTCTAATTCAAGTATATACCAAACATGTTTTGCTTTACTAAAATTCTGAATTAACTTGAACATGTGATGATTTGCCCAACTAGAAATAACATTAAGAGCTTTTTCATTAGAGTTATAGAGACTTGCCTTTATTGTTGTCCATTCTGCTTCTGGTTTTAGCACTAGATCACATTCGCCATCACTTGGTAATGTAGGAAGAGAGTATCCATTGATCACAGATTTTTAGGCTCTAATGTCAATGGCTTTGATGTGAGATCTAATCCTGATCTTCCAGTATACATAGTTTCAGCCATTTAAACTGGTATCTTGTTGGTATTAGACTTGACACTGTCCATTGTGTTGAATCAATTCCAAACCACCAGTGTTGTCGGTGTTTGGCTCTGACGCCAATTGTAATTATAGGATCGGGATTGACACAACAAACATTTAGAGTTAAGTTGGAGTTGCCTTAACTCTTTCACAATGATCTTCTTGATTATAGTAAATATGCAGCGAAATTAAAACACAAGAGGATAGATTTTTCAGAAGTTTTCAATATTATTAAAACCTTCTTAGCCTAAGGCGAAATAACCATAAACGGTTTTATCAAAACGTTCCTCACAACAATCACTCACGCTCTTTGTTGATCGGACTCAACGAAGCAGACAAGTACTAACTACTTAAATCGAATAACTAGACTTAATTAGCTAATACAAAAACTTCGCAAGACATAACTATGCAACTCGAAGAATTAATCTCGAAGATTATTTAGCGCTATTGTCTTGTGGTTTTCTTGATGAACTTCACACATATATATAGGTTTCTTGAAACTTGCACTCCAAGGTGTGTTGTTCACAGTTTTGGCAACTCTTGTTGTTTCCTTGTTGAATTGGACTTCCTTGTAAAGTTGGTCTCTTTCTTGAATAATTGTTCCCTTTATTATAGTTCTAATAATAAGGTAATAATTCTTCTTCAATTCGGAGTAAATCCTAGAAAGAATTCTAGTTGCAGTAAAACTTTAATTTATTTCCTTCTATGTAACTGTGTGTTGTTGAATTTTCTTCTCAACTTGAATTAAGGAAACTTCGAGTAAGGAATCTTTCAAAACTATTCCTTATGATTAGTATGTGTTCCTGGACATAATCATAAACAACTGAAACCAAGAAACTTGATTAATAAGTGAATAAAGACAAAACCAAAATAAAGTATTTAAAGAACAGATTGCTCGCAGATCCTCAGGTTTCAATATTCTCATCAATATTGTCCCACATCTCATTACATTATTTCCAGAATACCTTGCACTTTCAGACACAGTTCGTTAGGATTTCAGTAAAGATATTAATCTTTTTTTTAGTTTCATTAGGATTTCAGTAAAACTAAACTTTAAGGAAGTGGGTTGGAGTAACTAATGACTTTAATACTTCTTCTTTGGAGTAAAATGCAAAAAACTACCCTGTGTTATTTCTAATTGGCAAAAAAACCCCTGTGTTATTTTTATTAGCAAAAACCCCCCCGTGTTATCTATAAATTAGCAAAAACCCCCTTCATGACATATTTTACAATGACAGTACGAATAATTAAGGATTTATAAGTATTACAATTTTATAATAAACATATACTTGTTACAATAAATATTATGCATCGTGTTATAAATTTTTTAGATTTTTTTAAAATTGTATAAAAACATAATAAAATTAGTCGGTACCGTAATTATATTTTTACAGATCTAAAAACTAAGGTTTTCTTCAAAATTAATAAACAAAAATATGCATACAATTTAATTTGAACATTATTAGTTCCATATGTATCAAATACATACAATAAAAATCATATTTTGAGATCAATCTCAGTATGTGCGAATTAATTCAGTGTAGTAGGGGGTTTTTTGCTAATTTTGAAATAACACAGGGGGGTTTTTGCTAATAAAAATACCACAGGGGTTTTTTTGCCAATTAGAAATAAATAACACAGGGTAGTTTTTTGCATTTTACTCCTTCTTCTTTGATTCATCGCGAAGACCTTTTCTTACGATAAAAGTTTTATTATTTTTACTTCATGAAGGGGATGGTTGTCTTGTCATTTGAAATGACACATTTCGCTCAATGAAACTTACTCTATCCAAAGCAAAATTCATTCTTCACCTCCTAGTGGTAGACTTTTTTTCTTGTCAAACTTACACTTATGCAGTGTAGGTATCTGAACTCTTATGTCATGTTGGCACATATTGGCAGCAATGCAAGGCTCTCTTATGAGCTAATGCGGGATATTGGTTCTTCACGAATTCTACTAAAGATTAATCTAACTTGAAAGTAATTTATCATATAATTCTTTCTGCTCATGCTACAAACTTACTTAAAATAATATAATTTACAGTAAAGTAAATATAAGTATAAAAATTTGACCAAGATGTAAGATGCATGGAAGCTAGAAACTTGTCACATCTAAAATGGTGTAAACCAACTACCCAATGCAATTACACTTAAATGTCATGTTAATTTTTATGGCAAGTTTGATCACTTAAAAGTGGAACCTTAAGACACCACTGAAAGCATGGATCAAAATTTCTGTGCGTTTCCTCGAAAAGTACCGAAAAGTTTCCGTTTTTGACTTCACCGATACGAAATATACATGTAGTTTCCATGGTAGTTATAACTACAATTTTACGAATTTCTCGAAACATTCCGAAAAGTTCTCGAAATATTAGGAAACGTTTCTAACTTTTAGCTAACCGAAACGTAATCTCGTACCGAAATTTTCATCCATGACTGAAAGTTAGTATACATAAAAAGGTTTAAATGAAAAAGAGTTTCGACACCTATTAGTTGTCCTGGATTCAATTCCCAGCAACGGAAATAATTCCTTTTGTCTTTTGTTTATTATTTTTAACAAGTCACATTCTCAGTGGGCATTGATGTGTAGAATATCTGGTATTCAAGAGGTTTTCATTGTGTTGATTTTCATGAATTTTTATAAAAGTAAAGATATTAATCTTTTTATAGTTTCATTAGGACTTCAGTAAAATTAAACTTTAAGGAAATGAGCTGGAGTAACTAATGACTTTAATACTTCTTCTTTGATTCATCACGAAGACCTTTTCTTACGATAAAAGTTTTATTATTTTTACTTTATGCAGGGGATGGTTGTCTTATCATTTGAAATGACACATTTTGCTCAATGAAACTTACTCTATCCAAAGCAAAATTTATTCTTCTCCTCCTTGTGGTAGACTTTTTTCATGTCAAACTTACACTTATGCAGTGTAGGTATCTAAACTCTTATGTCATGTTTAGCACATAGTGACGGCTTTAATCTTTTAGAATCCTTTGCCATTTCTCTCATACCAATAATCTATTTGAATATAAGAACAAAACTATGGAAGTCGAAGTTATAACAGTGTTTCTTTTTGTAAGATTTTAGGTTCATAATTACTTAACAAAAGTGGTTATCTTAACAGGTACAACAACAACAACCAAGCCTGTAATCCCAACAATTACCTGTTATCTTAACAGGTAATTAACGAAATAATAAGTAAAAAGAACACATAAACTTTTTATAATGGTTCGCGTCTAAACATACCTAATCCACTTGGTTTGCGCCTCAATGTCAACTAAAGTCTCTTTTCAGTTAGTACAAACTGACTCACACATGAATTATAAGTACTAGTAATCTAGACTCACTCTAGTTACCTTCCTATCATATGTCATTACACATTACTAACATACTTTACATGAATATGGAAATCACAAGTTACATGAAGACCTTTCGACTTAATGACTTCGTAAGAAATGAATACAAAATGGTTTCGACTCAAGAACAAAATAAAATAATCTTAGACTTGACACTCTAAGCTTCTACTTCTTTGCCTTTAGGTCTTTTTCATTTATAGAGTGCATATCTGCGTGAAAGATAGTTGTCGCATCTTTTAGCTGGCGTCCAACTTGCACCTTCCAAAGTTATGCGATTCTCCTACAAAAAGATTGATGTAGAATATTCCAAGTACACAATGGTGAATTACGTCTAAGTTCACTTAAAATATAATCGGATTCGTACAAAGACAAAGATTGAGATTCCTATATCAAAAATACTACTTTTCTAAACTAGCATATTTCGACAGGATCCTGTTAAACATGGAATGTTAGGGTAAATCTGCCACAATCTAACAAATACTCTTTCCTAAAATATCATGATTCGACAGGACCAATGCAAATAAGGAAAGATAAGGAAATAATATCAAGATATAATCAATTTAATTTTCATAAATAATTATAAGATTAATTAGGCCAAAAATAGGTCCTAACACTCTCAACTCTCTTTGTACTTTCTTACGCAATTCTCTCTTTCACAACTCTTGATAATTTCTTGCGTAACCTGAAAGAAATCCTCTAAGTGTTGGTCATCCTCCCCTTTATATAGATAAGTCGTGTCGCCCTAGGTCAGATCTTCAGTCTTTCACTTAAAACATCAAAATTGTCTAATTTTCCCTGAGTAGTGCGGTAATGTTTATGTCACGCGGGTCCTCTTATCTTTGCATGAGTTGCGCCGCTCGGGTGTGCAGGTTGTGCCACTCGGGTGTGCGGGTTGCACCGTCTTCTATGTATGGGTGTCACACCAATCCTTACAGGTTGCGCGTTTCTTTTCCTGGGGTGCACGAGTCGCGCTGCATTCCTGTGCAAGTTGCGCGGCTCCTTGTCCACGTCGCGCTGGTCGAGCGAATGTGTTGCATGTTTCGCGGCCTCACCTCCTGCTGGGCTTTTTGCTGGGATTCTTTACTTGTGAATTTATGGTTGCATTCTTCATTCTCAAAGCGTTATGGAGCTCGACCGTGGCGTTGTAGAACTCCAAATGCAATCCCTTCCAAAAACATCTATTTTGTGCTCTTTTTCATGTTTTGTCTTAACTCAACTCAAAACAACAAAACACAACGAAAACAAATAAGTACGTGTTAAGTATTCATCAAGAGTGTAAGTAAACAAGTACTTAAATCACACTAATGAAATGCGCATCACTATTGTTGCTCGAAAGACTACTAGAATTTTTCCTTTTCCTTCCATGATCTACAAAATCTTGTCTGATCAAGGATTAAGGAAAAATAAGAAGGAATTGATGGTGGAGATGAATGGACCATTGGCTTTAACCAACAGTTACTTTGGGGGTCAAGAACCAATGATCTCTGAGAAATCCTCTACGTTGAGCCAGTACTAGAGGCTAACACTAAAACTTCTGCTCCTGTCAACAATTCCTTCATCCAACAGTAATTTAATTGGTGTGATAGGATGATCTCTGAGAAGAAAATATTGATTGTTGACACCTAATGGGAGCTGAAAGACATGAATTCCACGAAGAAGAACATGACAGCTCTCCCTTCATCAGAAACGGAAGCGGGGGAGGTAGTAGGACTAAATTTTCAAATTTCTCCTGCTTTATATTTTTTATTAGTTATGATGGTTGACCAATCACTTAGATTTATTTTTCTTTTAATTCAGGGAAAGTGTTTGTTGTATTTTGGCATGTAGCAAATATTAATTGTTACATATTCTATTTGTTTGTGTTTTGGTATTGTTATATTTAAAAGTGCATGTGATATACTGAGGGTTAGGCCAACACAAATGTAAGCAGTGTTGACTCAACACCAAGTAGAACATTTTGGATTAAGGGGGACAAGATTTGAATATTGATATTATGTTGTTACTAGAATACTTAAGTCAAATTGTGAGCATTTTGGTTTTATAAAGAAAAGCAGAAAAGGGGAAGATTGAAAGTGTATGTGTTAGATAGGGGTGGGAACAGGTAAGGGAATTTCCCTTACCCGTCCCCTCCCGCGGGAAAAAACCCGTGTTTTTCGTTCCCGCCAAGTCGCCAGGAACGGGAATTCCCGCCACCCACGAGACGGGAACGAGAATCCATTTTCGATTCCCACGAGAACGGGAATCCTGTCGATATAGTATATATATATATATGGGGGTTATATGTTAGAAAAAAGAAACTAGGATAGTTTTACAATTAAAGAAAGTTTATGGACCAAAAGTAAAGATAGATAATTCTCTTATAACCACAATACAAACTCACTCTCTCTCTCTCTCAAACCCGACGGCGAGACTCTCAACTCTCTCAACTCTCTCAACTCTCACTCTCAACACTCACTCTCACTGACTGTCACTCCGTCGACGCGCCGCCGCTGCCTCTGCCACCGCGCACCCAACATACGGTATTTCCCTCCCCCTTTCGTTAAAAACTTATAATTAATGATTTAAATGGTTGATTGTTAAATTAGAGTTTAAGACTTTTGAATTAGGTTTAAGGTTAAGAATTAGGGCTATTGCTTTAGATTGAAATTTGTGAAATTAGACTACCATTGATGCATTATTGATGAAGTTTATCGCTTTTTCTTGAGAAATTGTGCAACATTAGTGTAGTGTACTTTACCTTTAGACTTTAGTTAGTTTACTAGGATACTTGAATATTGAAATTGAGTTTCTAATTAAGAAGTGAATTGTTTAATTAGATACTTAAAGTTGAGGTGAAATTGAGAATTATGAATTGTATTGAGGTAATTGGTAGTAATTGGTAATTGGTATTGATTGTTTGTCGGTGATGTTGATTAATGTAGAAATGAAGAAAATATTAGCAGAGAAGGAACTAATACCTCAAAAGAATTCGGGTGGTATCGCAAACATTCTCGCAACGTGACCGATGTTTATACTTCCATACGTGAACGTGATGCTCCAACGACGTCAAAACGTCCTTCATCTTCGAATGTTCGGGATGAGCCAGAGGCGCCTACTTCGCCATATAATTCGTTCCAAGAGTATACACATCCGAATCTTCAAGCCGAAGGACTCCTTGAGTCACAACCGCCAATTTCTCAACCACCACAACCACAAGAGGAGAGGCCTTCAGTATCACCGCCCGAAATTACTGAAGAGAAGGACATCGTTGTCGACAAAGGAAAAAGCTTCAAAAGTATCAAAAGTTATTTCATGAAGAAGTCAATAATGTTGGGCAAGATGGTAAAACCGTCTACGTTAGCTACAAAACGACTAAATTAATGTCGCCATGGTGGGCACACTTTGAGCCGTTCCGTTGTCCAATTAAAGGTACCATCAAGGGGAGATGTTTGTATTGCAAAAGAGAAATTGGTTGTGATGGTGGTGGCCAAAGTACATCCGGATTGAAGGGGCACATAGAGGCTTGTAAAAAAAAAACCCGAAGCCCTCAAGTAGCTATTAGTCCAAACTCGTTTGAACTTCGACAAAGCATCTCATCAAGTAGGAACATAGAAATTTGGTTAGGATTATATCTTGAAGGGGATTATGGAGTGGATGGTTGCGACTGAACAACCGTTTAGTACGGTGGATCATCCTAAATTTAGTGAGATGTGGAGGCGAGGATGCTAAAACTTGAGATTGTTTTGTCGCAAGACAATATAGGAGAAGATTGTGCATATGTATTTGGATGATAGGATGATATTGAAGGAGTTTATCAAAGAAAATGCTCAGAAAGTGTGCTTAACTATGGACACGTGGACTTCTATTAGGTGGGACAACTACATGGTCCTCACCACGCATTTCATTGATAAGAAGTGGGTGTTGAGCAAGCGCATCATTAGTTTTTGCTTGATTTCAGGCCATTCGGGGGAATATATAGCTCTAGATATTGAGGGGTGTTTGAAAGATTGGGGAATCGAGAAAGTATTCACAATCACGGTGGATAATGCTACTTCGAATGATTTCGGGATTGACAACTTGGTAAGGAAGTTTTCGGTGCGAGGTGATTTCTTCCTTTTGAAAGGGATCCATGTGCAAATACGGTGCATTTCACACATCCTTAATCTTATAGTGCAAGATGGGTTGAAAATGAACGTCGAAGGCAATTCGGTGGATCGAATTAGAGGTGCGGTGAAGTGGATCAAGAGTTCCTCCGGGACGTTGAAGAAGTTCAAGGAATATCTCAACGATGAAGGTGTACAAAATAAGAAATTGCTTTGTCTTGATGTGCCTACACGATGGAACTCGACATACTCTATGTTGAAGGCGGCTTTGGAGCTTAAAGCGGGTTTTGACTCTTTCGATATTCGCGATAATCAATATAAAGAGGACTTGAAAGATGTTACACCGCTATAAAATGATTGGAAGGCGGCGGAGATGTACGTAAAATTCTTTAGGTCGTTTAAGAATTTGACCAAAATCATCTCAGAAACATCCTACGTCACCTCAAATTCGGTGTTGGGTCAAATTGCCACAATCGATGAGATATTGGGGGATCAGATGAATCTTCAAGACAGAGAAACTCCACTTTGGAAGGAGCCCCCCGAACTCAAGCTCATGGCGCTAAAGATGAAAGAAAAGCATGCCAAATATTGGGGCGTGGGAGAAAAGATAATGAACCATATGTTATACTTTGCGGCAATTTTGGATCCCTGTTTCAAGTTCGAGTATATCGAGGAGATGGTGCCGGATGACCATGTGTTCGTATCGACGCTTTGGGTAGAGTTTGAGACGTTATACAAGGAGTACAAGAGAATGTACGACGCAACTCCTTCAACATCGACATGCCCTCCTCTGCCTGTTAACGAGAAGAATAAGAGCACGAGGCACTTGTCATTTTTCACGTTAGTGATTTACTATTTGTTTAATGATTTAAATTACAATCTTAACTAATGTCGATTTATGAATTTTTCATAACCGTTTATAATTAAAATGCAATTGTATTTGGTAGTAAGAGGACGCAAAATCGGGCTAAACCGAAGAGTGAGTTCGAAAGATATTCAACAATGCCAATGATGAATTATGTGAGATGGACGATGAATTCGACATTTTGGCATGGTAAGGCACACTCGTTACGGTTTATGATCTTGAGTACAATGGCTCGGGATGTGTTGGCTATTCCCGTTTCTATTGTGGCGTCGGAGTCTGCGTTCAGCACAGGAGGGCACATTCTAGACCGATTTAGGAGCTCATTGAGTCCTCGAGTGGTACAAGCCATTATTTGTGCCCAAGATTGGCTACGCGACGAAAGCGGTCATTTCGAGCCTCTTGACATAGAAGAGTCAATTGTGGAGTTAGAGAGTTGTGAAGCAGGTATTTGTAAAGTGAAATTAATTGTATGTCGCATTCCTAATATTAATGTCAATATTGATCTTCACTTATTTTTGGCATTTTGTAGCGTTTTCACGAATGAGGCTCGACGCATCCTTCCTTCAAGCATAAATGCATGATAAAAGTGGTCAAATAGAGGCATTTTGTAACGTTTGAACTTTGAACAATCTCTTGTTATTTGAATTGTGCATTTGTGGTATTTGACAATTTGTAATCGACTAATTTGACGCATGGCGCTTTGTTTTGGTGATTTGTGTGAGTGTGGCGTTATGTTTTGATATTTTGTACTTGTGATTGCGATTGCGAGCCGAATGGTGTTTTTTTGATCTACTTTATATTGTAAACAGGTCAAAAAAACTCGGAAACGAGACAACAAATTGAAGGAAAAAGAAGTGGGGGACATTTTCTAATCCCGTTCCCACTTCTTATTATTTATTCCCTCAAGCTCCACTGCTCCAGCCTCCAGGGGACGGAAAAAATGTGCCCTGGAAAATTAAGGGATTCCCGTGAGGAATCCTCCATGACGGAATCCCGCCTCCTCACGGACGGGAACAGGATTTAAAGTCGCATTCTCATCCAGGCGGGATCCCACGCCACGGGATCCCGTGGAACGGGATTCAATCCCATTCCCAGCCCTAGTGTTAGATGTCGGTCCAAGATGTTTCCAACGAAGCTCTTATCCCACAAAGACACAATTGCGGATTATCCATCTTAATCGACCAATTTTTTTGAATAATTGAACTGGAGAAATTAGGGTTACGAATTGGGGGGGGAAAATTCGGTTTAATAGCTGAGGGAGCCGTTATGTTACCGTTGGGAATAGTGACTTACCTGTTTTACCCCTCAAAAATTTGAATTTTGGCCGGAAATTTAATATAGGTATAGTATAGTTACGGTTTTCAAAGGTTGGGTATAGTATTGCAAAAGTTCAAAGGTTGAGTATAGTTTCGTAAAAGAGGCTAAACGATGGATATAGTCTGTACATTTTCCCTATTTTCATTATCTAACATTTTCTGGAGCGTTTGTACACCTTTTCTCCATCGCTTTCAAGATCTTTTTTGTCATTTTTAGTCCTTTATGTATACCACTTTTCGACTTTAGTTCTTTATATATACCGTGCTCAATTGTAGTCTTTTATGTATATTTGTGCTTAATTGTTTTGACCAAATTAATTTTAATTTTGACTAGAATACATCACGTTCAACTCACGTGACACCTTAAAACAATCTCATTAAAATTTTTATTTATGTGTAACTAAGAATTTCAGAAAAATAGTATATTCTTAAACAAAAACGAGAGTGGTGATCCTAGTAAGATGAGACATACGAGCCCAATATTACCACTAAACATAAAAAAAAGTAAATTGGTTTCCTCGTTCCGTATTTCTATAGCTTATGATGATCAAATGGGTAATGTATTGATTTCGTGTATGAATCTTGAAAGATAAAAATAAAAAGTATGATAGTCTTAATTAGTATAGCTATGCGTTTAGTAATCACTTCTGGATTTTAAAAAATAAAACAAATATACTTGTAGATACATAAATTTAATGTCTAATTAAATGACGACACATAAAAAATATGTTAATTATCAATTTATTTTTCTTATTTAATATTTTGGATTTATAATAAATTTATTGTCAAAATAAAGTAGTTAAGTTTATAGATTTTAATATATATGGTGGTCAAATTAAATGATGTCTTATATATCACTTAAGCTTAAATTATCCAATTAAATTAAATAATTACAAGTTTTGTAAAGCAAGAAAAAATGCATATATTATTTAATCCTAATATTTTAAAGAATTAAATAATAAATATATTCATCAATTTCTAGACGTGAAAAGTCTTCTCCTCTAAGTCTCAATATTCAAGAGATATCACGAAGATTTTTTAGATCAGATTTTCTAACTCAAGAAATCGTTGGCGCGATCATAACCATTCATTCCATCAAGAGATTCTGATTGAGATTCACTCTATAACTATAAATAGAGAGATCTTGAAAAAATAAAAAACAACTCGACCTTCAAGCATTCAGAGCAAGGAAGTTCAACAAAATCTCTCCACCAAGTCCATTAATCTTCAAGGTGTTCTTCGTGAAAACCTCATTTTGTTCTGGCGCCAAGTTTCAAGTCCATCAAATAACCGTTTTCAAAGATTGCACTTTTGTCGAGGAAGATCGAGCTACAAGAAGTTCACCAATTCAAAACCAAGTTCATATCGTTCTTCATCCATCTTCAAGCCAAAAACTCCGTTTGATTCGAGACCAAGTCACAATACCCTCGAAAAACCGTTTTGATTATTAAATTCCTTCAAGGAAGATGAAAGTCAATACATCTGAAGAACTAAAGACAAAGACCATATCGTTCTTCGTCAACCTTCAAATTAAGAATTTGTTCGATCCGAGATTAAGCTGCCAAGCCCTCGAATCAACATTTGTCAAATATCCAAGTATTTTGAATATTAAGATTCTTCTAAAGAAGATTGACATTCAACAAGTTTAAAACGTAGATCAAATTGTTCGTCGCCAAGATCAAGTCAAGTAGATTGCTAATTCAAAGTCAAGCTCAAAAGCCCTTGGATTAACGTTCAACTCAAATACAAGTGCAAGAGTTCAAAATCAAATCCACTCTCAAATCAACCAAGTTTCAAGACTAGAAAAGAATGAGAGGATCAAGTAGAGAGATTGCACCATAAATTGTAGTACGAATTTGCTCAAATTTACTTTGTAATCTTTTCTTGTCTTTCATTTCAGAGATTAAGAATTTGTTATTACAACATTTATTTTTGTTTTTTCTCATTATCCCATGTTGAGACCATGAATACAAGATACATGTAACTCTATATGATGCAAAATCTCAATCATAATTTACGTCGTGGAGAGGCAGGGAGGTGGTTTGTTAATCAATTTATCATTTTTCTCGAATTTTAAGTTAAACGTAATATAGATAAATAATTGGATCGTTATCAAACACCACATGACTCTCACGTGACGTATTCTAGTCAAATTTGAAATTAATTTGGTCAGAGGACCAAAATTCAGCACGTTGTACACATAAATGACTAAAATTGAGCATGGTATACATAGAAGATTGAAGTTACAAAATGGTATACATAAAGGACCAAAACTGCTAAAAGCAGAGTGGTATACATAAAAGATCAAACCTGCCAAACCGAGCTTTTAGCGCTGCCAAATATTGTCGAAAGCGCTCAAGTAACTAATTTATGTAGTGGAACTTGATATAACATCAATATTACTACCACTACAAGAAAAAAGGGTCATTAGGGACTGTCTGGGCAGTCCCTAATGACCCCCCTGGTGGTCGCTATTGACCAATAGCGACCGTCTAACGGTCGCTACACGACGGTCTCTATTGACAGCGGTCGCTTGCCAATAGCGACCGTTAAGCGGTCCCTATTGAGGTCATTAGGGACCGCAATTTAGCGACCGTTAAGCGATCCCTAATGACCTCAATAGGGACCGCCTGGGCGGTCCCTAATGTCCTATTGTAAAAATTAGGGACCGTCTGGGCGGTCCCTAATGTGCTACATTAGGGACCGCTTGGGCGGTCCCTATTGTAAAAAATTAGGGACCGTCTGGGCGGTCCCTAATGTTCTACATTAGGGACCGCTCAGGCGGTCCCTAATTTCTACAATAGGGACCGTCTGGGCGGTCCCTAATGCGCTTCAGAACTTAGCGACCGCTTAACGGTCGCTATATTCTGAAAAAAAATTAGGGACCGTTAGACGGTCCCTAATTTTACAATAGGGACCGTTTAACGGTCCCTACTAATATTCGTAGATTTTCTATGAATATTAGTAGGGACCGTCGAACGGTCCCTAATGACAACAACAGGGACCATTTGACGGTCCCTAATATCAAAAATAGGGACCGCTTAACGGTCCCTACTAATATTCATAGTATGAATATTAGTAGGGACCGTTAAGCGGTCCCTAATGACCTCCAGAAAAAAAAATATACAATTATATTCCGGATTAAATCCGGAATATAATTGTTTTTTTTTTTTGTAAAATTGTAATTTTAACAAGATCAAAACAATAAAATGATGAATAAAAAGTTAATATAATGACAATTGATATGAAAGAATAAAAGAATGTGAAAATATGAATAAAATAAGTAATAATATAAAATGAATGAAATAAAAAACATGAATGAAATCAAAAGTGAAGAATAGTAAATGAAGATCCAAAATAAGAAAAAGTATAAGAAAAAAAGATTGTATAGGTCAAAAAAAGAAAATAAAAATCCAAAATAAAGAAAGTGAAAGAAAAGAAAATGAAGAAAAGATTGTGTTGGTGAAAAGAAGAAAAGTTTTTGTGTTGGTGAAAAGAAGAAAAAAAAGACAGTGTTTTTGTGTTTGTGAAAAGAAGAAAAAAGATAGTGTTTTTGTGTTGGTGAAAAGAAGAAAAAAAGATAGTATTTTTTGGAGATAATGAAATGGGTGTAAAGAGTGGTGAGGTTATATATAGGATTCAATTAGTTTTTGTCCGTTGGATGATTTTAGATGATCGACGGTTTGAGATGGCGATCCGTGTTAAAGACATGATGGGGTACTTATGACCGTAGATTAGGATTTAATCGACGGTTGAGAATTGCTTTGGTGAAATTCAAATTTCCCCCTCATTTCCGCCAAAAAATTTTGCCAAAAATTCAAAATTTACGCTTTTAGTGACCGTTAAGCGGTCCCTAATGTCAAATTAGGGACCGCTTAACGGTCCCTACTAATATTCATAATTTTTATGTATAAATATTAGTAGGGACTGCTAAGCGGTCCCTAAACTAACAATAGGGACTGCCAAACGGTCCCTAATATGACAATAGGGACCGCTAAGCGGTCGCTAATGTCACAATAGGGACCGTTAAGCGGTCCCTACTAATATTCGTACTTAAAAATCGATTTTTTTTATTGATGTTGTTGTGTTTGTGATTGTAAGAAACCAAACTCATTGTACTATATAAATTTAAGTAATAAATGATTGCAAAACCAACCTTATAGTAGATTAGTTGTGAAATAATAGATTAATTGAGATCGATCGAGTTATTAACGTTCAAGATATATTTCACAAATGTACAACTAACTAATTAGTTAGTTGTAATTGTTATCCGTGTTTATGATTTACTTCACAAACGTTAGCATAGATACGATTATGAGGCATAATCATTAGATTAAGTATTCATTAATTATACGTATATATGTAGATCGAATTAATTTGTCATTATGTCATTCGTCGTACAAAATAGTAGGAGAATCTTCAAAGCGGCCCGTTCTCCTTGTATAATGTTTGGATATACAATGTCTCGTTGTACTTATTGTTATTTTAACTATTCCAATGGTTATTATGAACTAAACATACAACGCGGCACCTCGAACCATCGAAAAATTCATAATTTTGATGTATGAATATTAGTAGGGACTGCTAAGCGGTCCCTAAATTGACAATAGGGACTGCCAATCGGTCCCTAATATGACAATAGGGACCGTTAAGTGGTCGCTAATTTGACAATAGGGACCGCTTAACGGTCCCTTTTAAACTTATAGGGACCGCTTAACGGTCCCTATTAAACATATAGGGACCGTTAAGCGGTCCCTATTGACAATGGAACTCTCAATAGGGACCGCTCAGCGGTCCCTATTGACAACGGATAGTATCATTAGGGACCGCCTGGGCGGTCCCTATTGACAACGGATAGTATCATTAGGGACCGCTCAGGCGGTCCCTAATGACAACGGCTACTGTCATTAGGGACCGCCCAGGCGGTCCCTATTGACTGACAGTGCCCTATAAATATGACTCTTCTTCTACTCTCATTTTCATTACAAACTTCCATACTTCATAAGGTATGCACGTTTTTTCTCCTTACTATCCCAAATTTTAATTTCAATATATTTTGTTATTTTATTAGATTCTAACTTATCACTATTTATTTGTTGATAGGTAATATTACACACACAAAGGGTAATCGTGGTGTACGAAACTTTCTTGCGACGCGCTTTTCACGCTTCAAGAAGTACGTTCATCTTTCTATTTAACTCTTTAAATTTCTTGTGGTGGATGATTCAACTCTATTCATATAATTAAAATATGGATTACATAATGGATAAATCTTGGATGTACGATCCGTACGATAGTGATGGTTATTTGAGTGATAGATTTGTGTTTGGGGTTCGGGCTTTTATTGAATATGCTACGGAACAAGGTCCTAGATTCGTAGATATTGGTGGAGAAATTAGGTGCCCTTGCAAGAAATGCAATAATATACGGTTTTTTGATAAAAAAGTTGTACGGGAACATCTACATAAGTCAGGATTTATCGATGGATATTCAAAGTGGATTTTTCATGGAGAAACGTTAACAAATATTATACCATCGTATGTGCCCGATTCTCCCCGCTCGTCACACACCGGTATTCCCGACAACCCAGTATATGTTGATGTGCCGTTTGTAGACATGGTCGTGGATGCACGTGGAGGTCGATCATTTGAGGACGAGGCAACTAACGTGGAACTGAACCGGGAAGCACATGCGTTCTACAACTTGATGCACCTAGGAAATGTGCCCATGTATCCGAATTCCAACCCGGATGATGATATAAGTGTCTTCAGTGGTTGTCGGAGTGGTTGGAGTACAAGACACACCACAAGGCTAGTACTATTTATTCTGATAAGGCTTATAAATTGGCGAAGAGAGGTTTCACGCCAGAGGTTCGGAAGTTATTACCAAAGGACACGAAAGGGATTTGTAAAATGCTGCAATCAGAGTTAGGGTACGTTACGTACGATGTTTGTCCAAAGCAATGTTTCTTGTTCTACGGGGATGAGACGAAGAACTACGATAAGTGCCCGATATGTGACGGAAAGAGATACGTGGAGGGACTCAAGTCAAAGGTTGGGAAGAAGAAATTGTGGTACTTTCCTATTGCTCCTCGACTTCAGAGGTTGTATTATACAATAGGAACTGCAAAGCATATGACATGGCATACGAAGTGTAATGGGGCTAATGACCGAATGATTCACCCAGCTTCAGGGGAGGCATGGCGCCACTTCGACCAGACGCACCCAGATTTTGCTGCGGAGCCACGAAATGTACGACTTGGGTTGTGTACGGATGGATTCACACCGTTTGGAATGTCTGGCAAGCAATACTCTTGTTGGCCAGTGTTTTTCACCCCTTACAACCTTCCTCCCGATCTCTGCATGAAGAAAGAGTTCATCTTTTTGAGTCTAATCATTTCCGGGCCGAGCAGTCCGACAAAGAACTTGGATCTTTAT
Source organism: Linaria vulgaris (assembly GCA_948329865.1). Lineage (NCBI taxonomy): Eukaryota > Viridiplantae > Streptophyta > Magnoliopsida > Lamiales > Plantaginaceae > Linaria > Linaria vulgaris. The sequence goes on along the minus strand of OX415249.1, from coordinate 109,577,126 downwards.
CTTAGGCCACTTATTGATGATCTCAAGCTTTTATGGAGCAGTGGCGTCGAGACATACGACATCTCGAGGAAGCAGAACTTTACATTACGTGCGGCTCTCATGTGGACGATTAGCGATTTCCCCGCACACGGGATGTTGTCGGGATGGAGTACACATGGAAAACTTTCGTGTCCTTATTGTATGAGTGACACTCAATCCTTTCCGTTGGAGAATGGGGGTAAACCAAGTTGGTTCGATTGCCATCGTCGGTTCTTGCCTGTAGATCATGAATTGAGATACGACGAATATAATTTTAAAAAAGGGGAAATGCGGCTCAAAGAAACGATTCATAGAAAGACTGGCGACGAAATTCGAGGAATTGTTAATGACCTTGGGAATGTGGGGTTTGGTAAACAATTCAATAAACTCCCAGGTTTTGGGGTAAACCATAATTGGGTGCGGAAGAGTATATTTTGGGAACTGCCTTATTGGTCCACAAACTTGGTTCGTCACTGTCTAGATGTCATGCACTGTGAGAAGAATTTTTTCGATAACATCATTAACACGGTGTTGGATGACCCTAAGACAAAGGACAACATCAAGTCACGGAAAGATTTGAGAATCTGGACCAACCGTAGCGAGCTTTTCTTAGATACTTCCCGAGGGGGGGACACGAAGAAGCCAAAAGCATTATATTGTCTATCAAAGGATGAAAAGAGAAAAGTCTTAGAATGGTTGGGCATGCTAAAATTTCCAGATGGATACGCTTCTAACTTGGGACGGTGCGTACATGTGCAGCAACAAAGGTTGTCCGGAATGAAAAGTCATGACTGCCACGTCTTTATGCAGAGATTGATCCCGATTGCTTTTCGTGACTTCCTCGAGAAAGACATATGGGAAACGCTTGTGGAGATTAGTTTGCTATTCAAGGCAATTTGCGCATCAGAGATATCAGCGGAGGCTATGGAGGGACTGGAGAAATCCATTGTTGTCACCATGTGCAAGTTGGAGAGAATATTCCCTCCTTCATTTTTCGATTCTATGGAACATTTGGCCATTCACTTACCGTATGAGGCTAGAGTTTGCGGTCCAGTTCACTACAGATGGATGTATCCATTCGAGAGGTAAATCACTTTGATTTTTGATGATTCTTTTTTAATTTATTCTATGTGCAATGCAAGTAAATTATTTTTGTTTTGTATATCAGGCAAATGTTTCATCTGAAAGGTGCAGTGGGGAACAAAGCGAGGCCCGAGGGATGCATGGCCAATGCCTATTTAGCTTCAGAGATATCAAATTTGTGCTAATCAAGCAATGCAAGCTTACTACACCAAGTATCCATCTCTACCAAATGGAAGGCCGGGGGGAAACGGATGGTGGTCAGTATCACATATTCCAACTCGACACATCATCGACATGTCGTCGCTCAATGTTCATGATTCTACCCATTCTGACCAAGAGGTTCCAGAGCAAGTGTTTCAAGAGGACGAACCATTAGGTCTTAATATGTTTGTAGACCTGACTTCGTTCAACATGGATATTCAGTTGGGGGTAGATGAGTTCGAGGTCGTCAATGAGCTAGGTGATAACGAAGAAGATGATGCACAAGAAGAAGGCTTAGACAATGATACGAATGAGGATGAAGAGTATGACTTTGAATATTCAGAAGAAGACTAGTTCTTTTCTTTTTTCTTCTCTTAATCACTTATGTATTATGGGTTTATACTTATTCATTTATTGCATATTCATTGTTTAATCACAAACCTGTTTCAAACTACTACAACTAATAGTTCATAACGGAAACCTGTTTCAAAAAAATTGGCATGAGTTGGACCTAATAATAGTTAAAAACCTGTTTCAACACAATAATTTCCAAATCGCTAGCTAATCACAAACTTGTATATCCAAACAAAATCACAATCACAATTCAAAACACAATCATATCCATAACGCGATAATCATAAAAAAAAATTGGCATGAGTTGGACCTAATAATAGTTAAAAACCTGTTTCAACACAATAATTACAATCACCGTTCATAACGTGATAATCAAAAAACTATAGTATCATAATCCCAAACAAAATACAAACCACTAACATCCACCCGATCAATGAGCCGGGTCATCATGACCCCCCTCATCACCCTCCCAATCATCACCGACCCAATCATCACCGTCTCCAACATCACCGACCCCAACATCACCGACCCCAACATCACCGTCCCCAACATCACCCCCCTCATCATCGCTAGGCGGATACTCGACCCCCTCATCACCGGAACTCTCCCACATTCTATACATCTCATCTAGGTTCTCCTCACCATCAACACCGGCCTCGGGATCCTCATCACCAGCAACACCATCACAATCACTATACCACTCATCAGCCTCAAAATCATCAACATACTGAGAGGCGGTAGAAGTACCTGGAGCAAAAGGATCAGCTCTCTGACGGACCTTTCTCGGAACCCTGAATGCGTCTCCGGTCTTAATAGCACTCCCCATGAACAACTCACTAAGAAGCTCTCGCACTGGTCGGCCCTCTGCAATCTGGTCCTCGACAAAGCCATGTGCCCATGTCGTCAGTGCGTCGACTCTCGGGTCCGCTGTCGTCCTCAACTCTAGGTTCTCGGACTGGACCTGCCTGAGCAATTCCCGATCCCAGTTTCTCGCCTGCGTCATCTCAATGTCCCAGTCACATGGATCGGCATAAGTCGGTAAACCCTTCGCTTTCCCCTTGCTGATCGTCCCTATGGCCTTCTTCCACGCCTCGGGGTCCCATTCATCCAAATCCTTGTCCTCCACGGCGTCGGGATTTTTCCTCCTCAACTCCCTCTTGTATAATTTCTGTTGAATTATCAAAATGTGATGAAAAAGATGAATTAGTTCGAAATATAATTTAAAATTAAATTAGAATTAATAAGCGGTAAACAAGTACAAAAGTCGAAACACTTACGTAAATCAGTCTCGTCGCCTCTGACTTCCACATCCGCCTCAAGGGTTGGTTGGTACCTCTCCCAGTCCCCGACACCTTCTTAGTATGTCCCGCCTTGTATATCTCGTCGTGCCTGATAGGGTGCGTGCGACCGGGCTGATTCCTTATCTTTAAATTGAAAATAAAAGTGGGGTTAAAATTATCTTAAAAATACTAATCAACGGATTTCTTTTTAAGAACAATAATTTTAAAAAATTAACATCTTAAAATATATAACTTAAGAACAATTAAAAATATATAATTAAAAAAAAAATACCAGGCGCTGCCGGATCTCCTCGTAATCAATAGAACCACCGTAAAAGGTGGCGGGCGCCGGGCCATCCTCCTTACCGCCTCTCCTAGCTTTCTTTCCCTTGACAGATTTCTTCTTAAATTCTTCCGGCTCCCAATGTTTTGCCGCCGCCTTCTCAATACTTTCGCTCATCCACGGCGTCTTTGTCTTGTCGCGATACTTCTCCAAATCCTTCCTCTCCATGTAATAGCTATGCGCCTTGTTCATCGCTCGTTTGTAAAGCTCCCTCGCCTTCTCCTGGTATGCCCTGTGTACTGCACCCCTATCGGAGTAACGAATCCCAAACCTATTCTGCAAAAAAAAAAAAAATTCAACAATTAATTACGACAATAAATTAATAAACTAAATTCAACATAATTTTTTTTTAAAAAGCCCTAATTTAATAAACTAAATTAAGAGATATTAAACAATAAATTAAAAACTCACCGTAAATCGAGCATACATCTCCTTCCGTATATCCTCGGGAATCTTTGTGTAGGAGGGCCAAAACTCAGTCATAAACTGACGAATGAGGCCAGTGATCACCTTCGAGATCTCACGACTAGGGGGCTTGGAAAAACAACCCCGATGCAATTCTATAAGCGGAATCTTCTGTCCCGCCGGGACCGTCGTACATGGTGCATTTGGTCCCCTCGGTGGGCGAGACTGGCTCGGTAGTGGTGACTCACTCGACCTCTGACTCTGTCCAGCTCCGATGTCGTGTACAGGTGATGGAGTCTGAAGTCTGGTAGACTCGGCAGATGGGGGCACGTGAGTCCCTACTGAAGCTGAACTGGGTGGTCGTGGCACCTCGGACCTGGTGGACTCTGATGATCGGGGTAGTGGCACCTCTGGCACTTCGGCGGTCTCAAACTCTGCTAATAACTGCCGCTGCAACACTGGTGTCCTCGACGTAGAGACGTCACCTGACCCTAGTGCCGCATCGGATGGCTCGGCTGCATGGCCATCCGATGCACGAGTCGCCGATCGGACAATCCGTACAGGTCCGAGGCTACCTCGACCCCCCCGACTGCTACTATCACCACGGCCAACACCGCTATCACCTACTCCGCCACTAGCACTGGCACCAACCCCACCACAGCCAACACCACCACGACCAACACCACCACGACCTACACTGCCACTACTCGTGAGTCGTCCACCGCTACGAGTACCCGACACCCCAGTACGACCTCCGTCTCCACGACCTCGACCTCGACCTCCAGTACCGCTAGTGGTCTTACGTGACGTCATGCCGAAAATCACTATATACTGTAAAAATGAAAATATAACATTTAGAAAATCAAATCAACATTTGAATCTAATTTAACAATTTAACAATCTAACACAAAACTATTTCAAATTGAACAATTCAATTTTTACAATCTATTTTAAGAAATCTAAGTATAAACTTAATCTAATTTTTACAATCTATTTAAAGAATCTAAGTATAAACTTAATCTCATTTTTACAATCTAATTAAAAAATCTAAGTAAAAACTAATCTAATTTAATCTAATATATAATCTAATTTTCACAAATCTATTTCTATTTTTTTTCCTTTAATCATTCATTAATCAATTTCACAAATCTATTTCTTTTTTTTTTCTCCTTAATATCATTTCTAATCTATTTATATTTTTTTTACCTTATTCTCATTTCTAATCTATTACTATTTTTTTTCCTTAATCTAATCCCTAATCTATTGCTAATCTATTTCTATTTTTTTTCCTTAATCTAATTTCTAATCGATTTCTAATTTCACAATTTTACAATAATCTATTTCTAATATATTTATAACTTCACAATTTAACAATAATCTATTTCTAATCTATTTCTAATTTCACAATTTCACAATAATATATTTCTAATCTATTTCTAATTTCACAATAATCTATTTCTATTTCTATTTCAAATCTAACAACAAATCTAACAATCATACAACAAATCTATCAATCTAACAATACCAATTTTCGAATTTAAATTAGGCAATCTTCGGATTTAAATTAAAATATTAGTAAAACACAAAAAAAAGGAAAATCGAGCATGGCCATTACCGGAAATGGGCGGAGGCGGCGCAAGGAGAGGCAGAGGCGGCGCAAGAAGGCGGCGGAGGCTGCGGAGGCGGCGCAAGGAGGCGGAAATGAGGTGGCGACCGTTGTTTGGTCGCTACGTGAGCTCAACGGTCGCAAATGAGTGAACTTGGCTCGAAATCGGGGAAAAAAACAGGGGAACTCGCGACGAGGGCGGCAGTCGCTGTTTTTGGGGAAGAAGATGGCGTGAAATAAAATTTTTTTTTTTATTTATACCCTTAAATCAGCGACCGCTTAACGGTCGCTGGTTTATTTAGGGCCGAATTAGGGTAAATTCGACCCTAACATGGGCCCACATTTCGGCCCAACTCGGGCCAAAATGTGTGGCCCAGTATTTTTGAACGAGGGTAGCGACTGCTAAGCAGTCGCTGATTGTCCATAAGGACAATAGCGACGGCTTGGCAGTCGCAAAAGATCTAGCGACTGCTTAGCGGTTGCTGGTGAGATTTGGCGACCGCTAAGCAGTCGTTGTTGCCTTCGACAGTCGCTGAAGAGGAGCGACTGCTTGGCAGTCGCTAATTTTCGGTCCCTAATGACCCCTTTTTCTTGTAGTGTACACCTCCTGAAATTAACAAGGGTTTTTGACACATTACCTCCTTGTGTTATGGTAAATTGGCAAGTTACCTCCCTGTAAAAAACAAATTGGCCAAATACCTCATTTTGCTCTCAAAAGTTGGCATTTTACGCCCTTATGCACAGATGCGTAGGTCATTCTCCCTTAAATGAGAGTGAGAGTTAAACTTTTCTTTTAAAAAAGACATTTATACCCCTATTGCTTTAAGAAAATATTATATCTTTTAATTAAATATCTTAAACTACAAAAATTATAAAACTAAAAAAAAAAGAATCTAAGATATATACATGTAATTAATGCCTTGTTTCTTAAACTTTAATTATAGTAAAAATAGAAAATTATTGTAAAATCAAATTCGAAACTACACAAATGAAAATAGTAGTATTGAGACAACTTATTCAGGGAGGTGATGTGCCAACTTTTGAGATCATAGAGGGTATTCAGACAACTTATTTTTCAGAGGAATGTAACTTCTCAATTTACCATAACACAGGGTTACCAAAACCCATTTAAGAATGATTGCAAATACACTTTTTAGCATTGTGTTTACACCTCCTACATTTTTCATTACCGAGTGAAAAAAGAGACCTGAGAAGTCATTATATGTATTTCACTTTATAAAAGCTTTATGTGTAATTATATCAAACGTGAGGACATAGCTGTAATTGTCTGGCACATTTGTATGCGCGCCACAGCGGGTTGCACCACCATTAAATTTTAGCTTTGTGTTTTTCTTAAAATATTCTGAATTTAATTTTAGAGCAATCAATGCGATAAATACATGTGCGGAAAGGGGCGGCTGTCCGGCGACATAGGTCCACCGGATCAATTACTTAAAATTCCCTTTCTACTGTCTGTCTAGCATGCATAAAGTTTTATGACCTCCAATATCATTGTCAACACCTACTCTAGCCGTTCTTCATCCTAAACGTCAAATACTTAAAAAAAAAAAATTTAAAGTTAAGTTTCTAATTATATGAATACTTATTCACTTTACATTTTAATTAAAGTAGTTTTAAATTGCTAAACTTATTTAAAACCTTAAACAATAAGATATACAGAAATTGAAAAGAAAAATTCTATTCAATTTATGCATGTCCTGAAAACACCCAAAACAGTAAATTATATGATGTCTTCCATAAAACTGAGAAAAAAAAAGTATATTATTATATAAAGAAAGGCAAACTGTGACACCAAACATTTAATTTCCGGCTTTAGTCTTATAATTTTAGTGCTAACACAATATTTTATTGTTAAATTCTTAATTTAGTCATATTTAAGCAGAATCTTAAACTACAATAATTATGGTAATTGGTGATGTTTCAAAATTTGGCACTTTTTATGTAAATTCTCTATCCTAATATATTTAATATTTACTCATTTAAGCTATATTCTTCACCATATAAATTAAAATAAATTCTTAATTATATTACGCGGGGATCGCGTGCCACCATAGAAAAACACAAAAAGGCTTCTACTCTTGGGGATAAGAAACATAGAACCTCCGGTTTAGACTGCACAAAATTCTCTTGTAGTTTAGCAATTGTCTAAAAAATCCATGTAGTTTCAAAAACTCTGCACACAATCCATTATGTTAATAATATAGATGACTTTAATAATAGTATTGCCAAAATAGTAAATTATCCTTATTTGCGAAAAGTGTATTTGTACTTACGTGCATATAAAACATTGTTTAAAATTACAGAATAACAAAAAAAGTGCTAAACACAACATTAATAAATTTCTAAGAGGGAATACAAAACGTCTTATGTTATTTTATAAAAAGAAATCTTAAAATAGGAATTTCGTACATGATTTTCTAAAAACGTAAGAGCCTTTCATACATGTTTAAAAATCACAAGGGTGTTCAGTGTTAATAGTTGTAGTATGATAGGTTTAGTAAAGAGAAAAGTTACACAAAATAGAGCTATTGTATGCCACTCTTAAGCAAAATGGGTATTTTGTGTCGAGTCATGAAACCACAAGTAGATTCTGAGTTTCCATAATCAAGGGAGGTTTTAGACAATTATTATACTACAAGAGGCTTTCGTGTAAATTTTAAAAGGGAAGAGGGAAGTTTTAAACAGTTTCCCCCATTTTTTGTGTATGCTTCTTAACATACATACAAAGCATGTAACTAATGTTACTATTTCAAGCATATAATAAAATAGAGAACTCAACTGCACGCCAGTTTTAAAATGGACGAATTATTATTTCTGCCCCTTAACTTTTTTTTTCTAAACTTATATGCCCCTTTTTTTAAGACAATGATTAAATGCCCAATAATTTTTAATTTTTTTTTATCAAAAATGCCCTTTTCTGTTTATTCTAGCTAAAAATCCTACGTGACGATACAATCAATAAGTTGCTAAGCCTAATAAATAAGTTGTTATTGTTTCTGACCTAAAAATGTTTTTTTTTGCCCTAAAAAGTTTTTAACAACTCCTCTTATTACACAACTTGCCAACCACAAATTTAAAAAATATCCTTATAATATTTTAAAATTACACTTGCACCCCATAATATATATTTCTTAAAAAGTATTATATCGTTAAAAAATAGGATGTTTAATCCTTAATTTATCTATATAATAAAAAAAACATAATTATTCTTTCGCCAATTTATTTCTAATTATTTTTAAAACCATTAACTTAGCCATTATTATTTCTAATTATTTCACAAAAACCATTAACCTTAAAAACATATTAAAAAAATGTCATCTCCTTCCTCACTACCCCCCACCCCCCTCCCCCGCCCATCTTTCACCAGGTCATCGCAGCACCGTCGGAGCACCACCACTCAATCACCTCCTCAATCAAATCACGATCACCTCCTCAATCAGCACTTTCTCCGTTCGGACCTCTGCCTTCGACAACGGTTGCATGGCGACGGCGGTGGTGTTCAATCGCGATTTGAGCTCGATCGAGGTGGGAACGATGACGGAGGGGGAGGATCTGGAGGCGCTGGTGATCGGGGGATGAGTGTTGCGAGGATTCAGTGGTTTTCTCCAGCCAACCTAGAGCTGGTGAGTGGCGATGGTGGTGATGGTGATGGTGGTGAATTAGGGTTTTTGATTTGGAGGAATTTTTGGGTGGTGGTGTGCGGCACCGTTGGTGGTGGCGGTGGTGATAAAGATGACATTAGGGGCAGCATGTGGTGGCGGCGGCGACGGTGGCGGTGGCAGAACGGGGCGGGGGGTACGGGAGTAGTGTGATGAAGACGATGATATTTTTTTATTTAATTTTGTTTTTTGTTGTTTTTTATAATTTTTATATATTGGTAATATATTTATTATTTTTACAAATTTGTTATATATACATTGTTTATATATATTTGTGTTTATTATTAATATTTATATATATGTTTATTATTTTTACAAATAGTTATATTATATATATCTATGTGTGTGTGTGTGTATTATTTTTACAAATAGTTAAATATGTATATGTTTATTATCTTACAAATAGTTACATATATACGGTTTTATATATAGGTGTGTGCTTATTATTATTATTTGTATATGTTTATTATTTTTACAAAGATATATATATATATATATATGTTTTTTATATATTTATGTTTATTATTATTATTATTTATATGTATATATATATTGAGGTGCAAAGTGTAATTTATTATGTGGTGGAATCAAAAATTACAAAGGTTTGTATAAAAAAATATTTTCTTGCTAAAAAATATGACTTGCGAAGCAATTTATTGACCGTACCACCATGAAGGTTTTTTTAGCCCGAATAAGCAAAAAAGGGCATTTTTAATAGAGATTTTAAAAGTTATTGGCCATTTAATCTGGGCCCGAATAAAAGGGCATATAAGTTTAGAAAAAAAAATTAAGGGACAGAAATAATAAATCTCTATAATTCCATTATAACATACACCAAACTAGATTTTGATTAATAACCTCTCATTTTTAAGTTTGAGATATAAGATATTATTGTTGACAGTAATTCATCAATATATATCATATCAAAACTCAGTCCAAGGAAACGTTTTGATTTGAATCTTTCCGCCACCAATATGTCACATGTCAAACATAAAAAACTGATTTACAACTGGCATGCAAGATAAACTATAAAACGTTATATCTACTACTATATAATAAAGGACTTGATTTTTGGTCCTGTAGTCTTTTGGTTTCCTGCCCCTACAATTTTAGAGTTTTACCCTGTTTTGCCCATAATATTTATGTTAACTATATTACTAATCATTTATGTTAACAGGGTAAAAATCAACGTGCTTAAAATATACTATAATTACTAAAATTGCCGAATATATTATTAGATGATTTATACGCGTAACCACAAAATACCCGTATAACATGGCGAAGACCTCGAGCCCCCCAAGATACGAGAGCACCCACTACACCCTCCGATGTCTGAAAGCTATCGAAAAACTCATCCCGAGGGCCAAAGCCCGATAGAAATGCACTAAACACAATAAACGTTGGAAGACATTTTACGAAGGCTTGGATACTAAAACACTACTTCACGAAGGCTAAGCAAAGCCCTCGAAGACAAAGCAAAGCCCTCGGATACATGCCCAATTTATGACCAAAACAGAAACACCTATAGTGCACATTAGAAGAAAGTAACCTAATAATGGACCATTATCGAAACTACGACAGCACCGGACGAGCATTTCTTCCCACTTATCCTACGTTTCCGATAGGTACCGCCCATCGCAGAGATAAAAACTAAGGAGTCAGCTCATCAGAACATATTGAAGCTATCGGAAAGGATAATTCATCCTAATCAGCGCCCCGTCAGCAGATATACCAAACAGACAAAATCTATCTCTCCACACATGCATAATGACACGTGTGAACACATGCACAGTGACACATGTCCCTAAAAGACTTCTATAAATAACAGAGATAAGAAATCAGGAAAGGAGGAGACTCCCAGAAAGGGGGCGCGCCCAAGGGAACTCATGTTCTCTATAAAATTAAAAAAGGCTTTAGGGGAGGGGGCGAATTCCTTTCTTTCTGAAGGCTTCACAAAGATCAATTCTTCCAATAAATAAAATCAACACAATCAATAAAATCGACATACTCCAAATAATCAACACCAAGAACAAGAACTATGAGTGGCTTGATTCCCAATCGGGGGATACGTAGGCACCTCGGAGAATATCCGAGTCCAGCCCCAAATCAATAAAAATCAGCAATCCCCTCGGGTCGTGATAGGCGTTCCAACCCAAAAATAATAACTCGTTAAATAGGGAATAATTCGAAACCCGTTAACAAAGTGGCCCCGTCTGTGGGAACGTCATTGAATCCTTGAGCAAGCCCGAAGGGATCGCCGCCAAGATAAAAATGGAGAGTAGGTGTTACAGCCACAGGGCGATACGCTCCGAAGATAAGTTTTAATTTCTCTAAACTCGCATGATTCGATTCTAATCTTGGATATCTTCTTCTTTAGCTTCATGTCTTTCCCCCGATTAAATTGGAGCTTTCATCATCACTTGAGAAGAACTTTTATTTGTTGCTCCCATTGACTTTTCCATTGTTCTATAAGACATGGCTACTTTTGAGACTTTGAGTTTGATGGCTTATTGAGAAAAAACGAGGGGTAGAAATTGTCTCACCGAGCGTGCCAAATTTGTAACCACAAATCTCCTGCCTCAAAAAACTAAAGACAATAAAATTTAGTAAGAATAAAATTTATGTCATAGTAATTAAATATAAGATTTTCTGATTGCTATATAAGTATATGTGCGAAGTCTGTAAAAGACTTGTAAAGGAAAGAAAGAGGTAGTCCAGTGGCCTCGGAGAGGTTCTCCGTGGGCGCTTACCTGGAGAACCTTTGTTTGTGTCTTCTTCTCGAATATGAATAATCCTACCGGAGTGATTCTTTAAAAGTACGTGAGAATATTCACTAAACTCCAAGCACCTATATATACTTAGGAATCTTTCCTCGGATGACCGAATTAAGTTTGAGTTGTCCAAACTATCTACGAGGGCGTGTCGGGGGATACCTCTATTTAGAGAAAATGTATCTCCAAAGTTTGCACTGCAAACATGCACGTTAGGCTAAATAATTTTCTTGGCCAGTAAGAATGAACTTCATTTCTCAATCTTAATTTCGACAATTAAAGGAAAGGACCCAAGTATTCACAACGTGCTGAAAAGTTACGATGACTATTAACACGTAAAAGATAAGTTTCATTCCAATAAAAAACAAAATACAATTGTGCTTAACAATAATAAAAAGCCTCTAAGTTGGGGGGGGGGGGGGGGGGGGTAGAGCACTCGTAGAGGGGGGGGGGGGGTGGCCTAGGTGCAGGGGCTAGAATCAAAACACTTGTAGAAGGGGAAGCACCAGAAGAATCAGCAGGGGCCCTCGTACCGGGAGGAGCACGAGTTGTAGGAAGGGGGACCACGGCAGTTACGGGATCCCGACTCGGGGCAACAGAGGAAGGAGGAACCTGAGAGCTACTCTTAATAAAAAGATCATAAGCTTGTTCCAGCGTGGGCTTCTCCATCTCCGCTATATTTATGAGACGCGGATCTACGTTGGGAGATATCTTCCTGCGCACTTGCCCGAAGCATTGGAGGAACCCCCACATTATGTGCCCGACCATATAGCCGCACAGACATATAGTTCATTGACTTGGGGAGTGGCCTCCTCCTGGGCTTGCTTCACTGCAGCAGCTATCCTCTGTTGCATCTCCTCGGAGGTGATGCCCCCCAAAATCAGAGCTTTTGACAGCTCCTCATTGAGAACATCCACTTGGCCAAGCGCTTGATACAAGCTACGCTCAGACTCCTTCTGTTTTGCCTCCAAGGCAATCTTCCCCTCCTCAAGGGAGGTAACATTTTCTTTAAAAACCATCCCTGAGGCCTCCATCTCTGATACGTAAGACTGGAGCCGCTTGTTTTCCTCCCTCAGCTCTTGGTTCTGCTGGGTGATTTTAGCCCACGCTTCGTGGTACTTCCCATCTTCTCTCGGAGATCCTTATTCTCTTCCTCTGTCTTCCGAGAGCCTTCTTCAGCTTCCGTCGCCAGCTTCTGCAACTTCTCAACCTCGAGTAATAGAAGAGGAAGCATTTTAGGAGCCTAGAAAGAAAAATAGATGGATAAAGATCGTAACGATGGGGCCTAAAGGAATTAGATAAGTAGAAATTAGATCTTACCAGCATAGCCATCCAATTCGTACAAGTCTGGACAAATTGCCACCCCTTGACGGTAGAGAGTTGGCAGCCGATAAGTATCGGGTGACTGTATTGAGGGCCACCTTAGCCTCTTCCGAGCTGGGCTCTCGTCCCGAGGCTGGAATGCTCGAAGTCGAAGGTCCCCCTAAAGGTACTCCCCCCCCCCCCCCCCCCCGATATGGGTACTTGAGTAACCGCGGGACTGTCCGATTGAATGGCGACAAACGGACTCGGAGCGGGATGACCCGAAAAAGAAGGAGCTGCAGCCATCAACTCCTCCAATAAGGCCATCAGATCATCAGAAGTTGAAGGGACGTAAGGATCCGAGGGAAAGGCTCCACCTTCAAAGTTGAATAAATTGATACCCCCTGCGAATCAAAACTTCCCGAGTAAGTAAGTTGTTCCCTAAAGGGGAAGCAAAAGAGGAAAGTGTTTAATCTTGAGAAACTTACCCAAATCAGGAGCATACTTCTGAGATACTCCTTCGTTCTCAGCAGGGGGGGCCTTTCCTTTGTCTATCAAAAATAGAGTTTCATATAAGTACATATGTAAGTATCTCAATATTACTTAAAACTAAGAAGAGATAAGTACCTTTGGGAGGGGTTGCCAGTAGTATCTCCAAGGAATCCCCCGATGCCTCCGATGGGGAAGGAATATTGATAGCACCTTGGGGGGGGGGGGGGGGGGGGGGGGGTAAGGGCAACCCCCTATCCCTACATCCTCGTCCCCTTCTCCTTGTGAGAAAGCCCCCCACGAGGACAGCACCCGCGGAAGTCACACTTACCTCCGTTTCTTCCGGGGTATCGGATGTCCCACTGGATGATCGAGATAAGGCTGTCGAAGTCGTTAAACGAGTCCTTGCTCGCTCGGTATCACCCTCCGCAGCCTCGGAGACTTCACCTTCTCCCACCGTCAGCTTCTCCTCCTGAATCCCCATCTCCTCGTTACCACCTGAGCCACTGGCTCAATCCACCATGTACGGTCGTAAGACGTCCACTGCAAAAACGGCTAAAAGTTAGGTAAACCAGAAGAAATACCTACAAAATAAAAGATATAAGTATAATAATTTACCAAAAGCGTTGAAGTATTTCGCTAGGATAACCAGAGGGGTCTCGATTCTGTCTATCGGGGTAATATGCCGCAAGCCCGCGGTTCGATAGAGACGAGCAAAATCCTTCGACTCCACCAAAGGCTTCGCAGAGAACACATGTGAAAACATTGTGTATCGTCCAACACCCTCTCGGGGAATTTAGGCTCCCTCCAAGTGAGTGGCATGTCCCATTCCCCCTCGGCGGGACATATGTAGAAGAACTTGTTCTTCCACGTGTTGTGAGAGCTAACGTTGCCCTCGGAGATCCGATCATCTTTGTCCCGATGGCTAAAACAGTAGAAAGGTGCCCCCCCCCCCCCCCCCCGGGGACACCTTCAACTCAAAAATTGCAAAAAACCTATCCCTCGTACACTCACTCCCCCTCACCAAGCACCAGAAGACGAATAGAGCTAAGGCCGAGAAAGAGTTGGGGGTAAGTTGGTTAGGGCATACGTTGCAATACTTAAAAATCTCGCAGTAAAAAGGCGGGAAAAAGAAGCGCAATCCCGCCTTTACCTGGGAATAGTACAACGTCAAGTGCTTCGACGGAGGAGAGTTTCCCCTTTGATCTGCTAGCGGAACCGTCACCTCCACGTTCTGGCCTGAAGCACCATGTTCAGTGAACAACCTTCGAATATCCTCATCTGTAGCAGTGCTAACTGTTGCTTCAACCCTCTGGGTAGCTCGAGGAGCGCCACCCTTCAACACTTTTCTTTGACTTTTTCGTCTTCCTAGCACTGCCACTACCACCACCGCCGCCGTGCTTCTCTTTCGAGAAGACGAAAAACCAGCCCCCGTCGTCCCGCCAGTGCCAGAAGTAGCAGACACCAAGTTGGTTGTGGATTGAGACGCCATTAGAGAGATTTTTGAGAAGATTAGAAAGCTTTTTTGTAGAGAGAGAAGTTAAGCGGGAGAATATTTTCGCCTAAAATTTGCAAGTGAGAATAGAATTGGGAAGAGAGGTGTTTATAAACCCTAGGCCCAATAAAGACATTAATTACTCACTAAACCTCTTTACACCCCACGATTGGAAATCGTGCCTAGTAGGTCATAAATCATCGCGCCTCTTCGGTTAGGGTAACATTTCGAATACCTCGGTCCACGCACCACTCCTGAACGTGGCATTAAACCACCGTTAATTGTATTTAATCGCAGTTAATTAAATGCCACGACATTAATTATAATTAATTCTCCAGTATTAATCCCACGAGGGCACATTTCAAAGGCATCAGAAACCTGTCGCCTCGGAGAAGAACTTGGGAGACGTGTTAAACAGACAAACGTCAATGACGAATGTCTACGACGCCCCATAAGAGTTCTACGATACCCTCCCAAGATTTTCCAAATCCTAGATGCAACTCGACTTCCTCTCAAGGATACAGAAACATTCCCGATAACTCTACGATACTTTAAAAGGGTCAAGGTAGCCCCTACGATGCCTATAAGGACACTAAGATGTCCTGATACTACGTACGATACTTTAAAAACCCGGAACCAGTGCTTTCGATGACTCCAATGACTGAAGGCTACGATGCCAGGACCATCGTGACTTTCGACCCTTTTGAGTTTCTAGTGCAGTCAACTGCCCTAGAAACTGGGGGGGTTTGGTAACAAGGTAAAAATCTACGTGCTTAAAATATACTATAATTACTAAAATTGTCGTATATATTATTAGATGATTTATATGCGTAACCACAAAATACCCGTATCACACAGCGAAGACCTCGAGTCCCCCAAGATACGAGAGCACCCCCTACACCCTCCGATGTCTGAAAGCTATCGGAGAACTCATCCCAAGGGCCAAAGCCCGATAGAAATGCACTAAACACAATAAACGTTGGAAGACATTTTACGAAGGCTTGGATACTAAAACACTACTTCACGAAGGCTAAGCAAAGCCCTCGAAGACAAAGCAAAGCCCTCGGATACATGCCCAATTTATGACCAAGACAGAAACACCTATCGGGGTGCACATTAGAAGAAAGTAACCTAACAATGGACCACTATCGGAACTATAACAGCACCGGACGAGCATTCCTTCCCACTTATCCTATGTTTCCGATAGGTACCGCCCATCGCAGAGAAGAAAACTAAGGAGTCAGCTCATCAGAACATATTGAAGCTATCGGAAAGGATAATTCATCCTAATTAGCGCCACGTCAGCAGATATACTACACATACATAATGACACATGTGAACACATGCACAGTGACATATGTCCCTAAAAGAATTATATAAATAGCAGAGATAAGAAATCAGAAAAGGAGGAGACTCCCAGAAAGGGGGCGCAGGTGCGCCCAAGGGAACTCATGTTCTCTATAAAATTTAATAAGGCTTCAGGGGAGGGGGCGAATTCCTTTCTTTCTGAAGGCTTCACAAAGATCAATTCTTCCAATAGATAAAATCAACACAATCAATAAAATCGACATACTCCAAATAATCAACACCAAGAACAAGAACTACGAGTGGATTGATTCCCAATCGGGGGATACGTAGGCACCTCAGAGAATATCCGAGTCCAGCCCCAAATCAATAAAAACCAGCAATGCTCTTGGGTCGGGATAGGCGTTCCAATCTAAAAATAATAACTCGTTAAATAGGGAATAATTCCAAACCCGTTAACAATTTATTAAAAAAAAAAAAAAGGAATCAGCAGCCGCCAAAATAGTTTGGCCGCTGATCCTTTTACACAAGAAAAAAAGAAAAAAAAAAAGAAAAAAAAATAGAAATGTGTTAGCAAATGAGGCCGCCTAGTTACACTGTAAATTGCAGAATGACCCTTTCAATTTTAAATTTTCTTATTATTGTCCCAAAAGTTTAGACTCTTCTTAGTTTTTTTGCTTTTCCAATAACTCTTATTTTTCACTTTACCACATATAAGTTACCACGAGACCCCCTGTAAATTGTAAATGGTTCTCTCATATTTTAATTCCTCCTATCTTGACCCATTGTAAAATATCAAACGATCTTTGCAGTTTTTTTCTCCCCCAAACGCGCCCCAAAAAGATCAGAGCTTCGTGCCGACTTGGCAAAAGGAAATTAGGTAGGCGTTAGAATGGGGTTTTTGGGAGAAATAGGTGGTAGGGGAGGCGGAGAGAGAGAGAGAGAGAGAGAGAGAGAGAGAGAGAGAGAGAGAGAGAGAGAGAGAGAGAGAGAGAGAGAGAGAGAGAGAGAGAGAGAGAGAGAGCATGACCAATTGGAGAGAAAGGGGAAAGAGAATCAACGTCGTTTATGCGAGCGAGGAGTTTGATGGAGGCATCAAGGTCGGTTGTTTTTTGGACAAACGTGGAGTAGGAGTCGTGGAGGCTGTTGTCGGCGTCAATGAGGAATTCGGCAGTGCGGAAGAGGGACAATAGGGCATTTGGAGGTGATTGTGTTGCAAAATATCAATTTTGGTGATTAAATTAATTATTAGGCCCTCTATAGGATATATATTGCATATGTTATATGTACAAGTTAAAATAAAGATAAAGTTTAATGGACTCCTTGTTCAAAAATAAGTTTAATGGGCCAAATAAAATAATATGATTTAGAAATTAAAAGTATCAACTTTCTTTTTGTTACTTGTGAAATAAATTGTAATTTCGTTGTAAAATTGTTTGTAATTTTATAGGAATATCTTGAAGGCATTGGAAAAGTCCTAACACTGTTTATGGCTCCATAAATTTTAAAAGGTATATAAAACTCTAGAAAACTCCACAAGTTTTCTCGATGATGTGTACAATTAACAATATCACACGCATAGGTCAAAGTAATTAATCATAGGCCAAAAGTTCAGTGAACATTTTCAAATGGTCACTTAGCCCAAAAGTACATCTCAATTAGAACTAAAATTGTAGAGTATAAGTTGAAGTACCAAAATAGTAATGAGCTATGATGCACGGATACTCCAAAAAAATTGCCGGTCCGTGTCGGATACATATCGAATACCGATACTCTCCGGATACTATTTAGATACGTATTGGATACGCCACGTGGCGTATCCTGCATTAAAAATAATTAAAAAAGACGGATACACGTATCAGATACGTTGTGAAGCGTATCCGAAGTATCTGATACGTATCAGCAATTTATAAGAGTAGTGTGGTAGTTTTCTTAAACTAGAAAAGGCGCAACAAGAACCAAATTGCAATATCTTTTCAGAAACTTAAATATAAAATCGTGAAAACCCACTAATTTCAAACCAAAATAAAAACAACACACAAAACTCTGATATGCTTCACAATATTATGTGACTAATGACTGTGCAAGTGATTAGATATAATATTATTTGATATTTTTATTTAAATTATATCCTTATATATAATTATTAATATTAAATATTTGACGTATCGCATACGTATCGTATCTTGTAAATTTAAAAAAAACCGTATCCATCCAACGGATATCGATACTTCTATCAGTGTCCGTGCAACCTAGGTAATGAGGCAAACTTAAAGGGCTAAATTTGATTTTTTTCCACTCGTGGCTCACATGTACAACATGGTAAACTTGGAGGGCCCAAGATGATTTGTACCAAAACTTTTACAAGCCTAATTCTTATTGAACATTATTTGATTTTTTTTGGAACATTCATAAAATTCAATATCGCGATTTTTTTTATATAAAGAATTTCGTATTAATAAATGACATTATTGTATTTTATAAAACTAAATTCTAAAATTATGTTAATATTTTTTAAATAGATATTCAGATTATTTTAAATTAAAAACAACACGGATGAAAATAAATCGATATTAAATAGACCCGTGCAGAGCACGGGCCATTTACTAGTATCTCTATATATAATAAAGGTGAAGGATTTTGGTCCTTCACTTTTATTTTCCAATTTTGCACTTCAGATTTCTTTTAATTATTTTATGTAAATTGCGAACGGTCCTCTCAGTTCTCAATTCTTCTGATCTTGCCCAAGGGTTTTACATTACACTTATGGGCCCCAATGTAAACTGCATAATAGTTCTCTCAATTTTTTATTCTCTTAGATTTGCCTCAAAAGTTTTACGTACGTTATTTATCAATGGGCCCTGTGTAAATTGTTAAAAAATCCTTCTATTTTTAAATTATTTCAACTTTGCCCTAAAAGTTTTACGTTATTTAATTAGGGGTTGCGCTATAAATGGTTGCACAGTCCCCTTAGTTTTCAACTCTTCGAGTTCTGCCCTAAAGGTTTTGTGCTTTTATTATGTAGATTTGTGGGCCCCTTTGTAAATCGTCAGACAATCCTTTTAGTTTTTTCTTTCTTATGATTTTGCCGCAAATATTTTATGGTATATACTTCCGCGTCCCGTTATAAATTGTTGAACAACTGTAATAATATAAATATAGGCAACTAAACTATAATACGCGGTACACAAGATATAAAGTTAAATTTATAAAGTGAGTAACCTGAATTAAAAAATTAAAATTAAAAGTAAAATTTGGTGTATCAAGGTGTACAAATATTACTTCCTGTTATGGTATAAATATAATTTTATACACTAATAAATAGGCTCGTGCAATGTATAGTTGGGTCTCAATGATTATTGTACGCCTTACCCCAACATAATGATTATTAACCAGACATTAGGAGCATAAGTAGTCCTTTACGTTTTCTTTAATTACTGAATTTGGAGGTTAATTTTGAAGGCGGTGAAGCTAAGTGGTGATGAGAAGTGAAAAGCAAAGAGGTGAAAATATGATTATGAAAAATCGTACTGTAGGTCTTTGAGGAGAATAACGGTGTTGGTGGCGAGGAGTTTTATGGATGGATTTTGGTGGTAAATTTTGAAGGCAATAAAGCTAAGTGGTGACGAAAAGTGATTAAGCAAGGAAGTGAAAACATGACTAATAAAATCGTAATGAGGGTCACTGAGGAGAATAATTGGGTGTGCAACAGAACAACAAATAAATCCTAAACTAAATTTTTTCCAGAAAATATTTGAATTAGTTATCATTAAATTAGAGAAACACTTTCAAAAATGGTAATTGTCGATTACTCGCACGGGCCATTTTACTAGTATATTTATAAAAGTCCACTATGTTGAGTTCTTAGAATTGTTGAAAGAAATCAAATTTAGTTTCCATATACCCCATTTCAGCCACTACACAATTTCACTAGCGCCACCTCCCCTAATATTAAGGGAAAAAATCACTTACCCCCTAAAGTTTAACTCCGTTTTCACTTACTTCTACTTCAAATTTTTTTACTTACTCCTTGAACTTTGCTAATCATATCATATTCCCCCTTCCGACATATTTAAGCTCTTAAAATGGTAACCACTGTTTGTTTGTTTTTTCAAAAAGAGAAAAAAATCACTTTTCCCTTATACTTTCAGCGTTTTTCCACTTACCCCCTGAAATGTCCTTATTATCCTTACTCATATGGCACGCTTTTGACACATGGCCATTTTAAGGGGTTAATTATGTCGGAAGGAGGAATGTGATATGACTAACAAATTTGGGGGGGGGGGGGGGGTTGAGAGAAGATATTTGTAGTATGCAAGGTAAGTGAAAACGGGGTCAAACTTCATAGGGTACGGGATTTTTTCCCTCAAATTTATATGGCAGAACTGTTAAATACGTTCACTATCTTTGGCGTTTTTGACTTTTTCCTAAATATCTTTTCGGGCCAAGAAATACCTCACCTATCCAAAAACTAGCAAAAAATGTCTAATTTGTCTTACGTGTCTGCCAAATATACTTCTAGGTGGATAAAAAAACTAGTTTCATGTTATCTCTAATAAGAAATTAACCGCATATAGTATTTTAATTAGCAAAATACTCTCTATGCTTTTATTTAATTGCCATAGTACACCAAAAATTATTTTTATTACTCTTATATATAGTATTTAAATGTAAATTAAAAGAAATCACAATTTATTTTTGTGTTTTCTCCATTAGCATATTTTACCTCAAAATTGTTTTTTTATATTTACTTAATAGAATATGCTATTTGTACCCTTGTATGTAGTTTGTTAATTATTTTAAATTTATAAAGACTATTTCCATGGCTATATCATCATGTAAATTATGAAAGAAAAGTTAATAGTTATTAATAGTCATCATGTAATAGTACTAAAAATAATTTAGTGCACTATGCCAGTTAAATAAAAGCACATGGGCCGTTGCTAATTAAAATACCATATGTGGTTAATTTCTAATTATAGATAACCCATCGGTAGTTTATTTTATCCACCTAAGAGTATATTTGACACCACGTAAGACAAAATCTTGATCGAGTCGACGTTGGGCATTTTTGGCTAATTTTTGAAACAGTGCAGGGCATTTTCTTGGATGAAAAAAGATATTGGGCAAAAAGTAAAGACACCAAAAATACTGGGCGTATTTAACAATTTTGACTAACCGCAGAGCAAGTTCGTAACTATCCGTCATAATATATACTTGGTCAATAGCAAACACCTTAACCCACAACACAAGCTTATTCTCGTGAAGCTAGAGAAAATTAATTAATTAATTTAATAGAAATGATGGTGATGGTTCGATCGAGCAAGCTCTCTATTTTGTTTATGTTAGTTTCTTTGTTCTTTTTTGTTAGTTCGTGGGCTAAGAACGCAGCTCCCGCCCCAGCTGCGGTGGACTGTTCGAGCCTGGTGTTGAACATGGCGGACTGTCTGTCTTACGTGACAGGGGACGGGACGGTGAGAACACCCGAAGACACGTGCTGTTCGGGGCTGAAGATGGTTCTGAAAACCGACGCGGAGTGCCTATGTGAGGCTTTTAGGAACAGCGCGCAGTTGGGGGTCACGCTTAACATAACCAAGGCATTGGCTCTTCCCTCCGCCTGCCGCGTCTCCGCTCCTTCTGTTACCAATTGTGGCTGTATGTTTTCAATTCTCCATCTCTTCTGTTAATTTGTGTCAAAATGCAAATTAATAACCACTAGGTTTTTAATTTCTTCTTCGTATTGCAACAGTGGACATTGCAACGGGGGCTGCACCAGGTAATTCATACTTTATATTACATAATTTAGATGCACCGTTACGTTAGTCCGTTACCACGATAACTTTTGTGCTTTCATCTAATCTGTCGTCTGGCCGCGCGCGCATCAAGTAGGGATGTTAGTGACTCAAGTCTCAACTAGTGTCGTTAGAGTCGAATTATCAAAAAAATGTGGTATTTATATTAAATTTCAAGCATAATTTTTTTTGTAACTCGCTTCTCGAATAAAACATATTTTTGAACATATTTATCATTTTTGAACATATTTTATCATTTGGTTCATAAACTATAGTAAAATACTTAATCATTCATTTCACTATAACAAAATAATTTCTATTACTTAAATCAGCAATTTTTATTAAAACAGTTGGGCACATTACATAAAATATATGTTCCCTCAAATTTACAAATGCAAACTTTTTAAAGTACTTAGGTATCTTATGTTTCAACAGCCACCCATCAGTTCCATTTCTAATTTTAGCTCGTAATAATCAATTCAATATACACATTATCCTATTTTCAGAATATCTATGTTTTTACTAATATGGCAGAACTTTATTTTTTTATCACAATTCTCTGTTTAAAAGAGCTAACAGTTTATTTTCCAGTAATTTGTCATACCTGTGGATGTTTGTCATTTTTGTTTACAACATAATTCCCGCAATCTTTTGTCATAATTGGTTTTAGTCGTCGTTTCCTCAATTCCATTGGGATCGCGATGTCTCGTTCACTTCTAATTATATGATCTCTTTTCTTTCTTCTACAAAACATAAGTCATTCTCATACATGGTCGTATAATATTCAGTTGCAACATTTTCTCCATTAGCAACTTCTCCAAGCTCCACTGCAGATGCTCCAGCTCCCAGTATTATTGGAGCAAACGATGTTGCGTCGGTATCTGGTTCGGCTAGCTCTCGTTCTTCTGCACTCGCCGCCTCCGTTGAATTGCTCGTTACATTTTTAGCCGTTGTATCTTTTTCATTCTTTTGAGAGATGATTGTGGTTCTCTTTTTGAGATACAGCGTGTGGTGATGAGAATGATTATTAATTATATTATTGTAATATTCAATTAATGATTTATTACCAGGTCGGGCCAGGTTGATTAGATATGACCGTTAATTATTGAGTACTTCTGTCCTGGTATTTGAATTTTGATACGATGTATTTTAGCTTCTTCCATAGGGCTCGATATACATTCATTACATCCAATAACTACGTTAGTGCATATCAATACTGGTGGCTAGCTATGTGGTAGGTAGTATTGCACATAGATAAAGGGGAAAAAATCGAAACTAGTCCTTTATTGTGTCCTAGTTACAGTTTTGGTCCTTTATTGTGTCCTTGTTTTATTTTGGTCCTTTATTGCGTATTTCACTACAATTTTGGTCCTCAGGAAGAAGTCAGAGTCGAAAATATCACGTGGGAGCACTTGTCGGCCAAAATAAAAACTTTTTTAATTCCCACATGCAAATTCACATGTGGAAACGCTGGTTTCAATTTTTTTTTATTTTTTTTTATTTAAAATTCTGACCTGGCCAGCCCGATTTGACCGGGTTATCCGGATCGGACGGGTCAAAATTTTAAATAAAAAAATTAAAATTGTTGTTCCAACATGCGAATATGTTTGTGGAAAATTCAAAAAAATTGAATTGAGGGCAACACGTGCTCGTACATGACATTTTCGGCTGAGATTCCATCTGAAGGACCAAAATTGTACTGAAACACACAATAAAGGACCAAAATAAAACAAGGACACAATAAAGGACGAAAACTGTAACTAAGATGTTAACCCTAAAAAATAAATAAGGGATTATGCAAGAGATTAACCCTTAAATTAAGGATTAATCCCAAGGGCGATACTATCGTCACAAACACTCTCGTATGTCACATACCTCACTATGGTATGATGTGGCACCCGAAGAGGTAATAGAATCCCTCGGAATTCACATATCCTACCAGGGTACGACGTGACACCCGAATGGACATCTAAGTGTCCCTTGGAAAGTCAAGATGAATAAAAATAAGATATCAACGTGGCATCGGAAAAAGAGTAAACCCCGATGGATCCTCGCGACTCGGATATCCATCACTGCGCCAAGAGGGACCACTATACGAAAATACTTCCTTGCTGATTACTCCCAAAGCCCTCGGAATCACTATCCCGAAGGCCAAAATTCACAAAACAATGTTCTACTCAAAGCACCAACCACTAAACTCCCTTACTCTGAAGGCACCAACCCAGGAGGTCATTCAACAAAGGCCAAAAAGTCCTCGGAGAATGATTCCCGAAGGAGCCACTACTCTCACGATAGCAGGAAACGCTCGGAATCCCCACTACGGGAATCCATACGCAAGAATACCGCCTTACATGCACATTGATGCCCTCGGAGCCCGCCTTACAAGCCTGGCGAGACAAATCTGCCCCTCGGAAAATCTTACCAAAGAAGTCAATGAAGAAATAGCTGTGCCCGGAACAGAAAACTCCTCGGACACCCACTTCACTTCAACTAGTGAACCTCCTCGTGAAATTCAGCCCCTCGGAGAAAAGAAAACAGAAGATTCCACCTATCAAAGGGAAGAAAACAGAGGAAGTAACCCCTCGGAACTCCCCGTAGCCCTCGGACAAGATAATGATCAGCCTAGTCAGCACCTTGTCAACAAGATATACCTTATCTTATAGAAGGACACTTGTAATACATGCAACATTACACTTGTACCACATGCATGGTGACACATACTCCCTCCCATACCTATATAAGGGAAAAGGAGAAAAAAGAAAAGAGGGGGGACCCCAAAAAAGAAAGGGATAAGATCATACTTGTGCTCCTCAGAGTAAGAAATTCAGTAAATAAAGGAAGGATATTTTCGTAATTTTCTCCAAATAGTCATTTACTTTCTTTGAACCACGGATAACGGTGTTCCGAACCTCTAAATAAATCCGTTAATCGGGTATTATTCCAAACCTGTTAACAAAATGGCGCCGTCTGTGGGAACACCATAGAAGTTGTCCTCGAGCGTGTTCAAGAAAGCAAATCCACTATGGAAAATTTATTTTACAGCGAAAATTACTTGCCCTATGCGGACAATTCGGAGAAAACTGTAGCGAATCGCCGTTCCGACGAAAGGGACTTCATCAATGTCCCCCGATCTGTTTATGAAAGATTAGTGGAAGTTACCACTCGAGTTAATCACCGAGAACTCGAATCTCTTCTGGAAACCGCACCAGGATCTCTGAACCCAGGAAATCACCCCTTGGAACAAGGCGAGGTTTATGCAAGAAGGGCACAATGTCCTACGCCCATCTCGTGGTACCAAGAAACTCCTCGGAGGACGCCAAGGCGTTATGATCATCTGGAAACTCCGGGGATAATCCAGAGGGAAGAGAGGTCTCTCCCCGTATATCGTCCCCCTCCTATTATCACCCCCAACGGAGAACCAACCTTATGGGGAATCCTTGAAGATCTACGAAAGGAAGTAGGAGATCTCAAGAGGACCGTAGGGCCCAAGGAAGAGCCAACGTTTAAGATATCTCCCTTCATTCCTGAAATAGCATCTGCTCCGATTCCTTCGGGAATGCGGCCTCTTAACGTACCATTATATACAGGAGAAGCTGATGGGAGAGACCCGCAAGATCACATACATCAATATTTGGCAGGAATGGACCTATCGTCCGCCCCGGACTATGTCCTATGCCGAGTGTTCCCTGTTACCCTCGGAGGACGAGCCCAATCTTGGTTTACCCATCTCCCTCCTAATTCAGTGGCCAGCTTTGACCGGTTGGCTCACCTGTTTATCCGCCACTTCGCCTGTAACCGCAGGTATCCTAAATCGGCCACTCATCTTTTTACTGTTAAACAACGAAAGGATGAATCCCTTCGGGAATATATAAAACGCTTCACGGACGAAGCATTGGATGTTCCGAATGTCAGCCCAACCATTATGGCCGATATTCTGACACAAGGGCTTCGAGCGGGAGAATTCTTCCGATATCTGATGGGGAATCATGTCACGGACATGAATGAACTTATGCAACAAGCTGAAACTCATATTCTTATGGAGGAAGCCGACCATACAAAGAGAGGGCTAGAGAAGGATGACAATGAACGTCACGAGCAGACGGAAAAGGAAACTAAAACCAAAGAAAAGAGCAAAGACGGAAAAGCGCCCCCTCGGAAGGACGATGGGGAGACAGTCAAGAAATTCCTTAAACCTGTGCCCCTTCCTCCGATGACCCTAGCTCCCGTGGAAGTACTTAACGTGATGCGGGGCAACGAAGAAGTGCGCTGGCCCCGGCCCATCAAATTTCCCAACAAGGATAAAGATACGGGTAAGTACTGTAAATTCCATAAAACCTATGGACATACCACCGAGGAATGTACTACCCTGCGAAGAGAAATACTTCGCCTTCTGGAGGCAGGATATCTGCATAACTACCTAAAAAGAAACAATCCCGAAGAGCCCAAAGCACATGTATGGAAAAGGCCCCGAGAAGGACCTGGGGAGGAAGAGGATACTCCCCACCGGCAATCACGAGAACAAACCGCGGAACATCGGCGGAAGTCCCTAGAAAAGAATAGAAAGCGTCAAAGATCCCCCCGAGAAAGAACCGCTGCGTTTCCACGGCGGTCACGGGAAAGGACCGCAGGGTATCGGAACCTACCTCCCCCTCCCGATACGTATGAAGTCAATCCCTCCTCGGGACGAACGATCAACATGATAGAGGGAGGAGACATTTCCAGAATACCCCAGGGTAAGAAGACAAAATATCTCAAAGAAGCCAGACGAGTGGGACAAGGGCTCCCAGTATGCTCCGCCCAAGGGGCTAGATTACCCAATATCACCTTCGGGTCCGAAGACCTGAAAGGTGTAGTCTACCCCCACGAAGACCCTTTGGTAATTGAAGCTACCATCTATGGATTTGAGATCCAGCGTATCCTCATAGATACGGGAAGCTCCGTGGATGTCTTGTTTTTTCCCACCTATCTAGCCATGGGATTGAAGAAGGAGCAAATGGAAGTGGCTGAAGTCCCTCTAGTAGGCTTCTCTGGCGAAGCCTGTAACACCCTCGGAACTGTGACCCTGCCAATGTCATGGGGAGAAGGAGCCCTACGAAGAACGGAACACACCAAATTCTGGGTGGTGGAAGCTTCATCTAGGACATACAACGCTATATGCGGAAGACCCTCCATTCGGTCATTCGAAGCGATCCCCTCTACTCTCCACCTTAAGGTAAAATTTCCTACCTTGGCAGGTATCGGGGAAGTCCGGGGCAATCAAGCTAGAGCCAGAGAATGCCGAATGAATGCCCTACTCCCCGAAGAAGACGAAAACCCCTCGGATAGTGGCAAAAAACGGAAAGTAGAAGAAACCCGAGTCCAACCCATTGAAGAGCTTAAGATGGTAGAACTCGTGGAAGGAAATTCCGCTAGAGCGATCAAGATGGGCACTAATATGGAATCTGAATTGGAAACCCAATTGGTATCTGTTTTAAAGGAATTTTGTCATCTTTTCGCATGGGAAGGAGGCCCCCCCGGACGAATCAGTAATAAGGTATGCCAACATTTCCTTAATGTAAAGCCAGGGGCCAAACCCATTCAACAAAAGAAGAGAAGAATGGGACCCGAACGCAACAAGATTATCCGGTCAGAAATTCAACGGCTTCTCAGCCTACGGCAAATCCGAGAAGTCGTGTATCCTGAGTGGCTGGCCAACGTGGTCCTGGTCCCTAAGTCAGGAGGAAGATGGAGGATGTGCGTTGACTTTACCGATCTCAATGATGCTTGCCCAAAGGACTGCTATCCCTTGCCAAGCATAGACCAATTGGTCGACTCAACCGCTGGTTGCGCACTCCTGTCGACTCTAGATGGGGACCAAGGATACAACCAGATCCCGATGGCATTCCCGGACCAGGACAAAACCAGCTTCATTACGGACGCAGGTACTTTTTGTTATCTAGTTATGCCCTTCGGACTTAAGAACGCAGGAGCTACATACCAACGACTGGTGAATCTCATGTTTGCGGGACTCATCGGAAAAACTGTGGAAGTATATGTAGACGACACAGTCGTCAAAAGTCGTGCCGCGAAAGATCATCCCGAAGACTTGCGAAAAACCTTGGCTATTATGGATCGCTTTGGGATGAAGGTAAACCCTCGGAAATGCTCCTTTGGCATCCGAGGAGGCAAATTTTTGGGATTCATGGTCACCGAGAAAGGAATAGAAGTTAACCCCGAGAAAGCTGAAGCAATTATTGGGTTGCCAACCCCGAAATCCATAAAGGACGTGCAGAAACTGACTGGGCGAATGGCCTCCCTCAGCCGATTTGTCTCCAAATCAGCAGAGAAAGGACTCCCGTTCTTTAAAACTCTTCGGAATATCAAAGAATTCCAGTGGACCCCACGATGTGAAGAAGCTCTCCAGGAATTAAAAAACTACATGGTGAGACCACCCCTGCTGGTCAAACCGTCACCCCAGGAAGAGCTCTTTGTGTACCTGTCCGTAGGAGAGGAGGCTATCGGAGCGGTATTGGTCAAAGAACACGATGGGGAACATCATCCGGTCTACTACGTTAGCAAAACTCTCCTCGGAGCGGAAACCAGGTACACTCTGATAGAAAAACTTGTACTCACTTTGGTTACCACGGCGCGTAGATTGCGCCCATATTTTCTCTCCCACCCGATCACTGTCCTGACTAAGCACCCTCTACGAGCAATTCTCAATAAACCTGAGACCTCGGGGAGGTTGATAAAATGGGCCGTCGAATTAACGGAGTATGATATCTCCTATGCCCCGAGACCTTCCATTAAAGCCCAGGTCTTGACAGACTTTGTAGTAGAACTTACGGGAATCGGAGTAGAAAGGAAGGAACCTCTGTGGTACGTCTACGTAGACGGTTCCTCCGTAAATACGCATGGCGGAGCCGGGGTAATCTTGATCAACACGGAAGCCGAAGAGGAGGCGCTACACTTCGCGATTAGAATTGATTACCCCGTATCCAACAACGATGCCGAATATGAAGCTCTCCTCATTGGAATGAGGCTCGCTCGGGAAGGCGGAATGCGAAAAGTTCGCCTGCATAGCGACTCTCAGTTAATTGTCCAGCAAGTTCAGGGCACATATGAAGCCAAAGAAGAGAGGATGCAGAGTTATCTTCGAGTAGTCCATCGGGCCAAAGCATGGTTCGATGAATATCAGTTAGTGCAGATTCCCCGAGGGGATAACCAGGCAGCTGATGCCTTGTCCAAAATGGCTACACAGTTGACCATTATTCGTACTCGGAAAATCACTCTGCTACACATGAGCGAATCCGAGAGGACTGAATATGAAGAGGTAAGTGTCAACATGACAAATCCTCCGATAGGCTGGATAACACCCATTAAAGCATACCTACAAGATCCTGAAGGATACTCCGAGGACAAATCTGTCCGACGAATGATGTCCAAAAAGACCATCCGATATTTCCTCAAAGACGGAATACTATTCCGAAGGACGTACTCCTACCCTCATGCTCGATGTTTAAGTGAAGAGGAGGCGCAACTTGTCCTGGCAGAAACTCACGAAGGGGTGTGCGGCAGTCATACCAGTGGTGGAAGCATGGTCGGACGGATAATCCGACAGGGTTATTATTGGCCCACGATGGTCAAAGATTGCAAAGACCATGCGGAAAAGTGTAAATCGTGCCAAGCTTATGCCCCTCGGATTTATCAACCGGCGGCTCCGTGGGAACCCCATCTGACCGCGTGTCCTTTCGCTAAATGGGGAATAGACATAGTCGGTCCACTTATTCCCGATGCTGGTCAAAAGAAGTTTTTACTTGTAGCAGTAGACTACTTTACCAAATGGGTAGAGGCGGAGCCCCTGGCGCGAATAACTGCAGGGGCGGTCATTAATTTTCTGTGGAGAAACATTTTGTGCCGTTTTGGGGTCCCTCAGAGCCTAGTAAGTGACAACGGTCTACAGTTCACTGACCAAGGGCTAGAAAAGTGGTGTGATCATTGGGAAATTAAACACCGCTTTGCTTCGGTGGGATACCCTCAAGCCAACGGACAAGTGGAGAGAACTAATCGCACTCTCCTGAAAAATATGAAGGCTCGACTCGACTGGCACAAAGCCAAATGGGTTGAAGAAATACCCGGCATATTATGGGCCTATCGGACCACACCAAATACCGCCATGGGTGAAACCCCATTCAGCCTATCTTATGGTTGTGAAGCAGTCGTACCCTCCGAAGTCTCAATTGAGAGTTGGCGGGTCAAGGAGTACGAAGAAGTGGCCAACAGTGCTAACTTAGCTCTGGCCCTTGATCTCTTAGAAGAAAGAAGAATCCGAGCAGCCATTCGGGCCGAGGAATACAAAACTCGGATGGCACGACACTATAATACCAAGGTAAAGCTTCGAACTTTTCAAGTGGGTGATTTAGTACTAAAACGGGTTGGAGCCTCTAAAAACGTAGGCAAGCTTGAACCCCGATGGGAAGGACCCTACAAGATAGCGGGAATTGTCGGACCCGCAACTTATCTACTTGCTAATTCCGAAGGCGCCACTCTTCGTAATACATGGAATTCCTTCAACCTTAGAAGATACTATGCTTAATGTAACATCTTTATTGTTACATAAATAAAATTGCTTGTTCATAAGTGGATGGTTATGATACATTCGAATCCGACAGGGTACATAGGGTTGCAAAACAAAAGTGATAACCTTACACAGGAAATCATTACAAGCAACCTAATCCCTAGGAGCCATCTACTATAGACAAACAGCCATCGGACCCCAAAAGACCACCTACCCTAAATTAAATACTACTTACTACAAACTACTCCTCTCGTAAAGGACGCTTCCCTTCTCGGATAAGGCGACGACGCTGCTCCTCGGACAAGGTTAGTGGATCCGCCAATGAAACGCCCTCGGAAACCACGGGACCATCTTCGGGAAAGATGGGATGAAGACTAAGCTCGGGAATAACTAAGTTCCCAGGACATTCTAGCAATGATTGAACTGCATCCGTACCAAGTCGATACCCGATGCGGACTAGATCGCGCATCTCCTTTTGCAAGGACTCCCTCAAAACTGAAGGACCCGCGATATCCAGAACAGCTTGGACCCGAGCCACCACTAAAGCAACATCGTGAGCGCGAGTAACCTCTAGCACCCGATGAGTTGCCGTATCCCGTTCTCGAGTCATCTGTAATAATTGCTCATCGGAGTGACGAAGTTGACTCTTCAACTCCTCCAAACTCGCTTGAAAACTCGTCACTCGGGTCCTCTCTAGCATTAACTGACGCTCCACCTCCCAAGACTTATCCCTCTCAATTTGAAGAACCATCTCGTGAATCGTTTTAGCAGCTTCATGCTCCTCCTGTAAACGGGAAATTTCCGTCTGAGCTTCCAACAAACCATGCTCTAACTCATCCCGTCGGCGATATACCAGGCCAGGATCTGAAGAGGAACACCCCCGAGATCCGATGGCGTCTAGCACCATGTAAATCTGGGTGCAGATGAATGGATCACTACTGGGAAAGCAAAAGGTAAGTAACCAAAATTAATAAATAAAATGAGTATCTACCTCACATAGGTTTTTGCAAACCAAGTCCTGAAGATGAGAGGAAGGAAGGGTCCTCATGAGTTCACAATCCGTAACATTCAAAAGACCACTAAGAAAATTTCGGCAAAACCCCGATACTTCCCCGAGGGGAGAAAACCCCGGGTTCGCGCCCGCGGGAGGAGAGCCCACGAGAGGAGGATTCCCTCCGGATAGCGACGTGGGTACGCGCTCGGGACTTCCTTCTACAATATTTACGATATCGGAAATCCGAGGAAAGGGTCGTGACACCAAGGGAAGCACTGGATAGTCTATCGGGGAAAGTGCCGTAGTTGAATTTTCTGCCCTTAGAGGAACCACAAAGCTCACTGGGGGGCTGCCACGGGCGAACCCCCCGATTCCTGCCTCTCCGAGGAGGAGTTAGCCCTCGTAACCGCCACAAAGGTATCGGAAAGGCCTTCTGACGCCCGCCGCATACCATGTAGAGCTCGCCCTAGAAAAACACCATTAAATGGATCTATGGAAAAGGCCGCCATCTCCGCACCTATAAGATAAATATAGAGTATGTGATGATCCCGAGGGCGCATAACTTGATAAAAGAGAAGTAAACAGATCTTCAGACTTACGGAAATAGAAATTGCCATGAAGAGGATGAATTGGCAAATTCTCTCTCCTTATTCCCTCTTGAAGACCTGCCAGAATAAGAGCCTCAGGACACGCAAGCAGACCGGCAATATCGTACGAGCCAGAAAATAGCCCGGAATGACTCAGTTCCTCCCAGTCCCGCCCTAACGTCTCGGATATGGGCGAAACATATCCCAAGCCCCATCGGATAGGCACTCCCCACGATCGGGCCGAATGACCTTTCGAACGGACAAAGAAATACCTCCGCCTCCAGTCCCCCCTGCGAGGGCGAGGACTGGATGTACCAGTGAAGGCTTTTTCGACGTCCCGATAGGCCAGGCTGAAAAGGGGGACTCCATCCGAGCAAGGCTGAAGGATAAAAATTGCCCCCACCCGATACGGTGACAAGGGAAGGTTAAGGAGCTCGCAGCATAAAACGTACCCCACTAAAAGGCGATACGAATTGGGTGTTAACTGGCTCGGACAGATTTGCCAATACTGGAAGAGCGATCGAAGAAAAGGATGAAAAAACACCCGTAATCCACAGTGCATTTGGTCACAATAGACAGTTAGGAATCCAGGAGGAGGATCGTATGCTCTCTGGTCCGGGGAGGGCACAATTACATCAAAATCATCGAAATTCAGGTTGAATTCCGTAAAAAGAGTTGCTAGAGACTCTCCGTATACAATACTAACGGCGGAACCTACCTGTCCCCGACCTATCAACCGGGAGGGACTCAAAGGTATTAAGTTGAAAACAGAACGCTCATCAGCAAGAGAATACGGTTCTCTACCTAGGAACACATCCCTTATATGGTCTATCCTTCGAGAATCCGTGTACGATGACCTACTTCCCACCCTTGAAGACGAACTTGTCCTAATGATCATTTGATTCTCAACCAACCTATTACGCTGTCCCGGGGAAGAACTCTCCGAGGAAGCACTATAAACCTGGGACCCAGGGCCGATTCGGGCACGACTCCGAGAAGAACTACTTGATGATGTGGACCCCCCATGCCTGCGATGTGGCGGCATCATCTTTAATAGTAAGTTTTCCGTTTACTCTCATACGTAAGTCGAAAATAAAGTCTTAAGTACAATTACGAGAGCAAGAACCAAGTCTTATGAAGGTGGATTTCTAAAAGGAGAAAGTAAAATGATTTATCTGCTGGAGCAGGATAACTTTTAACAATGAGTATAAATACCATTGTTAGCATATTATATGAATTAATCATATGGAAAGAAGCTGGAGCTGTCCCCCTCACTCCTGGGAGTATGACACGTGCTAATGAGTGTCCTTAATTAGGATAAATAACTCTTAAGCATGCGTGTAATTTGACACGACCTGCTAAGTTATGTACTTAGTCAGCAGATAAAAGGTTTTGTCTTTAGCCTGTCTTCTTGAAAAAGAGAAAAAAAAAAAAGAATAAGTTTTATATGCAAGCATGCTAATAATTTATTAATATCTCATGCTAATGGACAAATAAGACAAAATAGAAAGGCAGGAATAGGACAAATTGTTCATTCCTAAATCCGAGAAACTCTCGGAAAAGTTTACAAAAGCATAAGAAAAGGAAAAAATAATAAAAAAGAGATCCTATTCTAAGTCCCTGTGCTCGATGGAGGTGGAGGAGGAGGTGAAATGCCACTTGAACCAGTAGCCCCAAGATTTGACGCGGTCGGAAGAGGAGCCGGAGATCCCCTAGGTGTCATCACTGCGTCATACATCTCAAGAAGATGTTGAACCTGCTCCGGAGACGGCTTAGCAAGCTTCTTGACGTCGAAAAGACTACCAAAGTTTACCCCCGAGGGCATTACTCCACGGGCTACGGTAGCACACTCTAACCATCCCCATAGCATATGCCCAAGGGAATCCCGAGCGGACAAAGAAGCACTTTGGCGCTCCGCTTCCACTGCCGCGTATCGAACAGCCTCGTCAATTCGGGCTTGCACCTCCTCCTGGGGCACCATCTTGGCTATTTTTAGATCCACTAACTCCTTGACCCGAGATTGAAGCTCCTGTTCTCGCTCCAACCACCCCAACTTCTCTTTCTCTAGAGCGTCCACCCGAGCACGGAGAAGCTCCTCGGATTCCCTCTTCTCCTTCTCCAGAAGAGTCAGTTGGACTCGAACAGCTCCTTCAGACGTTTCCAGCTTGTCGAAAGCCGACTGCATCCTCTGCAGAGTGAGCCGCATCACTTCCTTGGCTCTCTGATCTTCCCTCCAAACGAAGTCGCTGGCCTCCAACTTCGTTTGGAAAACATCTCTCATTGACTCGGCCTCATAGAGTTGGGCCCGGAGAGAAGTCACCTGCCCTCGGAGAGATCCTAGTTCAGCCACCTCCTTCGAATGGCGCTGCTCTACTGCAGTGATAACCTCCCGAGTCTTCTTGGACTGCATGGCAAGAAGTGAAGCATAAGGAAAAATACAGGAAAATTATTTAAAAATAAAGTGGCTAGAGGACTAATACTTACTATCGTTTCCATCCAGACCATGCTAGCCCGCAAAAACTGATAACTTTCCGCGGGCGCGGCAAGAGAAGATCCAAAGAAATGGAGGATCTCATGATATGCCTCCCCTACCGTCGGAGGCTCCTTCTCGGACACTGGAGATGAAAAATTCCCCTCGGAAGCTGACCTCCGCAGGGGAACCCTCTTCGGGAGATCTCCTATCGGAGAAGGAAGGGTAGTAGCAGGAGTCGTAGCCACTGCTTCCGTCGGGATCGCTTCCGGAACCTTGGCAGTGGTCGAGGGACCCTCTCCCCGGAGCAGGGTATCCCACACCTCCTTCTTCGCCTCAAAATCCTTCGGTAGATCCGTAGGACCTTGGTCGATCCCCTCGGATGACTTCTCCGAGTCCGGTTGAAGTAACTGAGCGAACAGATCCGCGCCCGGAAACATAGGAGCCTTCCCCTTATCAACCCCTACAAAAGCAAGGTAAGCAGTTAAATAATGAAAACAAAATTTGACTAATAAATCAATGTAAATAAGGTATTAAAGTTAAGAAAACAAAGAAGGATAAGAAACTTACGAGGGCGAAGGGGAGAAGGATCCGGAATAGTAGGCGAAGGATCCCGAGAGGAGACCAAGATGACATTTGGCCCCGGAGATGAAAATTCTTCCTCCTCGGCTATCGGAGATTGCACCCCCTGCGAACTCCTCGGAAGATTGCTAGTATTGGACTCGGAAGAAGGCATCAAGACCATTGCCGACCTAGGGTCTACCTGTCGCAATGGAGCAACATCCAGACATATGCCCTCGGCATATAGAGAGGGACGAGGGATATTCTCATGTACACCCTCGGCCCCCGCGTCCATTCCTGTTTCCTCGGATTGACTTTTCCCTTCATGGTCTCCCCCCTCGTGACCTTCCCTCTCGTGATCTCCTTTCTCGGAAGCTCCGCTATGACTACTTGGAGCCACTTCTTCAGAACCAGGTACTAAATAGTACCTCGCCAGAACCTCCTCTGTGTCACCCCAAAATGTCTTAGAACGAGTAATGAAAGAGTACGAAAAACTGCTCGAAAAGAGTAGATATAGAATAAAAGAGCATACGAGCAACAGGAGGAAAACTTACTGAAAGCCGTCATGTACAGGCTCGAAACAGAAAGCGGCTTCTTCATGTTGTCATTAACCCCTATCACGAAATGAAGTCCAGACTTAGCAAATAGCCACCGAAAATCTTCTGACTCCATTAGCGCATGCTGGGCAACCACTGGGGAAAGTACCATATCTTCAGCCAAAGTGTGGATTGGGGTCACACCCTCCCCCCACTTGAAGGGCACGTCCCACTTCCCTCGGATGGGCTTCACATAAAAGTACTTGTCCTTCCAGACACCGTGTGAACTTATCGTCGCACCCAGAATCCTCTTCGTAGAGTTGGCCGAGTGATCTCGGTGGTGAACGTGATAAAAGGGATATCCCCCAGGTGACACTCCCACATCGAAAATAGACAAAAAATGGTCCACATTACACTCGTACCCCTTGACCATACACCAAAACACGTAGATGCAGAGGGCAGCATAGCCATTGGGGACCAACTGACTCGGACAAATCCTACAAGTCTTGAAGACTTCGCAGAAAAAAGAGGGCATAAACGCGCGCCACCCGTAATTCACTTGCGCGAAATACACCGTGAGCATACCCTTAGGAGGATAGCACGCCCTCTGATCCTCCGAAGGAATGTGAACGGTCACATTCGCCATCGTAGTTCCCGTAGCCTCAAACAAATCCATGACCTGTTCATAAGTAACCACGGATTGAACATTTTCAATCTTGGAGAAATCACGGAGAGGGAATTTCTTTGATTTCGAAACCCTAGCCTTTTTCGTGGCGGCGGCGCCACTCCCTTCGGTAACGGCAGCCCTTTTCTTGCGAGTAGTGGCAGCAGGACCCACGAGGGGAACGGTAGTTGCAACAGGAACAGGAGCATCAACGGGAGCGGCAGCAGCGGAGGACGTGTTGGCAGAGGAAGCCATCTATTTTTCGGACGGAAAGAGATTTTTACGAGTCGGGTAAGTGAGAATAAAAACTAAGAAGAACTAAAGTCACTCTTTTTTGCTTAAGAAAGATTGGAGAAGATTGAAGATTTGGAAGCTTGAAGATTGAAAGATTTTGCAAGAAGAATGGGGAAAAAGAGTACGGACGGGTATATTTATAAATAGACCGCCATTAAAAGACGTGCCCTGTTTCCCACGCCCCACGTCTCCACTCAGGACGCGACGTGTCAATCCACGCGCTAGCCGTTACTGCAGATTAACGCACGGATGAGTGAATGTCATTTAAGACATCCAACGGCTAAAAAGAGCCGTTATAAAAGTGATTCTTCATCTGGACCGCTGCTTCCCAAGACCATAACGGTAATTTTATTTCATGGTATTTTAAGTATATATTTATATACATATAATACCCCCGTAAATCATAAAAAAGAATGGAGAAAATCCTAAGCCCTCGGAAAAATTACCAAAAAATAAAGAAAAAGCCCCTTTTGCCTTATTAAGGCCACAAAATAAAATTTCACTCGTCTCTACGAGAACGATTGAAATTTGGGGGGGCTAGTGTTAACCCTAAAAAATAAATAAGGGATTATGCAAGAGATTAACCCTTAAATTAAGGATTAATCCCAAGGGCGATACTATCGTCACAAACACTCTCGTATGTCACATACCTCACTATGGTATGATGTGGCACCCGAAGAGGTAATAGAATCCCTCGGAATTCACATATCCTACCAGGGTACGACGTGACACCCGAATGGACATCTAAGCGTCCCTTGGAAAGTCAAGATGAATAAAAATAAGATATCAACGTGGCATCGGAAAAAGAGTAAACCCCGATGGATCCTCGGGACTCGGATATCCATCACTGCGCCAAGAGGGACCACTATACGAAAATACTTCCTTGCTGATTACTCCCAAAGCCCTCGGAATCACTATCCCGAAGGCCAAAATTCACAAAACAATGTTCTACTCAAAGCACCAACCACTAAACTCCCTTACTCTGAAGGCACCAACCCAGGAGGTCATTCAACAAAGGCCAAAAAGTCCTCGGAGAATGATTCCCGAAGGAGCCACTACTCTCACGATAGCAGGAAACGCTCGGAATCCCCACTACGGGAATCCATACGCAAGAATACCGCCTTACATGCACATTGATGCCCTCGGAGCCCGCCTTACAAGCCTGGCGAGACAAATCTGCCCCTCGGAAAATCTTACCAAAGAAGTCAATGAAGAAATAGCTGTGCCCGGAACAGAAAACTCCTCGGACACCCACTTCACTTCAACTAGTGAACCTCCTCGTGAAATTCAGCCCCTCGGAGAAAAGAAAACAGAAGATTCCACCTATCAAAGGGAAGAAAACAGAGGAAGTAACCCCTCGGAACTCCCCGTAGCCCTCGGACAAGATAATGATCAGCCTAGTCAGCACCTTGTCAACAAGATATACCTTATCTTATAGAAGGACACTTGTAATACATGCAACATTACACTTGTACCACATGCATGGTGACACATACTCCCTCCCATACCTATATAAGGGAAAAGGAGAAAAAAGAAAAGAGGGGGGACCCCAAAAAAGAAAGGGATAAGATCATACTTGTGCTCCTCAGAGTAAGAAATTCAGTAAATAAAGGAAGGATATTTTCGTAATTTTCTCCAAATAGTCATTTACTTTCTTTGAACCACGGATAACGGTGTTCCGAACCTCTAAATAAATCCGTTAATCGGGTATTATTCCAAACCTGTTAACATAAGACACAATAAAGGACCAATTTCGATTTTTTCCCTAGATAAAGTCTCGAAGGTGGTATGTCAAAAAAACATTTAAGAAAAAACATATGCATATCTATATATACACGTATATAGTTCAGTTTTGCCAAGATTCTCTTTTTATTTGGATTCAAATTAATTTCAGTTTACTTTTTTTTTCCTAACATTGTACTTTAATATTTCAGTTGAAAGTATTGAGCATAATTTTTGGTTCGATGTATGCTTTGACTAACTCCGGATATATGTTTAAGTTATACATTTGTACATAGTCAAAAGTAGAAACAATTTCAATTTTAATAAAATTAGTCAATGGTTGGAATCTATTAAGTTTTTATCAAAACAATTATGATTTGCGGGTTGAATTTATGAAACCATTAAAGCTTGATTTTTAGTTATTTATATTTTAAAGTCTGAAATTGTACAGTAATTTGGTTCGCTCAGATTTAAAAACGGGCCAGGGTTCGTATAAGGGAAAAAAATTCGTTTGGTCCCATAAGTTGGCACCCTCACGTATTTGGTCCCGTAAGTTGGCACCCCACGCAATTGGTCCCGTAAGTTGGCACCCCACGCAATTTTAGTCCCGTAAGTTGGCACCCACGCAATTGGTCCCGTAAGTTGGTAAACATACTCAATTTTAGTCCCGTAAGTTGGCACCCCACGCAATTGGTCCTGTAAGTTGGTAAAAATACTCAATTTTAGTCCCACCTCCGCCTGAGCTCAATAAAGTCACCGGATTTTGCTGATTTGTTCATCGGTTTGACTCAAAACTTAGAGATTTTGACCCAAAAAAAAAACCTAATTACATGGCATGCCACCTAGACGCCATGTAATCAATTAATTAAAAAAATTGGAAATTATTAAATTATTAAACTTCAAAACGTTATACATTAACTTAAAATTGCGTGGGGTGCCAACTTACGGGACTAAAATTGAGTGGGGTGCCAACTTACGGGACCAATTGCGTGGGGTGCCAACTTGCGGGACTAAAATTGCGTGGGGTGCCAACTTACGGGGCTAAAATTGAGTACTTTTACCAACTTACGGGACTAATTGCGTAGGGTGCCAACTTACGGGACTAAATGCGTGAGGGTGCCAACTTATGGGACCAAACGAATATTTTTCCCTTCGTATAAGGATCTTCAATCACAATTCACGATAAGAGAAAATGGGACTGGGCCCATCTAAATATATTCAATCCAGCACCCAATGAATGTTGGATGTTTTGTTTTGACTTTTTGAGTATAATTAATTTTTTTTTTTGGTGACGTGGGAACCCTCAGCCGCTACCCTTCGGGTGCACACCGGGTAAAACTTCCGGGTTGACGAAATAGCCTGCAAACCGCGCCAACCAATTAAGCTACACTAGGCTAACCATGTGTGACAGGCTCAGACCTAGAAGGCATAGAATCAAATTCGCTCCCACTGGGATTCGAACTCGAGACCAATGAGAGGAGACCCCTCCTCTTTAACCAACTAGGCCACCCCAAGGGGTTGAGTATAGTTAAATTAAAACTACAACAATATGTATTATCTTTTTCTCTATGTATTATTTGTTGTTGGACAGTTTATTAAATATATGTACTTGGTACTTATATATATGTGAACCAATAAGTTCATTGAATTAAATTAGTGATATGGGTATTTCCTATATTGGGTCGACCCGTGGGCCAAACCCACGTTTTATCTATGTCGGGGATCGTCTTCGACATGTGTATCGAATATCACCTTCGATATAGTATAGCTCACGTGTTTATCATGTGAGTGATCCCCGCATCCCTAGGCCTATAAATACCCGCATCTCGGTAATCAAGGTAAGGATTAATTATCCGCAATTATTGTACACCTATATCGAACATACACGATATAGGGCTCGATAGAATATTCGATATATATCATCGATCTAGCATCCGACATCATACCCGACGTCACCCCAACGTCAGCAGAATATCACCCCCGACGTGGAAGGCTTTCGATATCATCCCCGATATTACCTTCGACGTCACCCCCGATATACATTCGACACCCGCTATTGCATCTAACGTTAGTTCGAGGTGTTCCTAACCAAGCCTACTCGACACTAGCATAGTTCAAGTAGGCCTAGTTTAGTGATAGACTCGTTATAATACACTTGTAACCGACCTTATTCTATATATACGATATATTGTTAAAGTAGTGGGGCCGTCTGTGGAAACACCACGTTCCCGGATGAAGACGACAAGATGCAACTTAGGATGACCAGCTTACAGTCAACTACGCCAGTGGTTGACAATTCAGCAGCAGAAAGTGCGCCCCCACCACCTGTTCCGGCTTCAGAACAAGTAATGGACCAGAATGAACTCGTGCAGCCTCATCCGAGAAGGGAGCCAACACCCGCGCCCGCGGCACCCGCCGTTTTGGAGCCTGAGATCGTGGCACAGATCAACGCCGTAGTCCATACCACTCTGAAGGCAGGCTTAGAGACCCTATTGCCACGCATGAACAGTAGAGAAGTAGGCGACGAACCTCCGGGACCCTAGAAGTCCAGAACTAGAGGTCTCGGAT
This sequence comes from Linaria vulgaris, assembly GCA_948329865.1. Lineage (NCBI taxonomy): Eukaryota > Viridiplantae > Streptophyta > Magnoliopsida > Lamiales > Plantaginaceae > Linaria > Linaria vulgaris. The sequence continues at coordinate 109,536,049 of OX415249.1, read as the reverse complement.
CCGGAATTAGAGGTAGAGATATCGACGACACAAGTGATAGCATGATGAGTCACCCTCGGTCGAGAGTTCACGGGGAGGAAGGAGGGATAGGAGAAACATCGCAAAGAGGATGGAGCAGCTGGACCGCGAGAGGATAGAAGTCCGTCGAAAACAAGCATTAACAGAGAGTTACAAGACTTTAACCCCATTTTGTGAAGAGATCGTGGCGGAAGTGCTGGAAAAGGGGTATAAGAACCCTACCATCAAGGCGTACGACATAAAAAGCGATCCAAAGGACCACCTCCACTGCGTCGACATTGTCTTGAACCTACATAGGTTTTCACGCAACATTAAGGCAAAGATTTTGGCCACGACCCTAACCGAAGCAGCCCTTGATTGGTTCAACAGGATAGAAGCGGGATCTATCACCAGTTACGAGCAAATAAGGCAGAAGTTGGAAAGTCAATTCTCTAGTCAGAAGAGGATGAGGACTAACATGCACCATTTGAACGCTATGAAGCAGAAGGAGAAAGAGAGTTTGGAAGAGTTCATGAAAAGATTCAATGATGAATTGATGAAGGTGGGTGAACTGCAGGGCGACCAAGTGGTGCTCATTTTGTTTAATGCGACAGCACGTAGGAGGTTCGCAGGGGAGTTGATCAAGCTCAAATCACCAACTATTGACTTAATCAACAACTTGGCATATAATACCATCTACCAGGACAATATGATGGCAACAAAGCAGACTCCCACGCAGGCCAATCGCCCTAGAGGCAAGGAAGGTTGGAACAGAGACATGAATGGTAGGGATAGTTCACTAAGGAGATACACTCCACTGAATCAGGATATCTTAACCTTATTCGCGGTAGCTCAGAGGAAGATAGTAGATCAGCCGAGGAAATTGAGAGAGACTGAAGAAAACAAGCATTCGAGGAAATATTTCGAATACCACCGTAAAAAGGACACGAGACAAAGGACTGCATAGATCTCAAGGATGAAATCGAGTGACTCATTTGGCGAGGGGAAGCTGGTTGAGTACTTGCAAACTATAGAGACTCTGGAGACCAAGAGGACCGATCTCGCTCCCTTAAGAGGGACAAAATGAAGGCCATAGAAGGCCCAGAGGGTGTGGAAACGGGATTGTCAATGCGCCTTCTAGAGGAGTGATCAACATGATTAGTAGGGGACTAACTGGAGCGGACTCCACCAACGGGAGGAAAAAGATTACAAGAGGACTCCAAGAGGACCGCTACATTGGATTCACGTTGCTCATGGACGAGTTGCCTGACGAGAACATTACTTTCTCGACGAGGGACCTCGCAGATCTATCCACCGAGGCCATACAGGTAGGTAAACTTGATTTCCCCCTAGTAGTTAAACTTGATATTGCCAATTATGGTGTTCGTAAAGTGTTGATAGACAATGGGAGTTCCACGAATATCATATTTGTTAACGGGTTTGGAATTATTCCCTATTTAATGGAAGATATTTATATTGGGTTGGAACGCCCTGTCTGTGATTCAAAAACAATCATAGATGGAAATGACTTGAAAATAACAAGAGATACAAGAATATTCCCTTCCTTTATTCACTGAACTTTTCCTCCTCCTATCTTTATGTATTTGTGGTAAGTTGTGTTAAGTTAAGCTAAGTTATCCTTCTTCTATTGATCACCTCCTTTTATATAGACTTTGATAAGGGCAGGTGTCATTGTGCATTTGCTTTAGTAAAGACAGGTGTCGTTTTATTGATACAGGTGTAAAAATTAGGATAAGGTTTATCTCTTAATCTACTAGATGCTGACTAGACCCGTTTTTGTGCTTTCCGATGGCTTCGAGGATCTCCGATAAATGATTGTTTTGGGGACTATATTCTTCCGAGGGCTATGCTTTTGTTGATACACAATGAGAATGCTCGTACGGGAGTAAAGACTGTTGTATATGCCTTCCGAGGGGTTTTATTTCTCTTTCTTAACTCGGGTTCGTTCTTCAATGATCTGGAGTGATCTCCGAGGACGTAATGTGATAGCGTAACAGGGTCCCTGATGGCATAATGTGATCTCCGAGGGCTTGATATGATCTCCGAGGGCTTGATTTGATCTCCGAGGGCTGTATTTGCTTTGCTTGAAATGGGACTTTTCCGCATAAGTCCTCAGAATATATTTATTGGGCGCTCTATTATTCATTTCTTGTTCTTCTCTGAAAATGGGTCCTCGGATGATGGTCCCAGTGCAGTTTTCATTGAGGAGTGTTCAGCAAGGAAGTTTTCTTGTATGTTCATGGGACTCGGGGTCCGTTGTGGTCCCTCTTGGCGCATTGGTGGATATCGGAGTCGCGTGGGTCCATCGGGGTTTGCTCTTTTTCCGATGCCGCATTGATATCTGTTTTTTACTCACCATTTGACTTTCCAAGGGACGCTTATGTTCCTCCTCGTGTGCCCTTCTATGCCTTTGTTAGGTCAGTGACCGAGAAGTAGGGCAACATCCGAGGGGGTCTCCTTATTAGGAGTGGGTACATCTCATCGGAAGTACTCGTGACAACTGTATTGTCCATTTATTGATTTCCCGATTAGGATTAACCTTCTTCTTTTCCCTTTTTTTTTTTTTACTGTTAACACTAGCCCCCCCCCAAATTTCGATCGCCTTCGTAGAGGCGAGCGAAATTTTAATCATCGTCCTCGGTGAGGCGAGGGGTTAGTTCATGTTCTGGTATTCCCTATATTTATTTTTTGATATTTTTCCGAGGGGATATGCATTTATATATTCAGAATTTATAAGGATTTTAGCTGAATACCCTTAGGGTATCGTTATTAGGCACGCGGAGATCTCGGGGCGCAGGTGATGGATTGTTGTTTGACCAGCTTTGAAAATTGAAATATCTGACCGTTGGTAACGGTCAGAATAGTGATGGCGTGGCGTGATCAGGCGGCGGTTACGTGGAGCTTTAAACAAGTTCCACGTCTTAAAGATATTTGACCGTTGTCATCTCCGGCTATAAATAGGGACACTGTTAACCTTTTTTCTTCATTCTCTCAATTCATCTTTGCGGTAACTCTCTCAGAGCAAAAACTTCTTTTATTAACTTCTTTTCTTCGTCTTTTGTACTTCAAATGCCCAGCAGATTTACTCGCCCGTCTTCTCTTTTTCGAAAACATTCCCTTTTTTACTATTGCACCAATGACTTCTTCCACCAACACTGATCCCATTGCCGCGGCTACCTCCTCTGAAGTTACTGCTCTGATTAACTCTTCTGCAAATGTGAGGAGTATTCTGGTGGGGGTAGTTACTCGTAAACGCAAAGGAGAGATTGCTACTTCTTCTGAGGGCGGCGCCACTTCTTCTAAAAAAGCTAGGGTTCCCAAATCGAAGAAGGCGCATCTTCGGACTTTCGCCAAAGTGGAGAGGGTTCCGAGTATCGCCACTCGTGAACAAGTATTAGATTTGTTCACTTCAACCGGGGCTTTTCAAAAGAACATGGTGTTCCAAATCCCGACGAAGGATGAGAGAGCATGTTATCCTCCTCCGGGTATGTTGACAGTTTACTTTGCCCAAGTAAAATATGGGTGGCGTTCATTCATGCCACCTTTCTTTTGTGAGGTCTTTAAAACTTGTAATATCAGCCCGAGTCAAATGGTTCCGAATGGGTTTGCCGCCCTCTGTATCTATGTTTTTTGGTGCCAAGTGAATGGGTTAGAGTGTGGGGTAGATCACTTTCTTTCAATTTTTGATGTGGGGGTATCGCCCGGGGGGTATCCCTTTTACAATGTTCGTCATCGGGACAATTCGGGAGATTCCACGAAAAGAATTCTGGGTGCGGCAATCACTTCACATAGCGTTTGGAAAAATAGATATTTTTTCGTGAAGCCCGCAAAAGGTGAATGGGATATGCCCTTCGATTGGAGAGAGGGCACAACTCCCGTGCATACTTTGGACCCGGAGGTAGTTTTATCTCTTGTGATTTCTCAGCACAAGTTGATGGAGTTGAAAGATTTTATGATGTTGTTTGAGACGTCCGGACTTCATCACGTGGTGTTTACCGACGATGCCGTGGAAAAGCCCTTGTCCCTATCTTCCGATGCGAGGAATCTTTTTCGTAAGTTCCTTATTCTCTTCTTTTATTCCTTTTCTGCGTATAATGGTGAATTGTACTTATATATGCTGACTTTGGGGTGATGCAGAGGAGGTCATGGCCAATTACTATTTGCAGTCGGGTCCGAGTGATCCTACTCCGAGTGGTATTTCAGATGTGCCAGAGGAGGGTGATCACGAAGAAGAGGAGGTCAATGCTCCCGAGGGCGAGCACACAGCTCCGGAGGTGGGAGGAGCTCACGAGGACCACTCTCCTCTGTATATAGACATGACAGGGGTTATCAGAAGTGCTCTTCCATTACGCCAGGTAGCTCCTTCTTCTTGGGACTTGGCTTTGGTGCCAATTTATAGGTCCGAGATGGGAGATCTACCCGTTTCTAGATCCGATATAGGAAATTCTCCGAGGGTGACTGAGGAAGAATCTGTTCAGAAGACTACAGAGGTGATAGACTTGTCTTCTGATGATCCCTATCCTATGTCCACTTATGGAGCTGAGCCCGCGCCCATGGAAGTTTCTGAATCTGCCCCTCGTGGTGAGTTCTTATGACTTTTTAACGAAAATTTTCATATATTCACTGTAGATTTTACTCATGTGCTGGTGTTTTCCTTCTTGATGCAGAGACTATGGATAAAGGCAAGGCTCCGATGGTGGAAGAGCCCTCTTTATATGGTAAGCGTTACCTGTCCTCCTCTTTTGGTGATAATTTTTTCTAGCTTCATTCTCTTTCTTACCTACAGAGATTACCTTTTGTAGAGGAAGATTTCTTGGCCCAGTTTAGTGTTCCCGAGCAGGAGGCCTCACGAGGGGGTTCCGAGGATACTCAAGGGGACTTTGATCCCTCTTCCGAGGACAGAGATGTGAAGGAGGGGATCTTGAATTCGCTGCTGGGGGAGTCTGGCCCGTCCGTCGTAGATGGTGGTTCTCGGGCCGTATTTACTAACTCGGAGGTGATGACTCTAGTACTGGGAACTACTCCTCCGAGGGGCCACATTCCGGTACCTTTAGGTGCCCATACCTCCTAGTGGGCCAGAGGGGCATTTTTCGTCTCGGACCGTTGGGGAGGCCTATCAGGACATTCTCCAGTTCTTTGCTTCCTCTAGTTCAACACCCGCCGAGGGGTATCAATTTCTGTATACCAGTCTTAACTGGTTGGGGCTCATGGTAAGTTCCTTTACACTAGTTTTCTTTTTCTTTTTCTTTTTCTAGGGTTGTACCATTTATCCGCAATAACTTCTTTTCGTGCTTATCCTCTGCAGATTGGGAAGACTCGGGAAGCAGTTATTGCGGTAGAGGAGCGTGGTTTGAAAGATGTGAAGGAGTTGGAAGCTCTCCGAGAGCAATTAGCGCCTCTTTTATCCAGGGATAAGGAGAATCAGATCAGAGAAGATGTGCTCCTTACCAAAATTTCCAACTACGAGTTCACGCTGCAAAAAGCGGAGGAAATCAACGAGGGCCTGCAACATAGGTTGAACATGGCGGAGTCTGCTTATAAGAAGATAGAGGTCTCCGAGAAGGCTGCAATGGACAAGATAGCCCTTTTGGAGAAGGAAAAAGGGAAGTCCGAGGGGGTTCTCAATGCTCGTATCGCTGCTCTCGAGAAGGAAGTGGCAGAAGGTTGTGAGAGGGAGAGGAGTCTCCAAGAGACATTGGGTCAAGTCACCGATAGGGCTGAGTCAGCTGAGGGAAAGTTGGCAAACTTTCTTTCTCCCGAGGAGGTGCATGCTAAGATTGATGTAGCAGTTCAATTTGCTCAACGAGAGATCTCTAGGCAGCACTCGGGAGTCTCCGATACACCTTCTCACGAGCTTTTGACAGGCCATCTTTTGTGGGGCTATTTGGAATGTGCTAGGCTGGCCAAGTCTTTGTTAAGGCCGGATGTGGACTTTTCCAAATCTTTTGACCTTCGCAAGTTGAAGAAGCCAACTCCCGATGACTGTCATTACTTTGTGGGGAGATTTGGGGGTTTACTATCCCCTAGGGATTCTCCCATACCTTCTCTGATGCGTTCTGCCAGTAGTCCGAGTCTGAGGGCTAGTGGTTCTAGGGGGTATTTTCCCCAATTTCTCGCCTTGCTCCGCTGGGTACTTCTGTTGAGGAGACGACTTCTTCACACCCTTCTACCAAGGGGGCATAGTCTTTTCCTTGTAGTTTTTTATTTCTTGTCTTAAATAAATGTCTTTTGTACTTATCACCCTTTCCGAGGGCTCTTCGGCTTCTTGAATAAATAAACATTTATTCCCCTTTCATTTCTCTACCTTTTATCTTTATTTTTAAAATTTAATTAAGGAGGATAATGATAAATCATATAAGATTGCTGATTAAGTTTATCTCTTAAGTAGGAGGTGTTGCTTTGCATTGTAATGTAAGATACGTGTCACTTTTAATTAAGAAAATTTCTCGACACATGTCCCTCACTTTATGTAATATGAATCTAATCTTCTTCCTTTAAACAAGGAGTGAAGAGTATATATGCACTTAGGCCCTTCATCAGTTATGTACTTAATACTAACCTTATAATCATAACTAGTCCTTGATCTCTTTTCAATTTTCGCAATAATTGTAAGCACTAGGATAATACTTACCTGAAAAGATGATGCCTCCTTACTATAGAAGAAGTGGTTCAGTTTCATCTTGTGGTTCTTCTCGGGACACTGCTCGGAGTCCCTCTGGACCCTCAAGGGCTCCTCCTATTTCTTGTGAGAGTTCTTCTCCGAGGGATAATTTGTCTGGAAATTATGCGATACTTGGCGCGGGTCCCTCTTTGGGAGTTAGTCGCAGGCTTTCATCTACAAATTCTCGCAGAGTAAATCATGTTAGGGAGATATTTATGGGTAGGGAGCCATATCCTTTGGCGGATGAGTCTTCGGAATTTGATTTGATTCCTCTTAATCCGTCCAGATTGATAGGTAGAGGACGTGTAGGATCCACTACGAGTACGAAGTGCGAGAACTCAGTAAGGTCTCTTTTTACTGGGTATAACCTGGATTTTGAAGAATATGATGTAATAGTGCCCTCCTCGAGTCAGAGAGCTTATGCACCTCCCTCGGGTTATCTGACTGTCTACAATGAACAAATGCGTTGTGGGTTACGAACATTTTTCCACCCTTTTTTCCAAATACTCTTTCGGTATTGGCAGGTATGTCCGAGTCAGCTAACACCAAGTTCATATAGTCATTTAGTGGGGTATGTCCTGCGTTGTGAGCTTTTAAACCTTCCAATGTCCCCTTACCGGGTGGGAACAATATTTGCCCTTCGACCCTGTTCAGAGGGGACTCCATTTTTTAGCCTGACCTATCGGGACAAGGAAAATACCTTCACTCGTGTATCCAGTACCCACTCTTATAGAGGGGATTGTAGGCGCAGATTTTCCTTTGTCCGTCCGAGAGGTCAATCAGCCAGGTCATCGGGGGTGCCCATCCGATGGGGTCTAGGATATATTGCTCCCAACGCCGAAACACAAGGTCACGAGAAGGAGGTATGGCTTCACTCAGGGGTTTTTTTGGTTCTTATGACATTTCCGGGCTGCTGGATTTCCCCGAGGCCCTGATTTTAGCGGGTTTACAAGAGGGGGTGGAAGGGTGTACCCCCACATCTCGCCCTTTTCACAGTAACTTTTATTTCCGTAAGTTTTATTGATCACCCTTTACCTGTTTAACTTGTAAATTCTCTGGGTGTCCTCGGACTGTTTGCACACTGATGTTTTTTGCAGGCGCAGAGATGGGAGCATTTTCTCTCGGGTCTTCTGATGATGTTTTTTTGGGGAGGGCATTGCATGGTAGTCCCGGACTGTTGGAAGTTGGTGGTTCTGATCCACTCGTAAATGAAGAAATGGTTGATATTTCCTCGGAGGAGGAGGGACTGGAAGCATCGCCTATAGCAGCCCCCCCCAGTAAACTTTATAATTCCTCTCGGAGTGTCGGATCCGATAACAGTTTCCTCCCAAACGGACTCTCACATGACTCCAGTGGTGTCACAACCTTTTCCCCGTAGTTCTGCCGTGGTGAATGTATTAGAGGAGCACCTTCTCTCTCCCGATAAATAGGACTTGCAGCCCTTTGAGAGTGTCCGTGATCGTGTTCCCGCACCACCGCCCGAGGGGGATCCTTCCCTCTGGAGATCTTTTCCCCCCCGGGGATAATCAGGATATTTCTCCTCTTGGATCAGCGGTGGGATTTTGTCGAAACTTTCTCAGTGGTTTACTGAATGTGACAGATTGCGGGCTGATGAAAGCCCTTCCAGTATCGGTTCTCCAGGACTTAGCTTGTAAAGACCTGTGTGAGGTATTCTATTTATTTTATCTATTTTATTTACTACTAACCTGTCGCCAATGTCTGATGTAATTTGCTTTGTTCTTGAGCAGATTTACATGGTGCTAGATGCCCTCGGATCTTACGGAAGCTCTTCTTCTGATCCTGGTTTGGTATATCGTCGTCGGGACGAGTTAGAGCAAGGTCTCTTAGAGGCTCAAGCGGAGATAACTCAATTGAAGGAAGTTCACGAGTCCACTCAGGAAATCCACAACAATTCGTTACAATCCGAGAGGGATAAAGCGTGGGACTTGGAACACCGACTGGTGCTCGAGAGAGCTCATGTATTGAATTTAGAGAGGAGAATAGGGGAGTTACGTGACCAAATGCAGTCCTCGGAAGAGCAACGGACGCAGGCCATGAAGGAAAGAGATGCCCTAAATCAGCAAATACTAGGGGCAACTCGTACCCAAGCAGTGGCATTGGTTATGGCTCGAGTCCAAGCAGTGTTGGAAGTGGTGGGGCCATCTAGCCTTCGTGAGTCTCTCCAAGATGAGATGCGTGATTTGGTTCATATAGGCTATCGGTTGTGCCGAGATGCTGTACAAGCTTTGCTAGAGTTTCCCCCAGGCTTGCTAATTCCGGAACTTAACATTCGTCAGGTTTTCGAGGAGTTTCCTTCTTCACCTATTAGGGATCCTTCAGTTCCGATTGTGTTTGTTGATGATCCAGTTTCCCTTTCCGAGGAGCAGCGCCGACGACTTATTCGAGAAGGAAAACGCCCTATAGGAGGGGCGTAACTTGTAGAGGGATATTATGTAGTTTAGTTCATAATACGAGGGGCTTTTTTGTTGGGTTGCTACGATGACTCATATGTAGAGTTATCCTTTTGTGAAGCAACTCTGTTTTCTTTTGTAATGGAACCCTTCATATATGAATAACTTTTCTTATTCATGCATGACTGTTACATTAAGCATAGTACTTTCTAAGGTTGATTGAGTTCCAGGTATTACGAAGCACTATTTCCTCGGAATCGGCAAGACGGTAGGTTGCTGGCCCCACAATTTCCACTACCTTATAGGGTCCTTCCCATCGGGGATCAAGCTTGCCTACATTCTTGGAAGCCCCTACTCGTTTCATCACTAGATCTCCAACTTGAAAAGTTTGAGGCTTTACCTTGGCATTGTAGTATCGTGACATCCGAGTCTTGTACTCTTCCACTCGAAGGGCTACTCGAGTTCTCTTTTCTTCGAGTAGATCAAGGGCGAGGACTAGATTAGCGCTGTTAGTTACTTCCTCGTATTCCTTGACTCGCCAACTTTCTATGGAGACCTCCGAGGGCAGGACAGCTTCACATCTGTAAGATAGACTGAAAGGAGTTTCGCCCGTAGCGGCGCTTTGCGTGGTCCGATAGGCCCATAATATACCGGGTACTTTCTCAACCCACTTGGCTTTGTGCCAATCGAGTCGGGCTTTCATGTTTTTCAAAAGGGTTATGTTGGTCCTTTCTACTTGACCGTTTGCTTGAGGGTATCCCACTGAAGCAAAGCGGTGTTTTATTTCCCAATGGTCGCACCATTTTTGTAACCCTTGGTCCGTAAATTGCAGACCGTTATCACTTACCAGGCTCCGAGGGACACCAAAGCGACAAATGACACTTCTCCAAAGAAAGTTGATAATGGCGCCTGCGGCTATCCTAGGTAGGGGTTCCGCTTCCACCCATTTGGTGAAGTAGTCAATGGCTACGAGTAGAAATTTCTTTTGACCAGAGTCAGGAATGAGAGGTCCAAGTATGTCAATGCCCCATTTGGAAAATGGGCAAGGAGTAAGATGGGGTTCCCACGGGGCCGCGGGTTGATGAATCTGAGCGGCGTAAGCTTGGCACGGTTTACACTTTTCGGCATGGCTTTTACTATCTTTAGCCATCGTGGGCCAGTAGTAACCTTGTTGAATCAAGTGTCCGACCATGCTTTCGCCACTGGTATGGCTCCCGCATGTCCCCTCGTGAGTTTCCGCTAAAGCCAATTGGGCCTCTTCTTCATTAAGGCATCGAGCATGGGGACACGAATACGTCCTTCGGAAAAGTATTCTGTCTTTGAGGAAGTACCGAATGGTTTTTCTGGACATCATCCGCTGGATACTCTTGTCCGAGGGAAGTCCTGCAAATAGGCCTTGATAGGAGTCACCCAGCTAGACAAGGGGTCTGAGATGGTATTTACCTCTTTGCCTTCACCTTTTTCAGACTCTTTGAAATGAAGTAGAGTAATCCTCCAAGTGTGGATGGCAGCTGTTTGAGTGGCTATTTTAGATAGGGCGTCCGCCTCTTGGTTTTCTTTTCGGGGAATTTGAACTATATCATATTCCTCGAACCATTCGAACCTTTGACGGACAACTCGGAGGTACTCTTGCATTCTTTCTTCTTTTGCTTCATATGATCCTTTGACTTGCTGGACAATCAATCGAGAATCACTATGGAGGAGTATTCTCTTCATTCCTCCTTCATTTGGTAGTCTCATACCAATAAGGAGAGCTTCATACTCAGCTTCATTGTTAGAGAGGGGGTAACCTATTCTGATTGCAAAATGGAGCCTTTCATCCTCCCCTTCTTGATTTATAAAAACTATTCCTGCCCCCCCCCCCCCCCCCCCCGTGGGTGCTTACCGAGGACCCATCTACATAAGCGTACCACAATGGTTCTTTCTCCTCGGATCCGATGCCCGTAAGTTCCATTACAAAGTCCGCCAGGACTTGTGCCTTGATGGAGGGTCTCGGAGCGTAAGAAATGTCATACTCGGTGAGTTCTACGGCCCATTTTATTAACCTCCCTGATGATTCAGGCTTATTAAGAATTGTCCTTAGGGGATGCTTTGTTAGCACTGTAATTGGGTGGGAAAGAAAGAAGGGGCGTAGCTTGCGGGCCGTAATAACCAATGCTAGGACGAGTTTTTCAGTTAGGGTATACCTAGTCTCGGCTCTGAGGAGGGTTTTGCTGACGTAATATACCGGACGATGTTCTCCATCTTGTTCTTTGACTAAAACGGCGTTAATAGCCTCTTCTCCGACCGACAAATATAGAAATAACTCTTCTTGAGGTAAAGGTTTTACCAGCAAGGGTGGTTTGAACATGTACCTTTTCAGTTCTCCGAGGGCTTCCTCGCACTGGGGAGTCCATTGAAATTCCTTGACATTTCGAAGTATCTTGAAGAAAGGAAGCCCTTTTTCTGCTGACTTGGAGACGAATCGACTCAGCGAGGCCGTTCTACCAGTCAATTTTTGAACGTCTTTCACTGTCTTTGGGGTGTGTAACCCCATGATGGCCTCCGCTTTCTCGGGATTTACTTATATTCCCTTCTCCGTAACCATAAACCCCAAAACCTTTACTCCTCGGATACCAAAAGAGCATTTCCTAGGGTTAACTTTCATACCAAAGTTATTCATAATGACCAACGCTTTCCGTAGGTCCTCGGGATGTTCCTCGGCCGTGTTACTTTTGACTACCGTGTCATCCACGTAAACTTCTACTGACTTTCCAATAAGTCCGGCAAACATAAGACTCACTAACCTTTGGTAGGTAGCCCCAACATTTTTTAGCCCAAAGGGCATGACTAGGTAACAGAATGTGCCTGCATCCGTAATGAAGCTAGTTTTATCTTGGTCCACTGCCGCCATCGGGATTTGATTGTATCACTGATCTCCATCTAGGGTTAACAGTAGCGCACATCCAACAGTGGAATCAACTAACTGATCTATGCTTGGTAAAGGATAACAATCCTTCGGGCATGCCTCATTAAGGTTAGTAAAGTCAACACACATCCGCCATCTCCCTCCGTGCTTGGGAACTAGTACGACATTAGCTAACCACTCGGGATAGATAACTTCCCGAATTTGCTTCAAGTTGAGAAGGCGTTGTATTTCCGAGCGAATGATTTTATTACGCTCGGGTCCCATTTTTCTTTTCTTTTGTTGGACAGGTTTAGCTCCAGGCTTCACATTTAGAAAGTGTTGGCATACCTTGTTGCTGATTCTCCCGGGCGGTCCTCCTTCCCATGCAAAGAGGTGATGGAATTGCTTGAGGAGGGAAATTAGTTGAGCCTCTATTGCTGATGTCATGTGAGTACCCATTTTGATCACCTTCTCAGGGCTTCCTTCCACCAATTCTACCATCTTTAATTCTTCCACAGGTTGGACTCGTGTTTCTTCGGTCTTGCGCTTTTTATTGTTTCCGAGGGAAGGTTCGTCTTCTTCCGAGGGGATGGCATTCATGCAACATTCTCTGGCCTTAGATTGACTTCCTCGGACCTCACCGATTCCCGAGGGGGTGGGGAATTTCACCTTAAGATGCAAGGTAGAGGGGATATCTTCAAAGGATCGAATAGATGGTCTCCCACAAATGGCATTATATGTCCGTGAAGAAGCTTCTACTACCCAGAATTTGATGGGTTCCGTTCTCCGAAGGGCTCCCTTTCCCCATGACATTGGAATAGTCACAGTTCGGAGGGTGTAACAGATTTCCCCAGAGAATCCTACCAAGGGGACTTCAGAAGTTTCCAATTTTTCTTGTTTCAGCCCCATAGCAAGATAAGTAGGCAAGAAGAGTACGTCCACAGAGCTGCCCGTGTCTATGAGGATCCGTTGGGTTTCTATCCCATAAATAACGACTGAAATAACTAACGGGTCTTCATGGGGGTATATTATACCTGTAAGGTCTTCGGGTCCAAAGGTAATGCTAGGCAACTTTGACTCTTGGACCGAGCAGACTAGGAGTCCTTGCTCTGCTCGCCTGGCTTCTTTCAAGTATTTCTTCTTTTTACTTTGGGGCGTCATTGAAATTTCACCTCCTTCAATCATATTGATGATTCGCCCTAACGGGGGCTTGTTTTTATAAGAGTCAGGTGGAGGAGGCAAACTCCGATACCCCGTGGTCCGTTCTCGGGAGTTTTCCCGACGGTCTTTGTTTTTCTCTTGGGGTCGTGGGCGTCCAACTGTCCTTTCCCGTGACCTCCGACTGAGTGTCCTTTCTCATGACCTCAGACTGGGCGTCATTTCCTCTTCTTCTTCCTCTTCTTCTCTCTGTGACCTCTTCCATACGTTTGTCTTGGGCTCCCCGAGATTATTTTCCTTGAGGTAATTCTTCAAGTATCCAATTTCTAGGAGACGAAGCACTTCTCTACGAAGGGTGGTACATTCTTCAGTGGTATGCCCGTATGTTTTGTGGTATTTGCAATATTTCCCTGTGTCCTTATCTCGGTTAGGGAATTTAACTGGTACGGGCCAGTGAAATTCGTTGTTGCCTCTCATTATATTGAGCACTTCCGGGGGAGTGATAGTCATGGGAGGTAAGGGCACAGGTCGGAGGAATTTCTTAACCACTCCGCCCTCGTCTTTACGTGGAGGAGGTTTTCCCTCTTTACCCTTCTCCTTAGTCTTTGCTTCTCTCTCTGCGCGCTCTAGGTGTTCGTTATCCTCCTGCTCCATTTGCTTCTTCGTTCCTTCCGCCTCTTCCATCAAAATGTAGACTTCCGCTTTTTGCATAAGTTCATTCATGTCCGTGACACGATTGCCCATAAGGTATCTGAAGAAATCCCCCGTTCGAAGTCCTTGAGTCAATATGTCCGCCATGATGGTCGGGCTAATGTTGGGAACATCTAGTGCTTCGTCCGTGAAACACTTTATATACCCTCGTAGGTGTTCATCATTTTTCTGTTTAATAGTGAAAAGATGTGTGGCGGACTTGGGGTACCTTCGATTACAAGCAAACTGTCGTACAAACAAATGAGCTAATCGGTCAAAGCTCGTAATGGAACTAGGTGGAAGGTGAGTGAACCACGCCTGAGCCCGCCCTCCGAGGGTGACAGGAAACACGCGTCATAACATATGATCAGGGGCGGAAGATAGGTCCATTCCGACCAGATATTGATGGATATGGTCCTGCGGATCCCTCCCATCAACTTCTCCAGTATACAGCGGGATATTGATGGGTCGCATCCCCAGGGGGATAGAGGCTAAAGCAATTTCGGGAATGAAAGGAGAGGCCTTGAATGTGGGATCTTCCTCAGGGGCCATGGTTTTCTTGAGATCGCCCAATTCTTTTCGTAAGTCATCCACCATTCCCCATAAGGAGTGTTCAGCATCTCCCCGATACTCCGAGGGGTGGGAAATTTCCCCCCGACCCCTCTCAGGGGTCCTTTCAGGATAAACATACCTTCGGGGCGTTTGTCGGGGTTCCTGATGCCAAGGGATTGAGTTTGGATTCCGCACTGCCTGAGGTGTATCTCTTTCCGAAGGGAAATTTCTGTCCTCGGAGGATATAGAGGACATGTTTCCGAGATGTTCCCCCCTCCGGGGTGCCCATGTAGCATCTACAAGTCTTTCATAGACAGATCGGGGAATATAAATAAAATCTTTCGTAACTGATTCATAATTGGACAGAGTTTCTTCCGAGTCACTGTAATGAATTGGAAGGTTTTCACTTTCGAAGAGATCATCCATCCTAGCCGATGTTTGCTGAATTCTCTCGAGGACAGATATTATGGTGTTCCCACAGACGGCGCCACTTTGTTAACGGGTTTGGAATTATTCCCTATTTAACGGAAGATATTTATATTGGGTTGGAACGCCCTGTCCGTGATTCAGAAACAATCATAGATGGAAATGACTTGAAAATAACAAGAGATACAAGAATATTCCCTTTCTTTATTCACTAAACTTTTCCTCCTCCTATCTTTGTGTATTTGTGGTAAGTTGTGTTAAGTTAAGCTAAGTTATCCTTCTTCTGTTGATCACCTTCCTTTATATAGACTTTGATAAGGGCAGGTGTCATTGTGCCTGTGCTTTAGTAAAGACAGGTGTCGTTTTATTGATACAGGTGTAAAAATTAGGATAAGGTTTATCTCTTAATCTACTAGATGCTGACTAGACCCGTTTTTTTGCTTTCCGATGGCTTCGAGGATCTCCGATAAATGATTGTTTTGGGGTCTATATTCTTTCGAGGGCTATGCTTTTGTTGATACACAATGAGAATGCTCGTAGGGGAGTAAAAACTGATGTATATGCCTTCCGAGGGGTTTTATTTCTCTTTCTTAACTCGGGTTCGTTCTTCAATGATCTGGAGTGATCTCCGAGGACGTAATGTGATAGCATAACAGGGTCTCTGCTGGCATAATGTGATCTCCGAGAGCTTGATATGATCTCCGAGGGCTTGATTTGATCTCCGAGGGCTGTATTTGCTTTGCTTGAAATGGGATTTTTCCGCATAAGTCCTCGGAATATATTTATTGGGCGCTCTGTTATTCATTTCTTGTTCTTCTCCGAAAATGGGTCCTCGGATGATGGTCCGAGTGCAGTTTTCATTGAGGAGTGTTCAGCAAGGAAGTTTTCTTGTATGTTCATGGGACTCGGGGTCCGTTGTGGTCCCTCTTGGCGCATTGGTGGATATCGGAGTCGCGCGGGTCCATCGGGGTTTGCTCTTTTTCCGATGCCGCGTTGATATCTATTGTTTACTCACCATTTGACTTTCCAAGGGACGCTTATGTTCCTCCCCGTGTGCCCTTCTATGTCTTTGTTAGGTCAGTGACCGAGAAGTAGGGCAACATCCGAGGGGGTCTCCTTATTAGGAGTGGGTACATCTCATCGGAAGTACTCGTGACAACTGTATTGTCCATTTATTGATTTCCCGATTAGGATTAACCTTCTTCTTTTCCCTTTTTTTATTTTTATGGTTAACAATATTCACGCATGCCTTGGAGAAAATGGCGTTAGGCCACCATATTGTGGAGCAAATCTGCACCCCTTTGATTGGCTTTGGGGGCGCCGAGGTGATACTATTAGGGCAGGTGAACCTGCTTACATCATTCGAGGAAGAGCCACA
This sequence comes from Linaria vulgaris, assembly GCA_948329865.1. Classification (NCBI taxonomy): domain Eukaryota; kingdom Viridiplantae; phylum Streptophyta; class Magnoliopsida; order Lamiales; family Plantaginaceae; genus Linaria; species Linaria vulgaris. Next base: position 109,519,868 of record OX415249.1, on the reverse strand, counting down.
CAGAAGGACCATAAACGTCCAATACACAATCGTGGACCATCATTTCGCCTACAACATTATAATAGGCAGGACCGCCCTTAATGCCATCCGGGATGTGGAATCCAAATACCACCAAAAATTGAAGTTGCCGGTAGCTGGGGTCGTAGGAGAGGTCCTCGCCAATTATGAGGACGGGTGATTTTGCTACATAACTTCCCTCACACTCCTAAAAATTAGAGATGTTGCGGGACATGTGGCGAATCTGAATGGCAACTATCAAGTGGTGGGGTAACCGATGTCTGAGGATCACTTGAACTTTTTTCATTTTAAGTAAATGTTGAACAATTTATACTTTTCCCAAATCGTTGTACTGGACTGGACTGTAACTAAAACAGGGGGAACTACGCCGGTCTGATTTCCATACAACGGGATATGTAGGCGGGCTAGGATTTACATAGCGTTCGACCGTTATCTATCATTAACTCTTATCGTTCCAACTGATACACTTGACTGCATTACGCTACTCATAATTTTCTGCAGGTACATACCCTTTTGGGGTATACCTATAAAACCTCAATATGGGGACCGAGCGAAACGTGCACAAAAGCACACATTCATTTCATCTCTTTTTGAAAATATACTTGTTTCACCTATCTAAGACAGCTACAAAGCAATCCTTGATATTGCGTGGAACGATATTCTTCCCCTATGGGGATAAAATGCGAAGATTAGAGTTCATCTCCCGACTATCTCTTATATTGAACAATATATATTATTATTATGTCACCTTGTTTGAAAGACAAGAAATGGAGATCGACAAATTCGACAAACTCCAAGGAATATCAACTACCCAGGAAAGACAAAGATCTACAAATTCCTTGGGATAATTCCCCTATCCATCAAAATAGGGATAAGGAGGAGAGAACCCGACATAATAAAGATCTACAAATGCCATGGGATAACTACCCTATCCATCAAAATTGGGAGGAGAGAATCCGGCATAATAACAAACAATTACAAATGACATGGGATAACTCCCCTATCAATGAAAATAGGTAGGAGAGAACCCGGCATAATAAGAAACAACTACAAATGTAACTCTCCTATCTACCTATTCAACTACAAATGCCATGGGATAACTCCCTTATCTATCAAAATAGGGAGGAGAGAACCCGGCATAACAAGCAACTATGAATGCCCATGGGATAACTCCCATGCCCATCTAGACAGGAAGGCGACAACCTTACAAAGAGCAATGTCTACTCATCTTGCGGGATTATAACCCTTATATCTACTTGGATCAGAAGGGCAAGAATCTAAACAACCCATATTTATCAAAATAAGGATGACGTGAGTCAACAATATGCACAAATAAGTATTTCCTCCCCAAAACATAGGAGGACGAAATTACCATTAAAGAATTCGACAAATACAGAGAGCATAAGGGAAATATACAAAAACCACCGAAAAATCCCTCAGGCGGGGAACTTTGGAGCACCCTTGGTATGGATTAGCACAAGGCTTTTCTATTGCAGAATTTTACAGTAGACATCTTCTGCAGGATCCTCATCACCCTCAGCGACAGAATCCTCGGCATATTTCCCATCCGGACCCATTAAAGGGTTCAATGGACTAGGATCAAAATCATCCTTAAAACAGCCGAGAAGACGGGTCTGACCAACAATAGAATCTTTGGCTTCTTCCCTTTCCTGCACCCTACGCTCGGCACATATCTCCTTGAAGGTCTCACTCAAGAGGAAACCTTTGACAGCGCGCACTTTCTGGTCTCGCGTGAGCTCCCCGCATCGAATAGTCCTCTCAGCAAGGGCCAACTGTTCTCGCACTTGCCGGAGATCTGACTCGACATTTTCACGTTTCTCCCTCTCTATGGCAAGAGAAACGTTAGCCTGATCAAGGGCAGTCTCCCACTTTCGATTTTTCTTGAGGAGGAGCTCCATGTTCACTTCACTGGCGCCAAAGATACTCATAGCTTCATCCCACTCGGCTGCTAATTTAGCAGTCACGACAGGATCATAAATCACTATGCTCTCAAGATCAACAATAGTCCGCAATATGGACCCCACCTGAGCAGCATTATTGTCACTTGTCGTCCTTAAGAAAGCAGCAAGGAATTTCCCACATGGGATACAGAAAAAACTCAGTAATTACCAATTACTGAGGAATTATTTTCGACTATGTCATCCATACCACTAAATAAAAAAGGGGGTTACAACAAACTTACTGATTGGAACATAGAGATCTGTCCGGCAGCAGTACTACTGTCCCCGGTCCGTTTCCTCTTATGGGGGGAGAGGTAACTCCCGAAACCCCAGGAGCTTGGCTCCTATTGGAACTCGCACCATCTCCACCTTGCGTAGGCGTGCCGCCTCCCAGGATCACACTTCTACGTGTTCCTCGCCTTGTGAAGGTCCACCCAACTTTTCCTTAAGGCGATGGCCCTTTGGCCCACCTTTTTTATGAATCACGGGGAGTGATGCGTCAACCCCGCCCTCCGCCCTCTGCACAACGTCATGTTGTGTAATCATATCCAACCTTCGATACATCACAAGTGCCTTTACAAACGACAAGGACAATATCATCAAAACAGAACAAATATGAAAACTGTCCAATTAAAACAAAGAAAGAAACATACCAAGGTCGAAGGAGCCTTGATAGGGCATAGGAGAAAGACCGCCCGCACTAAGCACGTCTTCATCACAGAGCATCGTGAGATCATACAGATGGGCTAGCAAATTACCCAGAAACCCGGAAGGCCATTGAGGAGCGCCAATGTTAGCAGGCCTCTTGTACTTTTTCAACATCGACCATTGCCAAAAGAGATCGTCGAACTCCCCAACAACTTTCTCTTCTACATAGAAGTATTCATTTTTATTTCCAAATTCATAACTAGATTGGCTACCGTGTAAGAATTTGCGCCCGGAATGAGCTCTGATGAAGAAGAAATCGTTATCCCCACCATTCTTATTAGTGACAACGGAGAAGTTATTCCAAAACTTGTTCACTCCATAGGGCACACCCAGGGCCTTCATGACACAAATGAAACCCACGATGACACCAAAAGAATTGGGGGAAAGATGACCAAGGCAAACCCCAATACTTTGCAGGATAGCAACAATGGCGGGATTGATAGGGAACCGCAACCCGTTGGCGAAATGCTTCGCATGAACAGTGATGCAACCCTGCGGTGGCCTATGCATTCTTTCATTCTTCTTTGGAAACCTGATCTGATACCAGGCATCCACGTGATACGTGGTAGCATAGTAGCCAGGATTATGAGGCACATGGGACACCATGTCCTCATAACTGATAGCCATTTTATATTTCTTCACCTCGGGCGAAACGCAGAAACCCCATTCGTCAAACACCGCATCTTCGTTCCCATGAAGACCATCAGCATCCTCATCCTAATCATCCCCCACATCATCACCAACCAATTCCTCCATACCGAAATACTTGGAATTTACAAAAGCAGGCTCTGAACCCCCACCCTCCACATTCTCGAGACTCGAATCGGTCATATCTAAATCCCTCGCGCTAGACATAGAAGGTATGAATAGAAACAAGGCGTAAAGAACTCTTCTGACAGGCTACAGCAAAACCACCAATGCAACCTGAAAAATCAGTAAGATAAAAAGGAAGAAACTAACTCCAATACACATATCGAAAATCAGATAAAATATCGTATCGAAACCAACATCGAAATGCATATCGAAATTCATATCGAAAGTTACATCGAATATCCCCGACATACCTCCACAAAAAGACAATAAAACTCGCTACAAGACAAAATGATCTTCCCCTCTCCCACATCCCACTATTTATAGACGTCGGGTCTCCGATAAGCATTTATGGCAATACCGCGTCAAAATTCAGATTCGACGTATGTATCGAACGAAATTCGATATAATTTTAAATCCACAAAAACACAAGAATTCAAATGAGGAGCTCTCGGATTTGCTTAATGCATTGGGGGTCCACCAACATTTCCTCAAAAAACAATGAATTCCCGCATCCGAGTTCCGTTATTTGAACTGGCGGGACGAGAGGTACTAGTAATTCCAAACTTAGATTCAATTTGCAAATTACTATTCTCGAATAATAATTCCCAAATTGGGGGACTACATGATATGGGTATTTCCCATATTGGGTCGGCCCATGGGCCAGGCCCACATTTTATCTATGACGGGGTATCGTCCTCGATATGTATATCGAATATCACATTGGATATAGTACAGCTCACGTGTTTATCACGTGAGTGGTCCCTGCATCCCGAGGCCTATAAATATCCGCATCCCGGTAATCAAGGTAAGCTTTAATTATCTGCAATTACTGTACACCTATATCGAACATACCTGATATAGGGCTCGACAGAATATTCGATATATATCATCGAACTAGCATCCGACATCATACACGACGTCACCTCCGACGTCAGCAGAATACCATCCCCGACGTGGAAGGCTTCTGATATCATCCCCGATATTACCTTCGACGTCACCCCCAGTATACATTCGACATCCGCTATTGCATCTGATGTTAGTTTGAGGTGTTCCGGACCAAGTCTACTCGACACTAGCATAGTTCAAGTATGCCTAGTTTAGTGATAGACTCGTTATACTGCACTTGTAACCGACCTTATTCTATATATACGATCTATTATTAAATTAATTAGTATATGTATGTAATATGAATTAAAAAAGTTCATGGACTTATAATTCATATATCTAAATATTTAGGTATCCTACAATATACTATACTATTTTTGTTGATTCAGGTATGTGGGATTTGTTTTTACACGAAATGAACCATTTCTAACACTCTCCTTTACTTTCTCTTTTCCTAAATGTTCTTTGGTATCTTGAGATTTTTCAATATCCTTCACTTGGATGACGTGATAGAAGCTTATGAGAAGGAATAACTTGAATTTAAAGATGTCATATAATAACAACCAATTTGAAAGATTATTTGTGCTTGCATTTGATGCGAATTGCTTGGTTTTTCATCTTTAAAACTTGAGAACTGAAATTGAGGATCGGGTTGATACTTGTTTGTTGTTAACTTCACAATGTTACTTTAACAACGTTCCAAAATAATGGTGCAGCGAAAAATAAATAAACCTAGAATTTAAGAAGTGAATATATCAATATTAACTTCCGAGCCGTAGGCAAAATACCACAAGTGTTTTACAAAGGTGTTTCTCACAACTCTCAAGTTCCTCACTGAACAAAGCAGACAAGAATTGCTTTCTCAAATCTAAACCTATAACTAATCGAACAACTCACAAACTTTGCAAAAGCAAGACAACACTCAACAACTTGTAAATTAATCTCTCGAATTTATTAACTATTGTCTTGTGTTTGTCTTGATGTACTTCACACCTATATATAGGTTCTTGACTTGGATTTCAAGGTGTGTTGTTCACGGTTGGTAATTCCTCTAGTTTCCTTGTCAAACTCCTCTTCCTTGTTCTCGCAGTCCTTCTTGAATAATAGTTCATTTGTTAGTAAACTAACTAAGGAAATACTCATTCTTCAAATCAGAACTCATCTTGGATGTTTCCTAGTTGCACTCAAACACTTCTTTCCTTATATGTTGAGCGGTTAACTTAATTAAGGAAACTTCCCATAATGGAAACTTTGAACGATCAACCTATGTTAAGTTTGTTTCCTGAATAATAGCCAAAGACAATCACAACTGTGGAACTAAATTAGATAAGTCAATAAGGCAAAACAATAATTAAGATATTAAAAACAAGATTGTAAATCGAATTTTGCCAACCAATGTTACTCTAACATTGAACTTTCAATATTATCCTAACATTGCCAGAATACTTACACTTTCAACCTCCCCCTTTTTGCCTTACTTTACAAAACCCGAGAACATGTTCAATCAGATCAAGTATTCAGAACAAACTAATTAGCCTTGTGGCACTTATTGAACAAGTAACTCCCCCTTAATATTAGGAGAGTCCAACTCAATGTTATTATACCATTGATCTTTCCAGTGTTGTCATAACATTCATCTGTCTCAATGTTAACTTAACATTGGTTCCAGTTGAATGTTCTAACATTGAATTTCCCAATGTTATTTTAACATCAGATATCAGCTAATACCTGCAGACTAAGTTAGTACATGACAGAAGTTCAAGATTTCATAAGCAAAATCACAATGTACCAATAAGCATATTACTTAATTACAGACAATAAGAAAAATAAAAGCAGTTCAAGCAAACACAAAAATAATTCCAGAAACACTCAAGAAACAGAAAATCAAAGCTCAGTAAATTTTGAATTTTGATCTACTCTCCCCCTTTTTGTGAGGAAGGCAAATCCTTCAGATGCTTTCTGAGGCTATCAATCTCCTGCAACCTGACTTGCTTGTCAACAATCTCCATTTGGGTATCCTTATACTCTATGTCCAACCAAATGAGGGTCTCTTCCAAAAAGGCATCAGCTATCACTTAGCAGCTGTCCCCACTGGATACATCCTTAGGATTCCCTGGAAGGTCTTGAATCCTCACCTGTGTAAAGTAGCTCCTGGTGATAGACATTTTGGCATTGTTCTTGATCCACCCCACTGTCCTCAAGGTCTTGAACCCTTGTTTCACCAGTATGCTAGATATCAGAGAGGGATATGGAATGATTCCCCTTGCTTTTGTAGTGACCTCCTTCATATACCTCAACACCTTTTCCCCTATGTTGATACTCAAGCCATTCTTCAACTTAAACACCATCTTGGCAGACTCCTTGGTCATCACTGTTGTGTTAGAACATAGAAGCCAATTGTAGGTAGAAATTTTGTGCATCAACACTCAAGGAAGTCAGCCTTGTTGTGTGAAACTGTCATTCCATTTCCTGGTCAGGAACAACCTCAGACTCACCCACAACAGCAAGAAGGACATCATTCTCCCCCTCAATATCAACTTCAGCAGGTAAAGTTTGAGTAGGGTTAGCCATTATTACCTCGTTTTCTGTGTTGGTGGGAGTGGAGGTGTTCTCAACAACTTCTGATGTTGAACCAACATTACCCTTTGCTGATTTCTTTCCTTTACGCCGTTGATAGGTAGTTTTCCTCTTTGGAGCAGCGGCGGCGACGGAATCAGTTGATGCATGCCTAGTATTGTACCTCCGTGGTTGCTCAATCTACTTAGCGGCATCTACAAGGGCATCAATTGAAGACTTGCGGGCCATTATTAGTGTAATTTTGAAGAGAAAAAAGGGTTTGAGTTCACAGATATGATGATCGCACAATTTTATTTAGAAGGCGTGAAGAATTAGAAAAGATTAGGGCAAAATATATAACAATCAATATGAAGAGTGGTGATAGTGGTGTTGTAGCATTTTACAGAACAATCGGACCACTATCACACGTTCTCGCGCACAACGCTTACCCACGTGTTAGTGTTAAGTTAACACGTGACCAGAGTAGTTTCCAAAATTGAAAACTTATAAGTCACAACGTTGCAATGTTGGACTAACATTGGTAAGTTAACAGCAGGGCATGAAGTTGGAGGTGCAAGGCTTTCATCCAAATAGCTTCATGTGAGAGCTTTCATCCAAATAGTTGGAGGTGCAGGGCTTTCAAAGCACATGAGTACACAAGACACGGTTTAAGAACAATAGTACGAGTAAGTGACACTTCTGAGAGAAGACACACATATAGTAGACATGAATATCCAAGAAAAATTCATTCCCAAGGCATAAAAGATCACAATCCAATGTGTTAACCTGCAGTATAGTCATCCAAAGTGTATGCCTCAACACATGGATTAGGATTACTACTCCCCCTAAGCCCAAACCGACACAACAATAAGATGCAGAACATGAATGAATGCAACAATGTAAGATCAACATTGAGAGATGGTTGTAGACACTTAAAATTTGTGTCTAATTAAATCCCGACACGTGGAGAATAATATATTAATTTTATTTTGGATTTATAAATTTATTTCCGCAGTAAAGTAGTTAAATTTATTGATTTTAATATATATATGGATAAATTGAATAATGTCTTATTTATTAATTGGAGTTAAATTATCCAATTAAATTAAATAATGGCAAGTCTTCTTGAGCAAGAAAAGAAAAATAAATATATATTATTTAATCCTAATATTTTAAAGGGTTAAATAAATATATTTATTAAATATCAAGACAAGGAAAGTCTTCTCCTCCAAGGCTCAATATCAAGAGATATCTAGAAGATTCATCTCCAAATCAAGAAATCGTAGACGCGATCACGGCCGTTCATCTCATTAGGAGATTCTGATTGAGATTCACTCTACAACTATAAATAGCGGTGCTATTGAAGAACAAAATATCAATTGAGGCTTGAAGAATTCAGAGCAAGGAAGCCCAAATCCTCTCCAACAAGTTCAACAATCTTCAAAAGTATCCTTCAACCATCTTCAAGATGTTCTTGGTTAAGAACATCTTTCAATCTGCCATCAAACCTCATGTTCATCCAAAAACCGTTTTTTGAAGATGGTGTCTTTGCCAAGAAGATCAAATCTTCAATAAATCCAAGAAATCCAAATCAAGTTCATACCGTTCTTCAACAACATTCAAACCAAAAATCCATTTTGATCCGGGATCAAGTCACAAGACCCTCGGAAAACTGTTTTTGAAGATCAAAATCCATGCTAGGAAGATCAAAACCCAAAAATCCAAAGAACTGAAGACGAAGATCATACCAATCTTCATCAACCTTCAAATCAAATTCCAAATCAAGAACATCTCTCGATCCGAGATCTAGCCGTAAAGCCCTCGAATCGACGTTTGTCAAATCCTAAGTCAAATCAGTGTTCATCAAATCCTCAAATCAAATCATTGTTCATCAAATCCCCAAGTCAAATTGGTGTCCATCAAATCCTCAAATCAAATCACCCTTTAATCCGAGATCAAGTCCAAGGACCCTTGAATTGACGTTCCTCCAAGTTCAAATCACTTCAGCGAAGATCAAATTGAAGATTTTCACTACATATTTTAATACCGTTCTTGTAGAATTGAATTAGAGGATTAGATAGAGACTGTATCCCAAATTATACTTTAAATTTAATCAAAAATTACTTTGTAATCTTTTTCTTGTTTTTATTTTCAGAATTAAAGAATTTGTGATTACAATGGTTACCAAGTACAAACACATTCACTGACTGTGATCAGGACATATCAAATTTGAAATCTTTGACTATTAGCATAAACTCTTTTTGAACGAAAACTGAAGAATGTTAAAAAATGATAATGCAACACAGAACTCCACACACCCCAGCAATTTAACTATCAGCTACAGATTAGGCAAGTACAAAGGAATTGAATGAGGACAATACACTTATCATATACTTCATCACCCCAACTCCTCATGTATACTTATTGACCAACCTGTTTACAAGAGAAACACCAAGTGATCAGTGCTACTGAATGTGAGGCAGTCGAAACTCCAAACATCCAGTAGAAGGGATCATCATCATGTATTTCCTTGGCCAAAAAGAGACAAAAACATGAACATAAGCACAACTGAATAACACTGAAGCTCTCAACATCATGTACTCCAGCTTCACTTCATGTTTTGTCCAACCTGACATGGATAAGTCACAATTGAATAACACCAAAGAAGTGAACTCTGTGTACCCTAGCTTCTCCCATATGTTAGGTTAATATTCTCAGACCAACAACAAAGTTTTTACTTTACAAACCTTTTTTTATATGGACATGTTCACCATTCAACTCAATCATTCGTATAGATTAACCACACAACCCAAAAGATGACAAACAAAGATGTAATATGCAAGAAAGAAAGAATGCAAATAAGGAAATAAAAGAATTACAGACACACCACAACCAATAACCAGTGCTAGACATTGGTATTATGTCAACACTTGTGTTCTGACAATCTTACACAATGCACATACCAAGAGAATTCGTCAAATTGAAGAACCTCTCAGAATCTAAAGGCTTAGTGAAAATATCAGCAAGCTGATTGTTTGTCTCAATGTGTTCAATGTATATTAACTTGTCCTCAACCATGTCTCTCAGATAATGATTCCTTATGTCTATATGCTTAGTTCTAGAATGTTACACATAATTCTTAGAGATACTTATAGCAATCATATTATCACAGAACATAAGTAAGGTGTCACTATCTAACCCATAATCTAGCAGCATGTGTTTGAGCCATACAAGCTGGGTAACACAATTGCCTGCTGCTATGTACTCAAATTCAGCAGTGGATAGAGACACACAGTTTTGCTTTCTGCTATACCATGAGACCAAATTGTTCCCCAGATAAAAACATCCTCCACTTGTGGACTTTCTATCATCAGCATCACCTGCCCAGTCTGAGTTACTCTATCAATAGCATCACCTGCCCTGAAACCCACAAGGTTAGTATTAGTGTCAAATGAATACCAGATGCCAAGGGACAAAGTTCCAGATATGTATCTAAGAATTCTCTTCATAGTAATCAAATGAGACTGCTTCAGACAAGCCTGGTACCTTGCACATATACAAATAGAGAACATTATATCAGGTCTAGAAGCAGATAAGTAAAGCAAACTGCCTATCATTGATCTGTACAATTTTGGATCAACATTGGTTCTAGTGCCATCTCTAGTGATCTTAACTGAGGCAGACATGGGAGTCTTACAAGGCTTTGAATCTGCAAGTTCAAACATTTTCACCAAATTCTTTGCATACTTCTCCTGGTTCAAGAATATTCTTGTACATGTTTGTCTTATTTGGAGACCAAGGAAGAAACTTAATTCTCCTATCATACTCATCTCAAATGTTCCTGTCATAGATTCAACAAACTTTTGTAAAATAGAATTGTTAGCAGAACCAAACACTATGTCATCAACATAAATTTGAGCTATACAGATATCAGAATCTTTCTTCAAAACAAACAGTGTTCTGTCTCCATCACCTCTAACAAAACCATGACTTAAGAGAAATTCAGTAAGTCTTTCATACCATGCACTAGGAGCCTGTTTAAGACCATAAGCTTTCTTCAGCTTGTACACATGATTGGGAAACTTAGGGTCAGTGAATCCCTTAGGTTGCTCTACATATACTTCCTTATCAATCAGCACATTTAGAAAAGCACCCTTCACATCCATCTGATATAGTTTTATCTTAAGACAGCAGGCAATAGCTAGAAGCAGCCTAATAGATTCTATCCTAGCTACTGGAGCAAAAGTCTCATCAAAATCTATACCTTCAACCTGAGTATACCCCTGAGCAACAAGCCTGGTTTTGTTCCTAACAATTACCCCATCCTCATTACTTTTGTTTTTAAACATCCATTTAGTCCCTATTACATTTACATTAAGTGGCCTAGGTACCAAGATCCAGACATTATTTTTAGTAAACTGTAATAGTTCATTCTGCATGGCATTAATCCAAAAGTTATCTAGGAGTGCTTCAGATACATTTTAGGTTCTATGGCAGAGACAAAACATGAGGCATTATCAACAGTACATGTGAAGTTCATACATACACACAGTTTAACCATATCTCTATAATTCAGTCTCTCTTTAGTGCGTGTCTTTACCTGTTCAGTGATCTCACCTATTACTTGAGAGGCTGGATGGTCGTTCTGAATCCTAGCCGCGGGATCTCTTCTAGGTTCATTGCCACCTTCATTTTCTGAGTCAGATTCTTCTGCTGTTAGTCTAACATCCGGTCTGGCTGGTGTTAGTCTAACATCCATTTATGTCTTCTGCTCTGTGGTGCCAGCTTCAAGTTTCAGTGTTGGAATAACATTCTTAGTTTTCAATGTTGGTCCAACATCAGAAATTGAAATGTCACCAGTACTTGTTTCAAGAGTTAAATCATCAAACACAACATTCACAGATTCTTGAATAGTCTTTAATCTAGGATTATAGACTCTAAAAGAAGTAATGTTGGCAGAGTACCCTAAAAAGATGCATTTCTCACTTTTTGGATCAAATTTACTCATATAATCCATGTCATTTAGCAGATTACAGTCACATCCAAACTCATGAAAATATGCAATATTTGGCTTCACACCCTTCAAAATTTCATAAGGAGTCATATTAGTTCCAGGTCTGAGATACACCCTGTTATTAATGTGACAAGCAGTATTTAAAGCTTCAGCCCAAAGTCTTTTAGATATGTCTTTAGCATTCAACATAACACTAGCCATTTCTTGAAGAGTTCTATTATTTCTTTCAGCAATACCATTCTGCTGAGGTGTCTTAGGAGCTGAATATTCATGAAAGATGCCTTTAACATTACAGTAACTATCAAAACTAGCATTCTCAAATTCATTTCCATGAGCAGACCTAATCTTAGACACAGTAGAACCATACAAAGTTTTGATACTAGCACAAAGAATTTTGAACTGATCAAAAGCTTCAGGTTTTTCCCTAAGAAACTTTACCCATGTATATCTAGAGAAGTCATCTACAATAACAAAGGCATATTTCTTACCACTCAAACTGCTTACCTCAATAGGACCCATTAAGTCCATATGCAGCAATTCAAAACACCTACTAGTTCTAGGAGTAGCACTAGGAGTAGCACTATGTACCTGTAGGGGTGTATGAACAACTCTGGTTTGCTTACCTTTGAGGCAATCACCACACATAAGCTTACCTGGACTGGTTAGCTTAGGCAAACCTCTTACAACATCAACTTTCTGTAACTTCTCCAAGTTTCTATAGTGCACATGTCCGAGTTTCCTATGCCATATAGAAGCTTCATCTATCTTAGCATGGAAACATTCTGCTTCTTCCTGAGCCAGATAGCAGTTTTCTTTGGATCTAGTACCTGTCATAACAAGGACATTGTCGCTATCATATCCATCACAAGACACTTTGTCAAAAGTAACTAGCAGATCATTATCAAAGAGCTGACTAATGCTAATTAAGTTTGCTTTTAACCCATCAACCAACAGAACATCCTTGAGAGGTGGAAATCCTTCAACATTGAGTATCTCCTTTCCAATGATTTTTCCTTTGGTGCCTCCTCCATAGGTGATAGTTCCAACACTAAGGGGAATCATCTGTTTAAGATTCTCTTTATTGCCTGTAATGTGTCTGGAGCATCCACTGTCAAAGTACCACTTACCTGAAAGGTTAAAGAAAAGGTTAAAGAAAACAACAGAGAAAACAACATTGCACACAATCTTGATCTTATGGGATTTAACCTTTTCAATCCAAGTTTTACCTTTCTGCCCATAACCTAATGTTGGACTAACATCAGAAGCAGTTGTTGGTTTAAATTAGACACAGAGGCTGTTTTCTTACCACTTTCTTTCAAATATTTTTTACTTAATGTGGCCTGGTTGAAAAATAAAGGTAGGTTTACTTTTTGCTGTGTTACAGGACACAGAACTCAATTTTGAAGATTCTTTGACAAAGCTAGTTTTAAGGTAGGAAGAATTCACATCAGAAGAGGAAGATTTATCAACAAAACCTAGACCATTTGTACATGCATTACCCAAATTCAGTACCTCATCAAGTTTGCAAGTTCCTGAATTCCATTTTGCAATGATCTCATTGTATGTCTTTCTTGAGTTTTTCTTTTACCTCTTTCAGCTCAGCTTCTGCTTTGTCAATATCTCTTTCATAGAGTTTCATCATGGTCTTCAAACACTCAATATCATATTTCAAAGCTTTATTACTTTTGATGAGCATAATGTTCTCTCTTTCAAGTTTGATGAATATAGAATGAAGATCATCTATGATTCCCTCATAGGAATGTTCTCCAACCAAGCAGTATTCCTCCTCCAGATCAACTGAACCATGAAAAAAATCAAAGTTAGTATCATCAGAATCAGAGTAAATATCAAAGTTAACCTTGAAGTCATTGTTGTCCCAATTCCCAAAAAAGATCTCATGTGCTGTTGTTGGTTCCTCAATATTAAAGTAACATTGTGAGCCATTGTAGTCTCTGGAATCTTCTCCTGACCAGTTAGTAGAGTGCAGCAGTGTTGATTTCTTCTGAATTTTCATCAGCACTTGATCCAGAGTTGAAATCAGTTTCATCAAAATCATCTCCACCAACCCAATGAGAATTCCCTCTTACTCGGAGGGTGTTAGCACATTCGTGTTTAAGATGACCAAACCCTTTACATTCATAGTACTGGACATCTTTCAATTTCTCAGCATCTTGAGGAGTGCTCTTTGATGCCATATACTTTATGAATTTAGAGGGTAGCTTCTTATAACCAGGACTAGCATTACTGTAACGCCCCTCACCAAGCACCCTGCTCAGCTCAAAGCGCCACTGCTACAAAATTCATTAGAGAACACCTCGCTTCTCTTTTGAAAGCTGCATCTAATCCAAATTAACATAGAGCGGAAGCTAATAACCCAAAAGTTGCATTTAAATCAGTCGACAACTACCTCCAACACGTATTTGGCTAAACTTGTCCCATACAAAGACCTCTAGGCTTTTCTCGTAAATCTGGAATAGAAACATGAAAAATATCTTTATGAGTCAAAAGGACTCAGTGAGATTTAATGCATGAGAATTTTCTATAAAAATGTAGTTTCGCAAAGCATGATTTCACAAGAATGATTTTTAGAATAATTTTATATTTTCATGCCAATTCATAACACTTATTAGGTCAATCATGTCACAACAATCCATCTTTGTGTCTCCTGTCCTTATACCTCCCATCCAGGAGCGACCCGGAAAACGACGAGGACGTGCCCAGGTACACGCCTCAACTCTGATTCACCCCGCTGAAACGTCTCATCCCAGACGTAGAATAGAGTTTGCTCAAAGCGGCGATAGAATACGAAAGCTACACTGGATAGCATAGTGCTATCCAGGAGAATTTTACAAATCCATGCCAGGGCCCAGATAATAGCCATCAAGTGGCAACAAGTTAGCCATCAAAGTGGCTTCAAGAATGATCAATCATGAAACTAATTCTTGTACAATATTGGTATGCTTTTCAAAACAGGAAGCTCAGTACATAATTCAATAATTAATCCTCAAGGGATAATTCAGTAAAACATGATAATATAATTGTCATAATATAAACGACAATTTCATGATTTGTAAACAAGTACTTGAGCATTCATCGAATCCATAATATTTGTAAACAGTTATTCTTTGAAACAACATGCTTGCATAGTAGACAGAATAAAACATTTTTTGATATAATACGTATAATTTTTATTCCACCGAGAAAATATATAATTTTAATCTCACCTCAATATCCCGAGCCTCCATATGTCAATGACTTTACAACTGGTCTATGCATGTGTTGCCTACAATAAGTTCACACCCACGTCAAATAGTAGTTAAGGAGATTAATTCTATTTTCCGGTTCTAATTATTTGCCCAACATCCCCCATCACCCACTGTCAACTATTAACCAGGTCAAGTAAACTAGTTGTAATAACCTGTTAATGTCATCTAGCTAGTTTTGAATTGGCAATTGCCATTATTGATAACAATTAATTATAGTAGCTTAATCGATACCATGCGTCAACGTCTTACTGAAGGTAGATCTTAGCCATATCAACCTTAATCATTACAACTATGAGAATCACAGCATGTATATCCTATGATGATAAAGTTTATGAAATGCCTAACCCATTTAAGTCATCAAAGCCAACCAGATTAACTTAATAAGGCCTCATAAGAGTAACTTGTCTATTTGATTAGAAGGATTAAATCATTCTCAAATTGGATCCCTGGAACTCTTTGCAATATCCTAAATTGGTATTTTAATAATCATTATAATATTTATGTGCGGTAGAAAGGTTGACAAACTAATTATGTGTAGTTTTAGTGACTTTAATCCAGTAATAGGGAATAAGTTTATAACAGAAATGAACAGCAGCAAATATGTTTTTATTTTAAGTTGTATTGGTGCATGTAAGAAATTTCAAAACTCAACTTTACTTATAAGGATTGCAAAGATTCTCAGGCGATTAGCGAACGATCTGTATATTCATGCTTAAGGTATTATTTAACAGTCACCATGAGAACAAAATAACAAATCAAGTATCAACTAACCTACTCACTAGCTAGTTATTGGATTATTGAGATGTACCAATCAAAGCAAGAGGAACCTAAAGCTTCTGAACGTTTCCGGTACAAGGTCTGCTATCCACTCCACCGTATGCAATTCGCCGTCCTTTGGTTCTCTCCTTTTCTTTTTAGCTAGTATTGTGTTATGCCCCTTTTAAATTGTGTATCGTGGACGAAATGAAGATGAGGATAGAATTGAAGCCAACACATGGGGCGATTCGGTGTTGCCAGCACAATTTCACATGCAAAATACATCAAAATATATAGCTGTGGTATTTTAGTTACTTTACCAAGTATTGGCGTAAAAGAATAAATTTGGCTCCGATTAATTTATAGTTTCTTCAGACACCTAGCTGCACTTATACGCACCAATATTTACTAACTGACACACGTAGC
Organism: Linaria vulgaris; assembly: GCA_948329865.1. Taxonomy (NCBI): domain Eukaryota; kingdom Viridiplantae; phylum Streptophyta; class Magnoliopsida; order Lamiales; family Plantaginaceae; genus Linaria; species Linaria vulgaris. The sequence goes on along the minus strand of OX415249.1, from coordinate 109,503,465 downwards.
ACATCTTTACGTTTAGGATGATTAAAGAAAATAATGTGCACAAGAAAATAAAATGTGTGATTTGGTGGTAACAATTTAAGTAAACTTTTATTTCACCAAGCATGACTTTGTGATGCAAGTATCATTAATTAATTCGTAAAGTATCACACGAATGATTTATATCTAAGAGGTCTTAGTTTGAATGGAAACAATTATTTACTTACAACTATATATATGTCTGGTAGTTATTACTATTCAATTTTTTTATATCTCGATAACGTGAGTTATATTCAGTAGATTCTGAATAATAAACATAACTTATTTAAAATTAATAGTTTCTTTTTTTTTCAAATATTAATTAAAAATTTACATTTCGGGACGTCACAATCTCTCCTCCTTATAAGAATTTGGTCCCCAAATTAACTTTTTCGATTTTCTTAACTACATAAAACAAAGTACCATCCTTTTGCCCATCGTATGAATAGTTTAAGTAGTAGTTCAAAGAAATTCAAATACCAAACGATGGTGGTCAAGTTCAAAAGGTTGATTTGTTGGGTAATTAAAAGATCACTAACGAAATTATGAAGTTTCAATGGATGAGTAAAACGAATATCGCAATAGATGAAGAGTGCTAACCCAAATGAGAATTCTAAAGGATATATTGAGTTTCAATGTTGCAAGAAATATTATTCTAGAAAGTGAAAATGGTTAAAATGTTACTGGAGAAGGAAAGTACGGCCTGATGAAAGCAAGGTGGGAATGAAATGCATTTCCTCAAAATTACTCCCAATAAAATCATTGTCTCATTAGCTTGAAACCTCAATGTTTTACAACTAAACCAAGAATTTGTTGATGACTCAATCTATAGTCATATGCAAGAATGATTGAAAAAGAATGATAAGCTTGAAACAAGATAATATTTCAATTACTTTTATATCAAACTAAAGGATGAGCGAATGGATACTAAAAGGTACTCATGAATCATTGAAAGACAAGTTTCAAATAGTGGTTAGAGGATTGCGTGGAAATCATATCAGAATTGAAACATCATTATAGAATTAGAAGAGATAAAGAAATCATCAATTGGTTAAGAACTTCTAGCTTGAGAAATGGTTTGGGCTGAAATGAGGCTTTGGGAGTCAGAAAGTATTTAAAAGATAAAAGGATCGGAGCATCTTTGCTGATAATTAAAACAAATAGAGTAGGAGAATAAAGTTGAACGGCAATTTTCATTGATGTCAAAAGAGTTCTTTCCACTAACAGAACATGGGCAAACTAAGAATTGAAAGTTGTTGAATCAAGGTTATATGATACTGATAGTCATATGGTTATGAATTAAAACATACTATTAAAATTAAGGGATAAAAACATCAAGCCCCCCAACCTATGGGCACTCACTACAAGATTTGGGGGGCATCTGCAACCGCCCCCCCCCCAACCGCCCGGGCGGTCGCCATTAACAGCGACCGCAGACCGACCGCCAGGTGGTCGCCTCTGAGACGTGGCGACCGTTGGGCGGTTGCGAGGGTTTCTCGCAACCGCTGGGTGGTTGCGAGGGCTTCTTGCAACCGCTCGGCGGTTGCGAGGTCACATAACAACCGCCTAGCGGTTGCAGATAACATTCATACTTGATTTTTTACTATTACGGATGATACGTTGTTTGATCAATTGATAATTACCCTAATGATAGTTAAAACAAGCCAAATTATAAGGTTTTATTGGAAAATCAAGGTTAGGGACAAGATTAAGAACTAAGTGTGATGATTAGTTGTTGAACATAAGATATAGGTGTATCGTTGATAACTCGCCTAATCACGTAATCTACTATTTTACTAACTTAATTACTAGTTTTGTATTTATTTACTAATACTATTCACATGTAATAATGATATTTGAGTTCAATAAACACAAACACATCAAAATACTTCCGAAAAATCATTAATTTCGAATATTCAGTTCTCGCAACCGCTGGGCGGTTGCAAGCGCTTCTTGCAACCGCCAGGCGGTTGCGAGTACTTCTAGCAACCGTTGGGCGGTTGCAAGGGCTTATTGCAACCGCTGGGCGGTTGCGAGGTTACATGGCAACCGCCTGGCGATTGCTGATACTAGATATCTGCAACCGCCAGGCGGTTGTAGATAATATTCATATTTAATTTTTTATTATTTTGGATGATACGTTGTGGTACGTTGTTTCATCAATTGATAATTACCCTAATGATTGTTAAAACAAGCGAAATTATAAGGTTTTATTGGAAAATCAAGCTTAGGGAAAATATTAAGAACTAAGTGTGATGATTAGTTGTTGAACATAATATATAGGTGTATCGTTGATAACTCGCCTAATCACATAATCTACTATTTTACTAACTTAATTACTAGTTTTGTAGTTATTTACTACAACTATTCACATGTAATAATGATATTTGAGTTCAATAAACACAAACACATCAAGATACTTCCGAAAAATCACTAATTTCGAATATTCAGTTCTCGCAACCGCTGGGCGGTTGCAAGTGCTTCTTTTTACCTACAAAACAAATAATCAAACACTTTTTTTTTCTTTTATATCTTCAACAAAACACTCAACACATTCTTTTCTTTTATATCTCCAACAAATACCAAACACTTTCTTTTATCTTCATAACAAAATACCTAACACTCTTCTTTTTCAATTCACAAAAACTCAAAAACTTTTTATCTCCAAAACATAACACTTTTTTCTAATCTTTTCTTTTTGTTTCACATTTTTTCTTTTTTGTTTCTCTTATTTTCGTTTTGTTTCTCTTATTTTCTTTTTTGTTTCTCATCTTTTATTTTTGGTTTCTCTTCTTTTCTTTTTGTTTCTCTTCTTTTCGTTTTGTTTCCATTCTTTTCGTTTTTGTTTCACATATAATTTCTTTTTGTTTCACCATATTAATTTCAACAAAAAAACAATAATTTTCTAAAAAATTTCTAGAATATTATTGTTTTTTTTTGTTTTGATGAATATTATCTGCAACCGCCGAGCGGTTGCGAGTTTTCGAAAATTTTGAGTTTTCAAAAATTCGCAACCGCTTGGCGGTCGCCCCTTAGGTATGGCAACCGCCTGGCGGTCGCCCTATAAGTGGCAATCGCTTGGCGGTCGCCCCTTAGGGGTGGCGACCGCTAGCCGGTTGCCCACTATAGGGCGACCGCCTAGCGGTTGCCATACCTAAGGGGCGACCGCCTAGCGGTTGCCAATGGTATGGGTGACCGCTCGGCGGTCGCAAGCCACCCACGACGAGGGGTATCCGCGACCGACGCGACGACCGCCCCGGCGGTCGCGGATACCCTTCGGGCGACCGCCAATGGGCCTTCTGCAACCGCCCGGGCGGTTGCAGATGGCCCAAAATTCTTGTAGTGACGTTTGCGCGTTGCCCCTTAAACTAATTTAATCACCACTTTGCCCCCTAACCTATAGGCTATCTGTTCGATTTCTCCAGTTGTGCATTTTCGATTTTTTATGGCCGAAATATTCCTCCTTTTGAGGTGTTTTTTTGCCTTTTTTTGTCACCAACTATCATTATACATATAGTACAACACATATGAGTCGGGTAGAGAGGGATATTCCGGCTAAAAATGGCCGGAAATAGGCAAATCCCTAGGAGCCTTCCCGGTCTTTTTGTGGCCGGAATATTCATCACTTGGAGATGTTTTTTTTTTGTTTTTTTTTTCACCAACTACTATTATACATCTAGTACAACACATATGAGTCGGGTAGAGGGGAATATTATGGCCGGAAATGGCCGAAAATGCACAACTGGGGCAAAACGAACAGACGCCCTATAGGTTAAGGGGCAAAGTGGTGATTAAATTAGTTTAAGGGGCAACGCGCAAAAGTGGCAATAGGTTGGGGAGTTTGATGTTTTTATCCCTAAAATTAATGATGAATATACTACTGAAGGAATAAAAGAAGAAAGTGTTACTTTTTCTTTTGATGTGAAGAATTTCCTAGGAATAGAACTAGGTCTCAGTCACGAGTTAACATATTAGGATTGGAAAGGAGAATCGCAAATGTAGTCTTCGATATTAGAGAATTGACCATTGTAGGAGAAACTAGACGATCTGCTTCAAAAGAGGTTTTACGGCGTAGACAAGTAATAGTTGCACTAAATGAGTGCGCATGAAATAATTACTAGAATTGCGAAGAATGATGATTTCATGAGACATTGTAGGTCAAACCAAAAAATAAGAAGCAGAGAGACAATATATATAACTAAACACTACAAGATTTTACGCCCTTTCCCGACCGGAAAATCCCGACCGGAATTCGGTCGGGAGCATTCCCGACTGCAATGCAGTCGGGAAAACTCTGGGCGGGAAATTTCCCGCCCAGAGTGTCGCCCTAATCTTGGCCCAGCTGGGCCGCGCAGCTGGGCCGAGACTTCCCGACCGCCATGCGGTCGGGAATAACACTAATCGTTGTTATTCCCGACCGCGTGGCGGTCGGGAATATTAGGGTTTAGGGTTTAGGGTTTAGGGTTTAAGGTTTAGGGTTTAGGGTTTAGGGTTTAGGCTTATTGCGACCGATTTTCGGTAGGGAATAATATTCATATTCTTAATTTCACAATTTCGCTCTCAATTTTAGGTAAATCGTTCATTTAATGATCGAGTAAATCAATATTAGTTATATATTACTAAAAATCTCAAAAAAAAATTAAATTTAGTTGCACGTTGATGAATCGTTTGAAGCGTCGATTCATATTGTCACTTATAAATAGATTAGTATATGTAGTTGTTAATAATGTAACTACTTGCGATTATGTTAAACAAATGTTAACATATATATATCACAATTAGCCTCTCTATATTAACGTTCGTAACAAATGTTAATTGACAATTGTGAACTCCTATATACTACGTATGATTATTATAGGTAAAACTCCAAACTAACTTAACTTATACTCCGATAAACTATACTAATTTAATAATTAAAAGTACATTAAACAAATTAACTAATAGTGCAATTCATGAATTTAATGAGATTCTATAGTTATACTTAACAAACACATCAAGATTTTCCAAAAGATCGAAAAAAGGAAAAATTTACTATTTTTCCCGACCGCGTATCGGTCGAGAATTACCATTATTGCCGACCGCATGGCGGTCGTAAATAAAATTTAAAGGTATTCCCGACCGCCATGCGGTCGGGACAAATATTTAAAGAAATTTCCGACCGCGGTGCGGTCGAGAATAAAATTTAAACTTATTCCCGACCGCAGTGCGGTCGGTATGTCGCGGTCGGGACTAATATTTAAAGGAATTTCCGACCGCGGTGCGGTCGGGAATAAAATTTAAACTTATTCCCGACCGCAGTGCGGTCGGTATGTCGCGAGTTTCTGGGCTACAAAGTATTGCCGACCGAATTTCGGTCGGTATTTTTTGAAAAATTGGCGGTTTTTTGAAATTTTTGAAAAAATTCAACATTCCCGACCGAATATCGGTCGGGAATAATCGAAAATAATGGCGGGACTTGGTGGGAAATTCAAATTTGATGAAAATTCAAAATTTTTCAACTTTTTCTATAAATACACTTCATTATTCTCCTCATTTTTTCATCTCCACACACTTTGTTCCTCTTCAAAAAAAATTTCAAACACTTTTTTCATATTCATACACTTTTTCAAAACCTTCTTTCTTTCAACTTCAAAATTAAAAATTTTCACTTCTTTATTCAAATTTTCAATAATCAAAAACTTATTTATTTTTTTTGTGTTTTAGACTAAGCAATGAATCAAAAATTTAATTATTGCAAACACAAAAACTAAATAATGTTTTTCAAATATTGCAAAATATTAAAAAAATAATATTCCGGTAATTTATTACCGGAATATTATTTTTTTTGTTCTGATGATTATTATTCCCGACCGATATTCGGTCGGGAATAAGATGAATATTTTCCCCGACCGCGAATCGGTCGGTATTGATTTGAATATTATTCCCGATCGGGCCCCGGTCGGGAATAACATGAATTTTAATCCCGACCAATTTGCGGTCGGAAAAAGTCCCGACCGCTATCCGGTCGGGATAAAAATTCATATGATCCCGACCGCATAGCGGTCGGGAATAAAATTCAAGTATTTCCCGACCGCTATGCGGTCGGGAATAATTCCGACCGTTGTGCGGTCGGAATAATCGGTCGGTAAATTTCCGACCGTAATTCGGTCGGGAAATGCGATCGGGATAGGTCCGTGCCGACCGGAAGGCGGTCGGAAAACTTTTTCCGACCGAAGCAACACCGACCGCGGTTTCCCGACCGCGAAAGGGTTATTCCCGACCGGATTTGCGGTAGGGAAAGACCCAATTTTTTTGTAGTGAAAGGTGAAAGAGTTCGTATGCATAGAGAAAGAAGCGATTCAGGAAACCAGTGGTACAATAATACTGGAGTGGTTGAGTAAGTGCTTTGGTACAAATAAAAGCTTAGATATTACTTGAGTAGTGATACGTCAAGTTCGATACAATGACTCAATCATTCGAATAAAATGACCAAGGCATTGAATTTAAAGAAATATATATGAATGAAGCTTTAGTTTCAACACTTAAAGAATGATTTCTCCAAGGGTGGGTGACCTTAATGGAATACATAAAGGTGGGAGAAAGATTAAGACGCGAGGCTTAGAGAACGAAAGCTATTAGCGAAAATGAACCATTTAATAATTAACATGTTTTGAAATCGTGGACAATGTATGAATATTCATATTATTATAATAACACTGTTTATTATGATTTATAGGTCTTATTATCATAGTGTATTATACTTCAACACTCAATATTGGCTACCAAGTACACGCAATACTTCTATCATCTTTTTTTTTTTTTTTAAGATACATTGCTTTGTCTTCTTAAGGATAATGCAAAGTTCATTCAACACATTGGATTTCAAGGAACTAGCTTTTTTTCAAGAACCGCTTATCAACAACTAACACAATAAACTTTTAGTCACGTTCATATTTCATTACCCCGACTTCGTTTAGATAGAGTAGTACTAGACTATATCAAGACCAAACTCCACTAAGAATTCATTACAATAATGTACTCATTCACAGGTCTAACTTCCCAACTCCAACGTTGGCAGTCGCTAAGCACAAACGCATAAATGCAGTGAACGAAGTACTAGTTGGCCACCCCAGTACTAAAGTACTACATGTTAGCGTTGGCCTAACAATAGCCCAAATTCAAGCTTAATAGACGATCATACACCTCCGCAGATCCCACGTGATAGATCATTAGTCAACACAATATCCAACTATAAGAATGACATACCGGTTGATCATGCTGGCAAGAATCCTTATTCGTCAGCACTGAGTTTCTAATAACCATCACAACTGCAACTTAAATCGGGACAAGATGCCTTCTAGACACTCGTCAACTACAAATCAAAATCTTATTCCCGCTCTGATACCACTTGTAACGCCCTCACCAAGCACCCTGCTCAGCTCAAAGCGCCAATGCTACAAAATTCATTAGAGAACACCTCGCTTCTCTTTTGAAAGCTGCAGCTAATCCAAAATAACATAGAGTGGAAGCTAATAACCCAAAAGTTGCATTTAAATCAGTCGACAATTACCTCCAACACGTATTTGGCTAAACTTGTCCCATACAAAGACCTCTAGGCTTTTCTCATCACTTCCTACAGTATCTAAGCTAGTTCCAAGTAAGGCTAAAGCAAGTTGTTTACTAGACTTACCTAGAAATTCTAGTTCAAATTCTTTTAAAGTGTTCATTAAAGTTTGAAAATCCATGTTTGCAAGATCTCTAGACTCATTCATAGTAATTCTTTTGACAGTGAATTTAGTAGACAGGGATCTGAAGGTTTTGTAAACCATAGTTTTATTAGAATAACAAATCCTAGGTTTTGACACTGGTTAGCAATATCAAGAAGCTTCTCAAAATAACTATCAATGCTTTCATCTTCACCCATCACTATTTTTTCAAAGTCCTGAAGCAACTTCCTATGTTTAGAGTCCCTCACAGCCACATCGCCTTCACAGTGTAGTTCAAGAATATCACATGCAGATTTAGTTGTAGTGCAAGTTTGAATAAGTTTAAACATATGACTAGCTACCCAACTGAAAATAGCATTGAGAGCCTTTTCATTGAAATTGTAGAGAGCAATATCATTGGTTGTCCATTGTCCTTTGGGCTTAGGTACCAGATCAGCATCTCCATCTCTTTGCAAATAAGGAATGGTGTAGCCTTCCAGTACTGATTCACATGCTCTCAGATCAATGGATTTGATGTGAACCCTGAGTCTGATCTTCCAATAGGCATAATTGTTTGGTCCTTCCAACACTGGGAATCTGCTGGTATTGGGGTTGGTGTTGTTCATCTTGTCGTATCAACGCTAAACACCGGTGGAGTTGGTGCTTAGCTCTTGATACCAATTGAAATTCAGGATCAGGTTGATACTTGTTCGTTGTTAACTTCACAATGTTACTTTAACAACGTTCCAGAATAATGGTACATCGGAAAATAAACGAACACAGGATTTAAGAAGTGAATATATTAATAATAACTTTCGAGTCATAGGCAAAATACCACAAGGGTTTAACAAATGTGTTTCTCACAACTCTCAAGCTCCTCACTCTCGAATTGCTCGAACTCAACAAAGCAGACAAGAATTGGTTTCTCAATTCTAAACCTAGAACTAATCGAACAACTCAAAAACTTTGAAAAAGCAAGACAACACTCAACAACTTGCAAATTAATCTATCGGATTTATTAGCTCTTGTCTCGTGTTTGTCTTGATGTACTTCACACCTATATATAGGTTCTTGACTTGGACTTCAAGGTGTATTGTACACGGTTGGTAATTCCTCTAATTTTCTTGTCGAACTCCTCTTCCTTGTTCTCGCATTCCTTTTTGAATAATAGTTCATTTGTTAGTAAACTAACTAAGGAAATACTCCTTCTTCAAATCAGAACTCATCTTGGATGTTTCTTAGTTGCACTCGAACACTTCTTTCCTTATATGTTGAGCGGTTAACGTAATTAAGGAAATTTCCAATAATAGAAACTTTGAACGATCAACATATGTTAAGATTGTTTCCTAAATAATAACCAAAGAAAATCACAAATGTGGAACTAAATTACATAATTAAGTGAATAAGGCAAAACAATATTTAAGATATTAAAAACAAGATTGTAAATCGAATTCTGCCAACCAATGTTACTCTAACATTGAACTTTCAATATTATCCTAACATTGCCAGAATACTTGCACTTTCAAGAACATATAAATTTTTTTTCCTCGTTTGCCTTTTAACAAAGTCTAACACTTATGATTGAAGAATGTTACTTGAAAAATTACTGACTTTATTCTTTCGTTGACGTTGTGCTACACAATCATTTGAGGGGCTATTCTTGATGTCCATGAGGTTTCTTCTCTCTCTCTTTTTTCATTATTTGATCCATATATAAAGAAAGAAAACCGATGAAAAATATTCGATAACTGTTATTTTTCCTCAAGTACAGTCACTTCTTTTTTTTTTTGTAATAAAGAAACACACAAAATTACATAATATCCTTAGCTAACAAACTAATAATACTAGAAGATGGAGGACACTCCAAAAAGTTTTCTACTTCATGATGAACTCTATGCCACTTTGCTAAGGCATCGAGTTAGCATCTCTAGGAATCCACTTGATGGTGTATTGCCATGGGTTGTGTAAAATAATCGAATGATCTTAGCCATTCCAATCATATTTGCTTTTAGGGAGACAAGCAAAAAGTTATTAATATTTTTTTTTAATACCTCTCAACATCTTCTCCTTGTGCAAAATATGTTTCTTTTTGTCAATTAACTATATAAAACTTATAAAAAATGAAAATAAGATAGAAGTAAAATAACCTAACAAGAATAAGCAATTTAATAAGTCTAAAAGTATGCGAAAAATAATTGGCATGTGCCGTGCACATGACTTCAATTCTCAAATATTTTTTTTTTGTAATTTTTACCCAAATACTTTATACAATTGACCTTAATATTTTTTTTCAAATAAGCATATTTTACTCCAAATTTGCGAAGTTCTCAAAAATAAAGAGTAGCATACTATGACTTACAAGTTTGACATTAGAGTTGCAATTGAAAATGAAATAGTATAGCAATACTTCAAACACAAAATCTTTAATTTATTATAAACAAAGCTGAAGCACATATGTTGATGGCCATCGGCAAAATATACACTCTTTTCTCGTCAAAAACAAGAATTTAGGAAAATCAACGAACAGAACAAATGTAAAGTTTTTACAATCAAAGAAACAAGGGAATGCACAAAGTGCAGAAACAACACCACAACTTTAAGAACGGAAAGCATATTAAGGGCAAAATATATGTCAAAGTTTGTTTACATAATATATTAGCAATATCATCCACTCCTTCAGTATCCATAATCTCAAACTCAATTCTCTCCCCTCCTCGATTGAGAAGTTAGCTAATCAACTTCACGTAGGACGACTTGAATTTGAGCTTAATAGTTTGTAAAGTGCAAAATGATCTAAGGCTCCATCTTAGGAGTCAAAGTACTGATCGCGTCCGCGACACTGAGGAAGATATTATCCTCTCCAATTGTGGTGGCAAAGTCGGACGTGTGGATTTTGTCAAGCACGGCCTGGCCTGGATTTGCTAAAACAAGCTGTGTATATGAACAAACACGCGTATTCCTGGTAAGTTGTTGGTTCATATATATGATCAAACATATGTGTCTTCGTCGAAGGAAGTTCAAATTGTTTTCTTTTTATTGTGCAAAAACAGAATTTGAAAGAAGAGTGGCCTTCATGTGACATAAAAAATGCCATAACTTATACACTAAAGCAATGACTTGCCTGTATTTCTCTCTTTTGAAGAGTCTTGTACAGATCTTCCATAGCATGGAGACCACTGGTGTCTATGTCAGTTACAGCTGAAAGACAACGGCAAAATTGCTTCATTTTTAGTCTACTAAAGTTTTTTTTTTTCTTTTTTGGTATGAATTGAAATAGAGAGTTCCTTACGTGACATTTCGACTATCAGAAACTGGATCCTTGGTAGGCTATTTTCTTTAAGATGGTCTTCTTCATCTGAAAGCAATCTCAATAACCTGCCAAACCATTTAGAACCTTTATAAGTATAATTTAGTCGCGTAAACTCTAAGAAGCTGAAGATAAGTCGGACTGAAGATTGATATATACCTTTCCCTTATGTAGTTTGAGTTTGAAAAGTAGATTGCGGAATCAACTCTCACAATCACAACCCCAGGAACCATAGTTGCTTCAGGGTACTGCTGAATGTTCCTGTAAATAGTAGTTCCCGGAATTTTACCAAGTACTACAGTTTTTGGCCTTGTAGCTTGTAGAAGAATCTTGGCAAAAGATATTGCAACCTGTATTTATATATCAAGAAAACATTTAACTGAACTTCCAAGTAATCTATCAATCATATAGTTCACGTAGTAAAAATCATATCATCGTTTAGTTACCGCGGCAAGGAGGCCTATCTCGATAGACACAAAGACCACACCAAAGAATGCTCCCATGCAAGCAACAAAATCGAATTTGTCAATCTTCCATATAAGAATCATTGCTTCATAGTCGAATAATCCAACAACGGCTGATATGATGATTGAAGCTAGTATGGCGTTCGGTGTGTACTTAAAAAGTGGGGTAATCACCATTAGAGTTAGCAACACAACGGAAGACATCACAATGTTGGATACAGCCGTGTTACATCCTGCCATGTAGTTCACAGCAGACCGCGAGAAAGATCCTGCCACGAGAGTGATAAAAGAGAATTAACATCATGATTTGTTTAAACAGAGAAAATGTGTACTCCAAAATGAGATTATATCATTAGGCATGCATACCTGTGGCTACATAACACGATGTCATTGAGCCAACGACATTCATTGTGCCTAATGCTATCATTTCTTTGTTTCCGTCCAAATGATAGTCTTTCATAGCTGCAAAGGTTCTACCAATAGCAACAGCTTCCTGTGATGAAAACAAATTTGATCCATTAACTTTATTGATACCAACTGGTATGGATAAGAACTTCAAGCATAGAAAGATTGGGAATTTGCTTACGGTTAGCGCAACCAATCCGGCCACAAGTCCTATTTTGAAACCTGTGGCCATATAGCTTCCCGTGAAATAGATTTCGTCTAAAGATGGAGGATTTACGCCTTGTCGGATATGGTTCACCTGGAGTTTTGTTTTTTGTGTTAAATCTTATAAACAGTGACTAACGATTCTTACAAACCGTGATATGGTTAACAAGTCAAAATGCTCACAATTTGGACGCCTTGCTTATCTGCACGGGTGATGAACACGCAGAAGGTTGAAATGATGACAGAAATCAATGGTGCAATGGCAGGAATCCAAAATAGTTTCTTGTTCTTCTTAGCCTGATCCCACCAAAATTCAACAGAAACCGTTACTCGCCACATATAATCTGGAAATATAATCTAAGCTATAAATGTAAAAAGATTTCTTACAATGAACTTGGCAATAAGTATAAAAGCCAAGAATGAAACTCCAATTAGAATAGTCTGCCAATTCCACTGCAAGAACAAGAAGAACAATTATTTTACCCCAAAATTAGTTTCAAATCTGGTTCAACCAGTAAAATTTACTGAGATAATAATCTCACCCCATGATGCACAGTAGTCCACACGGAGCGCATCACAGAAATTATGTCGGTTTTCTTGGTAAAGAATTTAGTCTTTATTCCAAGCAAACCTTTCAGCTGCTGAAGGCCGATGGTAATGGCTGCCCCCGCCATAAATCCGACAATGGCAGCGTGCGATAAGAAATCAATTATGAAACCCAGCCTAAATGTAAAGTAACACAAAATCCACTAGTAAATTCTTTGACCTCATAGAGTTCATTGCCATGCGACCCCTCAAAAAGAGAACAGAAAATACAAGACTTTTCGAAGTTCTTGTAGATTTTTGTTGGAAAAACTAAATATACAAAAAAGATAACAGGGCAAATGAGTACCTAAAGAAACCAAGAGCGAACTGGGTGACACCAGCAAAGAACGTAGCTGTAAAAGCGAGGCGCTGGTACTCGTGTTTGTGCTTTATAGGATCAATCTCGTCCTGAAGCATACTACCTAGTAAGAGAGAGACAACTGCAACCGGTCCAATAGCAATATCCCTTGAGCTTCCCATGAAAGCATAAATAAGAGGTGGGACAAAACTACTATCTGTAAGAACAATAAAAGTTCAGTTCTGTAAATGATCCGAATCCTGAATGTTAAAAGCTTGTGCAGACAATCGACATTCAATGATACGTATTCTCCAAAAATAGCCTGATATATGTGAACATTGGTATGCCTAAAAATGTGGTGAAACTTACATAGTCCATACTGCGCATCCAAATTCGCGAGTTTTGCATAACCAATATCCTGCATGGGGCAAAGTCCGAAAACCAGAATGTTAGAGCTTTCCGAAGAACTAACTATATACAAACAACTAATCGGAATATTTAGTCACCTGAGGGATGCAGAGACTAGCAATGGTGAGTCCAGCAATCAGATCGCCTTTGAACATGGACAGCTTGTATCGCCTTCGCCATTCAAGAATCGGGAAAACAGCTTCGATCCCAAGCAGTAGTTTCTTCGATTGAGATTGACCCTTGAAAGGTTTCAAGGGGTCATCATGAAAGAAAATCTCCCTAAATGTAAATTTGAACTCCTTGAATAGGTTCTGCTTTGGTGGCTTTCCCACCTTGTAGGGCACATTATTGTTATCTGCATGGCGATGCGAAGACACTGCACTAGCAATGTCCTCGTCTCCAACACGTCGCCCAGTCATTTTTGCCAAAGAAAATGATCACCTGATTTTAAACAAAAGGTTGAAAACAATAGCGATAAGAGATCCTGTGAATTTTGCTTTTCACTTTGTATGAGTACAAATTAGATACTAATATAGTAAATGCTGGACGATTTCGATAAATAAAACAATGTTTCATTATTGATGAAAGAGCTAATTACCAGGAACTCTGTAAGCAAGAACTCTCTGAAGATATCTTATGAGTACTGTAGGGATTTATTACAAGATGAAGAACACTATATATAGCTTTATATAACCTTTTTATATTATAAGTCAACTGTATATGTGAATGTGTACGAATGAATTAAGAACGTGTCATACAGGCCAGATGGGTATATGAATCTAGATGAAATACAAACTACATTCACAACATTGACAAAAATGAATGTTTAGTGGATGTGTAAGTGTTGTTGTGAAGTGTTAGTCCAACATTCTGGTAACTAAAGTTGGCACGACACTAAACTCAACACTGCACTGTTCGAGTTATTTAATTGTAATATTTTATTTTGCCTTTATTCTTAAACTCACCTATTTTCACAAGTCGTAGTTATCTGTGATATTATTCAGGATATTAAGGACTCTAAGGATCATGTGGATTAATACGAGAAGAAATAATATTGACAGAAGGGATTTGAAGATAATATCAGAATGTCTGTTGAATATAAACATCAAAGGAGATTTCGGAATTATCCAAGGAATAAGAGAGCAATCACAATTCGTGTCAATCACGTCTAAGAGAAGGGACGATCAAATCCTATAAGAAGGCGTGCTCAACATCAAGATTAATAACGAGACTAGAATTAGTTATGAGAGATTAGCACTACAACAAAATGCATCAATTGTATGGAAAAATTACATGCAATAGGCTATATTTTCTATGCAATTGATCAATTACATGGAAAAAATTCGATGCAAAGTTTCCATGCCTCTGGTGTCCATGCAAGAGAATTGCATCGAAAAATTTTAATGCAATTGGTCTCTGCATTCGAATTTTTGGATGCAACAATGCATTGAAAATTTTCCATGCAAAAGGCTCTGCATCAAAAAAATCTGATGCAGAAAAGCACGTGCATCGAAAATTTCCGATGCAGAACCAAAAGTCAGCACATGACCTTGGTTCGGATACTCTGCATAGGAAAATTCCCATGCAATTGCTCCTGTAGCAATTGCATGGGAAAAATCTGATGTAATACATATGTTGCATGGAAATATTCCTATGCAACATAATTCGAAATTATTTTTAAAAAAAAAGTGCCGGAATTATTTCGCCACTTTAAAATTTTTTCCCTTTTATTAATATAAATAATTCATTTAAAGTGTTTTTTTCAAGTTTTTAAGTATTATTTTTATGAAAGAAATGCGTATTTTATACAAATTTATACATATTTCTAAAATACGTATTGATTAATTTTTCAAGGTATACATATTGTATTTAAACTATAATCTAAGAATATTATTCTATCGATATACATATTTGTAAAATATTCTTATACGATTTCCTATACATAGGTATTTACATTTTTGTTGTATAGTTATATTAAAAAAAATAAAAAAAATTGTAAATCATTTAACAAATATTTTAGAGAGAAGAGGAGTAGAGAGAAGGAAGAGAGGAGGTGATGAATGAGAAGTGAATGGGGTGTGGGGGTATTTATAGGAGAAGGTAAGCAATTTTACATTGCAAATTTTCCATGCAGGCTTTGCTCTACATGGAAAAATTCCGATGCAACTGGAAAAGGCAGTTTTTGCATCGAGATTTTCTCATGCAAAATGTATTGCCATGCAGGCATTCCTCTGCATGGAAAATTTTCGATGCAATTGAAAAAAGCAGTTTTTGCATCAGAATTTTTCCATATATGCAACATGTATTGTAGCATGTACATAGTACAAATTACATGGCAATTTTCCAATGCAAGAGGAAACATGTACAATTTGCATAAAAATATTTTTATGCGAAATTTATTACTATTTATAAAAAAACATATAGTTATTAAATTTGTATTTATATTTTTGACCCCAAAAGTTCCGCATTTTTGACAAATTTTGAATGTACATATGCCTCATAAGTGTTATTAAAATAGTGGTTAAAAAAATGGAGTTTTGATGTTATTTTTCATCTTTTGCATAATTAGATATTCTACCCCAAATATTTTTTAAACGTCTTTCCTTACTCCGTTTTTGACGAAATTTTGAAGAACGCTATTATTTTTAATAACATAACGTATGGTAAAAAAATCGAGAAGTGGAATTGATGGACACTCTCTACATGTGAAAATATAATTTTGGTATAGTAGAGTATATGTATATAGGGTTTAGGGGTTTAGGGTTTAGGGTTTAGAGTTGAAGATCATATTATAGTGTTATATGGTTACATTGTTTATTGTGTGTCTTTCGTTACTCAATTTTTGACGAGATTTGAAAGAACACTCCTACTTATTGGTTAGAAAATGTTGGTGAAAGAAAAACTTAAATTTTAGTTGTTTTGCAACTTTTGAATAATTATATTTTCAACCGGAAAGGTTTGTTTGCGGCTTTTGTTACCCCGTTTTTGACGAGATTTGAAAGAACACTCCTACTTACTCTTTAGAAAATGTTGGTGAAAGAAAAAGTTAAATTTGAATAGTTTTCCAACTTTTGAATAATTATAATTTCGCCCCAAAAAGGTTTGTTTGCGTTTTTCGTTACTCCATTTTTGACATTGGCAAAATAAAAAGTGAATTTTGAGTTATTTTGCAACTTTTAGATAATTACATTTTCACTCAAAAGGTTTGTTTGCGTCTTTCGTTACTCCATTTTTGACGATGCAAAGTGGTATGGTGAATCGGTGTTTGATATAATGTACGAAAAGTGGTATGGTGAATCGGTGTTCGATATACTCATACGAAAAATGGTATGGTAAATCGGTGTTCGATATGGTGTACGAAAAGTAAGTATATAAATCGGTGTTCGATTTACTTGTCCGAATAGTGGTATGATAAATCGGTGCTGGGTTTACTTGTACGAAAATTTGTATGATAAATCGTGTTTTTGTACAAAAATTGGTATGATAAATCGGTGTTCGATATCATGTACGAAAAGTGGTATGGTGAACCGATGTTCGATATAATATACGAAAAGTGGGTACATAAATCGGCGTTCATTTTACTTGTACAGAAATTGGTATGATAAATCGATGTTTGATTTACTCGTACGAAAGTAGTATGGTAAACCGGTGTTCGATTTAGTTGTACGAAAAGTGGTATGATAAATCGGTGCTCGTTTTACTTGTACGAAAAGTGGGTACATTTCGGTTTGGTCTTTTTTTAAAAAACCTTTGTGTTTATCGATGTTGTAATTTTATAATTAAATTTTACGTAATTGGCAATGTCTTTGGATAATAATTGAGACATTTGCTTATTTTCCAAGTTTCTTTCTTAATTTTCCTCATTTATTATATATTTTTACAAATTTTCCTTAATTTTTGTAAATTTTTTTAATAATATAATTACATATTTATTGCATCGCAAAATTCCCATGCAATTGACCTTAAGGTCAATTGCATGGGAATTTGCTATGCAAAAAATCATGCATCCGAAAATTCAAATTCGGATGCATGACTTTCCATGCATTTGCATGGTTTTGTTGTAGTGTAGAAGTATTCTTGTAATAGCTGTTAGTCTTGTTAGTTAGTGTTAGGATTGAGTTTCTTTCTCAGTTGAGTTTTGAAAGATCATTAGATTCATATTTAGTAATTATTTGACCATAAGGCTCGGCATGTTATATTTATATAACCTGCTTAAAATTCATACCCTATATTTGTTATTCCGCTGCAATTTACTCAATTATGAGTGTTGGGACAACATTGAACATAATCGGTGTTGCCACAACATTCTGTCACAACACAGTGTATGAATCAAAAATGGTACCAATCCCGATCCATAAATTTACAATTGGTATCAGACCCAAGCACATAATCATGGGTGTTTGGATTTGGTACCATACCATGGATAATGTGAACTCCAACACAAACAATAGACTACCAATGCTGGATGGGACAAACTATGCGTACTAGAAAATCAGGCTTAGGCAATACATCAAATTCTTAGACATACGCGCTTGGAAATCAATCATTGATGGGTACAGTCACAATTGACTGTAAGAGACAATGACAATGATGTACATCTTAAGCCTGAAGCTGCTTGTACTCCAGCAGAAGTCAATGAAGCAGCCTACAACGAGAAAGCACTGAATGCCATCTTCAATTGGACAGATCCACATATGTTCAGGTTAGTACAGCTCTGCACAACTGCCAAGCAGCTTGGATATTTCTTCAAACTCACTGTGAGGGAGATGCAAGTCTCAAAGAATCCAGACTTCAAATTGCTTTACAAAAATTTGAGAGTATTAGAATGGGTGATGATGAGTCTGTCACTTCTCACTTTGAGAAACTAATGGATATTTCAAATGAATGTCAAAGTTTAGGTGATCCCTTAACTAATAAACAACTTGTTTACAAAGCTACGAGAACTCTGTCTCCTAGGTTTGAAGTTAAGAAGATAGTTATGCAAGAGGCCAGCCACATGTCATCACTTAACTTTCATACCCTTCTAGATCTTTTGCAAGAATTTGAAATGAATTCAGAGCACTAACAGACAGAGAGGTCTTTCTTTAAAAGCTACTGAAGAAGAAGTTGATGATGAAACTGAAAATAAGTGCTTACTTAGGTTATGTGGTTAAAAAGTTTAACAAAATCTCCTTGAATGATAGAGTCAGAAAAGAAAAGAATGTACCTCATAATCTGAGAAGGAGTTTTCCCGGTAAAATGGTTAAGTATTCATTCAAAATGCCTTCTGAAAGTGACAGAAAGAAATTCAATGCTTTGAGTGTAAAGGTTATGGTCAATTGGCTTATGAATGTGCTAATACTTTAAGATTCAAAGGTAGCTCTAACTGGGTGTGCATAGAGGATATTGATGATGAGACAGGTTTGGAGGAAATGCCTAATGAACATGTGTCTGAAGAAATTCACACAACAACCTTGTCTGCTCAGGTAAACTTGACAGAGTATCATGACAACATTGCAACTAATGAATGTGCGCTCAACACTCAGACTGATCCAGAAGAACATAATGACTACTTCGACAGCTGGGAGGACGGCGAATATATTTCTAATCCTGAGTGTTTTATTACTGATATGAATGAATCTGAGGAACATTACTTTGTCTATTTTGGTGGTTATGTAGATTTGGATAAAGAGTACTTCTTTAAAGGGGAAATAGATTAAGGTGAAATTATTGATGAACTGAAGGTGGTTTACAGGGAGCTTATTGATGAAGTAAAGAAAATTATCAAAAAGGAAAAGGAGCTCATCAAGGAATTCGGAATTATTGATTGAAACTGTGACTGAACTGGAAAGAAATCTCACCAGAAAGGAGTGCCAAATGGAAAAGATGGAGATAAAGCTGGAAGAAGCTGAGAGAATAATTGCCAAGTGGAACTTAGGAACAGTAAACTTGATGAAGCACGGAGCGTTGGTAATGAAGGTACTACTGGTTTAGGATATCAAAAAAGGTCAAGTATGTCTAATACTATTATACCTAGTTTTGTAAAAGCTGGCTTTGGTAAAACTAATGGAAATTCTCTTAAATCCAAGAAAATAACCTATATCTGCCAATATTGTTTTCAGCATGGTCACTTAAAACTATACTGCTTTAAGTGCAAAAAGTTTTGTGAAAAATACAAGTATGAAAGTAGTGATGTTGTATCTGATGCTAGGTCAACATCGAAACAATCTAATGTTGGCACAACACTCAAAACAACACCAGTGAACATAATAACAGTTTTAGAAAGAACAGAGTGTGGACTCCTAAAATCAAGATAATCTGTAATGTTGTGTTCTCATCTAATCATACTCTTACCGGTGATTGGTATTTTGACAGTGGTTGTTCTAGACATATGAGAGGTACCAAGACTAATCTCATGGATTTAATGCCCTTATCTACTAGTACTGTTTCATATGGTGGTGGTAGTAAAGGAAAGATAATAGGGAAGGGGGTTCTCATTGTTGATGGTTTTCCACATCACTGATGTACTGTTGGTGGAAGGGTTGCGTGCAAATCTCATCAGTATCAGCCAGCTTTGTAATGATAATCTGATAGTTAAATTTGATAAGTATTCCTGTGATGTGTTTGATAATACTGACACTTGTGTGATGACAGGAAAAAGGTCAAAGGACAACTGCTACTTAGTGGATGAGGATGCTTGTGTCTACATGTGAAGGTTGATGAATATGTGGTCTGGCACAGAAGACTTGGTCATGTTCACTACAGGAATCTGGAAAAAACCAACAAACTGGAGGCTGTAAGAGGCATACCTAAACCCATGAGTCTAGGTAAACTATTTTGTGGTGATTGTCTGGCGCTATGGGATCGGCCGAATTGTCAAATTATCGGGCAAAATTGGAGACTTGACTAATTATGGGACCAAAAACAATGTGTGACCAATCATTGCATTTCACACCTTCATCTTCTGTTTTTTAGTTACAACGCCCCCTAATACCTCTTAATTGGTCAAAAAATAGCATATTACAAAAATATCTTGTTATCGGGAGAAAGTACAAATTGTCAATAATTTATTTATGCTAATTTCTTTATACAATACAGCCCAATTATTTTAAATTTCAACAAACTTATAAATTCTTCACATCAAGACTTGTAATAATGATGGATTACACGTCCCCATCAACTAAATGTGAAATTCCTCTGGATTTTGTCATTGTTGATATATGTGGGATTTTGTTTGTGTTCAGTGTGCCTTAATAGAAGATCGAAAAAGAAAAATGCTAGGTATCCCAATACCGAATCCAACTCGTAGCACAAATTTTCGAAACACATTAATGTGTGCATTATCATTAATTTGTGATGCATGTTGATTTTTAATGGTGGCAAAGAGTATTTTCCCAAAGGAAACTTTGCAAAATAGGTCTTTTAAATAATCACTTTTCAACTTTGGTCCTTTAAAGTGCAAATGGCCATTTTTAGTCCCTTAAAGTAATCAAGTTTTATTTTTGGTCCTTCGGCGAGGGAATATTCTAATATTACCCAAAAATTGGCATGTGTCATGCACATGACTTTGATTCAAAGTTTTTTTTTAATGACAAATGAGAAACTAGTGCCCTTAGGCCATCCTTTGATAAAATATAAGAAATAGAGGGAAGGGGTAAGTGCATAAAGTAAAATCTGCCATCCGCTTGGTATCCTAACTTCGCAACGGAGTCCGACAACTTGTTCTTCTCTCGCTCGACCCAACAGAATTCATGTTCCCAAGGCATATGCAACAACTCACGACATTCTTTCACCGCCCCGTAGAAGCACAGCTCGGTCTGCTTATCTTCTATAATCATGTTGAACGCGGTCAAGGAGTCCGTCTCGACAATGATCCTCACTATGCGGCGTTCCCAAGCAAGCTTGAGTCCCTTTCTAATTACCTCAAATTCGCATTCAAGGACCGTCGGGCATGCTAGACCCTTACTAAATATCCAAACCCACTCGCATTTATTGTTGCGCAATACCCCACCTATTGCGCCCTTATTCCGTCGACTATCCATACTCCCATCAACGTTGAGCTTCATCCAACCGTCCCCCAGCCGTTGCCAAGTCGTGCCCTCCCTCGCTCGATTCACGGGTTTGGCCGATAGTAAGTTAATGCTCAGGATTTTAACTTTGCAAATAACCTCGTGATTTCGCTCTACCTTTCCCCGAAATACTCTTGCATTTCTTACTTTCCAAATTATCCAAAGGCTTGCCGCAAAGATAATATTCCATGGTAGATCCGGTATAACTCTACGTATTTTTGCACCCCTACGGGCGTTCGTCTTTAACCATGCATGGTTTTCTATGCTATTGAACGCATCACATTCAGTCGACAGAAGAATAGTACGCCACACCTTCCTCGCAGCAATGCAAAGCCGAAGGATATGAATCGAATTCTCCTCAGCTCTATTACACCCATCGCACAATGAAAAATACGTGAGCTTTCGTGTCGTCCTCAAATTATTCGTTGCAGGCCTTTCTTGACCCGCCAACCACAGAAAATATCTTATTTTGTTGCTACACTGCACGGACCACACCCATTTTAGACCCCTCAATGCACCCGTCCCCTCGGCTCACTTACGAAGTAGCACTTTGGCGCAAGGACCTCCCATCCACAGCTTCGTTCCAGATTAAGCGATCATCTTGGTCATTTAGATTCGATCTTTTCCCTCTATCATCTTCGTCCAGCTCGAGTGGACCACCGTATTCAGCCCGCCTAAACTCCACTGGTCTGTGTCATCAAGCACCTCGCAGAGTTTAATGTCCTTATCTCCCTCGTCAATTCGTGGTACAAAATCACAAAGTCGGCCGCTCCCCATCCAGTTATCGTAACAAAAGGATATGGTATCCTCTTTACCAATCTCCCACCTCCCAAAGTGTTTGATGAGCTACATGTCCCGAACCACACCTTTCCACGCCAAACTATCGGTAGCCTTAGCTTTAAAGTCAAGAAGTCGACTTTTTCTAAGGTATTTAGAGGCTACGATCTCCCCCCCCCCCCCCAACCCCGCGCTTTGCTCCCATAATTTCCAACAGTATTTGGCGATAAGAGATTGATTGTTGAGACGCGAAAGTCGTAGGCCCAACCCTCCATCTTTTTTCTCGCTCGTAACCTTCTCACATCCCATAAGGTGAAATTTTCAGACGCTCGGATCACTTGACCATAAAAAAATCACGGTTCAACTTGTTAAGACGTTGACAAACATTATCCGATAACCAACATATCTGCATAATATGGACGGGCACGGCCATAGAGACGGACTGGACTAGCGTAGCTCTCCCGCGAGAGATAGAGGGTTTTACTTTACCATCCCGAGAAGAGCTTATTTAATTTATCAAACGTATCTTTTATTAAGGAAATACTACCTTATTCGCACAACACAATCAATGGAAATTAACAAGAAGTGACCATTGCACCAAATCATTCTTATGTGGGGGGAAATCTATTTGAATTGCAGTATCAAGGGGCAAGAGACTTGATTGGAGAGATACATCAAGAATTCTCCACTATTAATGATGGTCAACAGATCATTCCTAACTTAGATGAAGATAATCACGACCATAATTCCTTGAATTATCAGTTGTACTTTAATTAACAATATTTTCCTTTCTTAGCTTAATGAGCACATGTATATAAGCTGACTTTGAGGTTCTGTTGTAACTCACGAAAAACAACAATATAATTAAGCCAATCATTTATGCACAAATCCTTCTCCGTTTTCTTTGTGGTATCTAGAGCCTTGTGAGTTTAGAACCTCTTTTGATATTATTTCTCAATGGCTTCTTTATCTTTAAATGTCGATAACTTCATCACTCTCAAGCTCGAACCAGAAAATTACCCACTTTGGAGAGAACAAGTGATGGCATTCGCAAAATGCCAAGACCTTATGGGTTTTCTTGATGGCTCAACTGCAGCGCCACCCGCTCTTCTTCCCACTCTCGCTCCCACATATACTGAAAATAACACTACTCAAACACAAACACAAACTCACGCACTTGCCTATCTCTAATGGCGCAAACGTGATCGCCTACTTCGGGGTTGGATTATCGAAACATTGTCCTCTACATCTCTTGGCCTAGTAATTGGATCAGAGACTTCAAAAGATGTCTGGAATGCTCTAAAAGATTCATATGCAGAAATCTCTCAAGAACGATAGTTCACTTTACGCCAACAATTAACATATATGCGAAAAGACTCATCCTCATCACTCACTGATCACCTTCAAAAATTCAAATCTTGTGATAACTTGAGTGCAATTGGTTGTCGTATTACTGATAAAGAGAAAGTTTTCTTCCTTTTGACCACTTTAGGACCAAAATACGAGAACTTCACAACTTCCATGATGAAGCCACCCATGCCCACATACTCAGAAATAATTATGCTGCTCCAAGGTTTTGAACAACGACAAGGTCTTTTTGACAAATCAATCAATTCTTTTACCTTCTACGGCAATCGCCAGAATTCTTCTCCTCAACAAAAGGGTTCCTATCATAACAATAACAGGGGAAACACTCATTCTGGAAATTCAATTTCGTTTACATCTCAAGGCCGCGGGTTTCGACCTGTGGCCTCTACTAATCAGTTTTCATATAATACAGGAAATCTGACCCATCAACGGCGAGACTCAAACTTATCTCGTCAAAATAATCCCATGATATGACGCATGACTCCTACAGAACGTGAGCTTTACAAAAATGTTCGTTGTCAAATTTGCAACCGAGATGGTCATATTGCAACAATTTGGTGGGAAATCATACAAATCAAGAAGGCGTGCCACAAGCTCTTGCTGCTCTAACAATGGATCCTGGTGTCATGGACACAGATTGGACAACTGACACGGGTGCCTCCAACCACATGACTGGTAATGAGGGTATGGTTTATAATTCTCGCCCTTATTTTGGTAACGATAAAGTCTTAATTGACGATGGTAGTCCGTTACATATTAAATATGTGGGAAATTTCTTAATACACGACGGACAAAAACAATTGCCTATTTCTAATGTTCTTGTCGTTCCATCACTTACTCGTAATTTACTATCAGTAAGTCAGCTTACCGATCAATATCCTGTTGATTGTGAGTTTTCTAACCATGATCTTTTTGTTAAGGTCCGAGAAAAATGACAAATTCTGCTAAAAATGATGCCTAGAGGTGATCTATATGTGCTTACAAGCCCAAGAGAGGCTCATTTTTCTACTCGTTTTTGTTTCGGCTCAATAAATCTTTGGCATCAACACCTTGGACATCCACAACCATCAACGTTGAATTTACTTAAATCTAAAATCTTAATGAGTATCAATGGTAGTAATAAAATGTTAAATGTTTATGAAAGTTGTCAACTTGGGAAACTTAGCAAATTACCTTTTATTTACTCTAAATATTTATGTAATGAACCGTCGTGTACATTGTGATCTTTAGGAGCCTGCCCCTATTTTATCTTTTGGTAATTTTAAGTATTATGCATGTGTTGTAGATGAGTTTACTCGTTACACATGGATAATCCCATTAAAATCCAAATCTGATTTTGTTGATGAGTTTTTTATGCTTGAAAGCTGTATCTTGCGGCAATGTAATAAAAGGATTCAGATTTTTCACGTTGATGGTGGTGGATAATTCGTCAACTCACGCTTGACTACCCATTTTACTAGCAAGGTATTTTACACCAAATTCCATGTCCCTACACTCCTGAACAATCAGGTATGGTTGAACATCGTCATCGATATATTCAAGAATTAGGCATGACTATGGTATTTCATAGTGGGCTTCCTACTACTTTTTGGGTTGAGGCATTTAATATACTGCAGTTTATATTATTAACCTCTTACCAAGCTCTTCCATTAAATTTGAAACACCGTATCATAAATTATACGGTGCATATCCTAATTACTCATCTTTATGTGTATTTGGCTCAAAGTGTTTTCCTTATACGTGGGATACTAAGAAGAATAAATTTGAACCAAAGACCATTCCTTGTGTATTTCTTGGTTATAGTAAAAAATATAAAGGTTACAAATG
Source organism: Linaria vulgaris (assembly GCA_948329865.1). Taxonomy (NCBI): domain Eukaryota; kingdom Viridiplantae; phylum Streptophyta; class Magnoliopsida; order Lamiales; family Plantaginaceae; genus Linaria; species Linaria vulgaris. The sequence continues at coordinate 109,478,074 of OX415249.1, read as the reverse complement.
TTTTGCTCCTCTTTCTCGTCGTATATATATGTCGTGCCATGTAGTGTTTGACGAAAAAGTATTTCCATTTAAAAAGGTACATGATGTCTCTAATACCCCAATGATTTTATCAAAATTTGATGCTTAGACAAAATCTAATCATGATACTTCTACTTTAATGCCGTCCTTAGATACAGAAGTCCATTCCCCTATTGATACTCCTGATTTTGCTCAAAGACAAACATTACAGAACATTATATTGTTGCTCCTATTGAAGAAAATCCTACTCATTGTGATCAAAATAACTTAGTCACATATCTTGCTCCTAATGAGTCGTCTCATCCACCAGAAAATGTGTCACATATTGCTGCTCCTATCAAAGAACATCCTTCTCACTGTGATCAAAATAACTTAGTCACATGTCCTGCTCCTAATGAGTCGTCTCATCCTCCAAAAATACGTTATCTCCAGATATTCCACTATCTCCTCCAACCATTCCAGAACATCGTATGCTTACTCGCCTAAAAGATGGCATTAGAAAACCGAACCCCAAGTATGCTCTAAATGTTAGTACTAAAGATGTAATTCGTGAGCCTCGCACTGTAAAATCTGCTCTTCAACATAATGGTTGGAAACAAGCCATTGATGAAGAAATGGCTGCCCTCCAATAAAACAATACATGGAAACTTGTTCCTCGTCGTCCTAGTATGCATGTGATAGGATCAAAATGGGTTTTTAAAGTTAAACTTAAAGCTAACGGTATTGTTGATCGTTTAAAAGCATGTTTGGTAGCTAAAGGTTATCATTAGTTAGATGGTGTCGATTACACAGAGACTTTTTCTCCCGTCATTAAGTCGGGAATGATACGACTTGTTCTTACTGTCACGCTTGTTCGTGGATGGGAAATCCGTCAATTAGATGTTAAAAATGCCTTTCTTCATGGAACCATCTCTGAAGATATATATATGGAACAACCCCCTGGAATGCAAGACCCAAGTTTTCCATCCTATATATGCAAACTACAACGTGCTTTATATGGTCTTAAACAAGCTTTGCGAGCGTGGTTCGATCGTTTTAGTACATTCTTAATTTATAATAATATTGATTGTAGCCTTGCTGATTCATCTCTATTTATTCATAACTCTACTAACGGAATAATTATTCTTTTCTTATATGTAGTCGACATGTTATTAACATGATTTAATCAACAACAACTCAACGCCTTTGTAGCTCAACTCAACCCTGGATTTTCAGTGAAAGATCTTGGACCTATTCATAATTTTTTAGGAATTGAAGTCACAAGAACACCAAATGGCTTACATTTATCGCAAACACATTACGCTATGACAATTCTTCAGCGCGCTCAAATGGAAGAGTGCAAGCCCATGAGTATTCCTATGGAGTCCAAAACAAAAGGGTTAACTGATACTACTCTACTTGATGATCCTAGTATTTATCGTGGAATTGTCGGTGCTTTATAATACTTAACACTAACAAGGCCTGATATCTCTTTTAGTGTTTATTTTGTCTCACCGTTTATGCAAGCCCCAACACAATCTCATTTAAATATGGTTCGCCGTATACTCCGCTAAATAAAAGGGTCACTTCATCTCGGCCTCGACTTTACTTTCAATACTAGCCTTGACCTATGTGCCTTTTTCGATGCAGATTGGGCTGGTTGCCCAATTACAAGACGCTCTACTACTGGTTATTGCACTTACTTGGGTCTAACATCATATCTTGGTGTGCTAAGAAACAACAATCTGTATCACGCTCTAGCACCGAAGCTGAATATCGAGCTATGACGCACACTGCTGCTGAGCTTACATGGCTTACAAATCTTCTTCGTGATCTTCACATTTCCCTCTCAAAACCATCTTTGCTCTTGTGCGACAACATCATCGCTCTCCACATGACTGTCAATTCGATTTTTCATGCTCGGAGAAAACATATTGAATTGGATTATCACTTTGTGCGTGAACGAGTAGCACTTGGTTTATTAATCACTCAACATGTCTCCTCCAAATCACAAGTCGCATATATTTTCACGAAGCCTATGTCCAAGTCTTAACTTTATTATTTTTGAACCAAACTTTGCCTTCGTCCCCGGCAAAGTTTGAGGGAGGATATTAAGGAAATACTACCTTATTCACACAACACAATCATTGGAAATCAACAAGAAGTGACCGTTGAACCAAATCATTCTTATGTGGGGGAAAATTTGTTTGAATTGCAGCATCAAGGGGCAAGAGATTTGATTGGAAAGATACATCAAGAGTTCTCCACTATTAATGCTGGTCAACATATCATTCCTAACTTAGATGAAGATAATCACGACCATAATTCCTTGAATGACCAGTTGTACTTTAATTAACAATATTTTCCTTTCTTAGCTTAATGAGCACATGTATATAAGCTGACTTTGAGGTTCTGTTGTAACTCACGCAAAACAACAATACAATTAAGCCAATCATTTATGCACAAATCCTTTTCTATTTTCTTTATCTTTAAAGTCTTTGCGTTTCACGTGCACATGAAAAAGTTGCGCACCAAGGTACTTAACAAGATGAGTCGTTTGGCTAAATCCGAGCACCACGCATATCCGTCGCTTGAGCCTCCATTCTCCTGGTTTTGAGAAGTAAACCTTGGATTTAGAAGCACTGGGTTTAAGCCCCGAAGATTGGCTAAAACGATCCATTATCGACTTCATAGTGCGCGCGGTTTTTAACATCGCCTTCCCCATTAATATGAGGTCGTCTGCGAAGAACAAGTGAGAAAGTCGCGGCCCCTTTTGACACACTGTGATCGGTTCCCATCTTTTATCTTGCACCACCTCAAGAATAAGGTAAGTGAAGCGCTCCACGCATAGAACGAAGAGATACGGGGATAGGGGATCCCCTTGGCGCAACCCATAGCCATGCTTGAAAGCGTCGAGTGGTTCCCCGTTCCAAAGGATCCGCGTAGATGCATTACGAACACAAAACATAATAAGTTTCGTATTATTCTCCGGAAAATTGAAGGCATGTAATGTTTCTTCCAAGAAACTCCAACTAATCTTATCGTACGCCTTCTCGAGGTTTAGCTTCAAAATCATACTCCCAATTGTATTCATCTTCTTAGAACGGAGGGAGTGAAGTAGTTCTTGAATGACCAAGATATTATCATGCGTACCCCTTCCTTTAATAAAGCTCGATTGCGTGGGAGCAATCAATTTGGGCATAAGGTCTTTGAGGCGAAGAGTAATGCACCTAGTAATGAATTTGGAAGTGACATTACATAGCGAGATTGGGCGAAATTTTGCCATAGAGGTCGGGGTCGGTGTTTTGGGGAAGACAAAGGAACGCACCACATTTTTCCGGATCAAAACACCCTTCTTTGAACGCGCTATCCACGAAAGTATATAAGGAACTCTGAATCCAGCTCCAATACGTTGATAGATCTTCGCTTGTAGACCGTCGGGTCAGGGGGCTTTCGAAGGGTGTGTGGCCCACACTGTTGCTTTTAAATATTTTTTTATTTTTACCCAAATACTTATATAATTGACCTTAATATTTTTCAAATAGGCATATTTTACTCCAAAATTGCGAAATTCTCTAAAATAAAGAGTAGCGTACTATGATTTACAAGTTTTACAAAGGAATTGCAATTGAAAATGAAATAGTATAGAAATACTTCAAACACAAAATCTTCTTTAATTTATTATAAACAAAGCTGAAGCACATATGTTGATGGCCATCGGCAAAATATACACTCTCTTCTCGTCAAAAACAACAATTTAGGAAAATCAAAAGAACAGAACAAATGTAAAGTTTTTACAATCAAAGAACGAGAGAATGCACAAGGTGCAGAAACAAAACCACAACTTTAAGAAAGGAAAGCATATTAAGGGCAAAATATATGTCAAAGTTTGTTTACATAATATATTAGCAATATCATCCACTCCTTCAGTATCCATAATCTCAAACTCAATTCTCTCCCCTCCTCGATTGAGAAGTTAGCTAATCAACTTCACGTAGCACGACTTGAATTTGAGCTTAATAGTTTGTAAAGTGCAAAATGATCTAAGGCTCCATCTTAGGAGTCAAAGTACTGATCGCGTCCGCGACACTGAGGAAGATCTTATCCTCTCCAATTGCGGTGGCAAAGTCGGACGTGTGGATTTTGTCAAGCACGGCCTGGCCTGGATTTGCTAGAACAAGCTGTGTATATGAACAAACACGCGTATTCCTGGTAAGTTGTTGGTTCATATATATGATCAAACATATGTGTCTTCGTCGAAGGAAGTTCAAATTGTTTTCTTTTTATTGTGCAAAAACAGAATTTGAAAGAAGAGTGGCTTTCATGTGACATAAAAAATGCCATAACTTATACACTAAAGCAATGACTTGCCTGTATTTCTCTCTTTTGAAGAGTCTTGTACAGATCTTCCATAGCATGGAGACCACTGGTGTCTATGTCAGTTACAGCTGAAAGACAACGGCAAAATTGCTTCATTTTTAGTCTACTAAAGTTTTTTTTTCTTTTTTGGTATGAATTGAAATAGAGAGTTCCTTACGTGACATTTCGACTATCAGAAACTGGATCCTTGGTAGGCTATTTTCTTTAAGATGGTCTTCTTCATCTGAAAGCAATCTCAATAACCTGCCAAACCATTTAGAACCTTTATAAGTATAATTTAGTCGCGTAAACTCTAAGAAGCTGAAGATAAGTCGGACTGAAGATTGATATATACCTTTCCCTTATGTAGTTTGAGTTTGAAAAGTAGATTGCGGAATCAACTCTCACAATCACAACCCCAGGAACCTTAGTTGCTTCAGGGTACTGCTGAACGTTCCTGTAAATAGTAGTTCCCGGAATTTTACCAAGTACTGCAGTTTTTGGCCTTGTAGCTTGGAGAAGAATCTTGGCAAAAGATATTGCAACCTGTATTTATATCAAGAAAACATTTAACTGAACTTCCAAGTAATCTATCAATCATATAATTCACGTAGTAAAAATCCTATCATCGTTTAGTTACCGCGGTAAGGAGGCCTATCTCGATAGACACAAAGACCACACCAAAGAAGGCTCCCATGCAAGCAACAAAATCGAATTTGTCAATCTTCCATATAAGAATCATTGCTTCATAGTCGAATAATCCAACGACGGCTGATATGATGATTGAAGCTAGTATGGCGTTAGGTGTGTACTTAAAAAGTGGGGTAATCACCATTAGAGTTAACAACACAACGGAAGACATCACAATGTTGGATACAGCCGTGTTACATCCTGCCATGTAGTTCACAGCAGACCGCGAGAAAGATCCTGCCACGAGAGTGATAAAAGAGAATTAACATGATGATTTGTTTAAACAGAGAAAATGTATACTCCAAAATGAGATTATATCATTAGGCATGCACACCTGTGGCTACATAACACGATGTCAGTGAGCCAACGACATTCATTGTGCCTAATGCTATCATTTCTTTGTTTCCGTCCAAATGATAGTCTTTCATAGCTGCAAAGGTTCTACCAATAGCAACAGCTTCCTGTGATGAAAACAAATTTGATCCATTAACTTTATTGATACTAACTGGTATGGATGAGAACTTCAAGCATAAAAAGATTCGGAATTTGCTTACAGTTAGCGCAACCAATCCTGCCACAAGTCCTATTTTGAAACCTGTGGCCATATAGCTTCCCGTGAAATAGATTTCGTCCAAAGATGGAGGATTTACGCCTTGTCGGATATGGCTCACCTGGAGTTTTGTTTTTTGTGTTAAAGCTTATAAACGGTGACTAACGATTCTTACAAACCGTGATATGGTTAACAAGTCAAAATGCTCACAATTTGGACGCCTTGCTTGTCTGCACGGGTGATGAACACGCAGAAGGTTGAAATGATGACAGAAATCAATGGTGCTATGGCAGGAATCCAAAATAGTTTCTTGTTCTTCTTAGCCTGATCCCACCAAAATTCAACAGAAACCATTACTCGCCACATATAATCTGGAAATATAATCTAAGCTATAAGTGTAAAAACATTTCTTACAATGAACTTGGCAATAAGTATAAAAGCCAAGAATGTAACTCCAATTAGAATAGTCTGCCAATTCCACTGCAAGAACAAGAAGAACATTTATTTTACCCCAAAATTAGTTTCAAATCTGGTACAACCAGTAAAATTTACTGAGATAATAATCTCACCCCATGATGCACAGTAGTCCACACGGAGCGCATCACAGAAATTATGTCGGTTTTCTTGGTAAAGAATTTAGTCTTTATTCCAAGTAAACCTTTCAGCTGCTGAAGGCCGATAGTAATGGCTGCCCCCGCCATAAATCCGACAATGGCAGCGTGCGATAAGAAATCAATTATGAAACCCAGCCTAAATGTAAAGTAACACAAAATCCACTAGTAAATTCTTTGACCTCATAGAGTTTCATTGCCATGCGACCCCTCAAAAAGAGAACAGAAAATACAAGACTTTCATCGAAGTTCTAGTAGATTTTTGATGGAAAAACTAAATATACAAAAAAGATAACAGGGCAAATGAGTACCTAAAGAAACCAAGAGTGAACTGGGTGACACCAGCAAAGAACGTAGCTGTAAAAGCGAGGCGCTCGTACTCGTGTTTGTGCTTTATAGGATCAATCTCCTCCTGAAGCATACTACCAAGCAAGAGAGAGACAACTGCAACCGGTCCAATAGCAATATCCCTTGAGCTTCCCATGAAAGCATAAATAAGAGGTGGGACAAAACTACTATCTGTAAAAACAATAAAAGTTCAGCTCTTTAAATGATCCGAATCCTGAATGTTAAAAGCTTGTGGAGACAATCGACATTCAATGATACGTATTCTCCAAAAATAGCCTGATATATGTAAACATTGGTATGCCTGAAAATGTGGTGAAACTTACATAGTCCATACTGCGCATCCAAATTCGCGAGTTTTGCATAACCAATATCCTGCATGGTGCAAAGTCCGAAAACCAGAATGTTAGAGCTTTCCGAAGAACTAACTATATACAAACAACTAATCGGAATATTTAGTCACCTGAGGGATGCAGAGACTAGCAATGGTGAGTCCAGCAATCAGATCGCCTTTGAACATGGACAGCTTGTATCGCCTTCCCCATTCAAGAATTGGGAAAACAGCTTGGATCCCGAGCAGTAGTTTCTTCGATCGAGATTGACCCTTGAAAGGTTTCAAGGGGTCATCATGAAAGAAAGTCTCCTTAAATGTAAATTTGAACTCCTTGAATAGGTTCTGCTTTGGTGGCTTTCCGACCTTGTAGGGCACATTATTGTTATCTGCATGGCGATGCGAAGACACTGCACTCGCAATGTCCTCGTCTTTAACACGGCCCCCAGTCATTTTTGCCAAAGAAAATGATCACCTGAGTTTAAACAAAAGTTCATTAAAAACAATAGTGATAAGAGATCTTGTGAATTTTACCTTTCACTTTGTATGAGTGCAAATTAGATACTATTATAGTAAATGTTGGATGATTTCGATAAATAAAACAATGTATAAACAATCTTTCAGGATTGATGAAAGAGCTAATTACCAGGATCTCTGTAAGCAAGAATACCTGAAGATATCTTATGAGTACTGTAGGGATTATTACAAGCTAAGATGGAGAACACTTTATATAAACTTGTATATTATAAAGTCAACTGTATATGTGAATGTGTACGCAGGAATTAAGAACATGTCATACCAGATAGGTATATGAATCTAGATGGAATACAAACTACATTCACAAGATTGACAAAAACAGAATGTGTAGCTAACTTAGGATATAAGTAGTCAAGAACCGTCGACAAAAAATATTTAATGATGAATTATTGAAGTTTAGATAAGTTAGTGATGAGGAATGAACTAGTTTTTGGTGCATGAGTTGACTTAAGAACAATATCGACGGCCTCAATTTGAAGTTCAAAAAGGATATGTTACTCTACTGCCGTTTATTTTTATTTATTTTTCTTACATCTTGTTTTCTAAGTTTGGTATTGTAATTAAGTCTCTGTGAGATTCGATCCCAGTGTAATAATTGGTCCTATAGAATGGATAATAATATGTTGACTGGCTCTTCACTTTTCTGAATTGCCAAATGAATATGTAAATTGATGAGCCTCCTGTTCCCAGTTATATTATAAAGTGATTTGGCAGCAACAATCCTCCTTCGTGTTCTATTACTTACCATAATCATCCGAAGACTAAGGCGTCAGTTAACAAGCTCTGTGTGTATTATTAGCAGCAAAATATTTCATTATACAAGAACTTAGTTCACGACTAGTGAAAATCTGTGATTTAATTGGAGTTTGTTCCTACAATAAATATTTATACTCTAGAAAATAAATGCGTATATATAACCTTCGGTTGCAAAAACTTACACAATCTCGTATTTGATAATTGTCTGTAGTCCTCTCGAGTTTTGGAAGCGCCGCATAATGAAATCACATGTTTTCATAATTTTTACTCGAGATCCATTTTTCCTCAATGTTTGTTAAATACTGTTAAATAGTGGTGTACACTCGCTCTATGCGAGAATTAGTTCAATTAACAAACCTCTTATGTGAGAATTAGTTCAATTAACAAACCTCTTGTGGTTTGAAAACTTACCAGCCCCCTCCCTCTCTTGGTTTAGAAAATAGTGCATCAGATTCTCGTTATAATTTATTGATTACAAAACTAAGATATATAATTTTACTTTATTATTGTCTTTATGATAAAAAAAACATATTACATTAGAAAAAAATAAATTTGTCTTTATGATACAAATATTCATTTGTCAAGATTGAAGTAAAATAAGTTTATTAGTTATTATCAAAATCAAAATAGATACTTAAAACTAAAATGATTTTACGCAAATTTACGTTTTTGCAACCACTACAAAGATTTGGACAACTGAACCAAAGATTTTGAATCTATAAGTTCAACGATTTAGGTTGAAATCCCATCACTACAATAATACTTCCGCATTTATACACTCGTATGTTTAGAAAAGCTAGCTGCCGCATTTATATGTTTTTCATTTCTTTTTTAGGTATTATATATGTTTTACACTTGAAAACCCAGAAAATTAAAAGAAAAATCCAAAATTAAAATTCAAAATTGTGAAAACAAATAAATCACCAACCAACAATTGGCCTATTTCAAAATTGCTAACTCTCTTGAGGTGTTAGTCACCTATTTCTATTTTATATGGGAACCACGCGCTAGCTACTAGTAAAATTTAGAAGATCATAGACATATAGGCAAGGTAATTTCCCTTGGAAAAGAGATTTTGAGATTGTTGCACATATATAATTATATACTGGTTCTATGAAGGAAAACTGGTATTATTTGGCATGATTGACATATCAGGCAGATGACAGTGTATATACGCTGATGCAGAACTAAGAAGAACAAATAATTAATGTGGCATCGATCGAACTCAATACAGAAAACGGATAAAATTGATGCAATAATATATATATATATATATAATTGTTATGTTGCTTTGGAATCTCGCTAAGTCGTCCATTTTGGTATATTGGAGATTTTTAATTCTCTAATTCGTAGTAATTTAATGTAAACATATTTATTTATTGTACACAACGACGCATCAGTTGGAAATGAAGACTAGGTTATAGTTTCATTAAATAATATTATTATTTGGGTTAAATCTGTTAATTGAGTAGCTAGTTCAGCTGTGTTCGTAATATATTTAGTTGATCTAATATCAACCGAAAACCTTATGAGCTCGTTTGGTTGCAAGAGGCCCTAATATGTCTCTTCATATTAAGGCATACAAAGATCCTTGTTATGGTAGATTTACCAACTTTGGTTGGTCATGTTGTACTTTACTTTATTATGTGGGTCCCATTATATCTTTCATTTGGTTGTACATGCTATTATCCGGATTAATACATATTATGTCTCAAATTCCTTTTATACCCTTAAAATATATACTCTCAAATTAGAAATTACATTACATTTTGTGTAAAGCAAAGATCAAAGTTTCAGTTTTGAGTTACGTTTCAACGAACTAAGTACTGGAAACATTTTGAAATTTTTTTGAAACGTTTCGAAATATAATAAAGAATGTATGAAATAAAATTTATAAAATATTGAAGAGAATAACCCCTTTTTCTTTTTATTTTGCTAAGCATCATTAATAACCAAAATTTTATTTAGGATCCAATGCCAATTTAATCTACAGTTCTGAATTAATGAAAATAGAGTGTCAAATATACACAAAAACTTCATGTGAGTCATTTTCCATTTTTTTTGTAGCAAATAGTAATTACTATGCGAGAATTGCAATTACCAAATTCCACTAACGTGTCAAATATACATAAAAACTCCATGTGAGTCATTCTTGCATTTTTGATAGCAAATAGCCAAAAATACTAATGACTTTGCCACAATAGTAATTACCCAATTCCACCACCGCTTCATTCCCTCAACTCTCAAGCCCATATTTCACTACTTTCACCCAAATGTTAAATTGAAGAAGAAAAACTCATCCGAAATATGAAATGGAGGCAGAAGACAGTTTGCAATTGTTCGGATGAAGGCAGATTAGGATTTACGGAGTCCATTTTCAACCAAAATGAATCCATTTTGCAAGAGTGGTGAAGGGACAAGAGAAAATTAGTGAAATTGTCCAGAACATAATCCATTTTTCGTTCTCAAATGTCTTAATTTTTCGTGCTAATGCACCTGATTTTTTGATACAGATAACAACTTTTTGACTTTTGATTTGGGATTTTAATATAACCAAATTCCATGTAAAAAAAAGGGGCAGTTTTGATTTTTCAATTGGGGCATTGAACTCCATGGATTCTCCTGGAAAGAAGCAGATGAAGAAACAGTACTAGGAAGCATTTTTCGGAGAGAAGCAGATTAAGAAACATATTTATCTGGTGATAACACTCCAGTGGAGGCTGTGGTTGGAATTCAACACAAATTTTCAGGGGAAAGATGTAGTTTAACGTAAGTAACTTTTTTACTGTGGAAGTCACTTTCGGAAAACGACCCCTGGAGAGCTTACTATTATGCCGCATGAAACCCGGGGCGGTCAGTTTATCCTGGATTAAAGCCAAGTAACCAAAACTAATTTAGTTACTATTGAACCCATTTAAAAACCCATTGTAGGACATATAACATCGTACCAAATGACCCCTATGAGTGTTGGAAAAGTCTGGATAATTTTGAAAAAAAAAAACGTTTGATAGTAGTTTCATAAACCTTTGCACAAACATTTTTTCAGTTTATGTTTTGAATAACTCCATCAATATTATCATTGTGAAACAACTAAAACTAAACTACCTTTACTTGCAAAATATAATACGAATCAACAACAAATATGTCAAAATATCATAATTAATTATAATGAGGATTTTATATTGATTTTTCAAAAGTTTTCGGCATGTTTCCAAATTAAATCACAATGGAGTTTTATAGTAATAGCCCTCAAGGATAAGATAAATTTCTAAAGAAAAATATACACAAAAATTAAGTTTACTCTCATATGGAGCGAGTGACGCTATCTCGAACAGAGTTAGACAAGTAGGAGCTTTTATGCAGAATTTACATAACTATACAAGAAAATTGTGTATATTTTTTAAATTCACAAAAACTATTTGGATAGTTACAAAATAAAAGTGAATTTTGTGTTTTACAACCACATGCGTTATATGTAAACTCACGTGCTCTTAAGTAAGAGTATAGTTAAGAGAAGCTAAGTAAGAAAAAAGTGCATTTGAATTTTCTTTAAGTTGCTAGCTAGCTAATTGGTCGTAGATTATTGGTCAAATGATATATAATGTGATATGTTCACAAGTTCCAAGTCATGACTGGCATTACAGTTAAGAAACACCCTCATCCCACAAATTTGACTTCCTGGGATTTGGCCTTTACTCATAGGTTTTTTTGATGACCAAAAAAAAAAAAAAAAAAAAGGTTATGGGGACTCATGTAGACTCAAGCCAGCTAAAGACATATATTTAGTTTGTGATGTATAGTTATCTCGAAAGCCTAAACTGAATGTATGTGATACATAACAATTTTGAAGATGATATAGATTAGACTAACTGACCAAAAACAAAATACGTAAAATAAGTCGCCTTATGGTTGAATTTATAACTCACATGTTTTCGTAAAGTTTGATATTATTTGACATACATATTCGCTCTTATCATTTTGATTGTTCTAAATGGAGATAATACGGAATATTATGTACTTGAATTATACTGCTGTTTTCAGAGTTCTGCTGTTTTCAGCCAAAGCAAAATGACTTTGAAACACTAATCATGCGCGCGTTGGAACCAAAAAAAGTTTCATACTTGGCTTAAGAGACACTTTTCACTGATATGACTTGTAGCAATTTGAGAAAGTTGGAAACTGTTATAGGGTGTTTTTTGTTTTCCTTTAACCATGCAAGTATAGTTTCGCATATTTTATATTCTTGTTTGGAATTAAATTACATAAACTTTTTTTTGTCGCTTGTTCCTTAGTTTTGCGAAAAATAATTATTAATTAGTTGTTGAGAATTCTCCAAGTACAGACACGTTTAAACACCTAAGGTACCAAAAAAAAAAGATCTTTGCATGTAAATTGGAGAGAGAAAGTTCCACAATAGGTTAAGTATGAAGTGTAAGATACAAAATACTATACACGCTAAATTCCACCGAGTAATATACTAATGAATCGCACACAATTAGTTATTAATAAATATAAAAAAAAAACAGAGATTACTATCCAACTTGTCCATTTATCTAAATTTGAACATATTATTTATACTCTTTGTTACTCATGATGTAAGAACACGAACAGGGAATACAAATACAATACACGAACAAAACAACACAGATTTTAAAACAAATTACTATGACTTGACACGAGTGGTTTAAGTTTCGGAGGCATGATAGTTTGTTACCACAACCGAACGGCCTGCAGATCGATCATTAATTCAAACACAAGATGCCCATTATGTATGCCACGTTTTTTGTCTTTTATTTTTTTGGTTACGTTAATAATACTAGATAGATTGGGTTTATTGAAACAAATCACGAATGACAATATATAATATAATATATTTGTTATGCTAGGATAAAACATACTAACCAAAGACAAAATCATCGTCACAAAAACCTATGAACTCCATCTCCATAAAGGTGAAGAAGTTATATTATGGCCACGTATAAAATTTTGTTTAGAGAATTGACAAAATCTCACCTGTATTCTGCAACTTGCCCACGCAGTCAACTCTAGCAGCAAATTATTACCGGTCATGATAATTTAGAAAATGAAAATGCAAATAAGTATTTAGCAGCTGTTTACGCGTAGATACACCATTTGCTGCGCAATATTAATTAACATGAACTAGTCTAACTATGTAAGTGAAGAAGCAAATACAGTCTCACCTTATTTGCGTCCAGGTTCAATGAACTTGAATGCGTTGAATGTTGAAACCTTCCCAGGCTGAATCTCTGTCAGAATTAATATTTTATGCCATCTAAATAATAATATAATTTCATGATATATACTCACTCGCTGTTTGTGTTTTTTTAAGTAGAGTATAATATATATGTGTGTATATTATATATATATATGTGTGTGTGTGTGTGTGTGTGTGTGTGTGTGTGTGTGTGTGTGTGATTGGAATTGAAGAAGAATTAGCAAAAGAGGAGAACCAGCTTAATAAATTGTGGAATTGGGAAAACGTTTTGTAAGGAAACCCTTAACAGCTTTGCGGGGAAGGAGAGTGAGAGAAAGTTAGTTCCTTTGTTCATATATATTATCGATCAATAATGCACTGGAAAGCTTAGTATTGTTTTCTTCCTAGCTTAGCTAGTCCAATTATATATACTACTTTATTGGCTTTGTCATTTGTGTAACTGGATAACGAGAAAAGTCGTCATTGGCTATATGCAATAATACAGTAGCTCTCTGCTCTGCAATTTAACTGAAAAAATAAAATAAAAAATAGAGTCGGTATATATAACTATTATACAATAATAAAATATTACCTTAGACTTTGTTTTGGTTACTATTAAATATATTTATTCTGCTTGTAAATAGCGTATAACAAATTTATAACTGACTCTTTTTTAAAATAGAATATGAAAAATGTCATTCACAATTCATTTTACGTGTCAAGAGTTCCACAGTCACATAGTACAAAATACATATGACCACAGCTATGTAAAGCATCTAAAGATACATTGTCACTAAAAGACAGTTTTTTTTTTTTTTTTGAACAGCACACTAAAAGAAAGTTTGTCTTGTTTTGGAAAACAAGTGTACCACAAAAGAGTACCAAATAGGAAAAATTACTGAGTGCGTAGATTTGAATTATAGGTGTGGTGTCTTCATTCGTTTGATTCATTTGAGAGTTGAATTTAAAAAATATAATCATGAGAGTTTAGCTCGAAGTAGACAATATTATTCTAGTGTAAAAATATATATAATTCCTAATAACTAGTATTAGATGTGGGGTCCCTGAAGTGAGTAAGAAATAAGGTAAACGTCAACTTAAGAAGATGCACGATCACTAATAGAAAACTGCACAATTGGAACCATTAATTAGGTTCCAATTGCCCCTTTTTTGGTTCCCGTAGACCATATGGGAACCACTTATGGGCACCAAAGGCTCTGTCTCCGTTACCCCCGTGGCGATTGCCTTGGGAACGAATTAAATGGTTCCCATTGCTAATAGGAACGAACGTGTTTGGTTTTCGTTTGGTTCCCATTGCTTTAGGACTGGGACCCCCAATGCTAACATGAGATACACATTATTCTGCCAACGGGAACCAACTTGTCCAAATTACGGGAACGAAATCTTCGTTCCTATTGCTTAATTCAAAATTTAAAAAAAATGGTGGAAATTTAGAATTTTGTTAAAAAAATAGGGGGAAATTTGAATTGTTTTCAAAACAGTACAATTTTCGAATTTTTCATATTGGCGCCATTTTGATTTTGAAAATTTTCAAAGATTTCATTTTTGATTATTGTTGTTGTATAATCTGAAATTATCATTTTCATGGTAATATGCTTAATTTCGTTTTATGTTATAACATTGTTGTATAATATTTAAATTATTGTATTTTTTGAATATCACTTATATTGTAATAGGTAAAATGTAATATTATAAATTAAACAATACCACTATACAACACAAATTTGTAGTTAAGAAAATTTAGGATACAACTATACAACACAAATTTTAATAAAAAATAACAAAACAAATGGATTTAAACAACATAATTAAAATTAATTATTTTGTTTCTTCTTCTTCTTCTTCTTCTTCTTCTTAATAACAAACACAAATCTCTCAAATCAGGAAAAGGGGTACCCCCAAAATCAAATCTTTATCACTGCAAACAATGTATATACTCACTTATAATCGAACCCAAATGAATGTTGACAAGAACCCTTAACAATAATCAATCTCCACTGTACAAATCCAATGTAAAAATCAAAAAAGTAATTAAATAAATCCCAATAGAGAACTCAACTAAACTATTCCAAATCAGAACTCAACGAAGAATCCGAACCTCGCTAGTCCTCGTCACGACACCGCTCACCGATACCAGTTTCCCGATCTCCGTCGTCGCGCCAGCTACCTCAATTTCTTCACCAGCGGCGGATTATAAAACGTCGCGTTCACGGCGGGCGGGTGGGCGGGGTGGTCGACCGGAGAGAGTGGTCAGTGGGCTGCAACCTGAAAAAGCAAAAAAAACAGAGGTAACCAGTGAGGGGTGAGAGAGCGAGAGACAGAGAGAAATAGAGAGAGAGAGAGAGAGAGAGAGAGAGAGAGAGAGAGAGAGAGAGAGAGAGAGAGAGAGAGAGTGTGCGTGAACGACTTACCGTGAAGAGGTGGTCTCCGATGGAGAGCTGGTCGGCGGTGAGGCTGAAAAAGAAAAAAAAAAGTGAGTCGATGGCGATTTATATGCCTGCGACGGTGAGAGAGAGAGTGAAAGAGAAAGAGAGAGTCATACTTACCGTGGAGCGATGGTCGCCGGTGTAGTGTTGGCGGTCGGAGCGATGGTGAGGAGAGGTGGTGAGGCGGCGGCGGCGCAGTGTGGGTGAGAAGGGTTTTGTGTGTAAATTTTTTGTGTTAAGTGTGTGAAAGGCAAGGTCACAAGGCAGACTTATAAAACCCAGACTTATAAAAATTAGAACCCAGACTTATAAAAATAAAATTACATTTTTGACCACAAATATATTTTTAACGTGTTTCGCTTCTCCATTTGTAGATAAAATTTGAATTTATATGCCTCATTAGTGTTGTGAAAATAGTTGTTCAAGAAAAAATTGAATTTGAAGTTGTTTTGCATCTTTTGTATAATTGCGCTTTCTACCCCAAATTGTTTTATAAACATCTTCCGACATTCCGTTTTGTACGAAATTTGGAGGAACACTCCTATTTTACATATGTTAGTGTATGGTTAAAAAACATTAGTGATTAAAGGTGTTTCACAACTTTTATGTATGAAAATACAAGTTAGAACTATGTTGTATAGGTTTTAAGGATAGGGTTTAGGGTTTATAGGGTTTAGGGTTTAGGGTTTAGGGTTGAAGAGAGGTATAGTATTTTATATTATAATGTTTGTTTATTGTATTTCGTTACTTCGTTTTGGACGAGATTTGGAATGACACGCTTAATTAGTGTTTTTAAAGGATTGGAAAAAGAAAAAACTTAATTCGGATATTTCTTTAAGTTTTCTATAATTACATAAACCCCCCGTTTATTTATTTATCGTATTTCGTTACTTCTTTTCGGACGAGATTTGGAATGGCACGCTTAATTAGTGTTTTTAAAGGATTGGTAAAAGAAAAAAACTTAATTTGGATATTTTTTTAACTTTTCTATAATTACATAAACCACCCGTGTATTTGTTTATCGTATTTCGTTACTTCTTTTCGGAAGGGATTTGGAATGACACGCTTACTTAATGTTTTTAAAGGATTGGTAAAAGAAAAAACTTAATTCGGATATTTCTTTAACTATTCTATAATTACATAAACCCCCCGTTTATTTGTTTATCGTATTTCGTTAGTTCGTTTTGGACGAGATTTGGAATGACATGCATAATTAGTGTTTTCAAAGGATTGGTAAAAAAAAAACTTAATTCGGATATTTCTTTAACTTTTCTATAATTACATATTTCTCCCGTTTATTTGTTTATCGTATTTCGTTACTCTGTTTTGGACGAGATTTGGAATGACACGCGTAATTAGAGTTTTCAAATGATTGGTAAAAGAAAGAACTTAATTCGGATATTTCTTTAACTTTTTTATAATTACATAAATCCCCCGTTTATGTGTTTATCGTATTTCATTACTTCGTTTTGGACAAGATTTGGAATGACACGCTTAATTAGTGTTTTCAGAGGATTGGTAAAAGAAAAAACTTAATTCAGATATTTCTTTAACTTTTTTATAATTACATAAACCCCACGTTTATGTGTTTATCGTATTTCGTTACTTCGTTATGGACGAGATTTGGAATGACACGCTTAATTAGTGTTTTCAAAGGATATGTAAAAGAAAAAACTTAATTCGGATATTTATTAAACATTTCTTTAATTTTATATTCTTCCCGTTTATATGTTTATCGTATTTCGTTAATTCGTTTTGGACGAGATTTGGAATGACACGCAATATTAGTGTTTTCAAAGGATCGGTAAAAGAAAAAACTTAATTCAAATATTTTTTAACTTTTTTATAATTACATATTTCTCCCGTTTATTTGTTTATCGTATTTCGTTACTCTGTTTTGGACGAGATTTGGAATGTCACACTTAATTAGTGTTTTCAAATGATTGGTAAAAGAAAGAACTTAATTCGGATATTTCTTTCACTTTTCTATAATTACATAAACCCCTCGTTTATGTGTTTATCGTATTTCGTTACTCTGTTTTGGACGAGATTTGGAATGTCACACTTAATTAGTGTTTTCAAATGATTGGTAAAAGAAAGAACTTAATTCGGATATTTCTTTCACTTTTCTATAATTACATAAACCCCTCGTTTATGTGTTTATCGTATTTCGTTACTCTGTTTTGGACGAGATTTAGAATGACACCCTTAATTAGTGTTTTTAAAGGATTGGTAAGAGAAAAAACATAATTCGGATATTTCTTTAACTTTTTTATAATTACATAAACCACCCATTTATTTGTTTATCGTATTTCGTTACTTCTTTTTGGATGAGATTTGGAATGACACGCTCAATTAGTGTTTTTAAAGGATAGGTAAAAGAAAAAACTTAATATGGATATTTTTTTAACTTTTCTATAATTACATAAACCACCCGTTTCTTTGTTTATCGTATTTCGTTACTTTTTTTGGGATGAGATTTAGAATGACACGCTCAATTAGTGTTTTTAAAGGATTGGTAAAAGAAAAAACTTAATTTGGATATTTCTTTCACTTTTCTATAATTACATAAACCACCTGTTTATTTGTTTATCGTATTTCGTTACTTCGTTTTGGACGAGATTTAGAATGACACCCTTAATTAGCGTTTTTAAAGGATTGGTAAGAGAAAAAACTTAATTCGAATATTTCTTTAACTTTTCTATAATTACATAAACCCCCCATTTATTTATTTATCGTATTTCGTTACTTCGTTTTGCACTAGAAGAGTTATGACACGCTTAATTTGTGTTTTCAAATGATTGGTAAAAGAAAGAACTTAATTCGGATATTTCTTTCACTTTTCTATAATTACATAAACCCCTCGTTTATGTGTTTATCGTATTTCGTTACTCTGTTTTGGACGAGATTTGGAATGCCACACTTAATTAGTGTTTTCAAATGATTGGTAAAAGAAAGAACTTAATTCGGATATTTCTTTCACTTTTCTATAATTACATAAACCCCTCGTTTATGTGTTTATCGTATTTCGTTACTCTGTTTTGGACGAGATTTGGAATGTCACACTTAATTAGTGTTTTCAAATGATTGGTAAAAGAAAAAACTTAATTCGGATATTTCTTTAACTTTTCTATAATTACATAAACCACCCATTTATTTGTTTATCGTATTTCGTTACTTCATTTTGGACGAGATTTGGAATGACACGCTTAATTAGTGTTCTTAAAGGATTGGTAAAAGAAAAAACTTAATTTGGATATTTCTTTAACTTTTCTATAATTACATAAACCACCCGTTTCTTTGTTTATCGTATTTCGTTACTTCGTTCTGGACGAGATTTGGAATGACACGCATAATTTGTGTTTTCAAATGATTGGTAAAAGAAAAAACTTAATTCGGATATTTCTTTAACTTTTCTATAATTACATAAACCCCCCGTTTATTTATTTATCGTATTTCGTTACTTCGTTTTGCACTAGAAGAGTTATGACACGCTTAATTTGTGTTTTCAAATGATTGGTAAAAGAAAAAACTTAATTCGGATATTTCTTTAACTTTTCTATAATTACATAAACCCCCCGTTTATTTGTTTATCGTATTTCGTTATTTCGTTTTGGACGAGATTTGGAATGACACGCTTAATTAGTGTTTTCAAATGATTGGTAAAAGAAAAAACCTAATTTGGATATTTCTTTAACTTTTCTATAATTACATAAACCACCCGTTTCTTTGTTTATCGTATTTCGTTACTTCGTTCTGGACGAGATTTGGAATGACACGCTTAATTGTGTTTTCAAATGATTGGTAAAAGAAAAAACTTAATTCGGATATTTCTTTAACTTTTCTATAATTACATAAACCCCCGTTTATTTATTTATCGTATTTCGTTACTTCGTTTTGCACTAGAAGAGTTATGACACGCTTAATTTGTGTTTTCAAATAATTGATAAAAGAAAAAACTTAATTCGGATATTTCTTTAACTTTTCTATAATTACATAACCCCCCCCCCCCCCCCCCCCCGTTTATTTGTTTATCGTATTTCGTTATTTCGTTTTGGACGAGATTTGGAATGACACGCTTAATTAGTGTTTTCAAATGATTGGTAAAAGAAAAAACTTAATTTGGATATTTCTTTAAGTTTTCTATAATTATATATTCTTCCCGTTTATTTATTTATCGTATTTCGTTAAACATTACGTATTTTAAATAAGTGATTGATTTGTGAAATAAAATATACAAAAGTTTCAATTGTAGTAATTACCCTTTACAAGATAAAAAAAAAAAAACATAAGGTATTTATTAAATATGAGTCCAACTAAAAGAGATTAAATCATAATACTACCAATTAACAATCATTATTTATCCAAACAGTATAAAATAAACCACCACCACAAAGTTGTTCCAAAAGTTATTATTTTTTTGTTTTTTTTAATCAATGGGAACCACATTTTGGTTCCCATTGCGATGAGGTGTCACTAACAGGCACAACACTCAATGGGAACCAAATACTAGTTCCCTTTAATATGTGCATATAGTGCTTTAATATATAATATGGATAACAGGCAATGGGAACGGAAATATCGTTCCAATTAGGTAGGAACGGATTTTGGTGCCCATATTTTCGTCCCCTATGCGGATTATTCTTGTAGTGGATGGTAGTGAACACTGAAAATTAACGGAATACTTGAAAGTCATTTGTTTAAGGGAGAAATTAAATTGTTGGACCAGAAAATAATACCTCAAGACCCAAAAAAAATAGATACAACTCAGTCATGTAAGAACGCATAAGGGTAATTCGATGGTACTTTGTTTGGAGAAACGTTATCGGGACAAATAAAAGTTCCACATTAGAAAGATGAAAAAGTTGATATATGCGCTTATATATAGGACGACTCTTGATATCGGCAATGGTTTGAGACTTTTTTAAAGTTGAAAACTTTTATTGGTATAAATAAAAGATTCATATATATACCAATAGTTAGCTTTCTGGTATAAAAAATATGGATAAATGCATCAAACCCCCTGAACTATGTACGTTTTTGCGAAATCGTCCTTAAACAAAATAAATAAGCGGTTTGCCCCTTAAACTATACCATTCTGTTCGATTTGGTCCCTGGCCGAGTTTTCGACTATTTTTTGCCATTCTTGGCTAGAATTTTTCCCCTTACCTGACACATATGTGTTGTACTAGATGTATTTTAGTAGTTGATGACAAAAAGTAGGCGAAAAAACACCTTGAACGAGACAAATTCCGACTAAAATACACTGAAAAGGAAATCACATTTTAGCCAGAATTTGTCCCGTTCGAGGTGTTTTTTCGCCTACTTTTGTCATTAACTACTTAAATACATCTAGTACAACACATATGTGTCGGGTAAGAGGAATAATTTCGGCCAAGAAGGGCCAAAAATAGTCGAAAACCCGGCCAGGGACCAAATCGAACAGAATGGTGTAGTTTAAGGGACAACCCGCTTATTTATTTTGTTTAAGGACGATTTCGCAAAAAACGTGCATAGTTCAGGGGGTTTGATGCATTTATCCCTAAAAAATACCATACCTCAAACATTTAATTTGTTACGTATTTTCTAGAGCAAAAAGTCGGTATGTACAAACCGATGATATATGCAGTATCAATAAGTATTAAGAAAAAGAAAATACACAACTTCCGCCATTAACAAACTATCTAATTAGCTTTTGGCATGCATCTTCAGTCCGAAAATTAAGTTATCTAACAATAACATCCATATATAATTAAGAAATGCGAGTATCTCATGGGTCTACAATTAAGACTTGCATGTATTGGTGAGTTTGAGAGGCCCAGAAGGGGTTACCTATGATCAAAGGATAGTTTATGAAAAGAAACCACTCCAATGTTTTAAGTGCAACAAGTTTGGCCATCATGCTAGAGGATGTTTGGGAATGAAAACGGTTTGGGTGGCACAGAGAAAGGAAGAAGAACTAGGATAAGGGGAGGTTGGGAGTGAAGATAGTAGTAAGATAGTCAAGGAAGTTGATAAGGAACTAGAGAGCACAAAAGAACAAGGAGATGAGCAGGAAAGCAAGAATGCAGTTGAGGAGCAACCAATAGAGAACAATAAAGAGGAGACTCAAGTAGCTGGCAGGGAAGGGAATAGTCAAAACACAAAGGAAATAGAGAGTGTAGAGGTGGTAATCCAGATACCAGGGAGGGCATGAGGGAAGGAAACAGAAACCAGAGGCAGAAGCTTAAGTATGATAAGAGGGGAGCAAGGAAAAAACAGTACCCCAACAGTTAGTACTACTACATCAGAAGATCTTCAAAAGGAATGGGAAAGAGTAGAAAATAGGAAGAAATCTACAAGAAACTTGAGCAAGATGAAAGAGAAACCAGGGCATAGAGGAAAAACAGGAGGGGTGTCTAACCCTAATGGATAAGGATCTTAAGATAAGGGTATGGAACTTAAGGGGATTGAATGACCCCTTAAGCAGGAGGCAATGCATAGTTTCCTTAACAGTAATAAGTGCTCAATAGGAGCCATAGTTGAGACTAGACTGAAGAACAATAACTTTGATAGGATAAGGAATAAGCTGTTACAGCATTTGGGAGGTTGATAGCAACATAAACTATAGCAAGAACTGCAGGATCTTACTTGTTTGGAAAGGAGGGGAGGTTAATCTTTAGATAGAAGAGAGAGGAGACCAGTTCATTCATACCAATGTCCAAACTAAGAACCAGAAATGGAAGGTGAATCTGACAATCATATATGCTCACAATCAAGTGGAAGGAAGGAAAACACTATGGAAAAAAATTGAGGACATAGCTAAGAAAGTGACAGGACCATGGATGTTAGCAGGAGATTTTAATATGGTTCTAAAGTCAGAGGAAAAGTGGAGTGAGGGACTTAAATGCCAGAATGTGGGGACTCAGCTAGCTGAGATGATGAAAGCAAATGAGCTCTATGATCACAAATTTTGTTGGCCCAATATACACATGGTCCAACTCACACACATTTTGTAAGTTGGACATAGTCCTGGTGAACCAGAAATGGCTTGAAAGTAATAGGGAGTCTGTGGTTCAGTTCACTCCACCTGGAATATCAGACCACTCAGCAAGAATTACAAGAATCATGACTTTGGATAGCAAGACTAGAATACCTTTCAGATTTAAGAACATTTGGGCTGAAGATGAGAAATTTATGGAGTTGGTTAAAGAGGCTTGGGATGGCCAAGTCAAGGGTTGTAAGATGTTCCAGTTGACCACAAAGATGAAGAAGCTCAAAGGCAAACTGAAGGAGCTGAACACTAGGAAATATCAGAATTTGGTGATAACAGTACAAGAAAAACTTAATGACCTTCAGAGAATGCAGAGCCAGAATCTCACAACACCAGGCAATCAAAATCACCTCATAGCTCACAAGAAGGAAGAATACAATAAGGCACAGACATTGCTTCTCCAACAACTTCAACAAAAGGCTAAGAAAGAGTGGATTGAGGAAGGAGATAGTTGCAGCAAAATATTCTTTCAACAGATAAAAACAAGAAGAAAATTCAGTAGCTTACACACTCTTGTTACTAATGATGGGATTACTATTCAGAACAAGAAAGATATAACTGATCATGTGCTTTCCTTTTACCAGGAACTATTTGGCAGGGAGAAGCAGATGAAACCAGTTATCCCATGGATCTTTTCACAAGGAAAAAAATCACAGATGAAATGAATGCAGAGTTGAGGACCCCAATAAGTAAGGAAGAAGTTAAGACAGCTTTGTTTAGCATGAGTGATACAAAAAGCCCAGGGTCGGATGGGATGAATGCATGTTTCTTTAAGAAGAGCTGGCAAATCACAGGTACACTTGTGTATGAAGCAATTAGAGAGTTCCAAACTTCAGGTAAAATCTTAAAGCAGATTAATGCTACTAGTGTTTGCTTAATTCCTAAGGTTGATAATGCCTCATATATTGTGGACTTTAGACCTATTGCATGTTGTAACACTGTGTATAGATAATAACTAAGGTCTTAGCAAATAGGATTAAGAACTTGTTACCTGATTTGATTAATCCATGCCAGAATGCATTTGTTACTGGGAGGGATCTGTTCCAAAACATCTTCTTAGCCCAAGAGCTTATAAGGGGGTACAATAGGAAGCATATCTCCCCTAGGTGCATGCTGAACATTGATTTAAGAAAAGCCTATGACACAATAAATTGGAACTTTTTGAATGAGGTGCTAAAAGGGTTGGGTTTTTCTGAAGAATTTACTAGCTTGATTATGACTTGTGTTACTACTGCCAGCTTTTCCTTCTGCATTAATGGTAGTCTAGAAGGTTACATGCCAGGGAAGCAGGGGCTGAGGTAGGGAGACCCCATATCTCCCTACCTGTTTGTGCTATGTATGGAGTACATGACCAGGCTGGTTAATATGAGAGTGGAGGAGAGTAAAAGCTTTAAGTTCCATCCTAAAACTGTTAAGCTAAATTTGACACACCTTTGCTTTGCTGATGATCTTCTTCTGTTTTGCAGAGGAGACAAAGGATCTATGCAAACTCTTAGAGATACACTTTTGGAATTCTCTGAAACATCTGGACTGCAAATAAATAATACTAAAAGTTCTGTTTTCTTGGTAGGAACTCAGGGGGAGGAAAGGGAGGCACGTATGAAAATCTGGGATTTTCCTG
Source organism: Linaria vulgaris (assembly GCA_948329865.1). NCBI lineage: Eukaryota > Viridiplantae > Streptophyta > Magnoliopsida > Lamiales > Plantaginaceae > Linaria > Linaria vulgaris. Next base: position 109,453,582 of record OX415249.1, on the reverse strand, counting down.
AGGGAACCTTCCCAGTAAGGTATTTAGGAATCCCACTTAGCGCTAAAAAGCTGAGAATAGCAGAATATGATCCATTCATAAGGAGGGTTAGTGCAAGAATACAGAGTTGGATGTCAAAAAATATAAGCTACGCAGGAAGGGTGCAACTGGTAAGTGCAGTCTTATACTCTATACAAAGATTCTGGTGTTATGCTTTCCCTATCCCTGTAGGTGTGGCAAAGCAGAAAGAAGTCTTATGCAGGAGTTACTTATGGACTGGGAAAGAAAGTGGAAAACGAAACCTGATAGCATGAGGCAGAGTATGTCATGAAAAAGAACATGGAGGGCTAGGATTTAAATAACATTTGGAATATAGAAAAGAAATCAGGGGATTCACCATGGTGGAAAACCCTTCTCAAGATTAGAATGAGATGAAAGAGAAAATGCCAAACACACCCCCCCCCCAGTTCAATGGAGTGCCCAGGTATGGAACAAATATTCTACCTCAAAAAGTGCTTTCATCCACTGGCTTGTCATGCATAAAAGAATTGCAACAAAAGACAGACTCTTAAAGTTTAAAATGATTGATGAAAATTCATGTTGCCTGTGTAATGACTCTGTGGAATCTATTGACCATTTATTCTTTAAATGTCAGGAGGTGCAAGTAATCTTGGAAACAATAATGAAGGCAGTGGGAGTTTGTTGTTATAACTTGAATATGCAGGTATGGAGTGATATGTTTAGCAGATCCACTAAGAAGAAAAGTGAAGTTTTCCAGATAAGGGCTGCTGCAATAGGGAGTGTAGTGGTGGAAATATGGAAATGGAGAAATGCAGTAATATTTGAGGGAAAACATATCCCAGAAAAAATGTGTGCATGGAAGTAGCAAAGGGCCTGCAAATCAGGTTAAGGTACAAAATGGGTAAGAAGAGTAATCGGTTTACTCGTAGTACACTAGAGAGATTACAAAGAATTTGAAATGTGAGCAGAATATGAGACCGTTAAAACTAACCAAATCTGTTACTGTGAGTTGTTTAATGATTAATGATCAACAGGAGAGCAGGAAAAAGGAAAAGAAGATCCAGCATGAAGAGAGGCATGAACCAGAGCAGGTATATCACTCCCCACCACTGATATTTCACTGAAAAAGGCTGCTCGGTGTATAAGCAACTATCTCCAAAAGCTACCAGAGACTGCTGCTTAGTGCCTGAAGAGTACGATCACGAGCCGAGCTCGAAGTCGGAAGGAAGGGGGGAACTAATAGCGAGTAGGAATGGGATGAGGAATGTACATGAGTTGTAGCCCTAGGCTAGTGCTTGTGTGTTCCTTGCTTGATAGAGCACCGAGTTTGTTTCAGCTTGTTCTTGGGGTATGCCCCTCGTATTTGTAAAACCTTTTCAGTGCAATCTATTTACATTTCGTGCAAAAAAAAAAAAAAAAAAAAAACTTGCATGTACTGAAGTATATTATTTTACTTCTTTACTTTTTCAAAAGTTTATTCCTTTTTTTTCCTTTGGTTCTTTTATCGTCAGCGTCATGTGATTTTTTATAATGTGTTCATTTTGTACATTTTTGGTGTAATTAAATTAGGCATTATTTTCGTAATTATTTTGCTAATTCTTATTGTTAACGGGTTTGGAATTACGACCTAATTAACTGAATTATTTATTTGGGTTGGAACGTCTTTGCCCGTGGTTCAAAAACTAAGCGCTATTTAACAGGAGAGGAAATCTGACAAGAACATTCCTTCCTTTTATTCACTATGATCCACTCTCTTTTTCGAGTCGATTTGTGTATTTCCAAGTCTATATGTGTGTCCTCCCTCCTTTTTTCTCCGACCCCCTTTAACTCTGTTTATATAGAGTTTTTAGGGACATATGTCGTTATGCATGTTTTTACAGGTGTCGCTATGCATGTGGTGGTGCTCTACACGTGTTACAATGTTCATTTAACCAATAAGATAACGTGTTTATCTTAAGTGCTGACTGTATATTTTCTTCTTCCGATGCCTTCTTTGCTTCCGAGAGCTCATTGTTTCTAATGGTGACTCGAGGGCCGAGTCTGAGTGTTCTCTTGGTGACAGTGCTTCTCCGAGAGGTGTGTATTCTGGAGTGAGTGTTTCAGGATATTCTCCGAGGGGGTGTTCGTTCAAGGGTTGATCTCCGAGAGGTTTTTAGCTATCGTGGGTAGGGGTTTTCTTTCTCCGAGTGCCCGGAGAGTGTTGTTCTGTAGTTGTTGCGTTATTGTGAAGTTCCGACCTCTGGGTTGGTCGACAGGGGTAGTGTTCCGAGAGCATTTGTATTGGGAGTGCATAGCAAGGAAGTACTGGGGTAGTGTTCCGAGAGCGTTTGTGTTGGGAGTGCATAGCAAGGAAGTGTTTTTGTCAAGGTTCTGGGACTCTGTTGGTTTCCGATTTCCGATAGCTCCAGTGGGCTTTGATAGGTTCTTTTAGCTCATCCTTTCCGAGAGTTCATATCTCTTGAAGAGGCAGAATGAGTGGGGCGGAGTGTTTGTCCGATGCTGAGGTAGTTCCGATAGCGGTTAGTCTGTGAAAGACTTTCTTCGGAAGTGTATCCCGATAGGTGCCTGCCTCAATTACCGATTCCGCCTATTAGGTACGACTTTGCTCCATTATAGGACGTTTGGAGATGTGCTCCGAGGGATACTTGAGGCGTGATACTTGTATCGTGAATGCAGATCGCATAATCGTATAATAATATACCTGGTAATTCCAGTAATTGATTTATTATTTATTTCAAGCAGGTGAATTATCATCCTGTTAACACTTATATACTTATATTTAATATTTACTTTATTGCATGTAATATTACTTAATGAGATAATCAACAGAATAATGTTATGAATTGAAGTAAATTACGAGCAAATTTTGCAATTTTTATGTAATTATGTTTGAGCACGTCATTATGAAGTACTCTGAAGCCTTTGCTTTTTTTATTTACACCCTGACCTTTTCATTTAGCAATCTTACAATTATTAATATATATTACACTGAATACACTACAACAAATTAGTTCAATCGGAGCCAACATTTTGAAAGAAAAATTCAAAATTGGATCGGAAAAAAATTGGTTAAAAATAATGTGACCCAATTGGCCCATGGAACCAAAAAATCCGTCGCGTTGCAGCCTTCTAGGCCGCGACGAAATTTTTCGCTACCAGAGCCTATAAGGCTGCGACGGGTTTTCTACGCCAGTGTGGCTGAATCGAATTATTTCGTTCTAAATGGCAGGCCGCGACGGGTTTTTCGGTTCTGTGGGCCAATGGGGTCACATTTTCTCGGTCCAATTTTCTTTGCGTCAATTCTTTCCTTTAATTGTAATTCTAACTTATATTGCAACTTATTGATTTTAATATCCTAATAGTTCATGCTTATTCTGTTGTGTATAAATTTCACTACAAGAATTCGGGTGTTTTCCCGACCGGAAAATCCCGACCGGAAATCGGTCGGGAGCATTCCCGACCGAAAATACCTTCCTAAACTGAGATTTCAATCTCAAAAGTGTTTTCACAACCTTTTTGGCTTCAAGGATGTCCCGTCTAGTGGGAGAAGTGGTCCAAAGCGAGAGTCTTTCGGGTCTATACCCATAGCCCTTGCCCTTTTTTTGGTAAGGACGATATTGGGCCTCTCTTCTTTCAGATCTTTTCCTGTTGTGGTATCCTTTCTTTCTAGGTGACAAAAATGAAGCATATTTCTTCAAGGCCATGCGGAATAATCATGCCAAAGCAAAATAGTTTCCGGGAAAAGTATTCCTGACCGGATTTCGGTTGGGAACTTTTAAAAAAGCATTCCCGACCGCGGTTCGGTCGGGAATACTTTTTCCGACCAAATTTCGGTCGAGAATAAGTATTCTCGACCGGAATTCGGTCGGGAAAGTGGGCATACTTATTCGCGACCGAAATTCGGTAGGGAATTAGGGGTATTGGCGACCGATTTTCGGTAGGGAATAATATTCATATTTTTAATTTCACAATTCCGCTCTCCATTTAAGATAAATCGTTGATTTAATGATCAAGTACATCAATATTAGTTATGTATTACTGAAAAAAAAATAGTTGCACGTTGATGAATCGTTTGAAGCGTCGATTCATATTGTCACTCATAAATAGATTGATATATGTAGCTGCTAATAACGTAACTACTTATGATTATATTAAACATATGGTAATATATATCACAATTAGCCTCTTTATACTAACGTTTGTAACAAATGTTAATCGCAATTGGGAATACTTTATACTACGTATGATTAATATATATGTGAAACTCCAAACTAACTTAACTTATATGTTAATCTATACTAATTTCATAATTAAAAGAACATTAACCTAATTATTTGTTAGTGCAATTCATGTATTTATTGAGAATACATAGTTATACTTAACAAACACATCAAGATTTTTCAAAAAATCGGAAAAAAATAAATTTAATATTTTTCGCGACCGAAATTCGGTCGGGAATAATATTCATAAGTATTCCCGACCGAAATTCGGTCGGAAATACTTATTCGCGACCGAAAGTCGGTCAGGAATACTTATTCGCGACCGAAAGTCTGTCGGGAATACTTATTCGCGACCGAAAGTTGGTAGGGAATTAAGGGTATTGGCGACCGATTTTCGGTAGGGAATAATATTCATATTTTTAATTTCACAATTTCGCTCTCCATTTTAGATAAATCGTTGATTTAATGATCAAGTACATCAATATTAGTTATATATTACTGAAAAAATCAAAAAAAAAAATAGTTGCACGTTGATGAATCGTTTGAAGCGTCGATTCATATTGTCACTTATAAATAGATTGGTATATGTAGCTGCTAATAACGTAACTACTTATGATTATGTTAAACATATGTTAATATATATCACAATTGGCCTCTTTATACTAACGTTTGTAACAAATGTTAATCGCAATTGGGAATACACTATACTACGTATGATTAATATATATGTGAAACTCCAAACTAACTTAACTTATATGTTAATCTATACTAATTTTATAATTAAAAGAACATTAACCTAACTATTTGTTAGTGCAATTCATGTATTTATTGAGAATATACAGTTATACTTAACAAACACATCAAGATTTTTCAAAAAATCGAAAAATAAAATTACTATTTTTCCCGACCGAAATTCGGTCGGGAATAATATTCATAAGTATTCCCGACCGAAATTCGGTCGGGAATACTTATTCGCGACCGAAAGTCGGTCGGGAATACTTATTCGCGACCGAAAGTCGGTCGGGAATACTTATTCGCGACCGAAAGTCGGTAGGGAATTAGGGGTATTGGCGACCGATTTTCGGTAGGGAATAATATTCATATTTTTAATTTCACAATTTCGCTCTCCATTTTAGATAAATCGTTGATTTAATGATCAAGTACATCAATATTAGTTATATATTACTGAAAAAATCAAAAAAAAAAAATAGTTGCACGTTCATGAATCGTTTGAAGCGTCGATTCATATTGTCACTTATAAATAGATTGGTATATGTAGCTGCTAATAACGTAACTACTTATGATTATGTTAAACATATGTTAATATATACACAATTAGCCTCTTTATACTAATGTTTGTAACAAATGTTAATCGCCAATTGGGAATACTCTATACTATGTATGATTAATATATATGTGAAACTCCAAACTAACTTAACTTATATGTTAATCTATACTAATTTCATAATTAAAAGAACATTAACCTAACTAGTTGTTAGTGCAATTCATGTATTTATTGAGAATATATAGTTTTACCTAACAAACACATCAAGATTTTTCAAAAAATCGAAAAAAAAAATTTACTATTTTCCCGACCGAAATTCGGTCGGGAATAATATTCATAAGTATTCCCGACCGAAATTCGGTCGGGAATAATATTCATAGTTATTTCGGTCGGGAATTTGGCCGTTTCTGGGCATAAATAATTTGTCGACCAAAATTCGGTCGGTAAATGTTGAAAATTTGGCGGGTTGGCTAAATTTTCAAATTTTAAACTTTTCCCGACCGAAATTCGGTCGGAAATACTCGAAAAAATTGGCGGGACTAGGCGGGAAATTCAAATTTTACGAAAATTCAAAATTTTTAACTTCTCCCTATAAATACACTTCATCATTCTCCTCATTTTTTCATCTACTTTACATTATTTCTTCAACTTTCTCTTTATTCCAAGAATTTTTTTCTACAACACACAATTTATTCTTTCATCTTCAAACAATTTTTTCCACAAAACAAATTTTTTCTCTTCTTTCTTCAACTTGAAACAAGCATTTTATTCTATTTTAAATAAACACTTATTTAACTTTTTTGTGCTTTAGATTGAGCAATAAATCCAAAATTTAATTGTCCATCTACAACACAAAAAAGCTAAAGAATGTTTTAGATTGGGTAATAAATCGAAAATATTTCAAAATATTAAAAATAATAATATTTCGGTAATTATTATCGGAATATGATTTTTTTTTATTCTGGCGAGTTTTATTCGCGACCGCAATTCGGTCGGGAATAGTTTAAATATTATTCCCGACCGAATTGCGGTCGGGAATAATATAAATATTATTCGCGACCAAAATTCAGTCGGAAATTATTTTATATTATTCGCGACCGAAATTCGGTCGAGAATAATAAAAATATTATTCGCGATCGAAATTCGGTCGGGAATAATATTTAAACTATTCGCGACCGAATTTCGGTCGGGAATAATATTTAAACTATTCCCGACCGAATTGCGGTCGTGAAACTCCCGACTGATTTTCGGTCGGGATTGGGCGGTCGGAAAAACCCTGGGACGACCGAAAGGCGGTCGGAAAACTTTTTCCGACCGAAGCAACGCCGACCGCTTCTTCCCGACCGAATAGCGGTCGGGAAAGGGTCATTCCCGACCGCACATGGGTCATTCCCGACCGGCTTTGCGGTCGGGAATGACCCGATTTTTTTGTAGTGTTTTATAAACTTTATAAATAAGATTTGAGAATTTTTTAAAATGTATAATACTTAAAGTTACTGTATCATTTTTAACTTTATTAGGGGCACGGTCAATTGAGATCTGTAGTTACACAATTCATTAACATATATATATAGATATATAGATATATATTATTAAAATATTTATTAATAAATTTTGATATTATAGATATATATGTATTAAAATATTTATTAATAAATTTTGATATTATTATTATTATATTATTTTACTACTATATAGTAAGTATTGAAACATTTTTTTTCAACAAAGTGACAAATCAATTATTACGAATTCTATAGCATATCATACTAATAATTGAATAAGTTCTACCTTAATTGATTAACCTTTTTTAATCATTCAAGAAAATATTATTTAACGAAGTACAAGGGTACTCCGGCCAACCCCGAACAATTCCGGAGCAGCCATTTACAATCCCTCGATACAAATAATAAAACTTGAATACCGGTAGACAATAAATGAGTATGCAAAATTTGAGAATTTAGACTTAACCCACAACCACGACTTAACTTTTATCAAATCGATATCCGAGACAATTCTTTCATGATCGTCTCTGAATAGTTTCTTGTTCCTTATTCTCCATATTTCCTAACAAACATAAAACCACAACGAAGCCAAACTTCTTTCTCACCTTTAAAATTATAGAGGCCATTATGTTGAAAAAAGTGTTTCTTAGGATCGTTTCCAAGCACAGTCGAGATGCCAAACCATCAGTAAAAGTCCGTCCACACTTTGTAAGAAATCAGACACTCCATATAGATGCATGAGTCCAAACATTTCAATGCTATAAGCAAATGCAAGGAAAATTGAGCAATAGCAAGGGAATTTTGTGCTTGAAAGGTAACATGCAAAGGAATATTTCTTGCATAAAAATGCATGTGTCCAACCATTTCAATGCTATAAGCAATTGCAAGAAAAAATGAGTAATAGCTTTTGCATTTAAGCATAAATCCCATTACATTAAAATATAAATCATTTCGAGAGGTAAATGAAATTATTAAAAAGTTACAAAAAAAAACTCAAAAATCAGTTTTTCTTTCACCAATGTTTTCATAACACTAAGTATATATGGGTGTTCTTTGAAATTTCATACAAAACGGAATACCAAAATAAAAGAAATAACATTTTGGGTTACAAATATAATATCTAGAAGTTAAAAACAACTTCAAATTCACTTTTTTCTTTCAATACCACTTTAGCAACACTTAGTAAATGTGTTTTCTCAAATCTCGTAAGAAACAGAATAATGAAATAAAAGAAGAAACTGTTTGGTAGATAAATGTAATTATTAAAAAGTTACAAAACAACTCCAAAATCAGTTTTCTTTTACCAATCTTTTTGTAAAACTAAGTAGGTGCATGTGGTCCTTCAAATTTCATCAAAAACGGACTAACAAAATAAAAGAACAAACATTTCGGGAGAAAATATAATTATCTAAAAGTTACAGAACAACTCGAAATTTAATTTTTCTTTCGCCACTACTTTCAAAACACTTAGTATGTGTGTTCTTTCAAATCTCGTTAAAACGTACTAACAAAAGGCGTTAAATGAACCTTCGGGAGAAAAATATAATTATCTAAAATTTACAAAACAACTCTAAAATCACTTTTTCTTTCACCGCTACTTTCAAAACACTAAGGGGATGTTTGCAAGAGCTTATGAAAGCTTATTCTTCATAGCTTCCACTTAAAGTTACTTAAATTTGCGTTTGACTTAAAGCTATGTGTGTTTGCAAATCTTTCTTTAAAAGTACCTTAAATCAGATAAAGTTAGTTTTGTGGTGTTTGCAATAACTCGATAGAAGCAGCTTTTGAACCTTAATTAAAATACAATAATATCTAATTATTCTTATTTAAATTATAGATGTAGAAATATTAATTCTTCACTCACATTTGCACAATCATGAGGTGGATAGTTATATATTAAAAATTAATTATTTATATTTTAATATAGTGTATTCAATATATATACGTTTATTACATTACAATATAAAAGTTATTTGGTATAATTACATCATGCATATATCTTCTAGAAAAAATAACTATATCTAAAAGATGTAAATTAATATAATAATGTCGTACATGTTGTTAAGTAAATCATGTTTAAGATTTTTTTCTTTTTTTATAATTATTTTTTTACTCTAAAGTTATAAATTATGGAAAAGAAGATCGCGTTAATAAGGAAAGAGAAAATGCATGGAATTTATTTGAGGATAAAATTGAATATTTAGAGAAATTTAAGAGATTAATAAGTCTAAATAAGATATTCACTAAGATTTGGGAAGAACATCATTATAGAAGCACCTCCTGACATGCTTATGGGCTTCTCGTTTATTTTAATTTTTTTTCAGAGAAGGAGAAGCAAAAGCAGCAATTACAAATACTCATTAAATGCTTTTCAGTGGCTTAAATCCCATAAGGAGCTTTTAAAAACTCTTGCAAACACCCCCTAAGTAGTTGTGTTGTTTCAAAATTCGTCAAAAACGGAATAACCAACGGCATTAAACAAACATTATAACCTCCAACACACTTAAACACTTCAACCTTTAACCTAAACACTAACCCTGAACCCTAAACCCTGCTCAACACCAAATTCTTCAAAACAAAACTTGTGTTTTCATACGTAGAAGTTGCAAAACACATCCAATCCTCTTTTTTTTTTTTTTTTTTCATACACCATGTTATTAAGAATAGGTTTGTTATTCCAAATTTCACAAAAATGGAGCATCGAAAGATGTTTAAAAAAGTTTTGGACAACTTCTTGAACTATGCAAAATATGCAAAACAACTAAAAATAAGCCTAAAATTCCCCTTTTTTTACTAATAAAACCACAACACTAAGTATGTGCATTCTTTCAAATTTTGTCAAAAAAAGGTAACAAGAGACGTTTAAAAAATATTTGATGTAGAAAATATAAATACAAAATTTAGTGAGTAGGGGGATTTCGAAATATTTTATAAGATGAAATTTTCCATGCTATAATAGTGAGCAAAGAAATATTTCCTTGCAATTGATCAAGTTTTCTATGCAATAGTTCTCCAAGGAAATTATTCAATGCAAAGATTGTGGTGGAGTCCAAAATTTTGTTGCAATACAAGATGCATGGATAGCAAAATTTCGTTCCAAAACAGGTCTGCACCTAAATTTTTGGTAACACACCCAAAGCTCCAAGGAAATTTTGCAATTCATGCAGTAACTTAATTCTCTTATAAATACCCCATTCCCCTCATTCATTTCTCATCTTCATCACTCTTTTTCTCCTATCATCATTATAAAGTTCTCTCATTATTATTTTTTTTGAAATGGCAGAAAAATGTAATAATACGATATTAGTATACAATATAATATTATTTTGTGGAATAGTTATAAATTATAACGTGTAATTATTAATAAACTTACAATTTTTTTGAAGGGATCCGAATATTTACGTAAAAAGTATACAAAATTATTAACGACAGAGTTTATATTCTAAATTAATTCACAATCTCCATATTAGTAAAATATTAGTTAATTAAAATTTGAAATAAACAAAAATATTCTTTTGAATTTAAATGTGGCAGAATCCCGGCACTGTTTTTAAAAAAAATTGAAATAAATTAGGATAGCAATTTTTCGTTGCAAATATATACCGCATCGGATTATTCATATCCAGTGATGCACTGGATAAAAAAAAATATCAATCCATGCTCTTTGCATCCAAGATATGCTCTTTGCATCCAAAAATTATGTCGCATCATCAGAGCCAATCAAGAGCTGCCACGGAGGCTGCTTTCTGCTTTTGTGCAGAAAGGAGTCTGCGACGGGTTTTTCGAACCCACCCTGCTTTTGCAATGTAATTTTTCGATCCAAACTGTACCTACGACGAATTATTAAGTTGCAATCTAAGCATTTCAATTTTTCGCTCCAATTGCAATTGGAATAAAATATTTTGATCCTTTTTCCCTGCTGCGACCTCATTTGGAGCTAAACTTAGGATAGAAATATTTCGATCCAATTGGTCAACTAGAACGAAATTTGGTTCAATTGGATCGAATTTGTTGGCTCCAATTAAGTTGTTTTCTTGTAGTGATAATCACACACATATATATACACTACGTGTTGTGACAATATGTTAACCTAACTAATATATTTTTTTTTTTAAAAAAAATTAGGGAAAAAACACTTTTTTACAAATTTGTTATTTATAACTAGCTAACGTTATCCAAGCCATTACTTATTTATAACTAGCTCACGGGAGTTACTTATTTGTGTGTGTGTTTTAAATTCATAGATTTTGTCATGGCGATTTTTAGTATTATTCATCGACTTAAACTCACATTTGCCTCAAATGACAATCTTTTTTCCGGCTCATCTTAATTAGCACGTCTCCTCCTCACTCACTGTCCGTCCAACACTAGCGGGAAGTAAATTCAGTGCAGCCCATTTTGATTACAGTCGACCGCACAATGTCGATGTGACGAGTTAGATCAGAGTGCCCATTTGTTTTTGTTTTTTTTTTTTTTTTCCCCATTCTTTAGAAACTAAATTATACTACAAGGCTGAACCATGTTTTTGACTCGTAAAGTTTTGGATCAACCTTTAAATTCGTTCCTTTTTTTCTTTTGTATATACTTGTTATATTTAGTCTTCTCCAGAATAGTTCGGATATTATGAAAGTTCAACCAAAAATGGTTTTGTCAAAAGTATATATAAAACGAATCAAAAAAATCATCTTGTTTTTTTAACGCGTTTGTCAAAAGGTAATTTGGCTTTTGTTATGTTCTCGAAGCTGCCGATTGATTTTTGTTATTTTGTCATAGCACACATTGACTTACGACGACTTGACTAAAAACCGATTCCAGTTATAATAAAAACAAGAACTAAGAACAAAATATAACCAATAATGTTTTTAACACCGCCCGTTATAGCTAATATAGTTGATAAAACGAGGGGCGGAGAAGTGATTCAAATGAAGGGTCAATACTATGCTCGCAGTTTTTGGGTGATATAGTTTAATTGAGGTAGAATTGTAAAAAGTGTCCGTTATTTTTTGTTCACTGTACTTTTTGCTCTTTAGCTTGTTAACTTTTTGCTCTTTAACTTGTTAATCCTGAGTTTATGCTGTGTAACATTGTTAAAAATGGTCAAAATACTGTTCACTACCCATGTGACTGCCATTTCATCAAGTTTTCTATATGTGGAAAAACAAAATGGCTATCATGTCATCCAATTTAAAAATCTTATATTTCTTTATAAGTAGCTTTATTATATAAATTATAAAAAACTCATTTTATAATTCTAATAACTAATAATTTCTATAAAAAAGTTAAATCTTAATAATTAACTTTATTATTTAAATTTGAAAAACCTATTCTATAATTCTAAAGTAAAAAACTTAATTATTAAATTTCAAAAACCTATTCTATATATTCATTTAAATAATTAAATTTATTTGTTTGAATTATAATATATATATATATATATATATATCTAATTTCAATGTTTTAATTTCTTACCAATTAAAAAAAGGACGAATTATCAAAAATGCCCGATAAGTTTGACGCATTAACAAAATATAATCGGGCATTTAAGGTTAATGGCCAAACTTATCGGGCATTTTTGATAATTCGTCCTTAAAAAAAACAGAAAAATGAAAAAAAAAAAAAAAAAAAACAATTTGCACCACCACCATCAACAACAATGCAATAATTTCATGAATTTCAAATTATTACTTCATCATCACTTCTTAAATCATCCTTAAAATTGAATTAGAAATTGAAACTCTTTATCCATGGAGAATTTCGAAAATAAAACCGAATCGAAAAGCGTCGCTGAAAATTGCATACATAGCGTGAAGCTCTTCATCCATGGCCGATTGAGGAAATCTTGGTTTAGAGAAATTTGGGGATTTTGAGTATGGTGGTCGAGTGGTGGTATTGGTGGTGATGATGATGAAATGAACGGAACTCACGGAAGTGGTGGTGGTGATGGTGGTGGGGGGCTGGGGGGGAATAAATTTTAGGGATAAAAACATTAAACCCCCTAACCTATGGGGTGATTTGCGCTTTGTTTCTTAAACTAAGTTTATCAGCGCTTTGCTCCCTAAACTATAGGGTGTCTGTGCGATTTGGTCCTTTTTTGCATTTCCGTTTTTTTGTGGCCAAAATATTCCTCACTTTGAGGTGTTTTTTTGTCTTATTTGTTTTACCAACTATCATTACACATCTAGTACAACACATATGAGTCGGGTAGAGGAGAATACTCCGGCCAAAAATGGCCGAATATTGCCGAAAATGGACAAATCCCGTAGTGCCTTCATGGTCTTTTTGTGGCTGGAATATTCCTCACTTTGAGGTGTTTTCTTGTCTTTTTTTTTCACCAACTACTATTATACATCTAGTACAACACATATGAGTCGGGTAGAGGGGAATATTCCGACCAAAAATGGTCGAAAATTGCCCAAAATGCAAAAAAGGACCAAATCGCACAGACACCCTATAGTTTAGGGAGCAAAGCGCTGATAAACTTAGTTTAAGGACCAAAGCGCAAAACACCCCATAGGTTAGGGAATTTGATGCTTTTATCCCTAAATTTTATTAGTTATTAAAAGTTAATATTTTAAAATCAGAATTATAATATAAATTTTTGAATTTGTATAATATAGCTAATTATAAAAAAATATAAAAATTATAAATTTGATGACATGGTAGCCTCACTTTTGCCACGTATGACGCGATTTGATGATTTGGCAGACACCGGGTAATGAACAGTGTTTCAGGCATTTTTGACAAAGTTATAAGGCATAAACTCGGGCTTACAAATTTAAAGGGCAAAAAATAAAGTAAGCAAAAGTTAACGGGCATTTTTTATAATTCTGCCTTTAATTAAAATGTTAGAGTTTTTTCTTTCTAGCTTTGCATAAATAAGAGTACTAATAGCAGTTGTTTTTTTTTTTTTTCCTTTTGTTTGCATAGATAACCTGCTTCACAGTTTTTAAACTTGGGAATGAAAATTTTAAATTGTAAACAAATTGAGATTTGAATAAAAGTCCAATCCAAGTCAATAAAAAACACTAGGTAGATATAGGAAACATTATATTAACTTTGTGTAAGAGAACTTACAAGCATAGTAATACCAAGTTGCAGTTAAAATATAAAAATGTTTGAAGTGTAAATTGATTAATCGTAACCTTTCATATTAAATATTACTTTACAGTTAACACATAACTAACGAGCTAGTTGGCTTTTATACGTTCAATTGATCACGAGACGACTGAGACGACGCAAAAAAAAAAAGAAAAAAGACACACCATGTGAAAGAAGAGTCTTAACCTTTTTAGTCTTTATTGTATTCTACAAATTCTGCCGTGAAGTTTGATGCTCTTCAGTCTCCACCTCATAAAAGGAGACACGTGTAAAGTAACCTCGGTGTATTATTGTACATGCATCTTCTGCATCTTCGTTTCATTTTCTTTTCTTTTTCTTGAACGTCATTTATGAAATATTTATCTCTGTTAAAACAACATTATCGAATTGCTTTTCAAATTGATCTGATATAATTTCGTTCAAATTTAACATCGGTTCGATAATCACCTGTTGAGAGTTGAGACTTTCTTACTCGAATAAGTAAAAGCAGTATATACTTATCTCATCCCTAGCTAATTCTACAAATCAATAGATCGTATATATTTTCAAACTCTCAAAATACTTCATAATTAAGCTTCTGAGTAGTTTTACAAACTTAATTGCCTCGTGTTTCAGGCCCTTTTTTGTTTGAAACTTTAATTTAATTTATGCATTTCTATTCTCAAGAAAATGTTGCAAACGTTATAAAAAAAAGTCTACAAATACTTTCGGACGTTCAGTAGAAATTAGGTTATTGTATTTAGCATCGTTAGATCAATGTATCATGCAAATTAAATATTCCCTTTAATAAGATCATCCAGATTTTTTCTTACTAGTTAATTTTAAGCAAAGCATGAAGGCAAGAGCCTAAAGTAGACACATAAAAAATTTACTTGGTGGGGCCTCGCCCAGTTCAAATAAATTTTCGATTAGAAAAGAAATATGATTACAAACTAATAGAATTAATAAATACGAAACTATTTGGCGGACCTATTCTTCAAAACTATTTGGCGGACCTCTCACGTTTTGGAATATTGCTGACAACATGACTTTCGTTGAGCATCGCCCAAAAAACCCTCGGACCATCATTCACTTGACTGGTTTTTTGTTTGAATGTTGTGATAATTAAAAACCAGAATTTCACAGAAAATTAATAAACACCCTAAATGCACTAAGGACTCGTGGGTTTGATATTTACTGAATTACCATTTTAAAAAATGTCGCTTTTAATATACATGTTGATAAGAGATTTTATTAATATAAGTAACAAAAGAAAAATACACAAAGGTGGGTCGGCTTTCCCCGTTTCGAGGAATAGGAGGATAAACAAGGGTAGAGAAAGCAAAATTTTAATATTTTTAGTTATATATCATCTAATATTTTCTTGCAAAAAAGAAGCCCCCCTTCAAGGAAAGGAAGGGGCAGCTTTATATAGATAATTGTGGCTTCCTCGTAACTAGATCTCCTCGAATAGCAGTGGAAATATGATCGAATGAGATTCTGACGGGTGTCCGATGTTTATGTGGATTTTGATGAAGTGATAAGAATTTCGAGGGGCTAGTTGTCAGCATCGTTTATATATTGTGTTGATATTTGAGAGGATAAGAATTTCGAAGGGCTAGTTGTCAACATCGTCTTTGTCTTGTGTTGATCTTTGAGAGGATATGAAAGTCGTGGGGCTAGTTGTGAGCATCGTCTTTGCTTGGTTAAGTTCTACTTTGTACTAGAAGAGTTTCCTAGATTTAATTCGAGGATCTCAATTTCGAAGAATACAAGGAGAATTTAAAGCGTTGCTTTGGGAAACTCAAAAAAGGGAATTTAATGCGATGCGACGCTATGTTTCTCTACAACTGGATTGGACGCATTTATTAGGACCTAGTTATGACGAATTTAGGTCTCTTGACGTGGTGCAACTTTTGGAGTCTAATCAGACATGTGCCTTTTCACGAAGCGATTTCTTCTTTAGGCGAGAATTCAATGACATTGTTTCACCGCCTATAAAAAGGGTGTCCCGCCATTATATCTTATTTCTTGAGCTTTATCCTTCTTCGCTTATAACTTCTCTTTTTCAATTTTGCTTTTTTCTTGTGAGACTCCAGTTCCAGTGATTTCTTCTGATAGGGAAGAGGGGGTTTTGGGAGATACGATGTTTGTTGGAGTGATACCCTCAGAGGTTGTGGTGGGGTTTTTTGAGTAGAGTGGTCGACTTGAATCGTCTTCTCGGCAGCGAAATGGACGGAGGCCGAATCCAAGCATATACAAGTGGGTGACATCCCTTCGGTTGTTTTGGACAAATTCGACGTGGACAAGTTTGGGTAGTACGTTGTGGATGGTTCGATGGTTCAATTTAGGGTTTCTAGTTCTTTTAATCGGGCCAATGGTCCTCCTACTGGACATGTGATCGTATACGAGGCACAACTCAAGGCAAGCTTACGAGCATTGATCCCTCATTTCTTCTGTAATGTCTTTTGGTTGTGTGGGTTGTCTCCTAATCAGGTAGCACCCTACGATTATACTTTTTTGGCTTGCTTCGTATTTGTGTGCTTGATAAAATGGGTGGTTTACGGGGTGAGCCTTTCTTCTTCGGGTGCTCTCTTTTACTACTTTACTCCCCAAAAGCTCAATTTTGGTTTTTATGCACCACCTCGTCGTTGTTTGGGAATTAGGGAACCCGTTATTTATTCGTTTGTCCCCTAGCAGCAATGTGGGAGGTTCCCTACATGTGGTACCAAAAACCCTTGGCTCAAGATCTCAAACATCTGAATGCGGTGTGAAGGAGATGCACGCTGAGGGTTTTTTCAGTACTATGTATGATGGCTCAAATTTCTTGGATCCAAAGGTGTTTTGCTTTTTCTATAAGCACAACGGTCTTTCTTCGGTGAGCGATAGCTCTTAGAGGCTTCCGCAAATGGACTTTGACACAATCTGTAAGTTTTTACAAGTGTTTTTTTCTTTTACTGTTCCTCTTTTTTTTTTGGGTACTCATACTTAGATTCTGGGGTTGGCTCGCATGTTTCGAGTTCAGGTGCTCGTATTAACGTGGAGTTGCTGGAGCAAGGAAATGGTGTGGGGTCGGCATATAGGGAGGGTGACGAGGAAGAAGAAGAATAAGAATTTGGGGGATGATTTGACGAGAGAGGTAGCTGTGTCCTTCTTGAATGCATAGATAGAGAAGTGATTCGCACTTCATCAGGTGAAACTTCAACGTTCCCAGAAGAAGGCGTTCATAGAAGCCCCACAGTCTAATTTTTTGGCGGGGATCTCTTCTAGTTGGGAATCCGGGTGATGTCTTTGCCAGTGTCACTAAAGGTCCTCTGGTTGTTTCTTCTTTACCTTCTCCATCTAGGGTGAGGGGAACGATAAAGTCGGTCGAGGGAGCTGAGCCGGCCCGAGTATCTAAACAGATAGCTCTAAGCAGTGATGAGTCGACACAGGGCTGGTCATATGCTGCAAGGGGAGGCAACAGGGGCGCCCGCCGAGGCGGGAGAGGTTGCGGAGTCGAGATGGGCGGTTTTGCTCCTTCCTTAACAGAATCATCTGCGTCGGTGTTGCTCTGTCGTTCACGCCAGGCCTTCGATGAGGTAAACTTGCTTAGGGTGTTGATTGTCTTTTTCTTCTGTCTTTGATGACTTACGAAGGGATAGGAGTCCTTTGTTTCATTCTTCTCTCGTACTTTCTTTTTTAGGCATTTGATTCGATGGGGGAAGTCTGTAGTTTGTATGACCGAGTTCTGGGCCGAATAGGAGAGGTAGGGCATTGGGATCGTCATATGCAAGAGTATGCTGCATTAGAAGAGCACCGAGAAGAGGCGGCCAAGAAACCAAGATAAGTAGACATGGATTGGAGGAGTTGCAGCTAGCTTTAGACGCTGCATAATAGGGACGGGAGGAGGCTTTGGTGTAGGGTCAGTAGTTGCGTCGGGCTAATAATGAGTTGGTCGAGGCTGCGAAGAAGTATGCGGTGATTTGTTTACATGAGGCTTTGATGAAGGCACAAGAAATAGCAGTTGCATCAGAACTTTGACGATTAAGAAGTCGAGCTGACCCGTATGCATGACAAGCATATGTACGAAGTGGTGAAAAAGAATGCCATGGGGATGTCGTGACAAACATCTAATACGTTTCTGAAAAGAACACGATGGGGTGGTTTCAACACGACTTTTTGTACACGCGAATTTACCTTTGTAGAAAAAAGGCTCATGGGTTGCGATGGAAAATTTTTCTTTAGTAAATAAAATGGCTACTAGGACAGACGGTAATCAATGTTACGAGGAGGAAGAATTAAAGGATTGAATAATCGTTTCTGAAAAAAGAAAATTCCTTTGGCGAACATGTACGACCAGAGATTAAGGTGAAGGTTTCCTTTTCCTTTAATAGGTTTCTTCAAGGCTTAGAGTGTTTCCATTGGGCTCGTATAGTTGATTTATAAATACATGTATATTAGATACGTGTTTTTGTTGAAAGCGCTACCTTTGTTGTGGTGGGGGGTCTTTCGTGGAGTCACGGGTCTTCCTTAGAGGTAGTTCCTAGGATGCAGTGTCCCATTGTTGTGCGGGGGCTGAGGCGATAACCTCCCCCCCCCCCTTTTGTACGTGTGTTGTTTTAGGCATAAGAAGGTGCCCTCAAACTGTCTCCAGGGCCGCAAGACCCTTTCGAAAAGTGGCGTTCGGGGGTATCGCAGTTCCCCTCGAACTAGTTCCAGAACCAAGTGGTCACCTGTGGTGGATGGGCTCAATCGAAGTCGTGAGTCTCCTTTTGAACTATGCATATGTTTGTATGATAATGATGTAATGAATTACGATGCGTATAATAGAAAGAAGTTCTTAGGGTAGCGGTCAGGATGCCAGAGGGTGGGGGGCTCTAACCTTTTTTTTATCCTCTGAGTTTTGTGGGGAGCCGCGTTATTTTGCGAGTTTAATTAGGATCATGAGGGCATCTTGAGAGGATATAAAGATCTTTGAGGCAGGTTTGCTAGACTTTGCTTCTGAGTTTTCTTTTCTTCTGAAGGATAGATCCTTTTTGAGGGAGTAACTTCTTTCAAGGGAGACACACACACACACACACACACACACACACACACACACATATATATATATATATATATATATATATATATATTACGAAGGTCTTTAATTTAGAAAAATGTATTTTCCTTCGAGGAGGGTCTTTTTCTTTGATAAGGGGTTTTCTTCTTCGAGGAAGGTATTTTTCTTCGAGGAAGGTCTTTTTTTTTTTTGAGAAGTCGGTCAGATATTATTGTAAGAGACGCATGACCAGGGGTTATTTTCCATGTTGGCGGTACCATCTTTGAGTATCCCGCTTACTCGACTGCCACGCATACATAAGATAACATTTCATAATTTCCCTCATTTACGTGCATTTATGTTCTTCTGCGACAATTTGTCTACCAAGCCACACAGACTGCCCTTATGTCTCCATGATCTGGCCATGTCCTATCGAAATATCATGGTAGTTCCTTCGAGGAAGTGTAAATGTTGAGCAAGGAGGTACCTTTGGGGGAGTGGCCTATGAATAGTTGCGTTAATCCATTCCATCTCATCAACATTTCTGTCGTCTTCTACCTTTAGAGCATATTTACGCACTCATTTTTCAAACACTCTTAGCGTAACGAGTAAGACTGCTTTGTTTCTCTCTCTCTTGTGCGAAGTCGCTATGGAGTGTAATCTCAGATGTATCTAATCCACAGGGAGGAAGAGTCTGACTCAACTAGCGCTTCTAGTTTACTTACAGCGCCTTCTTCTTCTTTGGTAAAGGTTGGGAAATGTTCGAGCAGGCATTCGGTGTCGGGTCAGAGAGAGGTTACAATGTTGTATTCTGGTGTGGCTTCAAGGACACGTTCTCAGCGGGCCGCTCGGCTTGCTGCTATTGCTAGACTACGACACCATCGTTCTAATCACGTAGGATCTTGGTTGCTAAAGAATAGGGGTGCTGGTTTAGGTGAAGGTATTTCTTCATCATTGACGCCCCTTCATACTATAGATGAAGTGAGGGCGGCCTTTCTACGGAGTGAACCTTATAACCCTCTTGTTATGGGGGTTGAACTGATGCTAGGCTATTTCGAGCCAGATTCTATAGTGGGTGCGGGGAGGATCAGAAGTTCGTCAAGTACCATGTCAGAGGAATACGTGCACATGTTATTAGAGGGGGTATATGTGGATATATCCAAATTTAACATCATAATTCCAACGGCTAACCTGCGAGTCTATGATCCTCCTAGGGGTTTTTAACAGTGTACATTGGTCAGGTTCAGAATTGGCCTTCGTTGGTTCTTTCATCCTTTGGTATGGGATTTACTACAATTTCTGCAAATTTGCCCCGGTCAGTTACTTCCTTCGTCGTTCCAATACATAGTGGGATTTATACTATGTTTTGAGTTGTTAGATATCGAGGGCTCTCCCTTTAGATTTTTGGCAACTTTTCCCCTACGAGTAGTAACTTCCAATCCTCCATTTCTTTGTTTCGAACCGGTGGGTCCTCCTTTCTTCTCGGAGGTTAGTGGCTTCGTAGACGAGGGTGGCACTTGGCGAGATAAGTTCTTCCACTTAGCTCCCCATAATATTGCGATTATGGAGTGGGGACTCGCACGCGGTGGGGCATGGATGTGACACGGTTACTTCCATCTTTAGAAGGCCAAGGGAGGCATGTTTTCGAACGAAGAGGTTTATTCGCGGGTTGCTACAATACGTTTTCTATGCCGAATTATCCGGTGGCTATGACATGGCTGAGCTCCAATAGGCCGCCTAAATACTGGAGTTCTGCAAGGGTCCTCCTCATACGATTCCCTTGTTCAGTAAGTGTCCTTCATTTTCTATTGATTTTCTCTCTATTTTTTACCTGTTATTCTCCACTTCGGGGCAAGATTTTTTTATTAACGTGGGTGGGTTAATCCTATGGGCTGAAATGAATGTTCACGCTCAAGAGGCTTTCTCAAAGGCTCATTTAATTTATCCGCAATATTCAACCAACGATGGGGCACTTGAGGCGTTGTCGAGGGGGTTTTATTTAATGACCTTTATCTTTTCTTCCCCTACTCCGTCAGTCGAGGGGCTTCCTAGTTTCTCACCTATTATGGGTAGGGGTTTCCCCTACTTGGAAGGTCCTCTATCCGGTGAATCGGGTGAAGGTTCTAATCGTACTTTCCGTTCCATCTGCCGTTCAAGAGGGGGAGATGGGTCAATCTTCTCTGATAGGCATATCGGACGACATTTCTCTTTTCATAGGAGTGCCGGTGAGCCTAGAATACTGTCAGTCATACTTATGCGGAGTGCACAACGAGCGCGATAGAGAATTTCTCCTTCCCTTCACTTTTTCTATGTTGCAGTATATTTCCAATAAGAATGCTTGTGAGGTACATGCCATTTTTCTTTTGTAATGTACGTCGTTGCGCGCAATTTTTCGGTGGCCGTTATTCTCATACGATTTTTTAAAAAAAAATTGTCTCTAAGGAGTGAACAATTATTGCTTTTGGTAGAAGCGATGGGTGAGCATTTTTCGAACTGCTCCTTTCGAGTTGTCGATACTACGAAGGCATTGTCAAGAACTTTAATTAGCTTTGGGAGAGGTCGGGGGTCAGTTGGAGCAGAAAGAGCCTGATATAGAAGCCCTACGAGTTATTAATATATGGAGCTCAAATGGAAGTAAGGAGATGCTAGAAAGGAATTTGAAAGTTATAAGCGAGTGGTCAAAGCAGGCGAAAACATGGTGAGAAAGTTTGTTTTTGCTTCATTTAGTCAGGTGATTTGCGTCTTACTATACGAGCAGAACGGGATGAATGCAGACGTCTGCTAATAGACTTAAGGAGTCTATTTGAGGAGTAATTATCTAGGACTCAAGCTCAAGCGGCGTTAGGGGTATCAGCGTAACACATTTCAATAGCTCTTTGAGCGAGGAGGGGCGATAATTTCTATTGATGGGCGATATTTTCTAGAATGTTGTTCAATCGATGCATCGGTTTTCTTCGGATCTAATGATCCCTAAGTTGGTGGTGGACCCTCCCTTAAAAAGTCCTCTTGTATCTCAGACCTTGTCGGCCGTAGGGGCGAGTGTTGTCGGCATGCATAGATAGGAAGATGGGGGTTCGTCGATGTTGAATATTGCTCCTTTAGCAGTTTCCCTGGCAGAGGTATCGGAGGGGACGCGTCAGGCTGCTGTGCAAAAAGTGAAGCGTCTTATACCTGACTCGGGGTAGTGCTTCGGTTGGTTCAGATAATTTTGAAGAGTTCTTTCCATCTTTCTTTGTATAGCATAGGTACGAATCTTTGTAGATAGGTGCGGTTTGTAGCATAAGTTTTTAAAGAAGGATGGGTAAGGCGACATTGTTTGTAAGGAATATTTACTAGTTTTATGAATAAAGTGGTTTGACGTGCATATCTTTCTATCATGAATTTTGGTAGCTTCCGCCGTTTGGTCTTTGGCGGGAGGACGCCGAGGCGATCACCTTGCGGGGTAGAGTCTTGAGCTCCTTGCTACTTTCCCGTGTTACTCAGTTATATTGATCCCATCTTTTCTGGTGCATAATTCGATTTATATATATATATATATATATATATATTTAGGGGAAAAAACTTTGGCAATTCTTAATAGAGACGGTGTTGTTTTGTGGCTTTTCGTCTTGATTTGACTTTCTTTCTGTATAGAGCAAAAAGGCATTTGTTTGCCTTACTCGGACTCCAAGGAGTCGTAACGGAGGTGGTGACATGCGTGGGATTGGCTAGAATATTTTTCTTAATTCAAAAGAGAGACATCACTTCCCCTTCGTTCTTCCTTCGAATATTTTCATAAGGGTGAGGAGGCCTTTCACACACACGGCGCCATTACTGGTAAGCAGTTTTATTAATATTTTTAATAAAAGAAAAATACACGAGAGTGGGTTGACCTTTTCCCGATTCAAGGAATATGAAGATAAATAAGGGTAAATAGAATAAAGATTTAAGATTTTTATTTATCATCTAATATTTTCTTTGAAAAAAGAAAGTCCCTCTTCAAGGAAAACTGGGGGCAACTTTAAATAGGTAATTGCAGGTGGCTCGTAACTAGATCTCCTCGAATGGTGGTAAGAGCGGGATTATGACGAGTGTCATGTGCTGATGTGGATTTTGATGGTAGGATAAGAATTTCGAGAGCTAGTAGTTAGCATCGTTTTTGTCTTGTGTTGATCTTTGAGCGGATAAGAATTTCGAGGGGCTAGTTGTCATCATTGTCTTTGTCTTGTGTTGATCTTTGAGAGGATAACAATGTCTAGGGGTTAGTTGTCAACATCATCTTTGCTTGGTTAAGTGCTACTTTGTACGAGAAGAGTTTCCTAGCTTTAATTCGAGGATCTCAGTTCCTACGTTTACCAATACAGTAAAAGAGCTTACACTACGAATGGTTGCATTGTTTAAAATACACAAATTAGACCCATTGTTAATACAATTGTGTGTTTGCTTGAACACTTCCAAAATATTCCACTAATTTAAAGTCCAATGTTCATGTTAATTTACCTTAATATCCTTAATATAGACTTCGTCGAATCTAGGTACTTATTGTACACTTTTGTATTAATGAAAATTTGTGTTATGCCCTACGTACACGTGTAAGATAATGGAATGTGGTATTTTTGTTGATTTTATTGTGTGTGTTATTTCGTTCGTACGGTTATAAGAATTGTGCCTCTTATATTATATTAATTTCGTCAACGTGCAATATATGTGTGTGACATAAAAAAAGACTTATACTATGTGATATCTCCTTATCGTTTCTATAACGTATCAAAGACAATACGAAAAATCCCTAACTTCTTTCGAAAAGTAATATATCGATCAAAGTATGACACCAACTATAAGAGTGTCACTTTTTGTATGTGTTTTATTCACATTAACTTGTAAATCAAATTTACAAATTATCTTTATATATCGTAACAAGTTATGCTAAAAAAAATTAAAACATAACTCATTTTTCTTTTTTAAAATTGTACCAAAAGCTTAAAAACGCAAGATGTCCCTGCGTAAACGATATTTTTTAGGATTTGTACAGATTATTAGATGATAACAAATCCAAGTGAGAGGAAATATCAGTTACTTTAGTTTCTAAACTTATTTATCCATCTGTTGAAAGAGTTTTAATTTTTTAATCATGGATGAAATAAAATATATAACTAGAAGTCAAAATCCATGTTTATACGGATAATAGACCATATTATCATCAGTGAAATATAATGTAACAGTAAAATACATTGTACTGTTTAAGAAGTATCTTAAGACAACAAACTACTTTTTCTTATATTTTAGACGTTATAAAAGAGGAAAAATCCCTACAGAAATGTTAATTTTGTCAATTAGGTATTTCAAAAAAAAACAGTTAGACATAAATAGTTGAGTAAAATACTTTTATAAGAAGTCAAATTTTTAGTTATATATATTGAGAAAATAAAAGTTTTAAATATATCAATGTATATACATTTTAAAAACTAGGGGCAAGATAAGATAGTCAAGTTGAAAAGCTAAACAAACCACCTCTTAGTAAAAAATGGAAGGAGAGATACTTTTAATAAGTGGGATTTTAACCATGCCACATATGATTTGTGTTTATTAAGTTAGGGTTCCTTAAATTCTTAAGTTATGCTACCAATCGCTCTACAATCTACATTTTTATTAAATTAAGGTGGTGTTTGCAAACTCTAGTAGAAAAGTAGAAGTTCAGAAGCTAGAAGCACCCCCACACCAGCTTTAAGATTGTGAGATTTTTTAACTTAAAAAAAGTTGTATAACCGGAAAAGCTTGATTTGCAAACACTCCAAAATCACTTATTCAAATAAAAAGTTGATTATAGCTTTTTTTTTAAGAGTTTGCAAACACCCCCTCCCCCCCCCCCCCCCCCCCCCCCCCCAATCGAGCCCTAGGTCAATGGGCTGATAAACTCGTCTTTTCAACAATAAGTAGAAATAGTTTATATACCACTATGACCATTAGCTAGAAACACGGACTTGAAAATCTTCCCCTTATTTAGATTTTCACAATTTTAAATGGTGGAAACGTAGATATCTTAGAACTTGTTGTAATTCTGGCACAAAAATAAACATATGCCGCTAAAGGTGAAATTCAGGTCAAACTAGTAATATTCTCAAAATTAAGGGGTCAACTGTAGTTTTCGTTTAATTATGCGCGTAATATGCAAGTAAAATTGAACGTATCAAATGATTTAAAGTAACAAGAAGAATACGTTAGATGATCAAAATTTATGTGAGGACATGTTAAAGTTATTGAAAACTATATTAATTCAGTATTTGTATAATATATTGAGAAGTAGCTCGATATTATATTTTCTAATAATAATTAAGCAACACAGTACGTTCAAACTCAAAACTAGAAGCAACATAAAAGCAATGTTTGGACTTGTGCGTCAATGATGTTCTATTGTGATTGACGAGAACAAAAATTTAGTAACGAAAACACGAGGATTGTCTAATATATGGAAGGCTGTTGTGCCACCCCCTCTCACAGAGTGGCGGGCCCCGTGAGAGGGGGTGGCACAATAGCCTCCAATACATGAGACGTTCCCGGCCCGCCACTCTGTGAGAGGGAATGGCACAGCAGCCTCCCATACATGAGATGTTCCTCAAAAACACTGAGTCATTTATGTAAGTACGAGATCAATAAACACTATTTGTTTTACTAGTTGGAAAAGTCAGACGCAATCGATGTCATACTTAACCATGCAGGTCTAAAAGGCAAAACCGATGCCCACATTTGTCAAAAAGGAGCAGTTTTCCGGGACCAATTATTTTGCGCGTCGACTTTTTGGAGTCTACTTCTTAGACCATGGAAGACTATATTACAAGGTTGGCTTATATTAGAGTGGTTGTAATTCCACTGGTCGACAGTGGGTCGTCTAAACTCTAAATATAGTTAATATTATTAGTCCAATTGATCACTAATATCCATTCAACTTAATGTGGGCTACACAAACATTGTATAGCCCAATAATTCCCTTTAACATGTCAAGGGCCATAGTTTATGTTATTCAAGTTTATCCTGAGAATATTAGTAAACATGAGATTATGTAAATAGAAATTATTAATGCTATTGTGCACATACATATACTTCAAATTAAATTTAAAGTTCTAAACGGATTTCGGGTTTATGGTTCGAGAGAAGATACAAACATGTAGATATAAAAAGTGCAGAAATTATTGAGATACCTGAGTCACTGAGTGAAACAGTATATCAAGATAATAAATAATAAGTAATACTGTACATTAAAATGTGTGCTCCATTTCCTAGTAAATCCTGTAGCTTCTAAATAAAATACAAGATAAATTTCTTCAGCTGGACAGGCAAAATGCAAATGGTGTCACATCCAATTCGTATACCAAAATAGGTCCCGAAACGGGGCCTAAATGCGTCTTGGGCTTTCCTAATACTTTAGATTTTTTAGCCCAGTTCAGCACTTCAGTGTACATCCAATGGACATATTAATTTGAGTAGTGATAAATGCACATTCCGTATACTTATTATACAGACACTACTTATATTGCACTTTCCTTTTGAAAACTTTATTTACGGATTCTGTTATAAAATAAGTCCTTATATGTTACCAAATTATAGAATCAACATAAAACTTTCATGAGCATTTAAAAATTAAAAAGTGAAAATAAGATAGAGTAAAATAAAGTGTATAATACTTATTTAAATAATAAGCAAAAACCAAGATGTGACCACATTCCAATTTATTTTTTTTCTATTAGAAAATAATTTCTACATATAACATCAAGTTTTTTTTTCTTTTCAAAATATGTTTTATTGTAATTCATGTAGTGTCATTATTATTATGACATTACTCTTATTCCATGATATTGTAAACCATAATTCCTACATATTTTCCAAACAATGTTTCCATGTGTTTTGTAAAATACTGGTAACAACTAGAAGAAAAAAAACAACAAAATTAAGATGTTCACATGTGAAATGGACTTGTGAGGTAGTCCTAGTAATAAAATAAAAAAATAACTGTAGGCCTAAACTTAGTAATTGCAATAATTGAAAGACACAAATATAAATTATAAAGGAGAGATGGGCAGTAATGCAATTATTAACAAATAATTAATAATCTAGTTCTTCTTGACAGCTGTGATTTGTCTGTACAATTGTACAAGCAGTATGGAAATCATTTTCCACTTTTAGCACTTTGCTACGTTAACTTTGTAAATTACAAGACTATGACGATTTAGATCGAAAATAACATTCAGAAGTTAGCGATAATAATTTATTAAATTAAAGAATAGTAATAAAAAAATTAATGCGCACCAATCCATTCAATTGTTCTGGGTTAGAGCTCATTTATAAAAAAAAAATGGAAAGAACAAAAGCTAAAATAAAATTTGTGTTGACTTTGTTAATCAGAGAGTATTTTTGGAGAAGAACAAAAGAGAGAGACCAGGGAGGGGAAAGCCAATGAATTAATTGAAATTACAAACTCGTCTCTGGTGACTGGTCCTTTATATAAGAGGACCGAATATGTAAATAAGGAAAAATAGGAAAAAATAAAACTTGTTAAATAAGCTAAAATATAGTAACAAACATAATACACGACCTATAAGTCGTCTAACACCTCCCCACCCCCCCCCCCCCCCCCAGAGTGGTATGGATGTCCTTCATGTCCATCTTGGACACCATTTTCATAAAGGGTCGAACCGCCAAAGGTTTGGTGAATATGTCCGCCAGCTGGTGTTCATTTGAAACATGTTGGACTTTGAGGAGACCATGATGGACCCTTTCCCGAACAAAAAAGTAATTGATCTGGATATGCTTGGTTCGTTCGTGCTGGACCGAATTAATGGCAATACAAGCAGCGCTCTTGTTATCGGTGAACAAGACAGGTGTGCGTGTTTGTTTGACATTGAGATCCGTGAGGAGTTGAACTAACCAGAGCATCTCACTAGTAGTCGTTGCAATAGCTCTATATTCAGCTTTGGTGGATGAACGACTGACAGTAGGCTGTTTCTTGGCCTTCCAAGAAACCAGTGCATCACCCAAGTAGATTGCAAAGCCGATAATGTTGCGTCTTGAGTCCACACAGCTAGCCCAGTCACTGTCAGAAAAAGACTTTTAAGTGAGATTCACTATTAGCTGGATAAAAAATTCTTTTACCTGGACTGCCTTTAATGTATCTAAGAACCCTATGGGCAGCTGCCAAGTGAGAGGCAGTGGGTTTAACCATGTATTGTGTCAAGCATTGGATGCTAAAACACAGACCTGGTCTAGTAATTGTCAAGTATAAAAGCATGTCCACCAGTCTTCTATATGATGTTGGATTAGATAAAAAAGAAAAGGAATCATTTAGTTGCAGTTTAAGAGTAGAATCCATAGGGATTACGGATGATTTACAACCTAGGTAACCAGCATCATCTAAAATATCAAGAGCATATTTTCTTTGGTAGAGAGAAATGATTGTCTTAGATCTAGCAACCTCAATGCCCAAAATATTTTTCAAAGGTCCGAGGTCTTTAATAGTAAACTTCTCATGCAAATGTTGCTTAAGTTTATCAATTTCATTAATGTCATTGCCAGCCACAATGACATCATCAACATAAATGCAAAGGACAGTAAAAGAGTGAGAAGTTTTCATAAGAAACAGAGAGCAATCAGAGACAACTTGAGTGAAACTATAACTAAGCAAACAGGGTGTGAGTTTGTTGTATCATTGTCTAGAGGCTTGTTTGAGGTCATAAAGACTTTTCTTAAGTAAACAAACTCTAGTTTCATTATCAGAGCAATACCCAGGTGGGGGGGTCATGTAGATAACTTCATCAAGATCCCCATGCAAAAAAGCATTATTAACATCTAACTGATGCAAATGCCAATTATGAGAAGCTGCTATGGCTAAAACAACCCTAACATAAGTAAGTTTTGCAACATGGGAGAAGGTATCAAAGTAGTCTAACCCTTCTTCCTGAGTGTAACCCTTGGCCACTTATCTAGCTTTGTATCTTTCAATACTGCCATCAGATCCTAATTTAATTTTAAAAACCCATTTACAGCCAATACAGTGTTGTCCAGAAGGTAAGTCAGTTAAAACCATGTTTTAGTATGTTCTAAAGCTGCAAGTTCGGATTTTATAGCCAATTGCCACTCAGGAATAGAACTAGACTGCTTATAAGTTCTAGGTTCCTTAATATTAGACACAGCTGCAGTGAAAATTCTATGAGTATGACTCAACTGTGCATGAGACAGATAAGAGGCAATGGGATATTTGGCATGTTTAGAAGTGACAAAGGTATTGCTCTTATGCAAAGATGCAGGCAGGTCATAATCATATGCATTCAAATAAGCAGGAGGTGTATATTTAGAATGACATGCAAATGAGCAGATAAGTCAGTCAAAGAAGGAGGAGTAGAGATGTTACTGGTAGGACCAAAGTCGTGGGAGAAAACAGCAGGTGCTAAAGGTTGTGGTTGAGGAGGAGCAACAGCCACAGGAGAATGAGTCATTGAAGACAATTCAGGAGTACATGAGGCTAAGTCCATCCCATCAGAGTCAGCTCCAAGATTCTGCAAAGAAATGAAAGGTGTGGTGCAAGCACCAGAAGTGTCTTGCCCTTCAGAGTTATGAGTGACAGGAGTAGTGTGAAAAGAGAATGAAGTTTCATAAAACACCACATTCATATAAATAAACAATTTGCCAGTGAACTGAACTGATCTAGTAACAGATAACCCTTGATACCCTTAGGGTAACCTAAGAAAATGCATTTAGTTGCTCTAGAATCAAATTTAGGCATGTGAGCAGAAATAGTAGAAGCAAAGCATAAACATCCAAATGATCTAAGCATAGAATAGTCAGGAGGGTGAGCATAAAGAACTTCATAAGGAGATTTGTTCTTTAAGACCCTAGTACGTAATCTATTGATGAGAAAAGTTGTTGTAGAGATTCAATTAGTCGAGTAAATCAAAGGCACATTAGATTGGAATCATAAAGACCTAGCAACTTGGAGTAAATGTTGATATTTTCTTTCAACTAACTCATTCTGTTCAGGAGTTTCTACACAACTTCTTTCATGAGCAATCCCAGTATTAAGATTAAAATCATGCATAAGGAATTCAGTCCCATTATCAGTCCTAATGGTCTTAATTTTGGAAGAAAATTGAGTTTCAACCATTTTAGAAAAGGAAATCAGCTTGCTTTCTACCTCTGATTTGTGCTTTAGAAAACAGATCCATGTATGCCTACTGAAATCATCCACAATAGTTAAAAAATAATAATCTAAAATCATCATGAGACACTATAGAATAGGGGCCCCAAACATCACAATGTAAGATGTCAAAAGCTTTTAAAGAGGTAGAAGTACTTTGAGAAAAAAGAGCTTATTTTGCTTTGAAAATGACAAGTATCACAGTGTTTAGAATCATGAGAAGAAACAGATACATAGGGTATAAGGGCCAACTTCTGTAAAGAAGGGTGGCCCAGCCTATGATGCCACAAGCTACTAGAAACAACAGTAGAGTTGCAAGAAGAAACATTGTTCTCAAGATATATATATATATATATATATATATATATATATATATATATAATATAGGACGAATTATTATTTGTGCCCGGGATATTTTATTTTTTTTATGAAAATGCCCGATATCTTTTGAATTAATGAAAATGTCCTGCATCTATGCAATTTTTTGACGAAAATACCATTTGTATGCCAACTGTGAAAATCGACCGATGTGGCCTCCAGCGTGGAAGAGACGTGTGATAGTTGAAAAAATCGTCCGCAGCACATCATTTTTGACAAGCAAAAAAAAATGATTAAAAAACGCCCTTTAAGTATGTATTTCATTAAAAAAAATACCCGGTAAGTTTGGTGTTTTTAATAAATATGCCCTAACATATTACACCAGGGCGCGGACGATTTTTCCAACTGTCACACGCATTACAAGAAAACATAGCAATTGGATCCCTTTTTATGCATGGAAAAATAAAATTCGATCCAAAATAAGGTGGATCAAATATTTTGGACCCATCCAAGTGAAATTTGATCCATAATAGGCCTACGTAGAAACAAAGCGATCCAAAAAAAGTCTGCATCGCTAAAATTCAACGCAGCCCAGAAGGCTGCGTCTAATATATGTGACGCTGGCGTGGCATCACAAAATTTCGACGCAGCCTACATGGTTGTGTTGCAATGATGCCACGCGGACAATTCTGGGTCGAAATAATTCGACCCATAAGCCATGTGGGGTCGAATTATTTTGACCCAGAACAGGAGTGAGAATAACAAGCCGCTGACCTCCCTTTACAGTCACAAAACTCCTCAAACAAAAACCGTTCGCCGCCGTGGAGCGCCGCTTCTTCAAACAAAAACCAGTAATCAAATCCTCTCTTCACAAGGAACAATATGATATCCTTCAATTTGTTTTTCATCCCCCAATTTTCGTAGCCCTAATTTTGATTTCTTTTTCGATTTTGATTTGTAGTAAGTTACTGATTTAATCAGATTCCATGTTAATCATATAATGTCAGTTAGCAAACTCGTAGTGTTTTGAGACTGCCTAATGCCAGAAGAAAAGATAATATATGTACTAGTGTTCTCTGTGATCTGTTAAATTTAGGTAAAGCAGCAAATTACAATTGCATATTATAATACCATACGGTTTGTTTAAGCATTTCTCGTGCAAATCATGTGAATTTTGCGTATATGGCATGCTAATGTATTACGGAAATTGGGAACATAAAGGAGAATATAAATTAGTTTGAGAATATGAATTTGTGCTTTGGTGTGTTAAGTGGGACTTCATTGAAATAATGTTTATCAGATTCCATGTTAGTTAGAGGAATCTGGTGCATTTCACAGATGCATTTCACAGTATGTATATGATCACATTTGTAGTGAGTGAAAAGATGATTAGATTTTGTTTTATGGAATGTGAGGTTCATACAAAGTAAAGTTTTACTTTAGGAAATAAAATGAATTGGAATGGTAAGAGTGTGTTGTCTGGATTCTAATTACTTGCTAAAGATTTTGATTGTCAATTCGATGTTTTTTGAGTCAAAAGAGAGTCTAGACTCTAAATAAATGTCTACTAGTCAATGCAACTGGATATTCTTGTTATTAGCCAGACTTTGTTTCTTCACTTAACACAGGTTTTTTGCTTGGCTAATAGCCTTTTCTTTATTGTTGTTAATGATGATATTGTTTCTTTTGTGATATTAATTTTTGTTATTGTTGTTTATCGATTACATAATTTTAATTATGTTGTTTTATGTTGTATTTTAGTTATTATTTGGCTATGTTTAGAAAAGATGTGCATTAATCAAGATTGTACTTTTCCTTTTAATTGATGTCGTTTATTGAAATTTATTAGATGGCAAGTAGAGACAGTGGAGGATCTTCTAGGGCAGATAGGAGAAAGGACAAGGCACCAGCTACCGCGAACGATGACGATGACGGTGTTATGTTTGATATGTCGGATGATGATGAACCGCTTGATAGTTACGAGGACGCTTGGGCGTTTATGGGTGGGGTACCAGATATACCAGAGGACTATCATATTCCAGTCGAGTCAACCCATGGCTCGTCACATCTATCGAGTAGTTCCCATGCGGCGCCATCGTCGTCTAGAGCAGGAGCAACATCGACCTCTCATGGATCGACATCGACATCGACACCAGATGTGGCAGGGCCATCGCCCCGCCCCTTGATGATCCTTTGGCAACATATGATTCTGATCGAGATGTAGATAGAATATCGCGGGGTCAAAGTGTAAAAGAGTTACTTGGTATGCAGGGAGAAAGAGTGTCGAGCAGTTGCCTTTGGAATATGTGAGATTTCATTTAATAACTATATCTTTTGTTCTTTTAATTTCTTAGTCTTAAATTTATGATTAGATTGTTTGATTAACTTTTTAATGATGTTGTCTCGTAGTGCAAAATGAAGAATAAACTGATGAAAGATTTGACTCTACCGTTTATATTTGGCCTTGGTCGATATAAGTTGGATAAAGATGGCAAGAAATTATGGGTGAACGAAGAGACGGAAGCAGCATATGTAAGTAATATAGTCTTAAAAAGTATATAATTTTTCGATTTTCTTCTTTTAAATTATATTGTGTTATTACGTAACCTTTGAATTTGTTTCTCTATCAGAAGAAATTCTTACACGAGTTACGAGTTCATCGCAGGTCGGACATTTCCAAATGGCCGATATGGGACATCGAGACATGGCTAGTTTGTGAGATGAAGAAAAATCGGGTTGTTTAGTTTGGACTGATGAAAGCAGTGGTTGTTTTGTACTGATCAGAACTTCTGCTTAATTTTGAGTTATGTTTATAAGTTTAATTTGGAGTGTTTAGAACTTGTGTTTGTTTTGGATTGATGAAATCAGGGGTTCTTTTTGGATTGATCATAACTTCTGCTTAATTTTGAGTTATGTTTATAAGTTTAATTTGGAGTGTTGAGAACTTATGTTTGTTTTGGATTGATGAAAGCAGGGGTTCTATTGGACTTAACTTCTAATTAATTTCGAGTTATGTTTATAAGTTTAATTTGGAGTGTTGAGAACTTATGTTTGTTTTGGATTGATGAAAGCAGGGGTTCTATTGGACTTAACTTCTGCTTAATTTTGAGTTATGTTTATAAGTTTAATTTGGAGTGTTGAGAACTTAAATTTGTTTTGGATTGATGAAAGCAATGGTTCTATTGGACTGATCATAACTTCTGCTTAATTTTGAGTTATGCTTATAAGTTTAATTTGTACCCGTTGAGAACTTATGTTTAGTTTGGATTGATTAAAGTAGGGGTTGTATTCGACTTGTCAAAACTTCTGCTTAACAAATTAAATATCACCATAAATGTCAATTGTTACAGACAAAACTCATCATGAAACAACAAACATAATATTTCATAAACTAATAATAATTTGGATCACTGTCGTCGTCGCCCACATCATGCTCGTCTTCGTCCTCTCCTTCGTCTGCTTCTTCATTTGAGTTATCATCACTACTCACTGCAACAAACTCATTCTCAGTTGGTACCTCAACAACTCACCCTCCACGGCTAACTGTGCGAAACTAATAGGAGTTCGGTCAATGGCCAAGGCCGAAAGAGGAACGTTATCTTCTTGGTATACATTTTCTGGAACTCCTACAGTGGTACTCTTTTTTGCATAGATCTCATGTCAACGATATGTCTAGCACGCGTGTGAAAGACAGCCCACCATCCCCTTCTTTGTCTATTCTTTTGGCAAGGATACGGAGTATAATACACTTGTTGTGCTTGGCTAGCAAGAATAAATGGTTCCGCTTCACGCGAACGAAGAATTCGGGTCAAAACAACTCTGAATTCGCCTTTTATTTCACTAAGACATTTAATAGGCGTGTTCTTTCAAATCTCGTCGGAATTGGAGAAATGAAAGATTTTGGGTAAACATTATAACCTTCAACACACTTAAACAACGGTTTAAAAAAAACACACTTAAACAATAACACTTTACCCTAAACCCTAAACCTAAAACTTAAAGAACTAACTCTTAGGAACAAAACCGTTGTTTTCATGCGTACAAGTTGCGAAACACCTACAACACTCGTTTTTTTTTACCATACCGTATGTGATTAGAAATAAGTGTGCTAGTCCAAATTTTCGTAAAAAAGGAATATCAAAACATGCTTAAAAAGGTTTTGGAAACTTCACGTAATTATGTAAAATAGGCAAAGATGCAAAAACAACAACAAAAAACATACAAATTCCTTTTTTTTTTTACAAATTTATCATCAAAACATTGAGTATGTGTGTTCTTTCGAATTTCGTGAAAAGATTAGTGACGAAAGACGTTAAAAAGTTTTTGGGGTAAAAAATATAATTATAAAATATAGTGCTTAGGGGCAATTTTTTAAATACTAATATAAGACAATTTTGGGTCGAAAGTTTCGGACCCAGAGAAATTTGAGTCAAAAGCTTGGGACCCAGAAAAATTTTGGGTCGAATGTTTGGGACCCAGAAAGGATTTGAATTGAAAATTTGGGACATCCATTTTTTTTGCATCAAATTTTTCGGACCCAGAAGTATATATGAATCGAAATTTTGGGACCCATAAAGTAAGTTATTTACAAGAGTTCTCCTATAAATACCCCATCTTCTCACCATTCATTCCACAACTCATCTTACTCTCTCTTCACTCTATACTACACTTCCATCTATTTTTCATTTTAGAGAAGTTCATTTTTAGTTTTGTAATTTCTGTAATTCTATTTCTTGTATTAGAATAAATATATTCTGTTATTAACAAAATGTAAATTAGTTTTTTTTTTATTTTTTGTATTTTGTGCAGGATTTTCTAATTGTCATGCTTATAATAATAATATTTTAATTAAATATGTATAATCACTCAAGATTATTAATACTTATAGTTGAAATCATATACTAAAACATAAGTTTGTATAAATAATAATTTTCTAGTTAAATTGAATAATTATATAGCCAAAATCTAGATCTAGATTCAAATATTGCGGATTCTCGCCCTATTTTTTAAAAAAAAAAATTCAAATAAAGTTGGATCGAATTATTTCAATGCAAAACTTGATATGAATCAAATTAATTCGATCCAGTATATTGTTGGAAGTAAAACATGCGATGCATAATACTATGGAGTGAAATATTTCGATCCAGCAATTCAACCAATGAGCAGCCACCAGGCGTTGAATTCTGCTTTTTGTGCAGAAAGCAGTATGGATCGAAATTTTCGAACCCACAGGCTTTTGGATCGAAATTTGCGGACCCATAACCATTATGGATCAAAATTATGCAATTCATGATATTTATGGATCGGAATATTCGGACCCACTGCATAGGTTGAATAGTTTCGACTCAGGTTATCTTGGGTCACATTTTTCGATCCAATTGCACTTGGATAAAAAAAAAAATCGATGCATACTGTCTTGCATCGAGACTATTAGGATCAAAAATTATAAACCAAATATTTCGATCCAATTGACCAAAAGGATCGAAATTTGGACCTTTTGGGTTGAATTTTTCAGTTTTTTTGAGTTGTTTTCTTGTAGTGACGCCTCTTCCACGCTGGAGGCCACATCGACCGATTTTCACAGTTGGCACACAAAGGGCATTTTTTATTAAAAATAAAAAATTGGCATAGATCCTGGACATTTTCATTAATTCAAAAGATATCGGGCATTTTCATCAAAAAATAAAACATCACGAGACAAATAATAATTCGTCTATATATATATATATATAGTTTATTTGAACTTAGTCTCAACAAATCCAATTTATTCCGAACACAAATATGGATGATAACTGTTGGAATATTCATACACCTACGATAATATTATTTTGTATATATTAAAATAAACAGATTCCACAACCTTGCGCAACGTCCAGTGGCCACCCAGATAACAATATATTTA
Organism: Linaria vulgaris; assembly: GCA_948329865.1. Classification (NCBI taxonomy): domain Eukaryota; kingdom Viridiplantae; phylum Streptophyta; class Magnoliopsida; order Lamiales; family Plantaginaceae; genus Linaria; species Linaria vulgaris. The sequence continues at coordinate 109,417,094 of OX415249.1, read as the reverse complement.
TAATAATATCATAGACCCATCCCATCACGAAACTAAAAATTATTTACTAGAAAATCATAATTGAAAATCAACCCCTTTTCCCCAGTACGAGCAGCCACGAAAGAGCTTGACTTTCTTGTTTTTCAATAGTCTTCTATATTATTTTTAAACTTTGTACCTGTTGGTACAATCTAAGTGCCATCCTCTGTAGATTCTTCCACTGTTCTTGCAATAAATTGCTTTTTAATAGCATTGTAGAAAACTATTGATTTTGACATTTTGATTTTTATTACCATATTAATAACCAAAACTCAGAAAGAGGGTACTTGCTTGATTTTTATAACGACATATATACAATAATTGAAAGTTTATAATAATGAAAGCTGGTCGATCATTTCGAAGTGAACTAACAGAAAATTACATCTACAGAAAAAGATGAAGTTATTACAACTACAAGTTCTTCTCAAGTTTTATTGAGAAGAGTAATTATTATTATTATTATTATTATTATTATTATTATTATTATTATATAAGGCTATCACGACAATAAATTTGTTCATTAACAAGAGGCGAATTTGTTGCAAGCCTCAAAGTCGGCGTTAAAAGTCATTAGCGACGAACAATCTAAAGTGAAAGCCTTGACACTGAAGCCATTTGCAACGAGCAGGTCCAAGAATAATGCTTTCCTTGATAGAATAGAAGTTGCTAAAGGCTCAAAGTCGTTGAAAGTTTTTCGCCTTTAGGTCAAAACTTTATAGATGGCCTATATATAGTGATGAGATTATTCCATCAAACCCCCTGAACTATAGTCACTTTATGGGTTCAGTGTCAGATCTTTATTTTTAAATCCAGTGAGGTCTAAACTTTAGTTGTTTGTGCGAATTGCCCCATTTTCCAATTTTTGGCAATTCTGACCAAAAATCATCGAAAAAATTATTTAAACTTTGACTAAGACCTTCCTCTCGTGGAGACGGTTCCGATGGTGGTGACGGTGTCGCAAAATTCAAAGTCAATACACGAGAAAATTGATTTAAGTGTATTGAACTCAAATTAGAATTCTCGTGTTATAACTTTGAATTTGCAACACCGTCACCACCATCAGAACCGTCTCATCGAGGGGAAGATTCTAGTCAAACTTTAAATAATTTTCGGTGATTTTTGGTCGAGAAATTACCAAAAAGTGAAAAATGGGGCAATTCGCACAGACTACCAAAGCTTAGGCCTCACTGGGTGTAAAAACAAAGATCTGGCATTGTTTGCATAAAGTACCTATAGTTTGGGGGGTTTAGTGGAATCATCCTTTTAGTCATTGTTAATATCTTTTAAATTACTAACGAGGACTAAAATGTCACCAATAACATTTCACTTTGGTTATTATAATAATTGTCAAAATATTAAAGCATTTCAACAAAAATAAACATTGTTGATTGTGATTTCAATATACGAGATATAAACTTGTATAAAAAAGAGTAAAATATTTTACCCAAATAATTTCTTCAAGACTATAATTATGGAACAAAAAATAATTTCTTCAGAACTAAAATCATGCAAAATAATATAAATTCAAGTTAAAAGAGAGCAGAAAAGAGCACAAAGAAGAATTATCTTGGTTCGTCATGTATCCCAAGAACTTTCTGCCATTTACACGAAATGTGCACTTCATGTCGTACTGGCACATAATCCTTCTGTTCATGTTGGGATTTGGGACCACAACTATGTTACATAGCCGTTCAGAATATTGCACTTCATATATGTGTCTTGCGGCTAGTTCCTTTGTAACCTGCTTCTTTGCAACAACCATGTTCATTTTCTTGCTGAAATTTCTTGTCTTTGGCCTGATATGCTTAAGTTGTAGTCCACACTGAGTCTATAGACCACTATGCTTGGATCTATGCCCAATGATCCTCATTTGTTCATAAAAATATATCGAAGTTTTATGATGTGTAATTTCACAGATCGGGATTGGTACTCTTTTTAATTCACATGTTGTGTTAATATGGAATGTTGTGTCAACGCCTATTGTATTCGATGTTGTCTCAACATTCACTAAAGAGTAAAGTGCAGTGGAACAGAACGAACACGATGTATTAGTTTTAAGCAAATTATATGAATATAACATGCCGAGCCTTACGGCAAAATAATCACTAAATAGTTTTAATGATTTTACAAAATACAATTGAGCAAGGAATTCAATCATAACACCTAACTCATTACAAGCCATAGAGTTTATAGCTTTCACTCGTTAGATAAAAACTCGGCAAAATAAGACTGGAATAATTGACTCGAATGTTTCTATTCACTCAGAGTACTATGCTTTAGTCTTGTATTTCAGCTTGATGCCGATCACTCTTCTTATAGAGTTTGCTCGTTCATTCCTGAAGATATGATCAACACAAACTGATCGTTCCTTGATTTCTTGGATAGTCTTGAAATCTTCCTTTGTGATTATCTTCAAAAGATCTTTCATCTTTATCATAATCAGCTTTGGTTGTATCTTCTGTCTTGATGCTTAATCCTCTTGAAATCTAGATCTTTCGATATCCTGAAATACACCAAAGATTATAAACACAAATCATGGAACTAGATAAGATCATGAATAAAGGTAAAACTAAATATAGTAAATAATATTAATCGGACAGTGCAGTGTGTTAAGTTCAATGTTGAGCCAACACTTGTTACCAGAATGTTGGGCTAACATTTCACTGCAACACTTGCACTTTCATGATGGACAAGTTATCAACTACTCTTTAATTCCCTTGGTCATGAAGGTGCCAATATAGATCACGGTGTTGGGATCATTAAAGTTGAGTAAAATTTCTTTATACTCTGCCAACAATTCAATCTTGGTGTTTTCATTTGAGCCTTTTCATCATTTTATCTTCCACTTTCTCAAAGTCGGTGTCTTAATGCACTTTTGAGCTTCTGCCTCCTTCAAAGTCTTGTGCCTCTTGACATCTTTCTACTCATCTGTTATCTGCATTTCTGGCATGCCTTGACTTGTGTTCTTCGTCGTATTTCTGGCATGCCTTGACATCTTTCTGGCATGCCTCTGGTATATGCATCTTTCTACTTGGGCTTCATGAAGCTACATAGCATTTCCATGCTACTTTGTGATCACTTCAAACTTACCAATGCTCTTGCTCGTACGAAATTTCAATTTATGGTATAAGTAGATATCACGGTCCTTAACTTATTCAATCTCGGCGTCCCTGCAATAACATTATAGGTGAGAGGTGTGTCAACCACTAGATACTCAATATTTTAACTTCTCCTTGTGAGATAATACTCAAATGACGTCTGCAACATCATTATGCCCATTGGCATCACCCATGATCCACTATATCCCTACAAGGGAGTAGATACTTTTAACAAGTAACTCCTTTTAAGAGACATTATTTTCATCTATTGAACAGAATTATGGCAAGTTATGTTGGTTGAATTGTCGTTGTTAGTCAAAACCTTCTTCATAGAATAGCTTGCAATGCCCATTGTTACCACTAGACGATAATTCACTTGTTGAATTTTGCAATTTTCGGATCTATCTATTTGCGGTCAACCTCATCAACATGATGGATTCTTCTAGTGTCCCAACAAAATCTACCATGGGGTGTCCATCTTGTAGGAGTCGTGGTTCAATTCCCTGGTTATCTTCTTCCTAACATTTTTCAGAGTCAATATCAGCCAGTCCTCTTGATATCTTGATATCATACTTATAATGCCACTAATAGGAAGAATTTCCATCTCATCTTCTTTTGGTGGCAAAGAGGGTCTTACTTTCCTCTTGCCTTTGTCACAGAGTGAGTGTGTCACAGAGTGAGCGTGACCCTTACATGATTGAGACCATGTTCAGTTTACTTATCCCATGGACTTTCTTTTTTGTGATCATCCTCAATGGCGCTTGATTTCTGCATATAGATCTCTATGATTTGTGGTATCATATCCGTAGTGCTCATGGAATTTGCTAAAACTCCTTTGACCTTGTCAGTCTCTTTGAATTTTCTAGGCTTTCTCATTATTCCTTTTTATTGTGCATTAGAAAAAACATCCCTACTATCAACATTCAGAGGTATATATTTGGACTTTTCTTAGAAATCTTTGTCGCCTTCTCATACTTCTTTCTCTATCCCAACCATTTTTGCATGGCATATCTCTTCTAATATTGCAAGACTTACTCGTCAAGAGATCTTAGTAATCACCATTCGTTACTAGATTCAATTATTTTACCTCTATCCTCTTCCAGACCATGATGCTCGATCCAAACAATGTTGTGATGGGTCCTCTGTTTCTCAAGGTTTGGAAGGGTATGTTCCTTACCATGCCTATAGTCAGTGTTTCTACCTTGAGCATATCACCATTGAATCTCTTCATATACTACACCAGGTTTCTTTTTCACCTTGCGATACTTTATATAAATAATATGGCGATAATTACCCTACTGCCAAGGTAGCTAACCTTGATCTGAAGTCTGAACATATTTCTTAGTTGCTCATAAGCGATAATTGTTTCATTAGGAATACTAGCAAACCATTCTTGAGCTACTCCAGCTAACGTTATTATAAATAACCTCATTGGCGTTCTTTTGCCATAACCTCCAAGACTTAGGGATTCCATCTAGTAGAAGGAGATAGATCGAGGGATCAGAGATGCCATCAAACAACGACATTTTTGGAATTTCTTGTCCTCTCTTCAAGGCAACTCATAGTAATTTGGTATAAAAACACAAAGGTTACCTTTGATCCTCTAATATTTTGGTGATGGTCAACCAGTCTACTTCTTTTTTTCTCGTACCTATGTAAGGTTGGCTTCAGATGATTGTTTTTCGTCATTCCTTCTCATAGGACTAGGTTCAAGACCATCAAAATAAGGTTACTTCTTTCCTGAGTATGCCTTTTTAGAGCATGGTAATATGAATTAACCTCATCATTGTCATCACGCCTGTTACGTGGTTCAATGGCATGTCATTCACTATTATCTCGGTCGCTAGTTTGGCTATCATCTTCAATCTCTCTATAAGGGTTTCATAATCCATGTTGTATCGTGCGTTCTATTTGTGAATGCGATCTCTCATGTAATAGAGATTGACAAGGTGGTGGGACCCCTTTGATTGCTCATGCAATCGTGAGTTTTGAGCCATAATTCATTTTCATTCTAGGTTGAATGGTTGTGTAGTAGGTGTTATCGGCATGAAAACCCTACTAGTTGCCAAAAGAGATTCATTGCCTAAATGATTTACGCAACATGTGGAGGTGGTAGGAGGTTCTAAACCTATTCCTCCTGAGTCTGTTGATCTACAGCGTTGCATCTAGGTTAACGTGTTTAGACTAAGTAAAAGATTCGTCACATTGTAACGTGATGGTGGCAACATTGGCTCTATTAATAGTTCTTTCTTGATCTAGCCATTGCTACTACGATCTGGTGTTTGTTCTAGTGCACTTAGTGGTTTCCCTAGTGCGGGACATCTTTGTCCCCTGACAAGAAATCTACGCAAGTCTAACTTAAGTTTCATATTGATCATAAGCTAGCTTGAGTTTGAGAAATCTGCATTAAAAAATACGCATGTGAAGCTAACCGGGATTTGCACTCTAATGCCTAAGTCGGTGATGCAAATTAAGACGAGCTCATAAACGAATAATAGGTCGTGTAATATAGTATATCGGGTGATATGTAATCATGTTCGATAAACAGGGTAAGTCTAATAAATCACATCAACTCGAGTATGCCATGTTGGTCAAGTGTACTAGGTCAAACAAACTGTCACGCCGGTTATGAGATAGGTCGAACAGTTGACTATAAATTTTTAGCTTAAGATATCTGATGTGAAACAGCAAGTGTGCCTCAGGAGTCATAAAAATGTACATTTCATGATGGTTAACAAAGTACTTATAGACTAGTTATTTTCTTAATAATTAGAGTGCATTGGACAGACTTTTGATGGGTTAGACCGATGTGATCTACTACTCACGTCGAGTATGACTTAGGCAGGTCGGATATGTTCTTGCCAGAATACCCAACATGGCGCAATTGTTTGTTTTGCCGTTGATACATACATGACATAGATTCCCACCTTGTGGTGTTTGATTTGACGAGTAGTTACCATATTATAGCACATCAATGTGAAAAGCTCAAAAGAAAATTAATATATGTTACGGTGAAGTACGACAAAACTAAAAATATCACATACAATATAACTTCACAAAAATAATCAATTGATTTCAAAATAAAATACATCAATGCGTACAATATTTGATAAAGAATACTTACATTGATTCTAAAAAGAGACAATGTTGGCGACGAAAAAATCCTCAAATTTTTTTGGTAGTTGATATTTCACCCAATAAAAATGAACTTAGGCTAGCTTGTCCCAGAAAAAGCCCAGCGAAGGTTATCTCGAGAGTAAGTTTTGAGTAGATAACCTTTTAATGATATCTCGAAAGTATGTTTCGAGATACTATTATTTCGACATAACCCGTGAAATCCAGAAAGTGATCCCGCATACTGAGGTTTATAAATACGCTAGGCATGATAATCAATGCAAGTCATTTGTTACTTTAGCAACCCTTAGCTCTTATATCTAGAGTTCAGTTTCGAGATAAGCTTTTGACTTATATTTTATTTTGAGTTATAAGTCATTTCGAGTTACCATATCGAGATGCAATAGTTTCGACTCAACTTCAGTATAGACTATAGAGAGACATCCTGTTTTGGGAGAGCCCCAGTTTCGAGATATTTCAAATTTGAGATCCATGCGTTTTCGAGTTATTGGAAGATTCTATCAATTGCTTTTGTTAAACCTTGCCTTCAGTGTATTCCGGACAAAGCTAATCTAGTGCATATTACATTAGCATAATTTGGTGTAATTTAAGCCGAATTATACATTTGTTTATCTTCACACGAATTATTATCAAATTAGTGGTTGAAATTGGTGAGATATGAAATTAAAACGGAAAGAAATAATGCCGTTGGTCAAGGACGTTAGATGAGGAATAGTTTGGCTGTCAAAACTCTAAAATACTTTTTTATACAAATCTAAATATATTATTGTGTTTTGATCAATTGAATCTAAGAACGATTTGGTGAGCTCCTAACTAAGGAACAAATGCCGAGAGAATTTGCGCCACTTTTTTTCCTTTAATTTTTCTTATTTATGGCCATAGGAAGGAGAGGTGTTTTCTTTACAAGCAAAATAAAATTTATTAGTGAAAAATAAAGTACCAGTAATACTCTGAAATCATCATGTTCAATATAAGTTAAGAGAATTCATTTAATCAGAAAGAGTAAAAAGAAATCATCATTTTGGGATTTGATCTAGCTACTCAACTATCTAGGCCAAATATATAAGGTTCATTGTTGAATCAATGTCAACCCGTTTGCCATTAAAGATAGCTATGTTCCTAAGTAGCCAAAAGAACCACAATGTAAAGAACCAAATACATCTTCAAATCTTTTCCTAATCGGCAGGGAAAATGAACCTATGTTGAAGACAATGGTTGTTCTGTTGGGAACGTGTTGCACATAAACACATTAATTTATAAACGTAAACATAAACATGATAATATTTTCAGTTTCATACAACATAAAGTTAAACATTAATATATATGGAATTTAAACAAATAATGTAACAATAAATATAAATAGACCTCTCAGCAAATGTATGAAATCCTTGGAGTGGATTAGACGAGTCAGAAAATTCCGTCGAAGGCTTAGCCCTCTCCCCTTAAGATCAATTTTTCCGGCTACCCTTCAAGCCCTCAGTGGAAAACGACTTCCCAAGGTACAACGTCATCACACCATAAGGTAGTAAGTGAAGGACAATACTACCTTCTCAAATCGGACACGTATAGTATTTGCAGAACTCAGAAAAAATAAAATGTTCATGCTATGAGTATGGTGAAAATGCTTTTTGTTTATGGATTTGGATCCTCTTCTCCTTTGCGCAAATACTCTTTAAATAAGAAAACATTTCATGTAACAACCAAGCCATTAAGGGGTGATTTTAATTCGGTCATAAAGCCAAATTCATTTCATATTATTATAGCATTTACGTGTGGTTTGAATTCTCAATTCAAATCTGATTTTTATTAAATCAAAATCTTATTTATATATATATAATATATATATATATATATATAATTTCTTCAAATTAGCTTTTCATTAAGCTCAATTCCAATTTCTGAAATTATATTTAGCCTCATGCCAAATAATAATTTCTCCAACATTTTCCTATTCTAAATTTCAGATACAATTTTTCTTCTTCCTAGCACTATCATGGAATGGACCTAATTAAATGAACTGATGATACTTTTCTGAGTTTATGTAACATAAGCAGAAATAGTTTCATTCCTTTTTTCTTATAAATATTTGACGTGCTGGCTGAAGATATAAAATTTCAATTGTACAGCTTGATTCACGCGAGTCAAATACTTCGTTGTACTAAACAGGGAGGAATTTTTAAATTTACCCATTAAATTTGCCCATTTTCTAAATCTACCCAAAAGAATTTCGGGCTTCAGAAATAACCTGTAACTCTAGGTACACCTTGTCAAAAATAACCATTTTCTCTTATTCGGGCTATTTTGTTCACGTGGCTGCCAACACGATAAAGTGTCATTCTAGGTGTAAAAACGTCGCGCCATGTCATTATATCCCACCCCCAAAAAATGTTTTAATAATTTATGGGTTTTAACAATATATTAAAAAAAACCAAAAAAAAAGTAATAATCATCACCTCCATCACCCCCTTCCCGTATCCCCCCACCCCGTCGCCGCCGCCGCCACCAACGGCGCCACACATCACCGCGTCCCACCGCTGCCCCCACCACCAACTTCAAATCAACAACAATGGCGTATCAATCCAACGCACAAATGAACACAAAATCACAACCATTTTCCGATTCCGAATCCGGCAAACTGGGGCTCGAAAATTCTACGAGTCAACTTGTCGCTCGAATTGGACGAATCAGAATTCGATGAGTCTGTCGCAGCTTCACGGATCGAGGGTTTTTTATTTGGGAAATTTTTTGGTGGGTTGAGAGGTTTGGTCGTGGTGATAGGTTGAGAGGTTTTGTGGTGGTGATGGTCCTAGGCGGCGGCGACGACGACGGAGGGGGGTTACGGGAAGGGGGTGGTGGTGATTATGGCGGGTTTGGGTGGTGGTGGTGATAGGTTGAGAGGTTTGGTCGTGGTGATGGGTTGAGAAGTTTGGTGGTGGTGGTGGTGATGGTGATGGTCGTTGGCGGGGGGGTGTTACAGGAAGGGGGTGGTGGTGATCATGGTGGGTTTGGGTGGTGGTGGTGATGGGTTGAGAGGTTTGGTCGTGGTGATGGGTTGAGAGGTTTGGTGGTGGTGGTGGTGGTGATGGTGATGGTGATGGTGATGGTCGTTGGCGGCGGCGGCGGCGGCAACGGGGTGGGGGGGTTACGGGAAGGGGGTGATGGAGGTGATGATTATTACTTTTTTTTTTGTTTTTTTTAATATATTGTTAAAATTCATAAATTATTAAAACGTTTTTTGGGTGGGATATAATGACATGGCGCGGCGTTTTTACACCTGGAATGGCCATTTATCGCGTTGGCAGCCACGTGGACGAAATAGCCCGAATAAGAGAAAATGGGTATTTCGACAAGGTATACCTATAGTTATAGATTTTTTCTGAAGCCCGAAATTCTTTTGGGTAAATTTAAAAAGCGGGCAAACTTAATAGGTAGATTTAAAAATTCCTCCTAGTAAACAAATACAAAATATTGCGTTTTGTATAAAGAAGTACACTAGCTAATACTCAACTACTGACTAGAAAAATAATTGTAAGCCACATTTATAAGTGGTATATATATATATATATATATATATATATATTCTGATATTCAATTGTCTGAGGAATTATTTAGGGTTCGTCATCACCACCGTTCTACTTCAAAATGCATGATCAACTACCCGATCGAGTTTATCCCAAAGAAAGCTACCTATATTAATTCTTGTAATTTGAAATACTACGCGCTTTTTAAACCATTTCAAAATTTCATTTGATAGGGCAGATAATTCACTAATGAGAGTATGAGGGTGCTCAAATCACCTAATGTTAAACAATTCAATGGTACACCAATCCAATTTAATTACATGCATATGCTTCTTATCTATGTCAAGTTCTTAATCTTGTGAATCTAATATAATTTTACCACGTCATTTGGGAATATCAAAAAAAAAAGAAATTATCTAACCATAGCTTTTATGCAGATGATGCATGGATACGATACAGTGAAACTGTCGACTGGAAATTTAGAAATATGATTATGATTACGTGCAGGATACCAGATATATATGGGTGTGTATACAGGTATAATGATACTAAGCATTTATTCAAAAAAAAAAAAGTGGTTAATAATTTTATAATGTAGTTTCAAATGTCAATGGAATTATTTTTTTGTATTATATTGCATCCACCTAAAAGAACATGCGCACGAATTTCACCAAAGAGTATGATAATTAGATTTACTTAATAATAAAGAAAAGTATAAGCATTATTTCTGATTGCAAAGCTAGCGAAGACGTATGAAGAACAATCAAATTTAGAAGAAATAATAATCAATAGTTTTTCGTTCCTCTGTTATTATCATTGTTGTTCTAGTCTTTTATCATTAAAGATTTGAGATGTAATAAATATTCTAATTCATTGATCACGGTTGAACACATACGTACTCAATGACGCAAGGTTCTTATTTTACATTTATTTTTAATTGAAGTACAAAATATATGTGGTGCGCTTAACACATATCCGATGCTAAAAAATATCATATCATACCCATGAATAAGAAACTCCTTCCGTCCTTTTGAGTTTTGCATGATTGTCAAAAGTGTCTGCGAAAAATAGGTTTGCATAGACTGACGTACATATGAATTTTCCTAGGTTTATTAATACCTCTCTCTTACTCTGAATAATTTACATCAACTATTAGTATCATTATCACTTTTATATACTGTTTATTATTATTCTGGCAGTGGGTGACGAACTAATGGTCCCCTCCAATAATATTAATAACTAAACCAAGTTGTGTGTGCTATTAATTTAGTTCTTAGTGGGCTCCGTTTGCATTGTTGAGGCGTCACACATCGTTTATTTCTCCTGGATTCCGACCAATCACCTTCACTTGCTTTGCCCAACCTCCGGTAGACACGTGTTCCTAGCCTCGATTTCTGCGCCATATCTCTTGTCCTCAGTCTTGACTCTAACTCCAATGTCTTTTTTCCTTCTTCCATTTTTAAGGTTTAATGCAAGTTGACGCTTAAAATTATTTGTGCACAAATCACATTAATGATAACTTTCGGTATCGTGCACTAGAAAACAAACGTTTTCTTGCTTGCAAATAGGAATAACGAATATGTTTGAAAATTGGCTTTTGAGAATCAAGTGCATGTCTACATGTTGCCTTATGCGTAGAAACGAGCTAAAAGTAAATATATTTGTTTGATTCAATTTTTAATCCCATTTTCAATTTTAGTTAGACCAAAATCGTTTGCTTGTGTCCATTTTGATTAAAATACAATGTTAGCTCATTTTGTAATACCAACTCCAAAATTTTAGGTGAGAGAAGACATATAACTTATTTGTTAAATGTGACTAGTGGTACTTAATATACTTTGATATGGGCTAATATGATTTTCATTTGACGTAGCACTAAGTCGAATCAACATTTAATATATCATAAGTTAAAAGAGAAGGCTCTACATCAAATATGTGTATTCAATGTAGGGACAATACTTGATGTATCCGAAAAACGTGGCATGTTGTTCATATTACGAGGCCTATAAATATTTCAGGTCCTAATAATCGAGGTAAGTTACTTATTATTCTACTGTTCATAACTTCTACATCGAGTCTAGCCTTCTACTAAGCAGTTTCATATGGAGGTAGATTCGACATAGTATATTGAATTCGACCTACCAGTAGAATTCAATAAAGCTGTATACCTTTTATAAACGACATATGTAAGGTCGAACTCAACCAAGTCTATGTTTGACGTACTTTCTTATACACCTTCTAACTTAAGCATCACTGGGGCGACGTCGGCCTTGCCTGACTTAATCCATGTGCGTTGACTATTGTGTAGGTCCAGAAAAAACTAATTCAATAAGGAGCTCAAAGTTAATTCAATAAGAAACTAATGGTTCAAGATTTGAGTATTTGAGTAGCTTGTGTGGATCCAAACGAAAATTCACCAAACTACAACTTAAGTTTAAACTATCATGCAAGTGGTGGTTAAACACTAAAGAAATTATGTCAATTATTTTGAGTTTAGTACCAAGTCGAAAAATAGACCATATATTAAATAAACATCAATATGATGGACTGAAATGTTACGGAAAGTCGAGGCATTTCGGTTTTCATGAAATATATTCGTCATCCCTGCATGTAAGTGTCTGTCCAATGGATATAAACACAATGAAAATTTCAGTTTGCGCAAAGAGATCTGCTTCGACGAATTCATTTTGGTCCCGAACTTACACATGTTCGATAAGAGTTTTTCAAAGAATTGAGTCCCTAAATCTTTCATCAGAAGAAAACATATTCTCTCTCACATAAGTGAGTTCTTATATAAGAGTAACTTGCATTTAGAATTTTCAACGTGTAAGAATCATTATAAGCACCAGTGTTTTGAAACCCGGCCCGGTGATAGACGCGGTGAGGCTACCGGGTAGTGGGTCAACAGGTCGAACCAGTCGAACCACTAGTTGGACCGGTTTATTGACTTTAGTCGACGTTCAATAAAGTATATAATTCAAAGTTTCAAACTTCAATTGTATAACAATAGTCATAACAAAATACTCAATTCCTCAACTGCAAAATCTTTAAATAAATGTATCATGCTATTATATTATCACAACTAATCACTAAATAAGCAAATAAAATATTAAATAACTTCACTAGGTGAACTAGTAAAGGTTATTTATATTCAATTATATATTTAGAATATATATTTCACATTTTTCAACTTTTGGTCTTTATAAAATATATGTGATCGCTACTAAGTAATATACTTACTTTTCATTAGCCTAATAACTATCAAAAGTTCAAAACTTAAGCAACATGTTAAAATTCTGATAAATATATTGGATATATTGGTGTGTCATAATTACAAAACGTTATAAATATTTATGTATGTTATATTATAAGTCCCATTATTGATAAATAAAATTAAAGTATCTTCTTATGAATTGGAATTAAACGCTATGTCTATGTCTTAATCAGATTTTTCGTAAATAAGTAAACTTTTTGTTTAATAAAATCTTGATAGGGAACTAACAAATTTATATATTTATGTATGTATCATCTTTTTTTAAGAATAATAAATATACAATGGACCAAAAAAAGGGGGGAAAAGTTGAGAGCCCATTAGAAACAAAGGCCACAAATATAAGATAAACTAGGTCATTACTCATCAATTTTCTTTCTCTCTCCATCAACCCCTCTTCTTCTTCTTCTTCCTTTTTTTTTTCTTGTTTTTCTCCTTATCTTCGGACTGATCCATATGAGAATCCTACATCTTTTTCATCTTCTTCTTTCTTTTAGCCATCGATTTATCAGGATCCATAAATTAAATATATATATATATATATATACATAGCTACACCAGTGAACCGGTTCGCCGAGTCGCCGAGTGAACCGGCTAAAATCGCTGGTTTGTTCGGCTGTCTCAGCAACCCGTTTTGTGGCCTGAACCGTTCCGTTCAGGCTACCTGATCCCGGTCCGACCAGTCGAACCGGTCGGTCCGGGCCGAGTTTCAAAACCCTGATAAACACATATCTAACCTTTTTTCATTACGAGTGTTATTGTTTCATCATAAGAATAGGCAAAGGTTAACCCCGACAGTGACTGTGCAAGATTTTTACTATTAGGTTGTTCCTTAAACCTATATATTAGGATATTTGGTTAACAATGAAGGGTTGTCCTCTGAATTAACTTTTTTTTTTAAGAGCGTTCAAGTCTCATTCCCATGTATGTCTTTTCAACTTATTTAACCTTTTGGTTAGCGGATCCACGATGTTACCTTTTGACTCAGGTAGTCAATAATGGCACTTTAGTGGATATTAGTTGTCTAACAATGTTATGTCAACAACGTATTTGACTATACTTACCTTGAGAGAAAATGTTTTCTGCTCTCTCCACTGTAGATTGGTTATCACATTATACCCATATTATTGGCACAACTTTGGGCTAATCAAATATATCCAAATAAGTTACGTTGTCATTCCGCTTCTTCCTTGCATTTATCTATTGCCACAAACTTAAATTTCATCTTAAGTCTGGTTATTACTGTTTCTCTTGAAGATGAAATGAATACACCTTCCAAAGTGAATATCCCCAAGTGTTATCTAGAGAGTTTATATATCAGATATTTTTGTTTGCATAAGTGTATCCTTGAAGCACAACACGGCCTTTGGTATAATGTAAACCACAGTCACGAGTATAATATATGTAGTTAAGTACTCTTAGAAATTTTTCAATGCTCACTTCATGAATTATTCGTAATTTTACTCAAAGAGATAATTGTATGGGCAATGGTTGGTCTTTTATGACTTATTCAGTCCATCAAACTTCCTATTACTCTTCCATATTCCACTCTTGTAAATACTTTCTTAGTAGTCCTGGAAAAATGTTGGCTTGTGACAATTGGAGCTCTGGCAACATTAGAAACATCCTTGCTGAATCTTCCACAAATATTTTCATGTAGTGAGGCTGGCTCAATATGAGATCATATATGGCGACCTTATAACTTTATTTCCAAAATTACATTGGTTGGTCCTATATCCTTCATATCAAAATTTGAATTCATCAAACTTTGAATGGACTTTACCATTTGTTTGTTGTTTTTCGTGATGAGTATGTCATCGACATACATACAAATAAATGAATATCCATCTTATGTATTTTTAACATAAACACTTGTCGCGCTCATTGATTTTAATAACATTTGACATCATAAGATTGTCAAATTTCACATGCCAATGTTTGAGTGTTACTTTAAGTTCATACGATGACTTCTACGATTTACAAACTTTCTTTTCTTTCTCAGGAGCTACATAATTTCCGAATTATTCCACATAAATTTATTCATCAAGGTCTTCATTTAGGGAAGTAGTGCTTATGTTTATTTGATGTACTTTCAGATTTATGATATGATAATCATAAAAATCATTCTTACTACTTCTATTTTCATTATGGAATAATAAATAGCAAAGTAATCGTGATCTTGTCCTTTGTTTGTATTCTTTAATTTTAAGTTACCTTATACTAGGGAAAACTACATAATAACATCCAAATTTTAATGGTTTTTATACTTACATGGCCAAACTTTAAAACCTTGCACCCAGCTATCTAAAGTTTGCTCTGGTGAGCTCTTTACTATCTAAGCATTGAAAATCAATTACACGAGCAAAGTAACGTCACTTTTTGGCATTATGACGTATTCGTGACATCATATCAAACATGCGAGTGCCAAAAAATAAAGTGGAATGTAAAGTGCAATAACTTGTACGTCACAATGCCAAAAAGTGATATACTTTTCCCATGTAATTGATTTTCTAAAGTTTGGATAGGTTTGGATAGTAAAATGTTCACCAGAGTAAACTTTAGATAGTCAGGTGCAAGGTTTTAAAGTTTGGCCTTATAAGTGCAAAAATCGTCAAGGTTTGGGTGTTATTTTGTAATTTTGCCTTATGCATATCAAGTGTTTCATTTATTTTCATTTCCCATTTGAAAATCCACTGAGAGCTCAGTGGTTTACATCATGGAGGGAGTCAACTGTTTTCCAAGTGAGATTATTTAAGATGAAATAAATCTCACTCTTTATGTCCATAAATGATCTTTAGTAGAGCTTACAATTTCTTTATACGTTTGAGGCTTAACCTCTATCATATTAGTAAGAAAAAATCCGTTCAAAATGAGGTTTTTTTCTTTAACCTTTTGGTTTGACTTGGTAATTCACGTACCTCATCAATTTTTTTCAATTCCTTCTGTGCAGAGCATCCCTTCATTTCCGGGCCTCGAAGCTCTCTAAGGATTTTTGCTTTCCCTATTAATGTTCCTAGCGATTTTGACTCGTAAATATTTTTACAGATTCGTATTGAAAAACTTGGTCCAATCATCACAGATCTACAAGGAAATATATGATGAAAGTATGATGCATTCTTTGATTTTATTTTAGTATCTTTGTGAATCTCACGGTTCTTAGACTCATACACAAGAAATTGACAAGCGGTGAATGTTATTTTCACACTTATCTAAAATATTTAGATACGATATTTGGTAAAAAGAAGCTTGAAGAATATCAAAGTTTCTTCATTATATAATTTCAGTTTGAATTGAAATAATACATGAAGAATAACGAAAGATATTTCTTTCCACCAAAATATTAGGTGAGGAATAACTAAAAACCATCACATAAATATTATTATTTTTATTTAATATCAAGTATAGTAACCTTTTGTATCAAAAAATAACAAGTTGAAGAAAAAAATCAAAGACTTCTTCAAGAAGTTCTTTCTTGTAACAAAAAAAAAAAAAAACCCCTTTCGCCATGGTGATTGTTTCGTCTCAAGAAAGATACTATTTTAAGATTGTTAGAAATACACCATAGAAACAGTAAATTAAAACCATTAGAGATAACCTAAGACACAAGTAAATCAACAAATATTACAATAACTAAACGCAATAAACAAGCCTCAACCAGATGAACAAAGATGTAGAAGAAAAGTCGAGGACTTCTCAATTTTCTTAAACCAAATTTGTCCTCTCCTTGGTGCTTGAGAAAACGTAAGCATCTATCTCTCAGAATACAACACTATATGATTCGATCACTTTGCACGAACAAGAGGTGATCCGGCACACCCGACTATGACTCCTCTCTATCACCAAACGACTTAATCAAAAAGAAAAAAAAGAAGAATTTTTCTTTTTTGGTTGTGTATGAAAAAACAAATTTTCACGAGTTTTTGATTTGATGTATAAGACCTTAAAGAGAGCGACTCCTTTTATCGACTAAATCTTGGGGAGAAAAGAGGAAACGTGTTCAAATCATATGATGTAATTAAGGCAATAATTTCGAGGAATGGAAACGTTTCAGATCACGAAAGTTGATCACACAAATTTTCGTAGTAATTTATTTATTACCGAAATCTTGTGATGCTTACCATTTCTGTCGCATTAAAGTATAGCATAACATTAAAATAATTTACTAACAAATAAAGAAAATAAATATTGAAAAATGCAAAACAAAGTTCACATGAGGCCGGTTCAACATGCTGAACATATTAACATTAGACGTGTACATTGTCGTGTGCACATACAATGGCCCAACAACATCCATTAAACATGTTCTTATAGTGTATGGAGTGATTTCCTATAAATAAACACAAAAGGAAGTGATATTTTCCTCATGTGAGATTGCCACCTTCAAATTATGATTTTTTCTAAGCATTAATTTTTCATTTACACATGTACTACCATTTTAAGCATTAAATGTCTCGTTTCAAAATTCTTGAGGAGGAGAATGTGTCTCATTGAACTCGTCTAAGAGATAAGTGGTATCTGCTTAAAGTCCAACTCGAAGTTGGTAGTAACTGATTCTTTTTATCACTTTTTCTTACAATATCTTTAGTTAACATGAAATTTCAAATGAAAATACAAGTTACTACAAATCCTAAAAGAGAAATTATAAAAGAAAGAAACATAAAGAACTTTGAGATTTTAATGATAGCAAATAGAACTTACAAGTTAATTATAATGATTTATGTCTCAACTATCAACAAAATACCGGATTTCCGAAAGAGTTCACTATAATTTCGAAACTCCAATAGCATCAATTGTTTTCATTTGTTCAGCCACAACGTAATAGACTTTCATACGCGCGGTAATTTGCATCTCGTAAAAGGCTTAAATGACGAATCATTCAAAAAAGGAAACCTTACATGATGAGATGATGCTAGTAAAGTGATGGAAATAGTCACTTGATATTTTCTACTTACGAAATATGAAAAGTGAAACTGCAAATATTATTTAATCATAAACGCATAGGGTTATGAAATTAAGAATATGATCCATGACGTTCATCTATACGTAATTATAAATGTTAGTGGTTAATGAAAGGTTTATTAATGAGGGAGATTGACATGGAAATCATTGTTCCGGAACAATAATTTCCAAACACCAACATATATCATATTTTACATAGTCATTCCTTAAGTTTAGCAAATCAAACATGTAAATATGTGTTTCAACAAAAAACTTAGGGTACAAATCTTATAGTTAATTTGGAGCGTAATAAGGGTCTCAGATCTCAGCCGGGGGACAAACTCTTGAAACTTTTTCCTATGCTACGGTACAAAGGTGGACAAAGAATTGCTAGAACTGTAACAATTAATTTCTTATGCTCTTAACTTACTTTAGATCTTACTTACTTTTTTAGAACGTAAATGAAACATAATCCAAACAATGGTTATACAAGGATTCTATTTGTTATGGACTTAAAATACTAGAAGTATGATTTACATTGAAGAGTAAATGGGTGAGAATATAACATATTTTTGGTTGGTGTAAACTGTAAAGATTACTATTACATGTATTAAACTTGCAAATAACCACCCGAGCCAGAGTCGTGGCTAGCCCTATCAACAAGTTAAGTATACAAAACTTTAGTCTTGTAGCATTTTAAGCTAAGAAAACCATAAAATAAGAAGCAAATAGCCCTATTCGAGTTTGTGAGCCAAGGATGGAGAGTTATATGAAGAGCTTATATTTATATACAAGTTAAGCAACCCTAAATGGTAGATTTGGTGTGATCACTGTGAAGTTGTTTATGGAGTCAAAGCGGACAAACGGTGCTGAAGAGATCAATGAGCACGCCTTGGGTGCACATTGATGACCCATTTTGTCTCATAGGAGGTAAATATCAACAGTGGTTAGCTTCTCGTCGTAGATCTTGTCGTGGTAGTTTGAGCAAATATGATTGAGTTATTGATGGGCTTTAGCGTCTTTATACCGAGAATATTGGAATTTAAGGAGAGGCATGGATAGAGTCATGTTTGTTGGTAGTTAGTATTCTTCATGGCGACATGTTAATTTAAACTTTGATAGAACTGTAGTGGCGAACCATATCACGGGGTTATAAGGAATCAACAACGTCGTATGCTTAGTCACATAGAAATTTATGTGCTAAAAATAGTAGGGTCATGCATACGATGCAAGACGTTCATATAACAAAGACCTGTAGCTGACGTTTTAGTGATGATAGACGATGGGTGTGCCTGTTCCTCTATATATTAAGCTAAATTATTTATACACTATCAATATGAATAATCATTTTCATGATCAAGATCCTTCACTAAATTTTAGGTCAATGCTCTTTCTCTCTCTTACCTTCCTCAATGTTTTGTTTTCACCTATTTGCTTTAGAGAGGTAAATTTTACTAAAAATACCACGTTTTCACCTATTTGCTTTAGAGAGGTAAATTTTACTAAAAATACCACGTTTTTCACTCGACGCGGTTCTTGTTAGAGCTCATATAGCCAATCTAAATGAATTGAAATTATGTGCTTAATTGTGGTGGTTTGTTGTGCTCCGCTTAAAATAATATGTTTATCTTTAATTAAGTTCTGTTTATATGGGATTCGGATGTAGTTTAATTTTGACAGAGAATTAATCAAATAATTTTACCAAATAATGACAATTATAATCAATTTGTTGTATACATTATGTTACATGACATGGCCTCGAAACACGGAATTGACACGGATCCAAATGCACCCTTTCCCGGGGATTAGCTTAAAGAATAAACTGTGGGGAGCTAATCTAAAGGAAACTGTGCTTTGGTCAGTCCTAGATTCCAGGGGTATATATGGTATGGGAATAGTTCCCGTACAATTATTGCTGAATATTCCACCAATTGGAGTAGCTCACGTGGCATTCCCACGAGAATAGAGATTCCCAATTCCATAAAGCCTGTGTCGTATTGGATGCAGCGAATGGAGAGCGGACCAGCACAGGCCCCTGTTGGATTTTTCTTAACCCTCCTTCATCGGCTCGGCTTAGCTCGGCTCGGCTTGTATAAGCATTTGACTCCCATTGGTCTATTCTATGCTCAAATCTCAACCTAGCAATTTAACAACATGGGTGTGAGTAAAAAAATAAGTGATTACGCTACCATTTCAATTAGTGGTTATTTTCTAATGAACCTACTTGAGTTACCAAGCATCTTACCGGATTAACGTAGTTAGGCACCAGAAATTTATATATGGTGAGATTTATAAGTACTTACCTCAACATGACATAGATGTATTTACATATATTTACTTTTTGATTATCAAAATATTTTAGATAAAAATTCAGAGGTAGAAAGATAAGTCGAATTTGACCTTTCAAAATATGTCTGATTTTATAATAATAAATGGTATTAAAACTTTATTGAACGTATTTAATGTATATCTCGTGAAAATCCTGCTTTTGTGTTATTCTTTTGCGAGTCAGAATATTTGTTATTTAATATCAGATTATTAGTGTTGTATATATACTGTATCGTTGACATGTTTATATGTAATTCTGCCACCGTTTAATTTTTTGTTTCACCAACTAAAGTCTTATTCGTGTATACAAAATAAACTTAAGGAGTTTTAATATAGAACTTGTCAAAAAATTAAATAGATCAAAGTTTATACATGTTAGAAAGATCAAAAGCATGCTTATTTCTGTGGACTTTTTGTTGTATACTTTTAAGTTTGTGGATTCAATTATACTATGGTAACCATAGATCAAAATTTCTGCGCGTTTCCTCGAAAAGTACCGAAAAGTTTCCGTTTTTGACTTCACCGATACGAAATATACATGTAGTTTCCTTGATAGTTATAACTACAATTTTACGAATTTTTCGAAACATGCCGAAAAAGTCTCGAAATATTACGAAACGTTTCTAATTTTTAGCTAACCGAAACGTATTCCCGGACCGAAATTTTCATCCATAATGGTAACAAAGTATTGTGGATTTTGAAATAAAAATAGAAAGTATATTCCCTGTAACCTAATTTAAGCAATCAAAGCCATGTAGCCAGCTGAGACAACATTTGCCAGATTTTTTATGAAGGAAGAAAACAACAAAAAATGGTTGTGAATGCTATTGGTAAGCGCCACGACAATTCCACCTCCGCCACTTATTTCCTACCCCATCTCCTTGTGTCACCAAAGGTCCCCTTTTTTGTATTTTAACCAGACCAAGACCAAAATACCACTACTACCCATCATGCCCAAAGAGGAAAATTATATCACTTGTGTCTTTTAAATATTAAATCAATTAAATATCTTCCGTTATGAAAATGATACGTCCTATTTCTTTTTTCTTTTTTCTTTTTATTTTTTACCGTGTCCGCTTATGCGACTAATCCAGCCGAGCACTGTCAGACACTTTTTGAGAGGCGACTCTCCCAGCGGTGTTTTTTACGTCCACAAGACTCAAACCCGAGACATTACGTAAGTGAACTCAAGTCCCTTCCACTTGAGCCAACAACCGTTGGTGATACGTCCTATTTCATTAGCATAAAAACTGATTAATCTTATGTCAAAATAATTATTAATTTCTTTTGTAATTTCTAAAAAAAAACATATGGATCTCTCTTAGTTTCACCCAAAAATATCTCTTCATTGGAGAAAAGAGATTATTATTGCATGTAGGTTTTATGCGCTAGTGACTTTCCTTCGATGATTTATGGATAAGTGAAAATAGGTTTTACACACACTATATAACCATTTCGTCTAGATAATCTCACTGTATACAACAATTCATAAATGTGAAGTATTTGATAGTTAAATTAAATCATATAATAAAATAACTCCAAACATTAGATTTACATGTTCTTATTGAATCAAAACAATAAAATGACTATACTCCAAAGTTCAAAGTATATGATATACTATTTACATTTACCTTCAGAGAGGAAAAAATCTATTATGTGTAAATTAAATAAAATCGAAATCATTCTTTTTCAAATGAAGACACTCAACTAGGGGCAAAACCGTCATATTCTCGCCTGTCCCTTTCACGAAAAAGTATGCATTGTCCAAATCAGACGAATAAGTGCCCTGCTCACCAAAACAATGTCCACAAGCGTATTATTTTTATTTCTAATTTTAGTCTTTGTCAGCAAAGGACATAATTGGTAATTAACCTCCACTAATCTTAAAATATTAAATTAAATCGTGGATTAATCAAGATTCCATAGATGCACAAAACCAAGATTAGCACTATTTAACCCACCTGTATCCTCAATTTAAGTCCCCTCCTTTTTCTTTCTCTCTCTCTCCTAATTTTACAGAATTCAACAATCTTTCTTTCTTTCTTTCTCTCTCTAGACTACAAGTGAGTTCTGCCATGGCCTGAGACAGTTAGCATCTTTTGCAGGTATTCTGAAAGGGTAGTTTCTTCTTTCCTCTTTTTGCAAATCCAATTCTATTTCTCAACTTCACTTAGTTTGTTTTTGCAGTTAATGGTTTTTCTTTTATTCATTTTTTTTTTGTTCTTCACATTATTAGCTCAACTTGAGCACCTGTTACATATTTAAACATGTGCTTTTCTTGCTTATTATATTGATTATTGATGATCAACTACTT
Organism: Linaria vulgaris; assembly: GCA_948329865.1. Classification (NCBI taxonomy): domain Eukaryota; kingdom Viridiplantae; phylum Streptophyta; class Magnoliopsida; order Lamiales; family Plantaginaceae; genus Linaria; species Linaria vulgaris. The sequence continues at coordinate 109,394,471 of OX415249.1, read as the reverse complement.
CTGTTTGATTCTTCACTCTTTTGTTTATTATCTTTTGTGTCCTAAATCTTCAGATCTCAAATTTCCTATTATGATTTGAGCTGAACTCATAATGATAAACAGATCAAAAGGGTTCATGTTAATTTTGAGCTTTTAAATTGTCAATTTTCAGAAAGGAAACAAAAAAAAAAAAGAACTCATTTCTCTTGCTTGTTTGATGATGTATAAACTCAAAGTGCTTGCTTTATTGTAAATCAGCCTTTTTAGTACTTTTGGCCTTAACTCAGCTATGTCGTTGAAAACAAATACTGGAATAAATTCTCCACAATTTTAATTCATGATTGAAGTATGCCCATATGTTTTACTACATAGAAAAATTTGTGACCACAAAGTTTACAAAGGTCAACCTTCTGCAAGTAGTGTTTGTCTCAAAAGTTGCTAAGTTAGTACGGCATGATATCGAGTTTAAGCTTCTAGATGTGGATTGGTTTCAAATGGTGTTTGGAGTTAAATTACTTTCATCCATCTCAGTAGAGGAGATTTAATTTTCATTGTGAATTCCTTATCTTAGATTGGTTGTCGATGAAATTACATTAATAACAGTAACGTTTTTCACCTAATGAGAAACGTTAACGGTAACATTAACGATTTTGCCATAACGAGAAATAACAGTAACGATTTTCAGAGCCCCCTCGGAAACATTAACGGTAAACTATATTTTTTCCATAACGAGAAAATAAGTGCATTAGTATTCACCTAATGGGTGATTTTCACCTTTTGTTTTGTTGTTGTTCTTTTCCCCCTTTTCCAGGTGGTTGACTATGCATCATCCATCTTAAACAGGCCCATAAGTTAACATTAAGCATCTTGAGTCAGTTTCTTGGAGTTTTATTACTTACGGTTTTACCAAGGGTCTAAGTCAACTCGAATAATACAATCTTGATCACTGCCTTTTCATTGCTTTTTCCTAATTAAGAGGCTTGTTATTGGTACTACTGCTAAATCTCCACTTCATGGGACATTCTCCAATTGTCATGCTATATGCGAATCACCTGCTTCCTGGTAGATCATCTGTTCTTTGTCGGCTTCTTTATATGTTTCGGCTCAATCGCAAACCCAACTAGAATCCTAATCTTTTTGCTATTTTGTGACTTCTGGGTAAATTTTCTTCTATCGTTGCCTACAATTGTACCTAACTTGTTATTTAACTTTTTCCTGCCTTTTCCTAACTTGGCAAATCTCAGACTTATCATTATTTCCTTATGTGCATATAGAAGATATCATTTGCTTCCTGATTTACATTTTGACTTGGATATGAGGTATTTTGACATTTTGACTTAGATATGAGGTATTTTGACATTTGAATGTGCATATTATCTATTCCTATTGTATGGATCACAAATATTTAGCTCCAGCTGTTTACTGATAAAAAGTTAGTGATTCAGTGTGAAGATCATATAACCTTTCAAAGTGTTTGCCTCAGGAGTTAATTAGTTTTCTCTTTTCTCAGGTGGTTCAGTATGTCCATTTGGATTGGTTCACATATGATGCTCAATATCATGCTTTCCTCATAAAGACAGTCCTCTCAAAAGCAGTAAACTTAATGGATAGATCGGATACATCTGGCTTTGTTAGCGGTGGTTGCAGTTTGTTTGGATTTGACGTTTTCATTTTAATTTATGGAATTACCTACTAGTATTCAGCAACATTTTTTTAGCAGCTGGCCTTCAAACGCACACCTTTAGGATTATAGCAAAGACTTTCTATTGATCAAGAACAAAATGTATTCCTCTTTCTATGGCAATTTCCCAAACAATGGTAATCTTGGAGATACTACTTTACGGTTGGATGGATTTGGATATGGAACACGTGAAACCGAGACATTTAGTAACAGTCAGACTCATAATACTGCTCGTGGTTCTTGCCAAAACGCTCCAGATGATGGCTGCAAGTTAGTTCTTGGATTGGGACCAACACCGAGTACATATTCTGGTGAGTATTCCCTCTCAGGAGGTAATAAAATGAGAGGAGCATCATCAGTATTTAACCAAGAAATATCTTCTCATCATGATTCGATTCTGAAACTTGGGCTGTCAGGGGGCGTGGGTTCAGTTTCCAACGTACTTGAGTTTTCAGGTTCCACGCAGAATTGTAACGGTAAGAGAACCGTCACTCACATTGCTGATGAGGGATCTACATCAGCGAAAAAATCGGGTGGCTATATGACAAAGCTTATTTTGGCCCCGAGAATGGAGAACGCAGATATTGCCTTGGCGAATAATAGAATTTTTGAAGTTGGTGCAACGTCTCTTTCCCAACTTCCGCGAATAAGTTCCGAACCCTCCGGTGTCAGCAATTATTCCATGAGTGCAGTCTCTGAGCCCGGTAGTGCTACAGTGTCATCAGATCAAAGAGGTGTTAGCACGAAAAGATGCAACTTTCTTGGTTGTATGAAAGGAGCACGAGGTGCTACAGGTTTATGCATTGGCCACGGGGGCGGACAAAGATGCCAGAAGCTTGGTTGCAATAAAGGTGCAGAGAGCCGAACAGCCTTCTGCAAAGCTCATGGAGGTGGCCGAAGATGTCAGCATTTGGGATGTACTAAGAGTGCTGAGGGAAAGACGGACCACTGCATAGCCCACGGTGGGGGGAGGCGTTGTGATTATGCTGGAGGGTGCACCAAAGCTGCACGAGGCAAGTCGGGGCTGTGCATTAGGCACGGTGGAGGAAAAAGGTGTAAAGTTGAAGGTTGCACTCGTAGCGCCGAGGGGCAGATTGGGCTTTGCATTTCTCATGGTGGTGGACGACGCTGCCAATCAGTCGACTGCACTAAGGGTGCTCAAGGAAGCACCATGTTTTGTAAAGCGCATGGTGGTGGAAAACGATGCATATTTAGCGGCTGCACGAAAGGAGCTGAGGGTAGCACGCCTCTTTGCAAAGGACACGGAGGTGGGAAGCGTTGCCTATTCGACGGCGGTGGTATTTGCCCAAAAAGCGTTCATGGAGGTACAAATTTCTGCGTCGCCCATGGTGGAGGAAAGAGGTGCACAGTTCCCGACTGCACGAAAAGTGCGAGGGGGAAAACCGACTGTTGTGTGAAACACGGTGGGGGGAAACGATGTAAGGTCGAAAACTGTGAAAAGAGTGCTCAAGGAAGCACAGACTTTTGCAAGGCCCACGGTGGTGGAAAGCGATGCAACTGGGAAGACGGGAAATGCGAGAAGTTTGCGAGGGGTAAGAGGGGGCTTTGTGCTGCTCATGGTAGTCTGGTTCGTGGTCGGGAGGCCGGGCAAGGAGGAATGATCGGCCCAGGGCTATTCAACGGATTAGTGCCCTCAAGTTCTATTACAAGAAGCAGCTTCGACAATACTTGTTCGTCGTCGGGTGTGAGCGCGATCTCTGACTCTATTGACTCACTAGAGAAACCGGCCAAACGGCAGCAACTCATTCCGCCTCAGGTGCTTGTTCCTTTGTCCATGAAGGCCCCATCGTCTCGTTCAAGACCATTGGGTTCTGAGAAGCAAGTAGAAAGGAGCAGCGGAGTTAATGACAACGGCGGGAGTGATGGAAGGAGGAGCTTCGATTTTGTTGTACCTGAAGGCAGAGTGCATGGAGGAGGACTGCTGTCGTTACTCGGGGGAAATCTCAGTAATGCGAATAACCGGGTTTGAACTGGTATGTCTGCTACAACTTCTTGTTGTAATTTGTCTGTATGGTTTTTAGTAGCTGGTGAAATTTCTGGATTTTGGAACTGTTGTGTAAAAGCTTGCAGTGGAGGGATTTGTAAAAGGCCCTTTGTATGATGTATTAAGAATGCTACTTGTTATTAGTTTATATGCAAATTCAGTGTTCAATGAATAAAGTTGTAATTAAGCAGAAGCTGCTACTGTTCCAGTATAATTATAGTAAGTTTACTGTAAACCATTTATTTGTAATATAATTTGACTGCCACACTAAAGTATAGCGCAACCGTGAAGTGGAGCAGTTACAAAAGCAATTCGAATTCTGTTCCTTTCACTTTCCGATCAAACCTGCAATTGCTTTTGCCAAACGCTCTCAATCTCAGGTAAAGTGACAATACTGTGATGTTCATCTTTTTACCATAAATATTAGATCATATGTATGATCTAATATGATAATTCTATAAACTAATATCATACAAAATGGAAATTATTTATCAAAAAACTTTAAATTATGAACTAGTAATTTTCAGAAAGAGTTTGCAAACAACACAATACACTAGCTACAGACCGATCAGTTGAATCGGAAATTCGTGATTCATGGATTTTTAACTTTTTAATGGTTATAACTTATAGGTAGAATTACAAAATGTGCCCTTCAATTCCACAATTCTCCCTATATTGTCAAAAATAAAGACTACAACTCGTGACTTGGCCTAAACTTTCTATCGAGTCGCAGCTTGATCAAGCTTTTCTCCTATTCGTACGACCAAATCACAGCCTGAAAGAGGACAGTTTTGTTTTTTGTTTTTATTCGAAATTAAGATGTTAATTAACAAAAAGACAAAAAAAAAGATATAAAGGGTGTAATGTGTATTTTTACGATTTTCGAGTGTAAGGTGTAAATCTTTTGAGTTTTTTTAACCGATGTATATGGTTTTTGTGTAGTGTGTGTATTTGCTGGATTTTTTTATACATAAGGTGTATTTTTTCGAGTTTATTTTTTATCGTAATGTGTGATTTTGATGCAATGTGTGTTGTAAAAGGATCAAATGAACTTAATTGGTCAATGATCTGGATCGAAATTGGATCTTGATGGATCCATAAGTTGATCAATTAAAATCCACCAATGGACTCATCAAGATCAAAATCTACTAATGAGTAGGTGGTTTGGATTTGATTCTAGATCGCGTAGGATTCTGATGGATCTCGATTGGATTCAGACAAAATCATAGTTCCAGATCCCTTTTGCCAACCCCCATTCTATATGATGCGATAATGGCAATTTAGAGGGTGGACGCACAATTTAACGACGTAGAGCGCGGTTCATTATATTTGGCGCACACATATGATAAAAGTCCCATCGGGCATGAATTAAGCAAAAACTCATGTCCAAGTCACGAGTTGTAGTCCGAATTTTACGCCCCGAATAAATGTAGGGCAAACTAATGCTTAACTAACAAACATTATAATGCTATTATATTATGGCCTTTTATGATTTTTTGTACTTGAAAAAATATGATGAAATTAGAAATAAGCTTTTGTTTTTCTAGTTAGTTGAAAAGTTTCCTAGTCCCCAGTTCTCATCATCAAAAGTGGATAATCAAATAAACAATATTGAAAAGAGGAAAATCCCCATGCAAATCAGAATTCCCAATGTCACTCTGTTTCCCTTCTTCACTCACACTGTACCCTCCCTCCCTCCTCACATTAAACCCAAATCATCCCCTTCCTTCTTCTAGACGTCGGGGGCCCGCGTCCGTACAGACCTTGTCGACGGTTTCACACTGGACCACGGGTTCCAGATCTCCGGCGCACAGGTGGTCGCTTCCACACCGTAGCGCCCCCCTGCGGCATTTGGCTTATGGCCATGGGGGTGCAGTCGTTGGCAGATCCAATCGGTACCGTTGTTGATAAGTTATTAATTGGGTTGACTAAAATTAGGGCTTTATATGTTTCGGCTCAATCACAAATTCATTTACCAATTTTGTGACTTCTGTTCTGTGTATGTTTTCTTCTATCCTTGCTACAATTGAATTTTCGTATGTGCAAAGAGAAGATATCATTTGCTTCCTTATTTACATTTTGACTTAGATGTGAAGTTTTTGACATTTTGAGAAAGTGTATATTATCTATTCCTATTGTTTGAATGACAAATAATTGGCTCCAGCTGAGCTGTTTTACTGATTAAAAGTTTGTGATTCAGTGTGAAGATCATATAACCTTTGGCTGCTCGATTTGTGATGCGGTAGACAACGTTGCCATTCCCTTTGCTGCACTAAGGCTGCTCAAGGAAGAAGCACCATGTTAAATAGCGCATGCTGGCGGAAAACGATGCATATCCACCTCTTTGCTAAGGGTGAGGTGGTGGGTATTCGACGCCGGATGTATTTGACCGAAAAGCGTTCATGGAGCTACAAACTTCTGTGTCCAGGGTGGAGGAAAGAGGTGCACAGTCCCCGACTGCACAGATAGACTGCAATGTGAAACAGGGTGGGGGGGAACGGTGTAAGGTCGATAAATTGGTAAGACGGGAAGTTTGCGAGGGGGAAGAGGGGGCTTTGTGCCTCTCATGGTAGCCTGGTTCATCGGCAAGGAGGAATGATTGGCCTGGGGCTATTCATCGGATTAGTGCCCTTGAGTTCTATTACGACAAGTAGTTTTGACAATACTTGTTCTTTGTCGGGTGTGAGCGCGTATTCTGAAACCGGGCAAAGGGCAGCAACTCATTCCGCCTCAGGTGCTTGTTCCTTTGTCCATCAAGCCCCCATCGACTCGTTTCAAGAACATTGTGTTCTGAGAAGCAAGTAGAAAAGGAGCAGTGTAGTTAACAACCACCGCTGGAGCAATAAAAGGAGGAGCTTTAATTTTGTTGTGCCCGAAGGAGGAGTGCATTGCGTGATGGACTGCTGTCGTTACTTGTGGCAAATCTCGGTAACTCGATTAACCAAGTTTGAACTTGTGTCTCTGCTACAACTTCTTGTTGTAACTTGTCTGTATGGTTTGTAGTAGGTGTGAGATTTCTAGATTTTGGAACTTTTGTATAAACATTTGGTAAAGTCAAGCAAGGGATTGATAAGAGGCCTTGTTATTAGTTGTTATACGCATCAAATTAGTGTTCAATAAACAAACATTGCATGTAATTAAGCTGAAGCTACTACTTAAGTTGACTGTACGGCATTAGTTTATAATATAATTTGACTGCTACAGTACTCCTCTGCTCTCATTCATTCCGCCAAAAACATGGCGCAACCGTGAAGTGGGAGAAGATATAAAAAGCTGCTCGCTCGATTACAAGTTCCTTTCACTTTCCGATCAAACCTGCAACTGCTTTTGCCAAACTCTTCTCAATCAATCTCAGGTAATGTGCCAATGCTGCTGATCCTCTTTTTTTCAGTTGAAATTGTGCTCTGTTCTTCATGTAAGTAAGTGCATAGCAATGGTGATTTTGAGGATCGTAACTTTAATTTGCCTGATTTCTCGATGATCGATTACTGCAATTTGTGCTTCTGTTATACAAAATCGCAATTTGTTGAGTGTTCAATTACTTCAGATTTCAAAAATTTCGATGGCGCCAATTCGATTTGTCGCAATTTTAGTTTCTAGGTCATGAGATTTACCGATTCAACTCGCGATGATGAATTGCAGAGCATTCTAATGGAGAAGCTGAGCAACTTCGAAGCTCCGGCGACCGACGGCACAGTGACGCCAGTCAACACCGCCGGTCGCCGCCAGTACGGTCAATTTGTGTCTGGCGGTTTGATTTCTCAATCGTCGCTGATTAAGTACCGCTCCGCCGCCGAATCGGCGGCCGCCGTTGCTCCGGCGGAGGCGCTGTTCATGTCTCCGGCAAAAGTCGAGGGGGAGGTGCTCGTGGTGAACGGATTTCCGGCTGGGCGTGGCGGTAGTGTTGGCGGGACTGACAATAGCAAAATATGTCCTCATTGGGATCGTTATCGCTACTGCGCAAATCGTCGTGCTTGTAAGGTTGAAAGACACGTCATCAACCCTTTCAATTTATTGAAAATATAAAATATAATAATTAATTAATTTGTTCTCAGTTACGATTTTAAATTTGTGCTACATATATATATATATATATTATATATTTTAACAATTTACTATTCCACTTTCAGTTCGTTCATGAAAGCGAAGAGGAACGCTCCGTGCTTCATTCAGTTATAATAGCCAATGATAAACCTACTCAGGTACGAAAAAAGCATCAATTTTTATGTTGAATTACACCTATTTTTATCGGAATTTCTTTGTTGTTTCAGACTTTTAGTAATTATTGATGCGTACGTAATTCTTGTTTTTATTTCTTTATATAGATATGTTTTTTGTCTTTATAATATTTAAGCATTATAAAAGTAGTTTGGTTAATGTTTTCTTGAACAGAAACTTTAAATATTTTACATAAACATTAAAGAAGCGGAATTTACTGTCAGATTTAATGCATATACGAACTACCAAGATAGTTATGGGCTTATGGCTATTAGATACTAAGCAGTCCATTATATGATCCAAGATTTCCAAAAATAGTTTAATTAGATAATTACAGATCATTTTCAACTTTTAATTCAAGAAGGAAAGGATATCTTCTATACACAAAAAGGGATATTTTATTCACATATTCCTTAAAAATCTATCGGGTCAGCGGACGATTTTGGGTGGGAAGCTAAGAGTTGCTGCTAATAGCTCATTAAATACTTCTTGATAAAATATTTCCTGTAAAGTTTAGTAAATTGCTTGAATTTTCTTAATTCAAATTACAGGTGGTAAAGCCATCCCCATCGCCTCCTTGGTCGTGTATTACAAAATCTGGCAAAAAATTAGCTGCAGGAGCATCTCCATATATACCAATAAGAACAATAACACCAATGGCCTTGCCCACACCAACATCAACACCAACACCAGTGGCCTTACAAACCCCAACACCAATAGCCATGCCCACATCAAAACAAACACCAATGGCCTTGCTGACTTCAACACCAACACCACTGGCCTTGCCCACATCAAAACCAACACCATCACCTACACCAATGTCCTTGTCCACACCACCCCTCCAAGTCAAACCAGCTAAAACTCCCAACAATGACACTACTGTTGCTAACACTACTCCGATCCTTGATTGGACTCCTGATGATGATGGAATTGAGGTCACAACTGTGCCTCCTGAGTTTACTGGAAAGCATAAATCCGCAAAAGAAGATTTGGACGCTTATATGAATGAGGTTCTCTATGGGAAGAGCGGAAAAAAGAGGCTGCCTGTGTTTAAGGAATTTTGCCCTGAATAACTTCGGTTTGTTGGTAAATGGGAACAGTGACATAGATGTGTTTTTGGTAAATAACTCGGACTTTTGGCCTCAGAACAGAAATAGAGGATTCATATACTGGTACTTGCTGCTGCTTACGATCACTGAATTTTGGGATTACTTGCTACTGAATCCTGATGAATATTACTTCAAATTCTTGTGTTACTTACTACTTACTACGATCACTGTCTTTTGGTATTACTTGATGAACATTACGTCAAAAATCTTGTGTCTGTCTTTTGGATTCTTGGATGTAATATTACTGAATTCTTCTGCAAATATCTCAAGATATTTGTATTTCAGTAGCTTCCGTAATGCTTGTTGCTTACTTTTTTGCTGAAAATTCTGAATCGCCGTCAAACATAGAAAATAGGTTTTTGTTGTTTATATCGAAATCCTCAGAACGAGGACTATCATTCTTAAAGATCCAAAACGCATCTAACTCACATAGAAAATATGGGAAAGGGAAGCTAAGGTACTGGCGCGTCACTTTCTTGGGGACTCAAAAGTCAAAACACTAAAATTGATTTTTTGTTTTTGTTTTGGAGAAAACTAAATACCTGGTTGACTGGTTCTATGTAGTATATACCCTGTTCACCAAAGTTTATAGCATCTTGTCCACCCTCTTTTGTTTATTAACATCCTAAACCATATTCATGCTATAAAGAAGTTATTGTGTGACATACTAACAAGTTACAAATCAATATGTAGAAGCGTGAAAACTTTTTCTGCTGCTATAGTTAGTTTGTGAAATATGCCTAATCTATGCGAAGATAATAAACCATTAGATTGAACTTTTTCGATGTATCATGTATATCGAAAAAGTTATGTTTAGTATCCTATTTAGCTCCATTTTACTACTGATCATTTATACTAATTCTCCATAGATCTTGTCGTATATGTTGGCTCATCACTTAATTTTAATCTTCCAGCAACGGAATTGATTATGGAGCTGATATATTCAGAGCAAAATCCATAAATACAGAGCAATTTCTTCATTTTATTACATTGTTCTCTAATTTACCCTCACCAATTTTTTTCCTATTTTTCAGTATCTTAATTTCTCCTTTTTTTTTAAAAAGGCAATAAAAGGGAAACACTCTCTCTCTTTCTTATTTATGGAGACAAAATCAAAAGAAAATCATTTCTTTCTAGAAAGTTTGAATTTTTTTGTGAAATTCCTATATCCGTACAAAATTGTTTTGAGAAACGAAAACCTTATATTATTGTTGTGACTCATGAAATTATTTACTGGTTATTGGACTCCATCAATATATACACATATATGATTATAATTAATATATAAAATTCAAATATTATATGATTTTATTTATTATGCTAGTCCCCAAGCTATATTTTCTTAGGCAATTACGATAATGACTTAAGAATAAGAAGCCTACATTTTTTTTTAATATTTTTGCAGGACCCTTCTAAATACCTGTAGGGTACATAACGAAAAAATGTAATAATATATTGAAAAAAAAACAAAGGAATTAGATTTTCTATAATTTGTAAAAACTACTTCTTGTACAGGTAAACGACATTGAAATGTAGTAAATTACGTTTTTTCTTATAAAATTGTAGTGAATCACGTTACTAGTATGTCAAAACTCAAAATATAAAGTGACATTATATTTTTATGACTATTTTAGATATTTTGGATGAATTAATGATTATTTGGATATTCGGAAATTACTTTTTCTTGATTGTCCTTATACTGTTAATTGATAGTGAAATTAACATTCTTAATTATGTAATTATGGATTTATGGTATCGGATACAAAATTATTTATTAAATCTAGAATGAAATAATTTGGTTCAATTTGTACCCTTGATAAAAGGAAAGAGAGACATTTCCTTGAATTTGTGAAGATTCTTTAATTGTTGATGAGTATTGATTAGCTAGATTCACAGGGACATTATAGAGAATGTTATAAAATTGCTCTGCATTTAGTAATTTTGTTCTGTCTATATCATTTGCCATTGATTTAAACTCTTTACAAATTGCACTTATGATGCGATGCAACTTGCAAGAGGCTCTAATTGGGTATTGTGATCCTAAATTTGGAAATTTTTATCCGAAATATATATATATATATATATATATATATACACATATATATATATATATATATATATATATATATACTTGTCTAACTCCATTTTATTTTTTGTGCTTCATATGTTTCGTCTCATACGTTGCACATGATACGACATGTGATCCTAAGATGAGGAATTTAATTACACGGAAAAACCACAACATTTATTTGAAGCTCAATTCATTTCATTTCTCTTGATTAGGGTTGTGAAAAATAAATTGCGTCAGAGCGAGTCATTCAATAATACAAAATGGAATATCTTATTTGATCTAATTCTCAGTTTTTACCTTAAGAAAGAACAACCATTTGGTTTGATTCTCAATCTTAGGGGTTAAGGATTGAATTGAATAACCATATTTTAAAAAGGATAAATAAATATATTATATACACATATATATATATATATATGTATATTAAATTAAGTTAAATAATAATATGACTGTAAATATAACTCTAGCGAAGTGTTAATCAAATGAAACCAAAATTGAATGATTTTGAATCAAATCAAATTGTGGTAATTCTATCTGAACTTGTTTTGCTAGGAGACTAGGATCAAAAACGAATCCTGATTATAAAACCTCTAATTCATTAAGCTGAATCTTAGTTTGTAATCCATCCTATCCTATGAAGTATGAAGTGAGTCAACTTCAAACTAAAGTAATTTCCAATTGGATATAAGTGACCGAAAAAGTCGTCCCCGGTCATATATATATATATAAATTAATTTTGGTAAAAGTGGATAATGCAGAAATTGAAAAACAAAATCCCATCACAGAATCAAATCTCCCATGCAACTCAGAATTCCTCCTCCTCCTAATGTCAGCACTCTGTTTCCCTTTCCCCTTCCTCTCTCTGTACCCTCCTCTCATTAAACTTAAACCCAAGTCAACACTCATCGTCAATGCAACTCCACAGCAACTCTCCCTGGACCCCACTCCACCTGATTCAAAACAAAAAACCGGAGTTGTGGTCATCGGCGCCGGTCTAGCCGGTTTAGCCGCCGCAAATCATCTCCAAACCGAAAACATCCCTTTCCTCCTTCTAGAAGCTTCCGACGACGTCGGCGGCCGCGTCCGTACGGACCTCGTCGACGGTTACACACTGGACCGCGGATTCCAGATCTTCATCACCGCTTACCCCGAAGCTCGGAAGCTTCTCGATTACGATGCCCTAAATCTCCAACGCTTCTACTCCGGCGCGCAGGTTTACTACGGTGGGCGCTTCCACACCGTAGCGGATCCCCTGCGGCACTTCACCGACGCGGTGCAGTCGTTGGCGAATCCAATCGGTACGGTTGTTGATAAATTGTTGATTGGATTAACTAGAATTAGGGCTTTGAGTATGTCGGATTATGAAATTATGACGTCGTCGGATGAGGTTAGGACGGTTGATTTGTTGAGGGGGATTGGTTTTTCGGAGTCGATTTTGGATCGCTTCTTTCGGCCCTTCTTTGGGGGTGTTTTCTTCGACAGGGAGCTCGAGACGACGTCTCGTTTGTTTAATTTCGTGTTTAAGTGTCTCGCGTTGGGGGATAATACGCTCCCCAGGAACGGCATTGCTGAGATACCTCGACAATTGGCCCGTAAATTGAGTCGAAGCTCGATTAGGTTGAACTCCAGGGTGGCTTCGATTGATTACCGTTCCGAGGACGACATAGTTGTTAAGTTAGAAAACGGAGAGTCGTTGAAGAGTGATCTTGGTGTTATCATTGCAATCGAGGAGTTTGAAGCGGTCAAGCTTTTAGCGGGTGAAACGGATAGCAATCGGGTAAAGAAGCCGGTTAGGAGCACCGTTTGTTTATACTTCTCGGTAGATGCTGATGTGGTCCCCGTTAAAGATCCCGTGTTGTTTTTAAATGGGACGAATCGAGGGATTGTGAATAACATGTTTTTTGCCACGAATGTGGTGCCTTCATATGCTCCTCCCGGGAAGGCTTTGGTATCCGTGTCGCTTATTGGGTTGTACGATAGCGTATCTGATGAAGAGTTGGTTGAACGGGTTGTGAGGGAGCTATCTGATTGGTACGGTGAGGTAGCAGTTCGATCGTGGAGGTACTTGAGGATGTACAGGATAGCGTTCGCCCAGCCAAATCAGTGTCCACCCACTGATTTGATGAAGGATCCAAGAATAAAGCCGGGGTTGTACGTTTGTGGAGATTATGTGACTAGTGCGACGTTTGATGGAGCCTTGGTTTCGGGGAGGAGGGCTGTTGAAGAATTGCTGAAAGATAGAGCAAAGGCCAATGTATGATGCTGGAATCTTTGAATTGTGAATACATGCGAGTAATGTGATACTACTCTGACCCTTTTGTATGTATTGTTTATCAATTATATTGATTGTGTTAATATGTGAATTACGTTTTGAGGGGAATAGGCAAATCTTCATCGACCAGAACTTGTTAGAGTCGATGATGGATTTGTGGATTTACGTACCAGGAAACTGTTGTTATTAAAAACAAGCCTGTGTACGCATGTTTTTGTTCATACATAAATTAAGCGAAGAGGTTACGGATTGAGCGAATTACATAGGAATTTCTTGGTCGTATCAATGAGTACTCAACTATTGAACGAATTAATACCTTTCTGGGCAAATTGATTAAGTGGTTGTTTTATATTGACTAGCTTTAAATAGAAACAGTAAAATAGATATTTGACAAAGAATGAATTTGGCACAAAAAATGAAGTATCACTTTTTAATTGGTTGTGAGAAATGGTTATTATTAAAACGCGTTCAATCAACTCTTCATCAATCAGATAGCTCCCTCATATTAAACAATGCGTTGATTGCTGAATTACAGAATATTTGGAACAAAGCTAAGGAACCAAATATTTAAGTTTAGTTTTATTTCTAAATTCTAGCCGGCTTATCGAAGTTAATACCTCATTATTGTTGAATCTCGAGCTAGAATTTAGTCAGACAAACTTTTAAGTATGTCACTCTTTTCTTGCTTTTTTTTTTTGATACGAAAGGGAAATAGTGTATTAAAAACGGCGAAAGTCACAAATGTTTATAGAGGGGAAACCCCCATTACAAAGACAACAAATAGGTAAATCATGGTTCGTAAAAGAGGACGACCAAGAGTTCAAAAAACCCCAATGCGCGAGATTATGGGCAGCTTTGTTAGCGTTACGGTGAATATACTTGAACTTCCAACGTGGTCTAATGAGCCACAACTTCCGAACAGCAATAACAATCGGTTTAATCGTCCAAGGAATGTCTTCATTATTGTGGATAATTGCTCCAATAAGGTTGAGGCAATCTGTTTCAATAATGGCCTTGTTCATTTTGGCATAATATAGAAACTGGCAGGCTTGAAGAACGACTAAAGCTTCCGCTGATATTGGATCCATACATAAGCGTTGTTTGGTGGCGGCATAGATGACTGTTCCCGCTGAATTTCGGAGAATACATGCTACCGAGGCTGAGCCGTCTTTAAAAGCAGCATCACAATTGAATTTAAACCAGTGCACTTTGGGTCTACGCCAAATCTGGACATGTGTAATTTTGTGTTCCAATATTTTCCCTCTTTGGGCACTCCAGTGCTCATTTGATCTTGATGAAATCTGATGCAAAATGACCTGAAAAGAAAGGGGAGTCAGTCCAAGAACATAGGAGTTACGATTCTTCCAAATGAGTTCACAAATAACACAAAAAGAGATAAGACACTCTTCTCTAATAGTATCAGTTTGAAAAAAACTTCTTGCATTGCTGAGCATAAGTGTCAAAAGTTTCTTAATATCCCAATCATGAAAAGGGTAGAGATTAATATGCCACTTGGACTCGAGCCAAATTTTTAAAGTAATGGGACAGTGAATAAATAAATGTTCACGAGTTTCCTCTTCTAAGTTACAAACAGGGCAACAAACATCACTAACAGAAAAAATACGTTTAAGACGGTTCCTCGTAGGCAGAATATCATGCATAATTTTCCAAAGAAGTAATTTGTGCCTATTATGTAAACGTGCACTCCAAATGTAATTAAAGAGAACCTCATCCGAGCTAGGGACAGAAGGAAAACGATGGGTCTGATCAGTAATATAAGCACTCTTTGTAGAAAATTTCCCTGACACGGAGGGGATCCAAAAAGGCAAATGGCTCAAATTATCAGAGTGGATCTGAATTTTGAGTATTGCAGAAACAGTAGAGCTATCAAAGATATCATTGAGTTTCAAAGAATCCCAAGAATTGTCATTTGGATGCATAAAACTTTTAACAAGAGTATGGTTGTTATTCAAGGGATTGTTTGGGTTTTTAGGTTTGGGAATGAACCCATCAATACCTGGAACCCATGGCTGGTCAAAGCAAATAATATTGGAGTTAGCCCCAACTGGTAAACAAGTACCTTTCTTGAGTAGATCTCTGGTATGAAGGATATCCTTCCAAATCCATGAAGCATTTCTGACATTGATACTAGCCGAGAAAATATCACTAGAGCGCATATATTTGGTACGTAAAATGTCAGCCCACAAACTTTGAGTATTATAGGCAATTTTCCAAGCAAGTTTTGCAATTAAAGCACGATTAAAATCAAACATGCGACGAAAACCCAAACCACCTTTAGATTTGGGAGAACAAATATTAACCCAAGCAATTAAAGCTAAAAAATTACCATTTTTATTTTCGCCCCACCAGAATCTACGACAAATAGCGTCAATCTTATCACAAATAGAAATAGGCATAAGATAGGTAGACATGTAATAAACAGGGGAACATTGCGCCACAGATTTAATGAGAACGGTTCTACCCGCTTGGGAAAGATTCATGAGCTTCCAAGACGAAAAACTTTTTTCTAACTTAGGAACAAGATCCTTAAAGGCTTCCTTGCGAGATTTAGCTTTGCAAAAAGGAAGTCCAAGATGAGCGGATTTATGGTTACATTCAACCATGTTGAAAACATTCAAAATATTCATGCGGTCATCTGTCAAAGTATTAGGACTAAAATGAATAAAAGACTTAGAAAAGCTAACAAGTTGACTAGACCACGAAGAAAAAATATCAAGGCAATCTTTTATAGTAGTAGCATTACTAGTGGTAGCTTTGCCAAAGATAACAAGATCATCCGCAAACAAAAGGTGGGATATAGGAGGGCTGGTCCTAGAGACTTTGATCGCTTTGAAATTGCGACAAGTCTCTTGAGCCATCAAAATGCGGGAAAAAGGCTCAATATATAGAACAAATAAGTAGGGAGAGAGAGGGTCACCTTGGCGAATACCACGAGTAGGTTTTAAATAGCCATGTGAATTACCATTGATGAGCATGGAGAAAGATACATATGAGATACATTTATAGATCCATCCAACAAAACGACTATCAAAACCAAGATTGTTAAGAATGCAAATAAGAAGATTCCACTCAACTCTATCAAAAGCTTTGGCAAGATCAATTTTTATGGCCATAAAACCATTTTTCCCTTTACGATGATGTATATAATTCATAAGCTCATGGGAAATAATGGAATTATCATTAATATGCCTCCCTTTAATAAAAGCTAATTGAGAGACTGAAATAATACGATCAAGAAAGATTTTCAATCTATTAGCAATAATTTTAAAACACGTTTTATAGGATATATTGCAAAGTCTTATAGGTCTGAAATCCTCAGAGTGTGATTAAGAGGCTTAAAAAGAGACCCACAACGAAAGAAGTCCTGAACATAAGTAATAATAGCCATACTAGTAGTGTCCCAAAAAGATTTATAAAACAGAGCAGGGAGGCCGTCAGGCCCCGGACTTTTCTCAGATCCGAGAGAAAAAAAGGCTTTCTTAATCTCACTAGGCGTAGGAATGGCACATAAAAACTCATTTTCAGCATTGGATATAACTGGGTGGAAGAGATTATCTAAGGCGGGAGGGAAAGGGGTAGGGGAATCATTTGTCTCAGAAGAGAAAAGATTTTTAAAGTAGCCACAAAAAACATTGCCAATATCCTCCCAATTATAAGCACGACTCCCATCCGAATTTTCAATAAATTCAATACGGTTATAACGGTTGTGAATAATGGTTTTCATATGGAAATAACGGGTGTTAGCATCTCCATCTTTAAGCCATTTATCACGAGATCGTTGACGCCAAAAGCAGTTAAGACGCTTATACCAAATTTCCAAATCAGACTCAAGTTTCTTGCCAAGAGCAATATTAGCTAAAGATTGATCAAGATTGTATTTTAGATATCTTATCAGTAATAGTGCGGATCTGGGTATGAATGTTACCAAAGTGGTTTTTATTCCAAGATAAGAGAGAACGTTTAACCGAGTTGGATCTATCATGCAATTGGAAAGGGGGAGGGCCAACAGTACGACAGTTCCAGGCATTAAAAACCACATTAGCACAAAGAGGATCATTAAGCCACATAAACTCAAACATGAAGGGTTTACAACCCTTTTTTTTTTTATGATTGAGAGTGTTGAGGCAGATTGGGCGATGGTCCGAGGCAATAGCGGTGAGGTGTGTAAGCTGTGCTGAGGGAAAGCGGATGCACCATGATGCATTGGCAACAGCCCTATCAAGACGTTGTTGAATATTATGGATTCCTCCCCTTCCATTGTTCCAAGTGAAGTCATCCCCTGCAAAGCCAAGATCAAACAGTGAGATTCGATCCAAATCAATAGGAAGAGTGTGTTTAGATGAACTTGCAAAAGAGCGAACCCCTGATTTTTCATCTTGATTACAGATGTCACTGAAGTCACCTATAACGGCTCAAGGGCTGTTAATAGAGGTGGTAAGATTGTCCATCAATTCCCAGAATTCAACTTTAGCAGTGGCATAAGGAGGACAATAGATTCCAGTGAGTATCCATGGGGGATTTGTTTCGCATTGAATGTGACAGTTGATGTGGTAAGAACTACTAGCATCAATCGAGAGGTTAACTTGGGTACGCCAAGCAATACAAAGGCCCCCTGCCATGCCGATAGGAGGGACATTGAAGTGATTCGGCATGGAAGAAGCAAATAGCATGTTATACAAAGCGCTGAGTTTAGAGGACTTTAGTTCAGATAAAAAGACAACATCGGGTCGGACACTAACAAGTAGTGCCCGAAGGGCTTGGATTACCCGGGGTTTAGCAATCCCCTGGCAATTCCAAGCGAGAATGATCATAGCTAACTAATGATGCGACCCCTCGTTTGACGAGGAGTCTCCAGAAGGGGGTGTGATATCAACAACTGGTTTCTGGCCAATGAACGACATACACATTTTCTTGGGTTTTCTGTCCATATCATCAGTAGTTCTGTTTCTTTTGAGAGAGGAGGGTAAGTGACAAGGAGTGGAGTTGTTGGATTCTTGGATAGAGGGAAGAGTTGGATTTGTTGTGGAGTTGATAATGGGACCTGGAGAGGGTGGCTGATGGATTTTGGGGGGATCAGTAGGTGGTGGGGGCATTTGGTTAGCTCTTGGCGGTTGTACATTGGGATTTAGCGCAGTGTTTGGGTCAGGTTGGCGGGTAACAGAGGCAAGTGGAATAGGACTAGTGGGGGTTATTTTATTTATGTTAGTTGGGATAATGGGTTGGGTAGGAGAGGAAGAAAGCAGAATGATTTGGGGACAAGTTGGGCTAGGTTCTGGATTTATAGGAGGAAGAGGACAAGTTGGGCTCGGCTCTAGATTCATAGAATTTGTATGGGGAAGTTTAGTATCCATCTTCTTGGCCTGAGATGGAGCAGGGGAGAAGAATGGGTTTTCCGTTAGAGTATTTTCTGCTTTCAGCCATAACTCGAAGCAACGGTTGGCTGGAGCTAAGAGAGGAAGACGGCAAGAGAGGTGGTGATGACCTAGGATTCCACAATTCAGACAGAAGGAACCCAAACGCTCAAAACGAACCTCCACCGTGATCGTTTTGTTCTCCACCGAGAGAAAAGTAACACGGTCGGGTAGAGGAATAGAGACGTCAACCTGAACCTTGATTCGAAAGAACAAGCCCCAAAAATCTGCTGGTTTAGAGTCGTCCATAGCGTGAAACTTCCCGATTTTATCCCCGATTATGGATGCATTTTTATCGTGGATACCACTGATTGGCATACGCTTGATTTGACACCAGAAAAGGGTAGAAGCGGTGTCGACTTCGTGGTACGCTTTGTCCGGATCCCAAATATTTAGAAGTATTTGGTGGGTGTCGAAGCTCCATGAGAGATTAAGCACCTTTTGGAGATCTTGTTGGGACTCAAACACACATGCAAAAATGTTGGACTTAATGAGGTTGTAATGGACGGGTTTGGTGGGTTTCCATGGGCGATTTATGGTGGATCTGAAAATATGGAGTGGAGTGGGTTTGTCACAGAGGATTTTGGCCAAGAGAGTAAAATGGTTGTGTACATTATTTTGAGAGGAGGCTTCATTTTCTTCTGGGTATTCGAGAGAGGTGTTTTGAAGGAGGTCATTTATGGGATCTAACTTTCCATCCATGGTGGTGATACAGTGAGAAGCAGGGGAGGCGGCAGCTTCAAAAAACCCTAGAGTCGCTCAAGAGACAGAGCAGTAGGAATATTTCGGGGAAAAAAAACTCCATAATAACATGGAGTTTCAACTAGAGACGTAGTTAGGATTTCTGTGGACCTATGGCTACAAGAACTTAAATATATATATATATATATATATATATATAATGAAAAATAGTTATCACTTGATACAAAATGATAAAAATTACATGTTAAATAAAGATAGTATTAAAGTTAAAAAACCTATTAAAAATACAATTGATGTATAACACTTGTAAACAACCTATTAGGAATATACATGCTTCTCCTTTAATCAAAGTATTTGTTTGTCTATAGAACTACAAAAAGAAAACTTTAAAAAATCTTTAATAATCTTACCGTAAAGTGCCATCAAAATAATAAGTTTAGTTTGAATACACAAGATATCATCTACTAGAAAATAAAATTAAACAATAAAATTGATTATACTCCTTAATTTAGTACAACATGCTAAATATCTCAAGATTTGATGTTGAATGTTTGATCGAAAGATGAGTAACTTTTCAAGTGAAAATGAGTCTAAAGATGGACGTTCTTTTTGCATTTAGTGATGGATCGAGATCATTTGGAGATATTGAGTTTGCTAGTTATTTGGGCTCCTTAAAGATGAATCTAATAAATAAATTAATTGTTGCTACCAAGTTTTGAACCCATGACCTATAAAATGTAATGGTAACATTATTACTGCTACATCATGGCCACAATTTGTTACATCCTTGGTTGAGCAAACCATCAATCTTGAGTTGTCAAAATTTGCAAGTTGGGAGATTGGGAACGAGTTATGGCTGTCGCGAGAGGAGGTTCAAGCGTTTTGAAGTTCCTAGGCATCATGATGTCGCCTATTCCGGTGCGAGATTTCATGGGCGACCACACTTCCGTCCGATTTGGCGAGCATGAGTCCACATCATCCAACCAGCAACGCGCGTCAGGCACGTAAGCATACCAAATGACGCGCGTGAAGCATGTACAAGCGCCCCGCACTTTGGCTGGCCGATCCAAAAACGGGAGTTTTAAACCCGCTCCAGAATTTTTCTAACACTTAGGCTCTAGCGTGTAAATAGGCTAACTCTAGATTCTTCATTGTGTACAATAATGTAAGAATTATCTAGAGCCTGACCAACTTATTTTATTGTAAGAAGAGTGTAGAAAAATTCTTTAGCCTATAAAACCGTTAGATTAGTTTGATCTCGGACATTCATTGAGCCCAACTCCTTGTATACATACCCCGTGACTTTCACTTTTCAAACATTGAAGAAAGTTTTTCTACTCACTTCCATAGCTTTGAACAATATTTTTGTCTCTTTCTCTTGCTCTAAGATCATATTCCAACAAGTGGAGGAGTGTCGTATTTTCTTAAGCTAAAATGAGAAAAGTATTTTTTTTAAGCCAATAACCGCCACAATCGAGATGTTGATGTCCCCCTCCTTTTAGCTTGTGGTAGTTATTTCCAGTATTACACCTTTATTATCTTATAAGTTATTTTGCAAACACCATCAACTTATGACTTGTGGAATATTATACAACTTTAACTTAAATTATGAAATTGTGATTTTAGAGAAGAGTTTGCAAAGACACGTGTGCTATTTTTTTTTAAAAAAAAAGTAATTAATATCCCAGATCATGCCAAAGGGTTTAGCTGACCCAGATCCAGTGGCTTTTGCTGACCCAGATCCAATGGCTGCTGGTTATCCTACTCTGAGCCCTCCGACGCCTCTTGATCTGGATGGAGAAGAGGTCATCGTCTTTACGGGGAAATCACAGAGGTTTTGTGATTGATGTATGTAGACACAACTTGTACACATAGGTTTTGGGATATTAATAGAATGGTAATTAAATTTCGGGGCAAGCTTGTACTTCCAACTACCTGCCATCACCATTGTAAAGAGAAGATAATGAATTCTGGGAGTTGTGGCAGATTAGATAGGGCAATTAACAGCGGTCGAAAAGATTTAACATGGCTGACCCTGGATTCTTGTTTTTGAACCAAACATCACTATATCATTGTTAAGCCCACATTAAGGCCTTAATAAGGGTAACCATACACGCCCAACGGATACTTTTGTGAACAATTGATTAAAAGGTTATTTTATATCAGTAAGAGCTTATCAAGTGGATAAATATCTTGAGTATACTTCAAAGAATGAATTTGGCGCAAAAAATGAAGTATTATTTTTTAATTGGTTGTAAAAAGAAATGGTTATTATTAAAATGCGTAAAGACGTGGTTTTTTATTGCAATTTACAATTTTCGTATTCTTGCGTGAAATACCGGCTTTTAAAAAACATAAATGAAGAAATATTTTTATTGATCTATAGTATTTTGCGAAAGCACCAAAATGAAATGAAAATTTCCGGGCGCAAACAAGTAAATCTTAGTTCCAGAATATTTGGAACTAAAGCTAGGGAACCAAATATTTGAAATCTATTTTTATGTCTAAATTCTAGCTGACTTATCAAAGTTAATAATCTTATGATTGAATCTCGAGCTAGTATTTACTCAGACTTTCCTTTTCAATATGTCACTTGCTCTGGTATATATGTTTTTGCTTCGTAATAACATCTTTTTGCTCTGTTTTTCGATTATATTTACTCTCGCTCTAAGTTCCAACAGAGAGTTTGAGAATTAGTTATGAGGGATTAGATTAGTGTTGTCCCCATGAAAATTTTGCGGTATATTATTAGGGAAAATTACATTAAACCCCTCATCGTATGGTCTAATTTGCAGCCAACACACTTAAGTTTGTTTTGTTACGGTCAACACTCGTTTGCCGAAATAGACATTTTGCCCCAACTCAACATTTTGCACTTTTTCAGGGGTATTTTCGTCAAATGTTCAAAAAAATAATATTTTTAATTTTTTTTTAAGACAAAATCAAAGATTTATTAAATTTGACCCACTTTTTTAGTTTCTTATTTTTTTAAGACCAATGAATTTAGGCTTCTTTTTCAACAATTTTTTTTTTAAATCTTTAGACAATTTTTTTTAATATTTAGACAATAATTTAATTTTTTCAACTGGTTAATTGTAAAACGTTCCTCCAAAATAATTTTATTGCGAGGTAAATGATTAAGTTCGATGGTCTTAATAAAATAATTTAGGCTTCTTTAAAAAAAAATTGCCGAAAAAAAAGTTGTCGATTAATAAATTTTTAATTTTCTGTAAATGTTATTTTAAAAATATTAAAATATTTGACATTTGACGAAAATACCCATGAAAAAAGTACAAAATGTTAAGTTGGGGTAAAATGTCTATTTCGCAAACGATAAGAGGTTGACCGTAACAAAATAAACTTAAGGGTGTTGACTGCAAATCGGACAATACGATTGGGGGTTTAATGTAATTTCCCCAATTTATTATTGGAAACTTTGTGTTACTTCAAGAAACTTCACACAAAAATGCTGCGGTAGATATTGCCACATCTATAAAATCTGCACTTTGCATTGTCACAAAAATGTTGTATAGATGTTTCTCTATGCATCCAGTTTCGGAAATGCTGATATAATTTGGTCATAATAACATAACACACCATATGGTCCACAAAATAAAACTATAGACTCTTCTAGTTAAGCACTGAAAGGTCATCTACCGTGTACATACATATATTTGCTCAGACAAAATTTCCTTAAAGAAAAAAGGTGACAAAAAAATTGCTGAAAAACTCTAGTTATTTCTAAGATGCATAATATTACCAAATGTACCTTGAACCCAGAAAATTGTTCATGCCCCATTTTAACCATACGTCCACATGAGATATGTCGAGGTACAACCATTGTGCTGGTATCTTCGTTGGTTGGGCTGCTTTTCAATGCTCAAAAGCCGAAAACAAAAACTTTAATATGTTCTAGTGTTGTATTGATAGGGATTTTGTGCCTGTACATTTCCATAACCTGCCTGCCCTTGCATCCCATCTCTTGCATATTGCTGCCACATTAGTTGCTCTTCTACTAACAACCTTTGCTTCTTTTCCATCTCCGACATCTGCACGTACGCTGGGGGTGCTATGGTAAGAGAGGCGGCAAAAGGGTCTGAATTTATTGATGAACTGGACGCAGCTGCACCATTGGCCACTGGTGGAGCTGGCAAGGCCAGCATCGCTGGCCTCCCGGCTGATCCTATGGCAACACTACTAGCACTTCCGGTGGCCACAAGACCTGAAGAAGCCACGGCATGAGTTGTCGCCCCATGTTGGTACATGCCATCGAGCAACAATGTGTCAAAGCCTCCGGGAAGCGCTGTCTTCTGGTTTGACAAATGACTGGCGGTTTGAACTAATGATGTTTCCCAATCTCCTGATGAATCGTTGAAGGCTTCCCACGGAGAAGTTGTGCTTGTTGGACCTGTAGTTGATGGACCCCCATCAAATAAAGCTAGAGCCAGTGTATCTGCGTGTTGTTGTGTGGTTGGGGCGTCTTCGCTTAAGTTTAAAAGGTCATCTTGAACTTTGGGCTTCTCTTCTTTTGGCTTCTCTTCTTCCTTTTTCACTTCCTCTGTAATTATGGTTTCTTCAACGATTTCTTCTGGTGGTGGAAGTGCCTTGATTGCATTCATGTCCTCTTCGGGTTCTGCTTCCTTCGTCTCTTCAATGGGCTCTGGCTTTGGTTGTTCTGCACTACTAGCTCTCTTATTCTGTGACATGGCCGACTTTTCATGAATAAATTCATCCATTATATCGAGTTTCTGTTGTGGGATTTTCTCAACATCCGGATACTCAGAAGTACGCGCAATCCCGACACTCTTGCACCAACAATAGAAGGCATCAAGCTCATCGTACTGCTTGGAAACTCGAGAGAAGATCTCATGAACTTTTACCATGTCAGGTATTTCGAGGTGCATAAACCGATCTATCAAGACTCCCATTATTTCTGTTATGTCATAGCAAAGCTGAAAACTTTCTTTCACAATATAGTAGAGCGCCACAGCCACAACCTTGTTATTCTTTGCCGCGCCTGGATATGGTTTTCAGTAGTTAGACAATATGAGAGGTCGATGCCAACAAAAGAAAGAATGACAGTGAAATTTATAACAAATAGATGTACCAGTAGGTCTGCATGCCAAAAACCTGTCAAGAAGCTGCATTAGATGATGAACCCGGGAGAAGATTTTCTCAATCTTCATGTCCCGCACGGGAGTGGTCCTCACGACCATGGCGCTTGAGTTGCCGCCTTCACCGTCCACATCTCCCTCTTCCGTATGATTTGCGTAGCCACACCGCTTCCCCCTATGTGCCTGCATTTTGAACTCGAGCTGCTCGTCTAAGTACAATGCATAGGTTCTCACAAACGCGGAGTAATCCCACGCGTGCGATTTCCCGGACGTGTCTCGGAAATCAGACATGTTTAGTAGGCGTGTCCCTCGTCTCGTGGCAAAGAAGATCTCTTGTTCGTACGAGATGTCTCCTTCTGAAAGAAGGCGATGAATGAGCATGAGTGTTTTTAAGGCCACGACCCAATTCTTGGTCTTATTGAGGCGCCTGGCTATGGTGCTAACGCAGGCGTTCACATACAGGCGTTGGTAAGTCGTCATGCTTAAGATTTCGCGCACATAGCGTTCGTCAGGTGGGGCTTCTTCGTGGCGCGTGGCTTTCACGATGGTCACGTCGAGATCTGTTAGGGAGTTGGTCGCTACCTTGGCCAGACCAATACTGGTCTGGTCCTTCACGGCACCAATGGCCTGTCGTAACTTGCTTGGAGCCATATTTGACAGATGAGCTATCACGCATCAACCTAAAACTGTGAATCAACATTCATTAATCGTTAATCGCTCTTGTCATGTTGAACTTAAACAAAAAAAAAGGCTTGCATGCAGACCAAGCAATCTGAATGACTTCTCTGTTACAAAGGTTGAAACATGAGACGTGATGAGTTAGATATGACCATACAATCAAAAATATACGCATACATTTTGATATACGTGTTCTGATTTCTTGCTTGGAACCCTTTTTTAGTTTTGGAGGGTAAGATCAAAGTTGATGCAATGAAGGAATTAAAATGTGTACAAATGCATTTCAATATTGAACAGGAATTAATTACCTGCTTGATTCATGGATTTGAAGACGATGGCTGCGATCAATGGGCAGTCAAATATAAGGGGTGAAATGTTGAAATTTGTAATAGTTTGAAATTGCTTTGTAATGATGGTGATAAATTTGGTTATGTTTGTTTGTTGGGTAACAAGAGAAAAAGGAAAAAAAAAGAGAAGAATGAAACTGAGAATGCTGGCTGCTTTCTTCTCCTTCCTTCCTTGTTCACTCCTTTGACTTTCTCTCTCTGGCCACTTTTCTTACATTTCATGTTTCTTAGTGGTTGTATTGAACTACCGAAAGTCAGCCTCAAGGTTACCGCAAAACATGGGCGTCGAATGGAACAAAGTGGAAATAATTTGTGTACTCTCTTTTAAGTATAAATTAAAATAATTTATATAATTGAGTTCTATTTGGAGTTGCTCAGATCCCAATGAACGCTTGGTACAAATATTGGAAGACATTTTACATCCTATCTTTTTTTTTTATGAATAACATTTTACATCCTATCACGTGAATTACATCGTGTAATTTTTTAATCGCCTATATAAAATTATACCTTTATATTCATTTATCAATTATTTTTTCTTGAGGCATGATGTAATTAATCTCGCAAGACATTAGTCCAAGTGTCCAACTATTCTTTGCATCTTTATGTGTGTACTTTCTCGAATTTTTCATAGTGACGATACCAAGAAATCAGAGCTAAAGAAATATTATAATTGCGGCTTACTTTGAAGTTTGAACTGATTAGATTCCGGCACAATTTCTATTACAAATATTCATAGACGAATTTTATGTTCTATCTCGTGAATTATGCAATATAATTACTTCATATTCCGGATTTAGTTTCTAGTTTTGAATAAACCAGAAACAGTCAGCAAACAAGAAGTAAAAGAAAAAAAACTACAAAATATTTCTTTAAAAATAAATTCTTCGTGGATCATTATCTGTTGAATAAAATAGTGCATTCGTATTTGTGAATAGTGTTTATGAAATGCCCATTCCCCGTTATCGCCTGCTTGCACACTTTTATTATCGCATATATTCTTTAATGTCAACTTCACTCCCCTAGCTCATGGAAATTTCCAATTCACGACTTAACGAATCACAGTAAGAATGCGTCACCGTCACATATTTATGATTTATCATAATTCAAGACCCAATAATAATTCTTAAGAACAGAATAAATTCTCAATCCAGTTAAGAATTACTTTGATGTCCTAATATAAAACTCTATAACCTAAAGTAATAACACATCGGGCCACATGCGGAAGGTAAAGGCAGACTCCTACTTTGTTGAAATTGCACAATACTAGTACTGAACAAGGTACAAACCAATTCCTAATTATATAAGCCTCAAAAAATCTCAAGTCTCCTAGTTATAGCTGGCCTTATACATGATTTGTCACCGCACACGTAAGCATAATATTATTCATTCTTCAATTAAACGATGGTAAAGAAAATTATTGCATGAACCAAAATTATTTCTCTAACCAGCAATCTAAAGATGCAAAGCAAATAGAAGCCAAGAAAATTATGAATGTTTCATGAGTAAAAGCCCAACAACTACACGTATATATATAGTATATGGAGACTGGATATTCCATTTCTTAGCTCAAACAAGCACAATCAACAATTAAGCTTGCAAAATCATCTAAATCATCTCCACGACTTGGATCTTATTGATTCCACATCTCTTGACAACTTAATTCCACTTAAGTCAGGAGTTTCTGCAGAGTCACCGCTAGTTTTTAGCAAGGACGTGATAAAACTGAAACTTAGGTTCAAAAAAAAAAAAACAACAGACGTCATCAGGTGCTAGTGTACCAGATCAGGTCTTTCCTGTTATTTAAGATGGGAAAATAGTTTTGTCGCCACCTGTATCAGAAACAATTTGAGTAGCAAATCCGTATATCAGAATAAGACTCCCCAACAATTAGTTAAATTGGTGTAAGCTTAGAGCACACTACTTACACATTTGTCAACACAGCGCCAATAATCAAAGTATTGTCCAGTACAATGTTTGTGCCCCGATTCATCGCCTTGGATTCTTTTTGCACAAGCCTGTTACCAAAAAGTGGATTAGATTTCCATATGTCGAGACTATTTTGCAATTGTCACACACGATCAAGTAAGGTAATGTATAACTGCAGATGGCTGGCATATTGTAGAATCACTCAACCAACATGTGCACACCCGAAGTAAGATATATGACAAGTTAAGTGGCTGGAAATCATAAATGGCGACAACTTAGTGTGTCCCAACTTATGATGTTCAAATAATAAAAAAGTTGCTTTTCCCACAATTCCCGACATTCAAATATCAGTTAGAACTTAAGGATGAGTGCAGCAAGAGTGGAGAACACCATTTCTCTAAACCAGACAATTTAACATTATCTTGTCAATCTTCTGAGTAGGTCCCCTACAAACACTGAGCAATGTGGTAACTGGTCATAACTCAAGAAAAACATGTAGAGAAAGTCATTTGGACAAACTCTAAACCATTTCCACGTGAAACAGAAACATGTCCTTTTTCCTTTGACAAAACAAGAATAAAGATGTCCATACTGATTCTAATCCTGTTTGAAACTCTTATCAAATGTTGAAGTCAAATTAAATCTGGCAGCTTAATGAAAGATAAGCTTAAACCAATTGTACAGCTGAATTAGATAGATGGTGACAGGATGTGGAAAGATTAGCTCATGTGTTTATCCTTTTTATTCATCTTATCCTTCTATACTTATCGATATTATATATAATAGAATCCTTGGTACCAGAATCCTTGGTACCTCTACCAAGTACACTGCTTTGTTTTATTCCCATTCAAATGGCGTGAGCCTAACTATTTCCTGATAAATAATAATAACTTTTTTCCGGTAAAATACCATTCTAATCACTTATTCAGATTCCCAGCCAACCCTAGCCTATAGCGCTAGGCCAAACCTTTACCATCCGCTTCCAGTGCACAGATTTGTGCACTGCCCTTATGCTCGCCATTGCAAACATCTTTCGCCCTCACCTACACACACAGCTACTGAGGAATGAGCTACCTTCCTTCGCCCCCTCTGCGCACTGCTTCCACGCACGCGTCCTGCCGCCAGATTCCTGTATATCTGGCTCTACATCAATTACGGGAAAAATTTATAAGGACTGACGCATAACTGGATAGCATGTTGTGGGAGACCATTGATAACCCACTAAAGCAAATCTTCCAACCTCATATGACTTACTTGAGCGTTTGGGATCAGGGCAAAGCACTATGCACTAATGATGTTTCTCCTATCTATACTATTTGCTCGGATTAAACTTAGATATGATTATGACCTCTTATCAAAGTAGAGAATTATATGGACTTTAATGAACAGCTTCTCCCTGCCACATCTAGACAGGAGGGAGAAACATTTTCTATGTTGTCGGCCCTTATAGGCCTCTTATTTGAGTACAACACAGTCAATGATTAGATTCTTGTGAGTCCAACATCTCCCACATTCTTTCAGACGCTCTCTCAACTTCAGCGAGTCCCCACAGGTCCCGAATGATGTTCCAATAACAGCTATTATGGGTTAGCCTTTCGGTTTTTGTACGCAAGGTTGAGGAAGTTGTGGATAACGTGGAGGTGGTCGGAACAACTATAGATCTCGTCATCAGTGTACCTATTGTTATAAGACTAGACAAACCAAGTACAGATGTTATTCTCTACATAGAAGTCCCTATACAATCAACATTGTTGCTGGTCACTGAATCCTTGCAGTTCATCAAACAAACAGTTGGTATTACAATTTTATCTTCTATTTTGTTTTTTTAATACTAAATATGATTTTATGTTGAAACCAATAAAATAAACTCTAGTAATCTCTGTGTAAACATGAAAATATATTATGTGCAGTTTTAGAATTTTAATAAATTAATAGTTTGGAAATATAACAGTTTTAGATAGCAGGAAAATAGATCGATGAAACTAGTCAATTTTGTTAATGAATTAAAGCTAACATTGTAGTCAGCATAAACACCAATGCATCTGTGATCTCTATTCTCGTGTAATATCAGTTCCTTATCATTCAATTACTCGGTATCTCAATCAGAAGCACAAACAAAGAGTTGAGCAAAAAAGGTGAAATTATTCTATTGACCTGATATTCTTTAAGTGGGCGCGTACATGGTGCCTTGCAACGATCTTCAAGTTCCTTTTTGGGATCTACCGGCTCTTCGTCAGACCTGAATTGCAAAACGAGATTAATTTCTCAATGTGTCTAAACAATTTCATCAGAATGGGAGAGAGCATAATCTAAAAATCAGCCGAATTGTTACTGAATCCTCATCAACTAGAAAAAGAGAGTTAATAATGATTTTAGAACATCGTCGTAAGTTCAAATATATATCCTCAGCAATGTATTGCAAAACCAGACATGGTCAACTAACCAACCACTAGTATAGTATTAGTGTGCATCTATCTACAAAGGCTGTATGTATGTATGTAACAATCGAAAGCAGACAAACTACAATAACTAGGGTTCTTCAATAGCAACATTTTTTTCTTTTCTTCTTAAAATTAATCCACTAGAGGGAACAATAAATAAAGCATCAAAGAAATAAATAATAAATACTTACATGATGCGGAAAGAGAAAGAGGAAGAGAAGAATTAATATAATTAATCAACCTGCAAGCAAGCAAAGTAGATTTTACGAGATAAATCCAATTAGGACTAAAACATAAATAAAGATAAAATATAGGAATAGATGTACAGATTAAGAAGAATCGAGTGAGATTTATGTTCGGCGGAGAATCTTTTGACCACCAAGGAGGAAAGGGCTGTGGAAATTAACGATGTGCTTAGCTCAGCTGGTTATGTGGATTTGTTTAATTAGAAATTACTAGAGTCTCGACAAGTTAAGTAAAACAAAATAACATTTTAATGTTATTAATATGTTTAGTGGGATATGGCTTGTTGAAAATAATGTACAAATATTATTTTATAATAATAGTAGCGATTGTAAATATTATAAAATGAGTCATCAAGATGAAGAGAAAAACACTCATTCACAAGTAATATACTCCTTATTTGATCTTTTTTCCCTATGTCATTTTAAATATATTGTTATAAGGGATAATTCTATCAAACCCCCCAAACTATGGGGTCATTTACCGCACAGGGTCAGAACTTTAGTTTTAGCGGCAGTGCCCCCTGAACTTTGGTCGTTTGTGCGATTTACTTTTGTGCTTTTTCCGAACATATTTTTACCGGAACAGTAAGTCACGTGCACAGCACATGTTATAGTTTAAGGGCATTTTTGTCCAAAAAAATTCTTTTAAACTTTGTCGCACCCCAAACTATACTAAGTGTGCGTTTTGCCCCCTGAACTATGAAGTGTGCGATTTGCCCCCTGAACTATTGTTTCTTTTGAAGTTATATCCTTTAACTATATTTTAATTTTCTGAAACGCCCCCTTAACTATATTTTCCATTTCTAATTTAGGCCCTGAATTTTATTAGTTTGGTCATTTATATACACTAAAAAAAACATCATATACCATAAAAAAGGATGACTAAATACACCAATTATACACCATTAGAACATCAAAAATTCAACATCAAAATAACAAAACATCTCAAGCCATAACATCAATTGTTCATACTCCTACATTACAAGAAAAATAAGAACTGTTCATAACAAAATGCAAAACATTGTTATCCCTCCCAAAATAGATGCTCATAAGGGCTGATTGCCCTTCAAAATCCTGCTCACTCTATTGTGAAGTGCCTTTTGAAGTGCTGTGTCAACTATTCTCTCCACAACACTTGCAGGGTTGCCCACTCTATTCACTTTTTTCCTTTTAGATGACTGCAACAAAAATACATGAAAATTAAACAATCATATTGGGACCTCAACCAATAGATAATAATATTGGAACCAAAAACAAGCACAAGGCAGTTTTTACCTCATACCTAGCAGCTTCATTCCTGGCTTGCTGATGCACAACAACCCATTGCAGCTACCAATGCAGGGGCAGGACACAACATGCACTTGGTAATGTAATTGTTTCAAATTGTGATCCTAAACTTCCAACGGAATCAACTGAAAGCTCAACTGCAATCTTCTGTTGAGAATCAGAAATAATCAAAATTTCATCAACTAACCTTGCATCACCAATAACTCCATCTGCAGATTTTCAAACACCAAAGCAGGAAAAGAGAAAAAAAGTTATATAAGCTACTAAAGGGAAGCAGAATTATTGCCGTATACAAGACCAGTAAAAGCACAAAGTACACTACTTCTCATTAACAAATTATAAGACAAAACAGAATGACACCAACCGCCGTTTGACTCCTCCCCAATTTTTCTTTTATATGTTCCCAATAAGAAAGAAGATATGGGGGCACCAACCGCCGTTTGACTCTCAAGGGAAGTCGACACATGTCGTAAGTTTTTCAACAAATCTCTATACAACAATAACAAATCAGCATGTACGATTCCCAAAAAAATGATGAAGAACACATGATATCAGTGCAATATGTTTTATGCATAACCTCCTGTTGTAAGATCAAATCATTAAACAAATGAGGAGGTGCATAAGAAATTAAGGTTTTAGCTAGAATATCCAGACAAATGACCTGCACATTACATATCTAACAGTTAAATGGCTACCAAATTTGCGCAACAGAAACTAGAGGCGGATAATGCACT
The DNA here is from genome assembly GCA_948329865.1 of Linaria vulgaris. Lineage (NCBI taxonomy): Eukaryota > Viridiplantae > Streptophyta > Magnoliopsida > Lamiales > Plantaginaceae > Linaria > Linaria vulgaris. The sequence continues at coordinate 109,362,227 of OX415249.1, read as the reverse complement.
GGACTGTTTTCTTAAGAACAAGAGAAGGGCAAAAGCTTCATTACCCCATTTACCCGCAAAACTCGACTCGTTTCCATATTTCAAATTCAGAAACTCATCTAAATTGCTTCCAATTCCAACAGCTAGGAATTGAAGCAATTATATATCTAACAGCTAGGAATCGAAGCAATTATATCACTATCTTCAGTAATTTTAGAATTGAAAATGTGTACTAAAATCATGGATCCGAATCTACAGAGCATAAGAGTGGACACTCATTTTTCAAAATTCGATATCAATATTAGATTCGTAACAATTCCAATTCTTCCTGCAATCACAAAATGCAAAAATGAACGAACCTGAGATCCGAACAAGCGGAGGTACGGATTTGAGAGTAACTTGAGATCCGAACCACCGAACGATGTCGTTTTATTGGAGTGGTGCGAGATGTGGAGCTGAGAATCGACGTGGCGGTGGAGAGGTGGTGCAGCGGTGGAGTCGTGGAGTCGCGAGTTCGCGGCGGAGAGGTGGTGCAGCGGTGGATTTGTGGTTGCGCAAAGCACAGTGACGAGTTTAATAGCTTTTAGGTTTTTTTTTATTAGTTTTTAATTATTTTAAGTGACGAGTCTATTTTACCCCTTACGGGTCACGTGAGACATGCACGTGAGGGAATATTCTAAGAATATTCCGGTAAAATGTGACCGGAACACGCACAAAAACCAACACGCACAAACGACCAAAGTTCAGGGGGCACTGCCGCTAAAACTAAAGTTCTGACCCTGTGCGGTAAATGACCCCATAGTTTGGGGGGTTTGATAGAATTATCCCTTGTTATAAACTCCAATAGTTTTAGCTTTCCTATAACACGTTATCAGCACGATAGTGCTCGATCCAGAAGAATTCAGTTCATTCATTAAAGAAAACGTTCAACGTTAAAATGTACGAAAATTGATATTTATTTATTCATCGATCTCCATTATTATAGACAAGGCGGATTACCGCCTATCTATAATTTTATGATTAGATGAAAATCCTCTTTATATTTTACTCTCATCTAACTCTAATTTTAATTTTCGTTGATGATTGAGTTAACCTCAAGCTAGAAACGACTAATGACAATTTATAATTATGGAAGGTTTTACCTCTTATTACTGCTGACAATTTATTATTATGAAAGGTTTTACCTCATATTACTACTAACGTTTAATTATTATGGAAGGTTTTACCTCATATTATATTGCTTAGTTTATTCCACAAGCCCATGAAAGTTTTTACATAGTAATGTGGCGAAAATATCTATATGTATTTACTTATCGTAATATTATTTCTTATGCCCGTTGAAATTTATTAACGCGGTTGAAATTATTTACTTGTTATACAATTAATCATTGTTGCTCGATTGTTAAAGATATTATCATTCATCAATTATGTCAAATTAAACAAAACAAAGAAAAATGATTGTTTTCTAACGGCTATAAAACGGCTACTTACAGATATCTTTCTTCAATAAATATGAGATTTCATAACTCAAACTCCACACAAATCTTCATCTTTTTTTCTCTCATCTTGCAAAATGTTTTGCACGTCAACAATGATCTTGATACTCGTTTACCTTTTATTTTTCATTTTTATGCTAGCAGCTGAGGAAAACTCTATGTTTCTACCTATTATATTCTTCGCTTTTGTCGTGGCAATGTTCGAGTGCATATTTGGCTAGAGATGAGATAATTGCATCATATTATTGTAATAATTGTGCTTGTGTGGTTGCGTATTAAAATAAAATGTCTTGATCCTAATTATGTTTGTTTTAATGTTCATTTGGTTGTAATATGTCTAATCTCTCGAAAGTAGATTTTACCGAACTCACTGTCGATGAAAAAATTATATGCAATGGGAATCAAATGTGAAAACGCATCTTACTGCGAAATTCCTCGCGGAAACAATTGATGAGGAAAATGAATGTACTGACCAGCAACGATGCGAGGCAATTATATTCCTGCGTAGACATTTAAATAATTTTCTGCAAACGGAATATCTCGATATTACAGATCCTTCTGAGCTATGGATTAATCTGAATGAAAGATATGGCCGCCAAAGGGAAACAATGCTTCCAAAGCCATACATCAGTGGAACACATTAAGGTTCCAAGATTTTACATCAGTAAATGATTACTCCTCTGCCATTCATAATATCCGACAGACGCTAAAATTTTGCGGGACAGAAATTACTGATGAGAAAATGATTGAAAAAACTCTTTCTACTTTTCATGTCAGTCATATACTCATCCAAATGCAACACATACTAGTTGGATACACTAAGTATCACGAACTAGAGAGGGTGTTGTTAACGACAGAAAATAGTAATAATATATTGATTAAGAATTCTGAGTTACGCCCTCGAGCACAGGCATTGCCAGAAGCACATGCCATAAATTTCTCAAACTTCTATGGGCGAGGAAACTATAATAATGGTGGTCGAGGCAGAGGCTAATATCAAGGTCGGGGTGGTTATAGAGGATGATATGTTTCTAGAGGTGGCCATGGCCATAGAGGTGGTCGTGGTCGTGGTCGTGGTCGTGGTCGTGGTCGTGGTCGTGGTCGTGGTCGAGGTAGTTATCATAACCCTTCGATCAGTGATACGGCCCATAACAATAACCACCATAATAAAAGAAAAAATACTCATAATAAATCTGAAGATTACTGTTTTAACTGCGGAATGAAAGGACATTGGGCCAATACGTGTCGTACACCTGAACATTTTTGTAAATTGTACCAAAAGAGTAAAGGCAAAGAAAATGAAGTGAACTTTGTTGAACAAATGCCTAATAATCCCACATATTTAGCAGCATCTGATTTCACAGATGATCATGATGTTACTATGGCTTGATATGAGCTATGTGATTCATGTCTGCGTGATTCCTGGTTTGATTTGCATTATCTGAATCCTTGCTGTGTAATTTTTGAATTGATATGTATTTGCTATTTCTACTTGTAATGTACCATGTTTTCATTAATTGTGTTTCCTTATGTATCTTAATGAAACTATTGCCTTTTTTTCAAATATGTGCTTCATTTATTGTTATATCATGTTTAACTCTACTTGTTTGACATGAAGCCAGCATGTAGCATATCTGTGATTTTTGCATCCCTAATAGCGGTACAACTCACACAATTCTCACAAGTAAGAAATATTTTACATATCTAAAACCAACAAAGACAAAAATCAATACGATATCAGGTCCTACAAACCTGATTGTAGGATTTGGTAAAGCTAGTTTTATTTTACCAAATGGAACGCTATTTATCATCATCGATGCCTTATTTGCCCCAAAATACAGAAGAAATTTGTTGAGTTTTAATGATATATATCGTCATGGATATGATACCAACTCAAAAACTGAAAACAAAACTAAATATCTTTTTATTATTAAGTATATATCAGGAAAGTATCGTATATTTAAAAAAACTACCAAAACTCTCATCAGGATTGCATTATACATATATTAATGATATCTAGTCAAATATGGTAGCCAATGAAAATCCTAAATTATTAACTTTATGGCATGATCGTCTAGGTCATCCTGGTTCAATAATGATGCGAAGAATAATTGAAACTACTCATGAACATTCATTAAAAGGATCCAAACTCAATTTGAACAATACTAGTCCATGTGAAGCATGTTCTCTTGGAAAGCTAATTATTTCACCAGTTAAAATTAAGACTGAATTACCAACATTTCTTGAAAGAATTCAAGGTGATATTTGTGGACCTATTCATCCTTCATCTGGATCGTTTTACTATTTTATGGTATTAATTGATGCTTCAAGTTGATGGTCACATGCCTGTCTATTATCTACTCGTAATATGGCATTTGCGAGATTTTGGCTCAAATAATTAAAATAAGAGCTCAATTTCCTAACTATACGATCAAGAAAGTCAGATTTGACAATGCTCGTGAATTTACATCTCAAGTTTTCAATAATTACTGTATGTTAACTGGAATTACTGTTGAACATAGTGTTGCACATGTACATACTCAAAATGGTTTAGCTGAATCATTAATTAAGCGTCTTAAATTAATTGCTAAGCCATTGTTAATGAAAGCTAAATTACCAACTTCTGTATGGGGTCTTGCAATTTTATATGTTGCATCACTAATTCGCATTAGACCGAGCTCGTATCATGAATACTCCCCATTACAACTTGCTTTTGATCATGAACCTAATATTTCTCATATAAAGATTTTTGGTTGTGCAGTTTATGTTTCGACTGCACCACCACAACGAACAAAAATGAGACATCAAAGAAGGTTAGGGATATATGTTGGATATGACTCACCATCTATAATCAGGTATCTTGAACCATTAATAGGTGATGTCTTTATGGCACGTTTTGCCGATTGCCATTTCAATGAGACAAATTTCCCAACCTTATGGGGGAGAAAAAAAGCAGTTGGAAAAGGATGTATCATGGTATAATCCATCTTTATCACACTATGATATTTTAACAAAACAATGTGATTTGGAAGTTAAGAAAATTTTGCATTTTCAAGATATTGCAAATCAATTATCTGATGCATTTACTGACATAAAACGGGTAACCAAATCACACATACCAGCTGCGAATGTTCCTGCTCGGGTTGAAATTTCGAAGGACATATCCAACAATAATAAAATAAATGCACGTAAGAAACGTGGTCGTCCTGTTGGTTCAAAAAACAAGAATCCTCGAAAAAGAAAAGGAGAAAATATTATTAACTCCATTATCGAGAAACTATTCATGATGAAATAGAAAATGTGACAAATGAGATAACTCAAGAGATCACCGAACCAAATCCCAATATTGAGATCTCTATAAATTATGTTAATTCAGGAGTTATTTGGAATCGAAATGATATGAAAAATAAGTGAAATATTATCATATAATATTGCTTATGATCTTATGAATGCAAATGATGATCCCGAACCACAATCGGTGGATGAATGCCAAAATCGGGACGATTGGGTTAAATGGAAAGAAGCTATGCAAGTTGAATTGAATTCCCTCAACAAACGAAAGGGTTTTGGACCTATTGTCCTCACACCTAAAGACGTGAGACCTGTAGGCCACAAATGGGTCTTCGTTCGAAAAAAGAAATGAGAAAAATGAAATTGTAAGATACAAAGCTCGACTTGTTGCACAAGGTTTTTCTCAAAGACATGTGATTGATTATGGAGAAACTTATTCCCCAATAATGGATACAATTACTTTTCGATTCTTAATCAGTTTAGCTATTTATGAAAACTTAAATATGTATCTCATGGATGTTGTCACAGCTTATCTTTATGGATTATTTGATAATGATATTTATATGAAAGTCCCTGAAGGACTTCAAATGCCTGAATCATCTAGTTCTAAACCTAGAGTGTTAACAGGCTTGGAATAATACCCGATTAACAGATTTATTTAGAGGTTCGGAACACCGTTATCCGTGGTTCAAAGAAAGTAAATGACTATTTGGAGAAAATTACGAAAATATCCTTCCTTTATTCACTGAATTTCTTACTCTGAGGAGCACAAGTATGATCTTATGCTTTTTCTTCCGGATCCTCCCCCTTCTCTTTTTTCTCCTTTTCCCTTATATAGGTATAGGGGGGGAGTATGTGTCACTATGCATGTGGTACAAGTGTAATGTTGCATGTATTACAAGTGTCCTTCTATAAGATAAGGTATATCTTGTTGACAAGGTGCTGACTAGGCTGATCATTATCTTGTCCGAGGGCTACGGGGAGTTTCGAGGGGTTACTTCCTCTGTTTTCTTCCCTTTGATAGGCGGAATCTTCTGTTTTCTTTTCTCCGAGGGGCTGAATTTCACGAGGAGGTTCACTAGTTGAAGTGAAGTGGGTGTCCGAGGAGTTTTCTGTTCCGGGCACAGCTATTTCTTCATTGACTTCTTTGGTAAGATTTTCCGAGGGGCAGATTTGTCTCGCCAGGCTTGTAAGGCGGGCTCCGAGGGCATCAATGTGTATGTAAGGCGGTATTCTTGCGTATGGATTCCCGTAGTAGGGATTCCGAGCGTTTCCTGCTATCGTGAGAGTAGTGGCTCCTTCGGGAATCATTCTCCGAGGGCTCTTTGGCCTTTGTTGAATGACCTCCTTGGTTGGTGCCTTCAGAGTAAGGGAGTTTAGTGGTTGGTGCTTTTGAGTAGAACATTGTTTTGTGAATTTTGGCCTTCGGGATAGTGATTCCGAGGGCTTTGGGAGTAATCAGCAAGGAAGTATTTTCGTATAGTGGTCCCTCTTGGCGCAGTGATGGATATCCGAGTCGCGAGGATCCATCGGGGTTTACTCTTTTTCCGATGCCACGTTGATATCTTATTTTTATTCATCTTGACTTTCCAAGGGACGCTTAGATGTCCATTCGGGTGTCACGTCGTACCCTGGTAGGATATGTGAATTCCGAGGGATTCTATTACCTCTTCGGGTGCCACGTCATACCATAGTAAGGTATGTGACATACGAGAGTGTTTGTAACGATAGTATCGCCCTTGGGATTAATCCTTAATTTAAGGGTTAATCTCTTGCATAATCCCTTATTTATTTTTTTAGGGTTAACACTAGCCCCCCCAAATTTCAATCGTTCTCGTAGAGACGAGTGAAATTTTATTTTGTGGCCTTAATAAGGCAAAATGGGCTTTTTCTTTATTTTTTTGGTAATTTTTCCGAGGGCTTAGGATTTTCTCCATTCTTTTTTATGATTTACGGGGGTATTATATGTATATAAATATATACTTAAAATACCATGAAATAAAATTACCGTTATGGTCTTGGGAAGCAGCGGTCCAGATGAAGAATCACTTTTATAACGGCTCTTTTTAGCCGTTGGATGTCTTAAATGACATTCACTCATCCGTGCGTTAATCTGCAGTAACGGCTAGCGCGTGGATTGACACGTCGCGTCCTGAGTGGAGACGTGGGGCGTGGGAAACAGGGCACGTCTTTTAATGGCGGTCTACTTATAAATATACCCGTCCGTACTCTTTTTCCCCATTCTTCTTGCAAGATCTTTCAATCTTCAAGCTTCCAAATCTTCAATCTTCTCCAATCTTTCTTAAGAGTGACTTTAGTTCTTCTTAGTTTTTATTCTCACTTATCCGACTCACAAAAATCTCTTTTCGTCCGAAAAATAGATGGCTTCCTCTGCCAACACGTCCTCCGCTGCTGCCGCTCCCGTTGATGCTCCTGTTCCTGTTGCAACTACCGTTCCCCTCGTGGGTCCTGCTGCCACTACTCGCAAGAAAAGGGCTGCCGTTACCGAAGGGAGTGGCGCCGCCGCCACGAAAAAGGCTAGGGTTTCGAAATCAAAGAAACTCCCTCTCCGTGACTTCTCCAAGATTGAAAATGTTCAATCCGTGGTTACTTATGAACAGGTCATGGATTTGTTTGAAGCTACGGGAACTACGATGGCGAATGTGACCGTTCACATTCCTTCGGAGGATCAGAGGGCGTGCTATCCTCCTAAGGGTATGCTCACGGTGTATTTCGCGCAGGTGAATTACGGGTGGCGCGCGTTTATGCCCTCTTTTTTCTGCGAAGTCTTCAAGACTTGTAGGATTTGTCCGAGTCAGTTGGTCCCCAATGGCTATGCTGCCCTCTGCATCTACGTGTTTTGGTGTATGGTCAAGGGGTACGAGTGTAATGTGGACCATTTTTTGTCTATTTTCGATGTGGGAGTGTCACCTGGGGGATATCCCTTTTATCACGTTCACCACCGAGATCACTCGGCCAACTCTACGAAGAGGATTCTGGGTGCGACGATAAGTTCACACGGTGTCTGGAAGGACAAGTACTTTTATGTGAAGCCCATCCGAGGGAAGTGGGACGTGCCCTTCAAGTGGGGGGAGGGTGTGACCCCAATTCACACTTTGGCTGAAGATATGGTGCTTTCCCCAGTGGTTGCCCAGCATGCGCTAATGGAGTCAGAAGATTTTCGGTGGCTATTTGCTAAGTCTGGACTTCATTTCGTGATAGGGGTTAATGACAACATGAAGAAGCCGCTTTCTGTTTCGAGCCTGTACATGACGGCTTTCAGTAAGTTTTCCTCCTGTTGCTCGTATGCTCTTTTGTTCTATATCTACTCTTTTCGAGCAGTTTTCGTACTCTTTCATTACTCGTTCTAAGACATTTTGGGGTGACACAGAGGAGGTTCTGACGAGGTACTATTTAGTACCTGGTTCTGAAGAAGTGGCTCCAAGTAGTCATAGCGGAGCTTCCGAGAGAGGAGATCACGAGAGGGAAGGTCACGAGGGGGGAGACCATGAAGGGAAAAGTCAATCCGAGGAAACAGGAATGGACGCGGGGGCCGAGGGTGTACATGAGAATATCCCTCGTCCCTCTCTATATGCCGAGGGCATATGTCTGGATGTTGCTCCATTGCGACAGGTAGACCCTAGGTCGGCAATGGTCTTGATGCCTTCTTCCGAGTCCAATACTAGCAATCTTCCGAGGAGTTCGCAGGGGGTGCAATCTCCGATAGCCGAGGAGGAAGAATTTTCATCTCCGGGGCCAAATGTCATCTTGGTCTCCTCTCGGGATCCTTCGCCTACTATTCCGGATCCTTCTCCCCTTCGCCCTCGTAAGTTTCTTATCCTTCTTTGTTTTCTTAACTTTAATACCTTATTTACATTGATTTATTAGTCAAATTTTGTTTTCATTATTTAACTGCTTTCCTTGCTTTTGTAGGGGTTGATAAGGGGAAGGCTCCTATGTTTCCGGGCGCGGATCTGTTCGCTCAGTTACTTCAACCGGACTCGGAGAAGTCATCCGAGGGGATCGACCAAGGTTCTACGGATCTACCTAAGGATTTTGAGGCGAAGAAGGAGGTGTGGGATACCCTGCTCCGCGGAGAGGGTCCCTCGACCACTGCCAAGGTTCCGGAAGCGACCCCGACGGAAGCAGTGGCTACGACTCCTACTACTACCCTTCCTTCTCCGATAGGAGATCTCCCGAAGAGGGTTCCCCTGCGGAGGTCAGCTTCCGAGGGGAATTTTTCATCTCCAGTGTCCGAGAAGGAGCCTCCGACGGTAGGGGAGGCATATCATGAGATCCTCCATTTCTTTGGATCTTCTCTTGCCGCGCCCGCGGAAAGTTATCAGTTTTTGCGGGCTAGCATGGTCTGGATGGAAACGATAGTAAGTATTAGTCTTCTAGCCACTTTATTTTTAAATGATTTTCCTGTATTTTTCCTTATGCTTCACTTCTTGCCATGTAGTCCAAGAAGACTCGGGAGGTTATCACTGCAGTAGAGCAGCGCCATTCGAAGGAGGTGGCTGAACTAGGATTTCTCCGAGGGCAGGTGACTTCTCTCCGGGCCCAACTCTATGAGGCCGAGTCAATGAGAGATGTTTTCCAAACGAAGTTGGAGGCCAGCGACTTCGTTTGGAGGGAAGATCAGAGAGCCAAGGAGGTGATGCGGCTCACTTTGCAGAGGATGCAGTCGGCTTTCGACAAGCTGGAAACGTCTGAAGGAGCTGTTCGAGTCCAACTGACTCTTCTGGAGAAGGAGAAGAGGGAATCCGAGGAGCTTCTCCGTGCTCGGGTGAACGCTCTAGAGAAAGAGAAGTTGGGGTGGTTGGAGCGAGAACAGGAGCTTCAATCTCGGGTCAAGGAGTTAGTGGATCTAAAAATAGCCAAGATGGTGCCCCAGGAGGAGGTGCAAGCCCGAATTGACGAGGCTGTTCGATACGCGGCAGTGGAGGCGGAGCGCCAAAGTGCTTCTTTGTCCGCTCGGGATTCCCTTGGGCATATGCTATGGGGATGGTTAGAGTGTGCTACCGTAGCCCGTGGAGTAATGCTCTCGGGGGTAAGCTTTGGTAGTCTTTTCGACGTCAAGAAGCTTGCTAAGCCGTCTCCTGAGCAGGTTCAACATCTTCTTGAGATGTATGACGCAGTGATGACACCTAGGGGATCTCCGGCTCCTCTTCCGACCGCGTCAAATCTTGGGGCTACTGGTTCAAGTGGCATTTCACCTCCTCCTCCACCTCCATCGAGCACAGGGACTTAGAATAGGATCTCTTTTTTATTATTTTTTCCTTTTCTTATGCTTTTGTAAACTTTTCCGAGAGTTTCTCGGATTTATGAACAATTTGTCCTATTCCTGCCTTTCTATTTTGTCTTATTTGTCCATTAGTATGAGATATTAATAAATTATTAGCATGCTTGCATATAAAACTTATTCTTTTTTTTTTTTCTCTTTTTCAAGAAGACAGGCTAAAGACAAAACCTTTTATCTGCTGACTAAGTACATAACTTAGCAGGTCGTGTCAAATTACACGCATGCTTAAGAGTTATTTATCCTAATTAAGGACACTCATTAGCACGTGTCATACTCCCAGGAGTGAGGGGGACAGCTCCAGCTTCTTTCCATATGATTAATTCATATAATATGCTAACAATGGTATTTATACTCATTGTTAAAAGTTATCCTGCTCCAGCAGATAAATCATTTTACTTTCTCCTTTTAGAAATCCACCTTCATAAGACTTGGTTCTTGCTCTCGTAATTGTACTTAAGACTTTATTTTCGACTTACGTATGAGAGTAAACGGAAAACTTACTATTAAAGATGATGCCGCCACATCGCAGGCATGGGGGGTCCACATCATCAAGTAGTTCTTCTCGGAGTCGTGCCCGAATCGGCCCTGGGTCCCAGGTTTATAGTGCTTCCTCGGAGAGTTCTTCCCCGGGACAGCGTAATAGGTTGGTTGAGAATCAAATGATCATTAGGACAAGTTCGTCTTCAAGGGTGGGGAGTAGGTCATCGTACACGGATTCTCGAAGGATAGACCATATAAGGGATGTGTTCCTAGGTAGAGAACCGTATTCTCTTGCTGATGAGCGTTCTGTTTTCAACTTAATACCTTTGAGTCCCTCCCGGTTGATAGGTCGGGGACAGGTAGGTTCCGCCGTTAGTATTGTATACGGAGAGTCTCTAGCAACTCTTTTTACGGAATTCAACCTGAATTTCGATGATTTTGATGTAATTGTGCCCTCCCCGGACCAGAGAGCATACGATCCTCCTCCTGGATTCCTAACTGTCTATTGTGACCAAATGCACTGTGGATTACGGGTGTTTTTTCATCCTTTTCTTCGATCGCTCTTCCAGTATTGGCAAATCTGTCCGAGCCAGTTAACACCCAATTCGTATCGCCTTTTAGTGGGATACGTTTTATGCTGCGAGCTCCTTAACCTTCCCTTGTCACCGTATCGGGTGGGGGCAATTTTTATCCTTCAGCCTTGCTCGGATGGAGTCCCCCTTTTCAGCCTGGCCTATCGGGACGTCGAAAAAGCCTTCACTGGTACATCCAGTCCTCGCCCCCGCAGGGGGGACTGGAGGCGGAGGTATTTCTTTGTCCGTTCGAAAGGTCATTCGGCCCAATCGTGGGGAGTGCCTATCCGATGGGGCTTGGGATATGTTTCGCCCATATCCGAGACGTTAGGGCGGGAATGGGAGGAACTGAGTCATTCCGGGCTATTTTCTGGCTCGTACGATATTGCCGGTCTGCTTGCGTGTCCTGAGGCTCTTATTCTGGCAGGTCTTCAAGAGGGAATAAGGAGAGAGAATTTGCCAATTCCTCCTCTTCATGGCAATTTCTATTTCCGTAAGTCTGAAGATCTGTCTATTTCTCTTTTATCAAGTTATGCGCCCTCGGGATCATCACATACTCTATATTTATCTTATAGGTGCGGAGATGGCGGCCTTTTCCATAGATCCCTTTAATGGTGTTTTTCTAGGGCGAGCTCTACATGGTATGCGGCGGGCGTCAGAAGGCCTTTCCGATACCTTTGTGGCGGTTACGAGGGCTAACTCCTCCTCGGAGAGGCAGGAATCGGGGGGTTCGCCCGTGGCAGCCCCCCCAGTGAGCTTTGTGGTTCCTCTAAGGGCAGAAAATTCAACTACGGCACTTTCCCCGATAGACTATCCAATGCTTCCCTTGGTGTCACGACCCTTTCCTCGGATTTCCGATATCGTAAATATTGTAGAAGGAAGTCCCGAGCGCGTACCCACGTCGCTATCCGGAGGGAATCCTCCTCTCGTGGGCTCTCCTCCCGCGGGCGCGAACCCGGGGTTTTCTCCCCTCGGGGAAGTATCGGGGTTTTGCCGAAATTTTCTTAGTGGTCTTTTGAATGTTACGGATTGTGAACTCATGAGGACCCTTCCTTCCTCTCGTCTTCAGGACTTGGTTTGCAAAAACCTATGTGAGGTAGATACTCATTTTATTTGTTAATTTTGGTTACTTACCTTTTGCTTTCCCAGTAGTGATCCATTCATCTGCACCCAGATTTACATGGTGCTAGACGCCATCGGATCTCGGGGGTGTTCCTCTTCAGATCCTGGCCTGGTATATCGTCGACGGGATGAGTTAGAGCATGGTTTGTTGGAAGCTCAGACGGAAATTTCCCGTTTACAGGAGGAGCATGAAGCTGCTAAAACGATTCACGAGATGGTTCTTCAAATTGAGAGGGATAAGTCTTGGAAGGTGGAGCGTCAGTTAATGCTAGAGAGGACCCGAGTAACGAGTTTTCAAGCGAGTTTGGAGGAGTTGAAGAGTCAACTTCGTCACTCCGATGAGCAATTGTTACAGATGATTCGGGAACGGGATGCGGCCACTCATCGGGTGCTAGAGGTTACTCGCGCTCACGATGTTGCTTTGGTGGTGGCTCGGGTCCAAGCTGTTCTGGATATCGCGGGTCCTTCAGTTTTGAGGGAGTCCTTGCAAAAGGAGATGCGCGATCTAGTCCGCATCGGGTATCGACTTGGTACGGATGCAGTTCAATCATTGCTAGAATGCCCTGGGAACTTAGTTATTCCCGAGCTTAGTCTTCATCCCATCTTTCCCGAAGATGGTCCCGTGGTTTCCGAGGGCGTTTCATTGGCGGATCCACTAACCTTGTCCGAGGAGCAGCGTCGTCGCCTTATCCGAGAAGGGAAGCGTCCTTTACGAGAGGAGTAGTTTGTAGTAAGTAGTATTTAATTTAGGGTAGGTGGTCTTTTGGGGTCCGATGGCTGTTTGTCTATAGTAGATGGCTCCTAGGGATTAGGTTGCTTGTAATGATTTCCTATGTAAGGTTATCACTTTTGTTTTGCAACCCTATGTACCCTGTCGGATTCGAATGTATCATAACCATCCACTTATGAACAAGCAATTTTATTTATGTAACAATAAAGATGTTACATTAAGCATAGTATCTTCTAAGGTTGAAGGAATTCCATGTATTACGAAGAGTGGCGCCTTCGGGATTGGCAAGTAGATAAGTTGCGGGTCCGACAATTCCCGCTATCTTGTAGGGTCCTTCCCATCGGGGTTCAAGCTTGCCTACGCTTTTAGAGGCTCCAACCCGTTTTAGTACTAAATCACCCACTTGAAAAGTTCGAAGCTTTACCTTGGTATTATAGTGTCGTGCCATCCGAGTTTTGTATTCCTCGGCCCGAATGGCTGCTCGGATTCTTCTTTCTTCTAAAAGATCAAGGGCCAGAGCTAAGTTAGCACTGTTGGCCACTTCTTCGTACTCCTTGACCCGCCAACTCTCAATTGAGACTTCGGAGGGTACGACTGCTTCACAACCATAAGATAGGCTGAATGGGGTTTCACCCATGGTGGTATTTGGTGTGGTCCGATAGGCCCATAATATGCCGGGTATTTCTTCAACCCATTTGGCTTTGTGCCAGTCGAGTCGAGCCTTCATATTTTTCAGGAGAGTGCGATTAGTTCTCTCCACTTGTCCGTTGGCTTGAGGGTATCCCACCGAAGCAAAGCGGTGTTTAATTTCCCAATGATCACACCACTTTTCTAGTCCTTGGTCAGCGAACTGTAGACCGTTGTCACTTACTAGGCTCCGAGGGACCCCAAAACGGCACAAAATGTTTCTCCACAGAAAATTAATGACCGCCCCTGCAGTTATTCGCGCCAGGGGCTCCGCCTCTACCCATTTGGTAAAGTAGTCTACTGCTACGAGTAAAAACTTCTTTTGACCAGCATCGGGAATAAGTGGACCGACTATGTCTATTCCCCATTTAGCGAAAGGACACGCGGTCAGATGGGGTTCCCACGGAGCCGCCGGTTGATAAATCCGAGGGGCATAAGCTTGGCACGATTTACACTTTTCCGCGTGGTCTTTGCAATCTTTAACCATCGTGGGCCAATAATAACCCTGTCGGATTATCCGTCCGACCATGCTTCCACCACTGGTATGACTGCCACACACCCCTTCGTGAGTTTCTGCCAGGACAAGTTGCGCCTCCTCTTCATTTAAACATCGAGCATGAGGGTAGGAGTACGTCCTTCGGAATAGTATTCCGTCTTTGAGGAAATATCGGATGGTCTTTTTGGACATCATTCGTCGGACGGATTTGTCCTCGGAGTATCTTTCAGGATCTTGTAGGTATGCTTTAATGGGTGTTATCCAGCCTATCGGAGGATTTGTCATGTTGACACTTACCTCTTCATATTCAGTCCTCTCGGATTCGCTCATGTGTAGCAGAGTGATTTTCCGAGTACGAATAATGGTCAACTGTGTAGCCATTTTGGACAAGGCATCAGCTGCCTGGTTATCCCCTCGGGGAATCTGCACTAACTGATATTCATCGAACCATGCTTTGGCCCGATGGACTACTCGAAGATAACTCTGCATCCTCTCTTCTTTGGCTTCATATGTGCCCTGAACTTGCTGGACAATTAACTGAGAGTCGCTATGCAGGCGAACTTTTCGCATTCCGCCTTCCCGAGCGAGCCTCATTCCAATGAGGAGAGCTTCATATTCGGCATCGTTGTTGGATACGGGGTAATCAATTCTAATCGCGAAGTGTAGCGCCTCCTCTTCGGCTTCCGTGTTGATCAAGATTACCCCGGCTCCGCCATGCGTATTTACGGAGGAACCGTCTACATAGACGTACCACAGAGGTTCCTTCCTTTCTACTCCGATTCCCGCAAGTTCTACTACAAAGTCTGTCAAGACCTGGGCTTTAATGGAAGGTCTCGGGGCATAGGAGATATCATACTCCGTTAATTCGACGGCCCATCTTATCAACCTCCCCGAGGTCTCAGGTTTATTGAGAATTGCTCGTAGAGGGTGCTTAGTCAGGACAGTGATCGGGTGGGAGAGAAAATATGGGCGCAATCTACGCGCCGTGGTAACCAAAGTGAGTACAAGTTTTTCTATCAGAGTGTACCTGGTTTCTGCTCCGAGGAGAGTTTTGCTAACGTAGTAGACCGGATGATGTTCCCCATCGTGTTCTTTGACCAATACCGCTCCGATAGCCTCCTCTCCTACGGACAGGTACACAAAGAGCTCTTCCTGGGGTGACGGTTTGACCAGCAGGGGTGGTCTCACCATGTAGTTTTTCAATTCCTGGAGAGCTTCTTCACATCGTGGGGTCCACTGGAATTCTTTGATATTCCGAAGAGTTTTAAAGAACGGGAGTCCTTTCTCTGCTGATTTGGAGACAAATCGGCTGAGGGAGGCCATTCGCCCAGTCAGTTTCTGCACGTCCTTTATGGATTTCGGGGTTGGCAACCCAATAATGGCTTCAGCTTTCTCGGGGTTAACTTCTATTCCTTTCTCGGTGACCATGAATCCCAAAAATTTGCCTCCTCGGATGCCAAAGGAGCATTTCCGAGGGTTTACCTTCATCCCAAAGCGATCCATAATAGCCAAGGTTTTTCGCAAGTCTTCGGGATGATCTTTCGCGGCACGACTTTTGACGACTGTGTCGTCTACATATACTTCCACAGTTTTTCCGATGAGTCCCGCAAACATGAGATTCACCAGTCGTTGGTATGTAGCTCCTGCGTTCTTAAGTCCGAAGGGCATAACTAGATAACAAAAAGTACCTGCGTCCGTAATGAAGCTGGTTTTGTCCTGGTCCGGGAATGCCATCGGGATCTGGTTGTATCCTTGGTCCCCATCTAGAGTCGACAGGAGTGCGCAACCAGCGGTTGAGTCGACCAATTGGTCTATGCTTGGCAAGGGATAGCAGTCCTTTGGGCAAGCATCATTGAGATCGGTAAAGTCAACGCACATCCTCCATCTTCCTCCTGACTTAGGGACCAGGACCACGTTGGCCAGCCACTCAGGATACACGACTTCTCGGATTTGCCGTAGGCTGAGAAGCCGTTGAATTTCTGACCGGATAATCTTGTTGCGTTCGGGTCCCATTCTTCTCTTCTTTTGTTGAATGGGTTTGGCCCCTGGCTTTACATTAAGAAAATGTTGGCATACCTTATTACTGATTCGTCCGGGGGGGCCTCCTTCCCATGCGAAAAGATGACAAAATTCCTTTAAAACAGATACCAATTGGGTTTCCAATTCAGATTCCATATTAGTGCCCATCTTGATCGCTCTAGCGGAATTTCCTTCCACGAGTTCTACCATCTTAAGCTCTTCAATGGGTTGGACTCGGGTTTCTTCTACCTTCCGTTTTTTACCACTATCCGAGGGGTTTTCGTCTTCTTCGGGGAGTAGGGCATTCATTCGGCATTCTCTGGCTCTAGCTTGATTGCCCCGGACTTCCCCGATACCTGCCAAGGTAGGAAATTTTACCTTAAGGTGGAGAGTAGAGGGGATCGCTTCGAATGACCGAATGGAGGGTCTTCCGCATATAGCGTTGTATGTCCTAGATGAAGCTTCCACCACCCAGAATTTGGTGTGTTCCGTTCTTCGTAGGGCTCCTTCTCCCCATGACATTGGCAGGGTCACAGTTCCGAGGGTGTTACAGGCTTCGCCAGAGAAGCCTACTAGAGGGACTTCAGCCACTTCCATTTGTTCCTTCTTCAATCCCATGGCTAGATAGGTGGGAAAAAACAAGACATCCACGGAGCTTCCCGTATCTATGAGGATACGCTGGATCTCAAATCCATAGATGGTAGCTTCAATTACCAAAGGGTCTTCGTGGGGGTAGACTACACCTTTCAGGTCTTCGGACCCGAAGGTGATATTGGGTAATCTAGCCCCTTGGGCGGAGCATACTGGGAGCCCTTGTCCCACTCGTCTAGCTTCTTTGAGATATTTTGTCTTCTTACCCTGGGGTATTCTGGAAATGTCTCCTCCCTCTATCATGTTGATCGTTCGTCCCGAGGAGGGATTGACTTCATACGTATCGGGAGGGGGAGGTAGGTTCCGATACCCTGCGGTCCTTTCCCGTGACCGCCGTGGAAACACAGCGGTTCTTTCTCGGGGGGATCTTTGACGCTTTCTATTCTTTTCTGGGGACTTCCGCCGATGTTCCGCGGTTTGTTCTCGTGATTGCCGGTGCGGAGTATCCTCTTCCTCCTCAGGTCCTTCTCGGGGCCTTTTCCATACATGTGCTTTGGGCTCTTCGGGATTGTTTCTTTTTAGGTAGTTATGCAGATATCCTGCCTCCAGAAGGCGAAGTATTTCTCTTCGCAGGGTAGTACATTCCTCGGTGGTATGTCCATAGGTTTTATGGAATTTACAGTACTTACCCGTATCTTTATCCTTGTTGGGAAATTTGGTGGGCCGGGGCCAGCGCACTTCTTCGTTGCCCCGCATCACGTTAAGTACTTCCACGGGAGCTAGGGTCATCGGAGGAAGGGGCACAGGTTTAAGGAATTTCTTGACTGTCTCCCCATCGTCCTTCCGAGGGGGCGCTTTTCCTTCTTTGCTCTTTTCTTTGGTTTTAGTTTCCTTTTCCGTCTGCTCGTGACGTTCATTGTCATCCTTCTCTAGCCCTCTCTTTGTATGGTCGGCTTCCTCCATAAGAATATGAGTTTCAGCTTGTTGCATAAGTTCATTCATGTCCGTGACATGATTCCCCATCAGATATCGGAAGAATTCTCCCGCTCGAAGCCCTTGTGTCAGAATATCGGCCATAATGGTTGGGCTGACATTCGGAACATCCAATGCTTCGTCCGTGAAGCGTTTTATATATTCCCGAAGGGATTCATCCTTTCGTTGTTTAACAGTAAAAAGATGAGTGGCCGATTTAGGATACCTGCGGTTACAGGCGAAGTGGCGGATAAACAGGTGAGCCAACCGGTCAAAGCTGGCCACTGAATTAGGAGGGAGATGGGTAAACCAAGATTGGGCTCGTCCTCCGAGGGTAACAGGGAACACTCGGCATAGGACATAGTCCGGGGCGGACGATAGGTCCATTCCTGCCAAATATTGATGTATGTGATCTTGCGGGTCTCTCCCATCAGCTTCTCCTGTATATAATGGTACGTTAAGAGGCCGCATTCCCGAAGGAATCGGAGCAGATGCTATTTCAGGAATGAAGGGAGATATCTTAAACGTTGGCTCTTCCTTGGGCCCTACGGTCCTCTTGAGATCTCCTACTTCCTTTCGTAGATCTTCAAGGATTCCCCATAAGGTTGGTTCTCCGTTGGGGGTGATAATAGGAGGGGGACGATATACGGGGAGAGACCTCTCTTCCCTCTGGATTATCCTCGGAGTTTCCAGATGATCATAACGCCTTGGCGTCCTCCGAGGAGTTTCTTGGTACCACGAGATGGGCGTAGGACATTGTGCCCTTCTTGCATAAACCTCGCCTTGTTCCGAGGGGTGATTTCCTGGGTTCAGAGATCCTGGGGCGGTTTCCAGAGGAGATTCGAGTTCTCGGTGATTAACTCGAGTGGTAACTTCCACTAATCTTTCATAAACAGATCGGGGGACATTGATGAAGTCCCTTTCGTCGGAACGGCGATTCGCTACAGTTTCCTCCGAATTGTCCGCATAGGGCAAGTAATTTTCGCTGTAAAATAAATTTTCCATAGTGGATTTGCTTTCTTGAACACGCTCGAGGACAACTTCTATGGTGTTCCCACAGACGGCGCCATTTTGTTAACAGGCTTGGAATAATACCCGATTAACAGATTTATTTAGAGGTTCGGAACACCGTTATCCGTGGTTCAAAGAAAGTAAATGACTATTTGGAGAAAATTACGAAAATATCCTTCCTTTATTCACTGAATTTCTTACTCTGAGGAGCACAAGTATGATCTTATGCTTTTTCTTCCGGATCCTCCCCCTTCTCTTTTTTCTCCTTTTCCCTTATATAGGTATAGGGGGGGAGTATGTGTCACTATGCATGTGGTACAAGTGTAATGTTGCATGTATTACAAGTGTCCTTCTATAAGATAAGGTATATCTTGTTGACAAGGTGCTGACTAGGCTGATCATTATCTTGTCCGAGGGCTACGGGGAGTTCCGAGGGGTTACTTCCTCTGTTTTCTTCCCTTTGATAGGCGGAATCTTCTGTTTTCTTTTCTCCGAGGGGCTGAATTTCACGAGGAGGTTCACTAGTTGAAGTGAAGTGGGTGTCCGAGGAGTTTTCTGTTCCGGGCACAGCTATTTCTTCATTGACTTCTTTGGTAAGATTTTCCGAGGGGCAGATTTGTCTCGCCAGGCTTGTAAGGCGGGCTCCGAGGGCATCAATGTGTATGTAAGGCGGTATTCTTGCGTATGGATTCCCGTAGTAGGGATTCCGAGCGTTTCCTGCTATCGTGAGAGTAGTGGCTCCTTCGGGAATCATTCTCCGAGGGCTCTTTGGCCTTTGTTGAATGACCTCCTTGGTTGGTGCCTTCAGAGTAAGGGAGTTTAGTGGTTGGTGCTTTTGAGTAGAACATTGTTTTGTGAATTTTGGCCTTCGGGATAGTGATTCCGAGGGCTTTGGGAGTAATCAGCAAGGAAGTATTTTCGTATAGTGGTCCCTCTTGGCGCAGTGATGGATATCCGAGTCGCGAGAATCCATCGGGGTTTACTCTTTTTCCGATGCCACGTTGATATCTTATTTTTATTCATCTTGACTTTCCAAGGGACGCTTAGATGTCCATTCGGGTGTCACGTCGTACCCTGGTAGGATATGTGAATTCCGAGGGATTCTATTACCTCTTCGGGTGCCACGTCATACCATAGTAAGGTATGTGACATACGAGAGTGTTTGTAACGATAGTATCGCCCTTGGGATTAATCCTTAATTTAAGGGTTAATCTCTTGCATAATCCCTTATTTATTTTTTTAGGGTTAACACTAGCCCCCCCAAATTTCAATCGTTCTCGTAGAGACGAGTGAAATTTTATTTTGTGGCCTTAATAAGGCAAAAGGGGCTTTTTCTTTATTTTTTTGGTAATTTTTCCGAGGGCTTAGGATTTTCTCCATTCTTTTTTATGATTTACGGGGGTATTATATGTATATAAATATATACTTAAAATACCATGAAATAAAATTACCGTTATGGTCTTGGGAAGCAGCGGTCCAGATGAAGAATCACTTTTATAACGGCTCTTTTTAGCCGTTGGATGTCTTAAATGACATTCACTCATCCGTGCGTTAATCTGCAGTAACGGCTAGCGCGTGGATTGACACGTCGCGTCCTGAGTGGAGACGTGGGGCGTGGGAAACAGGGCACGTCTTTTAATGGCGGTCTACTTATAAATATACCCGTCCGTACTCTTTTTCCCCATTCTTCTTGCAAGATCTTTCAATCTTCAAGCTTCCAAATCTTCAATCTTCTCCAATCTTTCTTAAGAGTGACTTTAGTTCTTCTTAGTTTTTATTCTCACTTATCCGACTCACAAAAATCTCTTTTCGTCCGAAAAATAGATGGCTTCCTCTGCCAACACGTCCTCCGCTGCTGCCGCTCCCGTTGATGCTCATGTTCCTGTTGCAACTACCGTTCCCCTCGTGGGTCCTGCTGCCACTACTCGCAAGAAAAGGGCTGCCGTTACCGAAGGGAGTGGCGCCGCCGCCACGAAAAAGGCTAGGGTTTCGAAATCAAAGAAACTCCCTCTCCGTGACTTCTCCAAGATTGAAAATGTTCAATCCGTGGTTACTTATGAACAGGTCATGGATTTGTTTGAAGCTACGGGAACTACGATGGCGAATGTGACCGTTCACATTCCTTCGGAGGATCAGAGGGCGTGCTATCCTCCTAAGGGTATGCTCACGGTGTATTTCGCGCAGGTGAATTACGGGTGGCGCGCGTTTATGCCCTCTTTTTTCTGCGAAGTCTTCAAGACTTGTAGGATTTGTCCGAGTCAGTTGGTCCCCAATGGCTATGCTGCCCTCTGCATCTACGTGTTTTGGTGTATGGTCAAGGGGTACGAGTGTAATGTGGACCATTTTTTGTCTATTTTCGATGTGGGAGTGTCACCTGGGGGATATCCCTTTTATCACGTTCACCACCGAGATCACTCGGCCAACTCTACGAAGAGGATTCTGGGTGCGACGATAAGTTCACACGGTGTCTGGAAGGACAAGTACTTTTATGTGAAGCCCATCCGAGGGAAGTGGGACGTGCCCTTCAAGTGGGGGGAGGGTGTGACCCCAATTCACACTTTGGCTGAAGATATGGTGCTTTCCCCAGTGGTTGCCCAGCATGCGCTAATGGAGTCAGAAGATTTTCGGTGGCTATTTGCTAAGTCTGGACTTCATTTCGTGATAGGGGTTAATGACAACATGAAGAAGCCGCTTTCTGTTTCGAGCCTGTACATGACGGCTTTCAGTAAGTTTTCCTCCTGTTGCTCGTATGCTCTTTTGTTCTATATCTACTCTTTTCGAGCAGTTTTCGTACTCTTTCATTACTCGTTCTAAGACATTTTGGGGTGACACAGAGGAGGTTCTGACGAGGTACTATTTAGTACCTGGTTCTGAAGAAGTGGCTCCAAGTAGTCATAGCGGAGCTTCCGAGAGAGGAGATCACGAGAGGGAAGGTCACGAGGGGGGAGACCATGAAGGGAAAAGTCAATCCGAGGAAACAGGAATGGACGCGGGGGCCGAGGGTGTACATGAGAATATCCCTCGTCCCTCTCTATATGCCGAGGGCATATGTCTGGATGTTGCTCCATTGCGACAGGTAGACCCTAGGTCGGCAATGGTCTTGATGCCTTCTTCCGAGTCCAATACTAGCAATCTTCCGAGGAGTTCGCAGGGGGTGCAATCTCCGATAGCCGAGGAGGAAGAATTTTCATCTCCGGGGCCAAATGTCATCTTGGTCTCCTCTCGGGATCCTTCGCCTACTATTCCGGATCCTTCTCCCCTTCGCCCTCGTAAGTTTCTTATCCTTCTTTGTTTTCTTAACTTTAATACCTTATTTACATTGATTTATTAGTCAAATTTTGTTTTCATTATTTAACTGCTTTCCTTGCTTTTGTAGGGGTTGATAAGGGGAAGGCTCCTATGTTTCCGGGCGCGGATCTGTTCGCTCAGTTACTTCAACCGGACTCGGAGAAGTCATCCGAGGGGATCGACCAAGGTTCTACGGATCTACCTAAGGATTTTGAGGCGAAGAAGGAGGTGTGGGATACCCTGCTCCGGGGAGAGGGTCCCTCGACCACTGCCAAGGTTCCGGAAGCGACCCCGACGGAAGCAGTGGCTACGACTCCTACTACTACCCTTCCTTCTCCGATAGGAGATCTCCCGAAGAGGGTTCCCCTGCGGAGGTCAGCTTCCGAGGGGAATTTTTCATCTCCAGTGTCCGAGAATGAGCCTCCGACGGTAGGGGAGGCATATCATGAGATCCTCCATTTCTTTGGATCTTCTCTTGCCGCGCCCGCGGAAAGTTATTAGTTTTTGCGGGCTAGCATGGTCTGGATGGAAACGATAGTAAGTATTAGTCTTCTAGCCACTTTATTTTTAAATGATTTTCCTGTATTTTTCCTTATGCTTCACTTCTTGCCATGTAGTCCAAGAAGACTCGGGAGGTTATCACTGCAGTAGAGCAGCGCCATTCGAAGGAGGTGGCTGAACTAGGATTTCTCCGAGGGCAGGTGACTTCTCTCCGGGCCCAACTCTATGAGGCCGAGTCAATGAGAGATGTTTTCCAAACGAAGTTGGAGGCCAGCGACTTCGTTTGGAGGGAAGATCAGAGAGCCAAGGAGGTGATGCGGCTCACTTTGCAGAGGATGCAGTCGGCTTTCGACAAGCTGGAAACGTCTGAAGGAGCTGTTCGAGTCCAACTGACTCTTCTGGAGAAGGAGAAGAGGGAATCCGAGGAGCTTCTCCGTGCTCGGGTGAACGCTCTAGAGAAAGAGAAGTTGGGGTGGTTGGAGCGAGAACAGGAGCTTCAATCTCGGGTCAAGGAGTTAGTGGATCTAAAAATAGCCAAGATGGTGCCCCAGGAGGAGGTGCAAGCCCGAATTGACGAGGCTGTTCGATACGCGGCAGTGGAGGCGGAGCGCCAAAGTGCTTCTTTGTCCGCTCGGGATTCCCTTGGGCATATGCTATGGGGATGGTTAGAGTGTGCTACCGTAGCCCGTGGAGTAATGCTCTCGGGGGTAAGCTTTGGTAGTCTTTTCGACGTCAAGAAGCTTGCTAAGCCGTCTCCTGAGCAGGTTCAACATCTTCTTGAGATGTATGACGCAGTGATGACACCTAGGGGATCTCCGGCTCCTCTTCCGACCGCGTCAAATCTTGGGGCTACTGGTTCAAGTGGCATTTCACCTCCTCCTCCACCTCCATCGAGCACAGGGACTTAGAATAGGATCTCTTTTTTATTATTTTTTCCTTTTCTTATGCTTTTGTAAACTTTTCCGAGAGTTTCTCGGATTTATGAACAATTTGTCCTATTCCTGCCTTTCTATTTTGTCTTATTTGTCCATTAGTATGAGATATTAATAAATTATTAGCATGCTTGCATATAAAACTTATTCTTTTTTTTTTTTCTCTTTTTCAAGAAGACAGGCTAAAGACAAAACCTTTTATCTGCTGACTAAGTACATAACTTAGCAGGTCGTGTCAAATTACACGCATGCTTAAGAGTTATTTATCCTAATTAAGGACACTCATTAGCACGTGTCATACTCCCAGGAGTGAGGGGGACAGCTCCAGCTTCTTTCCATATGATTAATTCATATAATATGCTAACAATGGTATTTATACTCATTGTTAAAAGTTATCCTGCTCCAGCAGATAAATCATTTTACTTTCTCCTTTTAGAAATCCACCTTCATAAGACTTGGTTCTTGCTCTCGTAATTGTACTTAAGACTTTATTTTCGACTTACGTATGAGAGTAAACGGAAAACTTACTATTAAAGATGATGCCGCCACATCGCAGGCATGGGGGGTCCACATCATCAAGTAGTTCTTCTCGGAGTCGTGCCCGAATCGGCCCTGGGTCCCAGGTTTATAGTGCTTCCTCGGAGAGTTCTTCCCCGGGACAGCGTAATAGGTTGGTTGAGAATCAAATGATCATTAGGACAAGTTCGTCTTCAAGGGTGGGGAGTAGGTCATCGTACACGGATTCTCGAAGGATAGACCATATAAGGGATGTGTTCCTAGGTAGAGAACCGTATTCTCTTGCTGATGAGCGTTCTGTTTTCAACTTAATACCTTTGAGTCCCTCCCGGTTGATAGGTCGGGGACAGGTAGGTTCCGCCGTTAGTATTGTATACGGAGAGTCTCTAGCAACTCTTTTTAGGGAATTCAACCTGAATTTCGATGATTTTGATGTAATTGTGCCCTCCCCGGACCAGAGAGCATACGATCCTCCTCCTGGATTCCTAACTGTCTATTGTGACCAAATGCACTGTGGATTACGGGTGTTTTTTCATCCTTTTCTTCGATCGCTCTTCCAGTATTGGCAAATCTGTCCGAGCCAGTTAACACCCAATTCGTATCGCCTTTTAGTGGGATACGTTTTATGCTGCGAGCTCCTTAACCTTCCCTTGTCACCGTATCGGGTGGGGGCAATTTTTATCCTTCAGCCTTGCTCGGATGGAGTCCCCCTTTTCAGCCTGGCCTATCGGGACGTCGAAAAAGCCTTCACTGGTACATCCAGTCCTCGCCCCCGCAGGGGGGACTGGAGGCGGAGGTATTTCTTTGTCCGTTCGAAAGGTCATTCGGCCCAATCGTGGGGAGTGCCTATCCGATGGGGCTTGGGATATGTTTCGCCCATATCCGAGACGTTAGGGCGGGAATGGGAGGAACTGAGTCATTCCGGGCTATTTTCTGGCTCGTACGATATTGCCGGTCTGCTTGCGTGTCCTGAGGCTCTTATTCTGGCAGGTCTTCAAGAGGGAATAAGGAGAGAGAATTTGCCAATTCCTCCTCTTCATGGCAATTTCTATTTCCGTAAGTCTGAAGATCTGTCTATTTCTCTTTTATCAAGTTATGCGCCCTCGGGATCATCACATACTCTATATTTATCTTATAGGTGCGGAGATGGCGGCCTTTTCCATAGATCCCTTTAATGGTGTTTTTCTAGGGCGAGCTCTACATGGTATGCGGCGGGCGTCAGAAGGCCTTTCCGATACCTTTGTGGCGGTTACGAGGGCTAACTCCTCCTCGGAGAGGCAGGAATCGGGGGGTTCGCCCGTGGCAGCCCCCCCAGTGAGCTTTGTGGTTCCTCTAAGGGCAGAAAATTCAACTACGGCACTTTCCCCGATAGACTATCCAATGCTTCCCTTGGTGTCACGACCCTTTCCTCGGATTTCCGATATCGTAAATATTGTAGAAGGAAGTCCCGAGCGCGTACCCACGTCGCTATCCGGAGGGAATCCTCCTCTCGTGGGCTCTCCTCCCGCGGGCGCGAACCCGGGGTTTTCTCCCCTCGGGGAAGTATCGGGGTTTTGCCGAAATTTTCTTAGTGGTCTTTTGAATGTTACGGATTGTGAACTCATGAGGACCCTTCCTTCCTCTCGTCTTCAGGACTTGGTTTGCAAAAACCTATGTGAGGTAGATACTCATTTTATTTGTTAATTTTGGTTACTTACCTTTTGCTTTCCCAGTAGTGATCCATTCATCTGCACCCAGATTTACATGGTGCTAGACGCCATCGGATCTCGGGGGTGTTCCTCTTCAGATCCTGGCCTGGTATATCGTCGACGGGATGAGTTAGAGCATGGTTTGTTGGAAGCTCAGACGGAAATTTCCCGTTTACAGGAGGAGCATGAAGCTGCTAAAACGATTCACGAGATGGTTCTTCAAATTGAGAGGGATAAGTCTTGGAAGGTGGAGCGTCAGTTAATGCTAGAGAGGACCCGAGTAACGAGTTTTCAAGCGAGTTTGGAGGAGTTGAAGAGTCAACTTCGTCACTCCGATGAGCAATTGTTACAGATGATTCGGGAACGGGATGCGGCCACTCATCGGGTGCTAGAGGTTACTCGCGCTCACGATGTTGCTTTGGTGGTGGCTCGGGTCCAAGCTGTTCTGGATATCGCGGGTCCTTCAGTTTTGAGGGAGTCCTTGCAAAAGGAGATGCGCGATCTAGTCCGCATCGGGTATCGACTTGGTACGGATGCAGTTCAATCATTGCTAGAATGCCCTGGGAACTTAGTTATTCCCGAGCTTAGTCTTCATCCCATCTTTCCCGAAGATGGTCCCGTGGTTTCCGAGGGCGTTTCATTGGCGGATCCACTAACCTTGTCCGAGGAGCAGCGTCGTCGCCTTATCCGAGAAGGGAAGCGTCCTTTACGAGAGGAGTAGTTTGTAGTAAGTAGTATTTAATTTAGGGTAGGTGGTCTTTTGGGGTCCGATGGCTGTTTGTCTATAGTAGATGGCTCCTAGGGATTAGGTTGCTTGTAATGATTTCCTATGTAAGGTTATCACTTTTGTTTTGCAACCCTATGTACCCTGTCGGATTCGAATGTATCATAACCATCCACTTATGAACAAGCAATTTTATTTATGTAACAATAAAGATGTTACATTAAGCATAGTATCTTCTAAGGTTGAAGGAATTCCATGTATTACGAAGAGTGGCGCCTTCGGGATTGGCAAGTAGATAAGTTGCGGGTCCGACAATTCCCGCTATCTTGTAGGGTCCTTCCCATCGGGGTTCAAGCTTGCCTACGCTTTTAGAGGCTCCAACCCGTTTTAGTACTAAATCACCCACTTGAAAAGTTCGAAGCTTTACCTTGGTATTATAGTGTCGTGCCATCCGAGTTTTGTATTCCTCGGCCCGAATGGCTGCTCGGATTCTTCTTTCTTCTAAAAGATCAAGGGCCAGAGCTAAGTTAGCACTGTTGGCCACTTCTTCGTACTCCTTGACCCGCCAACTCTCAATTGAGACTTCGGAGGGTACGACTGCTTCACAACCATAAGATAGGCTGAATGGGGTTTCACCCATGGTGGTATTTGGTGTGGTCCGATAGGCCCATAATATGCCGGGTATTTCTTCAACCCATTTGGCTTTGTGCCAGTCGAGTCGAGCCTTCATATTTTTCAGGAGAGTGCGATTAGTTCTCTCCACTTGTCCGTTGGCTTGAGGGTATCCCACCGAAGCAAAGCGGTGTTTAATTTCCCAATGATCACACCACTTTTCTAGTCCTTGGTCAGCGAACTGTAGACCGTTGTCACTTACTAGGCTCCGAGGGACCCCAAAACGGCACAAAATGTTTCTCCACAGAAAATTAATGACCGCCCCTGCAGTTATTCGCGCCAGGGGCTCCGCCTCTACCCATTTGGTAAAGTAGTCTACTGCTACGAGTAAAAACTTCTTTTGACCAGCATCGGGAATAAGTGGACCGACTATGTCTATTCCCCATTTAGCGAAAGGACACGCGGTCAGATGGGGTTCCCACGGAGCCGCCGGTTGATAAATCCGAGGGGCATAAGCTTGGCACGATTTACACTTTTCTGCGTGGTCTTTGCAATCTTTAACCATCGTGGGCCAATAATAACCCTGTCGGATTATCCGTCCGACCATGCTTCCACCACTGGTATGACTGCCACACACCCCTTCGTGAGTTTCTGCCAGGACAAGTTGCGCCTCCTCTTCATTTAAACATCGAGCATGAGGGTAGGAGTACGTCCTTCGGAATAGTATTCCGTCTTTGAGGAAATATCGGATGGTCTTTTTGGACATCATTCGTCGGACGGATTTGTCCTCGGAGTATCTTTCAGGATCTTGTAGGTATGCTTTAATGGGTGTTATCCAGCCTATCGGAGGATTTGTCATGTTGACACTTACCTCTTCATATTCAGTCCTCTCGGATTCGCTCATGTGTAGCAGAGTGATTTTCCGAGTACGAATAATGGTCAACTGTGTAGCCATTTTGGACAAGGCATCAGCTGCCTGGTTATCCCCTCGGGGAATCTGCACTAACTGATATTCATCGAACCATGCTTTGGCCCGATGGACTACTCGAAGATAACTCTGCATCCTCTCTTCTTTGGCTTCATATGTGCCCTGAACTTGCTGGACAATTAACTGAGAGTCGCTATGCAGGCGAACTTTTCGCATTCCGCCTTCCCGAGCGAGCCTCATTCCAATGAGGAGAGCTTCATATTCGGCATCGTTGTTGGATACGGGGTAATCAATTCTAATCGCGAAGTGTAGCGCCTCCTCTTCGGCTTCCGTGTTGATCAAGATTACCCCGGCTCCGCCATGCGTATTTACGGAGGAACCGTCTACATAGACGTACCACAGAGGTTCCTTCCTTTCTACTCCGATTCCCGCAAGTTCTACTACAAAGTCTGTCAAGACCTGGGCTTTAATGGAAGGTCTCGGGGCATAGGAGATATCATACTCCGTTAATTCGACGGCCCATCTTATCAACCTCCCCGAGGTCTCAGGTTTATTGAGAATTGCTCGTAGAGGGTGCTTAGTCAGGACAGTGATCGGGTGGGAGAGAAAATATGGGCGCAATCTACGCGCCGTGGTAACCAAAGTGAGTACAAGTTTTTCTATCAGAGTGTACCTGGTTTCTGCTCCGAGGAGAGTTTTGCTAACGTAGTAGACCGGATGATGTTCCCCATCGTGTTCTTTGACCAATACCGCTCCGATAGCCTCCTCTCCTACGGACAGGTACACAAAGAGCTCTTCCTGGGGTGACGGTTTGACCAGCAGGGGTGGTCTCACCATGTAGTTTTTCAATTCCTGGAGAGCTTCTTCACATCGTGGGGTCCACTGGAATTCTTTGATATTCCGAAGAGTTTTAAAGAACGGGAGTCCTTTCTCTGCTGATTTGGAGACAAATCGGTTGAGGGAGGCCATTCGCCCAGTCAGTTTCTGCACGTCCTTTATGGATTTCGGGGTTGGCAACCCAATAATGGCTTCAGCTTTCTCGGGGTTAACTTCTATTCCTTTCTCGGTGACCATGAATCCCAAAAATTTGCCTCCTCGGATGCCAAAGGAGCATTTCCGAGGGTTTACCTTCATCCCAAAGCGATCCATAATAGCCAAGGTTTTTCGCAAGTCTTCGGGATGATCTTTCGCGGCACGACTTTTGACGACTGTGTCGTCTACATATACTTCCACAGTTTTTCCGATGAGTCCCGCAAACATGAGATTCACCAGTCGTTGGTATGTAGCTCCTGCGTTCTTAAGTCCGAAGGGCATAACTAGATAACAAAAAGTACCTGCGTCCGTAATGAAGCTGGTTTTGTCCTGGTCCGGGAATGCCAT
The DNA here is from genome assembly GCA_948329865.1 of Linaria vulgaris. Taxonomy (NCBI): domain Eukaryota; kingdom Viridiplantae; phylum Streptophyta; class Magnoliopsida; order Lamiales; family Plantaginaceae; genus Linaria; species Linaria vulgaris. Next base: position 109,332,907 of record OX415249.1, on the reverse strand, counting down.
CGGGATCTGGTTGTATCCTTGGTCCCCATCTAGAGTCGACAGGAGTGCGCAACCAGCGGTTGAGTCGACCAATTGGTCTATGCTTGGCAAGGGATAGCAGTCCTTTGGGCAAGCATCATTGAGATCGGTAAAGTCAACGCACATCCTCCATCTTCCTCCTGACTTAGGGACCAGGACCACGTTGGCCAGCCACTCAGGATACACGACTTCTCGGATTTGCCGTAGGCTGAGAAGCCGTTGAATTTCTGACCGGATAATCTTGTTGCGTTCGGGTCCCATTCTTCTCTTCTTTTGTTGAATGGGTTTGGCCCCTGGCTTTACATTAAGAAAATGTTGGCATACCTTATTACTGATTCGTCCGGGGGGGCCTCCTTCCCATGCGAAAAGATGACAAAATTCCTTTAAAACAGATACCAATTGGGTTTCCAATTCAGATTCCATATTAGTGCCCATCTTGATCGCTCTAGCGGAATTTCCTTCCACGAGTTCTACCATCTTAAGCTCTTCAATGGGTTGGACTCGGGTTTCTTCTACCTTCCGTTTTTTACCACTATCCGAGGGGTTTTCGTCTTCTTCGGGGAGTAGGGCATTCATTCGGCATTCTCTGGCTCTAGCTTGATTGCCCCGGACTTCCCCGATACCTGCCAAGGTAGGAAATTTTACCTTAAGGTGGAGAGTAGAGGGGATCGCTTCGAATGACCGAATGGAGGGTCTTCCGCATATAGCGTTGTATGTCCTAGATGAAGCTTCCACCACCCAGAATTTGGTGTGTTCCGTTCTTCGTAGGGCTCCTTCTCCCCATGACATTGGCAGGGTCACAGTTCCGAGGGTGTTACAGGCTTCGCCAGAGAAGCCTACTAGAGGGACTTCAGCCACTTCCATTTGTTCCTTCTTCAATCCCATGGCTAGATAGGTGGGAAAAAACAAGACATCCACGGAGCTTCCCGTATCTATGAGGATACGCTGGATCTCAAATCCATAGATGGTAGCTTCAATTACCAAAGGGTCTTCGTGGGGGTAGACTACACCTTTCAGGTCTTCGGACCCGAAGGTGATATTGGGTAATCTAGCCCCTTGGGCGGAGCATACTGGGAGCCCTTGTCCCACTCGTCTAGCTTCTTTGAGATATTTTGTCTTCTTACCCTGGGGTATTCTGGAAATGTCTCCTCCCTCTATCATGTTGATCGTTCGTCCCGAGGAGGGATTGACTTCATACGTATCGGGAGGGGGAGGTAGGTTCCGATACCCTGCGGTCCTTTCCCGTGACCGCCGTGGAAACACAGCGGTTCTTTCTCGGGGGGATCTTTGACGCTTTCTATTCTTTTCTGGGGACTTCCGCCGATGTTCCGCGGTTTGTTCTCGTGATTGCCGGTGCGGAGTATCCTCTTCCTCCTCAGGTCCTTCTCGGGGCCTTTTCCATACATGTGCTTTGGGCTCTTCGGGATTGTTTCTTTTTAGGTAGTTATGCAGATATCCTGCCTCCAGAAGGCGAAGTATTTCTCTTCGCAGGGTAGTACATTCCTCGGTGGTATGTCCATAGGTTTTATGGAATTTACAGTACTTACCCGTATCTTTATCCTTGTTGGGAAATTTGGTGGGCCGGGGCCAGCGCACTTCTTCGTTGCCCCGCATCACGTTAAGTACTTCCACGGGAGCTAGGGTCATCGGAGGAAGGGGCACAGGTTTAAGGAATTTCTTGACTGTCTCCCCATCGTCCTTCCGAGGGGGCGCTTTTCCGTCTTTGCTCTTTTCTTTGGTTTTAGTTTCCTTTTCCGTCTGCTCGTGACGTTCATTGTCATCCTTCTCTAGCCCTCTCTTTGTATGGTCGGCTTCCTCCATAAGAATATGAGTTTCAGCTTGTTGCATAAGTTCATTCATGTCCGTGACATGATTCCCCATCAGATATCGGAAGAATTCTCCCGCTCGAAGCCCTTGTGTCAGAATATCGGCCATAATGGTTGGGCTGACATTCGGAACATCCAATGCTTCGTCCGTGAAGCGTTTTATATATTCCCGAAGGGATTCATCCTTTCGTTGTTTAACAGTAAAAAGATGAGTGGCCGATTTAGGATACCTGCGGTTACAGGCGAAGTGGCGGATAAACAGGTGAGCCAACCGGTCAAAGCTGGCCACTGAATTAGGAGGGAGATGGGTAAACCAAGATTGGGCTCGTCCTCCGAGGGTAACAGGGAACACTCGGCATAGGACATAGTCCGGGGCGGACGATAGGTCCATTCCTGCCAAATATTGATGTATGTGATCTTGCGGGTCTCTCCCATCAGCTTCTCCTGTATATAATGGTACGTTAAGAGGCCGCATTCCCGAAGGAATCGGAGCAGATGCTATTTCAGGAATGAAGGGAGATATCTTAAACGTTGGCTCTTCCTTGGGCCCTACGGTCCTCTTGAGATCTCCTACTTCCTTTCGTAGATCTTCAAGGATTCCCCATAAGGTTGGTTCTCCGTTGGGGGTGATAATAGGAGGGGGACGATATACGGGGAGAGACCTCTCTTCCCTCTGGATTATCCTCGGAGTTTCCAGATGATCATAACGCCTTGGCGTCCTCCGAGGAGTTTCTTGGTACCACGAGATGGGCGTAGGACATTGTGCCCTTCTTGCATAAACCTCGCCTTGTTCCGAGGGGTGATTTCCTGGGTTCAGAGATCCTGGGGCGGTTTCCAGAGGAGATTCGAGTTCTCGGTGATTAACTCGAGTGGTAACTTCCACTAATCTTTCATAAACAGATCGGGGGACATTGATGAAGTCCCTTTCGTCGGAACGGCGATTCGCTACAGTTTCCTCCGAATTGTCCGCATAGGGCAAGTAATTTTCGCTGTAAAATAAATTTTCCATAGTGGATTTGCTTTCTTGAACACGCTCGAGGACAACTTCTATGGTGTTCCCACAGACGGCGCCATTTTGTTAACAGGCTTGGAATAATACCCGATTAACAGATTTATTTAGAGGTTCGGAACACCGTTATCCGTGGTTCAAAGAAAGTAAATGACTATTTGGAGAAAATTACGAAAATATCCTTCCTTTATTCACTGAATTTCTTACTCTGAGGAGCACAAGTATGATCTTATGCTTTTTCTTCCGGATCCTCCCCCTTCTCTTTTTTCTCCTTTTCCCTTATATAGGTATAGGGGGGAGTATGTGTCACTATGCATGTGGTACAAGTGTAATGTTGCATGTATTACAAGTGTCCTTCTATAAGATAAGGTATATCTTGTTGACAAGGTGCTGACTAGGCTGATCATTATCTTGTCCGAGGGCTACGGGGAGTTCCGAGGGGTTACTTCCTCTGTTTTCTTCCCTTTGATAGGCGGAATCTTCTGTTTTCTTTTCTCCGAGGGGCTGAATTTCACGAGGAGGTTCACTAGTTGAAGTGAAGTGGGTGTCCGAGGAGTTTTCTGTTCCGGGCACAGCTATTTCTTCATTGACTTCTTTGGTAAGATTTTCCGAGGGGCAGATTTGTCTCGCCAGGCTTGTAAGGCGGGCTCCGAGGGCATCAATGTGTATGTAAGGCGGTATTCTTGCGTATGGATTCCCGTAGTAGGGATTCCGAGCGTTTCCTGCTATCGTGAGAGTAGTGGCTCCTTCGGGAATCATTCTCCGAGGGCTCTTTGGCCTTTGTTGAATGACCTCCTTGGTTGGTGCCTTCAGAGTAAGGGAGTTTAGTGGTTGGTGCTTTTGAGTAGAACATTGTTTTGTGAATTTTGGCCTTCGGGATAGTGATTCCGAGGGCTTTGGGAGTAATCAGCAAGGAAGTATTTTCGTATAGTGGTCCCTCTTGGCGCAGTGATGGATATCCGAGTCGCGAGGATCCATCGGGGTTTACTCTTTTTCCGATGCCACGTTGATATCTTATTTTTATTCATCTTGACTTTCCAAGGGACGCTTAGATGTCCATTCGGGTGTCACGTCGTACCCTGGTAGGATATGTGAATTCCGAGGGATTCTATTACCTCTTCGGGTGCCACGTCATACCATAGTAAGGTATGTGACATACGAGAGTGTTTGTAACGATAGTATCGCCCTTGGGATTAATCCTTAATTTAAGGGTTAATCTCTTGCATAATCCCTTATTTATTTTTTTAGGGTTAACATAGAGAAATGTACTCAATTAAATTACAAAGATCGTTATATGGTTTAAAACAATCAGGTCGCATGTGGTACAATCGTTTGAGTGAATATTTATTAAAAGAATGATATATAAATAATTGTTTGTGTCCATGTGTTTTTAATTTTTATCAAGAGAACATCATCTGGTTTTGCAATTATTGCGATTTATGTAGATGATTTAAATATCATTGGCACTGACAAAGAAATTCATTCAACTATGAATTATTTAAAGAATGAATTTGAAATTGAAGATCTTGGTAAAACCAAATATTGTCTTTGGTTTACAGATTAAACATACTAAAAATGGTATATTAGTGCATCAATCTAATTATACCAAAAGGATTTTAAAATGTTTTAACCTAGATAAATCAACTCCTTTAAAGCATCTTGTCATTGCTAGATCATTAACAAAAGACAAAGATCCATTTCGTCCAAGTGAAGAAAATGAAGAAATTCTTAGTTCTGAAGTTCCGTATTTAAGTGTCATTGAAGCTTTAATGTATCTAACTAATTGTACTAGACCTGATATATCATTTACTGTGAATTTATTAGCCAGGTTTAGCTCATCACCCACAAAAAGGCACTCGAAAGGAATTAACATTTATTCCATTATTTGCAAAGAACTGTGGATCTTGGTCTGTTTTATCCTAACAATGCAGAACAAGATTTGATTGGTTATGCAGATGCAGGTTTTCTATCAGACCCATAAATCCAGATCTCAAACTGAATATGTATTCATGTATGGAGGCACTGTTATTTCATGGCCTTCTCAGAAACAGACATTTGTTGCAACATCATCGAATCATGCTGAGATTATTGCACTCGATGAAGCTAGCAGGGAATGTGTATGGTTACAATCAATGACACATCATATAAGAAGTACATTTAGCTTACCTATTAGAGAGGGTCCTACAACATTATACGAAGACAATTCTGCATGTATTACACAAATGAAAGAAGACTATGTTAAGAGTGACCGAACCAAATACATACCCCCAAGATATTTTGCCTACACTCAGTAACTCGAGAAGAACAAAGAAATTAATATCCAATATGTTCAATCATGTGACAATATGACAGATCTTTTTACAAAGGCATTCCATACTGTAACTTTTAAGAAACAGGTTCAAAGTATTGGGATGCGTCACATACGAGACTTATGAAGAATTGGAGATGCCAACTTGAGGGGGAGTTCACACGGCTGCATTCTTTTTCCCTTATCAAGGTTTTTATCCCACTGAGTTTTTCCTTATAAGATTTTTAAAGAGGCAACATAAGACGTGTGCAGAAGACGGGTCATGTACATAACAACATCTTCAAATGGCCAAGGGAGAGTGTTATAAATATGGTTAGTGGGATATGCCTAGTGGCCATTGTTGAAAATTATGTACAAATACTATTTTATAATAATTTAGTTGTTGTAAATAGTGTAAAATATTAGAAATTCTTCCCTATATAATGAGTCATCAAGATGAAGAAAAAAACACCAATTCACAAGTAATATACTCCTTATTTGCTTTTCTTTCCTTATGTCTTTTTAAATATATTGTTATAAATCCCAATAGTTTTAACTTTTCTATAACATTTAATACATTGAAGGTCCTAAAATAAATAATTTTTTTAAACATTATTAAATAAACTGGATTAACATATGTTAATCCCTAGTTTTACATAATTATATGATAATAACAAAGCATAGTCAAGTCAAGTGTTACATAATAATATAACATGATTTATTTGTAGTTGGACCATTTTACAACTTGAAGTCCTTATTCCAAGTTGGACCCTTCTTCTCATGACTAGGCTGGCCTGCAACACGTGGGCCAGTAACAAATCATTATGCATTAATTTAGGCCAACTGGAAATATTGATTAATTTGGAAGTCTCCAAGTCGTCGGCGAGCCAAAAATGCATGATGCTTCAACTGCTTAGGCTAGTATGTTTTGAGCTTCACTTGTGGCTTTGAGTTTTGCGACACCGTCACCACCATCAGAAGCTTATCAACGCGAGATAGATTCTATTTAATGTTCAAATAACTTTTTCGTTGATTTTTTGTCGAAATGCCACTAGAAAATGAAAAATGGGGCAAATCGCACATATACACCAATAGTTTGTGCCCTACTGGTGTTAAAAAGTAGCCCTAACCATGTTTGCATAAAGTACCTATAGTTTGGTTGGATTGTCCTTCATTTATATCAGATAAAAAACTACAACTAAGTAGGTATGAATGAACTCTTTGGACGAGGCTAGAAACTGCAAAAATCTGGTTAAACGATTCTCAATAACTGAGACGTTTTGCAAATATACCATAGAAGGCTATAAATACGTAAAAAGGTTCATTCATGTGCCATCCAATGCTCGTTAATAATTTGTAGAGGGTTCATTAAGCCAAATATGGTTCATGCTAGAATAATGTATAATTCAGTAATTTCTTCTAGGTTACACAATAGAACTAGAGTACAAATTGGGGTAATTTACACAAAACCATGCTAATCTATTACAAAAGTAGAACAACATTGTCTGGAACGCTCTTTAGCACGACATAATAGCCAAACTGGAAAAAAAATCACAAATAGCATCGAAACTGAATATCTCGAAATAGGCATGTATCAAAATATTGGAGTACCGAAATGGGTCATGCGTCGAACTAGTTAGATTTGAAAGCTGGAGTAAAGCGAAAGTACAAGTGTATCCAAATGGTGTGTCGAAATGAGTCTTGAAACTAACCTTCAATACAAGAGCGGGTAGTCGTTACAGGATTAATGATGTACGTGTTTATCGGGATTTGAAATATTTAGAGAACTCAAATTATGGGTCCTCTTTTCCAGATTTTACAAGATAATATCGAAATAACAAGAGTATCGAAACATTATTTCGATATTGTTATAATAATGTCTCGAAATATACTTGCGAGACACTTCTCGTGGGGCCTTTAATTGGGCAGGCCGACCCAATTCTTTGAACTAGCCTATTTAGCACACACCAATGTGGTTACTCAAGAGAGTGACTTTGCCATTGGAGTGTCTGCCAGCTTCATAAAACAAGTCCAATACACTTTTTTTTTTTTTTTTTTGTAAAGGAGCTCTTTCAAAAAAGAATAAGAGGAACTATAGCGCCCCTGAGTCCCTCGCTAGATACACAAGTGTAATCTATCACTAAGCATACCACTGATTCACTACTTGGAGAATAAATTACATTTGAAATTAAAGTGAGACGTGGATGTGGATCCGTGGATATCAAGTGTGGATCTAGGTCTAACACGGATAATGGATGCAAACTAGATTCAATCCAAATATAAATGATCAGCGGACTGCGTATTGTGATCCACATTGTTACTTCTAGGTTTCTCCATTCAGAAAAATAAGGAACAAAATCGTTAGAAATATACAAGACAAAGTATCATAAAACATTGATGTTACACATTACAAAACTCTAATTCTTGGGAATAAAGAATAAAATTTTATGATCACTACTACTTTGATCAGAAAACTGTCACTCTTGCTACTAGCAACCATGAAACAAAACCATAAGCTTAATATAATTAATATGATCATTTTTGTTCAGTCGTTTCTTTCTTCTCTTCGGTTGTGACAGCCTCCGCTTGTGCTGGTGGTGGAGACGAAACAGACTTCTCCTCCTCAATTTTGGTCGATGTTTCAGAGGCCGAAAATACCTCATCGGTCTTTGATTTGGAGCTCGTTTCTTCCTCTTTAGGGGCTTCTTTTGATGCTTCACTCTGCCATTTATTTCACACAAAGTATTTGTTATATTATTGTTAATTGTTTTATATAAAGCTAACATCATCTTAATTTTGTGCATATATGACTTTATAATTTAATATTGTATTTTTCAAATTTAACTTATTTCTTTAGTTAAGCTCTTCGTTTAAAGAATTATCAAAATGGTGTGACCTACCTCGTGCAATATAATGTTCATCTAATAACATTTTCGTTACGTTAAACTATTAATTCGCTTTTATTTTTATATATTTGTAATAACGAATTATGTATACGCCATTTTTAGTTTGCTTAACGTAACTTATGAACTAAAACATAGAAATTCATGAGAAATGATTGATAAAAAGCATTAATTTTCGGCACGCTAAAAAGAAAAACAACTATTGATATATATATATATATATATATATATATATATATATATATATATACATACACGTATGAAAGCAAATAGCATGGAATATATTGAGCAATTAAAAGTTGCACCAACCTCAACAATCAACTTTTCAAGAGATGGATTTTCATTATCCTCGGCCTTTTTCTCCACCTCAACCTCCACCTTTGCGACCTCGGTTGTGGGTATTTCCTCCTTGGGCGGCTCCGGTGCTGGTGCGGCAGCGTCTTTACCCCTCATGGCCTTTGGTACGCTAGCACAAGCACCCATTCTCTCTGGAAAGGAAAATTAATAAAAGCAACTTTGCTTTCCAATATTTGATTATTTGCGAGAGAGAAAGATTATTGCCTAGAATATTGAGTGGGGTTCTTGTTATTTTCGACGAATTTATTACTATCGTTGGAAGACAGAGATTTATGTGTGATAAACCAATTGATGGTTTGGAAAAACCAAGGGAGGTTCTACCAATGGCGTGGGATTTTTAAGGAAAAATCGACGGACGGACAACAGTTTTTTCTTTTCTTAACGTAACGTTCGGTCCTTCAACTTTTGTTTACTTGTGTTATATTGCATCAATAGAGTGAATGGATGTGGGTTAAGTAAATGATTTTTTTCCCTATAACTACATATAATGATTATGTTGCAATTTGATTTTGACAAGGAAATAAAGGAGCATTTAATATACACAATTACGTATCCAAGATTTGTATATCGCGGAACTAATTTTTTATTTTTTTAAAAAACAATGGGCAAGAAAGGGAATTTGTGATTTTAGTACATGCAAATGAATACAATAGTGGAGGTTTGTAACTAACCTTTTAACATTAAAGGGAGTTTTTATTAGCCTCATTATTGAATAGTATAATATCATATTACTCTAAGTTATTAAATTTGTATTTAATATGAATAAAATTAAGAAAGTTGATGAAGTCATAAAAAGTCTGGTTCAAGTAAAAATCGTTGTAATATATAAATTATAAGAAAAGTGTATTATATTGACGTTGTATTGTTTAAAAATATAAATAGATAGTTTTTACGAGGCATGAGTATACATTTTGTATGATTTTAAAAAAAGATTGTTATTGAAACAACCTTTGCGGTTTTTTAATTGTTGATGATTTATAATTTGCAGCTGATGAACGATCTAATAATTACTAAGTTGTTTTATTAATTATTTCATGTTATTTTTTTATATTGTCTATCATCTCTTATTGTTCAAGTCAAAGATTGATTAGATAAATCACAAGATTTTATAGGGAAATTGACAAACTTGGCTCACTAGCTTGGCTCGATTTCAGTTTTAACCAACTAATTTGTCACGCAATAGTTTTGGTCCATTAAGTTGACACCGTTTTCAGTTTTAGCCCACTAATTTGACACGCAAAAGTTTTGGTCCACTAACTTGGTTCTAGTGATAATTTTGGCCCACCGGTGCGACGAGACGCCGCCGCCCAGTTAGCACTTCGTGGTACTAGCGCCACGCGTCATTTCTTCTTTTATTTTTTCTTTTCTTTTTCATTTTCTACGTTATAAAAAACAAAACAAAAATGAAAATAAACAAAGAAGGGGTCAACGGATAACACCTCATTCTCACTCCTCTCATTCTCTTTATCCTTCATTTGTCATTACTTTTTTTTCCAATTTCAACATAAACCCTAACCTTAAATAACCCCCAAATCTGCGAATCTGCATTAAAACTCACCGAGTAGTGTACCCTATAGTATCTCAAAATATGCCTACCTCTTTCCACCATAATTTCATATGCTCTTATATAAAATTAGATTTAGAGATTTTTAGTAAAAATCAATTATTCATGAAATTATCTTAGCGCACATTACTGAATTTTTGCCATTGACTTCGCTGATTTGGGTAACAAGTGTTGTTGTTCATACTTCATACTATTTCCTTCCTTAATATTTCATACCTTGAGCTTTTACAATAGAAATTGTGATAAAAATATTTGAATGTCGGACTAATTTTCATCAAAAGAAAGTCTAAGAAATATTGCACATTACATATCTAAGCTTCCAACATTTGTGAATGAAAGACTATATACATCTAAAGTTCAATCTTGTCCATGTAACAAACAGAGAGAATGAACCAGGGAGTAAGAATGAGGGGAGAGATAATGAGGTGTGATATGTTGACCCCTCATTTGTTTGTTTCAATTCTTTTTATATGTTTTTTTTGTTTTATGTGTTTTGGATTAAAGAAAATTTAAACGACGTGGAAAATTCAAAAAATATAAATTAAATACCACATTTGAAAGTGGATGATGCATGGCGCTACGAAGTGCTAACTGGGTATATCCGTGACTCGTGACACTGGCGGGCCAAAATTATCATCGGTGCAAAGTTAGTGAACCAAAACTATATTGCGTGCTAAATTAGTGGGCTAAAACTGAAAATAATGCCAAGTTAGTGGACTAAAACTATTTCTTGCCAAATTAGTGGACCAAAACTGAAAACGATGCAAAGTTAAGCCAAATTAGTGGGCCAAATTTGTTAATTTTTCAATTTTATACATTATTTTGTTAAAACAAAAAAAGTAAAATCGAAACCGGTGCAAAACAAAAAATACAAATCGGTGGCGATTTAAACCGAACCAAATCGTGTTAAATGATTTGGTTTACGGTTTGCTTTAGAAGGAAACTAAAACTGGATCCTCGTTCAAAAATTGAACCAATGGTTCGGAACCAAACTGCCCACCCCTACAGGTGCATGCATGGCTGAATTTTTCTAATGGTTTGGAACTTCAAGCAAAATGAATGACATTAGTTTTTTACATGATAAACTTCGTCACTTAACCAACGTAACGGGGGTTTTAAGTCTATAAAATGTGAAGAATCGAGAAAGCCCACTGAACTGAACTATTGGCAAAAGAATTAGCATTGCAATGGACATGATTGATTTTCCAATTAGGCCAAGCAATCCAAAAAGATTTAATAGCACTGATAAAAGAAGCACGGGTCCACACAGAAAAACTATATAGAGTCCCAACCTTAAAGGTCACTCACCAACAACCAAATTCTGAATCAAGAGGTTTTGAAAATACATATTATAAAATTAAATATTCTTTGAAACAAGAAAAATGCACAAACACGAGGCCCGACCAAGTCAATCACGTGGGTAATAATTCTTATGTCGATGTTAAAAGTTGGATCTGTGCAACTATTTCGGACAAATTATACAATCAATTGTTGTTGGAGTTTCATTGTGGTCTAATTCATGGTCATTCTGGTCAAAAGGCTATGTTGGGTTCGTCGTGCAACTCAAGTGTTTTGGCCTTACATGAAACATAATGTCAACGAAAATTGCATTCAATGTCAACAACACATGTATCATATATGCAATAAAGAGATACTCCAACCATTATCCATTCCTGTCATGTTTGCATATATATTTCCAGGGATTTTGTTACATGATTTCCTATTTCATTTTGAAAAATTCTACAGATTCGGTTGTGGTGAAACTAGTTACCAAATTCCCTCATTTTTATAGCACTACCCTGTAAGGTGATTGTTGCTTTTATAGCTTCAATTCGCATCAAAGAGTTTTATAGTTTATATGGTTTACTTAAGACTATATTTTTAGGTTGAGCTCTTGTTAAAGAACGTTTGAAAGTAAGTAGGTACAAAGTTGTTAAATTAAAGATTGTTTAATCAGTCTATTGAGTGCAGTATGTTCGTAGTGACTTGTGTGGAAGAAAGAGATTAGGGTGGGGCAAGCCCTAAGTCGTTGGAGCGCCATGACGATTGATGGAGATCTTAAGTCAGCTGCAAACCTACAATCCAAGAGTGTTAAAGGCCCAAGCCCAACCGAGTGTGAGCTGAAGAGTGAAGACTACTATGTTTGTAATGCAATTATTGAGAAGTCAGTTTATTTCAATATTTTTAAATTTCAGTCTTCAAATAATATCATTGTCGTCTTTTTTGGGTTTGAATTTTCAAAGAAGTTTACCATGGTTTAGTGACTTAGTCATAGAACGCGTGGTTTATACCTTAAATGAATGTGAATCAATTTAATGTGATTCTTGTTAGTAAATACAATTTGTTATCCTACCTGTAACCAATGATTATTCCTTTTTATTCATTTGATTAGAAATCAAGACCTACTCGTTATTGAAAGAATAAGTGTCAATTGTCAAAGCATTGATAGCTGTGGAACAGATTCTTCTGAGATTCGCCTTAAATATACAAGTTTCAGTTTACGTTTCCATAATTCTTACAGTAGCCTGTGTTTCTAGAAAGATTTTACTAAAGCTAGAGGATACTGTTAAGTGTTAATAAAAATCATTCTGCATTTTCAACCCGATCAACTTTTTATGGTTGACTTCTGACTAATAATAGACGGATTTGTGCAGCATGATGCACAACAGCCCCTCTCACATAGAGGTGTTTGTGAGTCCCTCCCATTAATAGACACCAAGGGGAAAGCTAAAATCAATACTTCATAGCTTTATTCTCTAAGCAAGGTTTTCTTTTATTGGTTTTGTTTTTTAGACAAAGATCTGCCGTATCAGATGTTTTGAGTAATGACGAATTAAAAACATCGTTCAGACTTCAGATGCATGTGAATGATATGTGTTATATATATATATATATATATATAAATGACATCAGGAACTACAATCTGTTTTCATTTCTAGCATTCAAATTAGTCCAGCAGGTTTGCACATGGCACTTTCACCATACTACCAAACAAGAATGGGGCAAGTAGAGCTGTCAAAATAATAATACGTCCCATCTTATTTGCACCTTCATTCAATCAGAGTGTGGGCTACAACATAACTTATGGTTTGTGTTTTTCTCAACCAACAACGAAAATAAAAAATAAATAATAATGTTCTGTTCTCTGATGAGAACAGAAGAATGACAATGTGCAATAACATTTAGTTGACAAGTTACAATATCGCTATCTTATCACACCCCACGCCATGATTTCACTTACTTTTCTTCACAATTCACAAGTAAATATAACTATGTTCAGTCTAGTACATAAACTGGACATGTAAAAGATACATATATAAAAAATAAAAATAATAAGGTAGTTTTTCTTTGTGTATCATGCAGCTTGAACCTGTCACGTGATTTTGGATCATTGCGTTGCTGCCCTCTTCACATACTTGATATCCACATTTGAGATCCATAAGAAACCTGCAGAAAATCCAACACAATGAGAACTAATAAATAATTGATCAATGACTTCGGACACTTTCAACACAACAGAACAAAAAAAACGGACAACAATAACATGCTTCGATATCCCAAAGGAATGCAATTAGTTCATCCCATTATCATGCATATCAACAAGATAAAGGCTTCCATATGCACATGGAGGAGGGAAGAACTTTGGCCCAGTTTTTTTTTTTTTTTAAAAAGAACTTGATAATTTGTCAGGTCCAAAAAATAACGATACAGTTGGTAAAGATGCTGAAGTCATAAAAGTTCAGGGAAAAAAGGAAGAGGAAAAGAAAAAAAAAAAAAAAAAAAAAAAACTGAAACGAAGCCATGAGACAACACCAATCTATTTTTACAAGTATATCAAGAAGTACAAAATCTACCTGCTAAATATATATCTCTGCATCCCTATTAAGCTGGTACACTACATCAATTCTGATTATGATATCAAGTTTCTGTAGCCTTACCTAGTAACTCAATACCCTCAGTCCGGCAACTCATAATCTTCCTAAAAACCTCCCTTAACTGCCGTTCTAGTGGATCCAATCCAGTCTTACAAACATCACAAACTAACGACAACTCATTCACGTTCTCCCTCACGTCTTCATTCAGTTCCTTTGACAGTGGGAACTGAGCAGTATCAATCAAGTCTGTAATATGATTCACATACTTCTCGATTTGATATATTTCTTTCAATAATCCACTGGAATTACGGCGTTCTTTCTTTTTGGATTCGTCCATTATCCGACTATGCAGCAAAAACAGAGGTGCACTCCACGAGAAATTACGTGGGATAGCAAAATGATTTTGCACATTTCGGTCTTGACAAGGGATAGCAGCGACAAGAGCCCATAAAACGAACATGAGAATGAAGCTCATAGAAAAGAAAAGTAAAGCAAGACCGTTAGTGGCCGATATTTCATTTGCACGGGGAGGAACCAAGTTGTTTGCAATAGATTGGAGTTGCTTAGACGCCGACCAAGTATGGGATACACTCCAAGATAAGGATCGTGAATGCCCTGAAGAACCAAGTCGACGATGATGGTCTTTCCCCTTGCGTCCAAAAGAACGATTCCGTTGTGAAAAAACAGAGCTACTATACTTATCATCGAGCATCACAAGCGCTAAATCCATCAAGGCCTTTCTTGCTCGACGAAAATGACCTTCGCCTAGCATTCTTTGTCGAGTGTCCAAGGCACATACTATGATCTCTAAATGTTTTTGCCACAGACGAACCGTCTGAACACCATCACGAGTTGCATTGAAAATGTCCATTGCTTTAATGGACCTCTCAAAGTATTCAGTAGCAAGCTTATCAGCTGGTGGTTTTGAGAGCAACACTTTATTATCGGTTAATATTTCTCTGAAATCATCTTGACAGAGAGTAAATGCATCCAAAAGCTTGTGTATCCAAGAAATGGAGAGAAATTCCTCTGAATTCACCAAAGAAAGATTTTGAAACCGGGTGAATACTTGTCTTTGAAATAAATCCAGCTTCTGAATACTTGAACCATGGCTTGTTTCCGAATGAATCTGATCGCCTCTAAGAGTCAAAATTGGACGGCGAAATGAAGCGAAAGGCATGGAAGAACCATGATTATCTGAAGAAGGCATTCGTTCCCTTCAACTGTAACAGAGCTCCTCAGAGTCCTGCACAAACCTGAATCAAAGATCCACATATTAGATGAATAGAAAAAAAAAAAAAAAAAAAAAACAATAACTTGGTCAGCTCAGAGCCTATCCATCTCTTCAAAAGTTTCAATTTCAGGATTCTTAACTCCACCAAAATTTTCATTTTAAAGTAAAATAACATGCCAAATAATGCAATCTGATCACACCCCTCTGCTCTTCCACATAGCCACATTTTAAACAAGAAACAAATAACTGTACTGAAACAATTCCAACAACCAAACACACATTTCCAAACAACAAACACATTACCTCAGCAAATATTAAACAAAAAAAAATATCTCAAAATGCTACCAAACAAAATATCCAATGGTAATCAAAAAAACAAGCGAAACCCAGATCAAGAATTGTCTAAAAAACGGATCTTTAACACAAAATTCGAAGAAGAAATCACACAAATTCAAATGGGTTTGCAGAGAATTAAAGGAATCAACGAATTAATGAACAAAATAGATATAATAATATTAATACCTCTGATGCGTTACGTCACGGGTTTACCGTTCAATCTATTTACACGAACAAGGCAAAAGAAAGAAATTGGATTTGAGATTTAAAGCAAAATGGAAACCCTAGCTTAGCCAAACGACATGAAGTCCCCCGCCTTTAACTCACACAAATATGTAAGGAAAAAAAAAAGCTCGAAGAAAGAGGAACTGTATGCAACAAGGTACGTTGAAATTTACTTAATATATAATAATACATAAGCCTACTACTAATACAAGGGCTGGCAAATAGATTGATTGAATAAAATTGACACATGATTAAAGAGAAATAATAAAATTAATATTTAATATTATTTAAATAAAAGGGAAACGTGTAGTCAGTAGTGTACCTTTTTTTTGGATATTGATTTATGAGTTACGAAATACAACTATTCTTACAAATACCAGGGGTACCCGCATTTATGTCGTTTGATGGTAATTAACGTTATCATCAAATCCCTTAATCTTGAAAATATAATAATAAATAAAAGCTAATATTGAGCTGGCTACAGTTACACTCTTTATTATTTATTAGTAGTGTAGGTGAGCTATCTTTTCTATTCTCGTCTCTGTTATTTATTTATTTATTTATCTATCCGAGACGAGATGGTTTAAGTTTAAATAACGTACGTGAAGGGCATTGAATGCTGGGGATAATTTTGAGGGGCTCTATTTCTCGTTTTGCTAAACACCTGCTACGAATTATTAATTTTTGATTCTATAAAAAAAAAAAAATGGGATTATAACACGTCCTGAGAAAATGTATTTTGCACTACTACAGCAGGAAAATAAGCATTTTGATTCCTGAAAATTTAAGGTTTAATTATGCCAATGCCTACAATTGTAACTGACGTCAGTTCTTTCATTTATAAAATAAATGTTACGGATAAATTGGCGGCATTATGTGTTATATGCACAAAAATATGCTACATTGTTTGAAATTCTACAAGACAAAGTCTCACATTCGTGACTCGTAAGTTATCAAAAAAAAAAAAGTCTCACATTAGTGGTTATATGCACAAAGTTTTGGGACACGACATTAGAGACTCTTTGTTGAGCGTATGAAGTGTAAATCAAAAAAATAAACCACTAATTAAAGTCGAGGCAATAGTTGAATTCTTTCTCTTTAAAACCACATTTTCACTTCTCGATGCTTACGGTTTGAATATCAATCGCTTCCCAAGGTTCAACGACTTTCTTCTCAGTATAGCAACACTTCAAATATTAAGAAACGCCGAACCAAAATAATATTTTGAACTCGCGGAACAAAACAGTAAGAAAGAATGTAATTATTTAAAGGAAAAAAAGCAGACCACCATCTACTTAGCTTCTGGCTGTTTTGCATTTTCACCCCCACCCCTCCTCCAACTTTGTATTCCATCCAACGTTACCCCCACGGGAATATTTCCTCAAAAAAGTAATTTTTCCGTTAAATTTTGACACGCACGCTTCACGTGGAGTGGCATTTTTAACGGGATATTTGTTTTTTGATGGAATATTCCTTTTTTATGGTCATGCTACGTCGGGGGTAACGTTGTACAAAATATAAAGATGAGGGACCAAAGTGCTAAAAACAAAGCGGGGGGGGGGGGGGGGGGGGGGAGGGTAGACAAAGTGCAAAACAGCCGAAGGCTAAAGGTGTGGCCTGCCTTTTTTCCTTAATTGAATGAAAAATGAAGAAGTAAGGGGTCTATTTATAAATTACGAAAGTTGGCCTATGAGTTGATTGGACGGACACATTATTTCCACGTCACAACTTCTTTGCCAAATTTCGCACCATTTCGGCTGACGGGGCACTCATTCGAATGATAAGTGACATGTTTTTCTGTTGACGGGGTGTGTAGGTGACTGTTTATTGACTGAATTTTCCCTCCAGTTTTTCAGCCACATGACACACTGATTCGACCAGATTCTAACAGCTAATCACGTTTAATTAATTATTTAATTTGTTGCTATGTTGGTTCTCGCTTCGTTCTCTAACATGTATTTTGAAAAACCATGACCAAAGTTTTTAGCTATTTCGCCATTTTATTGCGTTTGGGTTATTCATCTTCTTCATGATCATCCATTGTACCTTCATAGGTTCTTTTAAGGGAACTAGATTCTTTCATTTCTTTGCAAGGAAATATGTTTTCAAGGAATGCTACATTCTTAATCCAATGATCATAATCTCTTTAGTATCAGGAATTAAAGACTTATGTACTAAGAATCGATAAGCACTACTATTGTGCGCATATCCAATGAATATGCAGTCAACGGACTTAGGTCCTATCTCAACTTGTTTAGGTTTAGGCACTTCTACATTTGTTAAACATCCCCACACTTTTAAGTATTTGTAGGAATTTCGACCTTTTCATAACTCAAAAGGTGTTCCATATCTACTTTAGTGAAGTAACTTGTTTAGTATATGATTTACTGAGATGATTACATCCCCCACAAATTATGTAGTAAACCAGAACTGATCACCATGACATTCATCATCTCCTTAAGAGTACGATTATTGAGTTCAACATTTCCATTTGATTGTGGCGAATAAGGAATTGTTGTTTGATGAATGATGCCTAAAGAAGCACAAAATTAGTCAAATAGAGCTCCATACTCTCCACCTCTACCACTTCATATAGTTTTATTTGTTTGCCAAGTTGATTTTCAACCTCATACTTGTAGACTTTAAAAGCTTCATTTTTACTTCTTAGTAAATAGAAATGCAGTATCTTGGGCAGTCATCCATAAAACTAATAAAATACTTTTTGCCACCTCTAGTTTGTACAAACTTTAAGTCACAAATATCGGTGTGAATTAAGTCTAGAGGTTCAATGTTTCTTTCTATAGAAGGAAACAGTAATTTGGTTAATTTAGCCTCGTTACAAATATCACATTTATTTTGAGATTCAAATTTAAATGAAGGCAATAACTCTAAGCTTACCAGTTTTCGTAGAGTATTAAAATTAACATGTCCTAATCTAACATGCCATAAATGTGAACACTCAACCAAGTAAGCATAAATAGTAGTTTCGAGGTCATGTTTTATAGTCATTACATTCATCTGGAAGATCCTATTGACTACATAACATTTCCCAATAAATTGCATATTCTTAGTGAAGACACATATACCAGACTCAAATACTAGTCTAAACCCACTCACATTACTTGCAGAACCAGATATCAAATTATTTTGAATATGTGGAACATGCAGTACATCAATTAGAGTGATCTATTTGCCTGAAGTCATCTTCAGCACCACTCTTCCACTTCTGATGATATCTGACGTTGCAGAGTTCCCCATGTAGAGCTTTTCAGGTGTTGAATGAATAATATGTGGAGTGGATCATATGTCGAGGAACCACTATTTTAGATGGCCCACCATATTGGCTTCAAAGACAACTGCATTGAGCATTAGGTCACCCATGTCAATCGGAACACTTTGTCTTGAACTAGAGCAACCTGGTTGGACTAGTTTTGGTTGTCTTTCTTTGGAGGTCAACATACTTTGGCCATGTGGTTTGGCTTTCCATAGTGGTGGCAGTTCCCCTAGGACTTCTTGGCCTTCTTCTTTTGCTGGCATCCACCATTTCATTGATTCTTTCTCTTCTTGTTGGGCTTGTGCCCTACTACGTTGACTCTAGCCTCCATCTGCATCTGCTTCTACTTTGTCTTGCCCTCGAACGTTCGATTATCATCTTCAATCCAAAGTCTGTCTATCAAGTTTTCAAAACCCATCTCCTTGCGCTTGTTCTTGAGGTAGTTCTTAAAGTCCTTCTACGATGGTGGCAGCTTCTCTATCATAGCAGCTACTTGGAAGGATTCTGATAGAGGTTGGGGAATTACTTTCCAGATTTCAGATTTTAGAGGGGCGAGGGAAAGAATAAGAAGAGAACAAAAAAAAGACAACAATTGCTCGGCAATTCACTAATCAATAATCATTCATCAACTTATCTAATAATAAACCCTTAGCCTCATATTTATAGGCTAAGTAATAAAAACCACCAAAGCTAGAGTTCTTAATAAAAGCAACAATATAACTTAGAATCCTAAACTTACCAAACTATTATACTATAATTTAATAATAATTAAAATACTAGAAAAGTAATACTGAAATAATATTCTATCTATAATCTCTATCATTCTCCCCGGCTTGAAAAAACTCGCCCCCGGAGAGTTTGAAAAACGCCATTCTTGAATCTTCAATGGAACTCAATTCATCGGGTTTTGGGCGACCCTTCCAACGAACAAGATAGTCTTGACGTCCATCAATGAGACCACCAGGATTTGCCTCCGAGGATAGGGGTGATGTAGGAGACAGTGTAGGCACTAAACTTGAAGAAGTTGTGGAACTCCCTGAAACACTAGCATAAAAATAAGAAGGCCAAATATCACGATAAGAAGTTAAATTCATAATATTGACAGTAGGACTCTCATTAAAATTTGAAGGCAAGTTCAACAAATTAGAGTCAATAGTTGGAGCCATAGGTTGATGAGTCATGAGATTAAGCCGAGGTTGTGTCCCACTCTCATCATCTTGGCGCTCCATAGTGGCATCTTCTTCAAGTGATTCCACAAGTATCTCTTCTTCATCTTTGTGGGTCTCATGTGAAACCAATAGTGTGCGGTGCAGACATCGGGAAGCAATATGACCTCTTTCATGGCATTTATGGCACACTATAGAAGAGTAAGATCCTGAGCTTTCCCGATTAGACTGTTGAAAACTGACAGACTTGGTTTGTTTAGACTCCCCAACCTGTGATCCGTATGCAGACGAAGATTTGTGGTACCGCTCAACCTCTAATGCCTTTTGATAAGCATCAAGTAAAGTGTTTGGCGCATGTAAGTTCACATCCCTTTGAAGATCATCCCGCAAGCCATTAATGAATCGAGTCACAGTGACCCAATGCTCTTCTCTAACTTTGCACCTAAGTCTCAAATCTTCGAACCGATCAAAATATTCAGCCACACGTGAAGACATTTGCTTCATATTTAACCAATCATCCATCATTTGTCTTTTGTAAAAAGAAGGCAAATATTTTTCTTTCAATTTATGCTTCATCTCTTCCCACAAAACAATAGGTGGTTCATGAGCTAGCTCTACTTCTCTTACAATACTTTGTCAATACTTCTTAGCAGACCCAACTAACTTCATTCTTGCAAATCAGACTTTACGACGATCAGTCATGCTATAAAAATCAAAATAATCTTCCAAACAATCTAGCCAATCAACAAAGACAGTAGGATCATGTCTCCCATCAAAATCGGAGATATCAACCTTAACCTTCCTAGTTATATCATAAGGATCATCGTCAGGTGGTTCATGTCTACTAGGTCTACCTCCGTACCTCTTCCTAGGTTGATAAGATTGAATATCTTCATGGTCATCAAGATAACGATCATATTGATTATGCTCAACATGCATGTTCCTACCATTCCCGTTATTAGAAGGTCCTATAGATCTCTGTTTGTAATGAATATTAGGTTTGGGTAGGATTCCTTTACCGTCATTCGGATATGGTGTAGAATTACTTACTGAATATTGACATTGAGACACATGAGCATCCAATTTACTATTAAAACTAGTCTCTAATGTTGTGATCCTTTCATTGAATTCATCACTCTTTGACTGAATCGTACCATTCATTGCTTCAATCCTATTACATAATTCTTCAAGTTTCTTTTCCGTCATTGCTCTTGTAACGGTCATGCAAAACTTGCCAACAAAAATTGAAAAAGTCCCAAAATCAATAAAAAGAATTAACTTTACCGAATATTTTGGGCAATCAAATTTTTTTTGTTGTAGTCCAGGTAGCCACTCCCTCTCTAATAAGCTCTAACTGCTCCAAATCACCCGTATTCAACAATATCCAGCCAAATATGAGAAGATTAGCACTTGAAGGATTAAATTGTAAATAACCAAGAAGGTTCAAAGTTGCAATTATCCGTCTTCTTCGCTAGACAGCCTTCGGTTGAGTCGAGCGGATGGAACATCGGCGATTTGCAATAATTGCGGGTTGCTGGGACTGGTGGCGCGAACGTGGGAGTGAACGACGGGGATGGTGGAGGAGATCGCACGGGTTGGCGGAGATCTCACGGGGTGGCGACGGCGTGAAACGAACTCCTGTTGACAGTTTGCGCGGTTGGCCTGGTGGTGGTGTGACTGATCACGAAGGCGGTGTCGCGTGGTGACAACGGCCGCGACGGTGGTGACGGATGGAGATGGCGGATGCGCGGCGAACAATGGCGATGGAGGCGGCGGACCGCGCCTAGGGTTTTGCTGCGAGATTCTTTTTTCTTTTCAAAAATTTGAAAATTGCAAAACAAACCCTAAACTACCAAAAATACTGAAAACTGACTCAAGATTTTTTTTTGCTTTTTTTTTCTTTTTCTAGAACTCGATTAAATCTTAATTGAAAATACTGATGCAGCAGACAAAAAAAAAGGATACGAATGGCTCTGGTGCCAATTTGATAGAGGTTGGGGAATTGCTTCCCATAATTCAGATTTTAGAGGGGCGATGGAAAGAATAAGAAGAACAAGAAGAAAACAAAGAGAAGACAAGAATTGCTCGGCAATTCACTAATCAATAATCATTCATCAACTTGTCTAATAATAAACCCTTAGCCTCATATTTATAGGCTAAGTAATAAAAACCTACCAAAGCTAGAGTTCTTAATAAACGCAACAATATAACTTAGAATCATAAACTTACCAAACTATTATACTATAATTTAATAATAATTAAAATACTAAGAAAGTAATACTAAAATAATATTTTATCTATAATCTCTATCAGATTCACTAAGCTTCATGTCCTTTGCATCCATGTCATGTAAGATTGGTTGCAACTCTTGAACCTGACTCGTCATGTAACGCCCCAAAAATTAGGAAGAAAATTAATTTATACTTTCATCCTTGAACTTTTGATTTTTTTTATTTTTGACCCTAAATATTTAGAAAAATTTGTATTTTAGTCCATAAACTTAAAAGTTAGTCTTTTATTATTTTTATAGGTCTCTAATCCTAAAACTTATATTTCGATTTCAAATCTTAACCAAGATAATCGAATTATCTAGAAAAATTACATAAATAAATATGTATGTAACAAAGAAATCTAATTATACCTATTTGAATTTTAATTATAAATAATCGAGGGACTTGATATGCAATTAATAATTGATGAAGTAAGCCATGACATCCTTAAGAGCATGATTAAATTCAGATTTTTTGTGATTTATTATAAAATAATCAAGGTGGAACCTAAATAAGTATGATTAAACTACTATTTTCGCCTATAAGTACTCACCATTCTTCACCATTTTTTACAGCCCAAAATAATCCGATTCTGCAAAAGTAACTAGAAAATAAAGTTATTACTTTTTGTGTTTCCCTTCTAAAGATAATTTTTTAGATTTTTATCTTGCCATTTTCCACCCAAAAAGACGCCAAAACTTTTACTGCGCAGGAAATGCCGATTCTGCACCTTAGAAAAATCATATTAAATAGTAGAAACATTATTTTACTACTAATTTTCGGTTGCATAATCTTCTTGGTGTCTTCTATCTTTTGTATAAAGACATCTTTCTCAAATAATATGATATAAGAGGGCATAATCCACAAATCGTAAACTGCTGGCAGGAAATCCGATAGCAACTCTTATTTGCAAGAATTATTTAGCATAGCAAACATTTGTATTTTCACAAAATCTTGGATTCCCACATCTCTCATGATGCTAGAAACTATAAACCATAAAAAGATTTGAAAACCAAGTTCATTTGTATCTCCAATCAAAGGTAAAACCAAAATTGCGGTGATTTTTCAATTTATTTGGCACAACCTTTGTTTTCTTATTTTATAAGTTTAATCGCCATCATAATTGAAGTATTTATCACACACATAAATTTAACATTATATAGTATTAGTTATAATTAAATTATTATGATTTATAATCATGAATTGACACTTTTGTGATTTTATTTATAGCATTTAAGTGGTATATTTATCATGTTTAACATACTATTTTCATAAGTCTTACAAGGACATTCTTGCCACTTCATGACCTAACCACCAAATAAGATTATTTATCATAATAAACATTCTTTATCACATGTTTTGATAAATCTCTCATGTTTATATCTTTATATTTAAGTTATAAAACAAGGATTTGCATTTTAAACTTACTAGGTAAAATAAAGTAATAATTGACTAAGTTAGACCTTTTAAGATGTTACTTCATATGATACTTATTTGATGTGTGGTTATTAAAAGTTTTGAATTGATTAAAGGCTAAAAATAGGAGTTTTCATAGAGTTGGTTAAGTAATATATTTTTAAAGATTGATTATGCATCGAATTGGATAGTTAATCAAACTTTACTTATTATCGTTACTTGTCGTAGAAATGGCTTTAACATGAATACTCACAGTCATAAGTTTAAAAAATATGGTTGTTTAAGATAATTTTGAAAGATAAATAAGGTGGTTAAAACAATAGATATTTGATATTCAATTTAAGCATATGGTTTTTTCTTTAAATTCATCATCTAAGACTTTCATGTTTTGTGGAATGACATAAATTAAGCTTATGTGTTATTTATTAAGATTTACATTACAACTAGCATTCTTAACAAGAACGTTCTCAATTTCACAAACATCAGAACTGAAGAAAGAGTTCTAATATTTGTTGTAGAAAAATTATAAAATTTAGTTGATTAATATTATTTAAATTTGTTAAAGGTTTGAAAAACTAATCAACGATATCAAGGTTCCCCATACGAGTAAAGGTGAGGTTCTATTTCTGATTTGTTCTAACCCCGTTTGGCATCCGACCATGAGGAACTTGGACAGAAAAGTCACTACTTCATTACCAAACCTCGGACAACCTATATTTCATCATATTTATGTTTTTGTGTCTCATCTCATAACAATTTTCTTACTTGTCCTTAAATCACATCCCATCATTTATTAATTATATTGATTCATAATCATGGTAATTCTCTTATATAATCTCATATGTTGGTTCTTGAACTGTGCAAAAAGCAACGAACTGTGTTCGGGACATGTAGCTCAAAGAGCAACGGATATTATCTGGTTTACTAGCTTATTTGTTAATATGTTATACCTATTGGGACGCCCTTGAGAAGTTGGGCCCATGAATTAAGTCGAGTTACTGTCGGGCAGTAAGGACTGTCGGTTTAAGTAATTTCGCTTGATACACATCTATCTAGGCGCTGCTTGCAGTCAAGAGTTAGCTGTAACCCGCGTGCTGGATCGACATGTACTCGAGCATGTCTCTTGATTGTTTGCAAGGTCGCTCCTCGTCGGGAGGTATAAGGTAGAGTATTAGAAGTCATAAAGCTGGATTTGTTTATTGTTAAGCAAAAGTTCATTAACTATTCTATGAAAACTCCAGTACCATTGCTACATCAAATTGTCTAGTTGAACTGTTTCACTCCTCGAAATGTATCCAGTAGGTCACAGTTAATTCTTGCATTACCAGTTCTTTTATATGAATCTCACTAAGACTCATTAAAGACCAAGTGAATAATTATTCAAGCGTGCATTTTTGAATATTCGTGTTTTGTCACTAGTGCATAACCATTAAAATAGTCACATTATTTGTAATACCAAGACTTCCTTTGTACTTCTTTTCAATGAACGCTTAGAGTTCCTTTGATGTCTTGATGGAATAACACATTGTAGAGTGAATTGTCTAGTCCATTCAAGATGTATTTTTAACACAGAAAGCCACTCTGACCCCGTGCATCAAAAGCAACCCTAGGACGAGGATCAGTCTCACTTTCTGACACCTTAGGGGCATCCTCAGACAACATCCTTGACAGGTTCAAGGTCGTAAAGTAGAATAACATCTTCTGTTGCCACCTTTTGAAATTAGTTCAGGAAAATTTTTCCGATTTTTCTCCGCTACTATGAACAGGCAAAATGGTCACCATTTTTCTGAACAAACAAAATATTGTTTCAAAATTGTTGTGCATAACAGGCGTAACTCAAGAAAACAAACCAGTATCTAAAGTTGATGCTAGAGCTAAACTCTTTCTCTCTAAAATGATATTTTCCTCGCTCGATGCAAGAGTCTAGCCTTTTACTTGTCAACGGTACCCTCAACTTTCATCTTCTTTGTGGCGATCGCGCCCCACGAGCCATGCTCCGATTTGAGTTGGTTCAGTGGTGGCCAGCCACTTTACCCAATCCACACTAAAGCGCAACTCATAGGATGGGGTCTCACTTGTTCATGATCAAAATTATACACGTTTTATAAATTGTATTTTGATATATACAGTTGAAGTCTTGGTATTACAAATAATGTGACTATTTTAATGGTTATGCAATAGTGACAAAACACGAATATTCCAAAATGCAAGCTTGAACAATTATTCACTTGGTCCATACTGTCATGTTGACTTTATCCTGAGAAATGGACAGAAGAAATGAGGAGTAAGTCTTTAATGACTTAGTGAGATTCATATAAAAGAACTGGTAATGCAAGAATTAATTGTGGCCTACTGGATACATTTCGGGAGTGATTTTACTGGTAGAAACAGTTCAACTAGACTAGGTAATGAACTTATGCTTGACAATAAACAAATCCAGTCTTATGACTTCTACTATTCTACCTTATACCTCCGAACGAGGAGCGACCTCGCAAACAATCAAGAGACATGCTCGAGTACATGTCGATCCAGCACACTGGTTACAGCCAACTCCTGACTGCAAGCGGCGCCTAGATAGATGGGTATCAAGCAAAATTACTTAAATCGACAGTTCTTACTTCCCGGTAGTAACTCGACTCAATCCCTGGGCGCAACTTCTCAAAGGCGTCCCAATGGGTATAACAAATAAACAAACAAGCTAGTAAACTGGATAATATCCGTTGCTCCTTGAGCTACATGTCTCGAACATAATTCGTTGCTCTTTGCACAATTCAAGAACTAGCAGATGAGATTATAATATTGGAGAATTATCATGATTATTAATAGATATGATAAATAATATGATTGGATATAATTTAACGATGAGTAAGAAAATCATGTTATGATGTGAGATGTCAAACAAGATTATGATGAAATATAGGTTGTTCGAGGTTTGGTAATGAAGTAGTGACTTTTTTGTCAAGTTCCTCAAGGTCGGATGCCAAACGAGGCTAGAACAAATCAAAAATGGAACATCACCTTAACTCGTACGGGGAACCTTGATGGCATTGATTAGTTCGTCAAACCTTTGATCGGATATCCAAATGAAATTTGTTTCCAAATATTTTTGTGGCAACTGGTCCCTAACATCACTACGAACATGTGTACCCGAGTGGGAGGAAAATCCAAATGCGTGCTATGCTAAATAATTCTTGAAAACTTAGAACCTATTTTCAGATTTTCAGACAGCAGTCTACGATTTAGGAATTTCGACCTTCTAAATCACATTTTGAAAAACATTTCTTCATATGAAAGTTAGAGGACATTATGAGGAGTATTTGACCGTTAACCTTGATCAAAAATGATTTTCTACAATTAGTTATGATTTTTCTAAAGTGCAGAGCCGAATGGATAATTTCTGCACAATAAAAGTTTTTGGGTATTTTCGGGTAGAAAATGATGAAATAGAACTTTGGATGAATTTCCCCTAAAAGTAGACTCACTAACTTTGAGATTTATAGAAACAAAGAAGGAAAAATCGAAATAATTTTGGGTGTGAAATTTTTTGGAAGAAAGCCTACTATTTATAGGCAAAAAATCATGTTAAAATGCTTTTAATTAAGGTTCCACTTTGATTATTTTATAATAAATCACAAAAAATCTGAATTTAATCATGCTCTTAAGGATGTGATGGCTTACCTCATCAAAAAGGTGTCATGGTTTACTTCATTAATTGGTTAATTGCATATCAAGTCCCCCAATTATTTATAATTAAAATTTAAATAGGTATAATTAGATTTATTTGTTCCATACATATTTACTTATGTAATTTTTCTAGGTAATTCAATCAACTTGATTAATATTTGAAATTAAAATATATGTTTTAGGATTAGAGACCTGTAAATATAATAAATGACTAATTTTTAAGTTCACGGGCTCAAATGCAAATTTTCTAAACATTTAGGGTCAAAAATAGAAATCTTCAAAAGTTCAATGACTAAAGTATAATTTATTTATTTTCTTAATTTTTGGGGCGTTACATTCTTCTTGAAGACCCACTGGTCTCCTAGTGGTTTACTACGCGGAGGAAAATCCACTTGTTCCTAAGACTGATTTTGTATGATAGAACCTATCTCACTATTTATCGCTTATTTCCAAATAGTCGAGTTCGGCGAAGATATAGCTTCTTTGAAAGTAGTCGGTTCACTTTCTAACATATAAGTCAGAGAATATGAGCCAAATGATTTCTCAGTCCTAGCTTGTTTGCTTCTTCTCGAACTTTGTTGTTCTCGAGCCTCAATGATAGTATTCACACTCATTTCAGAGTTGTCTGACTTATGTACTAATAAACGGTAAGCGCTACTATCTTGCGCATAATCGATAAATACATAGTCAATAGTCTTAGGTCATATTATTTTCCTTTTAGTATGAGGAATCGACACCTTAGCAAGGCATCCCCAAGCCCTTATGAACTTGTAGCTAGGCACTCGACCTTTCCACAACTCATAAGGCGTTTTATCCAACTTTTTGTGTTGTAATCGATTTAGCACATAGTTGGTGGAAAGTAAAGCTCCCCCCCCCCCCCCCCCCCCCATGTTATGAGGTAGACCAAAACTTATGAGCATATCATTCATCATTTCCTTCAACGTTCTATTCTTGCTTTCTACAATACCATTTTGCTCGGTAGAATATGGCGATGTAGTTTGATGAATGATCCCACTTTCAGCTCATAGTTGTGCAAATGGTGACTCATATTCACCTCCTCGGTCATTACGAAGACTCTTGGTCTTCTTACGAAGTTGGTTATCGACTTCAATCTTATAATGAATGAACATGTCTATTGCTTCGTCTTTATTTTTCATTAAGTAAAGATAGCAATATCTCGTGCAATCATCAATAAAAGTTATAAAATAATTTTTACCGCCTCTCAATTGTACATATTCAAGATCGCATACATCATTAGTCTTATTTTTCAGGGAAAACCATTTTAATACATGCGTCATCCCTCTAACATCTTACGGAATGTTTTCGCGATCCTCTAGAGTCAATACTTTGTGCAATTGTTTTAGCCATTTATTACAAGTAGCTTCAATCGTGTTGTGCAAAATCTTATCTGTCATAAACTGGGACACGAATTCCAAAGTCGTTTCACAATTGCTAGTACTTATCCGCGTCTCTGATTGTCGCAATAAATCATAGAAGTCTCTTGCCTCGCGGTTTGGCACCTCCTTTGTTTCTTGATTAAACTGAACATTCTCATAACGACCACCAAACACATCGTCGACCATTTCCCTAATACAACCACCAAAATTTTCATGAAGAGGTGACTACACTGGTATATAAGAACTCGATGCCCCGAATGTGTTAGCAAATGACTCACCGTGCACTACCCAAACATAATAATCTGGAAGAAAACCTCGTTCGTAAATATCACACTTAATTATGTTCGTTGAATGATTCTTAGCGTTACAACATTTTCTGCAGGGGCACTTAACTTTGCCCCGATTGAGCAAGTTAGTCTGAGAAGATGCATATTCTACAAACCTATCAACACCATCTACTAAACTCTGGTTGAGAAAACCATCAGTCACTCTATTGTACATCCAACTCCGATCTTCGTTGTTATATATTTTAGATCTACACCAGCAATCACAAATCGATTTTATTTACTAAGAGTAAACATTACATACCAAGTCAATAATAAAAAAATCTACCCTCAATAAACAGTACATACCAAGTCATTACTACTAACAATAAACATTACAATCACCAAAAATCTACCCTCAATAAACATTACATACCAAGTTATTACTACTAAAAATAAACATTACAATCACAAAAAATCTACCCTCAATAAACATTACATACCTCTTAACGTTCGACTTCTGCAGATCTAATGATACATATATAATTCCGTTGTTTGTTACAAAGTAAGGGGCAAGTTATGATTTTTTTCTTCTTCTTCTTCTTTGAGATGTGCAACAATGGAAGAAAATGAAATCTGAATATGGTGAATAGAGGGTGAAGGGAGAGATTTCCGTGCAATAATAGAGTTACTTTTGCTAGAAGGATATTTAGTTATTTACCCATTTTATAGTCAATATTATTATTTTTGCTTTTTTTTTTAATATTTTGGAGGCGAATTTTCGCCTCCCACCAACAAAACCACGATCCGCGTGATTCTAGAATTGGATTTCTACCGTTAGATTTCTCAATCAGCACATTTGCACCGTTAAACTTCCACTATATGCTCAAATATTAAAGGCGAAAAATCGCCTCCTACCTCTGGAGAAAAATTACAAATAGCGCGGTTCTTCCCAAAGAACATCACAACATCAAATAAAGTTATTGCAAAAGTTACAATCCTTCGCAACCTTCACAACCTAGTTTACAATGTATCAATCCCGATCCACAATTTCACTACAGAAACAAAATCTATTAAAACCAAACCCATGCTTATCTATAATTTGAAACTTAAGGTAGCAATAAATTAGCACGTGATTGCAAATGAATTTTAAAATATTATAAAATGTTATATAGTATAGTATATCTTTTAATGAATTCATATTTTATAAAAATCTTAATGAAAAATATCCTTGGAAGCTTTTATTTTTTTTTTCAAGATTTGCGTTTCGAGCTGTATATTTCTCGTATATACACTATTGTTATATGAACCAATGTAAGTTTTCGTGTATGAATTCATAGTAGATTTTTGTGAGCAATCCCAAAGAATCGATTCAAAGAAACACATTTTTTGATAAAGATATTATTTCAAATTTCTCCTTCTTAATTCTCTTTTAAATATATTGCAACGATATTGTTTCTATAAAAAAAAATTGTCTGAATGTGATGATACGTCATGAAAACTTTTAATTTTTTAAACAAAAAGCCTTCAAGTGTTCGCACGAATGTTTATACTTTAACTAGCTAGAAACGCTGGCACGCGGTCCCCGCGTGATTAAGAATTTATTTTAATTTATATGGTAAAAGAATAATTTGAATAAGTAAATATTAAATAAATAAGGATAGAGACTTTATATAGAAAGTTTTAAATTTTGGGAAACTAAATATTCAATCACAATAATTACTATAATTATTGATTCTACTTAAATTATAAGGCTAAATTAGGAACTCAATAATTAAACTATTGTGCTAACAATAAATTATAAGGCTAAAACCGGAAATCAAAAGTTTGGTGTCACAGTTTGCCTTTCTTTATATAATAGTATAGAAGTTTAATTTATAGCATGCATGGAAGGGACTACTCTCGAAGGTTTCTATAGTTTTCCCTCATATTTTTTAGTTATTATATTCTTTATTATAGACTTACCAATTAATTTGTAATTTTCATACCTAGTCGTTCAGATGTTAAATTGGCAGTTTTGCCTAATTGCTACAATTAAAGAAAGGTAGATGAATATAAAAATCTTGAGAATTGTTTTCCTTAAATAAAAAGAGTAAATTAATGAACTTCAAAAATTTACTTTGGCAGCCTTGGTTCAAAAGATTGTTTGCCGTACACCGTGAATATATATAGTGATCTGAATGAGTATGAAATCTATATGCTGATAACATATAAATTAATGGTTATCTTTTTCAGAATTGAAATTGATTAGTGGTTATCTTAAGGGGCAAAAAATGATAGAAGAGAATCTGTTATTATTTAAACTCTGAGAAAAATATTTATTTAAGAACAAAATATACAAATAAATCAGCGTATTTTGAAAATCTATCTCACCTAATCTTTTTTTGAACCGAAGGTAAACAATCATACATAATCAAACCACAATCTATTCATTCCATATTAAATCTTTATCAATCTCATATGGCTAACCAAACGATCCCCTCTCAATAGCCAAGTATTAAAAGCCTTCCATTGCTTTCTTTTTTCTTTTTCTTTTCAAAGCGGCTGAATTCTATCTACTTCACACACAAGCACAAGCACAAGCACAAGCACACTGGCGATGCCGAATAATGCAAGTACTCTTTACAGACGTCGTTGTTTCATTTTGGAGCTTCCGTTCACTCTCTTACACGACATCTTTTGCAGGCTTCCGATTAAGGGTGTCGTACGATGTAAATGCGTTTGTCTGACATGGAACAACCTTATATCTACCCCTAGCTTCATCCTAGATTACGCCAAGTATTCGCCCTTTACGGCTCTTCTATTTCGCGTCAATGCAGCTCGCCTTGCGTTTTTCTTGCTTGAAATTTCTGATACTACTAATTATATACTGACACGAATTGAACAGAAATTTCCTTATGATGATTGGATGGTTACTGATTCATTTGACTATTTAGGCCCCTCGAACGGCTTACTCTGCACCAGACGAAAATTGGTCGACCGGTCTGACGCTGTTTGTGTTCTTAATCCGATTATGGGAGATATTATTCAGCTTCCTAGTTGCCCTGAATATGTAGGCTACAATTGCGTTGCGAAATACGAGTTTGGTTTTAGTCCAGCTACAAATAAGTTCAAGGTTCTGAGAATTGTTACTAAGCTTGACACTGATTATCGTATAGTTGCATGTGAGATTTTCACCATTGGGGTCGATACTACGTGGAGGCGTTTGCCCGATCCCTCCCTGAGTTTGCCTGCTGGTTCCAGTTATTTTTCCTTCAAGGGCTTCTTTCACTGGCTTCCTTGTGATAGAGGTCCCAAATGTATCTTTACCTTTGATATCGCGGAAGAAAAATTTGGACTAATGTCAGTGCCCCCTGGCTCAAAGCCAGTGTATTTGGTTTTACTTGGCGACCAGCTTGGTCTTGTTGACGATTCCTCTCTTCCATCACAAGTTACTATATGGAAAATGAAAAGGCACTTGGTCGAAGAGTCGTGGACGAAAGTTGTGATATTGACTAGTTGGTTTCCACCTAGAGTGCCGGCACGCTTACTCAATGTAGTTGCAGAGTTGCGAAATGGAGATATTCTCTTTCAGTGTTCTGACGACTGTCTGGTATCATGTAACGTTGAGCAGAAGAGATGCTCAAAAATTAAGTGTGTGGGTGACGGTGTCAAACAGTTTATATCCAAATTTATGCCTGGATATTCTCCTAACTTTGCGTTGCATGCCAGCCTCTTGTCGCGTTCTGGTGTGATAATAAAAAGAGAGATCCGATCCTTTATGCTCAGCTAGAGTAGGTTTCACCGAATTTTGAGGGAGGAGCTGCATCAGTTTCTTCTACTAGTTTCTTCTTCTTTTTTGATAAAAAAAAGTAATAGTAATTTCTTATTGACTTATTGGATAATTACCCACCTTACAGATTTTATGTTTGTGTGCGCATTTTTCAGTTTTTGGTTTTTTAATGAGAACGTGTCTCTTATCAGCTGGAATCTGGAACGGTTCTCCTTTTGTAGACAGTCACCTGTTTAGTGCTGCTTTGGTTTGTTACAAACAGCCCTCGTGAACTTTAACTTTTTTCTAGTCTGGCTGCATGATGGTTAATGTGCCTCTTTCATCATTATCTGTATGGTTAGATCGTTGGTCGCAAGAAACTTATATTTCCATGATGATGGTTTTAGGTGTTATGTTGAGTAGTTGTAATGGTCAATCTCTTTATCGTTTTTTTCTTTTGTTTTTGATTTCTTTTGCACCCTTCGTAAGTGTTTGGGTATTCTTTCATGGATCATTTGAGGCAATCCTCAGACAACACAACTCACAGAATCCTTGTCATTCTGGTAGTTCCTATGTACCTCATGGCCAGGCTTTACCCTCACCCATCTATGGTTCATATTTCCCTGGCTTTGGAGCTTCCACTTTCACATCTAGCGTCATCGTCTACTCCATTTTTGTCTCAATACAGTTTGACTGCCGTGATGCTATCGTCTCTTTAGGAGAATGATACTTGCTTATGAACATAGCATTTAGCACTGCATTGGTCATTGTAATCATTTTGCAAGGGCTTAAGTAATGAAGTAAACTACACCTATTCTTACTTTTAAAACAAAAAGAATTCGCATTTTCGCGTATGTTTTATACTTTATAGCGTGGAAGGGGCTACTCTCCAAGGTTTCTGTAACTTTCGCTCATGTTTTTATGTTCTTATTTAAATGATTATAAAATAATTATACAGTTTATATACCAATTATTTTGCAATTTCAAACCTAGTTATTCAGATGTTATATTGTCAACTTTTCCTAATTTAACAAAAACAAAACAAATACCATAAACAAATCCTGATCATGGCGAACCAATGTCTTTGTACCCAAATCCGACTGAATCATACAAAATGGTAAAGTGGTACATGTTCGGTGATTCGACATCAGAAACCTGTTTTGATGTGATTTTACCAAATAACCCATAGGTATAGTTATGAATACATTGGAGTCCTCGTGAAATTAACTCTTGGAAAAAGTATTAGCCAATTAATTGCATCACAGTAGTGCATTTTGGAGCAAAGGAATAACTTCCTGTCATTTACTTCAGAATGCACTTGAATCTTCATAGAAATGCAACCACAACAATCAACAATGTCATTGTCGATTAAGCACTATCATAAACAAGAGTTCCCAAAAGGATTCACAAAGACAGAGTGTGTCCAGAGAAAGAATTCCAATCCTACATATACTACTACTAGGTAATATAACTTAACAATCACACGGAAACATGTAAGATAAGAGCAAGAAATATCAGCTAACAAAAAACCCTAAATGCACTACTAATCTTTCTTGTCTTCAAGGGGAGGGGGACTCTCATTACCTGCTTCAGCTTTCAACGCTTCATCAGCCCTCCGACCATTTTCGTCAACTCCCAACACATCATCCATCATATCATCTTCAGCTGCATTGATATCCTCCACGTCATCCTCATCTTCATTGCTTTGGCCAGGAATTTTTCTACTTTTTGGGCCATGCTCAAGTTGATGTGTCTCTAGCTCTTTATCCATTGTCTCCTGTAGATTCGCCACATCATTGTTCACCCTCCTACCTCGCCTTCCATTTTGCCACCTTTCCAGCTCTTTGTCAACATTAGCAACATACTGATCTGCAATCTGCTTCTGATATTGAGATAGTTCTTCTCTCCTAGAAGCCTTCCATTCTTGAAACATCTGTGAAAAGGCATCGGAAATGTAAAAATATAGCTCAAGGAATCATGCACAAACTTGGCATACTAACACAGTAAAGGTATATAAGTATCTTGCTTATTTGTAAGGGCCAAGTAGAACTACCTTACGAGTTGGATTAGCTCTTAGACCACTGTTATTCAGTAGCGATAATTTCACTCGAAATAGTTACATTTACACGTACAGGCCCTAAGGTCGGAATATAACTATCGTTTGTTCCCTTTCAACTACCACAATCAACCCTTCATGTTGCAAACACTTGTACTTCACTATAGGACGCCGGAAAACACTAATGGGGTATGGGAAATGACAATTATACCCTCAATCAATTAACTAAAAAACAAATCCTACGCATGAGTGGACATAACAAATTCATCTAATTCCATTGTAGCTATTAAACTGAATATTTTTTTCATCAATTTTTCATATCAGAATCAACTCCTATCATTTTGAGCCTGATTATCCCCAAACCCGATATGGGTTTTCAATCTAAATATCTTATCACTCCCAATAACTCATAATAACACTTGTAAACCTCTGCTGAGGTATTTGACTACAAACTTGTGATTGTTTCCAAAATGATTTGTAATTACATCAAACCTGAGACCTAAGAACATGAGAATAACCCAAATATTTAAAATGAGGAAAAATTCTACTATAACAATCAGGTTGTCGGAATTGAGAATCTATTCTTAGATCTACTATCTAGCAGTAAAAGTAAGCAGCCAACTGCTGTACGACCACAAACTCACCTGTTCCTTTTGTTCATCTAGCATGGTTGTATCTTGATCCAGAGGTTTGGCAAACACGTAATAGATGGGAGGCTCTGCCTTTGTCCTGGAGCATATTGAAGCAAGAGGAATAAAAGAAAAATGTTATAAACATAATAAACGGAAATTCATAAGCTGAACCGAAACTCCTGCAAAGCAGGAAACTGCTGATCATTAAGCTGCTTCAACGTTCTGCACGTGAACGAACACTTATCTTCATGTCAATAAAATTGTGAATATGGACACTTTTGGACCAAAATTAGAAATAACCTGCACCCAAACATTAGAAAAAAAGTCAAAGCTTGGTCATGCTTGAGAATATTAAAGCATAATAAATCCCACGATCATAGTATACCTTATGAAATTTCCAAGTTTTCTGCGGTGCTCACTCCACTGAAGAAATAGCAGTTCCAATTTCTTTTCCTCTGCCTTAGCAGCAATACGGGCTCGGAGAGTCTGACATGAGCAAGTAATAAAATTGAAGGCTTAGAAGTTGTACTTGAAATCCAAATAATAACTGATAACATGATAACTTCATACAGAGATGGACCATAAAGATAAATGAAAACTACATACCAGATCTCTCTTCCGCTTTTCAGCAATAGTTTCACGCTCCTGTTGCCTCAGCTTCTCACTTTCTTCTCGTGCTCGTTGCTCAGCCTGCATTGGAATAGTTAATTTCTAGTTAAGAAATTATGGAAAAAGAAACCATTGAAACAATTATAAATACATAGTTCTGCTACCTTTTCAGTAACAAGCACCAGCATCTTGCACCAATATTTTATGGAGTCTCCATAACAAGAACAAACAAAGCGAGCAAATAACAGTTCCTACTCTGATCAAATATAAACCTACTACATTTTTTTTTGATAGAAGCCTACTTCAAAGCTGGATACTGGAAGGACAGAATATTTTCCGGTTAAGCTTTAAATGTGACACCCTTCACTAAAGTAGCGTCTGCGTGGTGAGTTTGCCCAAATAAATTTATCTTCAAAGAGTCTATAATTTTATATTCACAATTACTAAACATCAAACAAGTATTGAATGGCTTCCTTTTTACTGGAACTAACTGTTAGAATGTCACATTCTCACTGGTTATCTTGCAATCTTATGAATTATGCAGATAAATGAGTTTAAATGAAGACACATGCAAAAACCTACCCTCTTCAAGGAATCAGACCTCCGCATGTATGCCTCTGTACCTGATAGCTGCTTGTCTTCTTTCCTGAATCTCTGAATGTGCATCAAGCAAAAAAAAGCATATCAGATAAACAATGTCAATAAATTACGGTTGCCCACAAAATTAATAATAATAATAAAAAAAAAACATGGATGTCTTAGGAAGTTTATTTGGCTGAATCAGCAATTGGACATAGAAAGTTCAGACAAAAAGAAGTTGACGGTCCTTTATTGCAACTTGTCATGCTTTTAAATTGCTATTCTTCCTCAAATAATAATCAAAGGGAAAACAATTTACTAATCTAAAATGCACTCATCTACCTTTATGCGCATTTGCATAGTAAAGACTTCCATCAGTATGGGATCAAAACCTCTCAGTTTGCGCAATTTAATAAAAAATCAAATTCGACCATGAGAAAAGCAAATGCCACAGATCCACAAAACTGAACTTAGTTGGACGGCAAATAATTGCACCACATGCAAAGGAACTCAAGATAGGGAGCACCATCTCAACCCAGGATAACTTAATGGACATACTAATGAAGATCTCTGTGAAAGACTGTTCATGTCCCCCATTGGTGATAATTTGGCCCTAGATTATAAGTACAAAATCAATAACAGTATACAGCTAACAGCCCTTTCAATACAAAGTGGAGCACCTCCAGAAGCTGAAAGAATTACCATATATATATATATATATATATATATACATATATATATATATATGCATGCAATGTCTGAGAATCTACAAAAAATAACCGTGCACACTTTCTTAAATATTCACTGATACACATAAACAAAAATTTGGTCCTCACAAGACGTAGCTAATCTACTGAAAAGGAAACACATCATGGGTAATTAAAATGAAGTATGATTGCATCCACGAAGCAAAAAATCCAAACTGATAGACTGAAGAAACCCATACACACCTCCAAAGTCCCAAGAAGCTGACCCAACATCCTCTTATTTCTGCTCACCAAACTAGGGTCCTCATTTTTCGGCAGCACCCTCGGAACATGCTCGGGTGGGGGGATTTCAAAATCCTAATTACAAATAAGACAAAATAAAAGGAAACCGGTTAAGCAGGACCGTAAAACATCACCCTACTATGATTCAAGCCAAAAACAAGGGATAACAACTTTATACCATTTTCGATGGTCTCTGATTACCATCCCTCCGAGCCCAATTGGATGGCTTTGTGTCGGAAGCCACTTGTGCAATTTCCCCAGCTTCTAGAGCTAAATCTTTCTTTTCCGTATCATCTGCAGCTTCAGGAACTTCATCCGCTATTTCCCCTTCCTCAATCTTGAACCATCACCAAAACGGAATTTAATCAGAATCAACTACCAAACACCCCTATGTCAAATTTCATGTAAACTACAATCAAAATATATTCCAATCATTAGACTGGGGACATTTAGGGCTTTCCACACACACCTTGACAACAGCAGAGGAAAGTCGCCTTTTCGCGGGCGGCTGGTCCTCGTCGACCCCGTTCCTCTCAGCCTAAAAGCAGTAAACTGATCACCATCAAATTACACATATAACAAACTGTGCACATAAATAGAAGTAAAGTGGAGGGGGGGAATTACAGGGCGAACAAATCCACGGTTGCGGGCACCATTGGCGGCAAAATTGCGAGGGCCGGGACCCGCCGTTGCGCCACCGCGACGAATTCCTCTGGGATCGCGAAGCCGCTCAGTAATCTGGAAAATTTTATTAGTTCAATAAATAATTTAATAAAATAAAATACAAATATATGAAGAAGGAGAACAAGTAGAGAGACGTGTATATATATATATATATATATATATATATACCTCGCGCTGTTGGCGGTAGAGTTCATCGATCTCTTTGCGGAGCTCCGCCTCGCTCTTCTCGGCTGCTACGGTGCCCATTGGTAGACTTACTGTGAGCTGCAAAACCCTTGCCAACTACTACTTATTTTATTTATTTATTTATTTATTATTATTATTATTATTATTATTATTATGTTAAAATCAAGGGTACGAGTGAGGGTTAAAATAAATTATTTCTAATACTATCTTTTTCGAATTTACAATTTAAGGGCGCAATGCTACTCCTATAACT
Source organism: Linaria vulgaris (assembly GCA_948329865.1). Taxonomy (NCBI): domain Eukaryota; kingdom Viridiplantae; phylum Streptophyta; class Magnoliopsida; order Lamiales; family Plantaginaceae; genus Linaria; species Linaria vulgaris. The sequence goes on along the minus strand of OX415249.1, from coordinate 109,294,064 downwards.
AAGTATATATAATAGGGTGTGTGGAATTAATCGAATATTTGATCTGATTTTAGATTTAAGATCGAAAATAATTTTTGGTTTTAGAGACTAAGAATTGATCGGATTTGAGTCGAATCGAATAATCTACTTATATAAATATATATACTATTGAAGTACTTACTAACTAAGATAATAAATTAAGAGAGTGTTTGGTTCCGTTGATTAAGTGAAATAACGCGGCTATTTTGAGTTAGTGTCGCGTTTGGTTCGGATGAGTAAACTTTCGGGTCAAGTTATAATTCCGCGGGTTTTAGTCCTTATTCCACTTAATAATGCATATTATAATCGCACCCCCCCCCCCCTCAAGCGATTATTTTATTTTCATTTTTAGCACAAAATATGCCCACTTTAAAAGACAGTTATATCCCCACTTAAGTGTACCCCTTCAATAGCATTTCACATATCATTTCACTGAACATCAGCAGCGGGAAAAGAGGTAGGCGGTTTTTAAGGCGAAACTCTAATTTCTTCACCATTTTTGTCTTCTCTCGTTGAAATTTGTTGTTGATTTTTTTTGCTAAAACACATATTTTAGTGTGCTTAACGTGTTCTTCAAGTATTACGTTTCTCATTTTGGTTATTTTGTTTGGTTTTTTGGTTGTTTAGGCGGCGGCATCTGGAAGAGCTTGCGTCCATATCTATTATCGCTGAACAACGAGGTGAGCAGTTGTGTTGGCGAAATTTTGATGAATTCAATTTTACGTACTAGAAATTGAAATCTAGGATTAGGTTTTACAAAATTGGGGTTTTCGAAAAGGGTTTCAAAATGATTCAGAGTTCTGAATTTGGACTCGGCTTTGAAGTCAATTCGACAAAAAAACCTTGTCTTGTTGTAATTTGTATTGTTAATTCAGCTTTTTAACCTTTTGTTTAATAAAATTATGCTTAGATCGTTGGTTTTAAAAGTTAGGGTTTACAAATTTGGGGTTTTTCGGCCTATGTTGGTAAATTGGTTCCGAATTGGTACTTGATTTATGGTAAATACTTAGAAAATAACTGGTCTTGCTCTATCCTTACTCATTCGCTTGAAGCTGGATTAGCTTGTTTGGTTTAAGAGTTAGGGTTTAAAAAAAATTGGGCTTTTGCGTTTAGTTGTTTATATCAATCACTAGTTAGTTGATTTGTATATTGCTGACTGCGAGATTTGCTGTTTTAGTTGCTTTTTTGATCAAATTACATGTTTTGATGCTCAATGTAAGGCTTGTATAAGGATATTGAGGATTGAATATCAACTTATGCTTCTAAAATGCATGATTGGATTGTAGAACTGTCTTTGTTGGATTGACATGTGACCTTACCGAAATGCACACTGAAGTTCTTTACCGATTTCTATGATTCGTACATGTGAGATAGAGCCTTGGAGGCGAAACTTGATTTTAGTTTGGTGTCAACTATTTGTTTTGCGTGATTTTGTTGCTGGTCGTTTTGCCACATCATCAAAGAACCACCCGAAAGCGACGCCGGACTGGCATCACATATAGTTTGTTGGAAAAAAAATTGAATATATACATGGCTACATGGATCTGCTTACTAGTGATAATGATGAAAATTGTATTGCTGAAATTCGAATGGATCGTAATTGCTTTTTAAGACTATGTTGGATGTTGAGAGAGGTAGGAGGGCTCTGCGACGAAAATGACACATCATGATACAAACAGAGATATGGATATTAATTGGAGACGTTCAGGTCAAACAGTGGGCAAATACTTTCGTAAAACATTGGATGCATTGTTGAGATGTAGTTCTTTATTGATGGTAACACCCAAGGCGATCAGCAATGAAAACGACAATGTTCATGAGCCTTAGTCGCACTTCAAGGTATCCTAACATTGATCTTTATATGCTATTATGTTGATATAAATGTGGTCTTATGTTGAGTATATAAATGATATGCACTACTTACATTTTTATGTGCATGGCGAATCAAAGGGATGCTTGGGGGCGTTGGACGAAACTATGGACGACGTTACTGTCCCTATTAGAATGCATATCAAGTATAGGTTGCGTAAGGGCAAAATTCAAGTGAATATTTTGGGTGTTTGCGACACGAAGATGCAGTTTGTCTACTTGTTATGTGGTTCCGAAGGATCTGCAGCTGATGGCAGGGTGTTACGTGATGTAATTCATAGACCAGCACCAAATGGTTTAAAAGTTCCTATAGGTACAAATGCATTCAGACAGTTCAATGTGCAATGAGTAGCTTTATTATGAATTTAAATTAATGTCCTTGTTTACCCTTGTATGAAGGTAACTATTATCTTGTGGATGTTGGTTATGCAAATTGTGAGGCCTTCTTAGCACCCTATCATGGGAGGAGATACCATTTGAAAGAGTGGGATGAGGGTTGTGTGGTCCCTCAAGATCATGAGGAATTATTCAACATGAGACATGCAAGAGCAAGAAATATAATTGAGAGGGCCTTTGCAAAACTAAAGAATCGATGGAAGGTCCTGAAAAGATAATTTCAATATCCTTTGAAGATACAAAATCGGTGTATCATGGCTGCAGCTCTCCTGAATAACTTCATCAAAGCACAAATGCATGTGTACCTTCCAAAGGCCGATGAGCCAGATTCTGATGATGAAACAGGAGACAATCGTCATGTTGAGCCTCCCACAAACTTTGTTGAGCAGATGCAAAATACGGATGAGTGGACCAATTTCCGAGATAAGATAGCTTTGCGGATGTGGAAAGAATTTCGTGTTAGACGCAGAATGCATTGAATAATGAAACTCTGTCTAAATATTTGTATGTTATATGGATCTATTATGGAGGAACTTATGTGTGTTGTTAGTCGGTTGATCTAACATTTCAGAACATCGTGCTATATATATTTCATATGTATTGGTTTTGTTTGGTTAAGTCTGTTTGTGTTGTTGATTATTAATTGATTTTTGGTGCACTTATGTGTTATGTGAATTGAGTTGATGGTCACTTGTCTGTTTGCATACGTTATAGATTAAGTACTGTATTTTCGGATTCATGTTCTATGAATTATAATTATGTGACCAGAATCGATGGCAGCTCTCACATGCAACTCTGCTGCTGAGAAGCAAGTTACGGAGGAAAAAAATCAAAGGGAAGTAGGTGCGCATGGACAAGAGAAGAGGAAGATGCTCTGATTGATGTATTAAAAGAGCAGAAAGGACAGGGGTATAAAGTGGACAACTTCTTTAGGGCATGATATCTAGAGAAGTTGGAGAAAAGGGATGCGCATGATCGTACATTCTCTCACATTGAAGGCCATGCCTCAGATTAAGTCCAAGATGATTGTGTGGAAGAAAACATTTCATCACTTATACCAAATGTTCGATGGAATTGGGGGAGGTGATTGGTGGAACCCTGAAACTAATGAAATTATATATGAGTTTGAGGATTGGTGGAAAGACTACATCAAGGTATGGCGCATTCACCACACCTTAATCCATTTTGCCTGATCTGAAGTAGTAACAGAGATTGTTAGACTTCACCTCACTGTTATCAAACTATGTGTTCCAGATACATCCATAATGTGGTCCATATGCAGCCAATAAAATTAGGTTTTGTGATGACTGGATTGTGATATTTGGTATTGACAGGGCGACGAGAAATGTTGTTGAGGATATAAGTGCAGTTGTTGCGCATGTCATCAATAATCTTGATGATGCGGATGTCACACCACCCTCCAATCGCAGAAGAAATGAAAATGCTGGTAGTACCAACAATTCTCCCGAGTTCTCGGTTCACGACCTAGATGAAGGTGGGGATGAAAATGTTGCTCCACAGACATTTGCGCCTGCTCCTGATATGACTAGTCCTGAGCATTTTCGCAAAAGAATCAAAAAGGAGAACAAATGACAAAGAATCAGAACAGTGCGAGTTCTTATGCTCATGTGATACCTCCATATGTCGATGCTTTGATATCCAGGATGGATGAAACAATGGACATGATTGCATCCAAGGCTATGGTGCCTGCAGAGATTCATGTTGATCCCGCATCCCAACAGCGCAAGGGCCTGTATAACATCCTGAAGGAAGTGACTGACATCACTGGGGAGAGAGAATTGAGCTACTTCACAAACTTGCACATTCCAATGAGAATGCTGATGTGCTGGTGGATCTTCGTGAAGAGTCAAGGGTCATGTATTAGAAGGTTCTGTTGAAGAAGAACAAGGGGAAGTTGGGAGGAAGGATTTAACTTGACGAATATTTAATTAAGCGGTTTTTGGGTGAATGTTTAAAACAATAGTTTGTAGTTTTTTTTTTTTTTTTTGCAGTTGCAGTTTTTATGTCAATACGTTGCCGTTACATACTGCTTAGTGGCAGTATATTTTGAGGCTTTTGCCTAAGCTTGCGGTTGTTAGTAGTACTGCAATTAGGATAGACTACATACATTTCTATTGGTGCAGCTATTTATGTTAAATTGTGTAAATGCTATCTGGAATTATTGGTGCATGTGTTAATTGTCATGCCAAGTCCATTTCATTTCATTGTCACATGCATAGTCATAAACCACATGGTGACTTCAAATACAATTTATTTAATTGGGAAACAAGTAGAAAACCACATTCAAATAGTCAGAAATACGATAATAATCAGTAGTTCACGAATCAACAAGATAACAATCATATTCGATCAATAGCAGATCTACTCAATAACACCATAATAAAAATATCCAGATAAAGTAAAACATGTTGAGGACTTAGACTTAGGAGAGATAACAGCTAGTGAGATCCTCATTGTTAGTGCCACCATCGTTAGAACGGGTGTAGCTTGGTCCAGATAGGTAAGTGCTTGCAGCGTCCTCACCATGAACATACATTTCCTCCAAAACAAAAGGGTTCTCAATTGTCCCCTTAGTTTTCTCTGGCACCAAAGCGACCTCCAAATCCTCAAATACCTCGTAGTACAGATCCATGTGAGGGAATCCAAGTAAACGAAAATGGCGCTCTAAGAGATTTTCCTAAAAATCAACAAGAAATAATACTCAACACCCGTTTGTTAAGCTAAATTATGGTAAAACAAGTAGATGTAATGTTGAATTTACTACCTTCTGAATATGAGGAGCATATTTTGGGCCAATTGAGATGACAGTCATGTTATCATAGTCGAGTTTAACACCGGGTAGTCTGATGAAGTTCTTATACGCCGTCAACCTTTGTCTAAGAGCAGCAACCTTCTCCCTTATTTCCCATATACGGTAACGATCATGAGTCCCCTTAGTCCATTTTAAGGCCATGTGCATAACAACCATTTCTAGTTGTAAAGGATCAGACAAGTCAGACTTCTTCCCTATCCCTTTAAAAAAAGCAACACCTTGAAACTTCCATCGTGCCTAAAATCTGGCTCATTGAAGAACTTGCGTAGACATTGCAACCTTGTAAGAGGTATTTTTCTATACAACATGCCATTTCATTAGTAAAACAGTTCAAAAAAAGCAGCAAACATGATGATTGATATATAGAAATTCAGAGGCCCACTAGACAACATGCCCAATTTACAATATTAACCCAGAAATTAGACCCAATCATATTCAATCAACAGTTTTAACATGTTGTGAGTGCACAATTAACAACCACAAGCCACAATTATCTAACAATACCAACATTATGACATATTTCTAATAACGAAAGTTCAATCTGACATAAAGTGGTAATGATTTTTATCGCTACATGTATTCCCATGATTATGTCGGATCAATTAACAATGTTGAACAAAACAAAGCCCCGATTTCATCGTAAACAAACAATATTCAAATTCAAAGGAATCTAAAGTACAAGTGAAATGAGATTATTACCGTAGTACGTTGTTGGGTTGAATTTGGGAATCTGATGGATCGATCGATGGAGAGCGCGAATGAGAGCGATAACTAGGGTTTCGAGATTTGGGGGAAGATGATTCGATCGATTGACAGATTGGCTAATATGGTGTAATAAATGTGGAGTAAACATTATGAGGATATTTTGGACATTTAACATCAGGTCGGTTATTTCAACTTTGAAACGAACCAAACGAGATACTATAGTGCATTTAATTTAGTGACAAATAACATCTTGCAAAGCAAACCGGTTATTAGAGCTTAAAAATTAAATAATTCGCGAAATTATTTCACTTTTTATAACAACTGCAATAAAACAGTACTGAAACCAAAGCGCTCTAACTAAACCATAAGTTAACTAAACACAACTCTAGTTTCATCAAATTTTCAATCTCAAAATACAACAAACCAACAAGTGAACATATTGATTATGATGTGTCTTATGCGAAAAGATTATTATGTATAGTTGTGTTAATGATGTGGTGCAACCAATAATTGTGATTATTTCTAAAATTATAGAAACTGGCCACCCATACACATGTTATATTGGTAGAATTAACCAATTGGTTGTGCCTCATCATTGTGAAGCGGTTGCACCTAATAATTTCTCATTCTACGAGTTTTTATTTAGAATAGTAATCTATTTTTTAAGCATTTGGATTTGATGTTAATTATTATTATATTCATGTTGTTTAATTCAAAGTTTTTTTTTCTAATTTTAAAGGCAAACATAAATATTATACAATATCTTTTTCTTTAAACCTATAATAAAAAAATTGAAATTGGATCAAATCAAGTTACAATTGAATGATTTTGGATCTAATCACAATTTGATCTGATTTTGATACTTATTTTTCCAGTACTGAAACTTAATACTATTGTTAAATCGATTTGAACAAACTATAATGCCTTGCCAACTAAGGATAAACTTAATGTGTTGCTCTCTACTATTGACACAAAATGTCAGTTGTGTGGTTTTTTCCTTCAATCGTCAGCTCATCTTTTTTTATGTGATTTCTTGTGTAGATTTGGATTGGTTCAAAACACAATATTCGCATGATTCCCGTTTAGTCACTTGGACTTAGACTTAACAGATTGGATACATATTCTCATCTCCAACAATGTTAAATTTGTCCCAAATGAGGAGTTTCACGAATCGAGCACCTTTGAAATAACTGCATTGTACTATTTATCGGAGATCGTCGTAACAAGATTATTCATAACATCAAGGTCATTTACCTGCCCCTACCTCCAATCAACCGATGTATCAATCCATCCCAATGATGGGTAACAATTAATATTGATGTAGCTTTTGACATCTCATCGAGAAAAATGGCGACTATGTTATTTCTCCACAACCATAACGATTTATCTCTTGTGTTGAATCCATGACGGGATAGGGCAGAAGATGCCTTGGTAGCAGAGGCATCTTGACTTTTGTTGGCCATTAGTCACATCATAAACATCAATATTGGTATTGCTACTTCGCAAGTGATTGTGAGGAAGTTGTTATACTCAAGTTAACATTTAGAATCATCAAATTAAATGAAGTCGTTGTTTAGATATTTTTGCAAGCTCAAGTAATTGTTGCGGCCATGCTTCATCAGACCATTTGAATTTCCTTTGCTCAATTAATTATGAAGCACATAAAATGGCAAATGGATTTTGGTTAATTTTGTTGGAGTGGTAACATTAACATTCAAATTTGATGGTGGCGACTTTTCTTGAATGGGTGGGTGGGTGAGGGGACATGGGGTAGTGCGAAAAAGATGTTTTTTTTCTTTTAAAGTTTCAACTATCAATTATTTAAAAAAATGATTCATACAAAAACAAAATCAATAAATTCACGTTTCATTAATTCATAGTTTTTTTTTCAATCAGAATCTCTTTTTATGAAAATCAGAAAAAAAAAAATTAGTTGAGATTATAAAACTGAATCTTATAATTTATGAAACAATTTTATAAGTAATTCATATGAAATGAAATTTTATATTTGTTTTGTGATAGAGGCATTAATATAGTATTTTTTCTTCAATTTAGTTAAATTGAGGGAAAAACTTAAAATGTGGGGAGTTTATAAAAAAATATTAAATATGGTTATTATAAAATTATGGTGTGTAAATGTCATAGTTCAATAGATCTGATTGATTTGGAAATTAACTAATTAAGAAAGAGAACCAAATTATCATGTGCAACTCACATGCCAAATTTAAGGCAAATCTAAAATTTCCTCTAAGGACTACAATGGTTACACTAGGGAACTAAAATGGAACTTTGGCGCTATAAAAGAACAAGATTGATAAATTATTTTTTTTAAAAGATCAAGTTTGCGACACTCGCGCTTAACAAGCATATACGACGAGGGAAAGCTAGAATAATGAACGGGGGTGGGGTGTCAATGTGTGTAGATAGTAAAGATGACGTACGGATGTAAATCCATACTTAAAAGACCATCACGCAACCCACTTAACACAACCCAACACGTGGTGATGCCTGCCCACAAGTGTCAAAACTTTTAAGATAACAAACAACATGCATTCTACACCTGGACGAACACGTTTTCACTTGCAACAAGTGTACTTTCATTGTTGCTTCAAAACTTCAAATGTACGCTCAATAATGTTCCTCGTCTTTGAATGCTTCATTTTGAAATATTTGTGGTGGTTTGTGACATTTTGTGACCATCTCACTCTTGTAATTGATATGTCACCCCACCGTACAAGGCTAGTAATCTTTGTCCACTAATGTAGCCTCTGTTGCACAAGTAGTAATTTTCTTAATCGAAAAAATTATTACCAAATATTACTAAAAATATTGTGGACATAATAAAGTGTACTTTTAAGATAGTGATGGGTTGTCCTCAAGAAATACTATTTTGTGAAACATATCTTGTAGAATCTTAAAAGAATCTTACAATGTATAACATACTTCAATATTTTATTATTCGTTGTCGAACCCTCCCAATCGACCAAAATAAAGACGAACGATCCAAATATGACACACACCCCAAGAGCATTCGTTGCAATAGAATTTTTAAGGGGCTAATATCTTGGTTCGCTAGCTAGAGGAATTAGAGCTTTTTTTAAAAAAAACCTTTAAGCACCTAAACTTCGAGATATATTATTGAAATATAATATTTTGACTTTCATAAAATTGTACATCGAAATCAGGATTGTACAAAATGTATTGTACCGATCGACCAACTGGTAATCTAATAAGTGGTATGATTACCGAATCAATTCAATTGATCGGCAAACGATCATCTCTCAAATACTGAATCATCATTTGATTTGGTATTCGGTACAAGGGGCCGATAATCATACCGTATCAATTACAAGCTTTTTTTTTCTTATTAATATATATAATAAAAACACACTTTTTGTTTGTCTTCTTTAAAAAAGCTCTTCATTATTAATTTATTATGTTGAATATTCATTAAATAAAGCGTAACACTTTATTAAATTACTAGATTGATATTACCTAAGTAAAAAATAGATTAATTAAACAAATATAATCACGCATGAGCCATCACATAAACAATACTCAAAGATGTGATATTGATTATTGACAATAAACTTAAAGTGGAATGTGAAGATAAAAGTCGAAGTGCTAAAAATCTGACTTTGAATATTTATATTATTTTATTAATGATATATTATGTTTTGTAGATTTTATTTATTTCATACAATTTCACTCGATATTTATTATGATTTTTGACAATGAATTGACGAGTGATTACTCATTGTTAGTTTTTATTGGTTTTATATTTAATTTGTGTTGAATATTAATTTATTTTTATATTTGTGAATGTTGATTGTATACGCTTATTTGTTTATTTATTTCATCTTTTGTTTGTCATAGTTTTAAACTTTAAAGGAATTATGTTATCGAATTTTTATTGTTTATCGTTTAAAAAAAACTCAACTAAAATTTAGTAAAAATACCAAATCATTTGATAATTATTGAACTAAATAAGTAATTACCGAATCTAAATGAATTTGATTTGACAAACGATCTTAATTTTAAAATTACTAAACTAGTCCCCATTTCTAATATACTGAATCATTGGTACAGTAATACCATTCGCACGACCCTAATCGAAATATTTTGAAGTATAGTATGTTTTTTTGGCAATGGCTTAAGGTAGGAGTAAAATGCAAAAAACTACCCTGTGTTATTTCTAATTGGCAAAAAAACCCCTGTGTTATTTTTATTAGCAAAAACCCCCCTGTGTTTTTTCAACCTTAGCACACCGCCCCCTAATAGTTGACCGCTCGCGAAAGGACTATTTTACCCCTTTCTTAATTACCTCAAAATTAAACCCCACAAGGGTAAAATAGTCTCAAAAAAACTTTAAAAAGCCGAAATTGGGTAAATAGCAAAAACTACCCCTGTGTTATCTCTTATTGGCAAATAACCACCTGTGTTATTTTAATTGGCAAAAAAACCCCTGTGTTATTTCAAAATTAGTAAAAAAAACCCCTACTACACTGAATTAATTCGCACATACTGAGATTGATCTCAAAATATGATTTTTATTGTATGTCTTTGATACATATGGAACTAATAATGTTCGAATTAAATTGTATGCATATTTTTGTTTATTAATTTTGAAGAAAACCTTAGTTTTTAGATCTGTAAAAATATAATTACGGTACCGTCTAATTTTATTATGTTTTTATACAATTTTAAAAAAATCTAAAAAAATTATAACACGATGCATAATATTTATTGTAACAAGTATATGTTTATTATAAAATATTAATACTTATAAATCCTTAATTATTGGTACTGTCATTATAAAATATGTCATGAAGGGGGTTTTTGCTAATTTATGAATAACACAGGGGGGTTTCTGCCAATTAAAATAACACAGGGGGTTATTTGCCAATTAGAGATAACACAGGGGTAGTTTTTGCTAATAGCTCTGCCGAAATTTAAAGTTCAAGTCGCAGTTCAGGCGCGTGTCTTACAAAATTGTACGATAGGGAGTTTTTCGCCTTTGACCAAATAACACAGGGGGGTTTTTGCTAATAAAAATAACACAGGGGTTTTTTTGCCAATTAGAAATAACACAGGGTAGTTTTTTGCATTTTAATGAGACTAGTAAGTACTTGATCAAAACACTTGCTAATAGTCTCCTTTGAGCGGATAAAGTGTCTTAAAATCTTAAGATATTTAATATTGAAATTATTATGTCGTCTAAGAAGATAACTCTCTGTAATTTAATCTAATTCTGTGTTCAGACTAGTACGTATTTGATCAAAACACTCGCTAATGTAAAGACTGTTTAGACTATTCAGTTTTTCTCTCTTAGAGCATAAACAAATTTTAAGTTTTCGAAGTACTCTCGCTTGCAACATATATATATATATATATATATATATATATACAAACTTAACATGATGCATATATATAACAATATAAAAATAAGAAATAAGAAGAAAAAACTAAAAACCATGGATGAAAGCCTTCACAGCACAAATCAGAACTATTTTCGAGCAGAGCTCAAAGTTCAACTACGATGGCGTGTTAAACCCAAAGAGATATGATTATAAACCTTTGCTGCTTCTTTTTACCTTTATATCAACAAAAGTACCCATAAATCATGTCAGAAACAATGCCACCATCACCGAAGAAAATAACACCCAAACTGTTTAAAAAGCCAGGCATTGCAACAACAGCAATAGCTTGAAGTAGACGCTACCAACCCTATTTCTATATCCTTTACCGCAAACTTTGTGACAACGACCATCCAAAATATCAAGTAAGACGGATTATCTGATATTCCTATATCATAACAGCAAAAACATCAATGCACCCTCCCTTCAGACAACATCTACTTGGCTACCACGCACATTCAAGATAACTCTCTTCCATCAAAATGGAACTTACCAAAATCGAACACTAATCAAGATTCCAGCTTAGCGTCAGATGAACTCAATCCAGAAGATATCCCACCAATTCCACCAATTTGCCTGTCAAACGGCAACACGAACTTGGGCTGTGCTCCTTGAAGTAGTTTAAGAGATGATTTTGAATTTATGTACTGCACAGAAACAAAGTCATAGTATCAGTAGGAAGCATAATTTAAGTAATGGCTCTTTTTTAATAACTTAACTGGCATGGATAATTATTCCAGTCAAGTACCTTGGTCACATCCTTGAAGAAAGCAGTTATTTCTTCGTCAGTAAGACCACCCTCATCAGAGTTTTCCTCCCAGCCCAAAGAACGTAGGAAAGCAGCCTCTTCCTCCTCAGAAAATATAGGGTCATTGCTAGGATGCGTTTTTCCGTTCATATCATACTTCAGTGCCTCACAAGCATCCCTTCTGGTCATTTCACCGCTCTCTTCAAAAGACTGGTGCTCACTCGAGTCTGCACTTACTTGTGTATCACAAGACTGATGAGTGTCGGGAAGAAGTGCAACCTCTGTTTCCGAAAGTCCATCTGAAAGAGACGGTGATTCAGGAACCCCTGAAGAGGTGTTTGCAGTAGATGAATCAGCAGCAGAGGACGAGCTTGCCATAGATTTCTTTCTCACTAGGTTGAAAAAATCATTTCGACTTTGAGCATGAGGGGTTGGTCGCTTCTCCAAAACAAGCTTATGATCAAGGAATGAATTGCTTGGTGCGCGCCTAGATGATGCGGGTCCTGTAATAGATGGAGTGGCAACAGTTGTAGAACTTACTGCTTTGCTACCACTTATTGGGCTTGATGTCCCTTTTAAAACAGGAACCGAGCCGTTTTTGTCACGCACAAGCTTAAGAACTTGGAGCTTACCCACATTGGATGCCTTTGAGACATCACCCTTCAGAGACCCACGAGGAGAGTGACGATCAGGATGTGAAGATAGTATTGGATGCTGCTGCTGCCCCACCTTAGCTTTCTGTTTATCTGAATGAGTCAAAACCTGGAGCAAAGTTCAGCTCAGTTATCAATACATTTGTAACATAATCCACAAACAAAAGCAGGATGGGCTTATCGTGGAGTAGTACATTTGAAGAAATCAGCTATTTTAGGACTTCCAGTTAGTGAACTATCTAAGGAACAGAGACAGATGATACGGTATCTGATTTTCATATTTCTAGATTACTTATAAAAATTTCTTGTCTCTCACGCTTTAAACAAAGCAACTCATCTGGTTAGCAATTTTCTTCTGTCTCCCACATTCTGAACAAAGGAAGTCAAATGGTTAAAGAGACTTTAGAAACTAAAATTGTTCAAATACAGACGTCAATAATCTTAAGATACGCATTTCCCGCTAGCAGTATGAGGTTGTAATCTATAATGGTCACTCAAATTCTCTGTGTGCTGGGTTTAGCCATCAAAATTTCACTAATGGCCGTGCGGCAGACAACTCGCGTCTGAAGCACTAAACTCATAATAATTGAACTGGGAAACAGCACTTCTTTGTCTAGCAGTCCCAGTTATACTTAAAACATTATGATATCCAATAACTGGAACTTGCATTAAGTTCCCATCAGAAAAACACTTCTTGAAGCATGTATCCGAAAAATTTCATAAGCAAGTTCAAAAGAGTAATCCACATAATGCAGACATCACTACTAGCGAGCTAACTGCACAGTACTCCAAAGAGAGTTGGCGGAAGCGTATATTAAAGATTAACAAGTTTCAATAGTGTTCTCTTCCTCAAATGACATACATATCATTTGGCATAAGCTTTCCGTGTAAACTAAAAAGCAATGCTTTTGAAAATGTCTAACTTCCAAAAATGTTCAAATTTATTGGCCGCAAGACTGTTAGCTTGCCGAAGCGAAAAAATAAATATTATGAAGCCCAAAGAGGACATAATAAAGACAAGTCTAGATTCACAGTTTAAAGATTGTAATTTACAGGTGGATGTTAACTAGAGGTTGCCTAATATCAATTATTGACTTTGCTCTTTGATGCTTAAACTGAGAATCTTTACCACATTATTCGATTCATTAGCTGGATTACGGGATAGCACATTTCCAAAATACACAACAGTCTAACAAAATGACTGATTTACAGCCAAGTAAAAGAATGAAACAATATGGCTTGTATCATTAAATTTCCTGAAACTTAGAGCAGAAATGAAGTGATCAAAATCAGTGTTCAAGCATTCACAAGATTATGCATCTAGGATGTTTTGTCCTTCTTTAGACTTAAACATCACCTCTGGGTACTTTAATGCATCCCCCAAGTTTAACATAAAAGAAAAGTGCCTTTTCTTTGAAGCATTTACTTTTATTGTGTTAAATCCTCATAACTTTAGTACTCTATTTCTGTCGTTCTCAGCCAATTAGTAAGTTTCTTCCTCGATTCAAGGCTTGTACCTTCCATGAGAGAGAGAGAGAATAATTTCTCATCATCCAGTAAGAGTTGCATGCACCAACTGCATACTTATCTCGTGGACTGAAAGTTGTAGTAACTTCTTGTGTCAGTAGTTATTTTTCTCGATGGTCAATAAACTTTGTAGACTTGAGCATAACAATCTTCTGGAGTGTTATTGCAAAAATTACATTAGAGGAAGCTTCAAGCTTTTAAGATTGTGAAAAAATAAGGATACTTGTATACTATCAATGTCTGTTTTGGGGACATCTACAGCTTATACATAAGTAAAGTATATGGATTTTCATTAAGCATATTGTTCTTCTGGGCTTCTATTATTTCACTGTATTCTTGTAAGCAGATCCTACTAGATGCCACTTATGAAATATGTCCAGTCACTGATAGGACAGTAACTAAACTAATGCATTGGATGAAACAGCTGCCACCTACTTCTCTTATTCTGGTGCACAAACCTAATGTTTAATTCTCACCTAATTCTCTGTAGAAGAAAGTTGTTAGTTGTTACAATCCCTCTCTTAATTCAAATCTCGTCTAGAGCTAAGTTTCATTGTGTGTTGAGCTTCAGTAAGTGAATGTACAAACAACCCCTGAGTGATAGTATATATGTGTTCTGTGGATGCTATTTGAGCTTCACATCAAATCCCATGCAGTAAGTTAGAAGGTATGCCAGTATACAAACAACAACAACCAAGCCTGTAATCCCAATTAAATTGGGGTAGGCTTAGTATATCACGTAAATAACTTCTCGCACATTTTTCATTACCAAAGTTCAACCATCAAATCATCATTAAACAGCTTGAAATAGAATAACGTTTTTTTACGGAAAATTAAAAACTGGTGAACTGCGATATCTTAATTGGTGTACAATTTAGATAGAAAAAAATTGATATACAACCCATGAACCAAACCAGTCATATTTCCTCATTCATAAACTAATCGCATTAACATCAGTTAAATTCTCAAAATTATTAAACAGCAGAATAATTTAAGGGAACTGGCAATTGCAACAAAAGAAGTTACGCATCAGTATCATATCTCTTGCAGCAAAGAAACTTTCTCACCAAAGCTTTAGGCATGGATGGAGTCACTGGAATCAATTGCCTTGATTTTTTAATTGCCAGTTCTTCAAGTCTTTGGGTTTCAACTGATAACTAAAACAAAAGCATGTGGTGTATTACATTTAGCACACACTTTCATTAGAAAAAACCCAAAATAAAAAGAAGAATGAAGTTACCTGGGGAGCAATTGGAGCACGACTAGGACCGTGGGCCACAGCTTCAGCCATATTGGGACCAGTGGTTGTGCCTATAGCAGATGAAGAACTCGATGGAGCAGCTTGTTTCATAAACGGAATTCCTTTTCCTCCAACTAACAGAGGAACCTCTGCCAACACCGATGTCCACTTTTCACCACCTATCAGAGTGGAGTTACCAATGGGTAAGCTTTGAATGGCAGAACTTAGGCCAGGAGATGGAATTCTTCCAACATCCGGAACTACAGATTTTTCCTCTGCTCCTAGTGATGGAAAATCTCTCTCAAAAGTTTTTTTGCTTACCCCATCAACAGGACTGCCTTTGTTAACTGAACCGTTGCTGCTATTCCCAGAACTACTAGAGTTAGTTACAACTTTCTTAGGCCATATGTCCGCACGTTTCCCTGAAGTCAAAGACTGAGATTGCCTTATGCCTTCCATCTCAAATTTACTAGAGAAGGTGTCTCGCACAGGATCCAAGGAATCCCTATGCCGGCTATCACCCAAAAATAACCTGTCTCTAACACGAGAATCATGTTTATTTTTCTCATGGTCCTGATCATTCTGACTCCTAGTTTGATTCTTGCCAAAACTTTGATTCCTATCAAAACTACTGTAAGACCTTATGTTACGAGAACCATTACTACTAGAACTCCTTCTGAAATATGAAGAGGTAGTCCTGTCGGAACTAGAAGATCTTCCAAAATCATGGCTGTTACTACTCAAAAATGACTTATTTCTTGCAATCCTGGATGAAGTAAGATCATCTAAAACAAAATATAAAACAATCAGAACCTAATTGATTGACACAAGATGATACCGTAAGCATCACAAATTATACCTGAATGAGATACAGAGCTGGCCCCGGTCAAGCTTCCGCCGGTTTTCAACCATTCCGGTATAAAAGTGGGCTCACTTCTTTCCATAGCTAGTGTTAAACATTATCATATACATAAGAATAAATGAAATATTGACCACGCATCAACTACCGACTAACAATGTGCAACTATCACCACGTGTCCACTGCCAAACATAACCGAATGTCCCACCACGGCGAAAAATTAGATTGAGCTCAATAATGAATCTCAAAATCTGTGTATCGTCATCCCGATTCTCTTCGCATCAAAAAGCTTCTCTACACTCTAAAAGTAATTAACTGGGACTCCCAGCAAGCAACATTTGGAATTGGAAAATGTTTATATGGACAGAGTAACTAAAAGTATTATATTTCTCTCTGTACAAATTGTATAATAATACGTCGAGTCAATCGAGAGTACCTACACGAAACAATTACGACGCTTCTCCAGGCCTCTAAAAACAAGCGAAGAGGACCCTCATATATCTAATAAAGAAAGAGAAAATCCAATAACTAACTCCAGCGACTCTATTCAAACAGATTATATATATGCACACATGGAAAAACAAGGAACAATCAAACCCTAGACCCTAAAATCCACCCAACCATAACAAGAGAAAATCCTAGGGTTTGAACAGTTCAGTACGACCAGAAACCACTCAGTAATATCGACAATCACTTAACTAAACCCAAATTGAAGAAGAAAAAAAACAGCCCTGCCCTAAAAATGTCGGGTAAGAGGGAAACAAACAAAAACCCTAGCCCTTTACACTTGCCGCCAATAGTAGGCGCTGTTGTTTCAAATTTCAGAAAAAAAAAAGAAAAAAAAAATCCTATACGCGCGTTTGGCGAAATTTGTAGAGAGAGAAAGCGAAGGAGGAGTGGAGTGGCTGTTTCCGTATAGTTATGAATTATCTCAGAAGTGAAGTGAGATTGTGGAAGAGATTGTTGTTAGCAGTGAGTGAGTATGAGCGAGAGAGGAGATCAGAGAGAGATAGATACAGAGATTTTGTATGTATATATGTATATATGTGTTTGTATGTATAATTTTGTGCTGTGAGCAGGTTTTGTGTTTTGTTGAAGAGTCTGTATGTACATTTGATTTTGTAGTCCCTCTTTTATTTGCTTTTCAATAATTTGGGAAAATTGCCTGTTATTATAAAATTGCAATTTTCATTATTTCGTTTCTTTTCTTTTTCTTTTTGATAAAAGTGACTTTACCATTTCCAAATTTTGGAATAAAATTAAATTCTCGAAGACTATTATTTAATTTCGAGAGAGCACAATTTCAGGGGCTATTATCTAAAATGTAATCTAACTTTAAGTTTGCATCATAAAAGATTATTTTATATCATCAGTTACATATAGTGGAAGTGCATAAGACTATTGGGTCAGTCGTAACATAACATTGCATTGCTTCTAAATGTAATAATTCTTAATGAGGTCCGTAATTAAGATTATTATAGTTTTAGATTTTTGGGGACAGGATTTATATTATTTTGGGGTAATTGTGTACAGGGTATGGGAAGACTACTGATCATACAGAATATTATATTTCTTATAGCATTATAAATATATTAGTAGTGTAACTCTTTTTTATAAAAAAAAAAAAAACAAAAAAAGAGTTGTATATGTGACTATGTAGTATATGTACTAAGCAAACAAAGCAAATAGTGAATTATTTTGTCAATTAACATTTGCATTTGTGTCCCATAAGGCCATAACCACAGGGAGAAAGAGAGAATAAAATGTGTGATTGTGTATATTTAGTTGCCATTTCTTCTTCGTTAGCGACCTACCGCCATCACCTAAAAAAGAAAGTATACAGATAGACCCGGCATTTCCCACAATAGTCTAACTGAAGAATGGAATGCAAATAGAATCCAAAAGTAAAGTTGTTAAGTATTGAGCTTTGATATGTAACAATGCGATAATAAAAGTTGCATAAAATAATTCTTTAACATAAATTTGGCTTGGCCTTTATGGGTGGTGTAGTTAATAATAATAATAATAATAATAATAATAATAATAATAATAATAATAATAATAATAATAATATACGTTGTATAATAGCATCAAACGTCTTCTTCTTTGATCCAACTACATCTACTCCCAAACGTCTTCTTCTTTGATCCACACAATCGAGGACTAATAGTATGATATTGTCACAACACAATCTCGACAATTTCATAACTTTAGTTCCAAAAATATTGAAGTCCTTGGAACTAGCAACGTAATATAGACGCTTCAACCTATTTAAGTTGTGGAGATGCGTACTTCCACACTTGCGCGATCAACATATCTTTTTTGACCCACCAAACTTTACCCTTTCATTAAAGCTTTGATAAATTCTTTCGACCGGAGCAGAGTTCAGATAGTCGGGTGCAAAAAATAAAAGTTTAGCCTTGTAAGTGCCAAAATCGCCAAAGTTGAGAGATACTACTCTGCAATTTTCTCATTAATTTACTATAAAAAAAAGAAAGCCCTTTGCCCCTTTTGAAAGGAAAACAAAAAGACCAAACAAACAAACAAAGGAAAGACAGGCTATTAGTTGTTATTTTACTTTAAGACTAGAAATAACTGCAACTAACACCCACGAAGTTTAAATTTATCAACAAAACAAAAATAACAATAAAATTTGTAAAAGTTATCTTTTTCCACTAATTCTAATTTCAAATGTATGTAACTAACAGACTTTAAGTTACAGAAATACTATAAGGAAGTTTACTCATATTTATGACAAAACGACAAACTATCCACAGTTAGCCAACTTAAACATTATTCTTAAAAATAAAGTGAATACATCCCACATCATCCTGGTTCCATATTGTTGGTTTAGTATAAACAAAAATGAATTGCCTATCCTTTTACAGAATTTATACAACGATCAAACGGAACTCAAAGTTCGACATTTCCAAATTATTTGGGGCGATTTATTTAATGGATATTTTTACTATAATTTTAACAGAATTTTTATAACAAATATCAAATAAAAGAAATGACGTCACTATTTTGTGCTGAAGTAATAGTTTTTTCTTAACATTTTGAACTAAGAGTAGTGTCACTAATATTAAAATGTGACGGGGTGATTTTATGTTACCCATACAAGGGATGTCACACTAGTATTGTCGCTTTTTTTTTTTTCCTTTGTTGGTTGCCATGAATCATGATTGATTGCTTCTAGTCTAAGTATGGCTCAAGCGCGTTCACATTGCCCTTTGCCTTTGACTTACTATCCAGGAATATACTTATTTCTTTCCAATAACTGATGTTACATTTGAGTGGTATATATTCACAAGAATAAATATAATATGTCCCAGATGGCATGGAAGTACATTCGATAATAGGACTGACTTTAGAGCAACAATGCCTATACATTTTTTCTCTTTATTATACCCGTAGGAACACCGTAACAGACTGGCGCAGCTCCAATGAGATACCTAAGAGTACATGCATCTCGAGCTTGCCCCATAAACGATCCAATCCTTGGTCTGTGCATACAATTTTTCAACTTCCTACCATTTAAACTTGCATCACATTGTTTACATTTCATCGCTCTTTCTCTCCACCAGGCAATCAACATTGCCTTTCCAAATCTGTCAATGTCTTTGTCCGTTACTTCCCACAGATTAGCAACTATTACAGGCGAGCCCGCAATGAGGTAAGAAATGGGCGCCCCCTGTGGTATGTAACATCCTTTTTGGATAAGGGAACCACTGCTGCATCCCATAAGTAGAGTAGCAGCACAACTGTCTAGCTTTTCGATCTCATGCCCAGGAATATATTGTGTTCCTGAAATATCAATGAAGGAGAAATTATCACAGGTATATTTACAAAAACTTCACTATTGTTTGAAAAAGTTTGCCAAGACGGCTAGTCAAAAGCTTCACAAACATATAAACAGGAGAGTAGCTATAAACTTTTTACAATTTCAGTAGTTGTCTCTGAAATTATCTACACCTGGGGGAGGGGGCTAATCCCTAAGTAATGTTTTTTAGATATATATATATATATATATATATATATATGTATATATCATTTGATTATTCAAACAGTTAGGGGTTCCTCTTAAAAAAAAAGAGCAGTTAGGATTTCTGTAATTAAGTCAAATCTCAGGAAATGTAGGTGTAATTATTCCGTTGTTCTTAGGCTTACCACTTCCATGGCCAAAATAGATGAAGAGGTCGTGGTTTTTCAATGCCAGAGAGAGTTCCTCAACTGTGGGTTCACTTCCACTCTTTCCCTGTATAGAAAGTTTGTTCAAATAGCATGAGTGGAAAAGGTCCTGAGTGCTAAATAGAATCCAATAATTGGATTTCTAGTAGAAAGTGAAAGCTGGAAATATTCTTTTAAGTTAGATATTTACTTTTAGAAATCAAAATATGTTCAAAGTATAAATACCTCCATGTTTTGATCTTTAAACCAATTCTCGAAACCAGACTGTGTTCCGCTCAGAGTCCCATCCGGATTCAACAAATAGTATGCATCAATGGGGTCTATCAACGGAAGGGCTGGAGTAACTTTTTCTTGGTTTTGACAGCATCTTTTCATAGTGGCCAAAATGCTACCAACAGAGGGCATGCGGTAAACCTCCTGATTTCTCAATACTGGCAGATTCTCCCATGGAAGCATCTGCAGGGAAACATTATCATGTTAACAACATCATACCCACTTGTATGGTACAACTAGAATTCATGACCCAACCGCGCTTTAACATGATATAAACATTCTCTAAAGGGACAAGAAGTATGCACAGGGAATTCAAATAACCAAGATCGAACCTGGACATCGAAATCCAGAACCAAAATGATAGGTTTTCTATCCATGGATTCAACCTGGTCTAGTTCGTGGCATGCTTCAAGCCTTCTTTTAAGTAATAATTCCATCCTGTTCTCAAGTTCACCGAATGTACTAGACATATCAGAACTCACACCAACAAAGCACTTTTTGTTTACAGCATACTGCAGAGATTGCTCTTCATCTCCAAAAAGTTTCTTTTGTACGGAACCAAGACAGCTGTGGTCAGGCCACTCCCCCAAAAGCAAGCATTTCCATGTACCAAGCCACAAGTCTTCCATATCCCTGACAATAAGAGATTTTCATTGAGAAACTAACTACATATAGCTATATTTAGAAGAAACAATGAATTAATCTTCTTTAGCAATACAATATGCATGTTTACAAGAACAGTGCACTGAGACGCTTCAAACAAAACTCGAATTGTTCAGCTCTCCATAAATAACTATGAAGCAGTCTGCAATGACAAAAATCTTAAGAAGAAGCGAAACCAATCATCATAATTCCTCAGTAAATTATTCTTTTTTGGCCTTTTCTTTGGGTAGGGAAAGGGGGACGGTCAGCAGCATGCAGGAATCAGATGGTTCATGCTTACACAGTGAAACTTACTGCAAAAATTTGCTGAGGCATTTGTCAAGCCTGTTCCTCTGCATCCACCATAATGATGTATTCTGTTTTACATACTCCACAAAGTAATCTGTAGATGAATAGTAATTCTCCTCCAGTATATGTCTAAACACTGGGGCTACATTGTCGATCACAGATGAAACCCAAGGACACTTCCAACGTTTGACCAAATCTTTGCCATATCGAACAATTGAGCCGGTATCGTCATCATCAACAGAAGCTTCTTGTAAAAAAAAATTAGGAACAGCATTTAAGCTCAATAGAACTGATTCAGCAAGATAAACTACTTAACATTCACTAAATAATCTGTTATAATGTACCTCTCAATGTTGTATACACTGGTAGAAGTACAACGTGTTGATTATTTGAACTCAGATGAGATAACAGAATCCATGCCTGAACAGTGGGAGAAAGATGCAAAAGTTCTCCAATCAAATTAGCATCAGCACCAGCAATTATGCTAATACAGATGATAGGAGTTCCGGGCAGGTCTTGAAAAAATCTACGAACAAATTCTCTTAAATCTTCACCAGAATCAGGTGCAAGCCTAGAACAGAATAAGATGAATTTCAAGAATATAAACAGAGTTAAAGCCAAGAAAAGATTCAATTTCAATTATCAGACATACCTGAGTGAATCGAATAGTTCCTCTATGGTTTCGACTGACTTTGGAAGCAAAGGTCCCTAATTGCAGATGAATCGTGAACAGAAAAGGTAGGGAATCAGCAGACAGTAAACAGTATATTGCACTTGATGTAAACTAAGTCATTCACGTAGTACCTCCACAAAGACAAGAACCACTAAATTTGAGGCAATATAATAACACAAGGCGTCTAATAAGAAAACAGGATGCATACCAACAAAAACCGATTTTTCTGTTTTGAGTAATTACTTAGTAAAATGTGACACACATCTTTGAGAGTGAAAACGATTTGTTTGAAAGGGCATAGGGGTTAGGCAAGAGTTTACATTTCTTGAGGTGAGGTAAGCCTGTAAAAATTGATTGTGTTCCCTAAGAATACATATTGATTAAAAAGCTAAAATAAAGAACTATAAATAGAAAAGAGCCAAGAATTCCTGAAAAGTTTAAAGAAAGAAGAAAAGAGAAACAAACCAACTTTGAATCTAAGTTAGAAGCTAAATGTATGGTAAGATAAAAACTCGATAAATCATGGAATGGTCCTATCTGAGGGCACACTAAGTATCTCGAAAATCATTTATCAGAAACATTCATGATGATGAAAAAATCTATTTTGAATCATTAAAGCAAAAAGGCATTTAGCACGACATTCACCCCCATGTATTGGAATCAAAATACACCTTCATTGCTGAAGGAAGTACTCAAGGTGCTATGTGGCTTATGTCCTTGAGGCGAGTCATGATTGCAAAACACTAGTCAGTTCATATTACAGAAACCAAGAGCTACCCACTTCATTAAATTATTCTTTTCTACCGAAATTACCAGATCATAGACACATTTACCCTACCATTAGGAATATTGCAGCAGGCTCTCAGTTCAAAAAGTTAGGCAATACACTTTGCGCCCCCTCACCTATTAATATTTTTTCATTTTCAAGATTTCTAGTCAAAATATTTTGTTTGTAACCGAAATCTTACATTTTTCTGTTCCATTACTAGCTATGATTACATCGAAAGACGTGGTAAAGAGCAAGATCAAGAGTTTATTTGCCGCCCAGCTGCAGAAAACATTACTCGCTACTTAATGCAAAGGGATAATTACATTAAACCCCCCATCGTATGGTCCATTTCTCAGTCAACACCCTTAACTTTGTTTTGAATCAGTCAACCCCCCATCGTTTGCCAAAATCATCACTTTGCCCCAAGTCAACTTTTCAGCACTTTTTTCAGGGGTATTTTCGTCAAATGTTAAAAACTTTAATATTTGTTTTAAAAAAATGTAAAATCTAAAAATTTGTAAAAAATAAAAAAATGTAAAATTTTTAAAAAATGTAAAAAAAAATTTCAACCAAATTTATTTCCGAATTTTTTTTTTTTCGGCAAATATTTTTTTTCAGAAAATTTTTTTTCGACATAATTCTTTTTTCGAAAAAAAAATTGTCGAAAAATAAATTTTCTGAAAAAAAATATTTGGCGAAAAAAAAATGTTGTCGAAAAAAAAAATTCGTCGCAAAAAAGAATTTGTTCGAAATAAATTTGGTTGAAAACAAATTTTACATTTTTTTAAAATTTTACATTTTTAATTTTTTTACAAATTTTTAGATTTTACGTTTTTTTAAAACAAATATTAAAATTTTTAACATTTGACGAAAATACCCCTGAAAAAAGTGCTGAAAAGTTGACTTGGGGCAAAGTGATGATTTTGGCAAACGATGGGGGGTTGACTGATTCAAAACAAAGTTAAGGGTGTTGACTGAGAAATGGACCATACGATGGGGGGTTTAATGTAATTATCCCCAATGCAAATGCCTCTACTAACAGGGGCCTTTAATTATCCTACAGTGTTATAATGAAAACTACCAAGTGGGCCTTTTTTATTTTTCATGTGAAGTAAACTTGTATAACAACAGATCATAAGATAAACAATGGATGAATAGACTCAACTAACCATATCTTAATAATTAATGCCTGAAAGGGCATAAAGATTGCATGCGATAAATATACAGCCAGAAAGGATTATAAAAAGTTCAAAAGAACTTGGAGATAGAGATTTTGACAGGCACATCCACAGTACTACTATACAGTATACACACTGATGCTGTCCTATCAACTGTTTGAACACTCCTAAATATTAAAAAGGCAGATTAAAGGCATACATATTCAAGAGTGAGGATGTTGCGAAGGTTAGTTTTGGATACAACAGTAACAAGTCAAACTGAATTTGAGGTTCTGATGGAATAACCATAGTATTGGTCCACATGAACCTCAAATACAATTAACATATGAATAAGACTCGAAAGATGCCAACGTATCCAGGATCCATACCTGAGAAACTGTATCAACTGGACTATGTCTTTTCAGCGCCACATCAGAATAGATTTGCTGGTTAAGATGAGTTCCAAGTGAAGCTTGATGGAAATAGGAAGCCCACCGACTTTCGGAACCTTCCTCACTTGGAGCCAAAGAAAAAGACTTTACTGAGGTAGAAAGTACGTATAGTACTGCAAGCAATCGGGCAATCTGGTGAAATGTTATAAACAGGTCATGTGACAGCTTTTACTGGTTGATCATCAGTCGAGTAGAAATATGGAAAGGTAACTGAATAATTAACTTCAACCAACAGAGAGAAGAAAAAAAGATTGCTTAAATTTTCTCCATGAGATTTAAGTTTGTTAGTACTGGATACTAATTCAATATTAATGTATCAGTTTATGGATATAACCAAAGACGTGTGAAGATGTTTAAGTAGTCTTGACCACATTATTTTGAACAACCAGGAAAAGGGCTAGAACATGAATTTTCAACACAGGGTTTGAAGGTTTCCAACAATTTGAATAGCTCGTGAAGAAAAAAGCATGCAGCAGCAACTGATTATCTGAACAAAATGCCATTACATAATGCAACCAATAAAGCACCAGAAATTACGAAGCTAAGAATCGAGTAAGTTGGTGAGAACCCCAATCTGCAGTTCCATAATAAATCGGTGAGCTCGAACAAATTTTAATGAAAGCATGTCTCGTTGTTCATAATGACAATGCATGTGTATTGAACAAGGTAGATGAGAGTATAAACACAAATTCTGACTTTTGTCGTAACAGTTAAACATTAAAACGTGCAATGTTAAGACTTCAAAAAGATAGATATTTTTCATGAAATTGATTAAAAACTTCAGAGAGATGAGAATATTCTGAATATCTTTACAGTATTGCCCTTAAAAGTGGGGGTTAGAAGGTAATGCAATCACTATTGGACAAAGAAACAGGAAATATGAAAGATATATATCATTTTATTGCTACTTCCATGAAAAGGAGAAGGCAGTGTACACGCCTTGTAATACACATATACATGTATAACCCTAATACAGGAGAGAATATTGTTGTTGTTCCATTCATAATAAGGTAATAAATAAGTACAAGATGATGTGTAACCCTAATGATGGGAATGACTACTACTCATAATACAACACTACTAACAACAAACGCAAGTACATCCTCAAGTCACATAAAACTTAGAAACAATTTCTTTCTACAAATTTTTCATCGGAAAACTCCCTTGTGTTTTAAGACTTTTAAGGAAAAAAACGTAAGATTAAGTAAAAAGCTTTTGTATTCAAATATTATAATCATTCTAAGGATTGATGGCATGATTTCTTCTCATCTTTGGACATACCAATGTAGAAATATTGCATATTCTTATGCTTTTCTCTTCCTCATCCATTTGCCACTTATATCATTCATTATATAAAAATGGAAAACAAAAAAGAAAGTGTGCAGGCCTTTACCTTTTGAAAAAGTGAAGGCACTTCTCGAGAAAGTATGAAGGCCAGCTTCAACCAGGAAATAATCCTTGTTATCCCAAGGCATGAAAGCTCACAACAAATATTCCTGCTTGATTGTGGCAGATTAAGCAGTTAGACACAAGCATTAAATTCCAAAACTGTCACTTTAAAGAAAGGAAAATGAAGCAAAAATCTTTTAGCAACTAAAACCAACATCCTTCTGGCATTGCTGAGAATCTTTTAGCCCAACATCATTAGTGTTTACCCATGAACTGAATATGGAGTAGTTATTGAGAGTCATACAAGATTGATCATATTTTGTCAAGTATATACTATATAGTGATTCTACTGAAGTTAAGTGTTTGAACAAGGAATGGAGAACTTTTATGCGGCCAACGGATGATAAATGAGCATATTTAGTTCACATTTGACAATACAATATGATTCATTTTTCTTGACTTGCACAACAACGTGAAGTATAGTTAAAGGTACCTGGTACCATGGCACGGATAACATTTCAAACTGAACCAGCAAATATTGTAAAGGAGTACTGCACGTTCAACTGCTATAACATCTTCAGGGAAATGCTTTCCAATTGTCTCAATCAATAAAATAAGGGATGGTGAAGAGTGCTTCGAACATAACGAGTTATTGCTGAAAAAATTTGATATGCTGTGCAGTAGAAGCTCGTGTGCTTCATGATAATCACCACAAACACCAGAAAATTTCCCTGCAAAAGCCGTAAGGCCATGAAAATGAAAAAACAGAATTGGCATGATTTACATAAAGGAATGTGATATTAAAGCCTTTGGCCCATCGCAAGTGAAGTATTGAAGAACGGCCATACAAAATAGTTGTAAACAACGTTTTGTTCAAATTAATATATTCAATCTGCTTAATAAAACATAAATAACAAGAAGTATTTGAAACCAAATCATCACTGCAATATATATTTAACAATGCTTAATAAAGTATGCTAAAAAGGTATAAATGAAACCAGGAAACAGCTTAATTACAGAGGCACGGTGATCTGAGGTACCAAATGTTAATAGAAGGCAGCAATCGCAACACAATACCAATAAAGGTATAAATGAAACCAGGAAACAGCTTAATTACAGAGGCACAGTGATCAGAGGTACCAAATGTCAATAAAAGACAGCAACCACAACACAATTCCTCACCCATAAGAAACTATTTCTGCAATTACATACAGCAAGCAATTGAAGAACGAATTTGCAGATATCCTCACCCTAAAACTTGTGTGGTGAAGGGTAGCTACTGTACTCATAACAGTAGCCATAAGATACATGAGTCATGTTTACTGAGGAAATACTTGAAGAGCTCTTTATGAACATGCAACTACAAAGGCAACTTCTTCATGCAAAATCACTATTCAATAACTTAAAAAACCTTCTCGAACGTACTTTGTTACTTAAGCTTGCATCCAACAGAAAAACTGCGAGAAGATCGCGTTTTGCACAGTTCTTTTGTACGCTTCAATTTGAAGAATGTTAAAGCAACATAGTAGTTAGTTATTTGCTACAATTTTCTTTTAGGGCCACTTTCGAAAGCCTGGCATTTCTAATCAAAAGGTTTGCAAGTTTATATTACAAATGGGGCAGCTCAATTTTGCCAACTAGCTAAAAAATGTAAGATAACAGAAAACACTTCAAAAGAAAACATATTGCTGGATATCAACATACCTATGCTCACGAGTAATCTTAAAGAAAGCTTTCGGTAAACAATCTCCCAGTTCATGTATATAAAGTTATTTAGACTGCTGCAGTGAACAGCTTCAGCGAGAAGACAGTGCCAACATTTCATTTTCTTGCAGAGATACATGGTGTCACTTTTTAAGTCAGAAGTAGAGCATTTCGCCTCAGAATCAAGCACAATATGATCAGAACTAGCAGCAGAAGAAGGAAAACGTTCATTGGTCAAACCAGCATTGATCCCAATCTGTCCATCCCCCGGTAAAATCTTATGGGTTTCCTCTAAAGAACGATATGTGGACCTAGTTATCCTACGATTCTGGCCAGCAACCATGTCATGTCGCTGTTTAGCGGGCTTCGGTTCCTTTGCTTTCCTTCTAGGTCTTTTAGGTTCAGTTTTAGAATAAGACTCACAAGTTGAAAGTGAATCTTTTGCCTCAAGAAGATTGCTTGCAGAACAGGAAGTTGAACTCTCTCTGGATGAGACCTGCTCCGCACTATTACCTTCAGACATACAGCCGGACCAATCTGAAAGATTGAGCTTGTCTAAGGCTGATCTATACAAGGTTTTGACATTAAACAACCTCTTGGAAGAAGGCAATTCTCCAGAACTGCATGAACTACTCAAGAATAAATCCCCCAGTTGCTGATTAAGGGAAATTTCCAATAAATTTGCACATTTTTCACAGGAAATGACGTCGCGGTTGTCAGTTAGCATTTTCTTAGCACTGCACAATATCTTTTCAGCCACACACCATAAATTTTGTTTGCGGTATAATTTTCCTGTTCAGATATACAGCACAAAGTAAGGTTTTTTCCCCCACGTGTCCTTCCAACCATGTTTGGTTAATCCATGCATGAGAGAATAGGAAAAGAATGCATAGGAGGACATACCCAGTGCAAGAGAATATGAAATTTCAAAGATTGGCAACCCCTGAAACTGGGAAACATTTCTACCCCACAGTAAAAGCATTTCAGCCTCAGACCCATTTCCAAGAATCTCTTCGATAACTCCAACCTTTAGTAGATAAGTAATTCAGTGCAATTATAAATGGATTATAAAAAAAATAAAAATTCAGAAGGAAGTTCCAAGTATGAGTTTTGCATCAATACCTGTAATACGCTTTCAAGGTAACAACTAAGCACATTCCAATGAGTAAGATGGCAGTCTTCATAATCGTGAGAAACTTTAGCAGCAAATAAGTTTTTTATTTTGAAGGTCTGGATGCCAAAGAAACTCTTTTCGATAAAATCCCCGTTCTCTTCAAATTTCTCCGTTACTTTCTCTACTGAGTATTCAAAATTTCGTCGCAAGAGTATACTCCGAAAACGTTTGGCTTCCTTTGCATATGAAAGAGCCTATAATATTTTAAGATGAGAAAACCGGTTGAAAATAGAGTAGTTCACCATATGCATCAAATTCATCAAGGAACAAGACTATTTTACAGTGAATTCAGAATAATCAACAAAGTTGTTGATCTTCTGGTTGGATCTTTTAGGATAACAGTCATGTAAAGTTGCATCAGCATATAGAGTGAGCTCCAGCATAGAAATAAAAGGCTTGAACATCGGCTTTAAAAACTCAGATTATTAACTTGGCACCCAGAATATGCTCCTGGCACCCCCAATAACATAAATTAGGGCTGGTTGAGTTGTTGGAGACAGTCTCATCAACCTAATCTAGAAGGCTTAACTTCATTGGCATTACCAAGCAAACGAATCACAAGTGGACGCGGTATTCGGGTGAAGGCAATTCTACTTGTGGGTAAATCAAATAAAACTTGAAAATTACTTTCTTTAGCAATAATGATTAGCCTCATTATTCGTTTATGATGCATGCTTTGCATTCACAGAAAGTAAGATTTAGATTTTTTTCTTTCTTAATCAATTTCTTTCTTTTAAGAAACCATAAGCAATTGCAAAGCAATCAGCCAGTAGAACAGGCTTCTTAAGATCTTCTTCGAGGGGCTATCAGCTATTCTAAACTTATATTAAGTTTTAAACTTTAGTTGCAACCCAATTGTATTTGTGGTTCAAAGAACTTACTGGCAGATGATAATGCCATCATAAATTTTCACTTGTAAAGCAGAAATTCAATAAAATATTTGCGAAAGGAGTACTTTTGCTCATGTCACCTCAGTCATTCTCCCACTGGAGATCAGTCTTCCAGACAAGTCATAGTAGAGATGAGAAGAAAGAAAAATTGAGCAACCGGATAGTGGTTCCTGCAGAAAGGGGAGGAGAATAGGTCAACTGATGAGCCAAAGTATTCAAGAAGTCTTGCTCGTAGAATACTCAATATATTACTTTGTATTGGAGCTTACACGGGAAGTAAGATCAAGTGCGGCTTGCTTAATCTCATCATCAACTCGATGGAAACCAACCACCAGGGGACTCAATTCATCCATACATGCTTTCCAAAAATCAGCAGGGCTACAAAGTTGACTCTGTTGCTTGGAGAAAGTTTCAACGAACATATGATTTACAGGTGAAGTGCAGAGAGCATGACATAGTCTTTTGTTCTTCCAGAGCTCAGACACAGTCTTCGCCAAAGAAAAGTTCTTCTGGTTACATAATTTGATCACTGCATCATACAAGCTAGGGTGAATTTCCAAGTAGCCCTGGGATATGAAAATCATAAGAAAGCAATAACGAGACATGTCAGTATCTTCATATCCAGACTGTATTACAATTACAAAGCACAGTAAGTCAGTAACTCTTACCTTAATCGATAAGAAATCTATGAGCTGATACCACAAACATAGCAAGTCTTCAGACTTCTCACCCTGTTCGTTTGTATGTTCATGGCCTGGGGTCAAGAATAGCTTCACTGCATCATGTATATCACTAAGAAAGTCACTGCAGAAAATTATCCAGCAAAACGTGAACAACAGACCAACATTTCCTGTATCAACAAAATGTGGATGAGCTGCCTGTATATTTTAAGTGCAGAGTACTAGCCTTCCATGGGATAAGACCGTTGAATTGGGTAGACCCTCCTGGATAAGGAGTGCATGCATAATGTAAGCCTGGATAAGAAGATGATGAACTTGAGGACTGCAGCTCCTTTTTGCACGGAAGAGTGACTTCTGTTTTTGAAGCGGAACATGTCAAACATTATAAGCGACTCTAAAGAAACAAGTACAGGCCACAGGTGTGATTGAAGTAATGGAGATGTGTAGCTCACCAATATCAGTATTGCATCTGATAGGCACTGAATACACTCATTTATGCTAGCTACTCCGTGAGCCCTTAGAAGTTTTCCCTTCTCAACAAGGATTCTGGATCTCTTTAAATTACTCTCTTTTGTAACATAAATTTCTTCCAAAAGGACATTAAATATCTTCATTTGCATTTTGTTACAAAATCCAGGATTCAGGTGACTCTTCTCGTTGTACCAAAAAAGCTCCTTGTAAGGTTTAAGAAAGAGATATTGCCGGAGATGGCATCAGTCTAAAAGGTAGAATCAATTTGAATAGATTATAGAGAGCATGTGCATTCCGTGCCATAGGATCCTGACGGAGGATTCCCACAAATGCATATACAAATATATACATACGGAGAGAGAGGGAGAGACAGACATATATAGGAAAGAGAGAGTGTGTGTGTGTGTGTGTGAGAGAGAGAGAGAGACCTCTTCCAGTAGTTTTCCAAGAGCCCTTTTTTGCATTGTTGTAGATGATGGAAGCAAAGAATATAGAGTTGTGCCATGCTCGTTCTCTGCATCCTTTGACAGCAAATATTCTGTCTGGAAATGAGATCACAATGAGATAGAAATGATGATGGAGTCATGGTAAAGCCAGCAATGCTATGAATTTTTTACCTTTACCCACTCCTTTACTAAAGCTGCCGGAGTTGGCAGTGTTGCAATCAAATTTTCTGCAATTGACCAGCATTTAATGCTGTCCAAGATGACGCTATTTATCTTGCAATTACATTCTTGACTGAGTTCAAGAAAGAAAGCAGTTCTTTCAGATGACTCCTTGACAAAGTCAGCAATGGCCTTTTCGGAGAGATCATCATGTGAAATATCTGAATTCGCTTGAGTTTCGGAAAGATAAACCAGATAGCTCCATGAAGCAATACAACATAATTTCAAAGCTTTTATAGCCTGCATATCAAAATAATGCGGCCAAAAAATGACTAATTATTATTCAGCAGTTACATGTGATCCTGGCGACCATAATTTCTAAACCTCGCATCAAGAACATGATAGGTGTTGTTTTTTGTAACTACGAAACAAGGAAAGTATCATATCTAAAGGTTATACTTCTATTCCCAGGTGAGATAACATCTTTAAACTACCAGCCTAATGATTTATTTGATGACCCACAAGAAGACTTAAAAATAAAAAGTTACTGTGCTTAAATTTAGCAAGCCAGCTCAAGAATCATTACCAAAAGTAACTTCTTTATACCATG
The DNA here is from genome assembly GCA_948329865.1 of Linaria vulgaris. Lineage (NCBI taxonomy): Eukaryota > Viridiplantae > Streptophyta > Magnoliopsida > Lamiales > Plantaginaceae > Linaria > Linaria vulgaris. The sequence continues at coordinate 109,261,810 of OX415249.1, read as the reverse complement.
GCGTCCATTATCCCAATCAAAAAATGAATTAAGGAACAAAAAGAATATGACTTACTTCCGCGTTTACCTAGTGCACACCCAAAGGGTAGTGGCTACGGGTTCCACGTCACCAATAAAAGAATTAACGATTTCATGATTATTATTCTCAGAAGTACTTGGGTTATAGGAATGGTTTGCAAGTACAGTTACCATAAATACATTCATAACATAAGGTAAGGCAATAAAAACGGCTGTTTGTTCTCCATAGAGGGAAGTTGGCATATTGCTTCCTAATCAGAAACACTCACACAAAGGATGGGATGTAAATATTCGTTCTTATGCCAAGATAACGAGAAAAAAGATTGAGACAAAAAAGTGTCTGGCAGTCGTACTTGACTCAGTAAAATGAAATTAAAGCACCCTTATACCCAAACTATAAACAAAAAAAAAGGTGCAGCATAAGAAATAAATCCTAACAGATCCAAAATTCTTCATCAATATTAAACCATCCAATTAAAAAGTTACTGAAGTTGAGAGTGCATAAGATAGTGAGAAGATACAGCCATATGCATAACAACTAGTTGAAAATTAATCTACTACCGTAGCTCTCCAGTTCATTGGGACATAATGTCAAATCAAAGACAAAGGCGTGAACAATTATGCCATATTCCTAGGGAAAAAATGTAATATGTACAGTCATGCGTAATCAAATTCTCAAATGTTAATACCTCTTTCAGCCGCTTTTTGCGGTTCAAAATGACGGCTATGTTGCTCAGAGAAACATATAGGTACTTAAGCCTCTTAACTGGAATCCATTGGGCTGAAATAACATGCTTTACCAACAGAGTGCTCTTCTGCATATAACCCGAATACAAGAGGAAGTTCAGGATGTTGATCAAAATATAAAGACGTGTAATGGTAATAGCAATGTCTAAAGGTCAGTGCAGAGTGAGAACCTTAATATTTTGGTTTGTTTTAAATGAAAGCATAAGGGCGGCAACAGCTGTCGAAGATATCACTTTATGATTGTCTGCAGACGTCTCTCTATCTCTCTCCGTTTCACTGTATCCAAAACAAAGTTTGAAATGAGAAGGTTAGCCAACTGTTGCCTTTTCTCAGAACGTACTGAATCGGCAAAAGCTTGAAAAGCTTCACTAAGGCAACTTCATCAATATTCAGGATATATTTAAGAAAGAACCATTATTATAAATTGGACAAAACATCAAGTACCTTAGACATTGAAGAAATATATCAGAGAACTGATGAAACAAGTCATGGATAATCAAAATATCCGCAGAGAAGGCACGCTCTGACTCTGAAAAAAATTCTTTCCTATTAGAAGTGATGGATTCAGCTAGTGATTGACACAAATATTTGAGAGCTTCCCAGAGGACAGATGCATGATTCGTTCCTTTCTGATCTGAATTCTTCTCTTTGCTACCAATATCAAAGTGGCTTTTCAGTAAATCAAGAGAGGAGGACACGTGTTTAAGCCGTTCTTTGTTATCAAGCAAAAGTTGAAGGGCAGATCCAAGAGGAGAATATTCTTGGTTCTCCACTCTTGACTGATTATTTGATGAGCTTGCCAACAGTCCAGTCCCGTAAAATGTGAGAATAGAACTGATGAATGGAAAACCCTTTAATGAAAATACATTAATCTTGTCAAACAAAGAACGAACCAAGTCTGGTTTCATGAGGAGTGCCATGTATGAAAAACCACAACTCTGAAGAGCAAAATTAGTACCTCCAGGAAAGCATCTGCTGATCGATATAGATGTTCTACAACTGCACCACATAAATTGACATTTGCACAATGACATTTATTTACACAATAACAGACAAGCTCCAAAAAATCAGCAACTGTTTTTTCAACTCCAACCTGCCAAGTAAAACTAAAGCATATTTACATATGGCAAATATAAAGTAAACTGAAAGGATATAATACTATATGTCGTTGATATACTTGAAATGAGCGTTGCAAAACAAAAGTTTAGACAAACTTGTAGACGCAGATTGAAAATTCCATATAAACAGCCTCAAATGTGACTACGGCTGCTGTTCATCGTCGGGAAATTTATTACGTAGAAATATTATAACATTGTTGATGCAAGTAACGTGCCTCGACCGTGTCGTCGATGAGAGGCAAGGCCAGAGATTCTTAGATCTTTCTCTTAACATGGAACTGGCCCCTCTACTAAACTCTTAATAATTTATTTATTTTGCTAGGCATGAAGCAGTACTTGAGAAGATGGATGGGAAAAAGTAAACTAATAAAGGGCAAAGGAAATAAAAGAGAGGCATAAATTTAATTTTGCATTTTAAAATTTGAATGTGCGTGCTACAGGATTATGAATCATTTCCTTATCCAGTACATGGACGCTTTTTTGATGTACCATTATCCATTAGTTACATATTTGTAGCTGAAAATGCAACCCAGTCAAATAATATGTGGTCCTTCATAAGTACCCAATAGGGCATAGACAAGAGTGATGATGCGCAGTGTTAAAAACTTCACTTTGTTCTACTTCGTTGCACAAAAAAAATGCCTAATATATTTAAACTGACCGATGTCTGTGTCCAACTTAAATATCTCTCAGGACTGCAAAGTAACTCACAGTTGTTTTCACAATAAAAATGTCAGATGAATACAGAAAATCATGAATGTGCTTGGATCACAAAAGTGCTCTATGCTATCATGTGTAGGAAAACCAATAAAAATAGTATGTCTCAAGTAGCCATCCCAAAATTGAGAGTTCTTCATATTTAAGACCCTGCACAGTGTGTTTCATGTATAACAAAAATTTCAGGCAAAATGTTCAAGGACTGCCTTATTGACATTGGAAAGTAAATGGTCTGTAGCATTAAATTTCCCATTTTTTGCAAAACTTATGGGCGCTAACTCAAGGCAGGCTCAAAGATTCTTGATGTTAAGACTAACCAGATTGCAAGCCATTCATAAAATGTAAAGTTGAGTAATACGCGTTAGTTTTTTTTATTTCAGCTCATCTCAGGTGCCACAAGCAGCAAATACATAGTTGTTCTCAACAGACAGAATTACCTTGCACTCCGCTGCCATAAAATCCAACACATATTTTACCACATCAATAATGATATCACCGGATAAGTCATCCCTCCGAGAGAATAGAGCAGAGCAGACCGAGCGCACGAACTGTAACCGAAGAAAGAAAAACAAAAGTTAACAGGAAATTCATTAAAGGTGACAATAAAAGTATCAATCCGGCATGGTATGGTCAAACACATTAAATTCAAACGTTTTACCTTGTTTATTTGCTCTTGGGCAGATGATCTCTTGTACTCTTTAAGGGTGACTGAAAGGAACTCACACATCAAATCCACGTCAAGACATTTTACGTCCGCAACCAAAGAGACGGCAAATGTATGCAAATTTGTCACCAAGAAAGGATGAAATTTTTCATAGTTCTTAGCATCCAAAATCCTGAATAGTAGACAGTAAGATCCGTAAACTTAACAACCCTGACAATAATAATATCAAAGAAAAAGACAATTACTCAAACAACTAGATTCAAGCTCCACTGCGATTTGTGTCTCCGGGGATAACCAAGGCATATAGACAATAGACTTGAAGCAAAATTCAAAAAGAAATGCAAAGCAGAGCATAAAATCGTACTTGAACCACGGTTCGGATTCATTCACTAGAGAAATAATTCTCCAGTTATCATCATCCGTTTTACTCCTCCTCTTGGAGCCACATTTCACTAGCCTAATAACAATCTCCAGTATCAGCAGCGCCAAATCTAGATCCACCTTTTCCTTATCCACTTCCGGAACCAACTGCGTCTTCCATTTCCTGGACTTAACCTTTGATTCGCCCTTAAATCCCTCGAGCAACGCGAAACCCTCGGCTTCTACCTCAGCGTACAACTCCCAACTCTCCAAACAATGCAAGTACCGAATCCTCTGCACCTCAACCGCGTACGGCTTGGCAGAGAGCTCCGGCGCAATGACAGCGAGGCAGCGGAGGCAGAGGCGGTAGACGTCGAACAACTCGAGGGCGTGGTTTTCGGGGATTTTGGGGGATTGGGAGAGGCGCTTGGGCAGGAGAGAGAGGGAATTGTGCAGTAAGGTTAGGTACTGTTTGGCGAGTGAGCGAATGGAGGGTGGATTTTCAGGTTGCGAGGATTTGGATTTTGAGGGTTTGGATTTGGAGAGGAAAGGGGTGAAGGGTTGGAGATGAACGGCGAATAGTGTGTGAATGCCGGCGAGATCGTCGGCGGTGGAGGATTGGAGTTTGGCGAATAGAGTATCGCCGTCGGAGCTTTCCATTACGGCGGAGGAGGAGGACGGCGGCGATTCGGTCGGAGTGTGTGAAAATGTTATAATTGAGCGGGAAAAAATGAAAAAAGAAGCCACTTTAAAGTTTTACTGCTTCCATTGTGATTCAATAATTTTATTTTAGTTTTTATTTAACAATAGGAAAACGCATTATCCAAACATCCATTTTTTTTTTGATAAAATCCAAAACATCCATTGGTATTGTATTGTATGGGAAGAATTACACAAACTACTCATCTAGCAAGGACTAAGGAGTAATTACACAATGAAAAAAATAAATACATATACTCTTATTTTCTTTTTATCGATTTGCACCTTGTACCCAGCTTTGAATCATTGCATGTTAATTGTTTTTCCTTAGTCATAAGAAACAGAATATTTCGAGGATACACTTGCCCTTTTTTAAAAATATATTTTTGTCATTTCAAATTGTGGAGAACTGGTGCATTTCATTTAGGATAGAAAATATATCATTTTTTCGCAATTTCACAAACCTTAACACTGTGAAAATCACCACAATCAACTACCCAACCCTAAACCATTGAAATTGAACAATCCATCTGGTTCTTGATCGTTCTTGACGACATGAGATGGAAACGACATTATACTTCCTCACTAGATGCATCTCGATTATGGTGTGGAAAGTTTGATTTTTAAATGTTATGCTTTTTTTATGCCGTATGTGGTCCCCGTCAGTTAAAAATAGTAATTCGACGTTTGTGTGGTCCAAAGATTCACCCTAGTGGGGTCTATTTTTTGCTAAATAATGTAGTTTATGGTTTAGTTGGATGCATGATGCCAAAAGTTGTGCTTTATGCTTTTTTCAAAGTTATTTTATGATAATAGTATAAACGCTGGTATGGCGTACCCGCGTTATTAAGAATTTATTATAATTTGTATGGTGAAAAAAATAACTTAAATAATTAAACATTAAATATATAAGGAAATGGAATTTATATAGAAAGTTCGGATTTTGGGAAACTAAATCCCCAATCACCATAATTATTGTAATTAATTATTCTACTTAAATCTTAAGGCTAGATTAGGAATTTAATAATAAAATATCGTGATAACACTAAAATTATAATGTTAAAGTCAAAAATTTAAAGTTTGGTGTCACAATTTGCCTTTCTTATATAATAGTATAGATGTGTATCATGTCCCCAAGTAGGTAGTGTATATATAGTTATAGTATATACATATTATGTGTGTACTGTTGTGAAAGGCGCGCCCGGGCCGCTTGGGCGGAATAAAGACTAAAATGTCCTCTTGAAAAGCGTATGGGCGTGCTTATATTTGTTGAAGTGCACGCCCATCAATAAAAAAATTTACATCACTTATTTCTTGAGCCGTTTAAAGTTGAAAAAATTAAAGTTGAAAAAAGGGAAACTGGGTCGTGTGACTTTAATATAGCATGAAACTCGAAATAGAATAAAATTCAAAATTGAAAAATAAGAGGAAACAGTCACAACTATTCCATTCACTTTTTTTAAAAAAATTTAATTATTGAATTGAAAAGATCCTTCAACCATGTTTTATCGATCATATTGGTTTTTGTTTTTTTATGTTCTCTTATTTTTTGGTTTTTGGTTAACTTCAAATCTTCTTAATATTTTTTCTTAAGTTTATATCTGATGCAAAAGGAGTTGATTGGATGGTTTGAGCAATCTAGTTTTAACTTAATTATACCTTTTCACCAAATAAAATAAATTGATAAACGTTTATCTTTTTTGTTGTATTTCATATAAATTTTTGCATTATTATATACTTTATTTGATATTATGCTTAAAATTGGCTATAATATCAGTATTTATTGAACTTACACCTCGTCTCTATGTATACAAAATGTTTCACCTACGCCCAACGCCTTTAACGACGCTAATTAGAGATAACACATGGTAGGCTTTTGCATTTTACTCGAAATTAAATATATAAAATGTAATATTACTTTTCCACTTCACCGACTCTTACTAGCACACAGTTGAAACAAATTTCAAAATATAATGCCCCTCCCGTTCTTCGTGCCACCACTGCACTCCGCGCGTCATCATCTCCATCTGATAATCATTCACCTCCAAAAGTCATCATCATCGTAAGAATTTTCTGTTGAGTAATCATCCCACTCCTTGTATTGCTTCTCGTCCGCTTCCTCCGGAAACGGTTCCACCCTAACGACAGCTCCACGTTAAAAAAAAATTATGTCGGAGTCTCTCCGTCATTGCACGGTCTGTTTGTGTACTTTTGAATTGGAGAATAAACTCAGGTTGTTGTTGGTCTGCAGTCACGCGTTCCACGCGAATTGCATCAACACGTGGGTGGTGGAGAACCATACATGTCCGCTATGCACGTCGAGCGTCATAATCCTTGAAAGTAATATCATCCTCGAATTCGACGACAGCAACAATGGTAGTGTTGGGATTGAAATGGTTGGAAGCTCTGATACCGCCGACGACACCAACAATGGGATTGGAATGGTTGGAAGCTTTGGTGTCGCCTGTTAATAGCAACGGGTGTAAAACAAGGGAAATGAGTATTTAAAGTCGAGGCAATAATTGAACTCCTTCTCTTTAAAATAATATTTGCCTCGTTCGGTGTTTACGGTTTGATCGGTAATCGCTTCCGAATATGCAACGACTCATATTATGATGAAAGGTGGTATAGTTTCTGCTGACGTGGTGTGCCGATCACGTTAATTAATTATTTAATTTGTTGCTTATTAATTTGTGAACAATTAATTCATTACTTAATTAAACTTTGTCCAAAAAGATAAGTATTTGATAGGGAAGCTCAAGCACAATCCCAAGCTCAAGCACAAGCACAAGACCTGTCCCCCGACCCCGACCTCGACCGAGGCCGGGCATACGGCGGCGACGGCGCGCTCGCGCATGTGGGCTTTGAGGCATGGCCCACAACATCTAGGCATTTCTCCTTCAAAGATATGTGGTACCCAAAGGATCCGAACCCTTATACAAAAAAACTACTTATTAGGTGTATTAGTTTAGCTCAAACTTACCATATGGGATGGTGACTTCTCACCTTCCCACCCATTTTATTTCATTTCTTCAAGATAACTTATTCAACTAACTTACTTGTTCATTTAATTTCTCATTCATCCCACACATTGGTTTTGCATAATTAAATATAGTAGAATCATTTACACGAAACGTATATTTATTGAGCTAAATAAGTTCCACTTTTATAAAGAGGAAAACATTAAAATAAATTATCAAAATCATGGAAAAGTAAATTTTTCCAACACTACCAGCGACAAAAACAATGGGATTGAAATGGGAGACATCATAATGGACTGGGTTGGATGCTCCGGTAGTCACCACGCAGAGGCGGAAACGTACCGTACCGAATAAGAGATCATGAAACGCTTCTGATGGCTTTTTGACGTTTAGTTTATGGTGGTTTCTTTTGTTTGCTTTGTTTTGGTGTGTGGCCAGTGTTTTAACGCTTTCATATTGTTGCTCATTTTTCTGGAAATAATAGGATTTCTTCACCATAATATGCATCATGTTGAGAGGTTTATAAATTTTGGATCTTATGTGCAACTTGACTGGCAATGTTTACTATATAGACTTTTGTCCAGAAGTTGAGATGTTTGCCTTAGAACTTATTTAGGTGGCTTAGGATATAGAGGTGAAAGGTCATGCGGTGTTATACTATAATGCAAGTGGGTGGAACAACTGTGAAAACTTGGTTCATTGAAAATGTAAAGGAATGTTTCTAAATAAAGTAGTGTACCAGCATTCGTGGCTCCAAGGACACAAGCACTAGCTTCTTTAGTCTAGTCTTTCAGTTATGATGGGAAGGATAACAATGAAGTTTTCAACGATTTAAGTGATGAGGAGGACAATAATGAGGGAGAGGGAGAGATAGTTGATGACAAAGATGATGACCTCTCAAGTATTGGTGAGTCACTGGAGTATGGTGGTGATGATGAACGAATGTCAAAACAAATTGACATGAAGTGCTTCACAACTTTCTTGTGTCTTTGAAAACTGGGATATATTTGAACTTAACATGAATCATTCTCATTGTTCCCATCCGTCTTTGCGGGTTTCACATTTGATGCATATTTTCAAGATTTTAATGGAGAAACACCATTTTTTATCCTTCCATTTTCTTTCCTTCTTCAATCTTTTTATAATTTTCACTTTTTGCATTAATTATCAAATAAAGATCAAGTCTTTTGGTTTAGGAGAGAAGGGGAATTTGGGGAGATGTGAATGTTATTGAAGTCGACAACTTGATACATTTACACCAATTTGAAACATTAATTGGCTTATTCTAATTTAGAACCATTAACAATTACATATAACATGCACGGAATTATTTCAAACAAAAGAAGGTCATTCTTAATAACAGAGAAATAAATCACTTTCAAACTCCATCTATATGTTGTTTATCACTAATCCCCTCCTCTCGTCATAAACCATTAATTTTGTTGCTCACCTCATTGAACAATGATAATCCCAACACATCTAACTAGCTCGCGTGGTTCACTGGTTCCCCCCACAACTTAATCATGGTCCAAAACCGTTAGAAAATGACACGTGAGCAAGTTGTGCCTAGTAATGAGAAGAAAAATGCTCATTTTCTTTGTTACAATGGTTAGATAGTTATATACGTTAGTTTCTACATGAATCGAGTAGGTTCATGACAGAAAATTGTTTGTATTGTGATCAAAAGCGAGCCGATTTTCTTTAATTGAGGTATTTAGGAGGAAGTGGGTTTTATTTTCTTCCAATGTTGTTGATATACTGCATATTGATCACATTACCTCGTACAACTGGGCCTATGATGTTGGCGATAATCCACATTTACAGACACATGATGAATTATACAAAGCCGATATATCATATGTATATATATATATATATATATATATATATATATATATATATATATATTGTCCGTATCATATGTTTCATGTATGTGCATTAATGTCTTTCTTGTCCCTATTCATCAACAAAAGGGCAATTTATTTCATTTTAAAAAAGGGAATTGCCAAGTGGCAGGAGTATTGTACCATTTGGCGCCACCGAATAGATTCTTGAAGATTGTACCTAGACGTTCTACGGACGACATTCTGAAGTGTCGTACGTATTCGCCTTCTTCCATTATTGCGTCTTGGCAGAGTAATATATATATATATATATATACATATATCTTTATATTTTCTTTATCTTTTTTTACTATATAATAAGAATGAAAGTTTTCAAGCAGGCTGCAGACAGAGATTTCCCGTGTTTCAATTTTGTCCCTGTAAGTTCAACAAATTATTGTATTATGTTTTGTTTTACAGTAATAAATATTTGGAGGGCCCGCACGTATTAATCGGTTGGAACCCGTAAATAATAAAATTTCTTAACAGTTAATTGCGTTAGGGTCTACTATAAATTGCATAACAGTCCTTCAATATTTTAATTCTTTCGATCTTGTCTCTAAAGTTTTACGTTTCGCACTTATTGGCCTGCTGTAAATTGCGTAATGATCTTTTTTGTTTTTTACTTCTTCTAAATTTGACCCAAAAGTTTTTGTTATTTATTTATAGGCCCTACTATAAATTATTAATTGGGCCTTTTATTTTTGAATTATTTTAGTTTTTCCCCCATAAATTTTGCTACTATATTTTTTGGGGTTTTTTCGTAATAAATAAATGTGTGCTCGCGCACATTAAACAATTGCGACATGCTTAGTATAAAATTGATTAACACTCAATACCGTGGGGATCCGCTGTAAATCTTAGAACACACCTTTTAATATATTATGTTTTTGGTTATGGAGCAATACATCATTAAGCTCGTCTCAGTTAGGTTTCAGTAATTAATAGTACACCGATCCTGGTGTATTTACATTGGCCCCGCGCCCCCGCCTAATATTTATGCTCGTCAATCTTTTGAGAAACTATTACTTACAACTGTTGCACCACGTCATCGTGTTCTATGTGGTGCAACACTCCAATAAAAAACCTTACACGTAAGATAGCAAAAAAATAAAAACAATTACACATCATGATTACAATTGTCTTGTCTATGTTCACTGGTTCTCTCGCACACACCAACACATAACCGGATAAAACTGTCGATCTAAGTTCTGTTAATTCCACCGTCGCAGAACACATTTCCACACCACACTTTTAATTTTACACGGCTTTTTTATTTATAAAATATAGATCCAAATCTCTTTATTTTGTTTTCCTTTGACATTCAGAACTACAAACGAAAATTCAATAATTTTCTTAGTTAGCAATCTCATCATTTGCGATTTCTTACACTTTATATTTTTTTATGATATGTAAAATGACTAGGCTTGTTACAGTACATGATTTATATGAAGTAAAAAATGTAAAAAATGAGTGAAAATTTCTTCTATTAGAGAGAAAATTTAGAATAGGAAATTAAGAGATGGACACACGAAATTCGTAGATGTGACGGCCGCGCCCCATGAGTCGCATTCCGATCCGAGTTGGTTCAGCGTTGGCCATACACTTTACCCAGCTCAGACTAAAACACATCTCGTAGGAAGGGGTGTCACTGTCCAGGATCAACCATACACATAATGATAAAAATATGACTTTAATATACACATTAGAAGTCTGGAAAATACAAATAATTTGACACTTTATTAATTACGTACTGATGATTAATCATTTTCAATTACATGTATATTCCAAAAGGTAAGATTGGCAAAATTATTCATGTGATCCATGTTGCCATGTCGATCTTATAATGAAGAATGGACAGACAGGAAAAAACGAGAAATAAGTCTTTGATGACTTAGTGAGATTCATACAAAACAAGTGGCAATGCAAGAATTAACAGTGATTTAATTGATATATTTATAGGAGTGATCTTACCGATAGAAATAATTTAACAAGATAATTTGATGTAACAATGGTATCGGAATATTTTGAAAATAGTTTATGAACATGTGCGTTAACAGTAAACCAATCCAACATTATACTTCCAAATACTACCTTATACCTCCCAACAAGGAGCGACCTCGCAAACAAAACATGCGACATGCTCAAGTACATGACGATCCAGCACACAGGTTACAACCAACCCCTAACTGCAAGCGGCGCCTAGATAAATGGGTATCAAGAAAAATTACTTAAACTGACAGTCCTTACTGCTCGGCAGTAAATCGACTCAATCCCTGGGCCTAAGTTCCCAAAGGCGTCCCAATGGGTGATAACCGAATAAGCTAGTAAACCAGATAATATTCATTGCTCCTTGAGCTACATGTCCCGAACATAGTTCGTTGCTCTTTGCACAGTTCAAGAACCAGCAGACGAGATAATGACGTATTACCATGATTATGTATTAATATGTGATAAATAATCAATGGTTGCGTATGATTTAACGATGAGTAAGGAAATTATGTTATGAGACGAGGTAAGATGAAAAAATAGGAATACGGTGAATAATAGGTTGTTCGTGATTTGATAACGGGGTAATGTCTTTTTTGTCCAAGTTCCTTAGGCTAGAAGCCAAACTGGGTCAGAACAAAATCAAAAATCGAACCTCACATTTTTTTTGTACGGAGAATCTTGCATGCCGTTGATTAATTTGTTAAACCTTTAATATCATTAAGATAATATCAGTTAACTTAATAATTATAACTTACCACTATAAACATATTTACTATTCAACTTTCGTGTTGATGAAATTGTAGGATACTAATTTAAGTAAATAACACATATCATTGATGAAAATCTTACGCGATAAACTTTGATGTCGTAAGGTTAAGTTAAATATGAAATATACTTTGTATACGTAATTTATATCTCAAGATTTATCTTAAGCAACCATGTATTTATAATTATAATTGTGGTTATAATTGTTCTAATGTTAGAAAATCATTTCAAATGGTAAGTATACAATAATATCAAGTATAGTTCGATAAACTATTTAATTTGATGTATAATAAATCTTCAAAATATATTACTTAACTAGTTTATGGAACATCGTTCTTTAAGTCTCTAGTACATCCAAAATTATAGGAATCATGATATCAAACAATTACCTTATGAAGCAATCCAGTAATTTGTATAACTTAGTTAATGTTATTTTGTTTCAAGATTATGTTAAATTACATAACATTGTATTTATAACTTATAAAAATATTAATACGTAAACCTAATCAAGGTAAAGGATCAAAGAATATTTAAGTTACGACACATAATCATATAAGAGGATTAGACCTCAAAAGTACATATGATAATCTTATTAAATTTATGTAAGGATATGTTAAACATGATAAATATACTTTTTATATACGATTGAAAAATATCAAAAATATTAATTCGTGAATAAAAATCATATTAAAGTGATTCTAATGATTGATATATCTTATAAGAGTCATGTGAGAGTCATCAATCATGGAATTATGATGATTATTTTCAATCATCAACTAAGAACTTAAACTATGCAAAATAAGCTGAAAATCGTCCTAGTTTCGAGTTTATCTTTGATCGGATATCCACTTTGTTTTCAAATATTTTTTTGGCAACTGATCCATAACATCACTATGAACATGTGTACCCAAATGGGAAGGAATATCCAAAAGTTTGCTATGTTAAATAATTCTTGAAAATATAAAACATATTTTTGGATTTTCAGACAGCACTTTACGATTTCGGAATTTAGACCTTCTAAATCACATTATTTGAAAAATATTTCTTCATATAAAAGTTATAGGACATCATGAGGAGTATTCAGCCATTGTCCTTGATCAAAAAGGATTTTTCTATAATTAGTTATGATTTTTCTAAGGTGCACGACCGAATAGATAATTTATGCGCAATAAAAGTTTTAGAGTATTTCTGGGTAGAAAATGATGAAATAAGAACTTGAGATGAATTTTACCTGGAAGTAGACTTACCTTAGGGATTCATAGGAAGAAAGAAGGAAAACCCGAAATAATTTTGGGTGTGAAATTTTTTGGAAGAAAGCCTACTATTTATAGCCAAAAAATCAAATTAAAATACTTTTGATTAATGTCCCGCTTTAATTTATTTATCTTTGGCCAACTAATGAAGACTCTAATATGATAATAGGGAGATGTGACTGATTTTTCTTCCATAACTTAAAATATAATATGTCTAATTCAAACAAAATACATATAAATACATATTTATTTATTTATACATGTTAAAACAATTTAACTAAGGTCCATCTTACTTTCTTTAACAACTAATCACCAAAATCTGATTTTAATTGTCATAAGGGTGATGTGGATGATTTCAAAACTATTCACCTACGATGTGATATTATTCTTGTTGTTTATAATAAAAAAAAATATGAATAAATAGATATTTTTACATATATACTTATGTAAGTTTTTCTAGGTAAAAAAAAAACTCCAAGATCAATATCTACATGTAAAATATATTTCTTAAAGATATTTGAAGCATATAAGATAATAAAAAATGGTTAATTTTCCTTCAAGGACTAAAATACAAATTTTCTCAAACGTTTGGGGTAAAAAATGCTATTTCCAAAAGTTCAATGACTAAACTGTAAATTTATATTTTTGTTCAAATTTCAGGGGGGTCAACAATGCTATTTACAAAAGTTCAATGACTAAACTATAAATTTATATTTTTTTACAAATTTCAGGGGCGTTACAGTAGAGTTTAATCTTTGCTTTGAAAGAAGGGAAAGAAAAAAACCAACCCGCATAATACAGATCTAGCACTGAGCATATGAAATTCATAGAGGTTAATATTTAATTTGTGGCTGGAAACCCGCCTCTGTGTTTGTACATGAGAGAGTAGATCCAGAAAAAGTATAAAAATGATGATTGTGATATTGTTATCCATTTGTAAGTTTTTCATTGGTTGGCTGCACCACGGCATATGCGATGACGTAATGCATCGGTTGTAAGTGATAATTTATTCGATCATTCATTGTTTTGATTTTGTCATATAAGTTTAAAAATTATTATATTTTGTTTCAAAAAAATATAAATATGATAGTCGCAAGTTATTTTAAAAATAGGATTTGAATATCATTTTTAAACATGTAAAAACATTTATGTTTTTCTACGTAAAAAGTATTTATCGTTCAACTCCTCTTTTTTTTCTTCTTAAGTTCGTATCTCATGCAAAAGAAGTTGATTAGATGGTTTGAGCAATTTATTTTAACTTAATTATACCTTTTTCACAAAACAAAACAAAACTTAAATATATTTTGAACACTATTAATTTTGATAAATGTTTATCCTTTTGTTTTATTCCAAGTAACTTGTTGCATTATTATATACTTATTTATAATATTATGTTTAAAATTGATTAAAATTTTAGTATTTATTGGGCTTACGTAGTTATGCATCGCCTTTACGTATAAAAAATGGCCCACCTACGGTCAATGCCGTTAACAACGCTAATTATGGATAATACATGATAGGTTTTTGCATTGTACTCTAATTTAAATATATAAAGTGCAATATTACCTTTCCCCTTGTTTGACTCTCATCGACACACAATTGAAACAAATTTCAAAATATAATGTCTCTCATGTTCTTCGCGCCACCGCCATACTTCGCCTCGTCATCACCTCTAGCAGATAATCATTCACCTCTGATAATCATACACCGTAATTGTATAACCACATAGGACACGTGGTGTTAGTAAATTATTATGAGTCTAATATGTAGTCTTACATTTTTCTTTAAGTTTCAGGAAGAATTCTAACTGTTCCAAAGTGGTATTTCACTGATGGTCGTCCTGCACACCGGGCCGGACAGAGTGAGCCCCTCTCGCACTCGTGTCTCCGTCCATTCTCCGATGCATGCCGCGTGAAACGCGTGCGGACACGCGAACGACCTTTGGAAGCTCTGCTGGTTTACCACCTCGTAGCAGATGACGCAGAGCTCCGACGGAGAGCGGAGTTGGAGCTTCGTCTCCGGCGACGACGGACTCTTTCCGTCGTTGTCGGGGCAGGGGCCCCAACGTCTCCATAACCAGCATAATATAGCAAGGGCGATAACTCCGGCCCCGCATATTGCTGTTAACTTCAAACGGTCCACCGCATTCAGTCGGTCCCTCTCGAATGTCGGCAACGACGATGACAAGTGTACGTCCATAGAAGAAGAAGAAGAACTTATTTCATCTTTCATTATTTTGATTTTGTCATATAAGTTTAAAAATTACTATATTATGTTTCAAGAAAATATTAATATGATAGTCGCAAGTTATTTTAAAAATAGAATTTGAATATCATTTTTAAACATGTAAAAACATTTATTTTTTTCTACGTAAAAAGTATTTATCATTCAAAACGAAACACCGCACAAGCGAGGTTGCCTAGTGTGTGTATATATATATATATATATATATATATATATATATATAAAGTAATAATATATGTCTTATATTATATTTTTGGCCCATTGTATTGTTTTAATTATTCACATTTGCTTTTGAAGACTATACACATGAAATTACATAATTGGAATCATCAAATGGAAAACATGATGTACTCTAAATTATTTATTACTAACTTAACTTTTATTCTAAAAAATAAAAAGAAAAATAATTGATTATTTGTGTTTTTTGTTGACAAGTAATTAATATAGGGATAAATGCAT